>OV725081.1:76834681-78151778 GCA_928085145.1 Nezara viridula
TCAAATATTCTACTGAACTAAATAATTTAAATTAGAAAAGTAAATAAATAATTTTTGTAATTAACTAAATTTACTGTAGTTTAGGTAACTGATTACAGGGTATTCGATATAGTATTTTAGGCGATGTCTCAGCTGCGAGGAACCGCTAAAAAGGAATAAAGCCTTCCCACTTCACACAAGTTCGGACTGTAAACTTGTCAAATAGCCATTTTTATATATTTTTCTAAATATCGGCCTTAGTCGTAATACAAACAATAAAAAACAAGACAGCTAACATAATAGAACTGGAAGTTATTATTACATTCATTCAGAATAAAAATATTGGAAGAAATTGATAATTATTGTTGTTGAGTGCAAAATATTTTTTCTTTAATAGGGTTGAGATATGAGGACTAGGGTATAAGTTTTAGGCTATATGTAGGGGGTAATGCTTTTATTCGTTATACAAGCAAATATGTTCTGCTAACTCTTTGCTTCAGTTTTATATATATATAATTAATTATCATTATAAATTATATTTATATAAAGTCCGTGGTACAGATCCCTTTTTATCGAATTATTAACATTCGCCTGAAACTTCGTAAATAGTTTCATCTCATCGTAACCTACAACTATATCATTTACGAAAACTCTTGGAATTGGGTCGTTTTAAATCTAGAGAGGGGCAAACTTTGTCTATTTAATTTGGTACTTAAAACTCGTAAATAGCCGTTTGCTTTCTACTTGGATCGATAGATAATTTGTTCGCAAAATCGATAAAAAAATATTCTTCAAAAATACTTTTGAAGTTTGGCGTGATCTACACCCCCAATTTTTCACAATAACAAGGTTATATAGTACAAATGGCCCAATATTTTTGTAGTCCACTTTTTTTGTCGATTTTGTGACCAAATTATGTTACGATAAAAGTAGAAAGGAAATGGGTATTTACGAGTTTTTGGTACCTAATTAAATAGACAAAGTTTGGCCCTTCCTCCATATTGAAAACGCCCCAATTCCAAGAGTTTTCGTAAATAAAATAGTTTTAGGTTACGATGAGATGAAACTATTTACGAAGTTTCATGCGGATGTTAATAATTTGATAAAATGGTGTGTGTACCACGGACTAATAGGGAGTAGTGTAGCTCAGTTGCAGGATGCTGAGCTTGCAATTCTCAGGATTCTAGGTCGAAACCCGGCTTAAGATAGATAAATTATTTATTCTGTTTCATTGGCCATGGATCGAGCCTGGAGTCGGGAGACCCTTCTAGGGCACATCCAGCCTCTATAAATTGGGTACTCTTAATTAAATGATTAATTAGGTGGAAAACCTGGGTTGAGTGCCATCTCGGTCAAATCATCCCCTAGCACAACCGTTGACCAAGAAACAGTACCTTCCCTACATAGTACTAAACCCAAGACCCTTCATGGGTTGTATTGGTACAGGTTAATAAATTATATTATATGTTTCTCCGAATTATTTGCAGTTAATGTTCCATTTTGTCGTGAGAATAAAAAATATTCAATTCAAAAAATATTAGTAGCTAATCTTCTTCGAATTAATTTCGGCTGAACATTTACACAGGCTTGTGGATATGAGACGTTCCTAACTGAAATTAAAATGCTCTCGAGGGAAATTGAGGGATATGGGCGTAAAGGTGGAGAAATTAGGGCTGAAAATAGTAGACCGACCGACAATCACCCCTCTTTCCCTTAGAATCGGTCACCTGGGAGACTTTGCAACTTTATTCCCTCTTGGGGAAAGACTCATCAATGCTTTATTCAACTCAGTAGTATAAAACATGGAAACAATAATTATAAATATGATTCAATAATTCTGCCATCATTTTGTTTATTATCATTTCCTTCTAAAACTAATAAAACGATGATTATCCCCCAGAAAAGTCTATAAAAGAAGTAACAAAGAAAAGAAAACTTTATTTGATTAAAAATATACAATTTAACCTACCTGTCCGACTGCTCCAACACTTACTAGACAAACGCTCCAAACTTTCTATTAATTACAAAAGACTTATCTACATAACTATAATAAGACCTATATGGACATACGGAGTTGAGCTTTGGGGCTCCACCAAACCATCGAATTCCTACCGTATCCAATCCTTACAATCCGAAATCCTCCGTAAATTCCTTAATGCTCCATAATTTGTCACAAATAAAACCATTCATAAAGACCTTAATGTACCATATGTCGCTGATTTAGCTCGAGCCAGATATCTATCCTTTCATGATAAACTTCAGTCCCATCCAAATCCGCTTGTTTCCACTCTTGCTTCTTTCTCGATTCCTGATAATCCTCCTAGGCGTCTGAAAAGGAGATGGCCTCGTGATCTTCTTACTTAAAATTATTTAGAGAGTGCTACCACTGGGTAGTAACTCTTCAAGCCTGTACATGCCATTATTTATATTTGTGCATATTTACTTGTTGTATTTGTATACAGTTGTAAATTCCATTAAATAAAAAAAAAAAAAAAAAAACCTACCTGAACGTAAAAATAAAATCATCGAAATCGGATCATTTTTAGCACAGAAACTGTTAATTTGTACACATGTTTTGTTCAACTGTTTTAAATAAAAATTAATTCCCTCCCCCTTCCATAATGTCTGCATTTACTTATTTCCATATTATATCTCTATTTGTTCACTAATATACCATACGAATTATTCGCACGGGCCAACTAATTGATATTCATTCTAGGATATTCAGTCTCCTGATAATAACATTGCAGTGATATTGGTTAGTTATTAAAATAAATCATAAGGATTCTAAACTAAAAAATAAATCTAACTGGATCCTTTTTGTATAGAAATAAATATCTTCTTTTTGAGCAATGGATAAATAAAATAAACTTCTTCAAGAAAATAAATGAAAACAGTCCAATAATTTAATAATAATTTTTATTTTATTTTATTTTATTTATTGAGAGAAGTTACAATCTGTCACGATTAAGGACATTTATAATAGTGTTCAAAGAGCACATTCACACTCCATTCACAATAAATATAAATAAATAATACAGAAAAATAATAATCCTAAAAGTAAATGTATATAAACTAAACTAAACAAAAATAACTAAACATTGGTTTTTTCCTAATAAATAGTTACAAGAAACACAACGATATGCAATATATAGAGATGTGGGGGGAGGGGTGCACGGTAGGGGGGCCTGGCCAACCGTGTATATATTTTTGTTGCGGCAGGGTCTCACAATAAGTGATATCGTCCTTACCTAGTAGGTGTGCAAAAGACATCGTGGGGTCTATGGTTTTGGAAGGTTTTTTTCTTGATTAGGATGTTTCAGTTTCTTCTTAGTATCAAGATTTTTGGTATCTGGATTTAATACTTTTGTGTATCTGGCAGCCTTTGTAGTTCACCGGAAGTCCTTCATGTCACAAAGCACAAACTGCAGGTTCTTGTTTAGGTTTTGTGCACTCACCAGTTTTGTATTGTCCATCGCATTTTACAGTAAGCGGCGAATGATGGTAATACGTCTTTGTGCGGCCATATGCCTGGCAATTATGGCACTGGACGATATTCCTCCCGAGATACGGCTTATCCACTTTTACACTTGTGTAGTATAATCTGGTTATTTCATAATTTTTTTTTATTCCTGGAGCCAGTTCCAAGTCTATTAAAAATAGAGGTAGAAGAACTTTTACTCCTAATAATAAAATAAGACCTAATCTGTGGGATAGAACATAGACCGCGAGTAGATTACTTTAAGAAAATATTTAAACTAAGTTTGGCTATATATAGTCTATGCCAACTCACCAGTATTCCAAAATGAATGGCGAATTCATAATGTTCAAATATCTTTTATGAGCCGCATTCAAACTTTGCCGCCTGTCACTTTACACCTTCATATAATTATCTCTTCTAATTATGTCTATTCAATAGGCATTGAGATATGAATGAAATTAGAGTGAGATACTAGTATGCAAATAATGTAATATATTTTGAAATAATAAGGGCCACAATACTGAGGGAAATCGGATTATACATCATTACGGAGAATAGTTTCCCACAGCTAGAAAGAGTAACTACTTGTACTACGAAACATTCGTGTACGGGTGAAAGGAATTGGTGGGGGATGATCATTTAAACCTCCTCTAATAAAAAAGACCGAAGATCTACTTCTACCCAAAATCTGTGCTGCCGAGTGGCAAGGAGAGTAAATTAATAATGTAAACCGCTTCAACATAAATGCACAATTCAGGTACCTTCCACATAGTGCGAGTCTTATATTGCGCAGAACAAAACTTTCGCAATAAACATAGACCGAGCGGGTATCGACTAGGAAACCACCCAAGAAGAACGAATCGAATGGTAAGCAGCGGAACTTGACCAAGGAGTGGAAGAAGCGAGGTCAATCGCCGGTTAAGCCGGGGTGAGGAGTCGGCTCACGTCCGAGTACTTTTTTCATCAGCCTTTATTTAGTCCGCTCCAAGTCGGTTCTGTTTCATCGACATTATGCAAGGAGGGACTTACAAGGGGGAGAACATTCAAGTAACCACTTTGTCCCTATAAGGGGCTTTATCTTCAATCTAAGGGTCTATGTAGCTCACCTATTGCATTATAATGAGTTTGTTTAGGGTATATGAAGGTGATATTGCGCCACACATACACACGTTTTTATTTATATTGTGTAAATAGAGATATAAACTGGAGAGTATTTTTTTTTCTGTATTCGTATATGCTTTTATCGTATGATTCCAGAACTTTCGTATAATAAGATTGGTTTCGCAAATCGAACCATACTTAGGAACTGCATTTATAATACAATACATACATTACTAGTCGGCCCGAGAATTTGTCAGATACTCTCAGAGAAATGGTGATATAGTATGGAAATAAGTAATTACAATAAACTTTAGTTTTTTTTTCGAGGTCGATGAGAATTCTATTATCGGTCATAATAAACTATAGAATGTATATAATTCCAATATTCTCTATCTTTATTAATTATACTCCAATTCCGATGATTGTTTTTCGATACTGAATGTCCTAGAATTATAATCAATTAGATGGCCCGAGGGAATAATTCCTATAGAATATTAGTCAGTGAAAACATGACAATACGATATAGAAATACGTAAATGAGAAGCAGAGATTAATTTTCATCCAAAATAATAGAAAGACACATGAGTTCAAATTGCTGTATCCTTTTTAAAAATAATCCAATTTGATTGATTCTTTTTTTACATTATGTAAGAAATTTGGAAAGCTTTCTAATTAAGGTGGGTATCATAATTTGTGTATATTTATTATTTTTATATATTTTTTATCCTACCAACTTAATCTTTTAATATGGTATCACTTTATTGATCGGGCGCTGATCAACTGGATCATCGCGCCAACAATATCAATACAACCAACCAATTGTATATATTGGTTTTAATCAATCAATAAATAAAGTTTCCTTTTCTCCTAAGTTTTTCTGACTTTGAGAGGTGCTTATTTTTGTTCAATGTCGGAGAAAGTAATATTCAAAATGATAATTCAACCATCGCATTTGATGAGGTACTAATGAAAGTATGGAGCACTAAAAAAAAAAAAGTGGAGAAATAATAAGTAGAGATATTGTCTTGTACTAGACATTACGATAAATGTGACGGATTGCGATAAAAAAGAAACAATAATTCAAATTACTAATAAATAAAAATTATAATTATTCCAAAGAATTAATGAAAAAATAAAGGTATGCAAAGTAAATTAGTTAGTTTCTTCCCCATTTTTGGTGGGTAAAAATGAATTCTAAAATATATAAAAGAAAAAATAATGTTTAATTTATTATTTAGTAATATTTCCCAAAATTAAAAAAAAAAACTGTCTCGCTTTTCAACAGTGTTGACATTTTCGAAATGTAAATATGTCATGGAAAACAAGTTTTCACATGCGTAATCAAAAGCATTATATAGAATACAATAAAATTAATGCAGAATCCTATTGATATCAATCCTCATAATCATTTAAAGTTTCATCAAAATTCGATCAATGGTATTAGGTGTTATATTTGAATACAGGCAAAGGGCTTTACCCGTTCAAAAAAGTAGTCTGAATAAGGGAGCAATATTTTTTTCTTAATATTTCCTTGTATTGGTTATGTTTTTTTTTTTTATAATTTATAATTTTCTTTCAAAATTCTAACAAACAACTTGTCTTTCAATTTCTCAGAAATTTGTAAAAATTTAATTTTTTTTCTTTTTTCTACGTTGGATAGGAGAGAGGGACTGCCCAATTTACTCTCTATTTTACCCTTATACCAACAGACACTGAAAAAAAAATTGTTCCTAGATGTCCAGTATGAAAAACGAGAGACTTTTTTATTTATTTCAGAGAAACATTCTCGTATGAATACAAAGTTATCACTACCTACCAAAATAGATTTTTTTTATTTTTGTTATTTGCAGAGAAATACACAGTGGGGCGTAAAGAATGATCGTGTTATCCGAAAAAGAACTAAATGAACATGGACAGTAAACCAAATTTGAAAATGAAGATCCGTAGATCATTTTAAATTTACATTGCCTGACAATCGCTAAGATCTAAATTCTAGATGGTGTTTCATATAGAACATTTGCTGAGAAATAAAAAATAATTCATTATTATTTATCAGTTCATAAATAACTGTTAAACACAGTTTGAAAACATTATAAAATAGGCTTGATAAGAGGAAGAATTTTATATATAAAAGATTGATAAAATGTGCCAAATTGAAGATCAATAAGAATTGCGACTAAAAGTGTTCATTCATACCGTACATAACAGAAAAATAAAAATAAAGAAATAATAATTAATAATTAATAATAAATATTAATAAAATAAAACTGTGCACTTCACAAATAAAATTGTTCATAAAGATATTTATACCTGTGTACAATGTTTACAGTCGTCCTTGAAACCGCAAAGCTATGTCCACCATACGTGGAAGGCGAACTATTACTCTAAGAGATCGCAGTACCCCCCAGAGCTACAGACAATCAAGGATGGAGTGGAGAAGTTGGCCATTTCCAGAACTCTAACAGAGTTTTTACAATAGGTCTCGCGGCAAATGTGTTTTAATGTTAGAGAAGTATTTTAGGGATTATAAGATCTGAATAGGGATTGAGCTTGATGATTTGAATGATGGGCAAGGTTTTGATGAAAGCTTGAAAATCTGGATGGGATGATAATAAACAATATAAGACATGCGGGGGTGGGATGGATGTGCGGGCTAACGCTTAGCGAAAACAAGCGTGGCCTTTACACCCGATGGTAAACCGAAGGTTACGAGTTCGAATCCCGGTGCCGGTGGAGAGAGAGAGAATCACTTTATTATCATAAAATAAAATGGTGCTGCCCAATTACACTGGGTTGCTAACAACACAGCATACTTATTAATCACTACAAACAATATTTAAAATTAATATACAATTATATAGGATTAACAATATGTATGAGCATAGTATACAATATTTTATATATATATATATATATATATATATATATATATATATATATATATATATATATATATAATTATTTTTCTTTTTTTTTTTTCATTTTTTTTCTTTTTCTTTTTACTATTTCTTTCATTCATTTATTATCATTCTGTACCCTTTCTCTTCCTTCTCTCCCCCTATACATCTTCCTATCTCTCATATTCTCTCCTCTCTCTTACTAACCTAATACATAAAAATCACATAAAGAACAGTGGACGTGTTCAATAAATAATAATATAAAAATGCTGTAACAAACGCATGCCTCCCCCCATGAACAAACTCTCTCCCTATCCGCTCCCATGCCCATGGTGGTGGATGATTCCCAGGGAGTCGACGATTATACTCTCTGCCAATTATGCTACGTGCTCTATGTCGACACCAAGGCCCTCCATGAAGCTCCTTGTTGAATCTGGTATCGTTCCGCGAGCTCCGAACCAAAGGCCTCTCAGGTGGAACGAAGATTCCCCCGCCCTTTCCTACGGACTAGGAAAACCCCCTGTATAGCCTAAAAGGCAAGGGAGGGAAGAAAAAAACAAAAAAAAACAAAGGATGTCTAGAACAAGAGGGATGTTTAGGTCTTGTTTGTGACATAATAAGGAGTATTGCTATCGTTTTAAGCATTTTGGATTGGAAGGATAGGATGCGCCTGATATTCGATTATTTACCTGTCCCTAACAGTTCAACCTTATAGGAACGAGAAGACGGGTGATAACTTTGTCGATTACTATCATAACTGATTTTACTAGTTTTATTTGTATGTCTTTGATGAGGATTATGCGTAGCAATACCGACAGGCTTGTAGGTATCGCCCAATTATGAACCAATAAAATTCACTAAAATTTTTGTTTTTCAGGAGATGCCGGAGGTAGGGGTGGAAGGTGGCGGGGGTAGGACAAACACCCCCGACCCCTGCAACTGAGAACACAATTTGGGTGAGTACCGCTCCTAAAAGTTTTCTTATCTCCCGGCTGGGCACCTGTTCCTCTTCAATGGCCCTCATTCCAAGAAAAATACTAGCGCTAGGAATCTCTATCTCTTTCTCAGAATCTTCTTTATTACGTCTTTAATCATACTTTATTAATTGGGCCGTTTATTTCCCCAACGTGAACCCTTATCGTTGTTGACAATTATTCTAAAAACGCGAAAAAAAATATACTTTCCATTCAAATTGTAACATCAAAACCAATATTTTAAATAATTAAGTCAATTAATTAAAACGAAATAAGAAACTGAAGTACATATTTTGAATATATTATAATTTTGATTACTTTAATAGTAATTAAAAAAAATTAAAAATTGAAGTCGTAAACCTATGACTTCCTGTCCTACAGGTATGACATCACATACCTTGAAGAATGGTATCGAAACTGGAGGATTAATATAAATTCTAATAAATCCCATCAAATCACCTTTTACCCTTCGTCGTAAATTTATGGCCTCTTTCCCTACAGTATCCTTTAATAATAAACCGCTTATCCCTGTTAAACAAATCCGGTACCTTGGACTCCACTTGGACAAACGTCTAACTTGGAATCCTCATACCAGACTTACCAGAAACCGCTCGACTAGTCCAGCACTTACTAGACAAACGCTCCAAACTTCCAGTTAATTACAAAAGACTTATATACATGACTGCATTATAACCTATCTGGACATACGGAGTTGCGCTTTGGAGGTCCACATAGCCATCGAATTCCTCACGCATCCAATCCTTACAATCCAAAATCCTTCGTAAAATACTCAATGCTCGTTACTTTGTCACTAATAAGATCATCCATAAAGATCTTAATGTTGCTTATGTTTCCGAATTGGCCCAATCGAGATACCTATCCTTCCATATTAAACTTCAGAACCGTCCGAACCCTCTCGTTTCTAACCTTGCTTCCTATTCGATCCCTGATAACCCTCCGAGGCGTCTGAAAAGAAGATGGCCTCAAGATCTTCAATTGTAAATACATTTTTTTTTTTTAGAGTGCTACCGGTGGGTAGTTTCTCAACAAGTGTTTCCATGTTTTTATTTTCTGTTATCACATTTACTTAATGTATTCTTTCTTAATACAGTTGTAAATATCATAAATAAAAAAAATTGAATAGGGCTACTTTTGCGTTTTGGAACACAAAAAAGGTTTGTTGAAATTTGATTTGGAGAGAAAAAAATTGCGTATTACTCAGGAAGAGAAAATTTATTAAAATTTTACTATAAAAATTTACTTTTTCTATAAGATAATGTATTTGTTTTTTAAATTTTTATTAAAATAAAATGGGTAATAATACTTCAATGAATTATGAAATGCAAGTATCATTACATTGTTTAATAAAAAGGCCGGTTATGGAAATAACCTTGTTTTCAAACAACCTTTTTTCAATATGTAGATTTTTTTTTAATATTAAATTCTTTGTCGTCAACCTATGACATCATGTCCTTTAACAATACCCCACTTTTTCCACCTAGGACTCCACCTGGACAAACGCCTAACTTGGAATCCTCATACCAGACTGAAACGACAAGAAACCGTTCGACGTTTTCGACTACTTCATCACTTACTAGACAAATGCCCTAAGCTTCCAATTAATTTCAAAAGACTCATACACATAACTATAATAAGACCTGTTTGGACTTAAGGAATTGAGCTATGGGGCTCCACTAAACCATCGAATTTCTCTCGTATCCACAATCCTCCGTAAAATCCTTAATGCTCCTTATGCTTTAGATCTTGCCAAATCCAGATACATATCCTTTCATAGTTGACTTTAGAACCATCCCAATCCCCTCGTTTCTAACCTTGCTTCCTCTTTGATTCCTGATAATCCACCCAGGCGTCTGAAAAGAAGATGGCTCCATGATCTCCTAACGTAGACATTTTATTAGAGTGCTACCAGTGAGTGTCATCATGTCACTCTATTCATTGTTCACATTTTCTAGATAAATTTTTTTTCTTAATACAGTTGCAAATATCATAAATAAAATAATTTAAAAAAAAATTTACATCATCTGATTCATTTGGTGTTTGATATAGGAATCGTTACTTATCTCGATTTACCAAAAAATGGACTAGGTTTCATTTTGGAAATAAGCTATTCAATTGATTATTCTTTTATTTATTATTATTCCGGTTTTGTAATTGTAATACTTGTTTTCCGATATCCAAAAAATGTTCACGCCATATTATTTTTATTAATATATATTCTAAATTATTTTACGAAAACTTCAGTACTTCAGAGTAAACGATACTTTTATTTATTTCTCTATGTGATATAAGTACATAATGGCTTTCTTCGACAGATCTAGATAACGCAACAAAAGGAAAAACAGTTTTAAGTCGACTTCAATGTGATTAAAAATGTCCTCCTGTGCATTATTTATAATTACTTCATACAATATTTATGGGAACTTGAGCTACAGTTTTCCAGACTTTTGTAGTTACTGCCTCAGAAAAATCTGTAGTATCGTTATTTTTGCTAAGCCTTTCGGAAACCAGGAATGCGATCTATTTAAAATTAAAAAGGTTAGTAGATTTCACGTATATGGATAACAAATGAAAAAGAATGCGGTCATTTATGTATTATTTAAAAAAAAATTGTCTGTTTTTTTTTGGCTTTAATATTTTGTTAGATATAGAATCTTAAACACATTTAATTTTATTGGGGTGTTTTTGCTTCTTTCTGTCATTTTCCTCGTTTTATATATATATTTCTAAAAGGCGTTTTTTTGTCGTTATAACTTCGTCAATTCTTCATCAAATGCAATGATTGACCAATCATTTTGAAGATATTATTCTCCTTCACATGCGAAAAATAGTCCCATTCCCCCGAAATTTCTGGAAAAAAAGTCATGGAGGAAAAGAAACTATATTTGCGAATAACTCAAAAAGTATGTATTTTTTTCTTATTACTAAATTACCTACAAAACAAAAAAAAAATCGTAAACATTGGACAATTATTAACAAAGATACAGTCCATTAGTTTAAGTATACTTAATAATGTCTTCCTGTTTAAAGATATTGCATTTATGAGTAGACTAGTCCACTAAATTTTTTTCCTGGCTTTTATATTAACTTTATTATTTCTTAAAGACATTTGGTTGTTCTTAAATTTTTTTTTTTAATATTTTAGAATATCCTATGATCGTGGCATTATATTGCCTTTATTACTTTTATTATCTTTCCGGTCAGCGTTTAAAAAGAGATCCAGGCAAAGCAATTTGTATAAATATTTTGGTCTATTATGTTTAATGGAATATTGTAATCGACAAAGAAAAAAAATTAATTCCTGCCTTACATAATACATAGGAACTACTTATTCTCATATTGTTTTGCTATTTCTTCCCTAAACAAAATTTTCTGCAAATTTTTCGCACGGGCCAACTAGTTTTTATTTATTTAGAAATATAATAATCCGTCACGTGGATAATAATTATAGTGAGATATGAACACATTCGCACCATAAATACAGAAAACATAAAATTAACAAAAGTAAAATAATAAACAAATAATAATCAAACAACTATGTACAATAAAAAATAAAATAACCTAAAGATAACTAAATTAAGAACATAAAAACTCAGTCATGGTTTTCTAATTCACTGCACATTAATTAAGTACACTTAAAAAACTTTCTAAACACAGTTAAAAATATTTTTTGTGCTGGTTAGATTAAGTCATTATCATTTGGATACAAATTAAAACCATTTGGAATAACGTAGACTATTTTGGAAAAAGAATATGGGTAAATCACTCCAATAGTTTTCGTTCATCTGGAATAATAGCAATAAGTCGAATTCACCGGTTTATAGAGATTATAAAAATAAAAATAAATATTACATGTTTATTAATTATGTTTAATCTTTGTAGTATGAATTAGAAGCAGGTCATTAATTATAAAAAAATCATTACCAATAAATATACTATTTACGGAATATTTTTTTATTTTTATAAAAACATAAAAAGATGTTTAGCGTTACGTTCACTATTTGCTACAGAAACTTTCCGGCTGAAACATTGATATTTAAAAAGGTTAAAATTCGCTAAGGCAATTTTAACGCTATGAGGCCTTTATAGAGTTAAAAGAGCTTTAAAAGTTTTCAAAACTTTTTTCTAAAGCGCAGGCTGAAGTTTAGCAAAATACAAGTTAATTTTATCCGAGATTCAATCTCTTCAGGCTACAAGCCTCTTTGCATATGTGGTGCCGTAGAAATTTATAATTACAAATAAAAAACGACCTTTCATTTCAGCAAATACTTAATTATTGAACAAATAATTAAATGATTCCGATTAAGTCTGATAAATATACCTACGCAGATCTCTTCATAATGAATACGTATGT
This sequence comes from Nezara viridula, assembly GCA_928085145.1. Classification (NCBI taxonomy): domain Eukaryota; kingdom Metazoa; phylum Arthropoda; class Insecta; order Hemiptera; family Pentatomidae; genus Nezara; species Nezara viridula. The sequence goes on from OV725081.1 coordinate 76,847,486, forward strand.
AATAAAATGTAAGTTTATTATTCGTTTAAAAGTTAAAAGAATGCTAAGCGTTCATGCTTTGGATTGGAAAATCAGTATACAATACTTTGTAAATTATATGAATATATATGTTATGTTGTATATATTTTGTAAATTTAAATATTTAATGCTTTGAATATTTTCTCAGAACTGTATCAGATTGTAACAAAATATAATATAATTATGTTTTGATTGCATGACCACATATCAAGGTCTACCTATCGAGCTAAAACAAATGATATATTTGTTTTATTTTTAACAGTCAGAAGTTAATAGTAATTTATACAATTTAAAATTAACAATGATGATAATTAACAATATCATTTATTCGCTTGGTACACACTTAGTATATAGGTATGCATGTGTTTTTTGCTTAGTTTTAATTTTTGTATTTTTAGGTTATTTCATTTTATTATTTATTGTATAAACTTTTGATTATTATTTTGCTTCTATTTATTTTATATTTTTTGTACATATAGTGTGAATGTTATCCTACCTCAATATAACTAATGTCCAATAGGAAAAAAAATAAAAGGAAAAGTACACACACACTCATGGGAATATTGGATGAAAATAAATAATTGTGAAGGGAAGGAACTATTTTTTCTCCCATTGATTATAGAGGGTGATTAGTAAAAATAACAAACTTATAGATTTGTACAAAGTTTAAAAATTTGAAATTTATGTTTTCGATACAAATTTGTATTGAAGGGTTTTAAAGAACTCTAAAAACGAATCTAATTTTCTTTTTCATAGCAACAATTTATTTAGTCTACTTTACTCGAAGCACATTTTGGTTTATGGTAATTAAAATACATTATAAATCATTTCATCATAATGCCATAGGTAATATGTTTTTCTCATTATTTACAAAAACAATAATCGATTGATATATAATAACTTGAAAATCCGAGCAAACAAAGGCAAAAATCAGTAATATAAATTTTGTTTAAAATTGTATAAAACATTTTTTTTTCTCAGTTCCTATGGCGCATTTGCAAGCACCCTCGGACATAGGTATAATATTTTTTGAACAAGTATCACCAAAAAAGGTTTAATTAAAATCGGTAATGCCACTTCCGTAATCTTCTCCTTGTTAGTATTGACAACACGATGTAGTAGTAACTACTGTAAATGATACAACAACATACGATGAACGAGTCGCGATTTCGTCATGTTTTGTTAATAATTACAAAAAAAAAATCAATCTAAAAACTTAATTATTGTTTATTTTCTTGAATATTATATATCAGGAGGTAATGAAATAAGTCAACAGCAAAATAAGAATTTTTCTCCTCTCCCCTTCTGTTAGAACAAATAGCGAGGGATCGATTTCGCTATATATTTTTTCTTATGATTGGGATAAATTACTGTATTACGATGTAAATACAATGCCCTTCAAATCCACTATCAGATTATTTGAAGAAGAAGAATTAATGGCAGGGCTCATAAATTATTCATGCCACACTGATCCAATCTGTACGGAATATTTTCTACATTTATTCACTGCACTGACCTTAGTTCCTAATAGTAGGCACGAAACCTAATATATGGAGGTCGTTTATTTTAGTTATTTACCACTTAAAATAAACGGCCAAAATATCTTTTAAACCAACATAAACTATTCTATCTTAAATCAACATTTTTTTGTTCATAACAATTCTGTTATCTGCAATATATATATAATATAGTAGGACGAATCCTTTTTGCGGCTGTTGGAGGCGATGGATTTTGTTGTATGAGGTATCAAACGAAAGGGAATTTCATGGGAAAATTTAAAAATGAACAATAAAAAGTCATTTGAAAAAATCGGGAGATTTAAAAACTCAGATGGTTTCATTGATTGTGTTTTAAAGATTCCGAAGATTTAATCCAAAGGAACTATCAGACACCATATTTTAAACCCCAAAAATGTCCTGATGGAAAGATAAACCCATATGTGCTTGTTTAAGGTGAAAATTTTTAAATATTATAAAATAAGGCCCTGTTTATTTTTTCACCATATTTATTGTAATTTTCATAGCTACGTTTCGGCCGGTAAGCCATTTTATTCAACCATGCTTTTTTCATGTAGTCCAAAGTCTAATTGAAAAGCATGGTTGAATAAAATGGCTTCTACAACTTTCTATATGAGATATTGTTTTTTTTTCTAAAATTCTCCACTTTGAAACGATATAATATACGTATACCTTCAGACTAGTATCTCCGGAGATTCATTTTCGACCCGGACAAGTATTTTTATTTCTTCTCCTTTATTCAATTACCAAATTCTTTCGAAAGTTATATTTAGCATTTTTTCGTAACTTTTAATAATGAGAGATAGTTAATTATGTGAAATGAACCATATCAAAGGTAAGTTGGAGGAAGACGTATATGAACATTGGACATTTAAGCCCAGTAAAGTGACATCAACAGGGATAAGACCAAAATTATATTGAATACCACATCATTATACAATGATAAACCGAGTTTAATCAAAATCGTTAGAGCCGTTCTTGAGAAAATTGTAAAAATGCGTTTCAGCGTTGATATAAAGTGGCACTTACGGTTAGCCGATTTTAAGGAAAAAGTTGCTAGGACATCTAAGGCATATACCTATCTTAAATTAAAATAAATTTCGTGCGAATTGTAGTTTTCGAGCTAGAGTGTTCATATACATACGACACACAGACCATTGTTCGGGACTTGGTTATTTGGACTCAGGGTACCTCAAAACGTGTATTTCCGATGAAAACTCAGACTCGAATTTTCAAATTTTCATGATCGCAATACTTATCCTTACTATATATTACATATATAGTAAGTTATATACAGGTAAGTGAAAGTTAAAACAGAACTAAGCGTGGTTGAGCTGCTCAAAAGTTCCCTTTAAATAGTTTTAACTAAGACAAATTCTACTTGTATTTGAAGGAAATTTTGTCTTTTTTTTTTGGAAAAGTTGTCTATTTATTTTTCGTTATTTGGCAATAATAATTTCCAATTGGTAACAATTGAGTATATTTCTATTATCAACGTTACATGTTAACAAGTTAGTTGACGTTTCGGGATATTTACTCCCATCTTCGGAACTGCAATTCCAATAATCTTGTGAATGCAAGGCTAAAAAATTATAATAAGAATAAAAATCAGTCAGATAAAACAGTCAGATCCAAAGGTCAATTTTTTCACTATGGCAGATACCCAATTATTGGTCAAAAGCAGGATGTCGCTCTAGATGATACATTTTATAACATGAATAAGAAGTTTGACGATGGAGCACATTATTATTAATTTTAAGGTAATTAAAAATTTATTGTAACAACAAAATTCAAACATGTAATGTAACAAGCACAATATTATAACTCAAAAAAATTTTTATCCTTGCATCCACAAGATTATTTGAATTGCAGTTCCGAAGATGGGAGGCTGGATATTACCCCGAAACGTCAACTAACTTGTTAACATGTAACATTGATAATAGAAATATACTCAATTATTACCAATTGGAAGTTATTATAGTCAAACAACGAGAAATTTTGTCTTGATTGAACTAACTTTTAATTACTTCAATTCAATAATTTTTGGGTTATTGGGTTCAATATTGGGTTAGAAAACTTTACCACCTAAAAAAAAAAAATACAAAATTGGACTTAATTTATTTTACGTTCGAAATAAATACATAAAATATTTATTTTTATTTTTTGATGTTTTGTCTAAATAACAGTGTTAGGATGGGTTGGGATGTCAGCTGTATAAACTGTGTAAAGGATAGGACCTAGGATACTACCTTGAGGAACACCAGCGGGTTTCGAAAACCAATTTTTTAAAAAAACAAATGGAAAATAATTTTAGTTTCTATTTTATAGGAAAAATCAAAACAAAAAACGGCAGCTTGAATGTATATATTAATGTAAAATATAAAGTAATGGATGCTGCAAAAATCAACTGATGTTTTGTCTAGCATCTCCTCAATCGAGTTTGGCTTTTAAGAACTGAGAAACCCTGTATAATGTTATGATAATCTCTCGGTTCTACTAGTTTTATGTTAAATTCAGAAGTGTTAGGGTTGGAACTATTTTCTCAATTAATTAGTTTATGCGGCGGAAGAAAACTAATTATATTTTCCTCTTGCGGAGTATTCTTGTTGTGGAAGAAGGTTCTCTATAAGTTGATGAATTTTGTTGGAGAACTCCAGGTAGCGCAAGTATACAACAGAAACAAATTACTCCTAAGATAGAAGTTAGCTAAGCCAGTTTTTGTTCGACAACTGACCTACTTTCTCTGTTATATATGAGCCGGTACTCCAAGGAGCTAGCCAAAGGTGGAAGAAGGCCTTGAACGAGAACATTGTTCCTATAAGTTTTATGAAATCTGGACTGTCATACTGAATTTGTTTAAGCTCTGTAACTTATATCAATTATGAATAATTTTTTCGAATGCATGAAATAACTTACTCGTTATAATTTTATTTACTAGTTAACTCGTGCGAATAATTTGCAGAAAATTTTATTTAGTGAAGAAATAGCAAAATAATATGGAAATAAGCAGATTCTATGTATTATGTAAGGGGGAAATTAATATTTTTTCCCTGCTCGATTACAATATTCCATTTAACATAATAGAACAAAATATTTGTACAAATTGCTTTGTTAGGACCTATTTTTAAACACTGTCTGGAAAGATAATAAAAGTAATAAAGACAAAATACTGTTCCGATCATGGGATTTTCTAAATTATAAAAAAAAATAAAATGTAAGAACAAAAAAATCCCTTTAAGAAATAATAAAGTTAATATATCTGCCAGGAAAAAATTTGTAGTCGACTATTCTACTTCTAAATGCAATATTTTTAAAGAATAAGATATTATTAAGTACACCAAAACTAATGGACTATATCTTTGTGTAAATAATTGTACGATACTTACAATTTTTTTTTGTTTTGTAATTTTATAATATTTCTAATTATCATGGGTACAATCCAGAAAAAAATGCATACTTTTTGAGTTATTGGCAAATAAAGTTTCTTTCCCTTCATTAATTTTTTTCCAGAAATTTCGAGGGGATAGGACAATTTTTGTATATGAAGGAGGAGAACATCTTCAAAATGAGTGGTCAATCATTGGATTTGATGAAGAATTGGCGAAGTTATGGCGTACCGACAAAAAACCACCTTTTATAAATAATATATAGTATACTTTCAATATTATGTTTGAAGGAATGTACTGCAAAATGTAAGGAATGCCTTGGCCCAATAATTGGATGTTTATACTTGGTTTAAACATATTTATATTAAATAAAATTAAAGTATATCTTGAATAATAAATGACGTTCATATTAATTATTTTATAACTTAATGAATATACTTTGACTTATATTATACAATTAGATTTGAAACCAATGATGAGGATTAAGATATCAAAATACAAACAGAAAATGAGGAGCTCTATAAAAAATTTAATGAAATGAAATAAATGTATAATATCAAAAGGTTAGCAACTATCTGACTACTTTTAGGACAGCAATTAAAATAAGAGGGTTTTGAATTTGGACATGGAGGGGGAATGTAGAATTTTCTGGGAGGGAATTCCAGAAATTGAAAGCGGCGATACTCCTATTATGAATTTGCAAGATGGATGTTGAGCCGGTCACCACACCTTCTATACATCATCGTCTCGTGAGGATCCTCTCAATCTTCTGCTGGCATATATCTTTTTATCAAAAATATTTTAAGGAATCAAGGAAATAGCTAGCCTAGAAATAAGCACAACCCATCGGATCCCTAAACAAGTGTAACAATATTTTCACATAATATTATCAAGTGTACATCGGAAATAAGAACGAAAAATACTTGTTTTCAATTGGATGGTCTTTAATATGGTACATTAATTGATAGGTATGTACCCCGGAGGTAAACACCATGTCTATTTTGTTCAAGGGAAGCCAATGTTCCATAACTTAACGATATATATATATATATATATATATATATATATATATATATATATATATACGAGTAAGGCCATACGAGGTTTTCCCGGGCCAGGGGTGCGGGCGGGGATTTTCAAAAGACGCCTTGGCACCGAGACGCGAACTCGTGGCTATTTTTATAACACATTTGTCATATATCAAGTTGCCGGGCAACGGTGGTGCTGTGAACAACGCGTTAGCCCATTCGGCCACCCTGCCCACTTATCTTGCCTATATATGTAATATATAGTAAAGGTAGGTATTGCGATCTGATTTGAATCTGAGTTTTCAACAGAAATACACGTTTTGAAGTCACCTGAATCCAAATTACCAAGTCTCACAACATGGGGCATATGTGAATCTCTGTATAAGTATGTGAACAGCCTAGCTCAAAAACGAAAAATCGTACGAAACTGAAATTGGGTATTTGAGGTTTTGATATGCCTGGGATGTTACAGCAAAATTTTGTCTAAAATAGCCAAACCGGAAGTGGCACTTTAAATCATCGATGTAACCCATCTTCACGCTTTTCTCAAAAACGGTTCAAATGATTTTGATTGAACCAGTATATCGGTGAATTATTTAGTAGTTTTTAATATATGTAGGTTGTATTCTCATTTATGTTGTCTAACAGGGCTTAAATGGATAATTTTCAATATTAGCTTCCTCTAAAGTACCTTTATTTTATTTTTTATTTGAAATAATTAACCATTTCACATTAATCTTTGATATAAAAAATAGCTAAATATAAAATATTAAATAATTTGATGCGTAATTAAGAGAGAAATAAGAGATCGTAACGAAGAATAGTTGAAATGGAGAAAACAAAAGAATAAGAACTCACCCGAAACAGGCTTCCATACGTAACATACGGACTCCAAGAATATTATGTACATATACAGAAGCGGTTTTCATAAAGGATATCGTTGTTATTATTTAATACTTAATTGTATAGATTACAGAGATATAAAAATTAAAATTTATACATATAAGGACAATTAAACAAATACAGATACCCGTAATGAAATATAGCGTCAATAATTTTTACTTTCAGTTACCCTTTCTCTAAAAATACTTATTTCTGCTAAGAAGAGTGTGATAAGCGAAAGTCGTGTGATGCGTGCACCAGCTTTTGTGTTACTAAATCTACACTCAGGAGATAAAGGACACCATGTCGAATTTTTGTATTTGTTTAGGAAACCAATTTTCCATAACTTTGATATATTAATATTTGTTTTTTCGTTGCTAAACTATTTAATAAAAAAATGGACATAGCGTCGTTTACCTCCGGTGCACAGAAATAGAAAATAAAAATAATTTATAAATAATCAAAATATCGAAATAATTAATATGACGAAAGCATAACCAATAATACAGATACAGACGGAAATGAAAATTGGGGCAGTAATCTTATGAATGATAAGAAGGCACTTCTTGTTTCAGTGAGCATCAAGTTGGCTGTGGAATTGTTTATATAAAGTTCTAATGGGCATCTGCTTGTATAGAATTTAAACTTCGTGTAAAGTTCTTGTTAGATTCATAAGGGAGGTAGCAGTTATAAGTCTGAATACTGCTGATTAAAACTGATAAAAGTTTTCTTTAGAGCTACTTGAGATTTCTAACTTCCTTACCCTACTTTAGAGCAGTCAAATTAATATTACTTTAAATAAATATATTTATCTGCTGAAATGAGATAGATTCACGATTGCAGATGAAGCGCATCATTTGAGTATGGTGTCGATTTTTTTTCTTCCTTGAATTTATTGATAAAATCGATTTGAATGATTGGTATTGTAGAATTTAGCAAACTTTTACATAAAAGTAGTTCAGTAAGAATTTTGAGATATAGCAATGGTATAGGGTACACAAGTAATAACGATGTTTATAGGTAAAACTAGATAGATTACTTTGATAACTCTAGATATTGCTTTGGAGAACTAAAATAAAATAAAGGCTTGAATTTAATCAAATAAAATTACACTGAGGTTACGCAATCAAAACATTTTATTTTTTTATTTACTGGATATAATTAGTAAAATATGAGACGATAAGTCAAGATGAGGATGCTGGTGGAGTATCCTCGGCTAGGAAGCGATGCCGGTTCAAATTCGGCATGTGGAGGCTTGAAATTTATTTAACGGTGGAACGATGAAGTAATTTCGAAATTTACGCTTTGCCTGGAATAGATTGCTGATAGATCATATATAAGATCCTAATGAAATCTCAAAACAATAGTAGGCGAGGGAAGAGAATGTTGGAAAAATAATTAAATTATCAAAAACAAAATTGACTAACAAAAAGATTGGGATACAGTCAATTACACAAAAAAATTAATTAATATTTCATAAAACTCATAATTAATAAATCTGTGCGTCACAATTAATTGTTTGTGTCTCATAATCTCAGCAAAGAGGTTGATAAGAAAATACAACATGAATACATAAATAAAGGAAATATATATAATGCATTACTCCAATCCAGTTGCACTTTTAGAACGATTGAATGATCAAGGCGAAAGTATCGCTGTGTCAGGATAAATGAACCTGGCGAATCAGATGTAGTTAGGAAAACAATAAATCTCTAGCACCTGCTACAATTTACTGGCGCCCAAACATATTGCCTCGATAATTTATGGGCTAATGACTCCACTCCGTTTCTTCTTATAGCATATTTTTGAAATAAAGGATTTTCATCAAAAAATATTTTTTTTATTTATGATATTTAAAACTTTAATAATAAATAAAACAGTTTAAAATAACTTGAAATCACTTGTTGAGAAACTATCTACTCGTAGCACTCTAAAAAAAAAATATTTATAGGAGATCTCGAGGCTTCTTTAAATCTTCTTTTCAGTCACTTCGGAGGATTTTATTAGGGATATAAGAGGAAGCAAGGTTAGAGTCGAGAGGATTCGGATGATTCTGAAGTTTATTATGAAAGAATAGGTATCTGGATTGGGCCAAATCGGAAACATAAAGATCATTAAGGTCGTTCTGGATTATTTTGTTGGTGAAAAAATAAAAATTATTGAGTATTTTCCGAAGGATTTTGGATTGTAAGGATTGGATACGAGAGGAATTCGATGGCTTAGTGGAGCCCCAAAGCTCAACTCAGTACGTCCAAATAGGTCTTATTGTAGTCATGTATGTGAGTCTTTTGTAATTAACTGGAAGCTTTTGGAAGAGTTTGTCTCGTAAGTGTTGGAGTATCAAAAACGTCGAGCGGTTTTTTGTAGTTTCAGTTTGGTATGAGGATTCCAAGATAGACGTTTGTCCAAGTGGATTCAAAGGTATCGGATTTGTTCAACAGGGATAAGTGGGCTATTATTAAAGGATACTGTAGGGTAGGAGGCCATAAATTTATAAAGGTGATTTGATGGGATTTATTTTAATCCTACAGTTTTGATACCATTGTTCAAGGTTTGTGATGTGTGATTGAAGAGGTTGTAATGGATGTAAGGGATGTAATGGTTGGGTCATTATTAACGAATAGGACACATGTATCATCGGCATACTTGGTAATAACAGTGTTAGGATGGGTTGGGATGTCAGCTGTATAAACTGTGTAAAAGATAGGACCAAGGATACTACCTTGAGGAACACCAACGGATTGGGAAAATAAACTTTTTAAAAACAAATGAAAAATAATTTAAATTTCTATTTTTACGGGAAAAATCAAAACAAAAAACGGCAGCTTTCATGACGTATATTAATGTAAAATATAAAGTAATGGATGCTGCAAAAGTCAACTGATGGTAAAATTAGGGTTCGCATAGTTTACACATACCAAAGTGTAATACTAAATAATACTTCAATTAAGACAAAAGATAAGTGAAAAATATTGTTAGTTTATTATTATTTCGTAACATAGTTAATTATACTTACAATATTGGAATGGGCCAGAACGGAGTAACGTTGATAGATTCTAAAATATTGATCCTGTTAAACATTTATTTCCATTAGAGCACAATATATTTTCCGTAAATTAAAGATGTACACTTGATTCCCAATGGAAATTTCACCGAAACTTAAACAGAAAATTCATGGAACACGTTTGCAGAGTTCAAAGAAGTTAAGTTAATATTGTATGAACAAACTGAATGGTCAAATGCAAATGTATTTAAATTGGGTTGGCAAGGCCCCTGAGGAGGTCTTCTAAGGCTCCCTCTCCTCCAGTTAATTGCCACAATTTAAGGCAATTATAATTTAACTAAATGCTTTCGAATTAATGGATGGAAATATTTTTAAGGCAAAATATTATAAGCGCTGAAGTGTGCTTCAACTTAACAAAAACACGAGGAGTTGCTAAAATAAACCAAGGGGCAGGCTTAATGTTATGCTAATGAGAGCCATTAACTGAACCCGATTAAAATATAGAACGGCTTATCTTATTTTAAATTAGCTAAAGAAGAATATAATTTTAAAATTAAATAAAAAAACATTATAATATTATACCTAATATTAAGTCTGACCGAATCGTATTGAAAAATGATTTTATGCCATGTGAATATTCGTAAACAGCTTCTTTCAAACTATAATTATTATTACTAATTTTTTAACTTATATTTTTATAACTCATTATTCTGTCAAGGAATCGTCCCGAACAGTCCATCCGGCCATATGGCAACAGTTTTTGTTTGTCAATGTCAACTATTTTGTTGTTTTTTTTGTCCTAGCCTCTTAGACTATACGAGGCTTTCCCGGCGATGGGATGAGGGCGGGGGATTAATGTCAGAGTTAAAAGCCCCACGGCACCGGGACACGAACTCGTAAACCCGAATTTGGGACGCCAGACTATCGGTTATAAATATATTAGAGGACCATCCTTCAACTAACCAGGTTTGCTGACATCCTTCTGGAAGTGCCTCACATTTGTCCCACAAAAGTTGATAGTCAGTATAAGCTTGATGTGGTATTATTTATATATTTTTTTTCGTTCTTCATCTTTAAGGCTACGAGGTTATACCGGTTATACGAGGTTATACCGGGCCATGGGATGAGGGCGGGAGATTAATGCCAGTGTTAAGAACTCCCCCAGCACCGGGACGCGAGCTCGCAATATTTTATCAAATTGTCTTTCATTAGGCACGCCACTCTGCCTCCATATCATTTTTAACTCAAAACCAAGTTTCTTCCAGGAATTCGACTATCCATTTTGAATTATCCAAATAAATCCCCATTTCATATATTAAGCTCTTTTAAAATTCTACATTCTATTCCAAGTTCAGCAGTCAGGCAGGAACTGAGGTCTTGGAACCTACTTCGTAAAAAGTATCTTTAAATATCAATGTAACTCTTTATTCCAAATTAAAGTTATTCTTAAAGTCTTTGTACTGTTGTACGGATTCGTTAAATTGGTATACATGCAACACCTTAGTCGATTTATGGTACGGAGTGAGCAGAATCAAAATAAATACATAAATCTCAATAATGTTTTTTTGTTGTTGAAAAAAATAATTAAATGAAAACTTGCATAATAGGATTATCAAATAAAAACTCTTTGAGAGCTCCAATCCAAGAGGAAAAAATATAGGGAATTCCCTCTGGTTAGCTCCTAAGCCCGTACCCATTATCCCGATGATCCAGGCGAGCTCAACTCTTATTTTACTGACCTGTTTCTTAATGCGTTTCTATCTAGTTCATTCAACTCATTCTTCTTAATTCGATTTGACCCTGAATATTACCGTTTCCTCACTATTTCTGGAGATGACGCTTTTCTCTCTTTATCCACAATTATGACGAAGTTTCAGATCAAAACGCCTGGAAAGAATCATATTATTCTTATCATTCTTATGAACAAACAAAAAATTACTACTTCGACCAAGTAGCTAAGTTACTACTTCCACCTCTTCCGACTTCAGGCCTACATCAATCCGATGTATGTATTGACACCATCATGAAAGATAAATCCATTCGTCGCTTATCGACTTTCTTAATGTTATCAGTGATTTGGCTGTTGACGTGAGATGCATAGGCGCTGAGATCACGGAGTGGGGAACCTGGCAGTGTGGAGATATTATTTGGGATATATCCTATATGCATATATGCAATGTATAATATACGTCAATTACAAAAATACGATTTCAGATCAATACAATAGGTATTGAGTTGTTTGAAACCCTCCCTTATGACATAAAAGTATAACGTCACAAAAAATTTATTAAATTAAAACATTATTTTAATAGGATCCCTTTTACATTTTAGATGAGTTTATGAATCCAAAATAGGACACCGTTTAAGAAATTCTACTATGCCTGCTGTACGGTTCTTTTTAATGGAATTGTAATGTACACGATTGATATGTTCATGAAGTTCATACAATAGCAATTTATTGTGGAGGGGGGGAGGCTGAGTCTTCGGCAGAATTGGAGAAAGGGGCTCAAGCCCCGAGAGCCCCTAGTAGTCGAGCGCTGAATTTTTCAAAGCTTGGTATCAGTAACGTAATCTGTTTATTTTAGTTTTATAGATGATGAAAAAAAGGTAAATTATTAACCACGCCGAAAGAGATTAGAGTCTATGGTTTCCAAATCCAACTTCCAATTCTATTTTTATGTGATTACTCAATGCCCTTAATTGAGGCAAAATGTATTTTTTTCTCAATAAAAATTGTTCATAAAAAAAAAAAAAAAAAATTATGTGAGACAGCTGGTGAAGGACCCAGATGGTTGGTATAAATGGGTAGAGGCCCCTCCACGCAAAAAGGTACCAAGGAAGAAGGAAAAGAAGAAGTAGAATCAGACTTTGGTTAAGAAATTGTGAGCGAAGTTAACTTAAAATTTCCTTAATTTTTATAAATTAATATCATATGATGTTCCAGCGAGAATGTTTCTGTAATTTGTTACTAAACATGATTTTTAATTATTTTTTCCTCTTAATTTTTGACGTTTTGTAAAGGTGACTTACAGCGGAGCAACCTCTGTTTTTTACAAATTATTCAACTGTTCATTTAATTATGCTACTCGTTACTTGAATTGTATAACTATAATTTACATATATTACATATATTCTTTTTTTTAAATTGTTTTATTGAGTATTAATATAGTCTGCCAAACTGAAGGGCATTGGTACTAGAGCTATAGTAAATATTCATTCACACAATATGTACATATGAAAGGAAAATAAATAAAAATAACCAAGTAAGAAGAGAAAGAGAAAAAATAAATAAAAACATATATATAAATAAAAAGATAAAGTAATATACAAGATAAGTAAAATAACAGATTGAAGCCGAATGATAATAAAATAAATAAAACACATTCACATCTATGTACAATATTTACATTGGCCCAGGAGACTCTGAATCAAGCTTTGTCTCCCGATTGTAGGAGCCAATGCAGAACTACAGGAGATCCCAGTGCTTCTTTCCCAGTCGCGTCACTGGTGCATCTATTCTATACAAGCAGAAAAAAAAACAAGTCTTTATCTCAGCATTATAATTTGTTGGAGTTGAAAAATATTACATGGCCACTAAAAAACTTGTTTACATAAGAGAGACAATCATAAAATTTAAATTTCTTAATATTGGAAAATAAAATATGTCAGTCACTAAAAACATTTTTATATAATAGGAGATGGTGGTGCACCCTGTCCGCCGAATGGTAGAGCAACTTCCCATTTTACGAATTATACAAATGATAAAGACAGAAATTGTTAAAGAATAGAATAATTGAAACCTTACATCCTGAACAGTTAGAAAGAATCTTACTTGGAATTAGGGCGTAGTATCCGGGAACCCGCACGGCGACGGTGCTTTGCGGGCATTCCATCATATGAATGAATAAAAATAATTTTATTATTTTGGGACTAGTGTCCCTTTAGAACAAATTAACATGTTGGTGTGTCCATATAGTTAAATATTTACAAGATGAGTGGTAATAAAATAAACTTACAGGTAATGACAATATATAAAAACGTACATAAATATAAAATAAACTGAGAAAAGTAAAATAAATAAACAAAATATCAATAAATCACAAAATCATTATAATATAGTAGGTATTTTGAGGGTCTTACGACTTAGATTTTCAAGTGCATTTCATGATCTATCGGATTGAATAGGTGCATGAAGAGAAGAGATTTGAAAGAGTAAACTGAATTGGCGTTTGTAATATCAGAAGGTATAGAATTTCAGAAAGAAACGCCTTGTTTCTCGTAATACAAAAGATGAATAACAAAAAGAACTTGTAAATAACTTAGTGATTGATTGCAATTAAAAAAAAAAAGAAAACACAAAACTATATTTTAGCATATTTTACAAAGCAGAGTTTTTCAAAACATATAATTTTTCTAACTATTAATAATTAACATCTGTTTTTTAAAAAACCTTTTAGAACAGCTGTTTTGCGTGCAATTAAAAATAATACATTTCACATTGTATTCAAAAGTAAAAAAATCAAACGTTCATGATTAATAAATTCCCGAACAGCTTGAGTTAAAAAGGATTTGTCAAACGCAGCAGTTCGGTGAGGAGGAAGATGGAGGTTGGACGTTCGGTATCAGGTGGGACGGGATTGACTGATTGATTTGAATTGTAGCATCTGTAGAATATAGGAGGGTCGTCGAGTTCTGACATAGGAAGGTAGCAAGGATTGTATCTTATGTGTAAAATACAATGAGATATCGGTCACTAAAAACTTAAATATATATGTATAAAGATAATAGGACAGTAAATTAATTATTAATATTGCAGTACCCACGGCATACATTAAGCGTGGTACACATCACCATAAAGCATGGTAATGTGTAGAATTATATTGCATTACATTTATTTAATTTTATGGAATGATCTAACAATTATTGATCTGTTAAAAAAACACAATAAAAATAGAAATTGTTTATTAATATTCAAAGCAGATGTGCTACCCCAATATACATTAGTGGCTGGTGCAGCAGAACCTCGGTCCAGTGCCTGTAAGATTTATAGTCTCTATCAACTCGATCAACTTAATTAGAGTTTCCTTCCGAAGAAGGCGTCGGACTTCTCTTCCTTAATTGCTACGGATCGCTTTATACTTGCGAAAATTCATCAATTTCTGCTACCAAATTATAATAAAAACGGAATTATTTATTTATATAGGATACCATAATACCATCCATTCACATCATAGCATCTTATGTTTATCTCACTGATGATGTGTGTTATATAAAATTTTTATGAGAAGGAGTTGAAACACTGCCAGTGTTTCAACCGCCTCCCGCAGTGCCACATCCTACGCCCTGAAGACGACCTGCAAAGTGGGTCGAAACGTCGGCAAAAATTAAAATAATTTATATATTTTAATTTTTTTATTTATTTGACCGCACCCTCGACTAACTCCTTCTCATATTATATCAACGGTCAACCATCTCTACATCATAAAATTTTTATTATTTAACAGTCTGTGTTATGACATTTACCAAATATTTCAAATAACCTTATAAAAAATTATAAAGGGACGTCAAGTCATGATCATGAACGCCATGTTTTATTTCTGAATTCCAAGTTGAAAACTCGTCAACATGAAGATAGGCCAATTGATTACGTCCTGTAATGGACATAAGTGGTATCTTCCTCATACTCTCAGCCAATAATTCGATACTCTCGGAGTTTTGAAAATTTCGACGACTCAAGTTTGGGACACACATGTCCGCACGCTCGTATGAAGTACCTTCTCGATGAGACAAAACATGGCCCTTGCTAGACCGCAAGTGTGGTTCTAACCTCGGGTTCTGTTTGGTTTCATCAAGAAAGTAGTTCAATTGATAGGAGGTAAGTACTTCATTACTCAGCCTTTCATTTTTTTATCAGGTGACACGAATAAGATTACACGTTGGGATGATAATGTTGAACATATGTTTCCTGTAATGTAGGATTCCTTTGACGAATAACAGTATTGTTTTGATAATCAACTTTGACCAGAGGTAGTCATTTCGTTAGCGAATCGGCCTCTCCGCTTATGTTTTTCTTTCTAAAATGAATAGAGTCGATATAAACATTTCGCTAGGCTTCAATACTGGAACGGTGGTTAGTCGGTGGATCGATACGGGTCAAATTGAATTTCAAGATTTTGATAAGGTTAGTTCTATCAAGACTGGACCCGGCATTTTAAAACCAAAAAAAATGTATCATTTTCGAGATTACTAAAGAAAAAGGGTTTGCAGCAATGTAACCTCACGTTAATTGTAGTGTTGCCATGGGATACGTGTCTCGTGTCAACTTGAGGTCGCTATCATCGAGAGAGAAGGGATTTATATTATTTATCAAAGGTGATAAGGATTATTTTTCCGGTTAACCATATCTTCGTTAATTCTTCAACAAATCCCAAGATTAAGCCATAATTTTGAAGATTTCCTTCTCCTTCGGGTGGGAAAACTAGTCACATACCCAGAAATTTTGGGAAAATATAACTCAGAAAGTATACACTTTTTTGTCAAAATTATTTTTAGAATTTGTTAAGAAATATTACAATCTGTCTCAATTGAGGACACTTATAATAGTGTTCAGTGAGCACAATTTTATGTATAATAAATAAAAATAAATTAAACAGCTAATAATATAACTGAAAACTAGATGTACATAAAAAAATAAACTAGACTAATCAAAATAACAACTTAAATAATTTTACAAAATGTTCAAAAAATTGATTTATCACGGGTTTTAAGGGCCAGTGGAGGCTGAGCAGGGGCAATATCGTAACCAATGAAGGTCTACTGAGGTGAAATTGTTGCTAGATGAAAATTTTTTCGTTGATTAAATCCATCATTATGTAAAAATTACTAAATTATAAAACGAAAAAAAAAATCACCGAAATCGGACTATTACTAGCAACGATACAGCTTATTGAATTTTGTAAGCATGTTGGTTTCAATAAGCAAGGATGAAGTTTTAAATTAATTTAGAATTCAATTTTCTCCAACTTATGATCCGTATCCTTATTTTCGTTTCCAATTAATTTTCTTATGGAATTATTCCCACGGGCGAAATAGTTTTAATAATAATTTTCTAAATTAAAGGAGTTAATTAATTAATTGGATATTTTCTTAGTTATTTTTTATTTTAATACCGGGATCCGGAGCCAAAACATTCTTAATGAAGAGCTGAATCCCTTTGAAAACGTTTTTCAAATTATTTTCCAGCATAAAACAGGAAGAAGAGAGACCCCATTCTATGGCAGGCATTGGTTGAAGGGCCTCTATTGAGCAGCGCCAACTCATTGGGACCTAGGGATTATTTCCCTATCGGTCTCTCTGCCGCCTTCTTCTCCGATCCCGCCGCTATTAAAACTATTTCGCCTAACCTCCTTGCTTTACTAAAGCTTAGTTTGGAGCCTTGGAAAATAGACCATCTGATTGTCTATACTTTTTATTTTATCTGATATTATCTAAAGCCAAGCCGTGTCGTCACACATCAACGTTTGAATTCATCAACATCAACTAATTTGACTGAAGAATAATATATTTTTAGTCAATAAAACACTTTGCTTTGGCAAACTTATAAGCCTCGTTAGTTTATTCAAAAAAGTCATTAAGTAACATTTTATTTTTATAAATGGAAACATCCAAATTATAAAGCCATGAGTTCAACATAAAAGTAAGAAGTTAACCTGCCAACGTTTTGCATCATCAGAATAAACAAAATCACTTATATGCAGAATGACAAACATGTGAAAAGGAAAAAAAAATGGAAGGTTGATATTGACATCTCAAGTAATTAGTCAAATACATACTGAAGAAAAGAGATAGTTCAATTAACACGATTAGCAGGGATACAAAAAAAAAAAAAACCTGCAAATGATTTCACAATGGTTTATTATCTCCAAACATTTATAAAGCTAAAGTAATATTACCTTCCGAGTTACAAAGAAAAACAAAACAAAAGGTGATTCCAATTATTGGACTAAACTGTTATTCTTTAATCATTAGTAATATGCTAAAAAAAAAGTAGCATTATTTCAGTAACACATTTAAAAACCATACCAAGGATATAACATTTAAAGTAGAACACATAAAAAATAACCAGAGACCATATCTTTGCTCCTAATTGTCCGATTTTTTTTTTTGTTTTTTAGGAAATTTCATAAACTTTTAAAAACTATACAATATCAACCAAAAATTAAAAACTTTTCGAGTTATTCGGAATTTAATTTTACCATCCCTCGTAACTTTTTTTCCAGCTTCTTTTCGTTGAAGTATGTTATATAGATAAATTTAAAGGGCGTCGAGAAAATGACTTTAGCGAAGTTTCATTAAAATCTGTACATTCGTTTAGGAGCTACAGTGCTTAGCAACGCAGGTTTTTCGGCCGCCATTTTGAAAGTTAAAGGCTGAGAGTAATGTAAATGAAGGAGGATCATCCTCGGGTGACCTCTGATTTTATATCAAAATTTGAAAAAAATCGGTCCAGTAGTTTCAGAGAAAATGCGCGGACGGCGGACGGACAAAAAAATTTTTATTCGTTTTTCGAATTGTACGCATCTTGAAACGTGAAACCTCAAATTTTGAGGGGGAGGGGGTCATGTTTTTGAATTTTTTGGTCGATCACAATGTTTCATTATTGAAAATAATAAACCAACATATAAAAAAAATACGTAAATCTAAAATATAACTATACAAAACGTGTTAAATTAAATAAACCAAAAAAAAAAAAAATCATTGGACGATGGTTGACTGTAGTAAATAATGAAGAGCAGGACACTTGGGGTGATCAGTCAAAAATAGAAATGGCAAAAATAAATAATAATATTTATTTTAACATTTGCCCACGTTTCGACCCGAGGTTCAGGCCTTCATCAAGGCTGATCGTTATTGATCGAAGAGACCCCTGATGAAGGCCTGAACAATGTCGGCAAATATTAAAATAAATATTATTATTTATTTTTGCCATTTCTATTTTTGAATTATCATCTCAAGTATCCTTGTCTTAAAAAAAACATTCAACTCAAAAAATACCTTACGAGACGTCTGAAAAGAATATGGCCTCGAGACCTCCTATTGTAAATACATTTTTTTTAGAGTGCTTCCAGTGGGTAGTTTCTCAACAAGTGTTTTCATGTTAATATTTTCTGTTATCACATTTAATGAATTTATTTTTTTCTTAATACAGTTTTAAATATTATAAATACATAAAAAAGAATATATATTCAAAAGAAAAAGCTTAAAGATATATGTAACATCCATTTCGGACAGAACTTAGTGGATACACGGCCCCTCCATAACAAATATTATTAAAAATAAACATGTAGCTAGAAAAGAGACAAACTGATTATCTTATAAATAGCAAAATCCATGAGTCTCTAACATACAGGCGAGAAGTTATTTGCAATTATAAATATATTTCTGTTGAAAGCAGCGGAAATAGTGAAGCATGTGTGATGCGGGCAACAGATTATCTTACTTTTACTTAGTTACCTTTTTTGTCTCATTCAACCATTTCTGACACCAGGATATGAACCCGTAATCTTACATTGGAAATTAAATAGTTATAACTTGCTTTTAGACAGACATACAGACCAATAGCTAAAAATGTGCCTTCCGAACACGGGTGGCTCTGAAACGTATAGATCCGTCGAAAACCGCATATAGGAAATTTGACCCGATGGCAATACTTTCCTTACATTCCTTGTGGTATAGGTAGGAAATTAATAAATTAAAACTTGTGTAAAAACTAGAATAAGTTGCATCATCGCTAATACTGGTTCAATTCCGATGATGTTTTAGCTGTTTTGTTGGTAATCTAATTAAATTTCAAAATTTTTAGTATAAATTTTATCACAGAATATATACTTAGCGAGTTAGGCCCCAAAACATTTTTCTTTTCTTTATAACTTTTTTTCTAAATTTTCTCGGGGATTTAATTCATGAACGAAAATTGAAAAGACAATTATTAGAACATTATAGGAAATTTTTGTTAAAATCGTTAGAGCCGTTTTCGTGCTACAGTCTATAGAATAACATGTTTTTAATTTATTACGTAGCAGCTATTGCGCATGGAGCATCTAATTTGTGTCACAGACATCAGTAGTCAAAACCCTACAAAATAAAAAAAGAAGCAAAAAAATCGGTTCACTAGTTCCCGAGGAAATCTTGGCACAGACAGACAGGCAGACAAATGGCTAAACCTGAGTTTTTCGGACTCAGAGGACTCTGAAACGTATAGATCCGTCGAAAACCGCATATAGGAAATTTGATCCAATTGCAATACTTTCCTTACCTAGTATAGGTAGGAAAGTAAAAAGGACGAAACGCAATTGGTCAACTAGTTCTCGAGATAATCTTGGCACAGATAGAGAGAATAATTGACATTAGTGAAAATGAGAAGATCTATGAAGAATGTGAAGATTTATATATATATAAAATAGTAAATTATGTTTTTCATCAAAACCTATCCAAGTAAATGATTTATAAAAGGTGTTATATAAAAACTTTTATTAATGAGGCTTGAAAATAAAAGTTGAGAAAATAACTGCTTTGAAATTGCATGGATCAAGAGAAGCAAAACTTTTATACATCTACATACGAGATGTATATATAGGTATATAGATAAAAATTAATTTTTTTACTTTTAATTATAGGAGTTAACTGTTTCATTCAACCCCTAATTTTAAAACCATTTCATGTTTTTTTTCTTTCGGAGCGATTGCCGATATTAAAAAAAAAAAGAAGAAAAATCCTGATCAGATGGAATAAAATAAGTTACAATTTAAAAGCAGTTATTTTCTCAACTTTTATTTTCAAGCCTCATTAATAAAAGTTTTTATATAACAGCTTTTATAAATCATTTACTTGGATAGGTTTTGATGAAAAACGTAATTTACTATTTTATATATATAAATCTTCACATTCTTCATAGTTCTTCTCATTTTCAGTAATGTCAATTATTGCCACACCATTTCATGTTTTTTTTTCTTTCGGAGCGATTGCCGTTATTAAAAAAAAAAGAAGAAAAATCCTGATCAGATGGAATAAAATAAGTTACAATTTAAAAGCAGTTATTTTCTCAACTTTTATTTTCAAGCCTCATTAATAAAAGTTTTTATATAACAGCTTTTATAAATCATTTACTTGGATAGGTTTTGATGAAAAACGTAATTTACTATTTTATATATATAAATCTTTACATTCTTCATAGTTCTTCTCATTTTCAGTAATGTCAATTATTGCCACACCATTTCATGTTTTTTTTTCTTTCGGAGCGATTGCCGTTATTAAAAAATATTTAAAAAAAAGAAGAAAAATCCTGATCAGATGGAATAAAATAAGTTACTAAATAAAAGAACAAAAAAACAGAATTCATATCTATAAAACCGCGGTTCACAAATTCAATATACTTCAACCATATCAAAATAATTTACCGAATATAATTAAGGGAGCTGAGAGATAATAGTTGCGGAAAGGCAAATATGATTAAGTTTTCAAGGAGGCCTAGAGCCATTAACAAAGAGAAGAGCCTGAGGCTCGGGGGAAATTAGGGGTCTGCAGGAGTAAAATAATAAGGAGCCTTCCCTCAGAGGTGTCTCAAAGGATTAGATTCAACAAGAGTGGCCCTCACTAAATGTTGCACGCCATTCCCCCCGCGGGATGTTGCAACCTCAAATAAAAATCTTCACTCCGCTTTGGCTGCGAGAGAACAAAGTGATAAATCCATGCTGTTGTTCCCATTCCAGCCCCTACAATGTTGTCCGCTGGCAGCTAATTTTTCATCTTTATAGCTGCATTTTTCTTCATTCAAATGCGTTGTTTTTTCTCCTCCCTTCCCCATCCAGCATATAGGACCCTTTATGTTCTCTACTTATGTGTGCTTAACAGGGTCGTTTGTTCATCTGGAAGAATGGCTCGCAGAGATTGCATAAATGAATAATAATCTAGGAGACGTTTTGGGAAAGAGAGAACAGGACTAATACGGGGGATTACTGTAGGCGAGGTGAAAAACTACTTGTCGGAGATAAAAAAAAAAAGAAAAAAAAGAAAAGAGATTTATTTTATTCATGAAGATGTCGAGGAAACACTGCTTTGCAATGTTTTCCAGGAAAAATTACGTGATCGGAATAACTTAAAGTTTTTCCTCTTGGTGTCTCTGAGTGGTTCACTGACCAAAAGTCGGTCTAAGGGTATCTTTAGAACCCTTAACCCTCAAAGAAACCTTTATAATGAAAAAATTTATAATTATTTTAAAACGAGCTGATTATAGCAGTTTTTAAAACAATTATAGTACAATATATTTATATTATTGTAGTCTGTTATCAAGATATATATAAATACAGGGTGTCAGGTAAATATAGAGAACTATTTAATAGTTTGTAAGTAAACATGAAGATCTACCATGCAATACGCAGCATTCGGTTTGTCACTTATAAATATGCATCAATTCCTATGACAGAAATCTAAGAGAAAAACACAATTTCATAACTCACATGAAAAATAGTTATTATTTTTATTTTTATAAATAAAATGTGTTTCAATGCAATTATGTGTATTAAAATACAACCCATATCACTGAAAAACAAGAAATACAAGCAAGATTTTCAAGAGTTAACGTAGTCATTTTTACAATAATTTGGGTACTTTTAAGTGATTGGATAGAAAATCACATCATTTCTTTACACACCTTGAGGCGACTCTAAATTTTTCCTACACTACTTTCTTTTAAATTAAATTTTGTCTAGTTTACTACGGAGCAATGTCTAATTACTTAAATCAAATATTTTTTTACTTACCACTTCCTATTCAACAAAAAACATGACTCGCTTAAAAAAACACAAATTTGAGATTTCCTACTTTTCTGCTGAAAATTGGACAATTGTTCATAGGAACTTTTTTGTTTATATGAACTATATATAAGAGAGTGAGGTAGCTCAGCGGTAGCGTACTGATCTTTCAATAGACAGATGGCCAATGGCCAATGGCCAATTTCAGAAAAATTATTTATTCTGGTTCATTAGCCGTGGATCGACCCTAGGATTAAGAGATCCTCCTGGAACACACCCAGCCTCTATAAGGTGGGTACACTTAATTAATAAATAATTAAAGAGAAAAACTTGGCGGTTGAGTGTTACTCAGTCAAATGGTTGCACAATGGTTGACTAAGAAGCAGTACTTTCACTAAATAATATTCAACCCAAGACCCTTCATGGGTTGTAAATGTGTATAATACTACTTCTATTTACTCTTATCACTGATTTTTCTAACGACATGAAATTTTCTATAATTTAGATGGATAGAAAAACAACTTTATTCTGGGAGAAAGGCTTTTTAGAATAACAAAATTGTACAAAAAGAAAATACGACTTATGTCCCAAAGGTTTGACAAATAAATAAAATTTAAAAAATAAACTACTCAAAAGACAAGAACTCAACCGACGATAAGGCCAACTATACCGACTACTAAGCAGAAAATCTAAACTTTCCATTGAAAACAAGCTACAGATCTACAAGACAATACTGAAACCTATTTTGACTTACGGACTAGAACTGTGGGGATCAGCAAAATTTTCTAACATCAAGCGCATCCAATCCTTCCAGTCTAAAGTCCTTCGAACAATAGTCGATGCTCCTTTCTATGTAACCAACAAAACCCTACATCATGACCTTAACATCCCATTTGTCCTAGACCTTATCCCAGAAAAATTATACAAATTTCACCAGAACCTTACTTACCACCCAAATCCTCTTGCACAATCCCTATCAAGCACCTCCCATCCCTATAATCCTCCAAGAAGGTTGAAACGGCAGTGGCCTCGCGACCTTTTGTAGATTGTATAAATTGGAGTTCTGGCAATGGCCAGATTCTTCACTCAAGACATGAGTGTATGTGGCTAAAGTGCTCTCGACCAATCTCCGCTGGCTTTAGTACCAGTGACGCGGTTGGGAGAGTAGCGCAGGGTTCCCTCCTGGAGTTCCCTCGCCTGATTGTATGTTTTTTTACATATGTTTTTCATATGTATATGTATATGTAACATATGCATATGTTTTTTTTTCTTAGTTTTAATTTTCTTATTTTTTAGGTTATTTTATTTTATTGTCTATTTTATATACTTTTGATTATTATTTTGTTCTATTTATTTTATTTTTTTGTACATATAGTGTGAATGTCATCCTACCTCACTATAACCAATGTCCGACAGACAGATTGTAATAATACTCAATAAAGAAATTTAAATTAGAAAAAAAAAATAAAACTAAAAAGTAAAGAAAACCTTAAGTGAACAAGCTATATACAAAACTGATAAAACTTTGAACAAAACACTTAAAAGTATGAACAAAACATTTAAAACTATATATATATAAACAAAACAGCATAAATATACACTTTAAGAAATAAAGAACGAAAAAGAGACTAAATAAAAAAGTTCTTTTCATAAAAAAAACTCAACGTTTTTATTTAGAAAAATGAAAATTGCATCCGAAAATATAAACCTAATTATATAAATGCAGGATAAAATGTAAATACATCATAAAAAGAGCGTTATCATCAGATACGTGTAATTGTATATAAGAAAAAAATGTTAGTGATAATTGAATAAAAAAATATTTTAAAAAAAATAGATGAATTGAGTGGCGTCGAAAGTAGGAAATATATGTACTATCCCAAACAGTACTATAACCTAGGAATGGTATTATCGTATGATTATAGGATTGATATGCAATACATGTATAATATCAATAATTAACAGGTGTCTGACTGTTTTTGGAACATGAATTGGATTAGGAGGTTTTTTAATGTGAGTACGGAGGAGACATGCCGAATTTTGATAAGGAGGGAATTCCAGAAGTTGACAGAGCGGGATATAAAGGAGTTTTGGAATGAGACAGATCTATGAGAAGATATGTATAGGTCAGAAGGTCGAGATCTTGAGTAAGAGAATGGATTGAGGACTTGAATGGAGAGGGTTGTAGGCATAAGAAGGACGATGGTTGTTAATAATTTGACAACAGAATGTGCCTAGGAATTATTGTCTTCTTAAGGAGGGAAAGAGCCACCCTAACTCAGTCTAGTGGTGGTCTTTTTTTTAGAGTTTAATTAGAATTTTGTAAACGTCATCAGAAGCGTTTTCATGTTCCACCTAAAATATTGTATATTCGTTTTTAATTTTGTAGTAGGCAAATGTAAGTGGTTGTGTGATAGGGACGGCCTAGTAAGTACAGCAATGAATCCGTATGCTATGTTGTCAGGGTGGTCTGTCCTATGTGTCACGTAGCCAGAAATACCAAATTTGGATCGTGGTGTCTGCTACCAATTGGTGTAACAACTTTTGAACTATCCATGGCAGGCAATACAAATCTCGTAATTTCTTTTTAGTAAACTTTACAAAGGAAAACAACAGTTCAATCCATAGTTAGAACTAGAAATATCACTAAAATGACATTACCCAAATATGTTGAAATTAGAGTTGGCCATTCTGTACACTGAAAGACTAAAGTAATGTGGTTTAAAAAAGCAGATGGAGTAATTAGATTTTTACTGCCTGCCGACGATGTAATAAATAGACTTTTTTAAATTTTAATTGTATTCATGATAGGTTATCATTAAGCTTTAGCTCCGTTTAAAATGCACTTCAAAAATTTGATAATAGCCCAAGATAGCCAGAAAATAATTTATACTCAAAGTAGAGCGGTAAGTAAAAGTTGTGTGTTGCGCGCACCAGATTTTTTTTTCTTGCAGAATCAAATAAACGTATTATTTCTTATGAATTTAGAAATTCCGACAAAGCGAAAGCGAAAACAACATAATATTTTTTAAATATATAAATTATTTTTTATATACTCCTAAGCCCATTCGATGTGTATCAACAAAAAAAAAAAAAGAAAAAAAAAAGATTGATATTGGTGATCCACTGGCTGTAATATCCTCAAGAATGTTCGAAATGACAATTTTAATCTCGATAAAATTGTAATGATTTTCGTGAAATGAAAAGTTTCTTTTAAAAACTTTAATCTGTAGTACCACATGCGATAAACTGGATAATGGAAAAAAATAATAGGTTTCTCCTTATCACTGCTCTTTAAAAACTACATAAATCAGAAACTAGATTTACAAATCATATAATCCGACCATCTTGTTTCATGGCTTGTTTTGAAGAGAGAAAGAAAAATTATACTGACAATCGGAGAAAGAGGATCCTTTTTATGGGTCGCTATTAAACTTTCTTTATTTCTAATACCTGTCCTTCCATAATAAACTTCTGAACCATCCAAAAACTCTTGTTTAAAAACTTTGCTTCCTCTTCTATTCCTGATAACCATCCGAGGCGTCTGAAAAGAAGATGGCCTTGGGACCTTCTAACATAGAAATATAATTGGAGTGCCACCAATGGGTAGTTTCTCTTCATGTTGTACATGTCATGTCATTTGTTCGTATTTACTTGTTGTATTTATATTTAATACAGTTGTGAATTTCAATAATTCCTCAATGCTCCTTACTTTGTCACAAATAAAATAATCCATAAAGACCTCAATGTTCCATATGTTTCCGATTTGGCCGAATCCAGATACCTATCCTTCCATAATAAACTTCATAACCATCAGAATCCTCTTATTTCGAACCTTGCTTCCTCTTCGATTCCTGATAACCTTTCTTCTTCTGAGGCGTCTGAAAAGAAGATGGCCTCGTGATCTCCTCATGTAGACAAATTATTAGAGTGCTACCAATGGGTAGTTTCTCAACAAGCGTGTTTCATGTTATTGTATTCCTCTATACACATTTACTTGATATATTCATACTAATACAGTTGTAAATATCATAATAAAAGATTAAAAAAAAATAAAATTCAATAATAATAAAAAAATAAAATTAAAAAAATTTCTAATAACCCTCGTCGTGGACAACTATAAATTTGTATATGGTTTCTCTTCCTCCATTCCATTATTTTAATTGAAAAATAAATAACGCTATATAAACTGTATAATAAACATATTCACATATATAATAAATACAAATATCCAAATGCAGGTAAAGTATATAACGAAATCTATGTAAATGCATATACATGTGTCTGTGTAGGTATTCATAAAAGGAATTTCATATATATATATATATATATACATTTGTGTGGAGCTATGATAAGTTTTAAAATCTAGCCGACAAAAATATAATTAAAATTCATACAATAAGAAAAAATACAACACTTCGCAATATAAAATAAATGATAATTCCAAGCGGCATTTCACTAAAGAATTTCAATCCTTGAAGCAAAGGTAAAACTGAACTCTTCTACTATACTCATTTTTCTTAATTTTTATAATGGCGGTTGAAAAATACAGGAAAAAGAACTCCTCTTGACTCATCAGAATAATTGCAGTGCAGATTAAAACAAAACAAAAACCGAACTATCTAAACTAAGGTTTCTTTCAAGGTACGAGATGGTATAGCTACCAGCCAAAGAATTGACTAGCTCTAAGTAAACTCTCCTAGTGTTCACAAGTTCACAAGACAGCTTTGAAAGCAGGACTGGAATATTCGCTGCCGTACGGTCTTGTTAAAAATGAGCCTTTTCGTTGACAGAATGGATAACTCCAATTTTAACATTGTTTTCATTAAATTAGTATCAATTATATTCCTGTTACTTCTTTAGGACACCGCCCTAATCGTAGAGAGGAAGTCGCTGTGGCCAGATTAAGAATAGGACACACGAACCTAACCCATGCACATCTTATTACTAAGCAGCCACCACCAAATTGTCAGCATTGCAGTAGCCTTCTCACAGTCAACCATATTTTCCAAGAATGCACTTATTATACTTCAAGCCTAAATCGATTATCTCTAAAACCGGATATATCAGTAGTATTAAACAACGACGAATCAAACATAGGAACCGTGATTAAATTTTTAAAAATCCATAGACTATTAAATAAAATATAAAAATAGATATAATTTGTATTTTATTGTTCTTTTTTGTATCTATTTTAAAATATTTCATTTTTATACGTTTTTAAGTATCTTTTTCATATACCACTATAGCTATCTATTATTAATTTTTGATTGTTCATTTTTTTTTCTGTTTCTCCTCTAAAGAGTTTACAAACATAACTGACTCACAGGCATTGATGACCTTGGGGTTTTACGCCTTAAA
Organism: Nezara viridula; assembly: GCA_928085145.1. Lineage (NCBI taxonomy): Eukaryota > Metazoa > Arthropoda > Insecta > Hemiptera > Pentatomidae > Nezara > Nezara viridula. The sequence continues at coordinate 76,875,491 of OV725081.1, forward strand.
GCCTGAATAAACAAACAAACAACTTCTTTAGGAAATTCTTTACTTTTTTTCAACAGTATGGCAGAAATATTTACCATCAATTATCAGTTATTAATACCTCTGGCATGATTTAGTAAAACTGAGATATTTAGCCCGAAAAACACTACAACCATTTTACTGAAAAATGTTTACATAGGATTTAAACGTCTATCAGCTCAAGTGCAAGTATAACTTCTCCATTTTTTTTTAACATGAACATCATTAAATAACATTTTAAGAAGAATGATTAATTTTATTTTATAAATGCTGTCTTAATTACTAATAAGTGAATTTTAAAGGAAATCATTATATCATAAATAATCTATTTTTAATAAAAATTATAATTTAATTAACATCAACTAGGCGACATTTATAATATAAAATATAAATTATAAGTTATAAATAATAGCTTATTATAAAGAGGACAAAATGCTGAACATTTCCCTTGCTCACAGTATGAAGATCCGAATTTTAGTTTCTCATACTACACGAAACAGAAAAAAATTGATATGAAATAAAAATGTTTCAAAAGTTTTTCGTTATTTCTACTTTATTTAGAAGATTTTGTTCCTTTAGAAATATAATCTAGCAGTAATTGATACCTGTCGCAAAATTAACAATCTAGCACTTTACCTAATTATGGAAACACTTTTTCCCAAAACCAGATAAACCTAATAACAGCTTGACATCCTATAGACCAATTAGATTTCTCCCAATAATTTCAAAGATATTTGAAAAGATACTTTTGAAAGGAATCCTACTCTTCATAGCATCCCAAAATAGAACTCCGAGTTATATATTCTTGAAGAAAATTTATTTGTTAAAAACTTTCTTTTCCATGATTTAATCGTAGAATGAATCAGACAAGAGTTATGAAGTCAAATACAATAAAAATCATGAGGTAAAAAATCACAGTCCACATTAGCGACAGTTGAGGACGAATATCTCGGAAACAAAGGGAGATAGCGAAAAAAGGTAAATAATTAATCATATTGTAAATTTTATCAGTTTTAATTTTGTTTAGAACGTCTTTATCGATGCGATTGATAGTTTTCCTGATTTATATCGAGCGAAAACTATACGTAACTATAGCGTATTCGACTATTCGAAAACTATAGCGAAAAAGATATGTTCTAGGCGTCCTCCCAGATCTGGCTCACCACCTAGAAATGAGGACTGTTTACCGCCTTACTATATTTTATTGAACAGTAAATAGCACAATCTACCACATTGAAGAGCAACAAGTAACAAGGCTAAATGTGTTCAATCTCTTCACTAGTCCAAATTATGTCCTTAAAAAAAAAATTGTGTCCCTCTCAGTTCCTTTTATAGCCCTTTTCCGATCATTCATTGAATCGAGAATATCTCTTACCGAAATACATATACTTTTGTGTGTTTTGCCGTAATCTGATAATAAAATACAGATCAGAATCGTAACAGTTTTCAGAATAATAAGAATTATCCAAACCTATATAAATAAGATAAAATATTCTTGATTAAAAACTATAGTTTATTTCTATAATACTTATAATAACCCATAATATACATAATTGCCCATTAAAAATTATTTACATCGGCTGTATAAGGTTAGAAGCAAACTCTGTAAAGTGAATACGAAAATAAAGATCAAATTTATTTTAGAATGACAAACTAATTCAAGAAGAAGGAACCCAACAATGTCATCACCATCTATGCCGATGACACGTGTATCCTATCAGTTAATAACGATCCTTTAATTGCATCCCAAACTCTTCAATCGCATATCACAAGCCTTGAAGAATGGTGTAAAAATTGGAGAATAAAAATAAATTCCAACAAATCCCATCAAATCACCTTTACCCTCCGTCGCAAACCTATGACCTCTTGTCCTACAGTATCCTTCAATAATACTCCACTTATTCCTGTTGAGCAAATCCGCTACTTAGGACTCCACCTTGACAAACGACTCACTTGGAACCCCCATACCAGACTGAAACGACTAGAAACTGCCCGAAGTTTTCGACTACTGCAGCACTTACTAGACAAACGATCTAAGCTTTCAATCACTTATAAACGACTCGTATATATGACAATAATAAGACCTATTTGGTCTTACGGAATTGAGCTTTGGGGTTCCACTAAACCATGAATTCCTCTCGTATCCAATCCTTACAATCCAAAATCCTTCGTAAAATCCTCAACGCTCCTTACTTTGTCACAAATAAAATCATCCATAAAGACCTTAATGTTCCATATGTTTCCGATCTGGCCCAATCCAGATACCTTTCCTTCCATAACAAACTGCAAAACCATCCGAATCCTCTCGTTTCAAACCTTGCTTCCTCCTCGATCCCTGATAACCCTCCGAGGCATCTGAAAAGAAGATGGCCTCGTGATCTTCTAATATAGAACTTTAGTTTGAGTTCTATCAATGGGTAGTTTCTCTTCATGTTGTACATGCCATGTTACAAATTTCTCATTTACTTATTGTATTCTCTATGTAATACAGTTGTAAATTCCATTAAAATAATAAAAAAAAAAGAAAAAAAGAAGAAGGAACAGATAACAAGACAGGAGGATAAGACTTCATTAAACAATACTACCAGCAATAATAAAACCAACTGCAGTAGAATATTGGAAATAAAGTTTATATTTCACAGAGAAGGGTAAGAATATCGGAAAATGAAACAGATTTGGAAAACTTCATAAACAGTTTATGGCAAGATGTGGAGTAAATAAAAACGGATGCACATTCACATCTCAGGAGATACTAAAAATATTTCATATCCAGCCTGTGCCACGTAGATAATTTTTATAGTTGTCATAAAACCGGAAGATTATTTACATGATATTTTATCTATATCGATGACTGAATAACAATCACAACATCAGCCTTAAACATTTTTATTGTTACAGAATACTACCATTTTTCAATTTCACATCGTATAAGATAAAATTATATTCCCCATGAAATAAAAGTTAATGAACTTTCGTGGGATTTGATTTTGTCTCTGACGCTATATAACTATAATGCCCAACATGTTTTTTTTTCTTCTGAATAATAAGTTTTTTCAGTTAATATTTGCATACGCATTCAATCCTTTCAGCCCAAAGTCCTTCGAACAATAGTTGATGCTCCGTTCTATGTAACCAAACAAATCCTTCACCACGACCTTAATATCCCATTTGTCCTAGTATCTCTTATCCCTCAAAAATTCTCTTAATTCCATCAAAACCTTACATATCATCCAAATCCAATGACACAATCCCTCTCCATCTCTACTCATCCCTACAATCCTCCTCGAAAGTTGAAGCGGTAGAGGCCCAGAGACCTGTTATAAGAATATATTGGACTTCTGGCAATGGCTAGATTCTTCACTCAAGCCATTTATGTTCTGGTTATAGCGTCTCCACTCAGCCTTCATTGGTAATAGCAGTGATGCGGCTGAGTGAAAGACCCTGGGATTTCCTAGAGTCCTGTCTTTCCCTTCACGAGTGAGGAGAAAGGCTTGACTCGGAGACCTTGAGTGAATTAATATTGTAAATATTGTATACAAACATGTGGGTATTTAAGTAGTTATTTTGTTAGATCAGTTTATTTTTGTTTAGTTTACTATATTTTCTTTTAGTATTATTATATTGCTGTTTATTATTTGTATTTATTGTGCATAGTATGAATGAACTAATCTTTATCACCATTACTATTGTCCTTGAATGTGACAGTTTATAATATATCTCAATATACAAATTTCCTAAATAAAAAAAAAAATACATTTAGGTTTCGAAAGATTATTTCGAGTTGTTTTATGATTTTTATAAGAGTTGAAAATTATTCTGAAATGTCAAATCTAGGTTTTCACAAATATTTTATATTGGTATGACTGTAAATTATTTACATTTTATTTTTTTATTCAAATTAAAATAATTTGAATTATTATTATATAAATATCATAATGCTTAAAATTGTATCAGAGTAAAATTCTTCTATCCATATATATATATATTTTTATATTAAATTATAACGTCAATATGATTAAACACGTCTTTCTGACTATTTAATATGATACATTTTTTTTCAGTTGTGTTGTTATTAATCAGATGAGCAATAAATATACCAAGACCTTAAAAAATTAATAAATAAGTAATTACAGGATCTTGAATAATTTTTTACTTTAAACTATGAAATTTGCACTTTCGTACAGTTAACAATCGAAATACAATCTGATCTCAGTTCTTTGATTAAAAGAATTATCAAACATACAATCAAATAATTTTTAATATTTTATGGGACTTATATTTATTTATTTCTACCTTCCCATGCCATTATGGAAATATGAGTATATGCAGTAGTGTAATGTTAAGCATTGTAACATTGCATAATATTACATTATTTCAATTATAACGGTATACAATACTCACAGCTCTTTTTACTTTTTAAGCCTTCAATAAATTAAGAATGCCTTCCAGAATCCAGAGGTATTCCCGGTATTTCTTATCTTCTCCTTTTGCGGACACATATATTGAAGTGGAGCTGGACTCACTAACGTCTTTCAGCCATTTACGAATTCTTTGAACCGCGGGAAGTTCTCCTAACTCAGCAACCGAGGAAACTTCCCCGGTGAGGACGTAAACTCCCGTGGTTCTCATGAATGTGGCTCTTAATACACACACCCAACAAAAACCGGGACATCACAAGCGGGATATGGGAGATCTATACCCTGTCCTAGACTGTGTAACTTCGCTCTAAAATACCCATGACTCATAAGGAATTGTGAAACCCAATAGTCCTGGAGAATCTAATTTGCTTGTAACCGAGAGTGAACGGCGTGGAAGTTTTTTTTATATTTTATGGGACATGGAGTAGGTAGGTGAGTAAAGCATTAACGAATTGACATTGTACGGGTTTAGGTCCGGCTGTGGGAGACACCACCCTCAGGCTGACTTATGCATTCTGTTATATCAGGTTATAGTTATTTTCTATCACTGATAGACAGTCCTGTGGCTTACCCATAGCATCAAAAAAGTGGGTACCGAATTGTTCGATGGTTAGAGAAAAAAATGTGGCATTTGATCGTACTCCTAACCGATCCACCTCCTTACATAAGAATGGTCAATAAACGAAACTCCCATACTTCGATTGAATCCTTCATCGGTTGGAATAGTACAGCTTAATTTATTTATTTTTTTAAAAATTATTAACACAAATTAATGAAAAATCTAATAATAAGGATCTTAGAAAGGAAATTGTACGAAGTTCTACGAATTCCAAATAACCAATTAATTCCAGAATTAAGCAGCCCTTAAAGTAGTGGCCCTATTTATGAGAAAAATTTCCAAGAATCCCGGTAGAGCGCAGAAGGCATGAAAGTCCAATTTAGAGACAGTATAGCTGAGACGCCCCCCCCTCCTCCTCCCCATCCGAAATGGGATCCCCTAAGGATATTCCCCCCTTCGAAGTGAACGCCCGCAAGAGATCTACCCTCTACCGTGTATTAGCATCTTTTATGAATTTATCACTAGCCTTCGTCTCTCATATTTATATCTCTCTGCTTTCCGCCAACGGACCTTATTCCCGTCTCTCGCTGCTTATATACCGAACCATGTTAGGTACAAATTATTATTTATCTGATACAGTTTCTCTATCACACTTGTTACATTTTTCGAGAAGGAAGCGATCAAAACATTATCATATATATTACCAACATGGTATCAGACAAATATCTCAAAGAAGTGGTATAAGTTTCGTCGATTCTGAAACATCCATAGAAATCCTATGATTTACTTTAACACCAATAAAATAAATAAATTGGATATCCGTACCTAAATCAATCAAGCCTCCAAGTAAATACTGTTATTAAATTATGAATGATTGTCATATAATAACATTAATTTTATTTTATGGTATTTTGTGCTTAGCAAAGGTCCGAAAGAAAATTTTCAAACCATTAAATTATAAATGACTGTCATATAATAACATTAATTTTATTTTATGGTATTTTGTGCTTAGCAAAGGACACACATAGCATACAGGGATAGGAGGGTTGTAGGGGAGAATCTGTTTGAGCGTGAAACTTACCCAACACCTCAGGATATACGTACTGGTCCAGAATCAATACTCTCAGTTTTGAGGTGTCGCAAAAAAAATATAATATATTACAACTTGTCTTCTTTTTTTAAAAATTATATTCCAATGCACAATATTGTCTATTCATGTTTCCTTAGTATCAGAATCAGAATTGAAATATTGGGTTGGCAAATAAGTCTTTTAGGGGTGAAATAAAACTCAATGTAATATAGACGCAAACAATTATTTTAATCTACAATATATTGACCATTATTTAATATGACTTTTTCCCATCTTTTCACTAACCGCTTGGTGCCATGCTTATAGAATGTTTGGAGTTTATTTTAAAAAAACTGATCCAAGTGGTGTTTGATGTCCTCTTCCTCTTGGAATTTCTTTCCATTCACGGAATTCTGAAGAGACCGGAATGAGTAGTAGTCACTTGGAGCTAGGTCAGGTGAATAGGGAAGTTGAAGCAAAAAGTCCCACCAAGTTTGTGGAACACAACACCCTTTCGATTTGCCAGTTCTAGGCGTTAATTTTTAATTGATCGATCCAATTTCGTTAATTGTAAGCAGTATAGAGGTAAATCAATTGTTCGTTCTGATGGCAATATCTCTATGGAAATATAACACCCTTGAAGTCCCAACATATGGTCTTCACCATAATAAATCTCAATCGTCCACTTAATATCATCCAAACTGCCCCAGCATTTGATCCCCTTTCAATTTCACGTTTTTCGTCATTGAGACCAAATACTAACAATTAGTTCTGATTACCGCCAAAAACACATAGCTTCGCCATTTTCATCTTTCTTTGTGTAGAGAGAATAATGCATTCAATATTAAAACTTCCTATTTTTTATGATGTAGCCCAACTTCCAAAAAATAAAGGAAATAAAAATTAATTTTTTTAATAATGATATATGAGTTTTACTAAACAACCCGGCAACTATTCATTATATGTAATTCAGATTAGGTATCAATATGACCCATTTCCGGGGAAGTACTTACAATTTCATTTACCTCTAAGAATCAGTAATTAAACAAACAATTATGAGGACTGAATGGTGTGGCAGAGGCCTGTAGTTTTCTACGCCAGTACCACTTTTCTGCAACCTAAGTGCATTTTCTACACAACTGATCTAAATATTTTAAAAAGTAATTATTGTTTTAGAAAGCAAAATATACTCTCCAGATGATTTGTTTCAGCACATTTTCCGTTATTGTTGGTTGTTTAATTACAAAGAAAATTTTTTTGTTAAAAAAATTGACTTTACTGGTGTTTTTCATAGCCTAAACCAATTATTTTTTAATATTTCTTCCGGTTTTATCATTCTATGGATACCCAGCTTTAATAAAAGACCAACATATGACGAAATTAAGCCAAATGCTGATTCTCAGTGACCAAAAAACTAACTAAAGAAATGAGAAAATTGGCTTCTTTTTAATAAATAATTACAAGGAACACAACCATATACAATTTATAGATATGTAGGGAGAGGGAAAGTGCGATGTATGGGGGGTCTGGACCACTGTGTATTAAGCAATCTTTGGCACTAATTGGGTGGGATTTTGATCAACAATGGCCCTAACATTGCTCGTTTCAATTTCATGAAGGACCGTTGATCATCATTGATGTCAAAATTTCTTGAATGAAATTTGGCAAACTAATTTTGACATGTGCGTTCGATTAAGGCACCATTCCCATAAACACTGCAAATTTTTCTATGAGCTTCTGCAGCAAGCTTACCTTTTTTAAAATAATACAACAAAATATCCCGATTATGAATGACATTTTCTTCCATATTCACAGTGCAATAGCAAACATAATACTCAGAGTTAACAGATATAGTTGTTGACATATTAGAAACAGGATAAATAATCCATCTTAGGGGTTAATTCATCAGATAAAAAGTGTATCATAGTGACATAAAAATAAACAGGAAAAACCGAAAGGACTTATTTTCCAACCCAATAATTTGTAATTTTGAATGGTGGAAGACGAAGTAGCAAATCAATGTAAGCTTAATTTTCTGCATATTTAGTCCAGTGGTGTTGAGTAAACGAAAAATTGCTATTTTAGTGTAACATACATCATTTATGATTTTTATTTTGGCGGAGTAGATCACATGACTTCTACCTTTTTTACAATCATTTTTAATTGTGAAATTGTCTATCATTCCAGAAGTATAATCCTGAAAATCATAGGAAACGATTCTGTAAAATTGGAAAATGGAGATACTGTCTTTGAATATTTATTTTTCTGAATAATGTCGAGGTACAAAGATTGGATTAGATTTTAAGGACCTTTTAATTTTTTTTTGTCAATACTGGAGTTTACAAACGTTTTAACAATTCAAGCGTCAGAACAGACAAACCATAAAATCATAGCAATGCATACCGAAAATAGCTTCAAATGCTTGAAACCAAAAAATCCGCTTACCTTCTAGATATGCTTCACAACCCAGTTTATTCCTTCTCATAGAACGGTTTCCTATAAAATTTTTTTTTTCATACGTGCTATCTTGTTTTGGAATTCTATATCTACTTCCGTACGCAAATTATCATCCTTAACCTCATTTAAATACCATTTATATTTCCATCTTCTCAGCAATAAATCTTCCGAATAGAAGAACAACATTTTTGTGTTTTGGGGATGTCAGCATCATTCTACAGTTATCTTACATATACCTATTATCTATTGTTATATATTATCTATTGTTTTTAAGTGAAAATGCTCATATGCATCCGTCTATAATTCAAATTGTAATTTGAGACTTTGTTTCATTTTAATTTCAAAGCTCTACAATGATGTAATTTAAATAATTCTTGATCATCTTCTTATGCCAATTGTCTGGCATGATTATAATGACCACCAAATCGGTCATTATAATTATTATTAGGGGACTAAATGTCCCAGAGATTTACTTTTCTTCTTGAAGAAACTAAAACGGAACAGTTATTTGGAAATTTTGTAATACATATACCTGTACATAATGCAGGTATCAAATTGATATTCAAAATCATAATCTAAAATATACAATGTTGATACCTCAGATAAAATATGTTATAACTGTTATTTTATTTTCCTACCTACCCTGCCTCTAAGATAATACGAGAGTTGGTAGCAGTGACTTGATACACATTCCTGCATAACAAATCACTGTTATGCAATTTTATCTTTTACGTTGTGATAAATTGCTGAGCACACTGCCTGCTCGATAATTTTTCTCTAATTTCATTTTCCTTCGTCTTCTTCTCTTGTCCTAATCGACGGCCTTCCAGGTACTGCTTTTTCACTTATACCCAGGGAGATAATAATAAAATCATTCTACTATTATTAATTTGATTTTTGTATACATGAATGTACTGCACTTTTATGTTATTATTAACTAAATGACTTCCCCTAATAACGTTAATAATACATAACTAGAACAAATAACTGTTAAATTATTGAATGGAAGAACCGGGCGGAGTTGGGTAGAACGGAAGAAGCCCTACCCACGCAGCACCACTCAGCAATCCTCTTACTGTCTTCTCAACTCCTTACCACTACCCTCTTCATCCAATGTTACTTATTACTAGAGAATAACTGATACTGAGTCTTATAATGCCAATTATTATTTATTAATAATTTATTATTATATCATTCATATAATCAACTATTGGACTTTCTTTAAGGTGACAATATTGCCGGTTTAGTTATAACTCGATGACACATGTTTGCTATCTGTTAATAACGATCCTTTAATTGCATCCCAAACTCTTCAATCACATATCACAAGCCTTGAAGAATGGTGTAAAAATTGGAGAATAAAAATAAATTCCAACAAATCCCATCAAATCACCTTTACCCTCCGTCGTAAACCTATGACTTCTTGTCCTACAGTAATCTTCAATAATACTCCACTTATTCCTGTTGAGCAAATCCGCTACTTAGGACTCCATTTGGATAAACGTCTTACTTGGAATCCTTATACTAGACTGAAACGACAAGAAACTGCTCGACGTTTCCGACTGCTCCAACACTTACTAGACAAACGCTCCAAACTTTCTATTAATTACAAAAGACTTATCTACATAACTATAATAAGACCTATATGGACATACGGAGTTGAGCTTTGGGGCTCCACCAAACCATCGAATTTCTATCGTATCCAATCCTTACAATCCAAAATCCTCCGTAAAATCCTTAATGCTCCATACTTTGTCACAAATAAAACCATTCATAAAGACCTTAATGTACCATATGTCGCTGATTTAGCTCGAGCCAGATATCTATCCTTTCATGATAAACTTCAGTCCCATCCAAATCCGCTTGTTTCCACTCTTGCTTCTTCCTCGATTCCTGATAATCCTCCTAGGCGTCTGAAAAGGAGATGGCCTCGTGATCTTCTTACTTAAAATTATTTAGAGAGTGCTACCACTGGGTAGTAACTCTTCAAGCCTGTAAATGCCATTATTTATATTTGCACATATTTACTAGTTGTATTTGTATACAGTTGTAAATTTCATTAAATAAACAAAAAAAAAAAAAAAAAAACGTTATAACTACTGCAGAACGATCCGAACCCTCTCCTTTCAAACCTTGCTTCCTCCTCGATCCCTGATAACCATCCGAGGCGTCTGAAAAGAAGGTGGCCTCGTGATCTTCTTGTGTAAATTTATTATTTGAGTGCTCTCAGTGGGTAGTTTCTCAACAAGAGATTTCATGTTATTATATTCCTGAGTGCACATTTACTAGTTGTATTTTTTGTTTATAATACAGTTGTAAATATCAATGAATACAAAAACAAAACAAAAAAGTTATAACCAGAGGGCACGTGTACGATATACGGACGCGAGCAAAGTTATCTCATCTTTTAAAGTTTTTTAGTTTAAAAAGTTGGGTGACTACCTGATATATACGACCTCAACTTCCCAGCTCTGTCAGATTCGCAGTAATCTTTCTGATGGGACGGAACTGTGTTCTGTAACATGCAATGGAATCAACAAATTGGAGAATATTCTAATGGCGAAATTGGGCTGCCAGGAGCCGAATGGCAGAAGCGTTAAATTAAAAAACAATTATCATCTAACCAATCTACTAAAAAGATTGACAATTCTGAACGTCAGTCATTGTCAATAATAATAAAAATACCATATATTAAAACCGGAGGCGCTATACCGATTACATCTACTATGATTGCCTTCATAATCCAAAAGAACCCCAAAACCTATGCTTAGGTCTTTTCACACGTTTGTCAGAGATTACTTTCCAGATAATCCGTTCTTCGCACAACCAAACATTGCACGCCAATTCAATCACAGCTATGATATTACTTCAATTATATTTAACGGGAACTAGTCACGCACCGTCATACAGCTGTCTGAATTGTATAGTATTTGATTTTTTTTTAAGATATAGTATTACCACAAGGTTTTATTTTTAAAAACCTTAAAGGGTTGTTTGTACCTTAACGTTATTATCTACTATTATATCTAACACGAGACGTATAGATCCCTTTTCTGGCATTTAGAAGGAGTAGATTTTGATGAATGAGTTATAAAAATGACAGAAAATTTCATACACGAATCTCAATTTCAAAACTTAAAGGCTTACTACATCTACCAATAGCAGTAGTCAGTAAATAAAATTTAAAGGTTTCAAAAATCGATGGATCGAGATAGAATACATTTTTTATTAAAGATTTAAAGACGTTATGTACTATTTTCGAGATAAAATTACAAAATATTTTCTGTAAAACAGGTGTGTTTTGAAAACATGTTTTAATATTCTTGTGAACATTGTAACCTGGACAACCCATGGTTACAGTAATTTAAGTAACAGGTGACTGTGAAGAGTCACTTGTTTTTCGTTCTCGCTTATCATATTGGTTACGATAGTAAAAATGTATTATATAACCTTTGAAAGGTAATTAAACTACCAAAAAAGCAAAAAAAAAAAAAAAAATCATCGGAATCAAACCAGTATTAGCGAAGATAAAGCGTACTCTATATTTTCTAACGCATGCTTTGATTTATTACTTTCCTAAGTAAGGAACTTACTGCGGTCGGGTTAAATTTACGGTAGGCGGTTTTCGACGGATCTTACGTTTCAGAGCCTCCTGAGTCCGAAAAACACTGTTTAGTTTTTTGTTTTTTTAAGCTAATGATATTCCCTACAAAAATATACAAAGATCGTTCATTTCGGACAACTATTAACGAAGTTACAGCATTCAATTTTCATGTGAAATTGACATTTAATTCCGTAAGTAAGATTACGAGTTCATATCCTGGTGTCAAAAATAGGTGAAGGAGTGTGAAAAAAGAAAACTAAGTGAAAGTATCAAAATCTGTTGCCCGCATCACACAAACTGCACTATTTTCTCTAATTTTAACAGAAATTATTGTCTGACAAAAAGTATTTGATCAGCAATATTAGAGCGTATTGAAATGTCTACACTGATCTACAACAAGCCGGTTTACATTACTTTAGTTTATCAAAGAAATCGTACTCAAATCAATTTTCAGGAATATAAATTTAATTCAATTTTTTGTTTGTTTCTTAAAGGACATATTTAAAGATACAGATACAGAAACTTTTCTCTGAAATAGGTAGGAAAATCGTACTAGTGTAAACATTAGATGTTTTATATCTAATTCCTATATATATATTCCTTTTTTATATAGAATTATATTAACTATTATTGTTAATCTGGTCATTACATTTAGATGACTATAACGATGTTGTAAAACAGACAAATTCCCATGAAGACTTTTAGCACTCTATTGGAGAGAATTTGATTCTGAGTTGCGCGTAGTGTTGCCAGAGTTTCGAAGAGGCTACTTCTAAGAGAGTCCGATTTCCAAGGTTCGTGCCTTTGAGGCAAAAGTTTAAATTGGCCTTCGCTGGGCGACAAGCTCCCGGATAATGCAAAGACAATATTATTATTTGAAACGAAAATTCAAGATTTTTCTTGATTGAAATTGTCTGAAAATGGAATAAAATAGACATTTTTATTTTTAAAGTTCTATCTTTAATTAAGCCAATAAAGAATAGCAACATTTTTAGTGGTTGTGATAATTATAATATTAAACTATTAGTTAATGCCAATATACGCTGGCAACACGTCAACCTGTTTAATAAAAAAAAAACTGAAAACAAAATTAGAGAAATAAGTAAACAATATCAATAAATAACACAACACACTTATCACATCGAAACACTTAATTTACTAGAATTAGAAGGAAATTTACAAATTGGAGATAGTTATATTTATAAACTAACCTTATAATAGACCTGGCCCAATCCAGATACCTATCCTTCCATAATAAACTTCAGAACCATCCAAACCCTCTCGTTTCTAACCTTGCTTCCTCTTCGATCCCTGACAACCCTCAGAGGCGTCTGAAAAGAAGATGGCCTCGAGATCTCCTTTTGTAAATACATTTTTAGAGTGCTACCAATGGGTAGTTTCTCAACATGTGATTTCATGCTATTTTATTCCTTTGTTCACATTTACTGAATGTATTTTTACTTGCAATACAGTTGTAAATATCATCAATAAAAAAAAAAAAAACCTTATAATAATTGCCAAATCATATAACTATAGTAAAATAGTGATATTTCACTAACTTGTATATATTAATAGTTTTTTTTTTCTAAAAGCATAATTGTTCTTTTAATTGCCGTTTTTTTTAGCTTCGAAGACCACTTAAATATCATTTCATATATCTATCATTTTTACCTTTTTTCTTCCAGAGTCATAATCAATAAAAAAAAAAAATTAAATTCTGGATCCGTTAGTGTTCAGAGTTAACATTTAAAACACAATTAAAATGAAATAAAAAAAAGAAATCACAGACTGAGGAGGAACTCACACTCAAGTTGAAAGTAAAAAAATAAAGGGAATTTATAAATTAACATTTATTTATTAATTCGTGTTTCCATTCAAATTGCCTTCAACATTTCTTCACCTTGACAACGAGATGAAAAAAAATCATCAAATCTGGTGCAGTGCCCGCATCACACAACTTTCACTTGTCACCCTATTCTTAGCAGAAATAAGTATTTTCAGACAAACGTAGAGTGAAAGTAAAAATTATAAACGCTATATTGATATATATTTCATTGTGGGTATTTTTATTTGTATAAGTACCCTTATACATACAAAATTTTAATATTTATATCGTTAATATTGTAATCTATACAATTAAATATTAAATAATGCCAAAATAATATTATTATGAAAACCGCATATGTATAATTACTATAATCATTGCGCGAGTCGTTACTATATTACCATTGGTTCTAATTACTCGTACTAATCTTCTCCGTTAGATCTCTTATTCTCCATTAGTTCTTACAATTACTCATATTTTATATTACTATCTTTATATTAGAGATGAATGTGAAATGGTCAATTGTTTCAAATAAAAAAAAAATAATGGTACTTTAGAGGAAGCTAATATTGAAAATTAGCCATTTAAGTCCTGTTAGAGAAGTTCAATCAGAATAAAACCTATATTTAGTTTAAAACTGCTTAATTTTCACATATAGATATAATGAATTTAATCAAAATCGTTGTAGCCGTTTTCGATAAAATCGTAAAAATGTGTTTAGTCCATGATATAAAGTCTGCCACTTCCGGTTAAGCCGATTTTGACGAAAAAGTTGCTGTAACATCCGAAGTAGATAAAAACCTTAAATATGCAATTTCACTTTCTTACGACCTTTTGTTTTTGACTTAGACTGTTAACACACACACACACTCACAAAGACCATTTTGCGGAACTTGGTTATTTCGACTCAGAGGACCATAAAATTCAGATTCGAAAATTTTCTCGATCGCAATACTTTCCCTTACTATATATTTCATGCACAGATAAGTGAAAGTAAAAAAAAAAGTAAACGATACATAAGATTTTTTAAAAACATGATATGTTTTAACATTCATTAATTTGGCGTAAACGAAATTTACATTCTTTTGAATTATTATTTTCTTAATTACTTCGAGTTATTTCTACCATTGGTAGGTGTGTATACGGGTTTATATAATGTTTTAAGCACTTATAGTGAAGTCGACTGCAATATAATTAAACGTTTGTTCCTTGTGTTTTATTGAATGTGATATATATATACACACCAGATTTTTTTTTTTGTGTCTTGAGCAGAGGTAAGATGATTTTTGTAACTATATCACTCATTAAATCGATAAATAATAAGATATTGATTTGACCGTGGCAGTAAGTCGAAAATTACAAATGTAAATATATAATGTTTTGAGTCCCATCTGTTATAATGTCCCACGGTCACCTCTCAAATTGTTATTTTTATGGAAATTTTAAGGATAGTAAAAATACGATTAGGATAGGCATAAATTAGGGAAAGGGTCATTCAATATTAAAGTCTCTTTATGGTCCATTCAGATGTTCTTTAAGAGTAGAACGCAAACTGCCTTTTACTGACAGCTGCCTATTATACTGATTTACACCCCATTTGTCCCTAGAATAATAATTCCCAAAGAAATCCCTTAAATGTAATAAATGGTTTATTGCAAGACTTTATTATCTTGAAGGGGAGGTAAAGGGGAGTGGAGTGTTAGCTATCTGAAATATTTGAGAGAACAAAAATTACATTAAATGGATTAATAAATTAACTAAACAAAAAAAATAAATAAATAAACACAATAAAAATCTGCTGACAAAGCATAAAGTTTAACATTCTCAAGTCTTTTTTTTTTTTTTTTTTTTTTTTGTGGGCGGAGATTTAAAAAGACTCCCCCGGCACCGGGACGCGAACAACATTCTCGAGTCTAGAGTCGCCGGTTGAAATCTGGAACTTCCCATTTAGTTTAGAATAGGTTTAGCTGTACTCCCTCCCCTTCTTCACCTCTCCCCTCCCCCTCCGCATGCCAGAGATTAATAGGTTGCGATTAATCGAAAAAAAAACGTGTTCATTCACAAGAATATATGAATATATATATGTATATCTTACTTAAAAAGTAATTAACTTACAAAAAAAAAAAAAAAAAAAAGGAAATAGTGGATTAATAATTAACTTTCGTAGAAATATTGAAGAGAGGTTGGTTGGTCTATACAGTCAAACAATGTAAAAATAAATAAATTATATTTATATTCATTTTTGCCGATGTTTCGACTCAAGTCCCAGGACTTCATCAGGAAATTGTTCTCCCAAAAGATACAAATACAATTTATTTATTATTACTTCGGTCCTTTGTTGGATTGTATACCCTAACCAAGTTCTCGTCATTAACAGAATATTTATTTGGGGTGATGCGGCCTTTTAGGAGAGTTTTTGTTTCGCCAATGCAAGAGGAAAAACGGTTTGTGTTGGAATATGTGATGCGGCAGTATTGCAGCACAGATGAAGGTCTGAAACGTCGACTTAAATAAAAATAAATACAATTTAAATTTACTTTATTTCTTTGTTTGACTGAGCACCTCAACCAACTTCTATTCGACTAGTGAAATAATCCTATACGTCTTATTAATGGACGGAATGTACCCGCGCATATAGTGAAACATATTGGAGGATTTGTAGTGAAATTGAAGTTTATGTATATTTAAACTTAGATTATTTATTGGTACCATCCATACCTAAATCCATGGAGTCAATACATTAAGTTAAGTATATATAAAAAAATGAAAGAAAACTGTACCATTACAACCTATCAAGGGTCTGAGGTTCCGTAGTATATAGGAAAAGCACTGTTTCTTTGTCAATTAAATGACTCAAAATTTAATGATTTTAATTTATTTTTTTTTTATTAGTTCTTTGAGCTCGAATTATTTTTACAACACACGGGATTCGGCTGAGTAATTTGTCGCTGCCGGATAAAAAATTTAAAAGCTGAATCCTTGTTATCAGTTTGATCAACATTTTAATGCAAAGTTCTTTTGGGCTGAGGTGGTTGCGAAGTCGGTGCATGGAAGTTATGTCGTCAACGGTAGTTATGAAAGTCTAATGACCTCCATAATGACTTAAGGTGTACTTTCCAGCTTTAACTAGCCCTTCTGGGCCAAGGGACTTCATCTGAAAACAGCTCGTGCCAAATTAGCTCCGCTCTGTTCGTCAAAAAAAGGGCAAAAACAGTTTTTGTTGAATAGTAAACAATACAATCTGCCACGATGAAGGGCAATCAGTATTAAGGCTAGAAGTGTTCATTCATACCATATCATATATATTATTTCTAAGTGTTTTTTTGTAGGTACGCCATAACTTCATTAATTCTTTATCAAATCCAATCATCCTTCACATGCGAAAAATAGTCCTATCCCCCGAATTTTCCGGAAAAAAAGTTATGTAGGAAAAGAAACTTTATTTTCGAATAACTCAAAAAGGATACTTTTTTTCGAGATTGTATTCATGATAAATAAAAAGATTACTAAATTACCAAAAAAAAAAAATTGAACAATTATTAATAAAGATACAGTCCGTTAGATTTGGTATACTTAATAATTTCTTCCTCTTTAAAGATATTACATTTACTATTCTACTACGCTTTTTTTTCTGGCTGATATATTAAATTTATTATTTCTTAAAGGCATTTGTTTGTGCTCCTTATGAAATTTGTTTTAGCTCCCAGTGAAAACCCCATGATCGAGGCTTTATTACTTTTATTATCTTCCCAGTCTGCGTTTTAAAATAGGTCCTAGCAAAGCAATTTGTACAAATATTTTAATCTATTATGTTAAATGGAGTATTGTAATCGACCAATGAAAAAAGTATTAATTCCTTCCTTACATAAAACGAAGGATCTACTTATTTCCATGTTGTATTGCTATTATATCTTCACTAAGCAAAATTTTCTGCGAATTATTCGCACGGGCCAATAAGCATACATGTAATAGGGAAATAAATAAGAATAATTAAAAAGATAAATAAATAAAAATAAAAATAGTAATATATATATGTTAGAATAACATATAAGTAATACCAAAGTGAAATAAGTAAAAATAAAATGAAACCCATTAACACATTCATTTCTATGTACAATATTTACAAACGTCTAGGATACTCCGAGCGAAAGGTAAAGCAGGACTCCAGGAGATCCAAATGCCTCTCTTCTAGCGGCGTCACTGGTTAGCCAGTGGAGACTAAAGGAGGGCACTTTTTCATTTTAACTATAATGTTTAAATGATAAGGTAAATAAAAAAAATCCATGCGGAATAAACATGATATATCTTTCTAAATATGTGATAAAGACATAAACATCTTAGGTTTTCTTATCTTAAATTTTTTTTTATTAATAACAATTTTTTCAAAACGCGAACACAAATTGAAATTAAGTTAGTGTACGAAAAATAGCATCTCTCTAAATTATTGTAAAGAACAAAACTTGTCATGTGGATTACATTAACATCTCTAAACAACTCAAATATTTTATAGGATGATAATTAATTTTAAAGAAAAATGTTGTTAAAAATATTTAAAAAAAAAAGCGAGAAGTGTAAATTAAATGGTGAAAAATGAATGTGGTAAATAAAATAATTTATTAAAAATTAAAAATCTGGTACTGTTTATTAGATAGTTTTAAGTTTCCAGCTTACATTCAGTACAAATTATAATAAAAAAAAAATTAAAATACTAAAGACTGTCACTTTTGTTACAAATACAAACTTATAAACAACATATATTTAATTTGTTCGTAATTGTTTTTTTTTTATTTTTTTTTATAACGCTGTTGAGTAATATAACATTCTCTCACAGAAAATATAAATAAATAAAATAAATCATAAGCTAAATAGTAGCTAAATAATAATCAATAAGTATAAACAATAAATATAAATAAAATAACATAGAGATAAGTGAACAGAGGTAAAGTATCTGAAGCATGAATATTTTGTGTGCTGTGTATTTTTTGTTTGTCAATTTGAAAATAAATTTCTAAGTTTTCCATGCCTTTAACATGAACATTTCGTTTAGTTCATTCATTCACTAAACCGTGAATTATCATTCTTAATCAAAATATACCTCACTAACTATAATAATTAAACGTCATTCTCCATTTCCATCGAAAACATTATACGTTAGTTGTAAATGAATAAAGAGTAACGATTTTTTCTCAAATCATTTGCTATCCGATGGTATATTGGACATCTACGCATAAATGCGGAAATTAGTTTTGAACCTACGAACATTTTTCGTCAGTATTTAAATGTCAAATTCTTCGAAAGTTCATATTTGTTTATTTTTATTACAACAGACAATGAGAAGTCTTTAAATATTACTTTAGTGGAAGAAATGTTGAAAGTTCGGCATTTAAGCCATGTCAGAAAGTTTCAATGAGAATAAAGACTAACTTAAGTCAAATACCACATAGCTTTACTTGTTATTGATATAACAAGTTTAGTCAAAATTGTCAAAGCCGTATCCAAAAAAAATACCAAAATGTGTAAAGTCAATCATCTCCAGAGATACTTTAAATATATTGACTTTATTTGTTTTACAGGTATAGAAATATTAACTGTATTTTTCGTATGTAGTGATTAAAATATAAAGAAAAAGGAATGATAGAATAAAAAAAGACAATGCAATAAAGTTGACAATACCAAGAAAAATGCTAAATAAACAAACAAAAAAATGAATAAAAACAATTTGATAAGGTATTATTCTTTAAGTTTAATTACAGTCATAGAATAAGCCGTGGTATTTATGCTAAGTTATGAGCAAATTTATGGAAAAAAACTCTGTGTGGAAAAATACAATAACTGAGTTAACTTGATGATATGATAAAAAAATAATAAATAAGAAATAGGTCAATTAATGGTTTGTTATTTTTATAAATTAAAAAGTTGGCAATTCAGTAAAAGTTGTGATACTTTTAAAGTCAAGGGAGAGATGACCTAAAAAAAAAACTTGGAAGTAAGAAATCAACGTGACATTAATTAATGACCTGAATTAGTCACTAGTTAATAAGTTCTAGTTAAGATAGAATTAAGAATTATTGCTTCAAGTTTATTTATTTATGATGCTGCCCACTACGTTTTTCATGGAACAGTTTATATAATTGATTTTAAATTAATAGCTAAACGCATTCTTTGGTTTTAATTAATGTTACAATGATAAATAATAATTATGATATGCTTAATACGATGAAAATTTTTTCATACTATGGTGCAACACTTAATTTTTTCAAATTATACAGGTTCTTAAGTATTATCACAGATCAGTAAATCAATAAGAATAGTGAAAATCGAACTTTATTATTAATGAAAATATTTTTTTACTATTCTGGGACTGTTGCCCCTTTAGGACAAATTTTGGAGACAGAAAAAAAATGCCTGTATGACCATACATTAAAATAAATATTTACAACTCTCATTAAAATTAAAATATTGGAAAAAGAATAAAACAATAACACTAAAAACATACAGATATGTGTAATACAAACATGGGAAAATAAAATAACAAAAGTAAATAAAATAATTTCTGGAGGAACTCTAAAAAGTTCTCTTATCTACATTTCATGATCTATCTGGTTGGAAAAGGAGTAGGTGCTTAAAAAGGAGAGATTGAAAAGAGGAAACTGATGTGCATGTCGCATATCGGGAGGGATGGTATTCCAGAAGGAGGCTTGAATTATAAAGGCTTTGGCAAACGCAGCAGTTCGGTAAAGAGGGTGGATAGAGGTCGGAAGTACGAGATCTTGTGGAAAGGGATGAATGGAATATTTAAATTGTAGGCTGTAAAAAATATAGGAATGTCGCTGAGTTCTGATGGCTTGGTATAGAAAGGTAGCAAGGAAGTACAGACGGCGGTTGGATGGATAGAGCCACTTCAACTTGTTGTAATACTGGGTCATATGCGTATCTCTTAAGATTCCGAAAACAAAACGTATTGCGGAGTTCATTAAGTGTTTAAGTTTGGCCTCGAATTCCCTCGAGAGTCCGCCGTACACCAGATAGCCTTAGTCGAAGTGGGAGAACACAAGGGAGGGAACAAGGAGTTGACGGGATTTATATGGAAGGAGATGTTCTTAAAATAGTCTTGCCCACTCTTTATTTTATGTTTATATCAATAAAGTAATTAAATAAAAATGTTTTAATTTTTTTATTTAAAAATGTATATATTTCGTTAAGTTATAAACACAATTGCAGAAAAATTAATTAATATTGTCTTTAATATTAAGTGCTCAATGAAGTTAATTGTCATTACCGTAAACCGGGGTTACTTTGGAATAAAGTGGTGATTATGTATTGCAGTTCAATTTGAATTTAAGATCAACTGGAAGACTGGAACATATATAAAAAAAATAACCAGGACTAAAAGAAAGTTGTCTGAATAAAACAAAATTTAGCGAATTTCATATTCAAGATAAATTCTAGTCACCGCCTAGTCCCAAAGTAACCCCGCTTCACGATATTATAATTATTTGTTATAATTATAGGGACAATACTGGGGTAAAAATCCCTAGTTTTCGGTACCATAGTTGAATATTAAAAGTTGAAAATGGTCTAGAGCAGGCGAATGGCGCCCATTTGAAGGGAGAATCTCTCCAGTGCTCGAATATTCTAGCATCTCTCTCTCACTAATTATTTAGTTTTATAGGTCGGAAAAATTGCTAAAGATCATAAACCCAAGAGGTGTCGCTCAGGAAGGACGTGTATTACGTTACCGGCAAGAAACACACATTTCTGCATAATATCATTGTAGTTCTTCCATTCTGAAGGCTGTCAGATTTAATTCTGTCGGTTTTAGAAAATTGGATAGCGGTGCCGAAAAATGCCGCATACGGATATTTTTGCATTTATTTCCGTTTTACTATAAAAAAAATATTGAAAGACACTGTTTCACACATATATTTTGAAATTAGAGATATTCACTAACTTAACAGAACCGAATTAATTTAATCAAGTACCCACGCGAATGATAATGGGACAAATACATTTTAAATTTTCCTTAAGTGTGTCAAAGATTGGATATTTTAATCTATTTTAAAATAACGAAAAAATCTTTTAAATAAAAAGTCCATGATGAGAACTCAATACGTTTTAGTTTATATCAATACCCAAACCAAGACTACCATAGAACCCTAGTAACTGCAGCTACTTGGAAAATAGATTTAACTAAACGAAAATAATTATACAAAGATGAAACGGAAAACGTAACACAAAAAAAATCTATGAATGCATACAACATTTACTTTGTAGGCAACTAAAAAAATATTATATTTTGTAATTTAACCTGAACGCCAGAGTAGAAAGAACGTTGATAGAAAATTCCTTAAGGATGTTAGGACGAGTAAAGAATGAATACAGAGGTGCAGATGAAGTGAGGTTAGAGAAAAATGATGTGGTTGGTTCCACCATTGGTCTGAGGTTAAAGGAAACAGCTGAGAGATGTAGGGCAACCGATTTCTAACTCTTTCTCCAACATCTTTATTTCTTCCTACCTTGCTCTTTTGTTGTTGATGTACTGAGACAGATGTCTGCTGTTATTCATTTATCGGTATGTTATAAAAGCATTTAAATGATACAATCCATTAGATAGTTTGTATTTGATTATAGTATCGAAATTTGACTACTGCTTATTTCTTTATAGAAATATGTAGGGCCGGTAACCTTCCAAAAACTTTAGTAGAAAAAAAGCATAAGATGTTAATTATTCCCTTATTTTAATTAGTACGAATTATTTCAACCTCAAAATATGTGATGAACATATATTTGATATATACCTATGTAGTCCGTGGTACGTCTGTAGTAGGTTCATCTCATCATAACCTACAACTATCTTATTTACCAAAACTCTTGGAATTAGGGCGTTTTCAATCTGGAGGAGGGCAAACTTTGTCTATTTAATTAGGTACTAAAAATTCGCAAATACCCATTTTCTTTCCACTTGGATTAGAAGATAGTTCGATCATAAAATCGAGAAAAATATAGCCTTAAAAAATATTGAGCCGTTTGGCGTGACTTAAATCCCTAAATTGTCAAAACAACGAGGTTATATAGGATAAACGGCCCAATATTTTTGTAGGCAACCTTTTTTATCGATCTCGTGATCAAATTATCTTACGATCCAAGTAGAAAGCAAATGGGTATTTACGAGTTTTTAGAGCCTAATTAAATAGACAAAGTTTGGCCTTCTAAGTTTTCATAAAAAAAATAGTTGTAGGTTACGACGGGATATAATTATTTACGAAGTTTCAGATGAATGTTAATAATTTGATAAAAAGGGGTCTGTACCACGGACTAATATAAATCTATTTTGACACCTAACTGACAATAGTTGAAAATTGAAAGAGGCAGTGTTGAAATATATATGATGATTTAACAGTACATGTTTCTTCCGACATAGCCTAACGCCTATTATTTTATTCATACTGGAATTTTATTTTTGTACAGCGAACTACCATAGTAAACAATTTCTCGATGAAGCATTTTTCTGTCTAGCAGTGTAAGAAATTCTCAAATATCTGCACATAGGTTCATCTGTAACTTTACCAATTTTTACCATTACTCCCAAAATTTTTGCAATTACTCCCAAAATTTTTGCAATTACTCCCAATATTGGTCATGGAAGGTGCTAGTTAGTGAGATGTCCTGGACAATATTAATTTGAATAAATGAGTTTAGTGTTATATGAAATTTTTATCATCTAAAAGATCAAGGATGAAAAAGCTGAATTATTATCACTTATTCGTGTAGAAGTTGGCCACTTAATTTTTTTTTTAAGAGGATATATCTTCTTTCATATTATCACGTAATCATTTTACTTCAAGTTTCTCATTCGCCAATTCCTACAGTAATCATTTACATATACTTAAGGCTTTTTCCACGTTCAAAGGCCCTCCAAATCGAGTTAAAAGTTTGGACATTTTTATGCAAATTGAGTTGGTATTAGAGAAGCGATAAATTATATAGCGCATAAGTAAGGAATGTGTATTACATAAAAAAAAATATTACTTACTTTCATACTTTATTTTGTTTTACTATTAGGGAAGTGGGAGATTACAGGAGCTTTCCTCTCAGCTCCATCATTAGCACTAATAATACAGTTATTCATTTAATTATATATGCGTTAAGCTCCTGTAACATCCTACTATCCAAATAAAAAATAGAGATTTATACCCTTGTGTCTTGGTTACAGTGTTGAGCTCCTGTAACCTCCAACTCTTCTAATACAAAACAAAGATTTTAGCAGCTATTTTTCGATCCAGACATTATCCTCTTGAATAAAATATATTATTATTAATATAATTAATTATATTATTAATATAATTATTATATTATATGTAATATTATTTATATTATATTGCGATATAATTATAATTGTTAAGAAATAGAAAAGGAAGCACAATATAACGTACAATGAAAATATTAGAAATAAAAGGCTTACATTTATGTTGGTGATTATATGAAATTGAACAAGTTGAATACATATAATGGATACAAATTGGAAATGAGAATAATTATAATTATATAATCATACAAATCGGAATTATGGCGCCTGAATTCTCGTTTCGTTCAGTTTATTTTATGTTGATAAAAAACAGTACAATCTGAACTATAGGATAGGTGCAATTTACAGTTATATAATTTGAGCAACGAGTATTGCAATTAAGTGAGCAGTTGTATAATTTTTAAACTGGGAGTATCCCGTTTGTATCTATAAAAATTAATATCGGATATTTCTCAAATAAAAATTATGCCAGGGAATTTTTACTTTTAATCAAAATCTTGAAATGCATGGTTCTGAGAAAAAGTAAAAGATAAAAGATAAAAGGTAAAATGTAAATGCAATGGATTTTATTGAAGAAAAAAAAATCTGCCAAAGTAAGGTCAGTATAGCTTCCTCACTGTTTTCAGTTGCTAAAAAAATATCTATATTAAAAGATCTAAAAATTTTCTTATGCGAATAAAATCTATGGAAGACGCCGCTTTCGGAAATTCAATAATCCCTCAACATAAACGAGCTTGATATCCACGAGTTTCGTTCATCAGCAAATACTAAAATGCGAAAAATTTCCGCTTTTCCAGATTGCATATTTAATAATGCGTAATTAAATATCAAATTCCAGTGCATACTGAATACGCATCTCGCTACAGTTAGTGCAAATGACGTATGTAAAAATTGAGTATTTTACAGGAGAGCATCATAAAAACTAATTATTTCTTTATGATTTATTAGTACAATTTTATATTTTATTGCCCTCTGCTATTTTTCGTAGTAGTAGATTACTTATATCAATTGCAGACTACATAATATCAAAAATAGAATAAAAATTGAAAACTTTTACATATTTACATTTACTAACAGTAGTGATATTCAATAGGTATGTTTTCACTCGTAAAACGGATGGAACAAAAAATCCATAGGAAAAATTCAACTTTTTGTTTGTTCGGAGTTAACGAGACCAATGGTTTTTTTCAGTCAGGATAAAAGTAATTAAGCTGGAATATAAAAGTATGAAAATCGAGACCATTGGATAAACTCCAATAGAAATAAACACAATCAGAAATAAGACGTTTTTTTTTTTTTTTTTTTTTTTTCAAATTCAGAGTAAAAATTTCTTAGAATTTCCTGAAAATTACACATAATCTAATTGGAATCGACCAAACAATACAGTATAATATTTTTCATTTCATATAATGCGCAAAAACAGAACATTAGAAAGGAATTCAGTAGTTTAATCTATTTTGGAAATCCTATTTATCTTATTTACGGAACCCTGCTGCTCACGATTTTTTTTTTTTTTAATAATTATTCATCAATATAGATATGTATGTGTTATTTTTATTTATTTATTTTTAGGTTATTTTATTCTTATTTATTGTATATATATTATTTTTCTGTATAGTTTATTTTATTTATTGTACATAGAGTGTGAATGTGATCTCTGAACACTATTATAAATGTCCTTGAGACAGATTGTATAGTGTTTCAACAAACAAGTTAAAAAAAAAAAAAATATTTATCAGAAATTTAAAAAAAAATCGAAAGTCTTGTCCTCAGCTATTTATTGAAAAACTCGACTTGCTGTGAACTCGCGAGAAATGTCAAGAGCATAATGTGATTAGCCAGCGGCTTAGGGAGATTGAAGACGAGAAAATTGTTAGTTTAATCTCGTCATCGGAAGTAATAAAGACTAATGGAAAAGGAATAAAATGCGACGATTTGTCATTATTTGATGGAACCGAGAAGCAATCATCTTATAGAACGACTATTAATTAAAAAAAATGATGACAGAAAACCATTAATTACCTGACTGGAAGAAGTTACCTATCAATGTAATGAAGGAAATTAACATCATTTAGCTGTTGGCGTAAACGGCGAAGCTAACAATAGGTCCGAATTTTTTTTATTCTTTTTTAAATTTCCTTAACACAACATCCAAAATACTCTCATCATTAACTCATACACCACAAGTATTGTACCAGATTTTACTTTCACGAACAAATAGCACAACAATATAATATAAAATATACTGAATCTCAATATGTATGAATTTAATGTAATGCCCCACAGGTGAAGGACACCATGTCCATTTTTGTTTAATTAAATGTTTTAGTAACGTAGAAACTAATTTTAATCGCTGAAAGTTATTAATAAATTTTCTTCCTGAAAAATTATAAAAATGTGAGATCATATCCCATACCTCCGGTATACAGATTTAGTTACTTAGAAAAAAATTTCTCACAAATAGATTAAAGCTATGGATTAGAACATGGCATTAAGGAGGTAATGGCTATGAAGATGATTTGGTCCTGTTAAGCAAAGACGCGGAAACTATAAAGCTAAATACGACAATGTTAATGAGACAAAATTTGTAGTTAGAAATTGAAGAGAAAATGAAGATTAGGCTGAAGATGAAAAATGCTTGTTATTTTCCTGTGAAAAAATTACTTAGCTCGCGCCTCCTGTCCCAGAACTTAAAAATTACAATGTACAAAACCATTATCATACCTACAGTTTTTTATGGATGCGAAAGATGGCCGCCTACATCAAGGGATAAGCAACGTATTAAGGTTTTCGAAAATAATGTATTGCGTAGAATATTCAGACAAGTTACGGAATGGACTTAATCCGTAACAAATAATAATAATATTAATTTAACTTTTATTTTAATAATTGATTTTGATAAATACGCCAATTAGTGAATCATGTTTGTATTGACAATTTTCATAACTCAAAGGATAAAAGGACAAAGTTATCCCTAGATAGGTAGGGCAAGCTATCTCTGATCGCTTAGAAATAGCTATCTCTGATAGATTAGAAATAGCTATCTAGAAGGCACCGACTGGACACAACAAGACCCATTATCAAAGACTTAGAGAACAATAAAAGATTTCAGCAAAAGGTCTCTTTCTCACAGGCCACATCTTAAGAATATCAATTACCGATATCTTCCTTTTGGAGCCCTCTTCCGGCTTCCCTTCACCCCCTGCTATTCCTGGTTATATATAATCCTTGATCCTCTGAACTAATCACTCTTGCAGTAACATTCTTGAAGTCACACTCCTGTAGGAGACCTGGAGTGAATTCTTGTAGTCAACCCATATATTCACAGTATTAGTCTGTATTTTAAGATGCCATTTGTAACAGAGATTATGAATAAACACATTACTTATAAAGTGTTCACTGCCTCCGATTCGTTAATTGACCGAAGAAAGATAACTTAACCGGAGAGTTCAGACGGTTCCACCACGCCGAATTGTATCCGGTTAATATAATTGGGATGATTACGAATGAAATGAGCTTGTAAAATTGTTTGACTTAGTAATGAAAGGATTCCTAAAAGATTAATATTTGCTGTGCCGACTGGTAAAGGTCCAATGGTAGACGGAAGCGAAGGTGAGCAGATTGCGTTACAGCCAATTTGAAGGAATTGGGTTTGGACGGCGACCGGTGGATGTAGGTGTGTAGATTGTGATTGGTGGTGTCGGCATCGAACCTTCGGGTTTGCTAAGCCTTTTAATATTATTATTATGAAATTTATGGAAAATAAGCTCTCCTGAACAAATAAGGATATGGACATGGTATTCTTCACCTCCGGGATGTAGAATGTTACTTTAATTTGCAAGATAAAACAGTTGGCAACAAATGAAATATTTCTGAAATTCGGTGAACGAAACGTAAAATAAATGACAATAATAAGATGAAGCATGAGAGTTTGAGATACAATCAGCTTTTTAATGTTTGTTCGCATGTATATTGCCTTTTTATTCGAAGTATAGTTTTCCTTTCCTTGTCTTGAAAACTGGAACTATCATCAACATGTGAAATCTATATTTATGTCTTTATACCTTGACAGACTTTTAAAAGTAAAAAAGCGCGAAATCGGACAGGCAAAGGAATGAGAATTGAGTCCTTCGTATGTTTTAGCGATCCTGGGATTAAACAATCCATAAAGTATTCTAAATAAACAATTTATAAATAATTTTATACTGATTTATAAAAATTGATTAATGTCTTGACGAATCTAATATAAATAAACAAATAAATTTATTTAAAAACAATTTTCAAAATTAGAATGAAACAATTATAATTTTTATTATTTTCCTTACCTAGAAATATTTTTTAAAAATATACAACCAATCAAAGTTTTATGAAATAATATTATAATCACAGTAATTTTTTGTCAATCCAAGTGGAAATAATTGCAATTTATTCTTCTATAAAGCAACAGAAGTTAAATATAACACATAAATACAAATAATGTCATTGTTGAAATTGTTTTTAAACAGTATAATTTTTCATACGTAAGGAAACGTTTGGTACGAGGTTAGTCGAACCACGTGCAATATCTTAAAATCTCAGACAAAAACGAGAATATTCGTACGAACGGCAACACTGATTTCGTCAAGCGTGCGTTATCAGCTAATATTTAATTATGCTAAAGATGAGTAACGAAGAGCGTACATTACCACACATCCCAGAGCAATGAGTGCCACGCTATGACGTAGAAGGAACTTCTGCCTGGAATCTTAAACAATTCATGCTACAGGTTCTCTTTAATGCAACCTTAATATTAATGATTAAACACCGGAGATGGCGCTACTTCTCACCACTCGAATTTCCTGTTCGTTCCCCCTCCCCTGCAGAAGTGGTTTTCCGTTTGATATAACTAGAATTTCTCGCAGGGATAGGAGGTATCCCTTTAAGTTCTTGTTCACAGGGAAATTTATTGTGAGTGCCTCTAAGGTGGTAGCTGAGGGGTTTCGAAAAAAGAGGAAGAAGGCAAGAGAAATATGGACGTGGGAGAAAAGAATATAATTTATCACTGACCTCAAAGTAAAACTTTTTTTTGTACTATACTTCTTCTTCAATATCGAACAAGAAGCACTAACCACAGAAATAAATTTTAGTTAAATTTGTGTAAGTGAGGTAAAAGTAGTACAGTTGAAGGCTGATAAAAAAACATCACAAATAATTTATGACTTATTAAAAAAAAAAATAGCTATGTTTAGGCGCTCAAAAGCCCTCTTAAAATAGTTTTAACAATGACAACCTCTTACTTTAGTTTAAAGTAAATTTTGTCTAGTTTACTATGGAGCAATGTTTAATTACTTAAATAATATATTCTTTAAGGTATCGCCTCCTATTCAACAAAAAACGAGACTTGCATAAAAATACACAAATCTTAAATTTCCTACTTTTCTACTGGAAATTGGGCAATTGTTTATATGAACATTTTCGTAGCTCTGGATGTCTATTAGCAACCTTAAATATTTCCCTATACTTACGGGGCTCTTGTAAATATAAATATATGATCCCCAGTTTTGAAAGACAAAAATACAATTATTCAATAAACATAATTATATATGGACTGAAAAATAAACTCAAGAAAGAAAAGAAAAATTAACTCTGAGACAAGGTTCCCAAAAATAATAATAATGAACAAATAAAAAAATTCTATATCTCACCAAAAAATAACTAAATACAAATTCTAAAAACATACACAATCATATAAATGATAATATGCTAACAACTAAAACATAATTTTTTTCAAGAATAATTATAGCAGTATTGGAAAAAAAAATATATATGGAAAAAAAATGCAAAGCATACAAAATACTATTAATTGATTTTTATGTTAAAACATAAACATTGTAAGGTAACTTAAAAACAAACTCAATAATAATTCTAACTGTATATACAAACAAAACAAATAAACAATTCTATATCTGGCCTTATAAATGATAATATGCTAACAACTAAAAAATCATTTTTTTCATGAATAATTATATTTGTATTGGAAAAAAAATATATATATGGAAAGAAAAAGCAAAGTCTAAAAAATTACAAATGTTAGTAAAAACAAATTATTGATTTTAAAATATAAACATTGTAAGGTAACTTAAAAATAAACTCAATAAAAATTCTAACCGTATATACAAATAAAACAAATAAACAATTCTATATCTGGCCAAAAAATAACTTAATAACAATTCTAACAACATATACAGTCATATAAATGATAATATGCTAACAACTAAAAAATAATTTTTTTTGGCAAGAATAATTATAGTAGTATTGGAAAAAATATATATATATACTGAAAGAAAAAGCAAAGAATAAAAAATTACAAATGTTTGTAAAAAAAAAATCATTTTTATGTTAAAATATAAATATTGTAAGGTAACTTAAAAACAAAGTTAATAAAAAATTTAACCAAATATACACTAAGTTAAATAATAATATGTAAGCTACTAAAAAAAAAAATAGAAATGAATTCTTCTCAAGAATAATTATAGTTGTGAAGAAAAAAAAAAAAAAATGTCAGTACCACTACAATCAATGAAGGATCTTGGGTTCAGTACTATTAAGAGAAAGTGCTGTTTCTTAGCGGTTGTGAAAGGAGGTGATTTGACTGAGATCACGCTCAACTGTCAAGAAAAAAATACAAAAATATAGAAAGAAAAAATGAAAATCTGAAGAAGAGAAAAAATACAAAAGTAAGTAAAGAAAAAGCATTGATTTTTGAAACATAACATCAACAATAGCCTAACTTAATAAAAATACTAACTACAATATACATACAAATTGATATATTAAGTATTATTAAATTAGTATTTATTATAGATTTGTAACCGCATTTTATAGATGCAGAATATAAAGTTGATTTATGCAGAAATTTATCATAAAAAAATAAAATGAAATAATGAGATCAATTTAAGAAATATCTGTCATTTCCACTCGTTATATTAATTACTTTATATGATCTCCAAACACTTTCTAACTAATACTATTTTTGTAACTATTTTTAGTGAACTTGGAGGGCTGAACTTATTGCGATAAAACTGTAACTGGTGACTTTTATAATTGACCTTTAACAACACTGCACTGCGGTGTAGTTAGTCTCGAGAGGACATCGATTACTTTTGTAAAATAATAAATCATAATATCTATACGAATGAAAAAAAAGAAAAGAAAAGAACATTGCAACTTTTACTTGATATTACAACTAACGCATAAAATGTTTTCCGTCTGAAGTTGATCAGGTTAAAGCAAAAATAACGTTCTTAATTACAATTGTACAAACTACAAAATGTTTTAAAATAATTTAATAATTTTTAAATTATTATTATTTAAATTTAAAGAATTAATTGAAGGAAGTATCATATTATATATCTGATTGTATTTTAAAATTTCCAGCCCTGAAACGTCGGGACTAATAAAAACTTTATAGTGACTGCGTCCTGAATATTTATCACCCATAAAAAGATCCATAAAACTACTGAATGCATGGCTTGCAGTTACTTTTTCATTATATTTATGAAAATGTAGAAAAATAAACTAAAAAACGAGTAGAAGTTATTAGAAAACAATCCATTATCTTATCACTTGCAAAAAAAAAAAATATGACTGTAATAAATATTCTAATATGAAATTAATAATAATACGGTGATGATCAAAAAATATTTGACTAAATATAAAAAAGTATATATTCATCAATGTACTTAGGTTAAAAATTGAAAACCTAAGCGTTTATAAAATAGTTTGTATGCTTAACTTATTAATAATTTACAAATATTAAAAACTGTATAAAGAAATATAAAGTATAATATAATGGATTACCCATAGAGATACTGTAAAATGTGTATATATATATATTTTTTTTGGTGTAGTGACATAAATAAAAACATTTACAGCAACGAAATTTTTAGCTTTATCCTGAACCATTCAAAGAAAAAATAAATGTATATATATACATATATGTGTGTGTGTTTTTCCTACCATATAATAATTTACTCTTAAAACTACCTTATAATTATTTAGTTCTTTCATAATTTAGTTATAGAAAATTTCTTTAAGTTTAATAGTTACTCTGTAATATTATAAGTATTAATTAATACTTACCCAGAAATGATTGTGTACTTCTATTTTGTATATATCAACTCCTCAGATTTTGGGACCATAAATATTACGATAAAAAAAATTATATTTCACACGGCTGTCTGAATTATCGGGAATGACGAAAAGCTATGAATAGTCCGTGGTACATACCCCTTTTTATCAAATTATTCACATCCGCCTGAAACTTCGTATGTAGTTTCATCTCATCGTAACCCACAACTATTTTATTTACGAAAACTCTTGGAATTGGGGCGTTTTCAATCTGGAGATCGACAAACTTTGTCTATTTAATTAGGTAATAAAAACTCGTGAATACCAATTAACTTTCCACATGAATAGTAGGATAATTTGAGTACAAAGCCGAGAAAAAAGCTGGCCTTAAAAAATATTGATGCTTTTGGAGTGACCAACATCCCTAAATTTTGAAAATAACGATATTATATACGCTAAACGGCCCAATATTTTTGTAGGCCACCTTTTTTTTTTTTAATCAATTTTGTGCTCAATTATCTTATGATTGAAGTGGAAAGCAAATCGGTGTTCATTAATTTTTACATAATTATGTACATAATTAAATAGACAGTTTGCCGATCTCGATTTTGAAAACACCCAAATGTTTCTAGAATTTTCGTAAATAAAATATTTGTAGGTTATGATGAGATAATGCTATTTACAAAGTTTCAGACGGATGTTAATAATTTGATAAAAAGAGGGCTGTACCACGGACTATAATATGTTACTAATGTCAATAATTTTACAAAACAACGACATCGAGCGATTACAAAATTTATATAACTCACTATATTATTTTGTATGAATTATTAAAAATTGAAGTAGTGGATGAATAAGGCATATGTGGAGTTTTTGATTAGTTTTTAAATTGCGTAAACTTAAATGAAAGTTAGAGCTAATGAAGTAAGAAGGCTTAACTTAGAGGGCGGGTCACTATCGTAAAGTTGGTTGAGATACTGGAATGGATCTAGGAGACCAGATTCACTAACTCCTTGTTCAAGTTACCCAATCAGTTTCTAATCAGACAAAGTGGAACCCGTGGAAGAAAAGAAACAAAACGCGACCTTTGGCTTATACATATAATTTTTGGTTTTAGCTTCATGCACATAAATTACTTATATAACCAATATAATGGCAGAAAATACAAGTGTTCGTAAAACAGTAAAGTTTCTGACTTAAAATCCCTCCAATTGGGAAAAATTAGCTTTTTGAACTTACTAATAAAAACTATAATATATGTATTCATCTTATGAAATGAAGACAAGGAGGTTAAGATGAACCGGACATGTAGCTCGGAACGATCCATTGAAAAACAATGAATGACTCAATAGTAGAAAATTTCATAAGTATCATCTTTCCCAGGATTCTCAGGCGTCCCCAGGTTCCTGCTTATACACCACGTTGAAGTGGCTCTATCCTACTTTCTAACGGCAATTCCTTCTTGGCATTTTCCTTTTCCAAGTCCTCAGAACCATAAATTCTCCCTTCATCCTAGAACTCCTTACTCCACGCTCCTCTATCCACTCTCTTAATGCCGCATCTCAACCTATAGATTTATATATCTCCTCCCATAAAACCACTTTCTTCAACAAACCCTTCGTCATTCGTTCTACCTCCTTTTGGAACTCCTTACCTATCTCCATACGTTAAACCATATCCACAAATTCCTTCACACAACTCCTATTCATCCACCTATACTACACATTCAAAATTCCGCAAGCTTGTAAGAATTTTTAGGTTAAGTAATTATAATTGCTTGCCTACAGTTAATTGCCATTTTACTTTTATTTTTATTTCAGTATTTTTTGTATATAATTGTATTTTTCTTAGGATTCTATGTATATATTTGTATTATGACAACATACCAGCTGATATATATATATACATATATATATATATATATATATATATATATATATATATATGTATATATATATATATATATATATATATATATATATATATATATATATATATATATATATATATATATATTCTTTACTTCTGCTGTTATTCTATAACATTCTATATAAATGTTATTCTATATATTCTGTTCTATATGTTATTCTATTCTGCTGTTATTCTAAGGAGACTTACTGTATATATATATATATATATATATATATATATAGATATATATATATATATATATATATATATATATATATATATTCTTTACTTCTGCTGTTATTCTAAGGAGACTAAATAAAATTATTTTTCATTCATTTCATTTCAAAAGACAACAGATCTTTTTGGTGGAAGCCAAAAAAGCAAATTGATGGGTCTAATCAACAAAGATGCAATAGAGCTGCATGCAAATAACTGGAAAGAAATAGCCCAAGGCAGGCAAAGATTGAGTAGGCTTGTTAAGGCGGCAATAGATCTTCAAGGTCTGTAATGCCCGCAGAAAAAAAGTCCCATAATTTAAATATCTTAATGATGTAGAGATGGTTAACCGATCATATTAATGATATAATATGATAACGAGTTGGTCGGGGCGGGGGGGAGGGGGTGCTCAAATAAATACTAAATTCTTAAAAACTAGTATTTTTAATTGTTATGCCGACGTTTCGACCTACCTTGCAGGTCTTCATCAGGACGTGGCTTATAACACTGCAGGAAGCAGTTGTTAGACTGGCCAATCTACCAACTGCTCCCTGCAGTACTACATTAACAATTAAAAATACTATTTTTAAAAAAAATAGTATTTCTTTGACCATCTCCAGACCAACTCCTTCTCACATTAAATATCTTAATATTAAAAATCGATTTAAAAAAATAAATATAACAAAAAGGAAAATAATTTGTGAATTTTAAAATGAATAAAACCTTTCTAGGCTTATTATTTTATTTTTTAAATAACAGCAAAATTAATTAGTTTTGCTGTCCAGTATCGGATCATATTTTTTTTTTTTATTGATGAATGTTCAATATTGATAAAAAAAATCAACTGATACATTTTCGTGATAAGCAGTATATAAATAGTTGATAGCTTCTGTTAAATGTGTTTCAAATTTAAGACATCAATTAAACGTGAACCTTCTTCCCCTTTTTAAACGATTAAAAAAATAGCATAATCAATATCTCTTTTTATTCTTAAAAAATAAAATAAAAAATTGTACTTTTCAGCAGAGATGGGCAAAACCTACTTTGGGTACTAAGTATCAAACATTTTACTCAAATACTGATCTCTTTGGAGTACCAAACAATTTAATTACTACTTCAATTGATGTCAAACGATTAACTGAAGTAGAGATCGATTTCCCAATTATGATTAAATTTGAGTAAAATACTTGGCACTTGGTACTCAGAATAGCATTTGCCTCTGTCCAATTCAGTTGGCAGAATGACTTTTTTTTTTTTTTTTTTTTATTATTTCAATGGAATTTACAACTGTATTACATAGAGAATACCTTAAGTAAATGAGAAATTTGTAACATGGCATGTACAACATGAAGAGAAACTACCCATTGGTAGAACTCAAATTAAAGTTCTATATTAGAAGATCCCGAGGCCATCTTCTTTTCAGACGCCTCGGAGGGTTATCAGGGATCGAGGAGGAAGCAAGGTTTGAAACGAGAGGATTCGGATGATTCTGCAGTTTGTTATGGAAGGAAAGGTATCTGGATTGGGCCAGATCGGAAACATATGGAACATTAAGGTCTTTATGGATGATTTTATTTGTGACAAAGTAAGGAGCGTTGAGGATTTTACGAAGGATTTTGGATTGTAAGGATTGGATACGAGAGGAATTCGATGGTTTAGTAGAGCCCCAAAGCTCAATTCCGTAAGTCCAAATAGGTCTTATTATTGTCATATATACGAGTCGTTTATAATTGATTGAAAGCTTAGATCGTTTGTCTAGTAAGTGC
Organism: Nezara viridula; assembly: GCA_928085145.1. Classification (NCBI taxonomy): domain Eukaryota; kingdom Metazoa; phylum Arthropoda; class Insecta; order Hemiptera; family Pentatomidae; genus Nezara; species Nezara viridula. The sequence goes on from OV725081.1 coordinate 76,911,746, forward strand.
TGCAGTAGTCGAAAACGTCGGGCGGTTTCTAGTCGTTTCAGTCTGGTATGGGGGTTCCAAGTGAGTCGTTTGTCAAGGTGGAGTCCTAAGTAGCGGATTTGCTCAACAGGAATAAGTGGAGTATTATTGAAGGATACTGTAGGACAAGAGGTCATAGGTTTACGACGGAGGGTAAAAGTGATTTGATGGGATTTGTTGGAATTTATTTTTATTCTCCAATTTTTACACCATTCTTCAAGGCTTGTGATATGTGATTGAAGAGTTTGGGATGCAATTAAAGGATCGTTATTAACTGATAGGATACACGTGTCATCGGCATAGGTGGTGATGACAGTGTTGGATTGGGTTGGGATGTCAGCTGTATAAACTGTGTAAAGGATAGGACCTAGGATACTACCTTGAGGAACACCGGCAGACTGAGTAAAAAGAGATGAATAAGCATTGTTATGATTGACTTTGAAGTATCTGTCAGTAAGGTGGCAGAATGACTAACTCCAATTTCAACATTTTTGAGTAATTTAATTTTAGTGATATTTGTAGTTGGAAAATTTATAATAACTGTACAGACAGTGAGTAAGCTGATTTCAGAGTAGGTGATTTGCAGTGTTGAAATATAAAACTAAGAATAAAGGTATAAACTTTTCCACTAGAAATATCACTAAAATTAATAATTGAAAATGTTGGAATTGGATTTGTCATTCTGTCAAATTAAAGGATCATACAATAACAAAAAAATCATGTCTATGGAAAGGTAAAAATAAATAACATAAATTGTGTTTGAGATTATAAAAATCCTTTTTCCTCGGCTCCTAGGGCGTATTAGCAAGAACCCTCGAACATGAGTATAATATTTTTCGACCTAGTATCACTAAAAAAAGTCTTACTGGACCTACGCCGTTAGCCTCGCCTTGTGGACCGAAACATGTGTATGCAAAATTAGAGTTTCTAACAGAATATACGTCAAGTTTATATTGAGTGGTAAACCCGAAGATCGCCAATCTCATAGGAGACTCATTTCATACTTGTTACAAATTTATTATCCTGAGTTTACATATGTTATTCATGTGATTAACGCCACATAACTTATTCTAACCACACTCTTAATCCATCAATCCGAAGCCACTTTGACTGTTAGATTATATGTCTACTGCAGTGATCACGAACTTGATACTTAAACCGAAACTTTGGTAATTAGAACAAAAAAAAAAGAAAAAAAAGAAAGAAAATAAAAGCTTTTAAAACTTACTCGCCCTGCAGACAAAGGCAGCCATGACCTGTTTTCGAACTCATTACTCATTTATCTCAGCTCTTCGTGACTGATTTTCTCTTAACGGGAAAACAAACTCAGGGACTGGAAACAGAACTCGTAAGCAGTAAATAAAACTATGGAGCTGATACCAGCGTGCTTCCTCAACTTGTGTTAAATCCAACAGGAATTTATATAGTTTTGATTTTATGCTTCTATTTCTTTCTTTTTAAGCAGTGTTATTAAATTTTCATAAATGGTATCCAAGATAAAAAAATATATATATAAAGTATTTTATTCAGCTTATCTGTGAAATATCGGGATTACTGAGTTAAGTAACTTATTGTTATATATTAGTAAAAATAACACGAAATAGAGATGTAAAAGTTGTATTTAAAAGTTATAAAAGCACGTAAATCATGACTACACACAAAAGAAATAAAATGGTTTGAACAAAAAATAAACCAAGTGGTCCTAACTGAAACCAAACTATTTACCACTAAGGTCGGAAAAAATAAAGCAACAAAACACATTCATCACCAAGAAAAAAAATTAGTGACTAATAGTCATTCCTTGGAATGAATATTAAGAACAGGAGGGTGAATCGTTTGTTCCGGGTATTGGAAAATAAGCACATAAACTTTAAAGTGGCCTTGATTGATACTTAAGCTTTCCTGGGATTAAGAATTTAGATTTAGTTATTCTAGAATTGTTAAAAAATGGAGTAAAAAAATGTTTAGGATAATTTTAAATATAATAATCGAGAAAAAAAAAATATATATAACGCTATATATTACCAGAACTGCAATAGTGTGATCGGAAAGAGAGAAGTGAGCAGAGGTGTAAAACTGCACATATTTAAGGCAGCATACTTGTCCATACTCCTGTATGGTGCTGACTGACAAACTTGACAGAAAAATCAGTGCTGCAGAAATGAGGTTTCTCCGAAGGATCGCAGGGAAAACGAGACGGGACTGCATTCGGCTCGAGAAAATCAGGGAGGAATTGGGGGTTCCCCCAATGAAGGATGTCCTAAAGACTCGGCAGCTTAAGTGGTTTGGGCATGTCATCAGGATGGAAGAACACAGATATCCATTAAAGTCTATGGACTACGTCCCCGATGGCACAAGACCCAGCGGCAGACCGAGAACGTCGTGCCTCGAATACATAGACCGCCTGTGCAAAAATAGAAATAAGAATATAAGCCAAGTCAGAAATCTTGCAAGAATCAGGGAAAATTGGCAATCCTGGTTAGACGCTCCCCTACGCTGAAAGGCACTACAGGGTGATGCAAAAGAAGAGAAGAAGAGAAAAAAAAATTGTTATTAATATTTTAAAAAAAGAAAGAAGGTTCACGTTAGTGTTGCCCAAGTGCGAGACCGAGACGAGTCTTGGTCTTGCACACAGTCTTGGTCATGGTCATGGTCTTGCGCAAGAGTCTAGCAACAGTCTTGCAGTTACTTATTATAATTATAATACTTATTCTATAGCTTATTGCTATAGAGATATTACTGTATTTTTTCGGATAGGAGAAACCTAACTAAGCCCGAATGAAAAATTAGTGGAGTTAATTGCAAAATTATATTGGCTATACCAATTATTGAAGTATATTAACTAAGATTTTCAAGTATTAGTAACTTTTTTGTCTTAATTTTTATTAAGTAAATCGATTTTTTTTTACCAATCCTGATCTTGGTCTTGCAACAGGCAGGAGGCCTTGATCTTGGTCTTGCCGAGAGTGCAAGACCAAGACCGATTTTGGGCAACACTACTTCACGTTTAATCGAGGTCTGAAATTTATAACAGCTTTAACAGAAATAATTAAATATTTATGTATTTCTTATCACAAAAATGTATCAGTAAAGAATTTTATCAATACTGAAAAAAATTCAATAAAAAATATTGATAAATAAAAAAAAATTGATTAATTTTGCTGTTGTTTAAAATATAAAATAATAAGTCTAGATAGGTTTCCACCATTTAAATTTAATTAAGCCCAATTTTTTTTTCTATTTCTTATTTATTTTTTGAAATAGAGTTTTAATGTTACGATTTTAAAATTATCGGAATTTTTTTCGGCATTACAGACCTTGAATATATACTGCCGCCTTAACCAGCCTAATCAATCTTTGAATATATTGGGCTATTTCTTTCCAGTTATCTGCATCGAGCTCTATTGCATCTTTGTTAATTAGGCCGATCCATCTGCTTTTGGGCCTTCCACCGAAATGCGTAGTGGTCTTTTGCCTACTATTGAGGCATTCGTATTGGTGCAAAGGCTTTCAGATGAATTGTTCCGACCTACATGCCCGGCTCATCTTGACCTTCTTGTCTTCATATCGTGAGATATTGATTGACCAGTTTTTGTAAGCAATTCTTTATTGGGATTTCTCTTCCATGTGTTAGTAGTCTGATCCCAGATTGCTCCGGGATCGTACGGAGGATATTTATCTCAAATCTTTCAATATCTTTATCTAGAGTGCTAGTTAGTGTCTCGTAGCCATGCATTATAATACTTACAAAATAACAACATTCTATTCAGTAGATATATTAACACCATTCCGATATAACATCCAAAAATTTAATATAAGGGAAAAAGGTTATCAATTATATAGAAAGCAAAATATTTTCATTGTGTATCTAAAAAAACATAATCAGCAGTCTTATTTGAATACTATAATTTAAACAAAGTTATTTAAAGGAAAAATGTATATAAGTCAGAATATTTTTTTCAACAGTGATATATTCTCCCATTTTTTTTCCCACTCAATCATATCATTACGTTATATGTGGTGGAAATCTTATTTAAGTATCCTCTAGGAAGAGTCTAGTCAGATACAGAATAGACAGATACTGATTGTCCGTATCTGACTAGACTCTCCCTAGAGGAAACTTAAATAATATTTCCAGCAATTAGACAAAAAATAAAACATTTTATTAACATGACAAGTCTTATGGAGAATTAAGATGATGCAGGATACTGACTGAAGATGGGATATAAGTGGATCCCGAAACGTTATATGTAATGATATAATTGAGTGGAAAAAAACTTATAAAATAAGTATCTCGCTTTGGATAAATGAAGAAAAATTTGTTTTTTGTACTGCCAACATTCGACACTAGGGGACATGCCATTCTTCTGAGTCAAAGAGTCTTATCAATAAAATATCAGCAGGTTCATAAGAAATTGGATTTTCTAAGATATGGTAAGACAAGCATGGCCGGCTGCCAATAAGATTGGCGACATAATGTATGATGACTACCCCGGGCAGTGGAATTGGCAATAAACACGAGAGGAGCCTTTTGGCTTTAGTGTTCGGCATTGGCCTTTAGCGCTGTTGGCCAAATATGGAAGTGGGCCAATTCACCATGACCAATCACAGATGTTCGCTTTGTTCCCAAATTGCATTATTTACACCCACCCGAATCCGTTAGACCATGCTTCACTATTGATCTCTAGCATTCTAGGCTACTGTGAAGTAAATGGGTACCAGACCTTCCGGCTTTCTAATAACGAATCCAATTCTGTTTCTTTTGCCTTTATTTTAATGAAAATATATCTCTTTGAATTCGATTTCATCATAAATATACATGAGGCATTCAGAGCTAAAGTTGTTAAAGTCCATTAATAATATTTCTAATTGAATCATATTGTCTGACAGTGCTTTTTTATTTTAACTGTTGTAGTAGAATAGAAGGTATGGATGTCTTCTTTTTACTTATTTATTTTTAGGATATTGTATTCTTATTTATTGTATATATATTATTTTTCTGTTTATTTTATTTTATTTATTGTACATAGAGTGTGAATGTGATCTCTGAACACTATTGTAATTGTCCTTGAGACAGATTGTAGTATTTTTCAATAAATAAGTTTAAAAAAAAGAAAAGTGTACAGAAAAAGCAACTTCCTTCTAGAACAAAGTTTCTTAAGAATAACAGATTACATACAGATTGCTGCGAATGCATAATTAAAATAGGTATACAATTATGTACAATGTTATACAGAAAAAAAAATACAAACACAGAGGAGGGAAAGTATAACATTCCCGACTAAAATAAAATAATATAGATAACAAAAGTTAAGATTAAGAAAGTTAAGAAGACCGCACATACTGACATGAGAATTCCAAAAGTCAGCAGATACACACAAACTGATTTCAAAAAATTGATGAAGATTTAAAGGAACACATCGATCAGCTAATAGTAAGAATGGTACTTATCAAAATGTCTGACATCACGAGGAAGCTGAAAAGGTGAGACTTTCTGTAAATTAATTTTATTTTTGTCTGAAAACATGAATGCCACGATAGCTTAAACTGTAAAAGAAAATATTTATATAAAAACCACAGAAGAGGGAAGGTGTAATATTCCTGAAAAATATAAAATAATATAGAAAAGAAAAGTTAAGATTAAGAAAGTTAAGAAGACTGTACATACTGGCATGAGAATGGCGAAAGTCAGCAAATACATACGAACTGACTACAAAAAATTTATGACGATTTAAAGCAACACATCGATCAGCTAATAGTAAAAATGGCAACTATCAAAATACCTGACATCATGAGGAGTTTGAAAAAGTGTGAGACTTTCTGTAAATTAATTTTATTTTTGTCTGAAAACATGAATGCCACGATTGCTTAAACTGTACAAGAAAATATTTATATAAAAACACAGAAGAGGGAAGGTGTAATATTCCTAACTAAAATAAAATAATATTGAAAAGAAAAGTTAAGATTGAGATAGTTAAGAAGACTGTACATACTGACATGATAATGCCAAAAGTCAGCAAATAAATACAAACTGACTACAAAAGATTTATGACGATTTAAAGGAACACATCGATCAGCTAATAGTAACAATCCTGACATAATGAAGGGGATGAAAAAGTGAGAAACTGTAAATTAATTTTATTTTTGTCTGAAATAATGAATGCCACGATTGTTTAAACTTTCATCGGTAAAAATCTTGAACATCAAAGTATTTTGAATCTTGGAGTTAAGGAAGTTTGAGCATTATCGTATGTCAAGCAGAACGCGTCACCCAACGGTGAACTCTGGACCCTCCTCTAGTCCCCACCATAACTCCACAGTTTAAGGTAAATATGAACCTTTCGTTCATATTTGCGTTAATATAACGACCATTATCACTTTAATTCTATTGTAACTCAAATTTAATTTCTTTTTTCTATGCACTTACTCAATTGTTTATTAGCATTGAATCGTAAAGCAGAAAAAAACAACCACTAAAAACTAAGGTGTGTGCTTTAGACTACTCCATAGAAGTGAAAGCGCAACCAGGTGGGAATAATAATATGAAATATAAATTATAAATAACAGCTAATTATAAACAGTATGGAATGCTCAAAATTTCCCTCACGTATGCAGGTCTGATTTTTAGTTTCTCAAATATTTTAATCCATATCTTTCATAAAACTCATTATCATTTGATTTTCGACACTACCTTTTAATTTCGTCCTTACTAACACGGCATCCCGTTAAGATACAATTCTGAATAATAGTCCATTACTAGGAAGATTAAATGTTGAATAATTTTCTCGCTAACAATATACAGATCCTATTTTTATTTTTAAGATATTTTAATCTGTATAAAAAACACTTCAATTAGTCGAATCCAGTCGACTTCACCCGAGCGTTATTCATCGGAAATCTGATTGTTCAATATAATTCAGTCTTCACAAAAACTTTTTTTAAAAAAAACGCGAAACACGCCTAAAGAAGTTTTCACTTAAAAAAACTATATGAAAATAAGGAAAACTGCATATCGATTGAACAATAATTTATAATTTGAAAATTCATATAAAAAATAAAATTACCTTAATGCGTGAAACAGTCATCAGAAATTTTATCGAAGGAAACTCACCTGAAAAAAAAAGAAGGTATTATTATCAAGAAAAGAACAAAGAAGCATTTCTTTATGGTAATTATTTCACAGATATGGTTAATTAAGTTCAGTTATTAGTTAATTGGGTTTGGTTACTGAAATATAATGGCTGGGGAGTAATTAGATGATTAGAAGAGTACGTGACATTTGACATATTACCACTTGGGTTGGTTTTCATTAACTCAAAACCTCCTATTCGTTAATAGGATAGACTATGTAGATGGCTTTGGGAAAAGAAAAGGGATATAATCATGTCACGTATTGTTTTGTCGAAAGCTACCTCCTCGCAATCTAACACGACCGAATGTTCATTGATTTAAATAAAGTATTTATAAAATAAAAATTATTTCAATTAAAAATTTTTGCAACTGAACGTTTTGGACCTGCCAATGAGCCAATAAACCAAAAGTTCATGCTTCATATGATATTTGACAGATCCAACAATTTAGAGTATAATTATAATAATACTTTTCAATAATTATAAATCCTCGATTTGGATAGTAATTGACATTGCTCCCCTAAGATCCATTAGCAAAATTAGAATTGATATTGTTTAATTCCTTTCAAAACCACTAGCAGAATCGAAATAAACCCTTTAAAGTCTGAAGTTTCTTGAACTAGAGAATGAATTCGCCTAGCTTTAAAATTGAAATAAATAATAATACCTTATTGATATGAAATGAAAATATTTTTTTATTGTCCTGGGACTGTTGTCCCTTTAGAATAAATTATAAATAAAGAGTAAATGTCTGAAGTCAAGAAACAAAAAAAAAATTGGATTAGATTTATTTTCCTGAAAATTGATGAAAGAAAAGATTTGAGTATGGTTTATTTGATAAACTAAAGCAATGTAAACCGGCTTAAGCTAGATCAGTGTAAAAATTGCAATACCCTCTAATATTGCTGATCGAAAACTTTATGTCATAGCCTAAATTTTTCAAACTATAATTTCTGTTAAAAGTAGAGGAAATAGTGAAGTTTGTGTAATACAGGCAACAGATTTTCTTAATTTCACTAAGTTATCTTTTTCCTCTCATTCACCGCTTTCTGACACCAGGATATGAACCCGTAATCTTGAATTGCAAATTGTATAACTGTAACTTCGTTAATAGTTGTCCGAAATGAAAGATTTTTATATAGTTTTGTAGGGAATTCATTACGGTTAAAAAAAAAAAAACGGAAAAAAATGCATGAAGCGTATTTTTTTTTTGTTTTGTTGATAATTTAATTACCTTTCAATAGTTCTATTATAAATTTTACCATAGCATTTATACTTAGCGAGTTAGTTCCCAAACATTTTTCTGTTATTTATATGAATTTTTTTTTAGGGAATTTAGCCTATATATAGAGAATTGAAAGGACAATTATTAGAACGTTATAAGAAAGTTTCATCAAAATCGTTTGAGAGCCCTTTTCGCGGTACAGTCTATAAAATAACAAAAAAACAATATATTTTACATTTTCTGCGAAGCAGCTATTGCGCGTGGACCATCCAATTTGTGTCACAGGCATCAGTAGTCAAAACCCAACAAAATAAAAAAAGAAGCAACAAAATCGGTTTAGTAGTTCACGGGAAAATCTTGGCACAGACAGACAGACAGACCAATGGCTAAAAATGTGTTCTTCGGACTCAGAGGACTCTGAAACGTATAGATTCGTCGAAAACCGCGTATCGGAAATTTGACCCGATCGCAATACTTTCCTTCCCCAGTATAGGAAGGAAAGTAAAAAAAAAAGTTCAAAGTCTACATTGTTGACCAATCAGTACCAACACCATGGATGCCAACCGAACTTACTGAGAATGTAACAGGACGAATATTCTACAAATTTAAAAGGGAAATATAAACTAGACCCGAGAGCTAGAAAGAGTGTAAGGGTTGACTTTTACTTCCTGGCTGACCCACATAATAAATCTCGAACCTCTACACTGACAAGAATTGGTTGGTTTCGCGCTTCCTGCCCTGTTCCTAGTAGACCAAGGCGTTAAACACAACACAACGTTTCTACTCAGTCATTTGGATATACCTAAGTTAATTGATTCATTTAAACGTCACCAATAATGGTTTATTAATATATAACGGAAACTTAAAACTTAATGTTGTTTACCTAAAATAGTTAAATGTATTTAAAAATTTTAAAATAGGCGGAGAACCTGCGGCCTCAAACGTATTTTCGCGATATTTATTTATCCAGTTCTATAATTAATTAATATTAACCTCTTTTTTCTTTTTCTCGGAAGTTGTATGTTATTTTTTGTTATTTGGCAATTATGACTTCCAATTAATAACAATTGAATTTATTTGCTGTATTTTTAAATTGCATGTTCACAAGTTTACGTTTCGGGATATTTACTCTCATCTTCAGAACTACAATCCCAATGACTTTGTGGATACATGGCTAAAAAAAAATAAGTTAAAATATAGTGCATGCTACAAAACATGTCAGAATTGGATTGTCACATTAAATTTGCAATTACCTTAAATCTAATGTGCTCCATCGTCAGGTTCTAATTCAAGTTATAATAAATTAAGGTATATAACATCAAGAGCAACATCTTGCTTTTAGATTAATTATTGGATGTCTGCCATGGTGAATACAATTAACCTTTGGATATGACTATTTATTTTTTACTATTGTTGTTAAACGTTTATTTTTTATGTAGCTGCAATTTCATTTTTATTAAATTTTAATTTTGTTTAATATGTCAGCATAATGTGTTCCTAAATGCTTAGTGTCTGTTTTATAACTTACTGTTGTTCTATTGTTTTTTTGTGATGCGTATGGCTTCAAGTAATTTCCTATTGGTGTTTTTAGGTGCCTACTATCTGTGGTTTTTTGAAGTTGATTTATGTTTTTTGTATTTTTACAGTTAGTAATATGTTGTGAAATTATGGTTCCTAATTGCTTGGATGTTTCACCAATGTATATTTTGGGGCAGTTTTGACAATTTAATTTATATATTACATTTTTCTTGTTTATTAGGCCTATTTTATCTTTTGTATTGGTAATGTGCCAGCTCAGTTTTTATTATTATATTGCTCGAGTTTAATTTCTGTTATGTCATAATTTTTTAACACGTCTTTAATTTTGTAAGTAAGTTCGGGTATGTATGTCATTTTTTAGTAGTAGTTAAAGTCCATTTTGTTTGTTTGTGACATGTTATTAAATTAATATTAAATTAAATAAGTAACGTTAATTTGGAAATTAATAGAATTAAGTAGAATATATGTATGTGGGTGTTTGTATTTAGAGGCTAAATAAAAATAGCAACAGTAAAACACAATTGTTGTTGCGCGCTCTATTATCACTGCCTATTCTTACTACAGCCTCTAATGGTAAAAAAGTTCCCCACCTATGATCTATAAGACATCATTTCTTACTTTTCGGCCAAGCTCGAGTACGCGCTCGTGTGTCTTCGGTAGTTCTTGACCCTATATCACCAATCCATATTATCTCTACTGATAGTGTAAATGGCCATTTTTAAAAATTGAGTTTTTTTTTTTTAAAGAAAAGTAAAAAAAACGATTATTTTTTAATGATTTACTAATTGGCCCGTGCGAAAAATTCGCAGAAAATTTTGTTTAGGGAAGAAATAGCAAAACAATATGGAAATGAGTAGTACTAATGTATTATACAAGGGAGGAATTATTATTTTTTCTTTGTCGATTACAATATTCCATTAAACATAATAGACCAAAATATTTAAACAAATTGCTCTGCTATGACCTATTTTTAAACACTGACTGGAAAGATAATAAAAGTAATAAAGACAAAATAATTCTCCGATCATAGGAAATTCTAAATTATTAAAAAAAAAAATGTAAGAACAACCAAATGTCTTTAAGAAATAATAAAGTTAATATAAAAGCCAGGAAAAAAAATGTAGTAGACTATTCTACTCCTAAATGCAATGCCTTTAAAGAGGAAGACATTATTAAGTACACCAAAACTAATGGACTGTATCTTTGTTAATAACTGTCCGATTTTTTTTTGTTTTGTAGGTAATTTAGTAATCTTTCTAATTATCATGGGTACAATCAGAAAAAATGCATACTTTTTGAGTTATTCGCAAATAAAGTTTCTTTCCCTCCATAACTTTTTTTCCAGAAATTTCGGGAGGATGGGGCCATTTTTCGCAAGTAATGAGAAGAATATCTTCAAAATGAGTGGTCAATCATTGGATTTGATGTAGAATTGACGAAGTTATGGCGTACCAACAAAAAAACAACTTTTAGAAATAATATATAGGATTAGTATAATTTTATATTTTATTTCCTTCTGCTATTTCAAAAATAATTTGCTAACGATATATTGGATCTATGCAAGTAAAAATAAAATTTGCTACAAATGATTAAATGAAAATGTAACTAGTCTAGGAGAAATTGAAGGAGAGAACACTTGCTGTTTTTCTTTGAAGAGGAAAGGGACTTACTCCAAAGAGAGTGGTCAAAGAGACCTCCTAAGCTCCAACAGTCTCCGGCTTAATCCAGGAGTTAATTAGAAGTGGGCTTCGCAAGTCAGCCAAGCTTTCAAATCCTATCTTTCAACGCCTTAGTTGATTGCTTCATCACTCACTACGAATAAAGTACTTCAAGCACGCAACCAAATAAGACCTTTCGTTTTGATTAATACCGTTTTATTTATATTTGTAATAAAATAGACTGAATACAGAGTTTGATAATATTACGAAAATAATTAAAATCAGTTAAAAAATAATAAATGCGGCGCCTAAATATGGTCGAAATGAGTAAATAAGATGGCTCCTTATAACACTAACCACTAATCACAAGGGATAAAGGACTACATTACATGAAAACATAGTCAAGTTAAATGGTTCTACAATGAGGAGAACTTTACACACAATCATTAAAATAAAATTATGAAGATGAAAAAACTTTTAGAATTGGTATTTAAGTTTTTTTCTATTACCATGATCCTTTTATAATTTTATTAGAAATACTAATTGTTCCTAGTTCGTTACTATAATTGAGTAACTTTTGAAAATATTACCAACTCATTATATTTTAACACAAACGATAAGTATTTCCTCGTGTTATCCCTCTATTTCTTTAACATTAGTGCTGTTATTTCTGGTATAATTTTGTCGATTTCAAACATCGTTAACCCGTAAGCTTTGAAATAAATAGTGAGACTTAGCAAAGTGCAACGAACAATTTAATTTTTTTTTTTGCGATTAACTTTCTAATACCAATCAAAAGTAGCCTTTTTATTTCAACAAAATACTACGAATTTTTTTTTTTTTTTAATTTGTAATAGTGTGAAGTTTGAGTGCCAAGTGTATTGCAAAATGCAAAAGTATTTCAGTTCCACCAATTCTTTACATATAGCAACTAAAATTTTCTAAGATCAGAATTTATTTTGCCTGAAATTGTATTCACAATTTTTTTTTTTTTTTGCAGAGCAAAACCAAGATTGAATTAGGACATCCTTAATCAAAATCCTTTACGCGAGATTCGAATGAAAAAAAAAACTGATGGATAATAATCGCCCCTTCAGTCCCTGGAACGTAATAGATTACTGGGTTGCCAGTAACCATCTCGCTAAACCATCACGTTATTAAGGTATTCACCTTAATAGAGGCTAGCTGTGCCCCAGGAGGGTCTAGATACCTATCCCTGGGGTCGATCCACGTCTGACATAACGAAATAAATAACCATCTGCCACAGCCGGACTCGAACATAGTACCATACTACAAATTGTTAATTTTGCTAATGACACTACGATGATTCTCATAATTAAAGCACGAACCTTCTACTTATCCATATTTATAGCTGAAATAATTTTAATGGTACAAAGCAACTAATTTATTAAAACTTCGATAAATGATAAAATCCTACCGTAATAATTTAATAACAGATAATTAAACTTTTTGAGGATGCGGCTTTCGACCAAAAAAACGTTATCGAGTCCTATTAAAATTGGATTCTCGAATGTGACATCATTATTGATGATTAACGTACAGGAGGTTTTTAGTTTAGGTTTTACTTGTTAAAAACATTTGTTTGAGCAGAAAAATGTAATAAAACAAGATAAACAAGTTAGAAAGGTGTAAAATAGGGCAATTTCCTAAATTCATCAATTCAATTAAACATACAGCACGAGTCAGACATAAAGCTATTCATGTCGAGTTTAGGAACGATCTGATGGATCCCATCTGAAGGTTACAAAATACATGAAAAAAAAAAAGTCTAATGAAATAACTAAATACATAATTGTTAAATTTCAAAGCAGAAATAAATATAAATAATAAGTAAACTGATTGTAAATATGCCAAGTAAATTGAGAAATGACAATACAGATTACATCCAACGGATCCATTGGTCTCAAAAGCTGATGGAACCACTGAGCCATAGATAAATAAAATAACGCGCTGAATTCCATAGAGGTTTCCATCAATGGGCGAAGGAATGGTTTGATGGATTATAGATGTCTCAGCCCTGAGTTTAGGAACTCTCCCACACAAAGAAAAAGTTACTGAAGTCTCATACAAGCAGATAGAGAAAATCTTGCCTTGGTTTTATTTCTCCTATGTTAAAAGATTTAAATTTTATTCTTTAGTCATATTTTTTATGTTTTGTGCTTATTATCATTTAAAAGATTTTTGCGTCACCGAAAGAAAATTTGTTTACTTTAACATTCTTCTATTATCGGTGACGTTTCCGTTTCATGAGTAACTTTCAAGTATAAAGTGTCATGATCTTCACTAGATTCGCATCATTGTTCAACAATACATTTCCTTCAAAAGTATTCAGGCGATTTCGTTGATATTATGAGTAAAAATAAAATTGTACTCCAATAGCATATGAAAAATATATGAAAATTTCTCCTAAATTGTCTAAAACCAATCATATAAACTAGTATAATTAAATAAAAGTTATTTTATGCATTTAATATTTATCTCTTCTACCGTGTATCAATGTTTAAGCTCTTAAAAGCTCTTCGATATATCCTGTTTCAGGATTCCAAATTCCAGTCCTTTTCGTACAAAAGTCTTCTTGCTTGAGGCTTCCCACCATGCCTTCTATGATCATCTCCTTGGTTTCAAATACAACCTTTGCCAATCTGTTTTCTGCCATTCTAGCAACATAGCCAAACCATCTGATGTTCCTCAATGATATCTCTTGGTCTAAATTCCAGGTTTGACCTCATTGTTTTATTTAGGAATTGGTGTCTTATTATCTTTCCCTGCTCTTGCGTTTTGTGGTGAGAGTTCAAAAACCACTTGAGTAGGTGAGAATTGGTAAAGTGGAGTTTTTTGAAGCTTCTGTTTTGCTAGGTATTATTAAACAGACATCAAAGGTTAAAGATTTATTATTTATTTACTACATTAATACTGAATGTACAAAGTTTAACGTGTTTAATACGAAATAACAGGTTTTAATCACCTGATAGACAAATGAACGATAACCAATGACAGTAGTTGCTCATCTGTTTGTGTTTTAGTTTGAGTGTGAGTGAACTGTGACACAGTTCAATTTATGATTATCATGGGCGACTACTGTCTACAGATGAGCAACTACTGTCATTGCTTATCGCTCATTTGTTTATCAGGTGATGAAAACCTATCCCTTAGTATTAAATACGTTAAAGTTTGTAGAGTCAGTGTTAATGTAGTAAATATATGATAAATCATTAACCTTTAATATCTGTTTAATGAATGAGTTTGAGATATATGTTAATATGATTTTTTTGTTTATTTTGTGCTAGTGAACACATACCTAAAATAGTGCATTGCAATTACGAAACACCCTGTATATCAATATCAATAAATATATTTCTTGAATTGAGGCATGATATCATAGAATTGAAATTTAAATTCAATAAAAAGACGTTGCCTTTCTGTGTAATTTTTTATTTATTTATTTTTCTTCTGCGCAACTGGTTATGGAGGTCCTTCAGTCCTGCTTGTCAAATGAAGACTGACAAGCAGTCCTTTTATTGAATTCATGTATATATATTTATTTTATAAATGCATATTCATTCATATTAAGTATGCTATATAAGTGCCACTTCGTAAACCATACTCTATTGAGATAAGGACTAGTTGGCAATATATACCTACTTATCCGAAGGCTCACGAAAGGTGAAGTACAAAACAGCACGTGCCTAAGATGGTTGCTGTGGTGATAGTGAATAAACCACCTCACCCGACCCCTCGTGAAGCTAGTTGGAAGTTTCGATAATGAAGATGCGGTGGGAGGCGGTAGCGGGGGTGGATAATAATAGTAGCTGTTTACCCATTCCTGCCCGTCTACCCTCAGGTATATTTGTTTCTGTCCGCCAGGGCAAATAAAGTCTCCTCCCAGGGACACCTCTTCGCCGTTTATCGTCCCTCCAATCCCAACCGCAGGTTCCAAACCAACTATCTCTTAGTTTAAATAAGCCAATCTAGATAAACTCGAGATTTTCCTTGTGTTAACGAGCTGCAAAAGCAAATAAAAATACAGCCAGGGATTAAGTAAATAAAAACATGCTAATATAATCCAGTGAGATCTCCAAATTTCCCTAATGCATTTGACGTATAAACGACAATAACGAAAAATATTTATTTGTAAATACTTTATAACATTACCAGAAGAGTTTATTTGTCACAGACAATTTAAGTAATAATTTATTTAATACATGGTTCTCTTGCTGAATCTCCACTGGGTTTAGCCCTAGTGACGCGGTTGAGAGATACGTGCAGGGATCTCCCGGAGTCATGCTTTTCCTTCCACAGTTGGATGGACAAGTCTAGTTTGGAGTTCTCTCGCCAGATTGTAAATATTGTATATAGGTATATCTGTGTTTTTTTTTATTGATTTATTTTAGGTTATTTTATTCTTATTTATTGTATATATATTATTTTTCTGTATAATTTATTTTATTTATTGTACATAGAGTGTGAATATGATCTCTGAACTTTATTATAAATGTCCTTGAGACAGATTGTAATATTTTTCAATAAATAAGTTAAAAACAAATACATGAATAGCTTGTGTCACAGAAAAATATCACTCCAGTTTAAAAGTTAAATAATAAGGCACAGCTATCCCTCAACTTATGCTAATCCTTGTTGTGTTGGTTTGTGGTTCTCTCACAAAGAGTATAGAAGCCAAAACTTTTAATTTAATTTAAAACTTTTAATTTTTTAAAAAATTAAATACACTAAAAATTTTCCAAAGTGTCCAAGAATTTCTACCATATTTGAAAGAGTTTTAAGTTACCTTTTAAATGAGTTGCACTTACATTTACAATGGTGAAAAACAACCAGCATTTCTTCAATATTCTTTATCGAAGCGGTTTCTTTACTATACATAATATATATATATATATATATATATATATATATATATACATATAGTAATTTTAACTATATATTTCATATATTGTACATGTTATGAATCTAATTTTTAACGGAAATAAACCTTGTGAGGTCCTCTGAATCCAAATAACCAAATATCCCAAAGTAGTCTGGGTGTGTTTACAGCCTAGCTCAAAATTAAAAAGTGGAACATTAAATTATGAATTTAAATTAGAGTTAATTTTTCACCAAATATCGATTAACATGAAGCGGCAGTTTATATCATCGAGCTTTACACATTTTAACAATTATCTCAAAAACGGCTACAACGGTTTTGATTCAACTCGTCTCGGCAATCTAAAATCAAACCATCCTTATTAACAGGAAGGTGTTATTCTCATAGGGCTTAAATACCAAATTTTCTAAATTCCTTCCTCTAAAGTTTCTTTAATTTGAATTATTTGAAATAATTAACCATTTCACATTGTAAATAATAATTAAAAATGCTAAAATATAAACCATGAAAGAATTTGATAACTAAATAGGGAGAAATAAGGTCGAGAGTCTGGTAAGGTGGAACCGAGAACAGACGTAAACACCCGAGTGCATTCGGGCAGTGCGGGCAGGTTTGAATGTTCCATTATCGTTCCTAGTCTCGTGCAGGAAAGGTTCCTTGTTCTTTTCCATCAGAGACGGCGCATCTCTAAACACTCACATCTTATCTTATAATAATATATAATATATATTACAACACATAATATATAATATCTTATATGAGAAACCGATAAAATTGATGGCACACTTACAATTAAATAAATAATTAAAATATAGTCATTAAAGAAAATTGAAAATGACGAACAATTGATATTAAATTTAATTAGTGGAAAAAACGTTTACCATCTATAATCTTTATTTCACCAATTCATGAACAAATTAGGGCGGTAAGTTTAATTACTGTCATTTCGTAATAAAAATAAAATATATTTATTTGTTTCATATTAATATTTTTTTTATATTTGGGTTTATACAACTTAAGGAGTCATATCCCCAACACTTAAAAGCCACTGCTTTGTGTCCATACAATCTCCTTCATATTAATATGATATTTTAAAAAACGAATAAATACGATGTGTCGCTTTTGAACATTATTATAATATATAATGTTGCTTTTTAACATATTATAAGTAAACAATTAGTAACGGTATAGTTTATAAGATTCAAATTCATAGTATGCTTCCCCCCAATAAATATTTAAATATTGAGTATATTATCAAATCATGAAGACCAACATAGGAGGCAAGATAGGTATTAAAATATAAATAGTTTTGTCTATATGAATTCGTGGTATTGATGAAATCGAATTTAATAGAGGTCGGGTGTTGGGTAGAGAAAGAAAGGAAAAAAAAGTATCGCAATTCCATGGAATCATTCCACCATTAACCACAGAATTTGAATAGATTGGAAGGGCGTGCGCCAAATGATTGCGGTTGTGGCTAGGTCATCAATAAAGTGTGTGCCCAGTTTCCTACTCACATTCTTCATCACATGTCCTACCATTCTATCGAACAATTATTTCTCAGGAAATTATTTACAGGTATGCCTGTATAATTTTCCATCATATTATAAAAAAAAAGTAAATATTCCTAAGAAAGATATTTTTTATTTATTACAAAAATGATCCTATATATATATATATATATATATATATATATATATATATATATATAATACAGGGCGCCTCTAGAATTTAAGGGGCAGATCTCAATGTGTTTTATTTAGAACTAGCAATAAAGTCATGATGATATATACACAGTAATATAAAAAGCCATATATTATTTCTCCGTGACATATATCTAAGCCGCTGGATGTGTACTTAAATTGTGTACACAATCGATACTTGTCCTGTATTCCGTTTGAACGAGTCGTTTGTCACGCTACTGATATAAAAAATACTGAAGCTTTTACGATAAGTCCTCTTAAAATTCATTAAACTATGTGACGAAAAAGGCACATAATAACGACCGATGGAAAATCCAAACAAAATACTTTATAATAATCATTTGAATGTATCGTTACAAAAAAAGTAATAAACTTTTATTATCAATTAAACAATTTTAGCTAAACTTTTAAAATATTTTATTTTTTTAAATATTATTAAATATTTTTATTTTAAATATTAAATATTAAACTTTTGATATTTTTAAAATATTGGTATTTTTTTTTTAGTGTATAAATGATCTTATGGCTTTTTATAAATTAAACATTGTAATTTATAGAGAAGATTATTTTGAAATATTTTTAATATAACGAAACATTTAAAGTGTAGAAAATCTTTGTTGTCGCCAACAGTTTTATATAGTTTAAAAAAAAATCCTTATGCCCATGTATGAAAAATCAAGGAAAATTAAAAAAAAAAAAAAAATATTATTGTTAATAATTTTTCATGTCTATTATGAATTTGATTCATGTTTAGCAGTTTAGGTCCATTGATAATACCTCCCCCCTCCAACAGCAAGCAATTAATTTGCCTAAAATATTTCCGTTATACGATTTTAAATCATTTTATTTTTTAAATAGGATTATCTCTTCCATTAGTTTATTGATTGTGTTGCTATGATTTTTTTTTTGCTGATGAGTTTTTAATGTCATTCGGAGAATTTGTAAAATGTGGTTTCTTATCTAGGTTAATTATGTTTACGTTTTTATAGCGTTTCTTTTTTCAACATTTTTTTAATTAAAATGATTTTATCACATTAAAATTATTATATCTTTTTCATTTATTTAGGATAGGAATCAGGATTTTTTCATGTATGTGTTCCTTGGATATGATGACAGGAGAACATCTTGATACATGCTCAGCATTACAGGACATAAGATGTTCCTTTATTGAAATGGACAGTCCTCATGGCTGATAAAGCAGGAGTTCCTTAGGCGTAGGAAAAAAAAAAAGAGTTTTTTTCAAACTACTTCGATAGGACCAATAACATAATTTATTATAGATCTTACAATTTGATTTTATTTAGGTTTTTTTTTCTTCTATGATTCCATTTAACCTTGGTAAAGTGTAGTCTGTAATTTGAACTTTTTTTTAGTCAAATATTTATCACATATGTATTCATTTTATTAACTGGATCTTTAAATAGATCATTTATAATTTCTCTGAATGTTTCTTTATATCATGATATAAATTTCTAGTTAATTTTTTTTATCAGTTTTTTGAGTCTAAGGGTCAATTTGTTTCATTTACACTTAAACATAACTCTTGTCCTCCAGTGTTCTTTAATAATATTGCTCTAACACCTTCAAAAACTGTACGATATTTGGGTCTCCACTTGGACAAACTACTGACATGGACATACCACATAAAACAAAAAAGAAAAGAACTTAATCAGCGTTACGGACTTCTTTCTAGGCTACTTGACAGACGTTCTAAATTATCTGTGACTAATAAATTAACTATTTACAAAGTCCTCATTAAACCAATAAAGACATATGGGATCGAACTATGGGGAACAGCAAAGAAATCAAATATAAAAATCATTCAGTCATTCCAGTCAAAAGTCCTTCGGAAAATTGTAGACGCACCCTTTTATGTTTCAAACCTCACGTTACACACTGACCTTAACACTCCTTTCATCACGGCAACTGCCACTGACCGCTTTAATAATTTTCATGACAGACTGACTCTAAATTCCAATCCACTTACTCAAGCTCTATCTACTGCCACAAATCCATATAATCCGCCCAGAAGACTGCTGAGGCGGTGGCCAAGAGACTTATTGCATTGAGCTACTTGCTGCATTATCTTTTTTGTGTGTGTATTTGTTATTATGTTATAATGTATGTGTTATTTTACTACGTTTTTTTTTTTGTCTTGTTATTCTTCTCCTTGATATCATATTTGCTGAATACTAAGGTAGATGGCAAATTTATTTTGAGCCACAAATATGTAGAACTAATAAATAAATCAGTTTTTTAATTAATAAAGTTTCTAATCGAATAGAATTTTTTTACTATAATAAAATTATATCAAAGAAAATTTGTCAACTGTTTTTTTTATTTATAAAGTACATGGTTATGACGTTGATTTTTCGAAAAAATTTTTAAATGTGTCATACGTTACACATTATGGAGCGAATTCCAAATAGAATGTTGATGCCTCCAGAAGGACATCACAAGATTGAGGATTTGAATCATAATAAACAAAATCATTCTTTCTCAGCTCGTTTGCAGAAACATTTAGCAATAAAATGAAAGAAAATAATATCATCGTAATTTAGCAAAAGTATAATTTGCCATATACTTGAGATAATCTAATGTAAGAATTAGGATAATAAAGTTCAGAACAAAATGGAGACAGTTAACCTCCTTTTTCCAAATGCCAATTTATAGTCGTGCTAAGAACGGGAAGAGAATTTAGTTCAAGGTTCGGTTTTAGTTAGTGCTAATGAAATCCGGAATAAATAAGATCGTATCAGTAAAACACGAAGAGCTAAAAAACCACTTCAAGATTAAAACGATAAAATGGTATAAATAATCAAAACTTTTATCATTTAATGTACATCTGTTATTAAAAAAATTAATTTTGAGTTACATTAGTGTATTCTGATTTAACATCTAACTGCAACAGTAATTAATCGTGATTCGTTTTTAATTGATATTTTTGTTTTAGAAATGTGTTGAACATTATTTTTTAAATATAAAAATTCACTCAAGTTCAATAACTTTACAATGTAAAATGTATGAATATTTATATTAAATGAAAATTAATTATACCTTATCGTACAATAATAGGTCTGTTCTTTTTATGAAATCAATAAATTAACATATCATCAAATTGTTACAACAACCATGTAAGGCCCACCAGGCCGATCTGGTAATAAATAAATTAAAAAAATAAATTAACTTGCGTTAGGATCCGTATTCCTCGAGTCCAAAACTGTGATTTTCAAAAACATTCACTTGTCCCAATTCGCTATGAATATGTCATTTACTTTTTTATCTATCGGAAATACCGGAAATAAATAAACAAACAATACATTACTAAAGATAAAATAACTCTATGACTAAATGATACCAAATTCAAAAGTAAACATTTTACTTATTTATAAATGTTTCTCCAACTGTCATTCAATCAAGGCGGGAGTTCCTCAAGGCAGCGTCTTGGGTCCCGTCCTCTACATTCTGTTTACCGCTGATATTCCTACTCATCCTGAAACAATCCTAGCAACATTCACTGATGACACAGCCATCTTATCTTCCAATCCAGATCCTGAAATAGCATCCTTAAACCTACAAAGTCACCTCTCTCTTATTGAACACTGGTGTAATAAGTGGCGAATCCAAGTAAATGAATCCAAATCCAAACATATTACTTTTACCCTTCGACGCAATTCCTGTCCATCAGTCTACTTCAACTCCATACCACTTCCTCTGTCCGACACAGTCCGGTATCTTGGCTTTATTCTAGACAAAAGACTAACATGGAACCCACACACCAGACTTAAAAAACAACAACTTAACAGACGATACGGACAACTATATAGACTATTGAATAGAAAATCTCAACTCTCAGTCGACAACAAACTATTAATCTACAAGATAATCCTGAAACCTATTTGGACCTACGGAATAGAACTGTGGGGGACAGCAAAACTTTCTAACATCAAACGCATTCAATCCTTCCAGTCTAAAATCCTCCGAACAATAGTCGATGCTCCCTTCTATGTATCCAACAAAACCCTCCATAATGACCTTCATATGTCATTTGTTATTGACCTAATCCCAGAAAATTTTTCCATATTTCACCAGAAACTCATTCATCATCCAAATCCTGTAGCACAATCCCTATCTAGCTCCAGTCATCCCTACAATCCTCCCCGGAGGTTAAAACGGCAGTGGCACCGCGACCTTTTGTAAATATGTATATATTGGAGTACTGGCAATGGCCAGATTCTACACTCAAGACATGAGCGTCTGTTGCTATAGTGCCCTCCATCAGTTTCTACTGGTTTCAAATAACAGTGACGCGGCTGAGAGAGAAGCACTATAGATATATAGATAAATTTAAAGGGAGTCGAGAAAATGGCTTTAGCGAAGTTTCATTGAAATCGGTACATTCGTTTAGGTGCTACAGTCTATAGCAACGCGCGTAGTATAGTGGCGCAAATATAAGAAAAAGTAGTGGACAGAATTCAATAGCATTGACACTACATTATTTTTTCACCAATATCTACCTTTTGTCTAACTTTGCGACAAATCGAACGACCTCTTTCTGAAATATTAGTATATCTAAAAAAAAATACGTTTGCGCGTGCATAAGCGGAAGTGCAGGATAGAATTTGATAAAATTAATATGGGACCATTTAGGCACCAATCAGCATAATCTCTAAAAAATTTATGAAAATCGGATGAACGGTACTAGGTGATATGCTCTTCAAATCGATTTTACTACAGACAGATACCGAACCAAATTTGATCATTGATGTCTGAAACGTAAAACGCGAGTGAAAATTTTCGATTCTGAGGACAAATTTTTTTTAACCTCTCGCAGGAACACAATGCTTCCCTACCTTCGGTAGTGAGGAACCAATAACATTTTTTTGGCTTGAGAAACCCAATACAATTTTTTGATAAAGTTACCGTT
Organism: Nezara viridula; assembly: GCA_928085145.1. Taxonomy (NCBI): domain Eukaryota; kingdom Metazoa; phylum Arthropoda; class Insecta; order Hemiptera; family Pentatomidae; genus Nezara; species Nezara viridula. The sequence goes on from OV725081.1 coordinate 76,934,846, forward strand.
CAAAAACCGGATCATAAATAAGCCATGTAAAAATTATGTATTAATATATTATTCTTAAAATTTTACGTTAATTGTTTCTAAAAAAAAAAGTTGAAACAGAATAACACATCATTAAATTATTAAAGATAAATGAAAACATATTTCTTTTTGAAAGAATGCATAAAAACATTCCATTGGGAAGTTCAGTTGTGTATGTAATAAATTAAGACAAAAAATATGATAAAAAAATATAGCCAATTCTCACAGTTCTTTTGTTATGGTAGTTTTCACATATTAGAAAAAAAAACTGTGTTTGTTCCCTCTTTAAAAAAAAAAAGGAAAGATAAGTTAATATGCATGATGGGGAAATTGACTCGAGGGAGAACAATTACATTTTTTAAATTCCCTACCTCCTAAACTACCTTTATACAATATTAACTACATCACTCAAATTCCAGTGGTTCCCGCCCCGTTTGCTACAGGAAAAACTTCAATTAAAGCAGTGAAGTTGGCATGTTGGAGGTAATTCAGAACAACAGGTGACGAAGATATAGCGTACTCTAATTGGCTTTGTCCCCGAGTGAGTGAGTGGAACAAAGGCTTATGGAATTTGTGTGATTAATTGATGGCTGATGGTAATTTATAACGCAAGGGGGTATGAATCTTTAATGGTAGTCAAGGCGCCCTAATTAAATTGCAACGTCTCATTAGTTCTTAAAGTTTCGGGAAGTTTATTTCTATTTTTAAAACATAAATTAGTAAAAATGATTAAAAAAAAAAAATCTGCATTAGTCATAATTTTTTTTCAGCTCCTTTACTGGGAAGTATATTATAGAAATAAATTTATAAGGCTTCTAGGAGTAGACTTTAGGCAGGATTAATTAAAACCGTTACAGCTGTGTCAGAGAAACAGTCTATAATAGCACATGTTATTCGGCCACCATTTTAAAACGAAAGAGTGGATGATAATATAGAATTTAGAAGATCATTGGGTGACCTCTGACTTGAGTACCAAATTTCAAACCAATAGGTCCAGTTTCAGAGAACGGAGGACGGACAAAATGGGTTTTCGGATTCTACATCACATGAAATGTAAAAGCTAAAAGATTAACTATTTTTTTTCTTGGTTGATTACAATGGATTATTATTGAACATAATTTTTGCTTTATTATTTGTGAGGACTGTACCACTAGAACCAATGGAAGATCTTGGGTTTAGTAATTAGTAAGTACTGTTTTTTGATCAACGATACGAGTATATGGAGGTGATTCGAACAAGATTTCCCGCTATATTCCCCCCTTAATTATCCAACAATCATTTAATTACTTCGTGATCCATGACTGACTACAGGAATCCTATCCGGTATACGAAGCATCGGAACAAAGTGCCTAACTGACTTAAATATCCCACTGCTTGTTTCCTTACAACATTTAAAAATATTATTTTGTCTTACCATAGTGTGAGTCTATATGTCCGAAATGTATAGGCTGAGAGATAGAACTTTTATTTTTTCTGTTGGCATTACAGATCATGTAGACATATTGCCGCCTTAACAAGGCGTTAACAACATTTTGCCTCCTCCATCTCTACCTATCTTGGGCTATTTCTTTTCAGTTATCTACATGCAGCTCTATTGCATCGTTGTTTATTCTATCTATCCATATGCTTTTTGGACTTCCACGCGGTCTTTTGCCTTCTATTGAGGCATTCATTGTTACGTAGAGGCTTCCAGATGGATTGCTACGAGCTACATGCCCCGCCTATTTTTCAATTTCCTTGCCTCCATATCATGGGATATTGATTGACCAGTTTCTGTCAGCAATTTTTTATTGGTCTTTCTTCTCCATGTGTTAGTACTCTGATCCCAGATCACTCCATTTTTCGGAGGATTTTCCTGTCAACGCTTTCAACACTTTTTTCCTTGATTGCTGGTTAGTGTCCAGGTCTCACAGTCATATATTAGAACTTGCTTTATCATAGAATTGTAAACCCTTAGTTTGAGATTTTTCGGGAATTCAATATCTTTGAAAGGGAGAAGAAAGCTCTGTTTGCGCTACTTATACGTTGATCTATATCTGCTCCTTGGTCATCCATTGATGTTATTGTGCAGCCGAGGTATTTGAATTTTTCAACTCATGGGAATCCTGAAGAGTTATGAATGATCGGAAGGGTGTTGTGTTCCACCAAGCCATCGGTAGGCCCCACACCTCATTGATCACTCGTAATAATTTATTGAGCCTTGGATGGGACCTTTTGCTCCACCCTCTCTATTCACCAGACCTAGCTCCAAGTGGCTACCACTTATTCCGGTCTCTGCAGAACTCCATTAATGGGAAGAAATTCCAAAAGGAAAAGGACATAAAAAATCACTTGGATCAGTTTTTTAACAATAAACTCCAGACATTCTTTGAACGTTGCATTATGCAGTTAGTGAAAAGATAGGAGAAAGTCGCATTAAATAATGGTCAATGTATTGTAGATTAAAATAAATAATGTCTGTTATATATTGTTGAGTTTTATTTTACCCTGAAAACAGAAAGGACTTATTTGCCAGGTATAGGTTTGAATGCTATCGGAATGTTCATTAGATTCCTACCTTCATAGAAAACCAGTATTTTTTTATCGCTCGGGTCTTGTACGGATGAACGATTACTTAGTCATTACCTATCTTCACACTAACCATTAAAACAAAACCGTTTAAAAACTAATACTTTTTGCAAACTGCACGAACGTTTTTCGAAGGTCCTGTTGATGTCATGCCCTAAATACCTTCTAAATTTCTTGTAGATAGCTAAATTCGTATCGAAATTATAACATATTTTGTGATTTTCGAAAAAATAAAATCATGTGACGGATCTAAACATTAAGCCTGGAAACATAGCCAAGCTTGCGCAAATGGTTTTCTACGCTTCTGTGCGACACGTTTAGGGCCGTAACAATCTCTCGCACTGATTGAGTGAGATTTTGATCAACAAAAGCCTTAACACTGTTCGTTTAAATTTTATGTAGGCGACCAGACCGTTGAGCAAAATTTCCTGAATAAAATTTGGCATACCAATTTTGACAGGTTCGGTTAAGGCATCATCTCCATAAACACAGCAAATTTTTTTAAGAGCTTCTGCAGCACGTTCCATTTTTAAAATTTTCCGATAATGAATGATATTTTCTCCCATGTTCACGGTGCAATAGCAAACATAATACTAAGCTAGTTTCAACAACAGTTAAAAGATATAGTTGTTAACATATTCCAAATAGGATAAACAATTTAACTTAGAATAAACAACCACAGTGACATAAAAATAAACAGAAAAACCGAAAGGACTTATTTGCCAACCCAATAAGCTTTCGTACTTATTTTAATCATACATTGCCGAGTGCAGCAATCACGCAACAGTAAGAAAACCGCGAATATATATTAAGAAATGTATATATGGAAGGTAACCATGCAAGAGTAACAAAAAGAGAAAGTGTCTTTAGTAAAAATTAATTATCTCTTCAGATCTGAAAAGGAATGGATGATGTGAAAAGAAAGATTAATGAAGGGATTAGCCTCTCTCTCTCTCTAAAAAAAAATGAAAAATAAAGATAATAGAACAAAAAATAACGGAATCCGGAACAGAAAATGAAAAAGGATTTAATTTAATTAAAATTTTATTCCAAATTTAGGCCTTTTTTTTTTTTCTTTCGTCGCCTTATTTTTTATAATTCATAAGGATCATTGTACTGATCCCACAATTATCAATGAAATTGCGTTTGGAAGAGAAAGGATAGAGGAAGTTTATTCTTTAAACAATTTATTAATAAATATTAGTATCAGATAATAACAAATACTTGTATCACATTGCATAATACCTATTTATCTGAAAATAAGGTTATCTAATGAAACTAACCACATCGTAAACGATAGATATGTACTTTAAACTAAATTAGAATGCAGGAACCTGAAGAAATCTATGATAGGTTTAAAAAATTAAGTATACCTTGTGGAAATAACGAAGTTATTTTTTTATTTATTTATTTTTATTTCTTTATTGAGTATTATAACAATCTATCTCTTGGACATTGGTTATTGTGAGGTAGGATGACATTCACACTATATGTACAAAAAAAAAAAATAAATATCACAAAATAATAATCAAAAGTATATACAATAGATAATAAAATAAAATAACCTAAAAAATAAGAAAATTAAAACTAAGAAAAAAAAAACACATGAATACCTATATACAATCAGAGGAGGGAACTCCAGGAGAACCCTGCGCTACTCTCCCAACCGCGTCACTGGTACTAAAGCCAGCGGAGATTAGTCGAGAGCACTTTAGCCACAGTGGCTAAATGAAGTTATAACTTGAATTTTTAGACTAACAGAAAACTAAATTTAAGCAGTAGGAAATCATCATATGGCGACCCCCATACACTATTATACCAAATACCAACATACAAGTAAAAAAACATTCTGATCTCTCTCATTTTTTTTTCTAACCCTCCAAAATGTTTATTTAATCAATTTACATATATAGTATACATAACAGTAATAGAAAATAGAAATAGAAAAATAACTTTATTCTGGGACACAGTCCCTTGAGAATAACAAAATTAATATATTACATCTGGCCAAAATAAAATCAATCGAAAAAAAGAAATAATGTAAAAAAAAATATAAGGTAAAAATTCTATATACAAAACAAACTAAAGTATATACAAAACCATTAATACTATGACAAGACACTTAAAGCTGTTTGCTCTTATAGACCAGTATACACTTTTACGAAAAAAATAAAGAATTAAAAAATAAAAATGTATCAAATTCTCTATTAAAATCAGCTCGAATGGTTAGCAACTATCTGACTGTTTTTGGGATAGGAGGGTTTTGAATGTGGATATGGATGGAGAATGTCGAATTTTGATAGGGAGGGAATTCCAGAAATTGACAGAGCGAACAATAAAGGAATTTTGGAATGAGGCAGATCTGTGAGAAGGCATGTAAAGGTTAGAAGGTCGAGATCTTGTGGACAGGGAATGGACTGAGGATTTGAACTGGAGAAGGTTGTAGGCGTAAGAAGGACGATGGTTGTTGATGATTTGGTAGAGGAACGTACCTAGGAAATATTGTCTTCGGAAGGAGAGGAAAAGCCACTTTAACTCGTAGTGAAACAGCGTAGTGGTGAGAAACAGTACAATATATACAAGTAACAAATTCCTTCCACTACCCGAGGGCATTTTAAGGATTGGAGATAGCTAAGGGTAACACATGTGACAGAAGGCCTTGTGATTTTCATTGAACGGGGAAGGACCGTTCTGCTAATTATTTATTATTTGCAATATACACACAAATGATCTCTCTCAGAATATGGATCACAGATTTATTACTTAACATTATAGAAATAATGGTCCAATTCATTGGGATAAAAGTGCAGAGCAAATTTTTTAATATCTCAGTATAAATAAATAGTTCATTGATCAGAAGCCATTTGCACTATGTTAATTAAACCAACTTTTTTCCGGATAAATATGTCAACGAAATATGATAACCGGACGAGATTTCTTTAAGTATTAAACATTATGGGAATACCTTTACTAGAATTGTATGAGTTAGATTTGGCGTTAACATAAACAAAAAGTTGCCGTTAGAGATATTTTTAATTACAGTCGAATTCCTTTTAAAAAAAGTCAACTATTAAAATATGGCCAGAGATCAAAATTTTATTGTTCACTATTTGGCATCCGCGCCCTTATAATATAAAAAATTCTTCCGTAAACAGTAGAATTTCATTTACGGATTAATTTGAGCTTTGGTGGTACGGATGATTAGGTTGTATACGAAATAATGAAAAATGTAAATAATTCCTTACTTATGTGATAGATTTATGATAACAACTACAATTTCAGTCATAACTTGTTGGTTTTATTTTTTCGTAATTTTTTCAAGCAATTTTTTTTCTTACTTGGTTGTCGAGCTATGGGAGAGTCTGTTACGAGAGTTAACTGTATAACGAAAGTAAAACAATAAAAAAAGAAACAATTATTCTGGTTGTAAATAGAGTATATTTTTTTCTTTATGCGGTTTTACTTCGTCCTTATTGTTATTATATTGCTACTATTTAGTTTATTTATTTATATTTCCTGTAAATATGGTGTGAATGTGCTCTTTCATCTATATTATAATTATAGGTTATATTAATTGTATGTACATATTGTGTGAATGAATCATGCAGCCTTAATAATAATGCCCTTCAATGTGGCAGAATGTATTAATATTCAATAAAGAAAGTACAAAAAAAAATTTTAAAAAAAAATTGTAGGTGAGGGCTTTCTATTTTGATTGAGGGAAGAGTGGCTATGGACGAAAAAAAATGGCAGTTGTGCATATTATGTGTAAAAATTCAAAATAATTATTGTGAAAGGAACAGATAGAATATTGAATATTTAAAATAAATATAAATATTCAAATATTAAGTATCAAATGTTTGGACAAGTGTACGATTGTTTTTTTTTGCATATTCCGATTAATGTGAGCGTTTGTGGTACGAATATGGGAAAATGACTAGGTCATATAGAAATTAAAGAAAAATGTAAATAATGCCATATTCATTTGATAGATTATGATAAATATCTTATTTTCAGTCTTAATTTGTTAATTTTGTTTTTCGCCAGTTTCCGAGTTGGGAGTTTCCGTTACGGGGGAGCAGCAGTTAACTATATAACGAAAGTAACGAATTTGTTCTTTTAGTAATTTTTTAAAGGCGATCGCTTCCCTCCTCCCGTCCCCGAGGTCTGACTATGATTATAATTGTACTTAATTAGGAAAAAATGCAGTATTAATATTTGGACGATATTCCTCAGTAAAAAAGGTTTGAAAAAAATTAATTGCTTAAAAAACAATATAAATGTATTTGTGCTTTGTATGAAATTATCAATATTTTGGGTACTGTTAGAAAAATAGTAAAGACAAAAATTAATCCTTAAAATTCCCTTTATCGGAAGTTTGTGAATCGAAGAGGAGGGAGGCTAATAAAGCTATTGAAAGATAAATCTATTAAATCGTAGAGTAATCTTGTAAACGACGCCGAGGGTCTAAAATGGGATCCAGCCTAAACAACCAAACAACATAATCAGACCAGAGGAACACCTTCCACTCAACAATGGAGTTCATCCATGGAGTTCTTGCGATTACATTACGATAATGAAACTGATAATAATACAAATAAATCACCTCAAATATTAAAATAGGAAAATATAAATGTATAAATAAAAACGATTAGTATAATATCTATTTCCACCGGGATTTACGTCTACTTGTACCATTTTCAACCTAATAAGAATCGAATGCTACTTCGAAATCGATGTGTCCCGTGAACTAGACCTTTCTGGTCTAATTGCTTTCCTAATATTTGTCAGGTCGAGAATATTTAGTCAATAGCTTGATCGGATCTGCCTGAATCCACTTAGAGCCCAATGATTTTAGGCGTTTCTAACGATTTAGCTGGTTATAATTAGCGTGAATATTTTATGAAGCGATAAACCGAATATGGTTTTCCGATGATAATCATGCCCCGTCTTTACATGAATTAGGATCAGAATGGATTCCAATGTTCTGGCATACTATTACTTGAAATAATTCATTCAAATCCTCTTAAGCATGAACTAACTTGGCTAGATATTTAATATAAGTATGTTACATAGGGAAGGTAATGGTCAATGGAGCACCGATTTAATTCAATTTTATTTTTTAGCGAATCTACATAAAAAAGTATTATTCATGTTCAAGCGTTCGTTTCAGGGAGCCTAAGGAACCGAGAAAATTTTTTTAAAAAATCCTGTTTTTTTAACACTTAAAATAAATAAAAACTTCTCAACCATTGCTTGTCCTTAAAAAATATCTTTGATCTAAATACAGAGGCCAGTTTAAAAAAATACTATATTTCGCAAATAGCGCGAGTACAAGATTAAAAAAAATTGACCAACCAATGTAGCAAGGTGGCAGTAAACGTTTTTTTGGGTAGGAACAAACTCGATATTCGTTCTTTTTTTTATAGGAATAAAAATATTAAAATGTTCTGCCTAGGCTGATCCTTTGAAGTTTTTTTGACAATCACAAAACTTTTGATAACAATAAGTCAACTCCGGTCCACACTAAAATTATCAGGGATTTAAGGCTTCACGAAGTGGTACAAACCCGAACTCCATAAACTATAGATATAAAATAGAAATGTTTCAGAAGCTTTTCTATATTTCTATCTTACTAAGAAATAAAATCTTCCAACAGCTTTTCAACAGTTGTACTAAAGTTGAATTTGGAGATAATCTTGATGAATGAGTCAGTTAACAGCCGGAAAAAAAATCCTCCAAATTTCCAATTTTTGGTCTATATGACATTTCGGATTAATAGTTTAAAAGTTAAAATTTTCAATGGTTGGTTGGTGTGTTTTAAATTAAAAACGAATCTAACTCGATTCTAAATAACAAACATTAACTTGCCCTGCTTTTCCAGGAAACGTCTATTTTTATTTTTTTTTTTAACATATGGTAAATTATAATTTATTTAATATCACAGATGATTTTGTTTCTCTGATTTTGCACAAAAAAAAAAAACAAAAGAAAAACGACATAAAAATCCAGACAAAGCAAAGGCAAAAAATAAATTTTTTTAAATTATATAATTTTTTTCTTGGCTCTTAAAGCCCATTTGAACGGAAGACGGGGAACGTGTCCATATATTTTTCGATGTAGTTTCCCAAAACATAAAATAAAATAGTTTAAAATCGGTAACCCATTGATTGTAACCTCTCATTGTTGGTTAAATTTCTTAATATTATATGGTGACTAGTGTTGCCCAAATGCGATACCGAAACGAGTCTTGCTCTTGCGAATTCAGTCTTGGTCATGGTCTTGGTCTCGCGCAAGAGTCTCGCAGTTACCTATAAGCTTATTACTATAGAGATATTACGGTAATTTTTTAGATTAGAGAAGCCTAACTTAGCCCGAATGAAAAATTAGAGGAGTTAAATGCAAAAGTATGTTGGTTATACCAATTCCTTACATTTATTAATTAAAATTGTCGAGTATTTGTAACTATTTTGCCTTGATTTTTATTTAAAAAATCGATTTTTTTTATCAGTCCTGGTCTTGGTCTTGCAACAGTTAGGCAGGCTTGGTCTTGGTCTTACAAAGTGCAAGACCAAGACCGATTTTGGACAACACTAATGTTGACTTTACGATAAATGTAAATCATGCGGATAGGCTGAGATATAAAACTGTGATAAATATGTTTGGTTATTATATTTCTTGTAATACGTTACTTTTTTTGTGGATCTATCGTTTTTTTGAATAAACGAAATATTGTATAAAAACACCTAATCGGTATTTACAAATTAATTTAGAGATTTATAGAACACATATATCAAAACGAAAATTTTATCTATCAAGGCTATTACAACCAAACCTATTGTTTGAACTTTCGTCCAAGTCAGATAATCAAATAAATCAAAACTGAGTTGAATAGCCTAATTGTTTGTTGATTTATTTTAATAATTTACTCTTTTTTGTTGTAATAATTATTTCTGTATTTTAACCCAAGTAAATTTTTGTGTCTAATTTAGGATTGTTTAAAATAAACATTAACTTCTACATAAATTATGCCATAATTTATGATTTTGGTACCATTTTTAAAAAAAAAATGATAAAAAAAGGTATTTTCTAAAAATGTTAATGCTTTGCTTCAAAAATTCCTAATAAAATATAAAAAATAAAACTGAATTCGAGAATGTAGGTAAATTATTGTTGTTTTTCTTTCCAATTATCTTAAAAGCAAAATTTTGTCATCAGTACTCAAGATTAATCGTAGGTCGTAAAATAAAACAGCATAAGTTTAAATAATTTTATTTTAGGATTGATATTCAATTTTATTTTTGCCTACCTATTTAGGCAGAACCATTAATTGTTGATTTATGCAACTCGATGACTTAATATTATATAAAATCTAAATATTATTAAGTAATAGTACTTAGAAATTTATTTAAAAAAACACTTCATTACAATGAAATTTTTATTTTTAAACTTTTATCTGGCGACGTCGGAATAGTATTTACTGCAATAGAATTTAAAAAAAAATAGGTAACATTGTTCGTTTTCCATTCCGTTATTACAATATAAAATAACGTATACAAGAAATGTATTTAAATATTGATCTGCCTTCTTTTACACGAAAGTAATATTTTATAATAAAAAAATTTTACCTTCATGTGCAACACGAAATGGTTGAACTCTCTTAAGAAACATGCAAACTGTAGGGCATGCAAATCGATACATTGCAGCAAGGTGGTAGGGACTATAATCTTGTTAAATATGGAATTTATATTCATAAATATGAAAATTTCTAGTTATGAAAAGAATATTTTACTTACATCAAGAGATAAAAAGTATATATAAATAAAAACTCAATGAAATAACCGAAAGTTCACTTTATATGATTATAATACCGGTTCAAATACCTGAAAATACTAAATTTAGAGTATCTGTAAAAATATTTACATAAAATATCATTTTAATTATAAAATAAAAAATCTATATAGTTATACTTTTCGCAGAACTGATCCATTAAGAGAGTTCCGTTCTAAGAAAACAATCCAATTTAAAAATATTATTTTTGATAACAAATAAAAATAAAAAAAAGAAAGGAAAAATCAGGAAGCTATTCTTATTACGAAAAATATACAGAATACAGTGAACTTCAAGACAGAAGCATTAAATGTGAATAGCCACTATACAGACATAATAAATAAAATGAAAATGACAGGTTCATATAAACAGAAAATAGAGGTCATCATAAAATAACAAGAACAATCATAAACTATTGACCATAGAAATATGAGAGTATAAGATAAAAACAAAATAATGAAAATAGTATATTAATACAAGCTCTAATCTTTTTATAGCATTGTGTAACTGAGATATTAAACCAATGTGATTTCCCTTGAATAAGACACTTTTTATATTTAAAAAATAATTGTAATATTTCTATACGGTTTTTAGTTTTGTTATAAATAAGAAAATATGGTACAATATTCATTAAATGTAATAGTTAAAATTTTTTTTTTTAAATACTAAATGTAGACCGTTATTTTAGAATTAATCCTATATATTATTTCTAAAGTGTGTTTTTTTTTTCGGTACACCTTAACTTCGTCAATTCTTCATCAAATCCAATGATTGACCACTCATTTTGAAGATAGTCTTCTCCTTGACATGCGAAAAATAGTCCTATGCCCCTATTAATTTCTGAAAAAAAAATTTATGAGGGAAAAGAAACTTTATTTGCGAATAACTCAAAAAGTATGCATTTTTTTTTCTTGAATTGATTGTACCAATGATCATTAGAAAGATTACTAAATTACCTACAACGAAAAATTTGTAAAATATGAAAAAATTGTACCGATTGAAGGAGTAAAGTGTGTTAATCTACTTTTTAAAGGAGAAACTGAGTTGACATTTGTATTTCGCAGCTCGAAAGAACCTCGGATATGAATTTTCATTGCGATCGAAAAATAAAAAAAATATTCTGCAAATTTGACCTAAGGCACTTTGACCTTTGACTTTTTTTTTTAAATCACAAAAAGTGATAACTTCAATATTCTTCCACTTATTCACGCGAAATTGCACAGGGATATAGGCCCTTATAAACTACACGAAATGACACAAACTGTAACTTCCTAAGTAATTTAGAACTAAAGTTATAAAATAAAAACCTTGATTGTACCCCTCATTATTAGAAAGGTTACTAAATTACCCAAAATACTAAAAAATTGGACAATTATTAACAAATATACAGTCCATTAGTTTTGGTATACTTAATAATTTCTTCCTCTTAAAAGATATTTATATTCGACTATATTATACTACAATTTTTTTCCTGGCATATATATTAACTTTATTATTTCTTAAAGGTATTAGTTTGTACTTACATTTTATTTTTTCTAATAATTTACAAAATCCCATGATCGGGGATTTATTTTGTCTTTATTATCTTTCCAGCCAGCGTTTAAATATAGGTCTAGCAAAGCAATTTGTAAAATTAATTTCGTCTATTATCTTAAATGGAGTATTTTAATCGACCGAGGAAAAAATATTAATTCCTTCCTTACATAATACACAGGATCTACTTATTTCCATACTTCACTAAACAAAATTGTCTGTGAATTATTCGCAGGGGTCAACTAGTATTGATTTGTTGCTAATGATTTTTTTTGTTAAATTGTTGCATTGTATTATTAATTTTCTGTTTTTAATAATGTTTTTTACGTCTTGAGGTCGTTTGTCGTCATTAAAATTTCCAATCACTAACCAGTCTTCTCAAGACTTCAAACGGCCATCCATGCCTTCCTCCACATTCTGTAACCCTCTATTCCTGGGACGTTTTTTTTTTTTTCACATACCTATTGGTTGATACAGAAAGGTTAGCTTTTGGCATTGCTCCTTTATCATTATTTGTAAGTGTCCATATCATTTTAACCTTTTTGTTTCTATGTTGTAGAGCATAGTTGTTTCTTCTGCTACGCTAAAACGTTCTGCCTAATAGTTTTGTTGGGGACATCCACCTCCAATGACAATAAATTTTTTTCTTCCTTTTTGGTAACCACCCACGTTTCAGATCCATGTGGAGTGACGCTTTTCAAAAAATGACATTTTTATTTATGAAATGACATTATGGAGAAATATTTCTTTCAGAATATTTATATAATATCTGAGCATATTCAAATATAATTCCGAATAGTTACATAAAAAAATATAAAATTTGAATATCGCTACGGCTAGTCCAAAAGGTTTCATGTAACAATTTTCCATGATTGTTCTATTTGTGCTGATTTCGAAGACAATAAGTTGTCTACTACCGTGTAAAATAGGAGAGGAAAATAATATGTGAAATTACACTAATAAATCATAAAGAAATTATCAGTTATTTTCTTGTTATGTAAGACAACTTTTTTTACGTCCTTTTGTACTAACAGAAGCGATATCTGAATTTGTCGGTGAAACAGATTTCACCGTACCTAACGTAATTCACGGACTATAGATAGTTCACAATAAATTTAAAAAAACCTTCCAAAACGATTCTGTAGCTTATAAAAAATTTCGAACAAATGATATTTACAAAAAAAATCTTTAAAAAAAATCGATTCATTATAATGAAAGTAGAAATAAAAAAAATATTCGCTGAAATATTAAAGGAATTAAAGTTTTATGTAGTATGAATAAAAATTATATCTATGTAATCGTATGTATATACTTTTTATTTATTAGTTTATGTACAGACTACAAGCACGCAGCTGGGGGTAACACCTCATTGACTCCGCCATTGGCCGCTGCTGCCAAGGGACGTGCAAAGGGGCAACCTAAATTAAATTGAGCCATATCGGTAATTAAGGCAAGGGGTCGCCCATTTGATGAAGCGGTTTACTACACCCACGGCACCGACACATTATATACCCTCCTCTTACCTAAATTATCTTTGCCTCCCTTAATATCTTTCCTTATACAGAAGATTAATTAGCTAATGAAGAAGTAAGGCTAACCGTCTATATTTAGGAAGAATTGTTTGTTCTTGCTCAAAGGCGCAAAACCCTAAGGCCATCAAAGCCTAAATATTTATTTAGTGAACAAGATATTAACTGAGCTATAAATAAAATATGATTCGGATGAGCTCTAACAATAAATAGATAAAATTTTAAATTAATAACTCGCAAGTAAACATTAAAAGAAATATATATATTAGAGTTTTCCGACTATTCCAACACTTACTAGACATACGCTCTAAGCTTTCAATCAATCGTAAAAGGCTCATTTACAGGGCTATAATAAGGCCTATATTAGCAGTTGAGCTTTGGGGATACACCGAACCACCGAATTCTTATCATATCCTCACAATCCTAAATTCTTCGTGAAATCCTTAATGCTGTATATTTTTTCACAAATAAAATCATTCTTCTTGATCGTTTCCTCTTCTACAGCTGAGTGATTTGAGAAGCCTTCTTGTAGAGCCGAATCCACAATTCCCAATCTTCTGCCAACAACCGTCTCCTCCTCCAGTCGATACTTCTTATATCAAAGGCTTCTCTGAGACCTTCCCCGCAAGTATTTCTGGGCCTACCATGAACCTTTTACCATCAAGCATTACTCTCCAAAGCATTACTGGCCACTCGATTTTCGGTCATTTGAGAGAGATGACCAAACCACCTCAAACGAATTCCTTTAATGACTCAACTGGTCTCACATTCAGAGTTTTTTCTTACTATGGAGTTCCTTACGGGATCTGTCTTCGTTTTTCAATCGTATCTCCAAGGCCTGAATCTGACTTGTGTGTTTGGTAGTCAGTGTCCATGATTCTTCGCTGGAATAGGTCGTTATAGGTATGAAAATGTTTTATTGTAGACAGTAGATTTTATAGCCTTGCTTAGTTTTTGCTTATTAAAAGATTCTTTCTTGAGAGCGTTGAAGAACCTTCCTGCAGACTTCAACCTTTCTTTTATTCTTCGACAAATCATCCTTACTCATTTATTTGGACAGCGAGGCTTTTAAAATGTTAAAATATATTTCTTGTTTCCAACCGAATCCACTTGTTTCCAGCCTTCCTTCCTCATCGATTCCTGATAATCCTCCTAGGCAGAAAAGAGCCTCGAGATCTTCTAATTTTCAGTTATTTATGGAATGGTACCTTTGGGTAGTATCTTGACAAATCTGTTCATGTCGTCATTCTTGACATGTTCAGATTTACTGTTTGTATTTATTTAATACAGTTGTAATTAAAAATAAATGATTTTAGTGTTTATAGAGTTTAATTATTAATAATAACAATTTGGTCAGACCAGATGGAAACATCTGTCGCTCGTTACCTATAATCCATACGATTTACAAAAGCTCAATTGTTTTTTTAAATTTTAATTTATTGTGGATATAACAATAAGAATAATAAATAAAAAATATATTAAATAAGAATATATAGTTAATAATTTACAAAATCTCAATTTTTTTTTAAAATTTTTATTTATTGTGGATATAACAATAAGAATAATAAATAAAAAATATATTAAATAAGAATATATAGTTAATAATTAATAATATGAACATAACAAAAATAGGTGTGACTAGTAAGAAAATAAATATCCGACTAATATTTATAAGAATATGATGTAACTAATTTGTAATTAGCAATATAAAAGATAAAATACAAATTATTTTTTCAATATAACAATTAGTTGATTATATTATTATAATAATTTTTTATTTGAAAAATAAGTAAATGAATAAGTATATACCCATTCTACTCATTTATTTTAAAAAAGAATATTAAAATAAAGAATTGGCTCATATTGGGTAATATGACATATTCCTAATTCATAACTATATTAATTTGATCATTTTTAAACAATTATGAAAATATATTGATAAAGTTGAACCATTATTCTAACATTTAAGTAATATGTATTAATTCCAATGATTTGTAAGTATTATTATTTAAATAAAAATAACTCAGCGAATTCTTAACAAATTATCTTCAATAGTAGCAAAAAAAATAATTCGAGAAGATGAACAAATCTTAAAAATAAAAAAAAAACTACATATAAATTTAAAAATATTTCCTCAATTGTGTCTGGTAGCGGATGATATATAGTACTAAATCATAAGGCATAGCTATAAAGGTTCTTTGGCGCTGAACCTGACCTTGATAAATGATTTGTGCTAAGGGTTCAGGGTAAGAAGTTATGACGGCTAGCTAAAAAAAAATTAAAAAATTACTTTTTTTAATAATAATTTCGAGGTGGGCAGGGCATGTGGCCAGAATGAGCACCCTTGAAATACCAAAAAAAATAATGATGGAGGAGCTGCACCTCGTAAGACGGGTAGGAAGGCCGAGGACGAGATGGTTGGACAACGTGGCCTATGATGCGAGAACCCTGCTTGGTGTGCGGAACGGGAGAGCTGCAGCAGAAGACAGAGCCAACTGGCGGAGGCTCTTGGAGGAGGCCCAGTCTCGGTGACGGGATGTTGTGCCATACATGAATGAATAATAATTTCGAAAACTTTTATTCCACGTCAAAAATGTGAGGTCTTCATACTGTTCAGTTTCAACAATGTTAAAAATAGATAAGAGCAACATAATTTTTCATTTGTAAAATGAAAACGGGATACAAAGAGATAATCAAACACGCTTAACCACCAGTTGTTTCCTAACCCAATGATAGATTAGGCATCCTTTTTATTGGCATTACTTTTTAGACGGAAATTGTATTCAAGGTTTCCCGACCTCAGTGAGTTAATCCAAAGCTAAAATTTGAAGTTAATTAGTTACATCACAAACTGACAAATATACGTTCTCCATTTAGCGGACGACTAGATAATTAAATACGGAAATATTAATTAATGCATTTATAATGGCGGAGCAAGGACGAGGTAAACTAGGAGCTATGGATCGAGCTCCTCTACTTTAGTAATGGCCTGTACAGGAGAAAGAGCTCCTAAATTCAACGCTGAGCTTATCGATGGTGTTGGATTCGTCTCTAAACTGGATATGCCATCGATGTGCTCAGCGTTGAGTTCAGGAACAGCGCCTGTTCATACCGTTAAGAATTGGGGCTGGAGGTGAAAAATGCTAGTTGTTTACTGTCCTAAAACCATACAATTCACGTCTACAGAACTTAAATCTTTAGCTTTAAGATAATATTTTAGAATTGGGTAGGGTAAATTACAATCGTTGGTGCTTTTTAGAAGTTATAGGGTCTATACCTTTGACCAATAGTTTAGACTGTAGAGAAATAGTAAAAATCTCTCACTTTGCTACATTAATTTGGTTCATTAGAGGCAAAAAAAAAATAATAATAATAATTAATAGCACACAGCAGAAGTTTAGACTTAAAACAGGCTCAGGAACGTAAAGATTTAAAAGAAAATAAATAAATTTGTATACCTGACCTGGCTAATGAAAAAACGGAAAGTAAAAATGATATAAATAATTACTACTTATTTTTCTAAGGACTTTGGAACGTAACATTTTGTAGGGTTGTCGAGTTTTATTTGAGAGGAAAGTTCAATTAATTTTATTATGACGCCAACTGCCAATTGCGCAGTCCAATTAGAGATGGAATGATATAATGGTGAAGGAGGATAGCATAATTTCACAATTTAATTTTTTTATAAATATACTGACTCTTAGTTTCAGTATTGGTTTAACAATTTTGTAAAAATATTAAAATATTGGATTGACGTAAAAGTCGTTTCGGTTTTTCAGGATGTAATAAAATCGATGAATTAAATACATAAAATTTATTTTAGTCTACAAAGTATTAACCATTATTTCGAATAGCCTGCTTCTATCTTTTCACTAGATGCATAACGCTATGTTCATGGAACCTCTGTGGTTTATTGTTAAAATAAAAAAGTTATACAATTTTTTTTCCTGTTCGTTATTGGATTGCTTTTTATTCATGGAGTTTTGCTCACTGCAATAAGTGTTAGCTTCTTGGAGTCTGGTGAATAGGGATGGTAGGACAAAAGATCCATCCAAGGTTTAATAATTTATTAATATTAGGATAAGATACATCAAGCCTGGAAATGTAACAGAGTTTGTACAAATATTACATTCTATGTTTGTGTGCGTACAAATCTTGCAATCACTCTCATTGAGTGGGATAGATTTTGATCAAATATGGCCTTAACATTGCTAACTTAAATCTCTTGTGGAAGACCAGACTTTGGATCGTCATTAATATTAATATTTTCTCAACGAAATTCGGCAGAACGCTTAATTTTTTAAATCAACACAGCAAAACCAGCAAATAATGAATGGTATATTTTTTTTAATATTCAAAGTGCATTAACAAACACAATAGGGATCTTAATGAAACAAGAGTTACCAGAAATGGTTGCCAATAAAGTAAGGATAGACAAAAAATTCAATTTTGAAATTAATTAGTCCGAGAAGAAGTGTGTGGCAGTGACAAGAATTAACAGAAAAGCCAAAAGGACTGATTTGCCAATCGAATATTTGTGTCTTCGATTGAATTTTTTGTTCGAAAATTTATAAGAAAACGTAGCTAAGAAAAAAAAACCTATAAAAATAGGATTGAAAAAAAGACCAATATAAGTGAAAGCTAAGCTGTGTCTTCACCATTTTATTGTTTCATAAAATGAAATGACTCTTTATAAATGGTAGGTTTTATGAATCAATAGTGTTTTATGTAGTGAGGGTTGACTTTCAATAAGAGAATGCCTTTAAATTCAAGCAATATAAGAAAAACTCAAGCATGCATTTGAAGTGATAACTAAGGGACTGTTCCTAGACCCTAGAGGGACCACACTAGGAATGGTAAAAGGGGCGACAAAGGAGCATTGTTTCCTTTTAATTAGTGGCTCCCGCCGAGGGGACAAAGACTCCCTTTGTCTTATCTCGCTCTCCTTCCCCCCCCTTTTAGCCATTCATACTCTTTAAATTGCTTTATTTAATCAGTCTCTGGTTTATTTACACCGCCCCATGTGCGACCTTGCCCTTCCTCCGGAACTCTTGGAGTAATTAACGACACTTCTCTAAGCAACATTATCATTGCATTTGTAACTTCCCCTTAGGAATCGAATAGCTTGCAGGAGGTTGGTGTTGGTTGCGGTTTTAAACAACGACTCAAGGTCATCAAAGCCTGTGTTTAATTTTGTTCATCACTAAGCTAGATTTAAATTCCAACTTTTTTTTAATTATTATTATTTATGAAATTTACAACTGTACAAAATAATATACATTCAGCAAGTGTGATACAAAGAAATATATGACATGGCAGGGCTTGTAGAGAATCTACCCATTGGTTCCTAAGTAGGAGATCACGAGGCCTTTTGCTTTTCAGACGCCTAGGAGGGTTGTCAGGGATCGAGGAGGAAGCAAGGTTAGAAACAAAAGGATTGGGATGGTTCTGAAGTTTATTATGGAAGGAAAGATATCTGGATCGGGCCAAATCGGAAACATATGGATCATTCAGATCATTATGGATTATTTTATTTGGTACAAAATAAGAAGCATTAAGGATTTTGGATTGTAAAGATTGGATACGAGAGGAATTCAATGGTTTAGTGGAGTCCCAATGCTCAATTCCGTAAGTCTAAATAGGTCTTATTATGGTCATGTATATGAGTCTTTTGTAATTAATTGAAAGGTTAGAGCGTTTGTCTAGTAAGTGCTGAAGTAGTCGGAAACGTCGAGCGGTTGTTTGTCGTTTCAGTCTTGTATGAGGATTCCAAGTTAGACGTTTGTCCAGGGGGAATCCAAGGTATCGGATTTATTCAACATGGACAAGTGGGATATTATTAAAATTTCAACTTTTAAATTTTGTTTAATAAATTCTTTAATTTTGAGAAATGTAATACTAACATTACTGTGTCTTCATAATTTTTTGTGATGTTTGATAATGGGGATGCGAGTCCTGAACTAGTTAAATCTGAGCAGTGCCAGGAAATAAAACTTGCCACGTGTTAGAAATAAAAAAAATGTATTAAAATAATAAACGTTAAGATTCATATTCTATCTCTTTCTTCGTCCTTAACATAACGCATATGTGAGTCATGATTAACAAAATTAGTCACCGCCGGTCATCTTGGTTGAATTTTTCCGCACACATTATTTTGGCATTATACACTACTCTATCGCACTCAACCACCCAAATCTTTAGAATTGAAAAGTCAGGTATCCATACGTAGGCAGGCATATATTGTAATCAATGAAAACTTTTATAGTTTGAAACTGAAAAAAAAAATCAACTTGATTCATTTCAATTTTTGAAGATTTGAACACAGTTAAAAACAAATAGAAAACTATAAAAAAAACGTCCATGTATATACCTTCATACACGTTTGAGTTTCAATTGCTATAAATTCTCAGGTTTTTCCGTATGTAATATGCAAATGATAACTAATCATGGCCAAATTTCTTTATGAGACCGTTGCTAAAAATATTCCAAAAAGTCATAAGTGAAAATCATGTGAGTGGCCTCATATCAAGTATTGTATCGTATGTTCAACTAAAAGTGCTCATGATCAATTTATTTAAGAATTTTTAGTTGAATCATGGAAACAAAAAATCAATAATATTGGTTTAAGTTAGTTGAAGCTAGGATACAAGAATTGTTTTTTTCTCATCTTTCGAAAAATGAGAGATGCCCGTCTTAGCTATAATACCACTCATATGATCAAAAAATCAGTTTAAAAAATAAAGGAAACGCGGAAAATATATCCCAAATTCTGAATTATCCCCTTACCGTACGTTTTTAACTTGAAATAAATATACAAAAGTTATTATATTTTTTTTAATGCGTAGTTTACTCTAATTAAACGGTGAAAATGTTATGTGTTAGAAACTAATTTTTAGCGGCATATTGGCCGAATTCGGAGAGTAGTGAAAAGTCCTAATAAAACAATAAAAACAAAATATTAACGACTGAAATATTCCGTTAGAAAACCAATTAGAAAGAACACTTCCTAAAACAATCGCCAGATTTTTTTTCCCTGACTGATGGAAACATAATCAGATTACAGGACGACCGTTTTAGCCTTAAAGCAATGTCGAGACCTGTTAACTGGACCATGGAAACGTCGTTAGTCGGGATGGAAAAGCCCAATAGGTGACCAAAAAGCATCCATAACAGCTACGTTTCCCAAATCATATTTTCTTTCACTTTACGGCATATGGAACTTTTAACTTTAAGTGCACAAAAAATGGTCCAGAACAAAACAGAATTAAAAAATCGAAAACGAAATATGATTTTCTTTATGTCTCAACGTAGAAAAGGTTTCGGAGATGTTTTCATTTCTTCTTTAAGAAGTTATAAAAAGATAGAGGGGAAAAAAAAGGGAAGTAAGTCTGTTTTACAAAGAGGAGATTCAGGGTGAATTAGTAAATATTGTATTTCAAAGGAAAGAAGAAATACGAAGGACAAAGGTAATAGCGAGGGTAATCTTTGAATCCTCTGAAAGGAAGACAAAAGAGTTTCTGATCTGATAATCCGGAAGAGATAAAGAGACAGAAATAAGAAATTTCGTGATTAAAGATATATACATTATTTAAATAATAATTAATTGCTTATAATTAAATACACTTTAATATAAGAGAAAGATGGTTGAGGTGATCAGTCAAAATAAATAATTATAATTATATCAAAATAAAAATAAATATAATTATTTAATTTTACTATTATTTATTTTGACTGATCACCCTAACTATACTTCTCTTCAATTATTCACTACAGTTAACCATAAACCCACAATTATAGTTTAGCACACTTAAGTATTGCACTGACGTGTGGGCGTCAGAACATGACAATTTAGATAAAATTCATGCTAAAAATTAAAATAAGATTTTCTCTGGAATCATGCTAAATTATTCAAGAAAATAATATTTTATTAAAAAAATAAAGTTTTTTTTTTTAACTATAAAAATTTATATCCAGAATAAAATTATTAATGCCAACAAGGAGTTGAGCACTGACATGTTTGTAAAAATCTCTGGAATCATGCTAAATTATTCAAGAAAATAATATTTTATTAAAAAAATAAAGTTTTTTTTTTAACTATAAAAATTTATATCCAGAATAAAATTATTAATGCCAACAAGGAGTTGAGCACTGACATGTCTGTAAAAATATTTTCAGGTAATTTATTTGGTTTATTTTAATCAACACAGTGAATAATACTAATTATAAACAAATGATAATCGTCGTTTCCTAAAATTATTTTTACAGGAAAGATCATTATCTCATAGATAATATCACATATGTATCATGTATGTAGTAACTAATGAGGTGCCTTTCTAGTTAATCAACGGTTCTCATATAGATTATATCAAGAGTGTAGCAGGAAGCAAATATTTTGTTAGGTGGCAGCTTCGTAAAGATAACAGATACTATCATTACAGAACTTTTAAGACACTTCGGTCTCAGGTTTCAGTAGAAAACTTGTTTCTTTTTTTTAAGCTTATTTATTCAGAATTATTACAATCTGTCACAATTAAGGACATTTATAATAGTGTTTCGAGAGCACATTCACACTCTATTTACAATAAATAAAAATAAATAATACAGAAAAATAATAATACTAAAATAAATCTATATAATTTCTTTTTCTTATTTGTTTAATATATACTATTTAATATATTATTTAAATGTAGTTAAATGTATCACTGGGTGTTCACAAATGATTTATATTGGTTTGTGTATTTATTATTATTATGGATTGTTTTTCTTTTTATTATTGTTTACCATTATATTATATTTTGTTAATGGTGTCTGTTCAAAGAGATGTTGACACTACAACCGAAAGAATTGTTATCTTTTTCATTATCTCCTTTGTATATATTACTATTAATGGCCAACTCTATTTGTATGGGGTATTCCCGGAAAAAAAAAATTATTATTATTATATTATATATTATATAAACAAAAGAACTAAACTAATCAAGATAACAACTAAAACACGAGCATACTTTTATACAATATTTACAGAATCCATTCACTCAGGAGAACCCCGAACAAGCCTTTCTCCCTACTCGTGAAAGGAAAGGCAGGACTCTATGAGATCCCAGGGCCTCTTACTCTGTCGTATTACTGGTAGAGGATGAGCAGAGGCGCAATAATAACACATACATGACTTGAGTGGAGAATCTGGCCATTGCCAAAACTCCAATATATGCTTATTCACAAAAGGTCTCTGGGCCACTGCCGCTTCAACCTTCGAGGAGGATTGTAGGGATGGGTGAAGCTACAAAGGGATTGTACAAGAGGATTTGGATGGACAGTAGAAAACTAGATAAATATTTAGCCGATTTATTCAAATCAGAGTGAGAAGATCGAGTTTTATTCAGTTAATCCGTCACGACATAAATTCCAACTATTCAAAGTATCTTAAATTTCAACAAGACTGTGTCAAACTGGTGCACAGTGGGGCGAGCGCACGGTCCCGTTGGACATTGGACGAAAAAAGTTAAAATTTGAAAGTTTGATTGCCCTAGAGACAAAATTAAATTGTTTCCCCGTCAAGCCCAACAGTTTTTACGTAATTTTAGCATCAATAATGCCTTCATATGAGATGGTAGTTGAAGGACGGGAAACCATCTTCTTTTCTTTTTTTTTTTATCATCACTATTTTTCCTTTATTAAGTGCAAACCATTTTTAGTTAATCACATGTTTTTTTTTATTACATTGGAGAGGCCACATTTTTTTTTAATTTGTAACCTTCATCATTCTCTCCGATTTTTTTCACCTTTACACCTCTTTATAAAATAATAAAATTAATTAGTGAACCGAACGAGGTACGAAAGACAGAAGTTCTAAAAATTATTAATTTTTTAGGTGTGAGTCGGCCAATTTTTTTTTTTTTTTTTGGGCTGGGGTGGAGAGATCGGTTGGTAAAAAAGAAACAAGTTTCACGACCTTGCGTTATATTTGGAGAGAGTGTGGAATCTCATAAATACTTATACTTTTATGTTTATTTTTGTCTATTTGGAAACTATCATCAAAACAAAATAAAAGGATCCATTTATTTACAGGCAGCTTCAACAGATTGTTTATTTTAGGATTATAAAACAAATAAATTTCTAGTATTCCCTTTGGTATAGAAGCCTATTTCTACTGTCATTTCAAAGGGCATACGATGATCAACACACGAAATTTAATCCTACATTGGATTAAAATGAGTTTAATCATATTTTTTTTTTGTTTAGATTATTTGTTTATTGATAAATATTACAATCTGTCTCAATAAAGGGCACTTAAAATAGAGCACATTCACACCATATTTCCAAAATAAATAAGGTAATTTCAAAATAATATACAGCGAAGTAAGAACAAAATAAAAAATCATAATGAGGGAAGAAAATATAAATAATAGTAATAATAAAATTAAAATAAATAAATAAAATTGAATTAAAATGTTCTTAAAAAAATAAAATAATTAAAAATAAACATCTTAGGCGCAGGCATACCTATTTACACTATAATCATAATTAGGAATGTTAGTATATTATCGATATCGGTAGACATCAAATAAAAATAAAAAATACTTTCCTTTCTATATTACCCTATATCGTATCGCAACACGAGATTCGATATTATCGTAATATCGAAAGAAAAATTGCAACATTATAATTTGATAACACACATTATCTTTTTTTTTTTCTTTAGATGTTAAAATAAATATTTTTAATTAAATACAACTGCATAAAAATTAATTTCCTAAATATATTAATTTAGAAATGAGTATTTGAATACTTATATGTTTTAATTAGTGTTTAACTAATATTTATATATATTTAGAATTAATCTATTACGTAAATGGAATACATAGAAACCTCCCGAGTTGAAACCAATTATACTTATTTTTTAAGCAGTATGTATGTAATGAAAATGTGACAGCGTTAAAGACGTTCATTAAAAAGAATCCGAAACTTTTTAAATATTGATTATATTGTCAATGGATTGGTCTCATTTAATTATAATAAGAAACAGCATCTCCAGATATAATTAACAATACTTAGATTTTGTGCAATTATTTTGAAAATATATACCGCTAATATTTCTACCTTCCTTAATTGATAGCGGTCCCTCTTAAATTTTATTTCCATTTTATAGACCTTGATTCTTACTACCAAGACAAAGATATATGTAAAAAAAAATTAATAAGATCATTGTGGGTTGATGGTAGAATGTAGTGAATAATGCAGAGAAGGATAGTTGGGGTGATCAGTCAAAAATAAAAATGGCAAATATAAATATTATTATTTATTTTTGACTGATCACCCTAACTATCCTTCTCTTCATTAATAAGATTATTTAATAATAAAATGCATTATTTTTCTTATAATAATATGTTATTATGATCATATGAGCCTTTCTGTTGAGAGAATGACTAACCCCTATTTCAACAATCAAAGTCATTTTACCGACATTACCAGTAAGAAAATTTACAATATCTGTACAGACAGCGAGTAAGTTGATTCCAGAGCAGGAGATTGCAGTGTTGAAATGTAGAACTGTGAATAAATGTACAAATTCTCCCACAAGAAATACCACTAAAATTAATTTAAAAAAAAAATGATATTGGAGTTAGACATTCTGCCAACTGAAAGGCTCATTTATTCAGTGATCTCTTGAAAATACCTTGTAACATACATATTTGATATTGGCGAGATCGATATCTTTGATCGATGTTAAACTAATTTCTATTATATAAGCCGAAATCGATAAGCAACAAACAAGATATCGATGAGCAACAAACCCTTAAACAAACATACTCAAAAGAGACATTACATTTTATGAATACGAACTAGAATACGTATTTATCGAGATATATTTTATTTTCACTATCGATCAGGACGACCGACTGAATAGGCCTACAAAGAGCTTCAGAGACGCTTTCTACGAATCATGCAAGAGCTGTTGATAGTTTGAACAAAGCCACAAGTTGGAGAGTATCACAGGGTATTCGCAATATGACAAAGGGATTTACAAATTAGGATGAAGTTACTTGAAGACCTGTTAGAATGTTATTCCGTGAGCCATGAAAGGATTCGGGAGAAGCTGAATATTTGATAAGACACTTAGAACTGATGAGATCCCTGCCTGAAGGACAAATGGTGGAATAAAGGAGTAATTATTGTTACCCCTATGTCATCACCACTATTTATAAATTCAGTCTTGATCGATTGGGAAATAAGGCTAGAAGCGAAAAATACCAACAAAATTGTTAACAAACATTACAAATTGAAACGAAATAAGACATTTCAGTTTTTTCTCGAACGCGGAATAATCAGATTTCTCATATGGAGTGAATGTTTAAGAAAACGCATAGAATGGCATGCATGACAGAGAAGAATAAAATACAAAATTTACGCAATCATTTGGAATATGATTATTATATTCAATTTATGGCTCATCTACTATAATTCGGGAATAGATAAATAAATCCAATTATTAAAGTTGATCATCATTCCACCTAACTTCAAACAGTCAATGGAGTGCGTTCAACGAATATATCTGTGTCTACTATGCATAGTGTATTAAGTGCGAAAATCAAAGTTATGAACAAACGAAATTGAAAAAATAATGATTTCACAAGGCCAATTTCGATTTTTGAGATTCAACCCACGAATCACAAAGCAATGTTCATTTCTGTTATAGCCATATAATTTCGCCTATTAGACAAAACGAAAGAGAGCAAATTAGCTTTCTAGTGATACCCATAACATGTAACGAAAGCACACTTTTCACAGGTGCCACAGATATTTATTACAACAAACCATCATATCTGGAATTCAGTGTCCAACCCACTTAGTCCGAGGTACAGGTACCTTTTTATCAAATTATTAAAATCCGCCTGAAATTTCGTAAATAGCTTCATCTCATCATAATCTACAAATATTTTATTTACGAAAATTCTTAGAATTGGGAGCGTTTTTAATCTGGAGGTCAGCAAACTTTGTCTATTTAATCAGGTACTGAAAATTCGTAAATACCCATTAGATTTCCAATTGGAACCCATTTTGATCACAAAAATTGATAAAAAGGGTTTCCTAAAATAACATTGGGCCGGTTTGTCTATCTAACCTCGTTGTATTGAAAATTTGGAGATGTAGGTCACGCCAAACGGATCAATATTTTTTAAGGCCATCTTTTTTCTCGACCTTTTCCTCAAGTTATCTTACGACTCAAGTGAAGTGTAGATGGGTATTTATGAGTTTTAAGTACCTGATTAAACAGATAATATTTGCCGACATCCAGATTGAAAACGCACCAGTTCCGAGAATTTTTGTAAATACAATATTTGTAGGTTATGATGAGAAATGAAACTATTAACGAAGTTTCAGGAGAATGTTAATAATTTGATAAAAAGGAGTCAGAATTACGGACAAATTGAACTACCCTGGCTCCCAAACATTTTATTTTATTTATTGACCAAACAAAAATGTTGAATATTAAATTAAATTTGCGATCTTCAAATTTATTAACAATCAGTAAATTTAACAAACAACATTTAACATAAAATAACATGTATTTAAAATAAATAGAATATTGTTAGCTCAGTAAAAATAGGCAAAAAACAGGGCCGATATCAAGAAAATTCATAATTTGCTGTAAATGCGGGAATTGGTTTCTTATGGAATGTAGAACTCACTCATTGGTCCTACAATAAAAAGCCATGTTAAAAACCGTAAGAAGATTTTATATTTGTAAACTTTGAATAGGACAATAATGTTGATAAAATGCACAGTTTCAGAGTCATATTCAAAAAATTAAAAAGGTTAAAAAATTTCGCTATTGTTTGCATATATCTGGGAACGTAATGGCAAATTTCACTCGGTAACTTCAAATTCAGAGTCAACATCCCAAAAAATGAAATAAAAAACCTAAGAGAAACCTGAAATTGAAATTTGAATTATTCGCACATCCAACTTCAATTCGACTGGACTATTTCAATGACTTTGACTTCGTCAGTTTTCAAAATGGAACCGATTACATCGTCAGTCGAGATGAATATATTTTAGAGACACATTATTTACACCATATAAAAATTTCAGCCCTCAGCTCTTCCAATTAATAAAAAATCAAATTTCGCCACTTTAATTTATATTTTAGTATAGAAAGCAACGGCTTTCCACCGACAGACCGAAGTTGTGTGCTCAGATGAGGTTTATCTATAATTAAAAATCGGTACTAACTGTACGTTCTTTAGTTAAACGAAACGGTGAGTAGCTCATAGTCAATAACTAGCTATCCAGTTTGAATAGTTCGCGATGGAATTCAGCTTTGAGATCCCGTATTTATTTATTTAAAATATCACATCTCCACCAGCAAATGTTAAAAAACCATACTTCCTAAGGAGTACAAAAAATATGCGAAACATGATTTCTAATTTGTCAGTAGTTACAAAGTTATGAGGAGTAACAGAATTAGTTCAAGAAAATTTCGTTTTATGGACGCCAAATAGATCAATTTGCAGCTCGTTTATCATTTTTTTCATCAGGTGAATTGGATAGAATATAAAACAAGCATCCATGCCGATTATATTAGTACTTTTGGAATTCAAGAACGGTAGTTTTTGATGGAGCTATGAGGAAAAACATAAAATAAGACAGAAAGTGCTAGTGTTTTACACTCAATTTTGGATGGAAGCGGTCATGGAATTTTAGAGGACTTTTCATGGTTTGTTCAACATTCGATAAGGAAATAATTCCCACATTTTCAGCCAATTATGAATGTTCATGAAATCTAATCCTAAACTTAATGGGTTATGTTTCATCGTGTTTATCTATTTTTATCATCTTGTATATTGTTCTAATGTTCTGTTTTATAATTAGCAGTGATTATTTAACATATTTTTTGTTTGCATTCAGCTAATGATCAGGGCTCAAATGTTATGTTTTATTTAATATGATGATATAGGTGTATGTATTTAGTTGAGATTGCATGAATGTTAATTTCTAATAATTATTGCCATCAATGAATTATAAAAGAAATATATAAAATAGTATGTTTACTTGTAGATCATACATTAGAGTAGGTCAAATTAGCTAGTTTCTTGCCTTAATTGAAAGTTGAGATTTATGACAAAGCCCCAGATCCCAACCTATAGGGTTTTATTAAAGAGTCCAGGGAAAGATAAGTTTACGGCGAAACCTTCATAAGCTTACTTCACTTTGGCCTGGTAGACTGATACGTCTGTAATGAAGTTTTTCATAGCGTCTAAACTAGGCTGGGAAAACCTTAACTGCTGGTTTAATATTTTTTTTCAACCGTACCCATTCACTATTTGGCAAATAAAGAAAAATACAAAACACAACTTTGTCCAGTACAACTACTGAGACTGTAAAGTTAAAAATTAGTTATCGTAACTACTAACAATTATTAAATGAATCGCTTAATTCCAAAGCAAACCCTAATCATCATGGAAAAAATCCAGAAATCGTAAAAAAATATATTTTCTGTTCCAATCGTGATATCGAAACGAATAAAAAAAAATAATAATAAGAAGAAATTCTTTATTTTCAGCATATACAATATTTTCTAAAACCTTTGACTTATTTTTGAAACATCGAAACTTAAATTAAATACTTTCCAGTGCTGGAAAAAAAACGTTTATTGGGAAGAAATAGAAACAATGGTGTATGCTTCTGGGAGGCAGCTATAAAATGGTTACAATAAACATATAACATCGTGTATAATAATGATACAATTTAATAAATTTACATTTAATTATTGTTCTGCCTTTAACCTTATTATTAGAATTATATATATATATTTTTTTTTTTTAAATCCTTCATGGAGACATATTACAATCTGTCAGATCTAAGGACTACGGTAATAGTAATAGTAGTACATTCACACTATGTACAATAAATAAACAGCAATTTCTGTATATTTAGCAGCAAATAATATGTCTGTATAACAGCAAACATGTCTGTATATATTATTATGTTTGTTGAAGCAGAGGCGCTATGACCAGACATAATAATATATATACATATATATATATATATATATATATATATAATATATATATATATATATATATATATATATATATATATATATATATATATATATATATATATGTGTGTGTGTGTTTATATATATATATATATAATTATGTCTGGTTATAGCGCCTCTGATCAGCCTCCACTGGTCCTTAATACCAATGATGCGGCTGAGTGAGAGGTACTGGGATCTCCTTGAGTCCTGCCTTTCCTTCCACGAGCGGGGGATTTGGCTCGGTACGAGCAGTTGGTACGAGGGCTTGGCTCGGAGATCTCGATTGAATAAATTTTGTAAATATCATATGAAAGCATATGTGTATTTGAGTATTTATTTTGATTAGTTTAGTTTCTTTTAGTTTATATACATGTACTTTTAGTATTATTATTTTGCAGTTTATTTATTGTATATAGTGCGAATGAGCTACTCTTTATTACTATAGTCCTTAGATGTGACAGATTGTAATATATCTCAATAAAGGATTACAAAAAATATATTATTCTAATAATAAGGTTAAAGAAGCTTTGGATAAATTATTGTTTAACAATACTAAAGAAATGACAATTAAAAAGAAATTCTAGCCTTTGAAAGAGACTTATTTTCACAATGTTATTTTTTATATTTGAGTCAATTAAAAAAAAAAATTAATACACCATAGAATTTTTGAGCATTTTAATAAATAAATTGATACTATTATTCTCTTTTACTTCGGTGCATAATATGTAGTTTCCAATTTATTGATTTTAAGCCAACTTACACCACTGCTTTCACTACAAAATCTTACTACGACGTTTCGGCTCTTCGAGCTTTTTCAAGTCTATTATTCTATGTTTCAAGTTATTTCTATGTACTTGTCCAGTATACTTCTTGTGTGATATACATGTGCGTTCTTATAATAACCAGTATCATGATCATCATATCTATTTTTAACGTTTATTATATTTACAACTGTTATTAGAATAATAATTCTTTTTTGAATAATACAACAATCTGTCTCTGGGACAATGGTTATAGTGAGGTAGGATGACATTCACACTATATGTACAAAAACCATAAAATAAATAGAAACAAAATAATAATCAAAAGTATATACAATATATAATAAAATAAAATAACCTAAAAAAAATAAGAAAATTAAAAGTAAGCAAAAAAAAAAAAACATGCATTATTTACAACTGTAATTCATCCTTCGGCATATATTTTCGTTATTTGGCCTCCCAGTTGACAATATTTTCAATATTTTTCTTTTCTACTTCGGTGCATAATATTTAGTTTCCAATTTATTGATTTTAAGCCAATTTACATCAATGTTTCCACTAAAAAATACGAGATACTCATTTTGATTTCCAAAAATATCTAATAGAGTTCACTTATAAAATATGTAACTCAACAATGGAAAAATTATAAAATCCTATCCAACGATGTGATATTAAACAAAGCACTAAATCAACGTTAAGAGGAGGAAATAAAAAGTTGAGATTCACAAGTACAGCCAGGAAACAGGTTGTGCTGGAGGGCAATAGTCGAATTGGTTCTGGAAACCGTCCAATCCTCACAATTCTTCTCTGGCATTTAATACGGACTTTCCACAAGTGCTCTACATCACGAGGTATTGATCAAGGATAAATTATTTCATAGAAATTGGTAAATTCTTTGGGTTACTATAAATAACAATATTTGTAAGGACTGGTGAAAAATTGCGGATGCGATGCATAGTATTATAATGAAACTTCTTTTAAAGGACACTTCTGTACAGCGCAAAATTTTACTATTTTCGCAACGGACGCGTACGGGTTCCATGCACTATTTTCATTGATAAGTTTGTCCATAACAGAGAGCAGGATATCATTAAAGCATTTAACAACAGCATAATTCAATAATATATATACTGGAATTATTGGCAAATGACAAAATAAATATTATTATTTATTGGCAAATGACAAAATAAATATTATTATTTATTGGCAAATGAAAAAATAAATATTATCATTTATTTTTGCCTTCTTATTTGACTGATCACCCCAACTATTCTTCTTCTCATCATTCACGACAGTCAACTATTTAACCACTATCATAATAAATGAGGTTAGAAAATCAGATAGTATTGATAGCCTTCTACAAAAAAACTATTTTATCAAGCCAATTCCTTCCACGGCTGTCAGTGATATTGAAGTTATAAATTATGCTATAGGACTGATTCTCATGTTATTGTTATGAACTGTACAATTAAAGGGGTTGGTAGACTATAAACAAATTGGAAAGTAAAGTCGATTGTTTTATTGCAACTAATTTTGGATTGTATACAATATTTAAATTTAGGTGGGTTGCGGATAACACTTGCTTCATGTCTCTCCTCCCTCTCTACCATTCATGACCCCTTGCCGAACCGCTATGGTTTATTACTCCATGTTTATGAAAAATCAAGACAATTCGTAATGTTCTTGCTAGTTCAAGACTAGTGAGTTCAAAAAACGCGTCAGCATCAATACTTTATTAATGACGGAATATGGATAACATCTGGTCGATGTCGTCAGTATTGCTAGAGATGGCAGCAATGTTACTTGACTTCAAAGAATTCAAATGATTTTTCTTATGTTCCCTTAAAAACTGCTAAACATCAATATATATTAAACCTGTTATTTTTTTTTCATTAAGAGCCGTGAAAATGTTTTGAAAAATACTGGGAAAATAACCGACTCATACGGTCTGAAGTTTTTTATTATCTAATTTAATATTTTTAGTTAATTTCATAATTTATCCAATAAAATAATTTAATTCGATGATTTATATATGTTTTCAGCATTAATGCCTATTTATATAAAAATTAATGGTGCATTAAATAATTTAGAACTAAGTATAGAAATTAATAAAGTTAAAATAATTAAAAACCAACTGGTGATGGAGCAAGTTAAATAGGGCATGATTTAAGAGCACGAGGAAATTTTTTATGACTGTAACACCTGAAGAATTTGTAAACTAAGAAATTATAAAAAAGTAAAAAAAGTTATTAGCGATATTAAACTGAGCGCTGGGCTTAGAAACTTACTTTAATATAGGACAAGGTTATATAAGTTTATTTCATTTCAAAAGTTAATTACACTTCACTTCAAGAAACCACAAAAGATGATTAACCAGCTAATTGTACAATATTTATAAAAAATTAATTAAAAAACTGCATTAGCTTACATATTGATCAGTAAATTACAAGTTTTTTTTTAACAGTGGAGAGAGAAGTAGAAGAATTGGAGGGAGAAGGAGAAGGAGGAGGGAGACGAAGGGTCTAAGAGGCAAACACTGGTAGAGGTGCTTGATTATCGACAAGATTTTCTTAAGAGGCAGTGAGATTCTTACTCCACTAAAACCATTAACTTGTCTGATACTCATCTTGGCGGAGTTTAGAAGTTTAGGAGTTTAGAATTCAGAGTTTAGAAGTTTAGGAGTTTAGAATTCAGAGTTTAGAAGTTTAGGAGTTTAGAATTCAGAGTTTAGAAGTTTAGAATTTAGAATTCAGAGCGCCATTACATGACGTTTAGGCAAGTAGTATGATTTTTATTTTCTCATATATTCACTAAGCACACCTTCAAGCAAATATTATATAAATAAAAAAAAAAAAAATTTATTCTAGACGAAAACAAAAATATTTTTTTACGGGTAAATAGCTAACAGTTAAAATAATTTAAGACTATCCAGTAATGTACACATGAGTAAAAAGTAAGAAATACAAAATTGTATCAACCTCTGGACTATTGCTTACTATATAATCCTGAAGACGATTACCGTATATTAATTTGCCCTAGATTAGAGTAAAAAGAAAAACAGATGTGATACTAAATCGTTTATGTAGAGTCAACTAATCGAGCTAAGATTAATGGGAAGTGGGGGATTTGATAAAGGTTGGGAAAACCGCTTCGGTGGTTCATGGGTGACAAAATTACCTAATCAAACTGAAGCGATTGGACCACAAGAGACTCTTGGTGAGCAGCCACGCAACCACAACCCACAACCGTATCTCTAGGTTCACTACACAGCTTATACCTTAGTCCTGGCAACCTTCATCCAAACATTTCCAGACAAAGGCTCTTGAAGGCCTGAAAGCTCTCCCGCGTAAGTGATGAAGAGAGTGAGATAGGGCAACGTTCGATTTATGCATTTGGCAAAAGTACTTTGTTCGGTTTAAAAAGGTAAGCAACACAGAGAGGAACTAAGAAGTGTGTCTTTTGTTTTGGTGAGGGAGGAATTATTTTTTTACTTACTAAAAAAACTTCTTGAAATAAAATGAACATCTTATGCACAGGCATAAAATTTATTATTATTTTTTTTAAGACCTCCTCTTTCTCGCCTAGTTGGTTTTCCGAGGCTAGAGGGAGAGGGCGGGGATTTAAAAAGCTCTCCCAGCAACGGGACGCGATCTCGTACTTTTAAAATCTTTAATAACTTCTGGTTGCCGGGCAAATTGCGGTGCTGTGCACACACGTTAGCTCATTCGGCCACCCCGCCCTCAAAGGCATATAATTATTATTATATGCTTACTTACTAAGAGGACTAGACCCACTGACTTGCGAGAGCTGTAAGGTGCAAAGAACTGTCCAACACATCATCCAAGACTGCCCAGTATTTGAGAATGTGAGGAAAAATCTCAATATGGCTCAGAGCCTAAAAGAAAACCTCAGCGACAACGAAAACGCTGTGGAAAAAACCTTAGAGTTTTTAAAAATAATAAAGTTCTACAATAAAATATAAATAGGAAGTGTTGCCAATGACCCTGCAGGGTAGAGGCAACAATAAAAAACAAATAAATAAATAAATATTATTATATGATTAATCTATTTCTTAACATTAACTATATAAGATTAACTATTTCTTATTTTATTAATTTCTTTATATTTCCAGTAAATATGGTGTTGATGCACCCTCACCTCTGTATTATAATTGTACATAATTGTGACAGAATGTAATCTATCTCAATTAAGTTTTAAAACATTTATTACTGATTAATATTTGTTTCAATTTTCCTGTAATATAGAAACATTCCACTTTAACAGTCCTCCTATTTCCAAAACAAGGCAAACTTCCCAAAAGCTTGACATCCTACAAATCAATTAGCCTACATCCAATCCTTTCAAATATCTTTGAAAAGATTTTTCTGAAACGGATCCTATCCATTAATTAACCACAAAATCATCCTTCCATAAATCATCAGTTCGGATTTCGTTCGCAACACTCTACAGTACTTTGAGTGGTTGATCATATTTCCTTATTCCTGGAAAGCAAGCAATACTGCTCGAATGCATTTCTGGACATAGTACAAGCTTTTGAGCGGGTATGGCACGCCGGGCTGGTTTTCAAGCTTTTTATTTTATTTATTTATTTTAAATGATATTTACAACTGTATACAAAAAAAATACATCTAGTAAATTTGCACATTGGTATAAAGACATGGAACACATGTTGAGAAACTACCCATTGGTAGCACTCTAAAGTTTTCAAGCTTAAAATCCATCTACCCCAGCCTTTATACCTAGTCTTCCACTCCTACCTCTCTGATCGCACCTTTCAAGTTTCCTGCGGTACAGAAATTTCCAATTGCTAACTAGTTGAGATAGGTGTTCCTTAAAGTAGCGTCTTGGGTTTCGTCTTTTATATCCGCTCTACCGCTGATATTCCTGTCTATCCCGATACTTTCCTGACGAAATTTACTGATGACACCACCATCCTATCATCCAACTCAGATCCTGAAATAGTATCCTTAAAAATCAACAAAAGAGCCTATCCCTGATTGAGGTTGTACTGATTTATGAAGTAAAGGAATTCAATGCAAACACATCACCACATAACATCTACGCTTCGACGCAGATCCTATTCTCCATCCTATCATTCTAATTCCACCCAGCTTTAATTTTCAGATACAGAACAGAAATCTTTCTCTTAGACCGAAGACTAACGTGGAACCCACATAGTAAACTTACAAGACAATAACTTAACAGAGGGTAGGGCATGGCCAAATATACAGATTAATAACTCGAAAATCTCAACTTTCAACTGCCAACAAATTGCTAATCTACAAGACACTCCTAAAATCTATTTGTAAACCTACGGACTAGAACTGTGGGAATAGCAAATTTTTTTATTACATCAAAAGCACCCAATCCTTCGAACAATAGTCGATGCTGTATTGTAGTAAAGGTAAATTCTCAATTTTCAACAGAACCTAACGTATCATTAAACAATCACAACCTAGCCATCACATCACCAATCCATGACCTTCAAGAAGGTTAAACCGGCAGTAGCCCCGTGAACTTTTTTTAAATTGAAGTGGACTGACAATAGCCAGTTCATCTACTCAAGGGGCTTTGCTCATGTTCAATCACGGTATACTACCCAATGACCTGTAAGTGAATTGTGTGGGCTGGTGATTGTGAAAATTGTTGTGGAAAGTATGAGGTTGGGTCTCTGAAATTTGATGCTTGATTAAATTAAACAAAATATTGAGAAAATGATTATATTGCACATAATTGATTAAAATAAAATAAATGAAATTTGTGCCTTTGCACAATGGTGTGGTTCTTTACAGATTAATTACATATTGCTTGATTGTCAATTTGGACTCACTTTCTGTCTGCATTTGAGCTTCATCGTTTTGGCCACCTCTTCTTCCTCCCCATACTCTCTCCACCAGGCTGTTCTCTTAAAGTTTAGCAACTCATATTGTCTTTTCTTGCCATTTCATTAAGAGAGTACCTTAATGTGTGACTTAATATGTGCCTTAATGGGTACCTTAATGTCTGTTCACCAAATGAACTCTACAGGAATGGTTTGCAGCAAGATGGTGGCCATAAAATGGTGGTGAAGTTCTGAATGTATAGAATTGTTATTTTTTTGTGTTTC
This sequence comes from Nezara viridula, assembly GCA_928085145.1. Lineage (NCBI taxonomy): Eukaryota > Metazoa > Arthropoda > Insecta > Hemiptera > Pentatomidae > Nezara > Nezara viridula. The sequence continues at coordinate 76,971,257 of OV725081.1, forward strand.
TGGGGTTGATCCCGGAACAGCACAATTACACTCATGTAATTGGCTATGGCGCCATGCTCAATCTCCACTGGCTTGAGCACCATTGACGCGGGAGAGAGAGTAGCCCAAGAAGATGATCCTGCTGTTCCCTTCATATTTGGGACCAATATGTGGTGTCCTTCTCCGAATAAGGAAAAGTAACTAAAAAAACCGTAGTAATTTATTCAGAACAAACTTAGGCTTCAATCAATTTGGAGATTTTATTTATGGCAGGGAATAAATAGTAATACCCCTAAGAGAAAATTGTCATTGCAAAAGAAGACTTAAATCATTGAAGGAATGTCCTGGAGGGATATGGGATTGGAGGAAGTGATTTTTGAAAAAGTAGCCAGGCGCGGCGAAGAGGCCGATAGAGCAATAAACCCTGATCTACTCCAATAACTATCGATAAACCATCAAAGCTCCAACTTTCCTTCTCAACCACCGCCGCATTTTACGATCCTTTTTTTACAACCTTCAAAAAGTGAATTCACAACTTTAAGACTAAATCCATTAAAGGAATAATACATACTCATTGAGGGGATATTTTTCCAAGTCGATGATGTTTGTTTCCCTAATCGGATTACCCAAAAGATAATTCTTTTGTATAAGTAGGACCATACACTTCGAATTTAGGACCATGTTATAAACCAAGAATATTGTTTAAATATCTAAAGATATAAATTGTTGTTACTAATTAACAAGAATAATGGAAAAAATAACTTTGAATTCATACTTATTTACTTATTATCACCTTCATTGCATAACATCTCATAACATTAAGTTCGTCACTCATAAATACGGATTAATTCCTGTGACAGAAATCTGGGAGAAAAACGCAATTACATAACCACCTTACATTAAAAATATTTGAAAATGATTAAATTAAATTTTTAAAAATTTTATAAATGAAATGTGTTTTTATGTATGAAGCAGTTATGTATTTACAACACATCCCATATCACCGGAAAAAAAAATTGGTGCGGTGCGCGCATCACATAACTTTCACTTACCACCCTCTTCTTAGCAGAAATAAGTATTATCAGACAAAGCGAAGTGAAAGTAAAAATTATAGACTCTATATTTATTTATATTTCATTGTGGGTATTTTAATTTGTATAAGTATCCTCATGTATATAAATTTTAATATTTATATCACTGTAATCTATACAACTAAATATTAAATAATACCAACAATAGCGTTTATGAAAACTACATATATATATTTATATAATATTGACGGAGTCCGTATTATATTAATCTCATGGTACGTATGGAAGCGTGTTCTAATCTTTCGGGCGAGCTTGGGCGCTCTTATTCCTTTGGTTCCTCAATTACAATTATTCTCCGTCACGATCTCTTATTTTTCCTTTAGTTATTCATGAAATTCTTTCATATTTTATATTTAACCAATTTTTATATTAGAAATTAATGTGAAATAGTCAATTGTTTCAAATAAAAAAAATTAAAGGTACTTTGAAGGAAGCTAATATTGAAAGTTAGCCATTTAAGCCTAGTTAAAGAATATCAATCGGAATAAAAACTACATTTTAATTAAAACTGCTTAATTTTACACTGATATGCTGAATTTAATCAAAATCGTAGAGCCGTTTTCGAGAAAATCGTAAAAATGTGATTAGTTCATTACATAAAGTGCCACTTCCGGTTAGCTAATTTTGACGAAAAGGTTGCCCCCCCTAGTGTAACATCCCTAGCACATAAAAACCTTAAATATGTGATTTCACTTTCGTACGACTTTTCGTTTTTGAGCTAGACTGTTAACACACAAACACACACAAAGACCATTTTGTGGAACTTGGTTATTTAGACTCAGGGGACCTCAAAACGTGTATTTTCGTTGAAAACTCAAAAATTTTCACGTTCGCAATGCTTACCCTTGCTATATATTAAATATACATGTAAGTGAAAGTAAAAAGAAATAAAAGATTTGAAACAGTCAATTGTAATTTTTGCTGAAAACACGGTTACTTTTAGATGACTGAATAGAGAATCACATCATTTCTTTACACAACTTAGGTGAATCTCAAAATGTTTCCTAATAAAACTCAACTGAATTAATACGAATTAAAAGTTTTTTAAACGAGGAAGTTTTTCTATAAGTGGGATAAAAGTGGTGCAGTTTAAAGGTGATAAAAAAAAAATACAAATAATTTATAAAATTTTTAAGGAGCGAACTTTGTCCGCTAAATAGTCCTCTTTAAATAATTTTAACAATGGCAAACTCTACTTACGTTCAAAGTTAATTTTTTCTAGTTTACTATGGCTGCAGCACTTACTAGACAAACGATCTAAGCTTTCAATCACTTATAAACAACTCGTATATATGACAATAATAAGACCTATTTGGACTTACGGAATTGAGCTTTGGGGCTCCACTAAACCATCGAATTCCTCTCGTATCCAATCCTTACAATCCAAAATCCTTCGTAAAATCCTCAACGCTCCTTACTTTGTCACAAATAAAATCATCCATAAAGACCTTAATGTTCCATATGTTTCCGATCTGGCCCAATCCAGATACCTTTCCTTCCATAACAAACTGCAGAACCATCCGAATCCTCTCGTTTCAAACCTTGCTTCCTCCTCGATCCCTGAAAAGAAGATGGCCTCGGGATCTTCTAATATAGAACTTTAGTTTGAGTTCTACCAATGGGTAGTTTCTCTTCATGTTGTACATGCCATGTTACAAATTTCTCATTTACTTATTGTATTCTCTATGTAATACGGTTGTAAATTCCATTAAAATAATAAAAAAAAAAAAGGTTTACTATGGAGTAATACTTAATCAGTTGAATAAAATATTGTTTAAGTTATTTCTTCCTATTCAAGAAAAAACGTGACTCGCTTAAAATAATACAAATCTTAAATTTCCAACTTTGCAGCTAAAAATTGTGCGATTGTTTATATGAACTTTTTTGAAGATCTTTATGTCTACTATCAAGCTTTTAAATATTTCCTTCTACTTACTCTGTATATTGATGGGGGAGAACCTTTTTATCATTACAGGTAGTGTTGCCCAGTTGCCCAAAATAGGTCTTGCACTTTGCAAGACCAAGACCAAGGCCACCTTACTGTTGCAAGACCAAGACCAGGACTGGTAAAAAAAAATAGATTTTTTTAATAATAATTAAGGCAAAATAGTGACTAATATTCAACAATTTTAGTTACTATATGTTAATAATTGGTATAACCAATATACTTTTGCATTTAACTTCTCTAATTTTTCATTCGGGCTTAGTTAGGTTTCTCCTAACCTATAAAAAAATTACAGTAATATCTATATAGTAATAAGTAACTGCAAGACTGTTGCGATACTCTTGCGCAAGATCGAGTTTGCAAGACCAAGACTCGTCTCGGTCTCGTATTTGGACAACACTAATTACAGGTCGCAGTAATGTTAGGCAATACTATTAAAGGGCGTAACAATTCTATATATTCTACTGTTGCTATTTTTTTTATCATAAAATAAACACACCTAAACTCTATTCACATAAAATATTCAACTTATTTTATGGAGTTTCTAATTTTCGTAATTTAGATAGTTAAATAAATTAATTTTAGCACTAGATTAAAAAATATCACGCAAAAACGTTTGTATTCGGCAGATTCCCCACCTATGATCTATGTAATTGATAAAGTAAAAGTAATAAATCTAATTAATTGCCAGATATAGATTTGATAGATTTAAAAATTGTACTTTAATCACATCAAATCAATTTATTAATATCGCGACATTATGATGCATAATAAACTTCAGTAGTAAATAATATAAAGTTGTTATTATGAATTATGAAGATCTTGAATTAGCCATGAAGGTTTGAATGAGTTCCTGTATCGGAGTTGGAAAGTCTCCAATAAATACCACTCGAGCAACTGAGTGCCTCACTCAACTATTTAGCAATTCTGTGAAATCCACTCAGTTGAAAGCGATGGAACAAGAGAATCCATATATAGAAATTCTTTTGTTCTATCGCTTCCAATTTCCGATCGCGACCTCAATGAATTACAAGAATTCAATTATTTTACAATATCAGTTTACGAGTCATAAGTATGTAAAATCATATGCAAATTGAGATACTTTCAGTTCAAATAATTTTTGGATATAGTTATAAATATCTACTTCGCTAGAGTATGGTATATATTTCCTAAGATCAAGTCCTCTAGATCTGTGTGCAGCCAATTTATTTAGCGATCATCAGGCTTCTAGCTGAAGTGCTTTTACCATTCTTGTCTGTCATTGTCAAAGGATCATCTATATGTTCCTCCATATATTTCCTCACCAGTGTAGAAAAAATCATTGCTATGTTATACATACCAATGTGGTATTTCAAGCTAACGTAACTTTATATTTGTCTACGATTATAACAATAATTAACATTTTCAGACGGAAAGAGGTGCATTTGTACGAAACGCATTATAAACTGCTTTTGAAGGTACACATATTAACAAAACACCTTTTCAATTTGTTTTGATTTAACATATAAAATAGTAAGTATTATTATATCAATCAATAAAGATTCCATCTAAACAGCAGAAACCGTATATTCCTCCATTAAAATTTTCAACCCCATTCGATAAATAAATTGCAAAAGACAGTTTTGAACTTTTTTTGTGTGGTGATCAAGACTTAAAAAACACATTTGATAGGCTTATAATTAATGATCCTTTGCAGATTTGCTATTATTTTTTTATTTATTAATTTTTTTTTCTATTATTTTTATTCTATTTTCTCTTATTATTATTTTTTTTTCATTTGATTTCATTTCATTTTAAATTCATTTGTTTATTAATCTCAATTCATTTATTGATTCTGCTACTATTTTTTAAAGTTTATTTATTTATACATTTTTTATACATCTTATTACCTATAAATGTCTATTAATATCCTTATTTATTTATTTTATTCTATCGATCCATTTCTTTATTTATTTTATTTTATTTTATTATTATTTTTTTTATTTATTTATTTTATTTTTATTTTATTTATCTTTTTTTTTTTTGTTGTACCAATCATCAAAATAGTATTAAATGAAGTTATTTAGTTGATTGGGCGCTTATGACCTGAATGTTTTGCGCCTAGACATCGAAACAAACAAACAAACAAGAATGGTTATTAAATGCTATCATATTTTTTTCAGTATTGCTTAATGTTACATAATATACAGTCAAGTATATACATTGTATGAACTTAGTAGTCATATAAACTATTTTTTTTACAGTTAGCCCACAATCAAAGAAAAATTGATTTTTTTATCAGGCTGTTTTCATTAGGGTTATTGGAGTAATGCAATGCAAATATATTGTTGGTTCGAAATATAATTTTCAAAAACAACAGGAGGAAAAATAGAATAAATATAAACATTATATGATAATATTTTACTATAAATAAAATCTGCTATAGGTGACTTCAATTTCCTTGTAGGATGAGGGTACTGATTAAAGTTTATCATCGTATTCAAAAGCCGCCAAAAGTATAAGAGCTAAATGTACACGACATAGCCGCAAAAGAACATGAAGCATCTTAAAAGATATTCGAGATGCAGAAATAGGTATTATCCAGAATAAGCAGAAATATCGCAAAAGTAGACTGCTTACTGAGATAGAGTTCTTTAAGATGAACGAAGCGGGAAGAGGGGAGAAGTAATATCTGGTTCATAAAGAATTACACCAGAAACGCTATTTAAAAAAAATGCAATTATAACTCAATTTTTTTTATGTTTGAAGGACGAAATTGTAGTGTCAAATCGTTTTTCTTTTAAAATAACCATTAATAAATTTGCAATTATAGCGTATTTTTTTACATTTTTGAAGAAAGGAATTGTATATTCAATTTTTTTTTTGTTATAATAACTCATTAATTTTATATTACTTATTAATATCTCATGTCTCGGCCATTTCTTCCTAAACAATTCCTTAACCAGAAAACCAAAAAAAGAAATGAGGTTCCAGAGAGGATAGAAAAACGAGCCCAATTTCCGTCCAAGAGTATGTTCTAGAGAAATTCATTTGGAAGTATATAAGAAAAGTCTGCCAGTTGAGAAAAAATGCTAATGGAAGAGTAAGAATCATAGGTTATCTCCACAAATGACAAAAAGACTGAGAAGAAAATGTAGCGGTTGGCAGAAGACATGATGAAAACTCGTAGAAAAATATGTGCCTCAATTATTAAACGACAAATAAAAAAATATAATATTTAATAAATATGTTTAATCAATTCACACTCACGTATCCGTTCCGACTGCGACAAATCACATTCGCATGAATTACAAACGGTTTCAAGACAATTAACATGGATATATAAGCAAATTTATACAAAATACGGCAACAACTAATATTCAAGCCGTACCACGGCGAAGGCTGAAAATGAGTTGGGCGAGGGACCTCCTTCCTAGTGTGGCAATAAACTTTTTCACTTAATGTCAGAAGGATGCTTCACTGGAAGCATCTGTCTCTCTCCTACCTACCCAAACCATGTATGGTGTACTATAGCTCATTTGTTGATTATAATATTTTGGCAGGTGCAAATAAAATATTTCAGATAAAAAATTAAAGATAAAAATTAATTTATACAACTTTAACATTTAACATTTAACTCTAACATTTAAGTTTAGTATTTCCTCTTGTGTTCAGATAAAAAATTAAAGATAAAAATTAATTAATACAACTTTAACATTTAACATTTAACTCTAACATTTAAGTTTAGTATTTCCTCTTGTGAAGACTTGGCCCGAACTAGATATACCTCTTTTAATTCCAAACTCTTTGGCCACCCCAATCCTCTGGTTCGTAACCTTTCATCCAATTCAATTCCTGACAACCCTGAGAGGCGTCTGTAAAGAAGATGGCCAACGGACCTCCTAAATTAATTTATCTTTGAATTGTTACCTATGGGTAGCTTTTTGCAAGTACCTTCATGTTATATATCCCTATAGCAGATTTGCTGGTTGAATATGTGTTTACACAATATGTGTAAATTTCAATAAAATAATAAAAATAAAAAAAAGATTAGTATTAAAAAAATAAACCGTTTTGTTTTCGATTTTAGGCATTTACTTTAAATTTATCTCAGGCTGCCTTGAAATCATATTTAGTACGAGTAGTTTTCTAGAAATAGGCACTGCCGTAACTGAATCAAAAGAAAATTTAAAACGGTTAAGTTTCTGGAATACCGTAAGATAGGGTAACTGGAAATGGGTGGGTAACTTTGGGACAGCGGGTAAAATTTAGTTTGTGGTGATTCCGTAGTGGATACACTGTGTTGGTTCAGTCTGCAAAAATATGCTTTATGTAAGCATGTACTGCGCTACTACCTTGCGGCACACTACTCTTGAGAAACAAGCAAAAGTTTCATGAAAACAAGAATTTTTGAAAAAGCAATGAAAATAAATGAAACCTAACTGCACAACGAGTGCAGTGGACTAGGATTCTCAGACTCCCGCAAGGCAATTGCGCAAACCTACACAAAGCACGTTTTTGCAGACTGAACCAACACAGTGTATCCACCACGGAATCACCACAAACTAAATTTTACCTGCTGTCCCAAAGTCATCCATCCAGTCCTAAAGTTATCTTATGGTAGTTTCTTGGAAGAACTTTGGTCGAGAGACGGTGTAAAAGTGTTTCATTAGATAGAGGGACCACACTGATCAAACATGGCAATTTCAGATCAAACTATAGCAGCGCTTGAATTATTTTGTTTTTGTTCAGGTTACATGCTATTCCGCAAACATGCAGTTCCTTCCGCCATTTTTCTATCGTTATTATCAGTGTGACTCGGCGTTTCGTTAAAATGTTTATAAATTTAACCATGACAAAATTTTAATATATCAGGCATTACACTGCTTCTGTAAACTTTATGGTTTCTCTTGAGTTTGACCATAATTTCTTCAAACAGTTCCCATTATTACGGCATACCCTATAAATGGAGTTAAAATGATAGAAATGGTAATTCATTATTAAATTTTAATACAAATTACAAACTACATTGAACACAAAGACACATGGAGTAAAGTTACTAGGTAACCTCCTGGCACACCAAGCGAAAAAACAGTTCAATCTCGACTTTGTCAGAGGAGTTTGATCACATTGAAAAATCTATAAAGTATAAGGTGATCTTTAAGTATCTTGTGGTGGAAACACCAAAGTACTTAATTATTTCTTGAATCCAGGACACTCTGGGATACCAGGAAATGAGGCAGCGAATAAAGCTGCTGAAGAAGCTGCTCATATCAAGTCGAGTGATGTAAAAACATTGCGAAAAGACAGAGTACGGACAAATTGGAAGTCCATGTGGAATGAAATTCCACTGACTAATAAACCTAGAAATATATAAAAAAGTACAAAACAGTGGGTAAGTGCTGGAAGAGGAAACAGAAGAGAAGAAGTGGTTGTGACAAGGATGAGAATTGGTCATACTAACCCGACTCATGTCCATTTAATAACGAAAGAGGGCCAACCATATTGCGATACCTGCCAGTCTCCAGTAACCATAAAGATTATATGCTTGTACATAGAAAGTTGTACATTACTACATCAAGCCTTTGTAAAAACAAAATGCACCGTTGTAGGTAACTACCATTAAAAGACTCAGTAAATTCAATAGAAAATATTATAATACTTTTAAAACAAACAAAATTGTACCATAGAATATAATAATTAAAGAAATACATGAAAAGAAATTTTTTTTTTTGCATTTAGGAAGATAAGTAATAGATAATAACACCATAACTCAAGGGAGTAATAAACAAGTTGTTGATAGCCTAAGACAACTCGTAGCCTAACCTAATCAAAGTACTTAATTACAATTTTTAGAACAAAGCTTTATTCAATAAACTTGACCGTGTAAAGCGACCTTGAGATTGCCAAGACAAGGATCAATTAGATTTCATGTCAAAGTCAAACAATGAGATTAGTTAATTAACCATAAGAAAACCAGTCAACTGGAGGTAATAAATGGGTTAAAGAGTGGTGTTAAGTATGTTATTGAAGGAGGTCGGAAGTCCAACAGCTGCGTCGAATCAATACTCCTACCCCGGCTCCTTTCAAAAACGTTTTAGAATATCCATTTTCGAGGGAACTGCCAATGGGTTTTCCTCTTCCATCCCTTTCAATAATAAATGCCTTCATTCACAAGACCAGGTAGTCGTTATTTCCGGATGCCATTTTTTATTTCGTTACGACTTTGGTGCTATAATTTGTCAGTCAAATAGTCCTGGTAACGGATACTTTATGTACTGGAAATATTCAATTTATCAAGTCAAGTAGAAGCAGTTTTTCAATTTATAATTGGTTTATCGAAAACAAGCTTTTCTTTAGCAGTAACTTTATAAGTATTAGTGTTTTAAAAGGAAATCTCTATGGATATATTGAAGTTTCATTTTAATGGAAGCAATTTTTTTTTTTTTAATATCATTCACGAAAGTTACAACTGTACAAAAATAAATATACATGCAGTATATATGATACAGAAAAATACGATGGTTGGAAAAGACTTGTAGAGAACCCATTGGTAGCAATTTTAATAAAGTTTCTAAATCAGGAGATCATGAGGACATATTCTTTTCAGACGCCTCGCAGGATTATCAGCAGGGTAAGAAATCGATAATTAAAAAAATCGAAATAAAATCTGATCAAAATTTTTATTTGGAATTTTAAAAATCATTCCGTGATTTTTATTAAGAGCGATTTTTATTTTTAATCATAAATGATAAAAATCATATCCTTATTATCATTATTGAACAAAAATGTTTACAATAAAGAATAATAATAATTATTGAGTAATACTTTCTTAAATCAGAAATATTATTTTTTGTGACCCATATGACATATAACTATAACCAACAATTTTGGTTAGAATATTGTATGTCAATATATAAGATGATACATAAAATATCCTTTGATACATATATAAATGGCAGGTACCGCATGTACAATTAATGCGAATTCAGAAATATAATATTTAAAAAATTTGTACATTAATAATAACGTGTATTTGTTGTCACCTCTATGATATATTTTGAGTTTGGAGAAGTAGGTGGATAATATTGTTGTCAACAATTAGCAACAGAACATCTTTCTTTCCGAAATTCATTAGAAATTTTGGCTTACAAATATATATATATAGTATATATATATATAGTATATATTGTATGTACTTATACGCATTTATAACGTATACATATGTATTAATATTATATTTAATTTGTCAGTAAATGGTGATTTTTATTTTTGATCACAATTTTTTATCACAATTTGATCGATATTATTTATGTATAACCGTGTCACTGAAAGAATGATCGTTGTTTTTAATCGAATCAATAGAAGTCACAGATCGATTACAATTTTTATTTAAAAATCAGACATGATAATTATTACATTATTTTGTGGAAAAAATAAACATTAATTTCAAACTCCGGTTATCAGATTTCGAATAAGAAGCCAGATTATAAACGAAAGGATTAGGATGGTTTTGAAGTTTATTATGGAATGATCCAGATATTATGATGGTATCTGGATTGGTATGAAAAATATTCCGTTTTATGGACCACGGAAAATAGGTGGTTTTCTTTGTAACAAAGTAAGAAACATTGAGGATTTTACGAAGAATTTTGAATTGTAATGATTGGATACGAGAGGCATTCGACTATTGCTGAGACAAAAATAACTAAATACGTTTATAACAAAATTCAGGTTATTATTAGTGTTAAGAAATTGTTGTTTGTCTTTATTTCACGTTGTCGTCCGCGTACAACACTTTATCCTTACAAAAATCATCTGTACAGACTCATATAATCCTCGATTTCTACTATCAAGATGAATTTTCAAGGATTTCCTTTGGTCGATTTGGTTTTATTTGCTCTGTACTATTTTTTAAGGACTTTGCAGTACGATTACTAAGCTGGTAGGACCGACTTCACATCCTCCAAATCCCATTAGGAAATACCTCTGACTAAGATCGAGTTTTGGAGCTTCGCCAACTTCTTAATGTTTCATGGCACATTTAAAAATGCCACATTAATCTTTTGCATCATCAAAGATATTAATCTAAATTCCATCCCTTATAATCCACTACTATGCCTATTCAATTCCACATTTCCGTTTTAACATTGCAGTATTTTTTAACACGATTCAACACCTTTCCTGGAATGACCATATTTTCCAAATTATCCGAAGAGCTATTGCTACTTTCAAACAGTTGCTGAGATTCCGTGATTCTATGCCCACTAAAACCCGCCAACTCCTTGTTTTCCCTCTCATTTTTCCCATTTCGATTATGGCTGGCTTGTATACGGTGGACTGTCTGGTGGATTTGAGATCAGATTGAAGAGATTAAAGAATTGTTACATTAGATTCATCTTTGGAATCCCCGGTCGCTCCCAAGGCTTCTGTTGGTGTGCCGAGTTGAAATGGCTCTATCCAGATTTGACGGCAACATTTCCTGCATTTATTCACTTTCCGAACGTTCACAACCAAAAGGCCATCTTACCTTCTTAATTTGTTTACGCCTCGTTCCTCCGTACATTCGGTTAACACGAGATCTCAGTTCACGAACCCTTTTATTTCTTCTCATTGAACTCTGTTTCCTTTAAAAAAACTCTGTCATGCGGGTTTACCTTGTTCTGGAATTCCTTTCCCACCTCCACACGCAAATCCTCTTCCTCGACCTCATTTAAACACCATTTATTTTTCCACCTCCACAGCAATCAATCTACCGAATATATGTAAGAATAACATTTTAGTATTTAAGAGCTGTCACCCACATTCTATTGGTATCCTACAGATACATGCATACTACAGCTGTTATCCTATAGGTATTATATATATTGCTTATATGTAAAAATATGTGAACAAACGAACAAATCCATATATATTTATCTAAAACTTCATAAGCGTAATTGTGCTGTGTTATTGTTAATTTTAGTTTATTAACATTATTATCTAAGCAATTATGTTAATTAATTATTTCTCTATTGTCTACAAAAGTGAGTAAATTTTCTGTTCATTGTATTTGTTCTTAGGGAAGTGAAATTCCCAGAATAAAGTTTACTTTTCTTTCTATAGAGAATACACCAAAATTAATCGAATGAACTGAATATCACAACGCCCTACAACGTAACTGTCATTTCCAATTTGAATATTCCCTTTGATCGTAACTTAAATACAGAACAAGTGAAGCACAAGGTAATAATTACGTTTAAATCATTTTTTTTTTTTTTTTATACAAAAACTCAATTATTCACAGTTATGTACTAGGCTGATAAAAATTTAAAAAAACATTTAGTAAGTTGAAAAGAGGAGTTTATAAAATAAATGGTGTGACAAGTACAAAGCAGGACAACGACCTTATGTATGGCTGGAATTTAAAATATGAAGTCTATTAGAAATGTCTCTCGTTCAGCTCCCTTTTAAAGAAAATGTCTGCCATGTTTTGCGAGGAAATGCAATTTTTGACCCTGTTGGTAAAACCTGGCAATAAAACAAGAGATTTGTTTTTTACTGGTCGTTAAACTAGTTCGTTAACGGTAACATATGGTGTTGTTGGTATAAAGCAATAAAGATATAATATCGGATCTCGGATTTAATATTAGAGCTTGTTTTTTAATTTATAGTAAATACTCTGGAAAAAAAGAGAAAAAATATATAAAGGACTGTCAAAGAATATAAATAATAAATTAAAGAATCTGTTGGTATTGCTAAAACAATAATGTTTTTGTGAATAATTGTTTTTTCATGATCCAGGCTTACATTCAGCAGCTGAAGTACACGTTTTATAAATTAAAAATGATAAATATTATGATTATTTAAGGATATTGTCCAAACCATTCACCGAGAAAACAAATACGGAATGATAAATAAATTGTTTTTTCCATTTGTTCGGAGAGAGGTTTCAACCGTTAGGCTCTCCCCTCCTCCCCGTGGATACCCCAGCGATATACCATATATATATTAACTTTTTTCTTAATAAGTGGCACCTATAATGTTTCTTTTTATTTAGTTATGTTTGTATTTCATTTAGGTATACATGAGCACGATATTAAAAAAAAAAATTAAAAAAGCGTTTTAAAACTGATTAGAAAAAATAAAAATAAAGAAATGGAACAAATTACTAGACAGAAAAATAGTAAAATAGGCTAAAATAAGATTTAATTTAGAATTTGACAAAAATAACTATTCTAAACTAAAATATATATTAGGAACGTACATATTTGTGAATTAATCCAGTAGTATTTTGAACATTCCACGAAATCATTACCACAGAATTTAAATAAGTTTCAAAGTTAATTATGTAAAACAACACAGCATTTAATTTAATCATATAAATCTATTTTAAGCATTTTAAAAAATAAATCAATAAGTAATATCCACATACCAATGTAAGCTCGTGAAGAATTGCAGAAACAAGTTTGACACTTCAAGAAACATAAAAACAAACTGTGAAGTACTAACTAACCTGAAATTGTTGATCTTGATATATCCAATCCGATAATTAAAAACAAAATCTTACCTGAAAGACCAAAAATAAAAATCGTTAGCAGTCACATCTGTGATAGTGATTACAAATACACAATATTGGCTAAAAATAACAAATTAAGAACAAGTTGTAAATAAGAAGGACAGCGTGGTTATTGGACAGAATACGATCATAAACAAAATATAATGGTGACATTAATATAAGTTGTTTTGGGGCAGAAAGTTGCCTTTAATGGTCCGGGCTTTACTGAATCACGGGGGGGGGGGGGTCTATTTGTCTCTGTGTTGTCCTACACCCTTATCTTAACTGTAACACCCCTCCGTCGATCCGTCCTTTGTTCGTGCCAAAACTATCTCTTTGGACGCCGTAATAACCACCAAAGAAAAAAAACCTTCCTTTACCCTCTAGTATATTCTTCAAATATAAGCACAATAAATAAGGGCTGACGAATTTATTTGTTCGGTGATATCAGCCTAGATCGAGTCTTAATTTTGTCGAAAAAGTTGCTGCAACATCCAAGGCACGTAAAAACCTTGAATAAGCAATTTCAGTTGCATACGACTTTCCCTTTCTTAGCTAGAGCCATTTCTGAAATATTGGCATATCTACAAAAATGCGTTTGCGCGTGCGGAAGCGGAATTGCTGGTTAGAATTTGATAAAATTTATATGGGACCATCTAGACACAAGCCTGCTCAATTACTGAAAATTTCATCAAAATTAGATGAACTTGTTGGTGATACGCCCGTTACATCAATCTGACTACATACAGACAGACACCGTACCAAATTTGATCCTTGATGTCAGAAACGTAAAACGTGAGTGGACATTTTCAATTCTGAGCACAAACTTTTTTCTAACCTCTCGCACAAATACAATGCTTCCCTACCTTCGGTAGCAATATGTATTTCCGTTGAAAAATCAGATTCCAAAACTTTCACGATCGCAGTATTCCCCCTTATAACATATTACATATGTAGGTAAGAGGCAGACAAAATAAATCACTGCTAAGAAAATCATAAAATACACACCGTAAGATGGGGTAACTTTGGGACAGTGGATAAAATTTAGTTTGTGGTGAATCCGTGGTGGATATGCTGTGTTGGTAATTCTGCAAAAAAAAACCTATTTTGTATAGGCATGTACTGCACTACTATCTTGCGGCACACTACTCTTGAGGCACAAGCGAAAGTTTCAAGAAAACCAGAATTTTGAAAAAAACAATGGAAATAAATAAAAGCTTATTTGCACAACGAGTGTAGTGAACTAGGGTTCTCAAACTGCCGCAAGGTAGTAGCTCAGTACATGCCCACAAAAAGTACGTTTTCGCAAACTGAAAGAACATAGTGTATCAACCACAGAATCATCACTAAACTAAATTTCACCCGTTGTTCCAAAGTTATCTACCCAGTCCCAAAGTTACCCTACCTTACGATATATTATTCGCAACACAATAGACGTTCACCTTTCTTGTTAAAATAAAGTGAGAGACTATAAATAGATCAAAGAGAAATCCATCCTCTGCCATCTTCTCTCTTTTAACACGAATACTCCAAATATACTCGATACTTCAGTTTCTTCATACCACCATATTCTTTATTTCATACAACATCGCCATTGTGTTATAGCATGAAAAATATTATATGTTTAAAGTAAGTTTTTTATTAAATAATTGGGATTTTATCCACAACATCCGAGTCATAAAATTTCTCGTGAAATCCGACTTTTTCATTATTTATTAATCGACTCTTTTAATTCAATTATATGCATGTCTGATTGCGAATGTCTGATGTTGAATGTCTGAATTTTTAGAACAATGCCTCATTATTCAAAATAATAAACCAAAATTCTAAGAAACAAATTATGTTGAGTGATACCTTTTTCTTCCACAATTTCTTAGCGCTCCTTTTGCATCTTAAGCGACTCCAATTCCATCCGACACCTAATTTAAGAAAACCGTAAGATCATTGCAAGAATTACTGAAACTTAGACTTGTTAAAGCGGGGGATTAAATAATACTATTGGTTGAGTTGTTGAGGGATTGTTCCTCCCTTCGGAACAACGAGCGGTGCTTCAATTTCTGGATTTGATGTAGCGGAAGGGGCTTTATCCTTCCAACCCTCGTCACCATTTTCTGGCTTCCTTCCTCTATCAAGAGATACAATCCCACCGCCCATGATATATCTCTTCATATACATCATATACTAACATAGATCTTCGCCTGTGCAAATCCTCCCTACGTGGCCGTCACATCTGTTCTCATCTTCCGGATATAGTCCGTCTCTAACGACCGTAAATAGTTTCGGCCTTGCTTTATTTAATGTCAATTTGCATATTATAACATGTTAAATCACAAGGGTTGTCATTAGAAGATGACCACCGGTTCTTCTACGGCAAAATAGACCTTGGCCTGTATCCAAGGGGTTGTTTCTTTACGAGCTATTGACATTTAAATATAATTTGAAAAGCACATTAACTTAGAGCAGGGATCATTAACCTTTTTTTAATTGAGGGTACATTCATAGGTTTATAATAGAGTGGCGAGACCGATTTGTTAGTGTTGCTCATAATGAAAAAGAATAATAATTTAGTGAATTATTAAAGGAAGCTAGTCGACTGTTCTACATATCATGGGTGATAAATAGTCAGGACGCAGTCATTATATATTTTTTTTAAATTTTATTTGTGCCAACGTTTCAAACTGGGAAATCCTGCCCCCGACCCTTTCACTTGCCTACTAAATATGTCATTACTTGAAGCCTTCAGTGCTCGAACCACGGTTAGGAAGAGGAAATATTATAATTTTTTATAAATATATTATTTTTAATTTGTATAACTTTTTAGATATTTCAATTTTAATATTGTGTATTGTAATAATAGTTAAGATTCATGTAAGAAAATTCACTACAGTTTATTATTTATCATTATCGGTCGCATAATATCATATCTCTGATTGTATTTTAAAATTTTCAGCCCTGATGATGACCCACATGTTTCGGTTGAAACGTTGGCACAAAAAAAAAAAAAAATTAAAATGACTGCGTCCTGACTGTTTATCACCCAATAATAATTTAACATATAAATAAGCATTGCTTATATTCGTATATAAAATAAATAATTATTTAACAATACATTAAAAATGTAGACAGAATATAATATTTCTTTATAAAAAATATAAATGCTAAAGATAATGGTTATATTTCTACTGTATTTCATCGGTCAATGCTTCATAATTAGCAGAAAATGATTATAATATGTAACCCAAAAAAATGAAATATGATACGGGCATATCAGCAACTAACTTAGGATAAGATGCGTTAAATGCTAAATTAGAAACTTTGTGATTTATACTGCATTATTGAAAAAAAAATAATGATGAATGTTGGTTGGAAAATATTTAAAAAAATTGATATCATAGGTTTTTGAAAATATTTATAAAACAACGACAGTTTTCAAATAGATATGATTATATTTTTAATTAATTACTTATTATGTACTTTATTACAAAAAAAAAAAAACTAGTTGAGCAGTAACACTATCGAATACAACTGCCATCGTGATTCCTAGGTTTACAATTTAGCAGGCAAGGATAGACAAGCACAATTTTGACAGCGTGTATATGTGACGTCATGTGGGCAATGCGTTGGGGAATCTTCACTTATATTTAGTATTTTTATAGCATTGTTAAATAAAATTAAATTCATTTAAAAAAATACATATTAATAACACAGTTTGTCTCAGTTCTAATTGGTCTGGTGGATGATTCTAGAGAAAATTTCCATCAAAGAAGTTCATTTTATGCATGTACCAATTCCGAACGAAAAAGCAGTAAAGACCAATTTCCTGTTTTCCATAAAGTACGATTTTATTGAATGAGAAGAAATTGCTCAAAAACAGTTCTAGATAATTAAATTATAGGTACACTATCGTAAAGCAGACAAACTTATTTTGAGAAAATAATGATTAAATATACTAAGGCCGATGACAAAAGAGACTTTCACGTCTAATATGGCCGCTGTACTGCTGAAGTTGCAGTACTTATACACGAGCATCATACATCTGTACAGCGGATTAGGCAACCTGAAAGTCCCTTTTATCATCGGCCTTAGCAAATTTAATCATTCTTTCCAAAAAAAAAAAAAAAAAAAAAATGGAATTGTCTACTTTTCGTTAGTGTACATTTAATTAACTTGAACCCCCATACCAGACTGAAACGACTAGAAACCACCCGACGTTTCCGACTACTCCAGCATTTACTAGACAAATGCTCTAAACTGCCAACTATTTACAAAAGACTCATATATATATATTACTATAATAAGGCCTATTTGGACTTACGGGATCGAGCTTTGGGGCTCTACTAAACCATCAAATTCCTCTCGTATCCAATCCCTACAATTCAAAATCCTTCGTAAAATCCTTAATGCTCCCTATTTTGTCACAAATAAAATCATCCATAATGACCTTAATGTACCATATGTTTCCGATTTAGCCCAATCCAGATACCTGTCCTTTCATAATAAACTTCTGAACCACCCGAACCCTCTCGTTTCCAACCTCGCTTCCTCTTCCTCTTCTATTCCTGATAACCCCCCGAGGCGTCTAAAAAGAAGATGGCCTCGGGACCTTCTAATATAGAAATATAATTGGAGTGCTACCAATGGGTAGTTTCTCCTCATGTCGTACATGTCATATTACTTGTTCATATTTACTTGTTGTATTCATTATTAATTATAGTTGTAGTCGTTATTAAAAAAAAAAAAAAATTAACTTGAACAGTTTTTGAGAAATTCCTTCTTATTCAATAAAAACCGTGACTAAGTCAAGAAAAGCACGAAAATTGTCTTAACTCCTTTTTCGTTTGTAATCTGCCCATGCATCAAATGAACTTTTTGTTGGAAATTAAGTCCAGAATCAGCCCCCAGAGTTTGGCCATTCTATGGTTATAAGGCCATTAAGAACCTTGTATAACCCACTCTAATTTCAAAGCTATTACATATGTTATATATATTTTTCACATAATTAATAAAGAATATTAATTTAAACCAAACTAAATAGACTTTTTTTTTTTAAAGAAAGAATCAAAATTAATTTAGAAAGAACTAAGTGTTTAAGTAAATATATATATATATATATATATATATATATATATATATATATATATATATATATTTTTTTTTTTTTAAATTGGAACTACTAACGCGTACATCATAATACGAATACAGTATGAATTCTAGAGATTTAGCCGAGGATAAAAAAAGAAATCTCCGAAATTAATTCGATTGAAAATCGGTTCGATATTTCTACATGAATAAATCATGAAAAACAAATACAGAAGGCGGTAGTTTCATGCCAGCTTAACAGGCATAATAACATGCCTCTTCGAGGGCAGCCTAAAAAATTGAGTTCCATCCCTTTTCTCTTGTGCTAGTTCCATATTCAACTATATTATCAGATCTTTGTTTCATTTCTTTTTACCATTTTTATCTCCCACTGTTTTGTATTTACAAGAGGCTAGAGAAAAAAAAAAAAAAAAAAAAAAAAAAAAAAAAAACAACCCGCCCTCCATCCCAGACAGAATGAAAACACATTATATTTATATTATTATAGAATAAATACAGGATTTCACTTTGTTATTAGTTATATGGCTCGGTATTCCTGATGTAAAAATACCCACAAAACCTTTTAAAACCAATAAATAATACTTAATTATATACATGAAAAATTCACTCAATCAAGATACCACTTTTTACTTTCGAAAATACACTAAATAATAGGAGCCTCCAATGTAAGGAAAATAAATTAACTAGCTTAAAATTAGTTATTTGTTTTTAATCGCATTATACTTTTATCTATAATTTTTAATTCTATTTTGAATGTATATGTATGTATTTATAATTTATTAGTTCATAGATATTGTATTTTTTCTAGTATCCATCAATATCTTCAAATTTTAGATGCTGTAATATTCCAGCTTATTGTTTTGTTTTTATTACTTATCCCTTCATCAACCCCAACCATGTCAACAAATTTTCCTAAGGGTGCTCTACCCATGTTTCAACAGTTTTAACTGAAACTCCGTGCTGCATGCACCCGTAAGTCTCTATTTTCATTGTTTTATTTTTTATTTACTTAATTTTATTTTAAATTTCTTTTTCTTTCAATCTCTTCTTGAGCTCTGTACGAGTATATTCATAATTTCATGTATTATCCATCCTTCTCTATACTATCCATCCCTACAATAATCTACAACAATTGTTACCATTTATTTACTTCAGTTTAGGATCTTGTTACTAAGCTTACTCTGTTTATATAGTTTATTGTTCTTAATATTTCAATGTACTTACTGTTTAGAATTTCAATAAGTTTATTCACCTTGTTTATAAATTTTATCTAAATATTATGTGTTCCTCTACGAGCTGCTCTAGTGCCCTCCATCAGTCTCCACTGGCTTCCTGTCCCAGTGACGCGGCTGGGAGAGAAGCACTGGGATCTCCTGGAGTCCTGCTTTGGCTTCCATAATCGGGGGACAAAGCATGATTCGGAGTCCCCTGGGCCAATGTAAATATTGTACATAGGTGTGAATGTGTTTTATTTATTTTGTTATTATTCGGCTAATCTGTTATTTTATTTATCTTGTATATTACTTTATCTTTATATATATATATTTTTTTTCCTTTCTTATGTACATATTGCGTGAATGAATACTATAGCCCAAGTACTAATGCCCTTCAGTGTGGCAGACTGTATTAATACTCAATAAAAAAAAATATATTACCTAACTTCCACAACTATATTCTTTTGAATCTGGTCCGTTCCAGCCCTGAAGAAGACCTGCAAAGTCGGGTCGAAACGTTGGCTTTAAATACAAAATCTCTTTCACTATTTTACTCTCTTTATGACTCTTACTCTCTTTACGATAATCTTAATATATTAAGGCATAGAACATATGAATGAAAAAGAAAGTGTAAAATTTGCAGGCAATTCCCTAGTTCCTAATAAACTGTTAAAAAAAAGAAAAAAATAGGTTGGAATTACAATTAACCACTAGGTTTCCTAATCGTTTCGAGGATCAGGTATCCACATTATAGAGGTCGAGTGTACTGCAAGGGGTCTTACGAACCCTGAGTCGTATCTTGCCTGTAAGAAACGAAAATAAATATAATATTTTGGCTACGCTACATAAAGCCTTCATTTTCAAAATAATAATTTAATTCTTGAACCGCCTACGCAATAAATATACATTATAGATAACAATTATGGTGCTTAATTCGAACAAAGTGCCATACGATTAAATAACAATATTCGTCATTCTGGTATCAATAAAAAATAAAATACACAGAGTAATAATGATAATCTAACTCATGTCAAAAGGAAGTCTGGATAGCGCAGTGATTGTGATCTATAGTTCCCGGGTTCGGATCCGGCTGTTGGAGATAATTATTTGGAGATAATCTTACATCAGCCTAAATCGATCCTGGGGTCTGAAAACTTTCCTGAAGCACGCTCAGCCTCTCTAGTCTAAGTAGACACTCTTCATTAAATAAAAATATAAGGGGAGAAATTTGGCGGTTTGACTGCCATTTCATACGAAATATAGAATTCAATTTCTTTTTTTTTTTAAATATGTTTATCGAACTTTACAACTGTATCATATGAAAAACACAACAAGTAAATATGAAATAAGTAACATGGCATGTACAACGTGAAGAGAAACAACCCAAGCACTCCAATTACAGTTCTGTATTAGAAGCTCCCCAGGCCATCTTATTTTCAGACGACTCGGAGGGTTCTATCAGGAAAAGAAGAGGAAGCAAGGTTAGAAACAAGGGGATTCGGATGGTTCAGAAGTTTATTATGGAAGGATAGGTATCTGGATTGAGCTAAATCGGAAACATATGGTACATTAAAGTCGTTATGGATGATTTTATTTGTGACAAAGTAGGGAGCATTGAGGATTTTACGAAGGATTTTGGATTATGTGGATTGGATATGAGAGGAATTTGGTGGTTTAGAACAGGGAATTCCTGAGTGAGAGAGTAGAACGAGTGAATGAGTTATACCAATAGTTCTTTTAGTTATACAAAATAAATTTAAGTGAGTCCAGATTTATTAATAAGTTTTCTCACAACTAATGTTGTTGATGTTGATCGATCCATAGGATTGGAAACGGAAAAATAATAGTTTAATTTTGTTTCGTTATATTGTTTGTAATATATCTGTAACCCGGAGGTAAAGAACACCAGGTACATTTTGGTATTTGTTCAGAGGAGCCAATTCTCCATGGTTTCGAATTATTAATATCTGTATCTAGTTACTAAATGATGTCCTTTACCTGAGGTCATGTCATATCTCTACATATTTTTGAGGAGTCAATTTTCTGTAATTTTGAGCTGTTTAAATTTGATTCTTAGTTACTTAATTATTTAATAAAAAAATTGACATGTTGTCCTTTACTTACAAGTAGTGTTGCCCAAAATCGGTCTTGGTCTTGCACTTTGCAAGACCAAGACCAAGGCTACATAACTGTTGCAAGACCAAGACCAAGACTGGTAAAAAAAATCGATTTTTAAAATATAAATTAAGGCAAAATAGTTACTAATACTTGATAATTTTAGTTACTATATGTTAATAATTGGTATAACCAATATAATTTTGCATTTAACTCCTCTAATTTTTCATTCGGGCTTAGTTAGGTTTCTCCTATCCAAAAATTTACAGTAATACGCTAATAAGTAACTGCAAGACTGTTCCGAGAGTCTTGCGCAAGACCAAGACCACGACCAAGAGGGAGTTTGCAAGACCAATACTCGCCTCGGTATCGCATTTGGGCAACACTACTTACAGGATACACACACACACACACACATACACACACACACACACACACACTGCATCCGAATCAAATGCGTTCGGACAAAGCTAACAACAAAGGGTTTGTTGACAAAGGGCCCGTCACGGTGTAACCGCCCCCGTGACACGGGTTTTTCCACTTGGCTACTCGGGAAATGGGACAATGTGGGTCATTAGGGATGGGGTAGCAATTAGATTACGATCTCCAGGAATGGAAACTCTCGGGGAAGGGCTAAATAAATGGAGTAAATCAGAAATTCAGAGTACATTCAAGGCTTTTAAGGAAGATTTCACGCTTGAAGAAAGTATTGGAAACAAAATATATAGATAATTTGGCTTTGTTACATAATGGTAATTAGTGTTTGTTTGGATCATTTGATTATGAAACCACAAATATAAAAAAGAAAATTGTTTTTATGTCGAAAATGAATTTTAAGAAATAATAGTCAGAGTGTATAAGAATAATATATCGTCGCAAAGATGAGAATCGTGGTAAAAACAACATTTGACATACAAAGTCGTAGAAGATAATGGAACGTAACGAAAAAAAAAACATAATTTGGATTTGTTACATAATCATAATTAGTGTTTTTAAGGACATTTGAATTTGCTAACAGGACTGAAATGTCCAAATTTCTTCTTCTAAAGTAACTTTAATTTGGTTTATTTGAAATAACTAACTGCTTCTCATTGCTATCTATAATACCAAAAGCCTCAATATAAACTGTGAAATAATTTAATAACATAATAGTGTGCATAAAAAATAAAAATAATAACCGTTATATCAAATTCAAGATTTCAAAGGACTGCAAACATTTTAATCCTATTCAATACTTAATAATCCATTTAGAGCATTCTTTAAGTTTCATTAATCCCATTCGGCTTCTTCAAAAAAATCCTCAGTTCAGTTATTTGTTTCAAGAAAGAAACATGACAGTGTCCTACGAAATTCTTGTAATTTTAAGGCATTACTAAAAAAAAGTAAAAAAAAAAAAACGTGAGCCTCTGAAGCAACTCGTGAAATTATTAAGAATGAAGGGAAGTATGTCCGTGACCATAGCACTACGCGGCGTTGGTTTAAAAAAAATAGCAGTGGAAATACAACGTTGGAAAGGAAGAAAAGCTGTTGAGTCAAATCCATCCACAAGTACTCATGAGCTTGCCAGGGAGTGTGATGTGTCGAAAGACACTATTAGTCGTCACCTGGTCTCCATGGGAACGGTGAAAAAGAGCACTGGTCCCTCACAAACATACTTCCCAACAATCAGCTAAGAGGTCAGAAATTTGTGAAGATATATTTAAAAACCCTGGCCTGAAAAATTTCTGCCTCATCCACCATATAGACCTAGCACCATCGGATTACTACTTATTAAGACCCATTGCTCATTTTCTTGAAGGAAAAAAGTTTGATAATTTTGCGGAAGTTGAAATTGCAATCCAAGATTCTTTGACAGCTATTCCGAAGAATTGTATCAGCGTGGGATCGAGCAATTGGCTAGGAGATGGCTAATGACGGTAGATAACAATGGACTATACTTTGAGTATTTATTGTATTTTATATCAAAGAATAATAATACAAATATTTTGTTGAAAAACGGTCATTTTTTTTATACACCCTCTTACTAAGGGAGAAAAAAAAAATAAAAATATGAATTTAAGGAAATAATAGTCAGAATATATAAGAATAATATATCGTTGAAAACCTGAAAATTGTGAAAAACCCAATATTAAACATACAACGTCGCAGAAAATAATGGAACGTAACGAAAAAAATAAAAACATAATTTGGATTTACTACGTAATCATAATTACTGTTTTTATGGACATTTGAATTTGGCTAACAGGGTCGAAATATCCAAATTTCAAATTTTCTTCTTCTAAACTAACTTTAATTTGGATTATTTTAAATAATTAACTGTCTTTTATTGTTAGCTGGAATAAGAAAGCCCTCAATATAAACTGTGAAATAATTTGATGACATACTAAAGGAGGGAAAAAAAAAATATTTTTTAGGTCGATAATGAATAGAAGAAAATAATAGTCAGACTTCATAAGAATAATTCATATTAAGAAAGCTGAGAATTATGAAAAAAACAAAACAATATTTAACATAAAAATCATCGAAGATAAATGAACGTAACGAAAAAAAACAACAGATAATTTGGCTCTGTTACGTAATAATAATTAGTATTTGTTTGGAAAACTTAAATTAGATTATGTCATTATAAGTATTCCAAATCACTGAAATGAATTCATAAAAGTTCATCTTCGAAGAAAACTTAGAAATAGCATTAATTCCACCAGAATAACTCTTGCGGTATCGATCGAACTTAGCCACCTTAGATAACTCAAAGATAACATGAGAGATAACCAAGGGATGCAAACAAAGAAGTTTACCCAGTGCCTGGGATAAGCGAAGAGCTTGTGAGGTTAGGTGCTAAGTACCTAAGCTAAACCACTAACCATCAACCCTCTTGCGTCGGGATTTGCACCTGATTTAGGAAGGTGCGAATTTCGTAGGGTCAACTATCCTGGGTTGTTTATTCTCCAACTTAAATGAGAAATTCTCCCCAGAAAGCAATTTACTTTGAATACGCATAATAAATATTAATATTATATGCAATATATACATATATATATATATATATATATATATATATATATATATATATATATATATATATATGTTATAATGTAATTTGGGGAACGTTGAAAATTTTATTTAGTTAGTTATTGCCAATCATTAAATAAAAACTGCTAAGTAAAAAGGGATTATTAGAACTAGATAATAATAAACAAGCACTAGTGGAATAATATAAATGAATGGAATATAAATCACAATTCATATTGTTTTGTAAATAGTTTGTATATCTGAATATAAATTCACATCACTCTTCAGATTCAGCGGATGTGCAAATAAGCAAAATTATAGCTATAAATTAGTAAAACAATAGTACGGAAAGAATGGTTTATAATCCAAAATATGACAATTCCATTGTTATAATTAGTTTATTTATTAATTAATCAGAATTAATCTAAATATGGTTTGCATCAATCCGATGTCAAATGTAGAAGTCAGTAGATCAACTAAGATAGATCTACTAAGAATAGGCTCCAATAAAAGTTTTTTTTTCACTCTGTGTACCTCTTATCTTCCTTTTATGACCGTTATTCTGTTTTAGAATATTTAAAAATGGCAATAAAGTCGAAACGTTATAATATATTATGAAATTAAAACTTCTTGTTAAACATATTTTTTATAGATGAAATGAAATTAAAGGAATAATGTAGTCCACACAATTGCACCCATTAATCTCAATGGTTTATGGAATAAATGTAATAATTTAGTCCAGATCTCACTTAAAACGAAAAACCAAATAAGGTTGTATATAAGAAATAAATAAATACATATAAACACATACAAAAATGAGGGTATACTAACTAATATATGCAAAAGATGGATATTAGCTCTATTATTAGCATTCTCGTAATTTCACATTTTGTTAGTTATTTTAAAGTATGCATACTGTATTTTTTTGCAATACTTTGGATGAACCTTAAATTAAATTCAATTAAAGACGATTTTTTTGTTTGCATCAAATATAATCGTTAATGCCATGTCATTCAGTGTATCGAGTTCATCTCGGCTGTAGTTTATTTCGAAATCTGAGAAATAAATGCATCATATAAATCCCGTCAACTCCTGGTTTCCTCCCTTGTGTTCCCCACTTCGACTGGTTGTCTGGTGTACGGCGGACACTCGGGAGAATTCGAGGCCAAACTTAAACGCCTAATGAACTGCGCAATACGTTTTGTTTTCGGAATCTCAAGAGATACGCATATAATCCAGTATTACACCAAGTTGAAGTGGCTATATCCATCCAACCGCCGTTTGTACTTCCTTGCCACTTTTCTATACCAAGTCATCAGAACTCAGCGGCCTTCCTATATTTTTCACAACCTACAATTCAAATATTCCATTCAATCCCGTCTCACTAGATCTCGTACCTCCGACCTCTATCCACCTCCCCACCGAACTGCAGCGTTTGACAAATCCTTTATAATTCAAGCCGTCTCCTTCTGGAATACCATCCCTCCCGATATCCGACATGTACAATCAGTTTCTTCATTTAAATCTCTCCTTTTTAACTACCTACTCCTTTCCCAACCCGATTGATCATGAAATGTAGATAAGAGAACTTTCAAAGTTCTCCTAGAAATGATTTTCTTTACTTATGCTATTTTATTTTATTATATAGTTTGTATTATACATATCAGAATGTTTTTAGTGTAATAGTTATATTTTTTGTTTTATTATTTTTTCAAAATCTTAATCTTAATAATAAATGTAAATAATTAATTTTATGTATGGCCACACAGGCATTTATTCTGTATCTGTAATTTGTCCTAAAGGGACAACAGTCCCAGGATAATAAAAAAAATATTTTCATTTTTTTCATTTCATTTTCATATGCACCAACGTGTCTATGTAGCGTATGAAGATATAAAGAAAAATGTTGTTTAAAATAAATAAGTTTTTTTTTGTATTCGAATATCAGACCTTTGAGACCTTTTGCCTCCTCAACCAAACTGATCCACTTCTATCTTAGGCCATTGTATTCCACTTAGTTGCATCCATCTGGCTTTCGTCCCACTCTTGGCCTCTTGCCATTGGCAGTGGCATCCCATGATTGTGCTCCTGATAGATTCCAGCGATATACACACTCTTCAACCCCATTACTTCCTTATCAGGAAATAATTTATTAACTTAATGATTGTGAAATCGGTTAGAGACAACCAACACTATCAATGAACCTTTCCTAGATGTTACAAACCATAATGAATCAGCATCCCCTTTCGTAAATCTAATTCTTAAAGAAAAAGTTGTCAATGATATAGGAGAGAGCGAGGTATTCCAAGAAAGCAATCTCGGCTATAATAATTATATATAAAATCGAAAATTATTTAACAAATATATTAATATTTTTGTTTTTGTTTCAGGTGAGTTTGGTGATTTTATACTCTAGTTTGAAGAAGAAATTGATCCAGGAAGGATAAGTAACTATACTAAAATTTTTAATTGTATTTGTTTCCATAATACATTAGAAAATATGAAAGAACTTTTTTTCTTTTTATTTCTTCTTATTCCCGAAACAACATATATTTTCGTCAAATTGGATTCTACCACCGTTGTAGTGAGAGGGTAAGCCTGTAGAGCCGGGACTGTACTTATTTTTCGTTTATTACTCTTTACTATCCATTCTCTTATCCCCTTCCGATAAATTTTATTACCTTTCATGCTTTCCATCCTTATTCTATGTCTACTCCCTTCTGCCTTTGTATCCTCTTTCACGTAGATGTTACTTCTATTTGAATTTTTTTTTTTTTTAACTTTTATTGAGTATTGAATACAGTCTGCCACACTGAAGGGCATTGGTACGAGGGCTATAGTATTCATTCACACAATATGTACATAACAAAGGAAAAAACAAATATATATATATATATATATATATATAATATATAATATAAAGATAATTAAAATCAACAGATCAGCCGAATAATAACAAAACAAATAAAACACATTCACACCTATGTACAATATTTACATTGGCCCAGAGGGCTCCGAATCAAGCTTTGTCCCCCAACTGTGGAAGCCAAAGCACGACTCCAGGAGATCCCAGTGCTTCTCTCCCAGCCGCGTCAGTGGTATAGTAAGTCAGTGGAGGCTGATAGAGGGCACTAGAGCAACAGACGCTCAGGACATGAGTGAAGAATCTGGCCAGTGCCAGTACTCCAATATATACATTTTTACAAAAGGTCGCGGGGCCACTGCCGTTTTAACCTCCGAGGAGGATTTTAGGGATGACTGGAGGTAGATAGAGACTGTGCTACAGGATTAGGATGATGAGTGAGATTCTGGTGAAATTTGGAAAATTTGTCTGGGATTAGGTCAAGTACAAATGGGATATTAAGGTCATTGTGTAGGGTTTTATTGGTTACATAAAAGGGAGCATCGACTATTGTTCGGAGAACTTTAGCCTGAAAGGATTGAATGCGTTTGATGTTGGAAAGTTTTGGTGTCCCCCACAGTTCGAATCCGTAGGTCCAGATAGGTTTCAGGATTGTCTTGTAGATTAATAGTTTGTTCTCAACTGAAAGTTGAGATTTTTTATTGAGTAGTCTATATAGTTGGCCATATCGTCGGTTAAGCTGTTGTCTTTTAAGTCTGGTATGTGGATTCCATGTCAGTCTTTTGTCTAAAAGGAAGCCAAGGTACCGAACTGTGTCGGAGAGGGGAAGTGGTATGGAGTTGAAATAAACTGGAGGACACGACTTGCGCCGAAGGATGAATGTGGTGTGTTTGGATTTAGATTCATTTACTTGGACGTCTATATGAATTAAATTGCTTTTTTAGGATTAATGATTTCCATTGAAACCTAATATATATTTTTAGTTGTATCAGTAGCATATACTAAATATAAAATTACGTCAAGAGAAAATGCACATACCTTCCGCTTATTTATTGCTATTTAGCTTTTAAGCTTTCCAATAAAGAATGTATTGTATCCATCCCCAAGCCTAACATGTCATTATTTTCTGCAATTGTCATCCTTTTTGCTGATTTGTCAACTAGCTGTTGACAGGTGAAACATATTGTCAGAGGAATACTAAGAATTAAATTATCAACCTTTCCTTCGTGTTCTGGCGAGAACGAAGAGCTGTAAGCAGGTTCCCTGGAGAGCCATCAAGTGAATACCACAAACCTCAACATGGTTGGTGCTGCCGAAATTGCAGTTATTCGAACTAATTTGGTTCCTGAATGTTGCCTTGGAGTGTATTTATATATTCACAATATGAAAAATATAACAATGAATATATTATTATGTAACTCGATAAATAAAATAAAACTTTTAAAAACAGAGGCGTTAAATCCGATAAACATTAACAGTAAATTTTAATGGCTACTTTTAGTAAAAACGTACTAACTTTCGGCGAAATTTCATAATGATCATTTTACAAGAAAAATATTCTTAAAGTAGAGTTCCATAACGCATCATTTATGGGCCGTGAGCCCACTGATAGACTTTAAATGCAAATAATAAGCTTCCTTGTTGATTTAAAGGTTCCATTTTTTTCTAAACTGAAAAACAATGCCCTCTATTGAGAAATTGGTGTATAAAGTTCTAAAAGAAAATTTTAAAATGCCTATGATTGTTGTTTCTATAGTGCTATTGAGATAAGTGTGTTTCATACCTTCCTGCTGCCAGTTTTTCTAAGAATAAATTGAACATTTACGTTTTCTTATCTTTATCTTTATAATTATAGATACGCATTCAATCCTTTCAGTCCAAACTCCTTCGAACAATAGTTGATGCTCTGTTCTATGTTACCAGCCAAACCCTACACCATGACCTTAATATTCCATTTGTCCTAGACCTTATCCCTCGAAAAATTTTTCAATTTCCACCAAAACCTTACATATCATCCAAATCCAATTGTACAATCTCTCTCTAGTACTACTCATCCTTACAATCCTCCTCGAAGGTTGAAGCGGCAGTGGCCCAGAGACTTGTTGTAAGAATATATAGGAGTTCTGGCAATGGCCAGATTCTCCACTCAAGCCATGTATGTCTGATTATAGTGTCTCTGCTCAGCCTCCATTGGTAATACCAGTGATGCGGCTGAGTGAAAGACGCTGGGATCTCCTAGAGTTCTGCCTTTCCCTCCACGAGTGTGGGAAAGGCTTGGCTCGGAGATCTTGAGTGAATGAATATTGTAATAGAAAATAATGTGTGTATTTAAGTATTTATTTTGTTAGATTAGTTTATTTTTGTTTAGTTTAGTATCTTTTAGTTTATATATATTTACGTTTAGTATTATTTTATTGCTGTTTATTACTTTTATGTATTGTGCATAGTATGAATGAGCTACTGTTTATCACTATTACCATTGTCCTTGAACGTGACAGATTGCAATATATCTCAATAAAGAAATTTTCTTAAAAAAATAAATAAATAATAATTATAGATAAATAAAGATTTTAGAATAAAGGAATGTGTATTACTGGTACTAATCCCCTGTCCATTACTAGAAGAATTGAATTTCGTGGTGTCCATCACTAGTGCAAAAAGGTGCTTTTTTTAAAATGGAGATTATATCTGTATAATTGATTTTTTTTTTCAATTTTAAAGTGTTAAATAGAAAAAGAATACCGTAGCGATTCTAAATGTCCAATGGAGGAGAAATTCATAACTATAATAATTAATGAAGAGAAGAATAGTTGGGGTGGTCAGTCAAAAAGGCTTGGTCGGATAACCGTTAGAGATGACGCCACCTACACATCTCTTCTCTCTCCCCCTCCCTTGTAACGAATTTTATTCTCCCTGCAACTTTTAAGGAGACAGGTAGTACTTCTTTTATTTATTTCTTATTTCAGCTTTCTCAATTTCTTCCCTCCTTCCTTTCATTCCTTTTCTCTGTTTTTAACTCTTTATTATATTATACATTGTCTGCACATCTTGATAGACTTTACAATATCTCAATTTTCTATCTAACTACTCCATTCTCAATGTTTTAATTCTACTATTTATTTTCATTTCTTATATAACTTCATATTTCTGTTTTATGTTTTACATTTTATTCTAAGATTCCCATTGTAACACTTATGTCACCAATTTAAAAAAAGAAACAACAACAAAATTAATTTTAGAAAATTTCAAATAATACGACGAAAAGTCGAAGATGAAATTAGAGTAGAGATGGAATTAATTTGAGGTAACCATGCTTCGTCAAAATCTGAGGAGTAGGGAAGGTGTCATAACCGTTTTATTGGCATGGAATGGTTCAAGAAGAAAACTTAACTTTAGTTAGTTAGGTGTAATTTCAAAGATTACCCAGCATATTATATAAAAAGCACTTACCGAACTATTTCACATTTACTAGTTTCATTACTTGGGTGCTATTCCAAATTAATGCTTCTCTACTGACCATAAACAATGCTGACACTCAACCTGAATCTCCCTGTGGTTTATTACAAGAGTGACATAAAATTTTAATCTAATTTAAGGATCAGGCATAAGGTCACCTGTTTCAATTAAATTAATTGCTCGGGATAATAAATCTTCCTTCTTTCAACATGGCCGCTGAAGCCATCTAGATCCGGGCTAATCAAGGTTCTAAGTCTAGATTGCCACCACATTTTCCTTAATCTCGTCTTGCTACTGCCTGTTATCTGCCTTAATTACAGTTTCTCATACATTGGCTTTAATACTGCTAACAGCAGAGAAAGTTTAAGCTCTTCTTATAAACCTCATTAGCCGTGAAAGAAAACTTTAAATAAAATTAATTTTCTCATCTCAAATAAATAATACTACACAAATTTAATTGGAATTTCGCATAACAGTTGAAATATGAAATATTCTTGATACACTTGATATTTTTTTTTTATAGTTAGACTAACCTCAGCCCCAACCAGGTACGTCTGCACAAGAAACGATTGAAGAATCACCTTTCTTTACTCCAAACCCCTACCAAGTGCTTCAAAATGACAAAGAAGTAATGGAGTCTGCAGCAATACCCAGAGAACCAAAGCCTCCTCCGATATTTGTGAAAAATATAAAAAATTTCCAGATGTTCTGCACCCAACTAAATAAAATCTGCTCTGGCAGTTATTCATGCCTTAACAGGACCAATGACACCAAGATAACACCTGATTCTGCAGAAGCCTACCGAAAAATAGTGAAGTACTTATCAGAAACAAATGCGAATTTTCACACTTACCAGCTGAGGCAGGAAAGAGCTTTACGAGTGGTGATAAGAAATTTACATTCCTCAACCCCCACTGAAGTTATTAAAGAAGAACTAACGACGCTTGGTTTCAATGTACGCCAGGTAACAAACGTTTTGAAGGAGGACAGGGAACAGCCAGGAGTACGAAATAGGATCCCACTACCATTGTTTTTCGTGGACTTGGAGCCATCACCAGGTATCGAAAAAATATATGATATCACAAGAATATACTATACAATGGTGAAAGTTGAGAAGCCATATCCCAAGAGAGACATCGTGCAGTGCCATAATTGTCAGACCTATGGCCACACGAAGACATATTGCCACCATCTGCCGCGTTGCGTGAAGTGCGGTGAACAGCACAAATCTGTAGAGTGCACCAAACCTATACAAGATCCAGCAGTATGTGCCCTATGCTTGGAGGGACACCCGGCTAACTACAAAGGCTGCCAAATTTACAAGAATCTCAAAACCAGACACCAGAAAAACCGGATTCAAGATGAAGCACTAAGAACAAGAAGAGAGAGAGAGCCTTCCAGAATTGTAAACAATGATGTATCATTCTCCCAACTACTTAGAGGTAAGACTTTAACCGATAAATGTCAAGCCCTGCCACAACAACAACCTCAAACCCAACCTCAAAATCCTCTTCATCCTAATATACCTAACCACCAACAACAAATTCCTCATATTCCTCCTCCTTCAAATGCAACAGATCTCACAAGTTTGTTAGCATCTTTCCTCACCGATTTCAAATCCCTTGTTACTCCACTCATATCACTCCTCACGAATCTCGTATCTCACCTCATCCCTCCTTTGAAAAATCCTTAAATGACTCACATCCCTAAACCCATATCCATTCTCCTTTGGAATGCGAATGGTGTTAGAAATCATACAGACGAACTATCTACTTTACTACTTGACAAGAACATTGATGTGGCACTAATTACTGAAACTCGACTAACCACTAAACAGCACTTCAATATACCACAATACCTGACATATCGTACTGACCACCCTGACGGAAAAGCACATGCCGGTACTGCTGTAATTGTACACCAATCCCTCTCCCATCACCTACTCCCATTACCAATACATGATTTCCTACAGTCCACCGCTATCGTGATAAAAACCTTCTCCTTTCCGGTCACTCTTGCATCAGCGTATTGCCCTCCTAACCGATCCATATCCAATGCCCAATTCAGTTCTCTCCTCGACTCCTTAGGACATCACTTCATCTTGGGTCCAGACCTAAATGCCAAGCACCAACAATGGGGTTCCAGAACCACGAATTCTCGTGGCCGAACCCTGCTGTCTGCACTCAATTCCCAACGTTTTCACCTCCTTTCCCCCAACTCTCCTACCTACTGGCCCACAGATCCCAACCGTAATCCTGATCTTCTAGATTTCTTTATCCACAGCGGCTTAAGTCCCCTCAATTGTTCCATTACACGTCTAAATGAACTTTCCTCTGACCATAGTCCTCTAATCCTTAATGTTTCACTTGAACCTGTTCCCAAACCTTCTCCACCGTCATTCATTAGGGGCCCAGTAAACTGGGACCTTTTCCGCCAAATAATCTCCGATAATATTGATCTCAACATATCCCTCAAAACTCCCGATGACCTTGATAGTGCCGTAAATTCCTTTACTACCACAATCCAACAAGCCGCCTGGACTGCCTCCTTTCCAAAAGACTCCTCCAGAATTCCTATAAAGACCATTCTACCCCAACACCTCCTTAACCTAATCCGCACCAAACGCCGTGCCAGATTATTATGGCAACGATCCCGACATCCTACCGACCGCTGCTCCTATAATTACTACTGCAAACAATTAAAACTGGAATTAGCCACCTTCAGATCACAATCCTTCAACTCCTACCTATCCTCCCTCTCTTCTCGCGACAATTCCCTTTGGAAAACCACAACAAAAATCCTAAATCCTCACCGCATTTCCCATCCTCTCCGACGAGGTGATGGCTCCTGGGCAGCATCTGACGAAGATAAAGCTGAGGAGTTCGCCATTCACCTATCCAATACATTTATTTCACATCCGGAATCCCATCCTGCCCACACCGTAACAGTAGAAGAACTCCTTACATCACCAATCCCACTTTCCTTGCCCCCAAAAGCTATTCATCCTTCCGAAGTAAAATTTCAATTAAAAAAACTAATCCTCCGTAAAGCTCCTGGACATGATCTCCTTACACCTCAAATCCTTCGACAACTTCCATCCAAAGCAGTCATATTCCTTACATATATCTACAATTGTATCCTACGCACCACCCACTTCCCTCTGTTATGGAAACACTCCACTATTATCCTTTTCCCAAAACCAGGAAAACCTCTCAATAGCTCAACATCCTATAGACCAATCAGCCTACTCCCAATCCTTTCAAAAATTTTTGAAAAGATCCTTTTGAAACGAATCCTACCCATTATAGAATCCCAAAATATCCCTTCCCATCAGTTTGGTTTTCGCTCTCAACATTCTACTGTTCAACAAGGACTCCGAGTCGTTGATCATATTTCCTCAGCCCTAGAAAACAAGGAATACTGTTCGGGTGCCTTTCTGGACATTGCACAGGCATTTGACCGGGTATGGCACTCCGGACTGCTCTCCAAGCTTAAAATCCATTTACCTCAGTCCTTGTACCTAGTCCTCCGATCCTACCTCTCTGACCGCTCCTTTCGAGTTCGCTGTGGAACAGAATTTTCCAATATCTACTCCGTTAAAGCCGGTGTTCCCCAAGGCAGCGTCTTGGGTCCCGTGCTTTACATCCTCTTTACTGCTGACATCCCTGTTCATCCCGATACTTTTCTTGCAACATTCGCTGACGACACCGCAATCTTATCATCCAACTCTGATCCCGAAATAGCATCCTTAAATCTCCAAAGTCATCTCACCTTGATTGAGCACTGGTGTAATAACTGGCGCATTAAAGTTAATGAATCTAAATGCCAACACATTACTTTTACACTCCGACGCAATTCCTGTCCACCAGTACTCTTTAATTCCATCCAGCTTCCTTATTCAGACACAGTCCGGTATCTTGGCTTTCATTTAGACCGAAGACTAACTTGGAACCCGCATACTAGACTCAAAAGACAAGAACTCAACCGACGATACGGCCAACTATACCGACTACTAAGCAGAAAATCTAAACTTTCCATTGAAAACAAGCTACTGATCTACAAGACAATACTGAAACCTATTTGGACTTACGGACTAGAACTGTGGGGATCAGCAAAATTTTCTAACATCAAGCGCATCCAATCCTTCCAGTCTAAAGTCCTTCGAACAATAGTCGATGCTCCTTTCTATGTATCCAACAAAACCCTACATCATGACCTTAACATCCCATTTGTCCTAGACCTTATCCCAGAAAAGTTCTCCAAATTTCACCAGAACCTTACTTACCACCCAAATCCTCTTGCACAATCCCTATCAAGCATCTCCCATCCCTATAATCCTCCAAGAAGGTTGAAACGGCAGTGGCCTCGCGACCTTTTGTAAATTACATAAATTGGAGTTCTGGCAATGGCCAGATTCTTCACTCAAGACATGTGTGTATGTGGCTAAAGTGCTCTCGACCAATCTCCGCTGGCTTTAGTACCAGTGACGCGGTTGGGAGAGTAGCGCAGGGTTCTCCTGGAGTTCCCTCGCCTGATTGTATATAGGTATGCATGTTATTTTTTTTTTTTTCCTTAGTTTTAATTTTCTTATTTTTTTAGGTTATTTTATTTTATTGTCTATTGTATATACTTTTGATTATTATTTTGTTCTATTTATTTTATTTTTTTGTACATATGGTGTGAATGTCATCCTACCTCACTATAACCAATGTCGAACAGACAGATTGTTATAATACTCAATAAAGAAAAAATAGTTAGACTATCTGCACCGAAATGTCAAAACTACCACATATAGGCGAAAAGTAATTTATGATATAAGATAAAGTAAATTAATAAAAGTAGGAGTCTTAAGGATATTAAGGGGTCAGTGATGCTAAAATGTGGGTCATAAGTATTAAATTCGAAATTGTGACCCAATGGGGCGTCCAAGCACCTCAATATTTTTTTATAATCGAATATGATAAACTATAAAAATAATAATAGTAAAATTAATAAAAGTAAATGGAATAAAATGATATAGCTTTCATAAAGATTATTTTCACACCAGTAAGCTACCGATAACGTTCAGTAATTTTTTTTTTATGCCTAGATTAACAATTGATGATTTGCTGTATGAATGTTACTATAAACCATTGTATAAATCATTAGTTTAAGCAAGTCGTAAAACTTGTTTTGACTTTATTTGGAACTGTAAACAGTAGTTAAAAGAGGAACGTCGCAGTTGGGTGAAGTGGTTCCGCCGCCAACAATGACTACACCGTCTTCTTCTGATAGTCCACCAAGTGTAATGAATAATTTAGAACGAAACGAAGTGAGTGGCAACGCATGCGAACCGGTCACCGGAACAAAAAGGTCAATAACTGCTAACGGAAGAGACCCGAGAAAACTTAAAAAGGTGAGTGAAGTTACTATAACTCAAAATATATTTTAAGTCTTAAATAACGTTAGAGATGAACCAGAATCTACAAAAACACAACCTGCTCGTATAGGCCCTCCACCAATACATCTAAATGATTTACAGAACTACGCAGAACTTGTTACATAACTTCAAAATGTAGGCGGGCGAAATAGCTTTAAGCTAAAAAAAAACTACAAAAGGTGTCAGTGTATATCCCGAAAATAAGGATACACAACGACTACTGGCGGGTAGTTTAAGCGAAAAATATTTTATATACAATTTTTATATTACACTAAAATTAAAAATTGAAGAAACTTGAGCAAAAAGAACTATCCCACAATATATTCAATGTCAGCGGTACGGACATACTAATACGTGCTGCAATCACTCACCGAAATGAGTGAGATGTGGTTTAGGCCATGACCTGTACGAAGCCAAGAGACACAGCTGCGAAGTGTGCCAATTGCGGAGGGTCATATTTTGCTAATTACAGGGTATGTCAAACTTTAAAAAAATTAAGTTAAGCGAGAAATCCCATGAAAAATTCGAAAAAAGATTCCAAAACGCAAATCATTATTATGCATTTCCAACAATCCATGAATTCCCGCCTTTACCTGAACATCAACCGTCTCACCCCAGCCCATTAACGTCGAATCCACAGCGTTCGAAAAGACAACCTTCACGAACAATACTTGATGGACCATTAGGTCCTCAGAGCATCAGGAATTTTCAGGAGCGAAGAAAGGAAAACCGCAGACGATATCTCTGGCTGACATCTTCTTTTCTTTTTCTGTTCTTCTCTACCTTCCCTTTTAGGCTATACGGGATTTTCCCGGGCCGAAGGGTTTAAGGGGGAATTCAAAATCCCCTCCGGCAACGGGACGCGAACTCGTACTATTTCAATCTTCTCAAATCTGTAATCCAGTTGCCAGGCAACTCGCGGTGCTGTGCACACGCTTTAGCCTATTCGGCCACTCCGCCCCTAAATCTCTGGCTGACATCTATTCCGCATCAACTGTTAGTAAGTGGGTTGAATAACCTCATTCAGCTCCTTTTCAGCATCCTTCAATTACTTTAACATGTTACCCAAACCTTATTTACTGGTTAAGGCCCCTAATCAGCCGAATGTGGCTGTCCGTTTTTCTTTGGAACGCAAATGGTGTTAATCAACATAAGACTGAACTTGAAATTTACTTCCACGACAAACGTACAATGACTGAAACACGCTTGACTCCACACTCCAAATTTTGTATTGCTGGTTGCAGAATGTACAGAACTGATCACCCAGACAAGGTCACGGTGGCACAACGATACTAATTAAAACATCACTTAAGCACCTACACCCGCTACACTTGACCTACAATCGACAGCCATTACACTGCATACACATTATCTTTGTGGTATCCACTGAGAGACGTGCTCACACCTGTGATATTTTGCAATTTCTTCAGTCGCCTCGGGAGGTATTTTATTGCAGGAGGCGATTATAATTTCAAAAACCAAAACTACTTTATTTTTTCGTCACTAACGGACTAAGCACTGTACCGTATCCAATAAATGCAAGCTGCGATCTTTGTTCAGATCATTCTCTTCTCAGCTTAGTACTGTGCGACGAACGGCCTACAATGTACTAAAATGAAACGGCCATCTCTTGTAGGAGGATTTATCGACTAGGATGCATATGCTAAGCGGAATGATCTCTATTCCAATGTCTCTAAGGAACGAAGATGATATTGAAGAAGTTATGGATAAATTCAGAAACAATATTCAACAAGCTTTATTGTCTTCTTCTATTCCAAGACTCAGTATAAATGAGTGGCTTCCAACATATCCTCAGTACAGAAGAGATTTGATTAGGAGTAAGAGACGGGCTCGCGAATTATGGCAAACTGCCCGACTCCTATCTGACAAACGGACTTTCAATAGACTTTAACAATGAACTAAAACGACAGATTCAAATATTCAAAACTAAAAGTTAATACAAGTACCTGAGAAATATTTCAACTGACGATGGGAGCTTATGGAGGCATATAAAAAAGCTTGTAAAGCATCGTGAAGAGTCTGCACCTCTTCGAAACGAAGATGGTTCATGGGCCGTATCAGAAATCGAAAACTTGAGCTATTCGTTATCCATCTTTCTTCGGTTTTTACTCCATGTATTGAATTCACCAACATTGAATAAGAAGAAGTACTAAACACTTTAGACATTCCACTACAATTGGAATTACCACCACCTTGCTTCAATCCGAAACTTGTAGCAGAACAAATTAGACAATTACCTAAAAAGAAAGCCTCTGGCCATGACTTGATAAATGGCTAGAAAAGTTCTAGTTTACCTAACGTCTATTTAAAATGCAATACTCAGAACGATCAAATTCCCTGTACAATGGAAATACTCATACAAAACCAAACAAGGACAAATACACCTCCTGTATTTGTAGGGCAATTAGTCTGCTCCCAATATGTTCTAAAATCTTTGAGAGACTACTTTAAAAAAGATTTATTAACATACTGACGGACAACCAAATAATACCCGACGATCAATATGGATTTCGTCCACAGCATTCAACCATTCATCAATTACACAGGGTGGCTGACTACATTGCACTAGAGTAGAAATTGTTTGCAATTGTAGTATTTCTAGATTTTGATCAAGCATTTGATAGAGCTTGGCATGAGGGTCAAGAAGGGGCCGCCGGGGTCAATCCAAAGGAGGGGGCCGCTGGGCAATCCTTTCCCTCATGGCGATAAAGCCACTATTAGTAGTTTACCGACAGCAGACTTTGATAATTGTCAGTACTTCTGACATGTTCGGATCGAAAAAATTATGTTAAAAAAAAATGTAAATATTCCATGTTAAACTTTTGTTTAGTCGTCATAATGTGACTATATGAACAAAAATTATTAAACTTTAAAAATATATATAGGATCTTATTGTTATAACTATTACTATCAATCTTGATTATTTGAAA
Organism: Nezara viridula; assembly: GCA_928085145.1. Classification (NCBI taxonomy): domain Eukaryota; kingdom Metazoa; phylum Arthropoda; class Insecta; order Hemiptera; family Pentatomidae; genus Nezara; species Nezara viridula. The sequence continues at coordinate 77,010,918 of OV725081.1, forward strand.
AAGAAAAAAATAATCTGAATAAGAAGTATCATAAGTTGTTGAGTTTAGGAAAGATCATGTGCATCCCGATGGAATATTACAGAACACGTGAAAAAACAAAGGTAAAGAAATACATACCGACTAAAATGCTGAACTGCAAATCAGAAATAAATATAAATAATTAAAGCAAAAAGATAAATAAAAACACTGAAGGTTATAAAAAGGTTACTAGCTCATATAACCTTACAATGAGATTACGATCCCAACAGTCGATGAGACCGCTCTGTCATCGGTTATTCAATCGATAGGTTTAGGGAACGGTCTAGTAGATTTTCAATGTCGTCAATAACTCAGCGTTGAGTTAAAGAACTTTCCGCTATTTGAACACACGATAATTTGATAATGATTTAGCAACTTCATAAATAATATGAGTCTACTTACAAAGAGCTTAAAATTCTATAATTTTGTAAAAACAAATAATGCCATTAATAGACCAAATTTCAGACGATTCTATCTAGCTTCTTTGTAGCTTCGTATTTCGCGGTGAAAATTAAAATTTTGTTAAATATTTATTTTCATCTTGTAAAAATCATTATAAAAATGTACGAAGAAAAAAATGAAGCCATCCCTCATTATCAGCATAGGACTCGCATGTCATAAGCGTGTGTGCACTTATACTTATCTCTCTATTATATAAAAAATGTTTAGTAACTTTTATATTATATTTTAGTGTTAGGATAGTAGGGGATAATTGACGATAATTTCACCATGTATGTGCTGAGCGCCTGTTACTTCTTACTCCGCTAATACAAAATAAAGAATTTATACTCAAAATTTGTACGGGAAATTTTTATTTTTCTTGTCGATAAAAAATTTGTTTTATATTGATAATAAAAAATATAATTTTAACTACAGAATACATGTAAATTAAATGTATACAATTTTAACAGCAATTACTATAATTAAATAAAAATAGCATAATTTGTAAAATGGAGGTTGGTCTGCCGTTCGGGTTACCCTATAATTTATTTATAAAAATATTTCACGTATAATCTTAAATGGAATATATTATATAGATTACCAAATAAATTAAAGAAACTGTGGTAAATAATATTTCTTAGCTGACACAGTACTAAAACTAAATACATTTATTATAGATATAAAGAGTAATACGATTCATTGGACAAGCAATCCTCCCTCAATTTATGGGTAACAAAGCCCCTTTATTAGGCCACGTGGAACTCTGCTGTGTTCCCTTTCCGGTTTTAAATTCTACCTGAACTTTATTGAAGAAAGAAAAAAAAGGACTCATAGAATATTGCATCTTGGATTCTAAGCTAAAATTAGAGTCCTGTATTGCCCGTATTTTATTTGAAACAAGGCAAGGTGAACGAACCTTTTGTGCAAAAAACACTCCATTCTTCTTTAAATGTTAACAAATGGCTTAATTGTGTTTCATATTTTTTTTTTGTTTTTGTTTCTGTTTGTATGGAACGTGACCGCTGGTTATTACTCAAATAATACCAACCAACAATTTACTCATTAGTATCTTAATTATAAATGCAAATCGAATGCAGACCTTCAAAAACATATTTCATCTCATAAGTGTCTAATTTTTTCTTGTAATTTTATCTGTGTGTATTATTTATGTTTTATTTTCAAACATGTCTTACTAATATTTTCTATTATTTTAATTTTTGTTTTGTTTTTTAAACAGGAAGAATATCAACAGACGTGTTGAAATAGCCAGTAACAGCAAAAACTATTCAGAAGATGAACATAAAAAATTATTATCTTTAATCTTCTTATCAAAATTTTCCATTTAACATAACATGCTTATGAGAAAGATTTTTATGAGGGTTCCTAATTCTTATTTGATCACAAACATATTTTGGCTTGTTATTAAGACATTTTTATCTTATATATTTCAATAATTAAAAATATAAGATAAAATCTAAAACAATTAACAAAACAAATTAATCTGCAGAGTCACTACTAGCAATTAAGTGAGGTAGTTTTATTCATACAGAATAAAATTTATATTATAAATATTTAATAAATAAATAAATTGTATAACGAAAACATGTTACTATTGTTTCATTTACTTAACATAGATAAGACATACATTTAATAATAAAAAATAAAAATACATTTATGAAAAACTAACGTGTCAGAAATAATGTTGCCAGTATTAGAAAATTGGTTTTGGTCTTGCAATTTACAAGGCTAGTAAAAAAAAATCCATTTTTTGAATAAAAATTAAGGTGAAATAGTTGCTAATACTTGACAATTTTAATTATTATATGTAAAGAATTGGTATAACCAATATACTTTTTAATTTAACTAGTCTAATTTTTATTCGGGCAAAGTTAGGTTTCTCCTATCTTAAAATAATACAGTAATATCTCTATAGTGATAAGCTAATAGGTAACAGCAAGACTGTTGCGAGACTCTTGCGCAAGACCAAGACCAAGATCAAGACTAAGTACGCAACTTGCATTTGGGCAACACTAGTCAGGAACATGAAATTTTATATTATTTATTTTTCCTAAAAGTAATTTTATTATGATTTTATAAATATCAAATTTAAATCTTCAATCTATCATGAATCTTAAATTATTAAAATTCTAAAACTGAAATTTTATTAATTTTTCTAGTTTAACTTTATTCTACCGAATTTCTTTAGGTCGGTTTAGTAATTACAGAAGGAGAAAAATAGAATCAATGAAAATATGTTTTCAGACAATTTTCGTACCATTAACTTAAAAATCATAAAACAATTTTTATTACTGCTTCATCAACAATATTATAATTTCAAATTTTAACATGTAATATAAGAATAGTTTCACATTGAATTTTACTTTCTGAAAATATTTGTGTCAATCGTAAAAGCGTTTAAATCAAAGAGTATTTTTTTTTCACATCTCTTCATATCTCCAAAACATATCTGAAATATTGCAATTTATTTTATTATATCTTTTTTATTACACTTAGATTTCATATAATCATTTCAATTCAAATATTTATGCTAATAAGGTAATATTATTTTTTAACCAATAGACTTATCAAATTTTCACAGATATTTGATTAGATAGTTAAAGAAAAAAAGCCATTTTCATACCGATTATTACCTTGAAAAAAAATATTAAAAAAAAAAAATAACGCCGCAATATATCAGTTAAAATCACTGGATATTTCAATTAAAATTATACAAATAAAAATCCGCAGTAGTTGATTAAAAAGGCAATTCCAATTTCAATATTATTTCCACGAGTCATATATTTACAAGAAATAGTCTTATATTTTTTTTTATCATCGCCTTTGAAGGTATTTATCGCAACATTTTTCTTCCTCCACAATGATGAACAAAGTAGTACATCCTTAAAGTTTAAGTTTACAGTTGATTTAGTACTTTGGAAGCCGTTGGAAACAGGTAACGACAATTTATTTGTTCTTAAATTAGATTTTTTTAACTCCGAAGATCATTAAACCCGTAAAAGACAGCTTATTTCTGAATGAGGTAGAAGAAAAGTAAGAATAGTATTGAGGAAATATTTTGGTCTCATTCGCTTTGAGACGCGATGGAGCTTATTGCATAGCTAAGCCCCTTCAAGGAAGGCTTTATTGTCAGGTACTTATCAACTTGCTTAGAGCGAGAAGTAAAGGTATATGAAGTACTTGCCTTTATATTGTAACTGCCAGTAGGGGCTGTATAATGGAAACAGAACGGGTATTATAGAGTGTTTATAACTGTGGGAGATGAATGGGAGGGGAGGTTATAAACATCTATGTGAATTAGGTATTTTCCTGGTCGCGTTACAATTATTTTAGGGGACAACTTTATGGGGGAAGAACAAAATATATGTTAAATTATCTATACAAATCAAATTACAGTGAAGGTATAACTATAATGGAAAACAACATATATGTACGAGCATGTGAGTTTGTGTGAAGGTATATATATATATATATATATATATATATATATATATATATATATATAAGAATTTTATAATGTTCTATTGGGAACGAATTGGTGAAATTTACAATCAAATAATCAATGCATAAAATCACTTAACATTTTAATTTGCACTCTTTTTCCCATTTTATTGTTTAGTAAATATTCGTACATGCATGTATTGATATGTCCAGAAAAACTATCATTAGTCATAGCGATAAGAATATAAAATGTAAAAATATATCTTTTTTTAATTTTTCTGGCAACTAGAAGAATAATTTTGATTAGTATTCTACAGATATTGTAAGCTGTGTACCGAAGAATGGACTCTTATGGCCATTATATATGGCAACGATATATATATTGCTATGTATTTTAAAGACCGCCGGTGGAATTCATTTAATTATTTTAAATGTATAAATAAATAAATATCATAAGTGCTCACATCTGGCGGTACCTGAGCGAGGGTAACGACCCACGAGGACAACCTTTTGTAAGTGGTAATAAAAACCCTTAAGAACCACCGACCAAGACCGACAAGCTGAGTGTTTAAACAGGATCCAAAGAGACATTTAACACCTTCCCAGAAATACGTAAATATACCTGGTTATGCTGGAATACCTTGGCCTGGGGAGAGGGCGTGGTCATCCCTTAGGCTAGGAATATTCAGCCAATCAGGAAAAGAGTACAAAAAGAGAGGGGGTGACTGGAAGCTAGGACGGTTAGAGTTTTGAGGAAGGACTTGATCAGGAGAGGCGGAGAGAGCAAGATATGGACTGATAGCTGGGACTCTGCTAGGGGATCAAGCGAAGACGGTTGAACACTGGGAGGAAGACGGAGGCTGAGGAGAGCGACATGGAAGGAGACTCGAAGATGATGATGAACCAGCTAGGTAATAACCCTCATTTAGTTATACAGATGTAAACTTGTGTTGGCAACCATAAATCGTTAATTAATAGAATCAATAGAATACATGTAACATTAATCAAACATCAAGGATTCTCCTCCAGTATGATTCTCAACTATTTATTATGTATATAGGTTTAGTTATTATTTTGTATATAGATGTTTTTGGTTGTTAAAGTTGATAAATACAGTAATTAATCAACCATCTTGTTAAGTTTACATTCTACCTTGCATGCCACCAATTAGATATAGAACAAATTTAAAAACACGATACCTCTAGAAAAGAAATCCAATAAAAATTATATGGTTCAATCTAGGATACTACAGTAGGGGGTCTGTGGTATCTAACTTTTTAATACAGAATTAATATACTTTTCAGTAGATCGGTTCCGTTCTGGGACCGATATAAATACAAATAAATGCGGTTCCTGGAACCCCCTACTCGCCGTAGAAACGCGAGGCCAGGACTGCGCTTGTGCTAAACTGATATTCGTTGTAGACATTTGGCCGCCGGTACAATTATTCTACACTTCTGGCTACCTTGAGATATTTTTTTCAAGTACGCAGTATACACTTATTGCATTAATAAATCCTCTCAATCTGTTATTAGAGTCTTAGCGAGTATACCAACGTCCTCTTGAATGCTTTAAAGAAAAGCTAGACCACCTTCATATCCTAGAATGATTTATTTCAACGTCCACCCCTCCATTTTATGTGGTGTAGTTCTTATTATTCCTGCTACTAACCAATTTGTAGCCTAAACGCTTCAGACATTTATCCTTGTGTAAGGATTCGATATTTAGGCTCATTTGTACACGGCTTCATCGATATTACCATTTTTTCCCCTACTCCCAGCTAAACCATGATCATCCAAATAAGATTTAAGGCTTTTAAAGACAAATATATGCGGATCCAGAGTAGTGTTGCCCAAATTATGCGAGACTGATACGAATCTTGGTCTTGCAAAATCAGTCCTGATCATGGTCTTGGTCTTGCGCAAGAGTCTCGGAACGGTCTTGCAGTTACTTATTAGCTTATTGCTATAGAGATATTACTGTAATTTTTTAGATAGGGGAAACCTAGAAAAATTAGATCAGTGAAATGCAAAAATATATTGGCTATACATATTATTAACATATACTAACAAAGATTGTCAAGTATTAATAACTATTTTGCCTTAATTTTTATTTAAAAAGTCGATTTTTTTTACCAGTCCTGGCCTTGGTCTTGCAACAGTTAGGCGGCCTTGGTCTTTACATTTTGCAAAGATCCTTGAGCTACTTCTGTTGTTTTTCTAGCATATGTTTGGAAGGAGCATGTTGCTCTTGTGAACCCTTCTTGATGATCGTCTAACATATGGTTTTAATACAAATATATCGAGTTTATCAGGATAATCATACACAAACAAATACATTAAATATTTTCTTTCTTGTTCAACGAAGAAATGGTGAAAAAAAAAAATATGCAACAACTAATTAGGTGGTAGAAAATTAGTATGCTTGTCCGAAAACTTGATAAACGTAACATGCAGGCATATATAAAATGGAGCAAATTATTTGAAATCATTACTTACCAATACCAACACTTTTCTGTACAAGTGGATTCTTTATTTTTTTTTTCTATCTGAAGGAGGAAAAGATAACAATTGATCTGCCAATCCATCTTCAACTGTTCACCTGTCTCCTTTGATTGTACTCCAAAGAAAAAGAAAACGGCCAAGATAAGAAGGACGGCGTTAGAAAGAGATAAACTGAATGGGAATCTACAAAGACCCGTCCTCTCCACCGAGGGAAAGTCAATAGTGATTTTCACAGATTTCCATCAGGCTAAACGGCAAGAGACAACACAAGGAAAGCCCCATCTCTCTTCAACGCCTGATGAATATTAATGTCGAAATTTTTCATCATCATATTTCAAGATAGGCTGCCGATCTACTCGATATTATAATTTAATTTATAATATTTTAGACGTTGAAATATAATCCATTTTACCGTGCTGCCGTATCTCTACCGGTTTGTTGTAGAATGTAGATGGCGTAGGAATGGCAAGGCTTATGTATAATGCCTTATCACGATTAACGCAGCAATCCAGCTAATCTTGTTACGTGGCCCTCGCTTGGTCGTGACCTGGGCGTGATATCAAGGGGCCTATGGGTATTGACTAACTAAGAAAGGTATAATAATTTAAGCATTTGAATCATAATTCTGACCTCTATATTCCATCACAACAAACAAAAACCTATGAACGTTCCTTCTTAGCCCGCTCCGTCACCTACTGGAATTCATTGCCACATAACATCCGTCATGCCTCTTCACTGTCAACCTTCAAATACCTCCTTTTCCAATATCTCCTCACATCCCAAACAGACGATTCGCGGTTGATGTTTAAGTTTTATTATAAAACAGCAATGATTTTACTATGATGATTTTACTATTATTTTTACTTTTTATTTGTATTTCTCTTCACCTCAGGTTGTGCTTTTTCTTTCATGTATATATGTTTATATTTTAAACTTTCTGTCTCTCTGTGTACCAATATGAGTAAGTACGTTTATATAGTTCCTTTTTTACCTTTATACCACAATTATTCCTGAGATTTTATTTTATCTTAGTGTTTGCTTATTATTGTATGAATCACTGTAAATATTATAACATTTTGTATTAAATTATGTTTCTATTAGATAGCCTATTGTTTATAAATTGTGCAGTTATGTATATATATAGATATGTAATTTCTTTTCTTTCATTCCTTTTTTTTTTTTTTTTTTTCATCATAATAATAAGTAAATTTGGAGAAGATTTTATGTTCATTTATATATGTATGTGTATGTATGTATGTGAGCGTGTATTTATATATATGTATATAATTTTTTTGTTTATTTCTTAGTGGCTACATACTACTTTCTAAATAATGTATATTATGTTAGAATTTTTATAAGTTAGTTTTTGGCCAGATTTGTATTTTATTTTGCATTAATTCATCTTTGTTATTCTAAGGGGACTTAGTCCAAGAATAAAGTTCTATTTTCTATTCTATATTGTTACAGCCGAACCGAATAGCAGAGAAGATCCATAAAGTCGGGTGTGAAGAATAATATAATATTCATCGAGTTGTAGCTTAATGCATAAAGAATAATTTACCTATACAATTTAAAAATAAATAAAGCGACTAGGGAAAGATCACTAAAGGACGGAGCGTGCTTGCATACCTAGTTGCACAAATAGGTAGATCGTAAGTGACGCTGACGGCTCTAATTAATGAAACTTGGTGTAGGAGTGGGATGTCTTCCACACACAAACGAAACTCAACACTCTTCGGACAGTACTTTTATTTACATTCTGAATATATGCATAGGACGGAATATACATGCAAGTAGAAGTAACATGCAGTTGATTGCAAGGCCAAGTATCAATATTGGCAGGCTTTAACTTAATTAATATTTACCGATGTGTTTTACTATCAAATGGTAACATATTACAATATTGCACTGCGAATAACATACGTCTGACAGACACAGTCCTCCTATTCTGGAAGATTTAAATGGAAGAGCCCATTTATTGAATAAAATGAACCGTATTTACTTTCTATATTCAAACTAATTTTACATTTTAAACAATACAAATTTATATAAAAAAATGAAAAATGTACATTTTGAAATTATATAAAACATTTAAAAATTAATTACTTTTTTTATTATTATTTTATTTATTTATTTATATGATATTTATAACTGTATACAAAAAATACATCTGGTAAATTCGCATATGGATATAATGACATGAAGCACATGTTGAAAAACTACCCATTGTTTATATTACAAGATCACGTGGCCATCTTCTTTTTAGACGCATCGGAGGGTTATCAGGAATTGAATAGGAAGCAAGGTTAGAAACAAGAGGGTTGGGATGGTTATGAAGTTTATTATGGAAGGACAGATATCTGGATTGGGCCAAATCTGATACATAAGGAGCATTAAGGTTATTATGGATAATTTTATTTGTAACAAAGTAAGGATTATTGAGGATTTTACGAAGGATTTTGGATTGTAAGAAATGGATGCGAGAGGAATTTGAAGGTTTGGTGGAGCCCCATAGCTCGACTCGACTTTTTTTTATTTTAATTTTATTTTTCTATTTTTTTTATTTTTATTTTGGAAATCGAAACGTTTATAATAGAAAAAACAACAACTTATTTTACGAAACACAAGGTGTGAACTCCTCTCAATTATTCTTTGAGCACTCTAAGCAACTAACTTGGTTTCTCAAATTTTATTAACTTAAGTGCTGTTATTTCGTACGAATAGCATTTACAAAGGTTTTCTTTTTAGTAATCTTTCTGATATTTCTCTGCTTCCTTTTGAAGTATTCTGTTCTGTTCTCAGGATTTTCTCTATGACATTGAGAGTTATTGACAACCTTCTATCAACCTCTTTCCTGATGAGGATACAGGTCTTTGTAATTAGGAATTAGGATTTCCCACATTGTTTTTATTTTTTTATTGGACCATTTTACTATTTCATTTTATCATATCTTCAACGAAGAATAGAAGCCAAACGTGTTCAATAACCGAATTGTTCCTAAGAAATTTCTCAGTGGTCGGAAAAGACGTAAAAACTGATTTTTTTACGAATATATAAATATAATATATTTTGCATGTTATAAATGTTGTAAAAATGAAAATTTATTGTTAACGTTATTGACCGAATCAATTATGAATATCTATTACGTATATTTCTATCAAGAGGACACGGTGATAAGAGAAGAAGAGAAAATCATAACCTACAACTAAATGAAGATAAAACCAAATAAATAGTAGTAAGATAAAAACAATACCCCTAATCAATCTATCCTATCCTTCGCATTTTCTTTAACTTTTTTGTTTCTATAATTTTCCTCCAGTTTTCTATGACGAAAAGGAATAAATTATATTGGAAAAAAATTCATTTAGATACAGGTAGGAATTTTTTCCTGTTCGTTTTTGGTATACTTTTCTTGATTTAATTTGCGAAATAATTACTTAAACCTCGAGTTACCGCAGCCGATATTTGTATTCATCATCAGCAAAGTGTTAATAGAAAATTTTGATTACAATAACCGTTGGTGGCGGTTGTGGGCGCAAATTACTTTTCGTTAAAAAAAAAAACAAATTACAGGATCCGTCGAGTGATAACTTATTCTATGAAAATACAAAATTTTTGGATTTATTAAAAAATAACTTATTGACTTCTCTCAACAAATTACTTAACAAAACATATTTTGAGAATTCATTAAAAATTCTTACAAGCTGCATTATTAATTTGTTGGAAGCTGCTACTTAAGCATTCATCAAAAAATGTGAAAAGTTAAGGCTAAGTATTTTTTTCGCACAAATTTTTTTAAAAAAATACATACTTTTTGAATTATTCGCTAATTGTATTACACTAAAATAATAAACTGTTCTCCACCCTTTTTTTTTTGTAGAAATATGTCGTATAAATACATTTTAAAGGTAAGCATTTAGGATAGTTACAGCCGATAGAAAACCGATACAGCCGTTTTAGTGATATAGTCAAATAACAGCATTTTTTTTTTTTTTTGCTGCGATTTCAAAACAATACGGTTTCGAAGAGACTCCCCAAACACACTTCTTCCAAACCAAATTGATTTTTACGAAAAATTCCAACTTTGCAAACGTCATAAGAAAAGACTGTAACGCAGTACAGTAAAAAACAGTGGAAACACGAAAATCTGTTCGTACATGACGAAATTTATCTAAACATTTATGGTAGTGTTCTACCTGGAAAACTATTATTCTATTTAATAAGTTTCAGCTAACTTGGACCAAAGAGGATAACTGGAGATGCCATAGTGTAGCGGAGAAAAATATATACATATATCTGGCATCTCTAAAAATAGCAAAATCGTGTTCTTGAGGTTCTAAAACGGATAGAAAAAAACCTTCTGCAGACGACCTTTGAAGCAGTGGAATTGTCTACTATTTCCAAGTTAAATATAAAAAGAAAAATTAAAAGTTGAGTTATATACAAGTTAAATATGCTATTCTACGCAATTAAAACAGGGTTTGAAATCGATAATTATTTTTCCACTGAATCATGTAAATTTGATTTTTAATCTAAAAATCATACCTGACTTATATGATTTTTTAAATAAAAATTTAAATTGATTGTTGATGTTTATTGATTCGATTAAAAATAATGATCACTCACTAGATGATTGTGGTAAAAAAAAATTGATCATAAAATAAAACACCTATTACACACACACAAAAAAAATTAAATATTAATACATATGTATACGTTATAAATGTATTTATAACTGTATTACATTTTTTAATATTATATTTCTGAAATCGCCTTAATTATGGACGAATTTCTAAAATGGAAAATTTTTTAATGAATTTCGGAAAGAAAGATGTTCTGTTGCTAATAATTGACTAAAATATTCTCCACCCACTTCTCTAGACTCAAAATATATCACAGAGGGAACAAAAAAATTATATTACTGATTTAAAAAAGTATTACTCAAGAATTATTATTATTATTCTTAACTGTATTTTTTTCCAAACTAATGATCAGGATATGATTTTTATCACTTATGATACGAAATAAGAATTATTATAAAAACAATTCATCGAATGATTTTTAAAAATTCTAGATAACGATTTTGATAAAATTTAACTTTTATTTTTTTGATTATCGATTTCCAATCCAGATTCAAAATGATATGTATGTAGAAAAACCTTGAAAATACTGAAAAGTAAATGAATATTGGATAATGCACATTGCATGGTATATTGCAAGCACGAGCAATTGATAATTAACTAATAAAACAAAACCTCATAAGCATGCAATTCTCCTTATCTCATGATTTATTGCTTGCTCAAGGCCGTATTAAAATAAACGAGGGTTCCACAGGGACCAATCCTATCTAACACTACCTTATCGCGTATACGTTTAATTAATGGCTAATCCTGACTTGCATAACAATAACTTCTAGAAAAAATTATACAATTGATTGCAAGATGATAATAAAACCATTTTTATGCTGCCTTTGTCGGGTATAATTTTTTATAAACTAATTTAATTATTAGTTTCTCATGCACCGAATACTAAGACATGAAGAACTCCTGGTAAAGCCAATAATTTTACATCAAAGATACGAATTTAAGATAAATAATTGGATTTAGTAGGACTGCCTCAGGTCTCAGTACTTGGTACATGAAATAATAATAATAAATTTAGTTTACATAAAATTATATTTTAGTGAGTACAAAATCTCACCTTTGGCGCAAAGAGAATAAACATGTGAAATTGTTACATACGATCTTTTCCACTAATAGTAGCGATATGAAGACCTAAGTAACTCTTCCTAATAAAGTTTAAATCTTATGGAGTTGAGCTATGGGGCTCCATTAAACCATCAAATTCCTCTCGTATCCAATCTTTACATTCCAAAATCCTTCGTAAAGTCCTCAATGCTCCTACTTTGTCACAAATAAAATAATCTATAAAGACCTTAATGTTCCATATGTTTCCTATTTGGCCAAATCCAGATACCTATCCTTCCATAATAAACTCCATAACCATCCGAATCCTCTTGTTTCTAACCTTGCTTCACCTTCGATTCCTGATAACCCTCCGAGGCGTCTGGAAAGATGTCTCGTGATTTCCTCATGTAGACAAATTATTAGAGTACTACCAATGGGTAGTTTCTCAACAAGCGTGTTTCATGTGATTATATTCCTCTGTACACATTTATTTGATGCATTCATACTAATACAGTTGTAAATATCATAATAAAAGTTTAAATATTTTAAGCATATTATCGGATGATTGTAGGCTTTGTTAGGCTGTTCTGTCTCAGTTTCATTTTATTACATTGTTGTAGGAGATTTTTAATATAGAAGATTACCTTCTCGGCCTGAAGGAAATAAAATTCTCTCCCTTCACGTCCCGCCATGGACTTCCAGAAGGGGAGCTGAACAAAAACTAACCAACTCTTCTATTGTCAGATTTTTACCTTTTTTCCCTTCGTTTTTCCTATACATCCCTACCCCTTTAAGTATTATATTATTTTCACTACTCTGCCGAAAAAAAGTTCTTTTCTTATTAGACTTGAACTCAATTTTCTGTTATATATATTCTCGTAAAATCTAGGAATAGACACGTTCACACTAAATTCATTGATTAAGAAAATTAATTAAAATTGATAACCGTTGTTTATCAGTCTGCGAAACTATCCATTAATATATTTTATAACAAATTTCGCCTTTATCATAAACTATATGAATTTTTTTTTTATAATTGCTTTTTTTAAATCCATAAATTATTTTACAATACTATATGTCTCAAAAGAACAAATGAAATTCAATTTGGCAATTAGGAATATTTTAAAGAAAGGTACAAAAACCTCATACATGATCAAAACAATTTTTTTTTTTTTATGATATTTACAACTGTATTAGTATAAATACATCAAGTAAATGTGTACAGAGAAACATAATATCAAGCTTGTTGAGAAACTACCCATTGGTAGTACTCTAATGGTATGTTTACATATCAGGAATCGAAGTGGTAACAAAGTTAGAAACAAGAGGATTAGAATGGTTATGAAGTTCATTATGGAGAAGGATAGGTATCTGGATTGGGCCAAATCGGAAACATATGGAACATATGTTCCATAACATAACATAAGTTCTTTATAGATTATTTTATTTTTGACAAAGTAAGGAGCATTGAGGACTTTAAAATTAAAATGTATTCTCGCAAAACTTCAGCCAGCAAAACTGGACTATACCATATACATTTATTTTTTTCTAACAGACTGAATGATCACAGTCATTATCATTTAGATAAAAAATCATTTATTTTAATGGCCATTTCACAGTTAAGTATTATGATGGTGTAGATTAGCTCCGACATCTTCGTGAAATGTGACGCCCATTTTAGAACGTCAGGAGGAATGTTGTGATCCGATTAGAGTGGGAAATGTCAACATTGTATCGACCACAGAGTCGGGAACCTTGAACTTGAAGTTGGATGCAGACTATTTTGAAAGAAGCCAAGAAACGGTACTCCCATACAAAAATTTCACTGTTTTTTTATTTACTTATTTTTCTCTTGACTGAGGTATTTAAATTAAACATTGTTTCACCACAAGTATCGAGAACGTTTCTTTTCTAATTTTTTTTTTTAGTTTCTCACCTACTTCACCTTCTCTGCTATAAGAATTTCTTTCCCGGGTCAGAGAAGTGAGTGGGGATTAATACAAGAGTTTTATATTCCCGACACCGAGACTTGAACTCGTAATATTCAGGTTATAAAGTTGACATGAAGCAGGTGTATTGCAAACGCATTACCCCACCCACCCACCACATCCCCTCTCTATGTTATCCGTTCTATGACAAATTGAGAAATAAGCGACAAGGACATGAAGCATTAGACTAGGTATGCTTTTTAGACCATTCTCCTAAGTAAAATCCGTTTCCCTGAGACAGTAAAGGTGGTTTAATACATCACCGAGGTGAAGATGGCAGAGGTGAAATGGCTCTGCCAATTTCATCTATCAAGATTTTATTAGGTCCTTGCGCCCTCTGTTGTTTTATTGGATCCAATTCTCCAGACGGAACACGTTTTCAATATGAAGTAAACCCGGATGCTCATGGCCATAGCGGGAGTATATGAACAAAAAACAATATATTTATAGTTAAAGCCTGTTCATATATCCGTGAAGTTTATAATGATTGAAGGAAAATAAATGGACCCCGTGTGTGGAAAGTCAATATGTATAGAGTTTTATTTTTATTTATTTAAGTGCAATGCTGCTTCCGATATTAATTCTCTAGTTTTAAAATATTGTGGTTGTTTTAAGCTTGCTTTTTATCCAGAACCATAATGTTTTGATGCGTAATTTATATCGAGTACTTTTGGTCTAATTTTCGGGGATATAAGTTATTAAAAAGTTACAATAATCTCAGCCATTCATTAAGTGCGAATGTTTATAAGTAGCTATGATTTAATAGTATTCTATAGGAAGAGTACCATTTGGTAAATGTAGTAAGCGATTTTAAAAATTAAGTGATTCCAGTCTGGGATAAATGTGAACAGTTAAAATTTTATTGAAATTATTATTAAAATGTAATTGATTTTATATAATTATAGTACAATATATCACGAATTTTAAAAAAAACCACTCCACGATTTCGTAAAGTTTATAAAAAAATCGCAAAGATTTCGCGTTAAACCGACATGCAAAAAACTAAGTGTTAATGCATATAAAATATTGTATGAATAAAATGAATTGGGCAAGCACAGATAAGACGAAAAGCTAGAATTTATTAGTATTATTGGGTTCATTTTACTTTTTAGTCAAAAATCCTTGAATTAATAATAAAATCACTTCGGTCGGTCATATAATTCAAAAATTTATTTCTTGAATTAACTACACACACGAAGAAAATGTTTATAATCGGAAATTCATTCAGAATGATGATCAATCAATCTATATAATAATACGCTTATGGTTAGACGTTGTAATCAGCGATTATCGAAATAGTACGTTATTAATCGTAATTTTATGAATATCGTAGAAGAAATTAATATTAAAAATCAATAATAATTATTACAGTGTAAATATATACTTTCCTCACGATAAATATAGCCCATAGTGAGACAGAAACGTATACTACTCAATAAAATAGTATATACTAAAACAATATTATATTCAGTTTCTCCATATTTTTTCTGTGTGTTATAAATTCTTTAGTGAAAATAAATTACTACTTTGTTAATAAAAATATTTGAAATGCATAGAAACCTCCATGTCTTGTATATTTTGAAGCTATAGATATATTTATGATTTTTTTATATAATTACTACTTAATTAAATAAAAATGGCCTTTAATATTCCAACCACATAATATAAATAAATAATTTAAAAATGATTTATAACTTTTAGCCCCCATTATACGGTCATTATAACTGAGTCGATACAAGTGGTATATACGTATATTATACGAGTCAATAAAAGTATTACAATACTCAGAAGATCAATATATTGACACAATAATATTTGACGATGTCCGGATGGAGGAACTTGAGTCAATGACTAATGTAAACATGGCATTTTTTTTTTTAATGTTATCATATTGTTGAGAGATAAAAATCAATAGTTTATAAGTACGGATAAGAAACGAAATAATCGTTTTCTCTGATAGAAAATGTTTCAGTATCATATTTAAAACGCTGCAAATTATTTCACAATGGTTTATTATTTCCAAAAAAACTATACATCTAAAGTAAAATTATCTTCCTAGTTACAAAGAAAAATAAGTAAAAGGTGATTCCAATTATTGGAATAAACTTTTTTCTTTAATCATTAGTAATATGCGAAAAGAAAAACAGCATTACTTCAGTAACACATTCGACATTTGGAGAAGAACATAAAAAAAGAACCAAAAACTTGAGACCAAATCTTTACTCCTAATTGTTCGATTTTAACGGGGTTTTTTTCAGGAAATTCCGTAAACTTTTGAAAGTAAAAGGCGGAGAGTAATGTCGATGAAGGAGGATCATCCTCGGGTGACCTCTGATTTTATATCAAAATTAGAAAAAAATCGGTCCAGTATTTTCGGAGAACTACTGTCGGACGGCGTACTGCAGAGGGCGGACGGACGAAAATTTTGTATTTATATTTCGAATTCTACGAATCTTGAAACGTGAAAGCTCAAATTTTGAGAGGGGGTTAAATTTTTGAATTTTTTGGTCGATCACAATGGTTGATTATTGAAAATAATAAACCAAAAATTATAATTAAACATAGATAAAAATATGGTAATGATAGATTAAAATAAATATATTACGTACTTTATTATTATATCAATTAATAATAACATATTTAATAATAATAACTAGGCTAGATTACTTCCAATTGTTGGTGGTTTAAGGGACAACAAGCCCGCAATGTGGTTGAGCGTTGCGTTATAGTGGATCCGAAAGAACTAAGGGGCTATAGTTGTGACAGAGGGTCCATCCAATTCAGCTGTAACAATTAGGGATGGAATATCGATATTGTCATCGATATAGCACTATAACTAACGATACCACCAAAATATCGGACTTTACATATCGATAGTCGGTATTTTTATCGATATTGTAGACATTTTATAAATATGAAATTTTATTTATTTATTAACAAAAATGTAGAACTTTATATTAAATTTGCAATCTGCAAACTTCTTTGCAATGAGCTAATTTTTTGTCAGCTTTACAACTTTTCTTCACGTCCGGGATATAAATCAGATCAGCAGGTCTCTTGGCCAACGCCTACGTAATCGTCGTAGTGGGCTGTACGGGTTTCTTGTACGATGAAGAATTTCTGTCAGGAGATTCATGTTGTACCTCAATCTTTGGTGAAAGTTATTGTAGTTCTCTGTTGCAATATCAAAAATTGTAGGTACGTTTAAGTCTTTATGTAGTGTATCATTTGTGACATAAAACGGTGCGTCAACTATCCTCCGCAACACTTTTGACTGAAAGGACTGAACTTTTTAATGTTGGAAGTTTAAGCAGAACCCCACAGTTCTATGCCGTAAGTCCAAATTGGTATAAGTAAAACTTTATAAAGGGTTAGTTTGTTAGTTAAAGATGATTTTGAACGTCTGTCAAGTAATATGGATAAAAGACCTTATCATCTGTTTAATTCTATTCGTTTTTGTCTGATGTGAGTACTCCAAGTAAGTCTTTTGTTCAGGTAAAAACCTAAATACCTAATTATGTCAGATGTTGGGATTTTAATGTTATTAAAATATAACACATCTAATATAGGTTATTAGATATATCTAAGGCATATAGACACATCTAAAAATAAGTTTTTCTCTTCAAATTAATTAATGGAAATATCACTTCTTCTACCATTCTTAGTAAAATTAATTTTCTATTTCATGTCCATCTTGGTCATCTTCATTTTTTCTCAGAAATTTCCATTCCAATTATGCCTTCCATTCGCCCATGATTTTGCATCCTACATACAAGCTTTTGTCAATTCGAAGAATTGATTTGAGAATTTCCTAAAACTAAATAATTTGGGCAAATTGAGTTTACTTAGTGAGAAGGATCCCACCCGCACTATTCAACTCTACTTAGGGATATCGATTTTTCGAAATATCGATATTTCCTTCTACTATGCACAACATTCTATATGAAACAGGCAAGATGAACATAATTGTTTTTCTTACGATCAGAATCATATATAATTCCTAGCGCTTTCCGAAAACGAAAGTTTTGATTTTATTTTATTTTCATGTAAAATATCGAAGGATCTATATCGATAGTCGATAATATCGAAGTAGATCCAATCGATGGTAAAATATCGTAAGCAAATATCGGTATTCCTTTAATATCGACTATCTATGATTATATCTAGTCACAATAAAAACATTGGTTTTTGTTATTCGCTTTCATGTCAATAATATTTTTTAGTATGTAATGTTGTTAAACAATCAATATTTAAAAATTACATCCAGTAGACTCAATAAAGTAATTATCTGTGGTAGATGAAAAATAATTGATTATTTTATATTTAACAGATCCCTTAGTAGAGTAAAACCACCAGTTTTTTGTACTTTTACGGAAACTTTACAATGTTTTTGTACCGTTTTCAATCGAGCGGGTAATTGTTTTAACAATTTCGGTTCTTTTGATTCAGTAAAGACCTCTAATTTCAAAATATATATGTGAAACAGTGTATTTTACTAATATTTTTATATAAAAACAGAAAAATAAAAAAGTATTCATATACACCAGTTTTCGGCACCATTTTCCCAGTTTTTGTAACTCCGAAGAACCAGTTGTCGGCATTCCGTACCCAATTTTCAAAAAGCTAAAGAATTAAATCTGGCAGACTTCACAATGAAAGAATTACAATATAATGTAGAAATGTATATATATTTCTTGCCAAAAACGTAAGAAACGTCCTGGGCGACATCTGTCGGGTTTCTAATTTTCATAGATTTTTTTCAACCTATAAAACTAAATAAGTAGTGGGAGGTGCTAGAGTATGAAAGCGCAGGAGGGATTCCTGCTTCAAATGAGCGTCTTTCGCCAGCTCTAGACTATTCCCAACCCTTGATATTCTTAAGTAACTGAATTGGGTGTCGAAAAAAGGGAAAGGGGTTGCCCTAGGTTATTTATGATTTCTTTATTTACAAAATTTAATATTAAATAATATCAATTTATACAAACAGCAGTAATAGTAACAGATATTTTTTTTCTGGTTGGAATTTATTTATTGAAAAATATTTATATCTAGGGCATTACGTAATAGTGATAGATGTGATACAAGAAACAATAGTAATCCCTAAATTATAATAATATATAAAAGAGTGAATCAATTTTTTTTTATATATTTCTTAATGACATTTACAACTATATTACAATGGATTTGTATGCAAGTGAGATGTGTATGCGGTAATGAGCGGTAGTGTTTTCGTATGACTCAATTATCAAAACTCTTGTTGCGGAAGTTCCGTCTCATGTTGCGAAAGTTGTAACTTGCAACAAGTTATGACTAAGTTCTTGCGTTTCTAGTTGTTAGTTGTATATATACTAACTTAGTGCAATTAGTTCAGTAAAAATTACTTCTGCTAGGACGAGAAAATGATGATTAAATTAAATTTAAAAAAAAAATTCCATAAAGTAACCCGTATTAATTAATTGTTTATAGCTATGGCTCCAGCAACCTTTTTTTTATTTTATTTTATTTCTTAATGACATTTATAACTGTATTAAATAAATACATCAAGTAAATTTGGACATAATAGATATAATGAGATGAATACACTTGCTGAGTAACTACCCAATGGTAGCACTCTAATGATATGACTACATTAGGAAATCACGAGGCCATCTTCTTTTCAGACGCCTCGGAGGGTTATCAGGAATTGAAGGGGAAGCAAGGTTAGAAACGAGAGGGTTGGGATGATTCTGAAGTTTATTATGGAAGGATAGGTATCTGGATTGGGCCAGATCTGAAACATAAGGAACATTAAAATCTTTATGGATAATTTTATTAGTGACAAAGTAAGGAGCATTGAGGATTTTACGAAGGATTCTTTATTGTAAGGATTGGATGCGAGAGGAATTCGATTGTTTAGTGGAGCCCCATAGCTCAACTCCGTAAGTCCATATAGGTCTTATTATAGTCAAGTATATGAGTATTTTGTAATTAATGGGCGTTTGTCTAGAAAGTGCTGAAGTAATCGGAAACGTCGAGCGGTTTCTTGTCGTTTCAGTCTAGTATGAGGATTCCAAGTTAGTCATTTGTCCAGGTGGAGTCCTAGGTATCGGATTTGCTCAACAGGATTAAGTGGAGTATTGTTAAAGGAAACTGTAGGACAGGAAGTCGTTGGTTTACGAGAATCAAAATAAATACATAAGGAGTAAAAGGATAAAATGGTATTTGTGTAGCCCATAGAAGGCTTGGTAGCGAGAAAAAAAGAGTCAATAAATAAAATTAAAAAAGGTGTTTGAAAAAAAAATCTTTAAACAAAAAGATTAAAATGACAAAAACGTTTTTTTTTAGTGAATACATATAAACAATAAAAAAATAAAGTAAATCGAAAATACATCCATAAAAATAAGGGCAGTAAAGATATTAAAAATTAATACTTAGTGGTAAAAAAAAACAACAGATATAATAAGGACTGTTTTAGCATTAATTATTATACAATAAACGATTGTATGTATATATATATACATAAAAGGAAAAAAGAAAAGCTTTGACTTTGTTTACAAATGATACATCAGTATAGAAAAAAAATCTTATCTTTTGATTGATAAATTTGAAAATCGAGCAACCCAAACACATACTATACAATTAATTTTACAGAAAAAAATTAACGCAATTTTCGTTAATTAAAAAATAAACAAGAAAAATCTTATAAAAGATGTCGAGATAGTAATTACTTTTGTAGCTAACTGCCTGTATTATAAGTGTGATAATGGTGAAACAAAAGGGAAGCGAAATCTCAACATAAAGAGATGAGGATAAAAAAAAAAAATAAAAAAAAACAACAGATGGAATAATGTAAAATATAACAGGATTGAAGTTCATTATAAAGCATCTCATGTTAAAAATAGAAAGGTATTTTTAAACGTGGAAATCTCACACCTTAGCTACTGAGTATCCGAAAGAAACAAAAGGTCATACATCAATTGAAAGATCAGATATCTGAACCAAGCTGAAAAGTAGAAGATTGATTCCAAAAGAAAAACAAAGTTACCTAAAAGGAAAAAAAACAAAACACACTCAACAAAAGCTCTTAGAACCGAATTTGTCTTTTTCCTTTGGGATAAACAAGCATAGAGAGAGAGGTAAAATCCACCGAAAGAATTAAATCAACAGTACTTAGATATAATTACTTGAATAATTTTATTTGTTAAAAAAGTTAAATTTGTAATAAATTTCTGATTTATATACCAGAATCGCTGCCACGATTCCTGTACAACAATTTGTAATTTAACCAAATATGACACAAGGGATTGAGTACTATAAAATAACTATCATTTGGTGTTTATTTATGTCGTAAATGCGCTTACGAAATCAATTTATAACATTGTGAAAGACAGATTAATTTTTTTTCCTAACTTTATTTTTCAAATTACCAGAGATAGCAATGACCAGACGTAAGCTGTCGAGAAGTAAAATATGGAGTAAGTCATTGGTAGATATGAAGGAGAGGAGTGCCCAGCGGCGAACTTTCCTAACTTGATTTTAATATTTATCTAAGCCCCGAAACTAATACTTTAATATAAAACACAAAAATAAAATAACTGCTTTAATATTTAATAGTGTCTACTTACACTTTGACTAATAAATTTTAAAAAAGTTAACAATGGAATTCGGTAAACTTTAATTATCCTTAATTTGACATTTGACTGTCATTTGATTCAAGTCTGCGATTGTCACTTATATAGAGAATATAAATAAGGAAATTAAACACATGACATGACACTTACAGTAGGAAAGCGACTTCGGCATTCGTTTTGGCACACATTGCATGTATGTCAACAGTGTTTAAATAATTAAAGTGAATTCAAAGGTTATTCAACCTAACACATGTTCAAACTTCCGGAACTCATAATCGCTTGTTAAAACATATTCATACAGTTTTAGAAAACATGCAATACTCTACACATGATACTACAAGCATCCGTAAATATATTTTTAATTTCATTATGAGCTTTATGTCCTTTCATATTTATTTAAGTTCACACGTTAAAATGAAAAGAAAGATCTTAAATAAACAACTAAAATAACTAAGATTTATTTTTAATCATTCCTTCAAAATCATCAAAACTACTCCCAACCACATCACTGGTGCTAAAGCCAGTGGAGATTGATCTAGAGTGCTTTAAACTATGGTAAACTAATATTGAAAAAACGGAGAAATATTACATTTATACCAGATTCAGATACAAAGTAAGAGTTCAATAAAGCAAATACCGCCAGTTCATTACTAAATGTCATTAAGTACATTTTTGATGAGTCTAGACTTTTAAACATTTTTTTGTGAATTTCCACCTAATTTATGGATAAAAAAATTAAGAGCATTAAAATAACACAAACCCTTTAATAAATCAAACATAGTTACAACAAGCGCCCATTTTCTAATTTTACAAAGGAAAAAATCATCAGAATTCTTATTGATTTAAGATGATAAAATGTCTCCGAATGACTTTTCGCAAGAAAACAATAATTTATTTTTTACTATTTAATATATTAATCAGAAAAATAAAGAAAAGAAAAGCTTTCGCGATCAACCTCCAAGCTATGCATCTTCCTAATTAAGAATATCCACTATTTATAGAGGTTGAGTGTGACAAAGGGTGGGGCCCCTAACTTGATCTAAAGTGGCTTATATAATAAATTAAAAAAAAAAAAAAATCTATGGTGTGTGCTTTAGACCACACAATGGTGAAAATATCAAATTAATAATATGAAATATAAACCACAAATAATAGTTAATTATAAAAAGGATGAAATGCTGAACGTTTTCTTCACTTACAGTATGTATGTCCGATTTTTAATTTCTGATATATTTTAATTCGTATCTTCAATAAAAATGGTTATCATTCGGTTTTAAACACTATTTTATTTCGCCTTCCTAGCACGGCGTCTGTACAAGGTATAAAGTTTTAATAATATCCCATTCCTGAGAGTATGGAATGCTGAACAACTCTCTCGCTTACAGTATGCAGGTCTGATTTTTAGTTTCTGAGATATTTTAATCCATATTTTCAATAAAACTCGTTATCATTCGGGTTTAACATTATTTTTCCCTTTTCGCCTTTCTAAACGTTAAGATAAAATTTTGAATAATAGCTCATTACAAAGAGGATGAAGTGATGAACATTTCTCTCGCTAAGAATATGCAGGTCCGATTTTTAGTTGTTGAGATATTTTAATAGATATGCAAAAGTCGACTATAGCCGACTTTACCCGAAGATCTGACGGCTCAATCTAATTCAAACTCCACAAAAAAAGCTACAAAACGCGCTGAAAGATGTTTTCACTTCAAAAACCGACTCGAACCCGAACCCAGGAGTCACGAGATTCATTAAACCATTGAGCTGTCTCCTTTTTTGAACAACATTTAATTTAAAAATCTATTTTACACTATATTGATCTGTTTAATGGTTATTATTTTTTTTTAGTTTATAAATACCACTTACTAAAACATAATTAAAAATAAATATATTTCATAAACAGATGTTCAAAGAATATCATGAACCATTAATCACCCATAGCTGAATAAAATTTATCATCTCTTTGAGCGCGAATCAATTGACATCTTCCGCTATCGGCGCTTTGTCCTTCCTTTTAGCTGATTGGTTCATTATTAATGTCGTCCACTTCATTTGCCGCTCATAATTGAAATCCATGTAGCAATGATTGAGTCTGCCTTGGTGCAGTGCATATTTGGTGATATGTTCGTTCCGGAATTTCATTTATACACAAAATATGGTGAAAATGTGATAAATCGCCCTAATATATTATACAGGATATAAATATATCATAAATATTAAAAATCGTTCTGAGAACGCTCGGTATGTTAACATTCAAATCAAAGATAAATGAAGATCTTTACGGATATCCATAAAATCCTTCAGTATTCAATTTTTAGCAGATTTGGCCCAAAATAGAAATTTAAACCTCATGTCTATCCTAGTCCACCCGTCCATAACTTTTCATCTGAAGAAGTTTTCAGACAATGAAATGACCAAAGAATCTCCTAAATTCGTCATATCATAAAATTACGAGTAGTTTCTTTACAAGCTGTTATATTTTATTAACTCATAGCAGATTTACATGTTAAATTTATTCAAATTTACATTTATCACATCTATACATATGTACATTTCAATAAATTAATTTAAAAAAAAATTTATATGGATAAAAATGATCAAAATATAGGAGCTGTACAGAGAACGTCACAAGAAAAGGAATGGTTAAAATAAAATAGGTTAAAATAGCAAAACAAAATTAAAATAATTGTAATAGTATTTAAAAATCGATCACCAATTCAGAAAATTAAATTGAAATATAACTCTGAAAAATACAACGAACTTCTTAATCAAATAAAACACACTAATATCTGCTGATCATATAAGAACAATCAAAATCATACCTTATTAATTTATACAGAACCTATTCACGACATCAGGCTCCTCTGATAGCTTTGAAATAGAAAAAAATACTAAAACTAACTGAAATGCAAATTCCCTTCAAGTTAACAACGTAAACAAACTAAAATGGATGAGGAACACTGAAAAACTATGTAAAATGAAATCAAGAGCAATGAAATAAGGTATGAAAACAAGGATTCGGCACATCTACTTACTGGAAGAAGAAAACTGGAGAGAAAAACCCAAAACAAAATGAGCACTTTACAAGTAACAGTTTCGGTCATTCTAATCGTATTCAACAGTGAGAAATGGATATCGACGGCTGGGACACAACATGCCTGATAGGAGAGGATATGAAGTTCCATTATCAAGTTAGAAAGTATCTAAAATAAATCAAAGCCTTTGAACACTTATAACATGTTAGGAGAAAAGTGCCTGTCTTGGGTTATTCTTTCCAATTATCTGCACGAAGCTCTACTGTATATTTTACGATTCTATCTATCCATTTACTTTTTGGCCTTGCACGCTTTCTTTTGCATTCTATTGAGCCATTCAGCAAATGTTTATGTATAAATAAAACAAGCTAATTAATGAATAAAAATACACAGCGCTGTAAAACTTCAATACAGCTAAGCCGAACCATCGCAAAGAAGCATAGCGCTACTTTTTACAAGGTTCTGAAGACCAACAAAATGGAGACAATTTATGAACACACAGGACCAATCGTCGGGAGCAAACTATAATTTCTGAACTCAGAATAGGAGACACTAGGCTGACCCATGGGTATCTCCTTAAAGGGAATCCTTCTCCAAAATGCAGCATTTGTAACACACCATTGACCATCGAGCACATAATAGAAAATTGCCAGCGCATGTGTTCAAGAATTTCGCTAAGACTCCAGAGCTACTTCCAAGATTTGGAACCGGAAAATCAGAAGAACTTACTCAAATTTTTGAAGAATAACAAACTCTATAAACTGTTAAATGATACAACATGAACCCAGTGATTCTATCCTTTGTTGAAGTTCATGACACTTTAAACTGTAACTAAATAAATGAATACAAATAAAATAATTTCATCTCTACTTATTTTGAAAGTGAAAACGACTTGCAGAAGTCAATAGTCATCCAATTTTCTTTGAACAAAAGCTCTATGAAATAAAAGTTAAACGATAATTTAAAGTTTTCATTAGAAATCAATGAAAAAAAGAAACAATAAAATACGAATTTCTAAAAATACAGCAAGTCTAACTACACAGAAACAACAATATATTTACTTTTCTGATTTATTAAATGAAGCAATAAAATGATTTTTAATGAACTCGTAATATATTTTTTATTAGATTTGACTCGAAATATATTTCTTCCTAAATTAACCCCTGCCATGGAATAACAGGGGTTCACGAAGAAGAGAACCTAGCTGAACCTCTTACCGGACTTTCAGAATCATAATTCACGAAGGATCTTTCATCCAAATCCTTTTTTAGTCGCATCCTCCTATTCATCAGCGTGACAACTGTAGCCATATATTTTCGAGGTCCTCCGCTGCCTCAAAATAAAAATAAAAAGTTTTTGTGTATATTTGTAGTGATGTGGGTTAAATAATTAAACCTATATATTTTTTGATCAGGCCTTCACAGATCACTCATATAACTGTTAATATTTATCTGTTTCTTCCTGAGTAATTAAAGTTGTTTTTTTCAGTAGTTGGCCGAAGACTTCCATTGAAGTCCTAAACTGTAGTAATTACAGTTATAAAAAAACTTTCAAAAATAGTAATTGAATTTTAAATCCACTACTGGCGAGAAGTCAATAATAAAAGCAGAGGTTATGAGTTCACGTATTGATGAAATGTTAGTTGTATTAATCAGTATGTTTAGATTTGTTGTATTTATGTACCAAGGGCATGTTTTTAATTATTAGATTTTGTTTAACTTTATTTTTTTTATTCACACCAGCCATAATGAGAATGACAACCAATGAATGAGATGATCGATTATTATCGATGAATAATTAGATATAAAGACATTTATAATAATGTCAATAGCAGTAGAAAGGTCATAAGGAATTTAAATTGTGTTCAATAGAATAAGGGGGTCAGGCTCCAAACGAAAAACAGACTCTGCCACTCATTTCTTGTAAGCAGTGTGTTATATATCTCAGAATCCTGGACTCAGCATGAAAACAGTTATCAATGGGAATGGATTTTTAGAGACGTAGTTATGGAATATCTTGACAAAATCAGACAAAAAAAGCTGAGTTGGTTTGGACATCTTATAAGAACGGCGGACGATATTGGTCATCCAGTTGTTCCAGTACATTGGATCTAAAAGGATACCTAAGCATCTACGATTGGAAAGGAGGAAGAGAGGTAGATTGGAAAACAGATTGATGGAAGGTATACAAGAGGCAACAGCAGCAAGAAATGTCTGCATGGCTTATGGAGGCTACTACGACATATCACCTTAAGAACGGCGTATATATATATATTTATACGTATATATATATATATATATATATATATATATATATATATATATATATATATATATATATATATAGTGAACAAGAGTTAGTTAATCAGCGAAATGAACAGACGGAAATATTAGAAAGAGATGGGTTAAAAATATCTAATGATATTTTAAAAAACCGCAATAATGACAAATGATAAAGGAATTTGTAGAAATAGATAAAAATCGAAACTAAATATGGAAGAATCAGGTCGGTGAAACAGTTTAAATACCTTGGGTAACTCGTAAACTACAGTGGTAGAGACATGCAAGCAATACAGAGTACGGAAGTAAAATTGGACAAATTAAGGTTCTTAGTCAGGAGTTTGTATAATAAAATGAATCTTTTCAGGATAGCCAAAATTAGATGTCATCGAATTTAGTGATAAAATCAATGATACTCTTTGGGGCGATGACTGTGGGATTTACCAACATGGAATCGTTAATATTTTATTTTATTTTATTGAGTATTAATAAAGTCTGGCACACTGAAGGGCATTGGTATTAGGGTATTCATTCACACAATATGTACATAAGAAAGGAAAATAAATAAAAATAACCAAGTAAAAAGAGAAAATATATATATATATATATATATATATATATATATATATATATATATATATATATATATATATATATATATATAAATAAAAAGATAAAGCAATATACAATATAAGTAAAACACATTCACGTCTATTGGAATCATTACTGAGAACAGAAAGAAAGATTATGAGAATAATAAACGGGCCGAGAAAGGTGGGGGAAGAACACCGACGAAAAAAAAAACGATGATTTATTTATGACTTTATGAACAGATTGAAAACTTGGAATCATCGATGAGAAAAAGGAAATTAAAGTTCTTCGGGCATATGAAGAAAATGGATAAGCTAAACAAACAAATATTCGATTAAGTGGTAGGACAAAACAATATAAAAGAGTATCCGGAACAAATAAAAGAAGAAGCCTAAAAAAATGGTTATTAAAGAGGAGGACTACCAAGTTAGAAATAAATTTGTAAAATATTGAAAAATATAAAGGTTCTCGTAGCGAAAGAGAAGAAGCAAGAAAGAAAGAAGTGGACAAAGAAAATAAAGCAGGAGATGAGAGAAAAAATGAAAAGAATATTGACAGAAAAGAAAAAGACCTAGAAGTGATATACGCATGGTCTATCGTTGATGTGCATCACGATAAATAATTGTAAATAATATTAATATATATATATATATATATATATATATATATATATATATATATATATATATATAAAATTTCGATAAAAAACATAATTATTCATTTCTCAACTGCATTTTTATTTATTTTTTCTCTAAATGTGCGGGATGTAATTTAATTTTCAAAACAAACCAATGGTAAAATTATTTTCTTAAATCCAAAAAAAATATATATAGAAACCATTAAAAGTATTAAGATAACCTAACCATAAACTTTTGTCAGATTAAGTATGCGAGCATCACACCACTTTTGGGAATTAAGAGAATAAAATCGATTTCCTTAATATTACATATTTTCTTCAATCAATATGTATATATTTTTTTATATGTGCTGCCATATATAGACTCATATTATTATACTATGTTTTTTTTGTTCTAGTAATCTAAAACCCATGTATATAAAAATATCGAATCGAATGGAGGTGGATGTCCCCACGGCAATAAAGCAACTCCCACACTACTCTGGGCTGCTACCACCATTATTCTTCATTTGTGGTCCCAGCATGGTTTAGGTCTGCCACGGCTCCATTTTCTAATCTTCATTCCAGCACTTCCCAATACAGTCCCAGCCCATTCTTCGAAGCAATAAATACCTTTGTTTTATCTTATTCAAAGCCAGAGCCATGATTAAAGATTTAAGCTAGACCCCGTTAGAATTGCTCAACACTTTCAAAGTTATTACATTTTAAATCTTGGGATTGATCACCATTATAATAATTATTATAATATTTCTGATTATAAAATGAATACAGTATGAACTGTTAAAACATGATTTGAATACCTGGTAATATATTAGATTTTTTAATGATAACTGAAAAGTATTTAAATTTGTTACACAGCACAGCGAAATATTAGGGAGTGGTTTAAGTTAATAATCTGTTCTCTACAGAATAGGAAAAAACATTAAAATAAAAACTATGGCAGTTTAAATTTAATTAAGGTGATAGATTGATTCAATAACACTGAAATCATTCATCTTATTAAAGAAAGGAAATGTATCGCCGGTTTATTTGAAAAAGTCATTGAGTGACTTTTCATAACCTCAATTAATTTAAAACATTGATGAATGCTACCTTATCGAAATTAGAAAATTTTATTGTTAATATAACTATACATCATAAATAAAAGAGTTTTGAGTCATTTAAGTTGTTTTTGTATCATTCAATAAGAAAGGAATGCTCAAAAATACATTTGAAAATTAGGCTATGTCTAAAATTCACTTAGTGACTTTTCGTAATAAACCAACGATATATGTATTTATTATATTTTTTTTGTAAATCAATCTATTTTTTAAATTATTCGTTTTAAAAATTGAGTTATATTTGGGTGTACGGGAGTCTTTCTCGACGTTGAACAGGCGTTTGATAGTCTGGCATACGGACTGATGTACAAACTCCGTAAATTCCTACCACCTACGTACTTCGTCATTATCCGTTCCTACCTTACTGACAGATTCTTCAAAGTCAATCATAGCAATGCTTTTTCATCTCTTTTTTCTCAGTTTGCTGGTGTAACTCAAGGTAGTATCCTAGGTCCTATCCTTTATACAGTTTATACAGCTGACATCCGAACCCATTCCAACACTTTCATCACCACATATGCCGATGAGACATGTATCCTATCGGTTAATAACGATCCATCTATTGCATCCCAAACTGCCAACTATTTACAAAAGACTCATATATATTACTATAATAAGGCCTATTTGGACTTACGGGATCGAGCTTTGGGGCTCTACTAAACCATCAAATTCCTCTCGTATCCAATCCCTACAATCCAAAATCTTTCGTAAAATCCTTAATGCTCCCTACTTTATCACAAATAAAACCATTCATAATGACCTTAATGTACCATATGTTTCCGATTTAGCTCAATCCAGATACCTGTCCTTTCATAATAAACTTCTGAACCATCCGAACCCTCTCGTTTCCAACCTTGCTTCCTCTTCTATTCCTGATAACCCTCCGAGGCGTCTAAAAAGAAGATGCCCTCGGGACCTTCTAATATAGAAATATAATTGGAGTGCTACCAATGGGTAGTTTCTCCTCATGTTGTACATGTCATATTACTTGTTCATATTTACTTGTTGTATTTATTATTAATTACAGTTGTAAATTTCGTTAATAAAAAAAAATATATATATTTGGGTGTCATGTGCAAATACATATGTAGGTATTTTAATCAAATTCTATCACAATATGTCTGCACAGATTGTGCTGTTTTAGAACGACAATCGACAAATAATATAAACAGAATAAATAATATATATCGCTATTGTTGGTGTAAAGTTTCGTATCAGAATAAAATCTCCGTGCGGAGTCGTTTCCAGAAATACGGTAATCCCATAATATCCCGAGGTTTAATTTCCATGAATTATGTTCACCAGAAAATACTGAAATATGGATGAGTTTCACATTTGCAAATCATATATTTGATAAATTGTGTTTAAAATACAATTCTAGGACACAATGAGCATACATATCTCTACTATTAGTACAAAAGGTTGTATGTAATTTTTTTACATATTTATTCTCTTAGCGGTAATGGTGACATTTTATGGTCTGCAACTGTTATAGATAGTCTTCTAAATAGGAAAATAGCATAAAGAAATAAAATATGAAATTATACCGATAAATCATAAAGAAATGATCGGTTTTTATACTACTCTGTAAAAATAGTAAAACTGTAAAAAATACGACCTTTTTCACTAGCATCAGCGAGAAATAGTCCGTGGTACAGACCCCTTTTTATCAAATTATTAATATCCGCCAGCAGCTTCGAGAATAGCTTCGTCTAGTCGTAACCCACAATTATTTTACTTACGAAAATTCTTGGAATTGGGGCATTTTCAATCTGGAGATCGGTAAAGTTTGTCTGTTTAACTAGGTACGAAAAACTTGTAAATACCTATTTTCTTTCCACTTGGATAGTAAGACAAATTGATAACAAAATCGAGAAAAAAAGTTCTACAATAATATGGGGCCGTTTGGTCTATGTAACCTAGGTGTTTTGACATTTTGAAGGTGTAGGTCACGCCAAACGGATTAATATGTTTCAAGGCCAATTCTTTTCTCGACTTTGTGCTGAAATTATCTTGCGGTTCAAATGGAAAGTAAATGAACACTTAAGAGTTTTTAGTACTTAATTAGATCGACAAATTTTGGTGATATCCAGATTGAAAATGCCCCAATTCGAAGAATTTAAGTAAATAAAATAATTGTAGACTACGATGAGATGAAACTATTTACGAAGTTTCTGGCGGATGTTAATAATTTGATGAAAAGGGATCTGTACCACGAAATAATATATACACACATCGTTACATAATGTTTTTATGTTCTTACTCATATTTTCTTTTTTTTATTTTCATTTGTTCAAATTTATATTAATTAACGAATAAACAATTTACGAATTTAAAAAATAAACAATATTTTACAAATGTATAAGGATTTCAGTTATCGCAGTCTTATTTTAATAAACGTAAGAAATTACCAACGTTGACTTCTAAACATTTGGATGAAAGGTTTTCAAACTGTTGAATTGGTTGTGGTGGTCCAATTAGGAAGTAATTCTTATGCGCCTGCGTATAGGTCATACACGCCTTGAGGGGGCGGGGTGACCGAATGGGCTAAAGCGTGTGCACTGCACCGCGAATTGCCTGACAACCAGATAAGAGATTTGAGAAGATTTAAAAAATTATGAGTTCGCATCCCGGTGCCGGAGGGGATTTTAAATTCCCCGCCCTCACCCTCCGGCCCAGGAAAATCCCGTATAGCCTAAAAGGCGAGGTAGGGAAGAACAAAAAAAAAAAAAAAAAAAGAAAGGTCATACACGCCTTATCCATGGAATACCTGATGGCTCGTGATTCTTCGCCAACATGTCAAACTTGTGGGACTCCTCTGACAGTGAAATACATTTTAACAGAATGCAGAGCTTACGAAAAATTTAGACTTTCTTGTGACTTGACAAACGATTCACACTCCATTTGACAGGGAGTATGAGGTTGATAAATTATTTTCTTTTCTGAAATGTTCTAAACTTGAGAATACAATCTGGTTCTCGATGAAAATAAGGCAATAATGACCCTAGTGGTTGAAGCCTTAAAATATTAAAAAAAAAATGCTCGAGGCGTCATTAAGGAAGATATAACATTTATTAAAATTCCACTTCAAACGTCGAAATCGTAATATATGTATGTAGTATTGTTTATTTGTGATTAGAAAAAATGAACTTTTTTAAAAATTATTTTCCTGTGTGCAACCCACTACTGGAGTTTATCCTGGTCATCCAACACTCTCCCACTCCTCCCTGTATATAAAGTTTATACAAAGTCTGTGTAATTTTGATGCACTTACTGTATTTTTCAATCAATAGATAATAGTCGAAATTCACAAAATAATAGTTAAACGTTTAGCTCCATTAAAAACGTGCTTCGTGTAGGTTTTGCAATAAACTGACGACATATAAGTTGCAAAGCTATACCGATTCTGCATAATTCAAATTATTTTCGGATCTATTACTAAAGAATAATTTTTGTTAAAGATATCTATAAAGTAAGTTCAAGAACCTGTATGTTTTGATTTGTATGCAAGTGAGATGTGTATGCGGTAATGGACGGTAGTGTTTTCGTATGACTCAATTATCAAAACTCTTGTTGCGGAAGTTTCGTCTCATGTTGCGAAAGTTGTAACAAGTTATGACTAAGTTCTTACGTTTTTAGTTGTTAGTTGTATATATACTAACTTAGTGCAATTAGTTCAGTAAAAATTACTTCTGCTAGGACGAGAAAATGATGATTAAATTAAATTTAAAAAAAAAATATATAAAGTAACCCGTATTAATTAATTGTTTATAGCTATGGCTCCAGCAACTTTTTATTTTATTTTATTTTATTTCTTAATGACATTTATAACTGTATTAAATAAATACATCTAGTAAATTTTAACATAATAGATGTAATGACATGAATACACTTGCTGAGTAACTGCCCAATGGTAGCACTCTAATGAAATGACTACATTAGGAGATCACGGGGCTATCTTCTTTTCAGACGCCTCGGAGGGTTATCAGGAATTGAAGAGGAAGCAAGGTTAGAAACGAGAGGGTTGGGATGATTCTGAAGTTTATTATAGAAGGATAGATAGGTATCTGGATTGGGCCAGATCTGAAAC
Organism: Nezara viridula; assembly: GCA_928085145.1. NCBI lineage: Eukaryota > Metazoa > Arthropoda > Insecta > Hemiptera > Pentatomidae > Nezara > Nezara viridula. The sequence goes on from OV725081.1 coordinate 77,044,357, forward strand.
ATAAGGAACATTAAGGTCTTTATGGATAATTTTATTAGTGACAAAGTAAGGAGCATTGAGGATTTTACGAAGCATTTTGGATTGTAAGGATTGGATGCGAGAGGAATTCGATGGTTTAGAGGAGCCCCATAGCTCAACTCCGTAAGTCTTTTTTTTTTTTTTCTTACCCTCCAAAATGTTTATTGAAACAATTACATATATAGTATACAATAATACAATATATACAATAGTCCAATAGGTCTTATTATAGTCAAGTATATGAGTCTTTTTTAATTAATGGGTATTTTATAGCGTTTGTCTAGTAAGTGCTGAAGTAATCGGGAACGTTGAGCGGTTTCTTGTAGTTTCAGTCTGGTATGAGGATTCCAAGTTAGTCGTTTGTCCAGGTGGAGTCCTAGGTATCGGATTTGCTCAACAGGGATAAGTGAGGTGTTGTTAAAGGAAACTGTAGGACAGGCAGTCGTTGGTTTACGACGAAGGTCCAGCAACTTAAATTTTGTAAAAAGAAACACGAGGAAAATAAAGATCTCCAAGTTTTGTCATGTTAATATAAAAAAATTATAATATATGTATTTAGAAAAATAAAATAAAACCCAGTACAGACATATTAAACAGCTAATCCGGTTCTAATCTATCAAAACTTCCCTCCACCTCTCCAATTAGATTATTTCATTGTTGCATAAAATGATAAAGATGCATAAAATAATAATAAACCATTCGATAATATAACACTATACAAAATAAAATGTTACCGGGATTCGTAAATTATAAAGTAATTTATAATCTAGCATGTATTTTTTTTTCTATTTTATAATTAAACACGTACAATTAAATAGAATATTATTGGAATTTCAATTATTTTTTTTAAAATTTACATAATTAGCAATTAATCACTATTTTGTAAAATTCTGAAGTGAATTTACATACATGAATTTAACAAAACATTTTTTCTAGATATTTTGAAGAAATAAAATGTTAATCAGTATTCATATACCTTGAGAAAAGTAAAAAAAAAAAAAAAGAAATTATTAATAATAAACTATAACGAGAATTCTATTATTAATAAATAGAAAAAAACACAAACATGAAATAATAATAAATAAAAACAAACAAGTAATTTATATAAATATTTATAAGCATTTTTATTTATAATTTTTTTGTGAAACTAGATGAGTAGGAAAGGATTGAATAGGCGGGTTTCAAATATGGAGAGATTGTTGGAGCGACGGATGTGGGAAGGAATCGAATTTCTGAAGGACGAGAATCGGATAATGGAAGTTGAATGGCGCGGTGAAACATAGTTTATAAATTTGAAGACCGAGAACGAGTATTGCTGGAATGAACAGAGAATATAAACTGAAGGAGTTCTGAGATATATGATGAACGGTTGGATTGGATAACTAGGAAAAGGAAATATGTCAGTAAATATTAGGACGAATAACGCCACTTCAACTCTTCCTATGGAAATTCGCGTATGAAAACATTTATATTTTTTCAGACGCCACTTTAATAAATCTTATTATTAAAAAGAATTGTTAATTTGTTCTCATATCACCTCTTAAGAGATATTTAGTACTATCCTGAATAGTTATGTTATTCCAGATAAACGTTATTTTTCTGTATCTCTTCATTATTACCTCTCAGAAAAAACATAAAACTTATAACAGATGAGCAAAGTTTGTTGCTCTGTAAATGATCGAATATTGTTTTCTTTAATAATTAATTTTCTTAGCTACATTGGGGCTTGAACTTAGTAATTCTTTACCTCGCTGGGACTTTTCAAATTAATAATAAATTACGTTGAGCAGCCTCCATAAACTTTTAGTTCTAGGAAGATAAAAGAGTGTGGGAAGTATTTCAACTAACTGGCATTGGTATTATTTGTAAAACATTTTTTTAGCTTCTAAATCTGAAAAATATAATAAAAATTATCGAATTTTTCAACAAAAAAAATTTAATGTACTAGTTATTATTCATATATTGTATTATTCATTAACTCTAATCTGTATTAAATAAAATGGGTATTATTTTTATAATTTATTTATTGAAATTTACTACTTTATTAAATAAATACAACCTGTAAGTGCGAAAAAAAATAAAAATAATGACATGAACAGATATGTTAAGGCTTTACACACACTCCAAGAAATTACAGATATGGTCCTTGACCTCCTAGACAAATGATTGCCAAATAGGTCTACCTTGTGCCACCGCTTGCCAGTTGCAATTTAAAAAAAAACATTTTAATTAATTTTTTAATCCTTCACCTTACATAATGGTAGTTATAAGTAAAAAAGATCACGAGGCCATCTTATTTTCAGACGCCCAGGTGGATTATCAGGAATCAAGAAATAAACAAAGTTGGAAACAAGTGGATGGAGTATTCTAATTTTTAAATTTAGAGCACATTGCTAAAATTAAACTTTCCACATCCTATTATTAAATTAATATGCAATGCTAAAGATATTTATATCTATCCATGACACCAGAATCAAACCGCGTATGAGCCATATCTATAGAATAAAACGAGGATAAACTGAGTGATAACTAGCTCAATTGTTCAACCGCAATGGATAAAATTAAAAAAAAAAGGCTTATTAATTCATACTACGTCAGGAGAAATCACCAAACATCCTTTTTCTTACGTATTCGTTGCTTTTTCTCGGTTGTGAATCATAACAAAAAAAAATGTAGTGTAATAAGTAATCCTATTTTTATATTATAAAAGAGCGATTTTGCGCAATTCTATTTCTCACTTTGACTCCTTCATGGCGCAAAAATACATTGCCAAGACCAAATAGATCATCACATCTGAAATAAAAATCATAAACTACTCCATTTCTGAGCAAACTGTTGGAAAATACTTGGAGGCATTAAAATTTTAAATTAAAAAAAGAAAGAAAGAAAATAATTTGAATTTAATGAATGAAAGTTTTTAGGTTAAATTAAAATACGTGTAACCTAATTAACTTTATTAATGAATTTTTCTCATTAGAAAACTAATTAAAACATTTTTAATATTTATCTTTGAAGTTACTAATTTAAAAAAAATTTAATATTAACAACATTTTTTTAGAGTAATATCAGATCCATTATTAATCAGTTACTTTAGGTTAGTTTTTTTTTTTAATAAAACAAAGAGCTATTGTTGTAAAAAATTTTGAAATGTTGGCAGTTAAAAAAGCCATGTTTTTAAATTATACTTTCGCACATTGTGAAATACTTTTTCATTTTCGGACAGTAAATGTAAAGGAACAGTATTCTATAAAATATATCACATACTGATAATGATCAAAATATCCGTCGAAAAAATTACAAATATGTAATGTTTACAGACAACAGACTTATAGCCCAGTCAAATTAGACATGTTGCCTTGCAAAAGATCGAGTAATTCTAATTTCTTAGTATGTATTGAATAAAAAAATCCAAATTTCTCCCCTTGAAAGCCTTGTGGGTTCACTGAAGTGCTCCAAAAACCATTGAAATCTCCAACTTTTTTTGGTTTTCGCTAAATATCTCATTTTTAGAGAAACGTAGATAAAAAATAGTTATATTCAATTTTAACCAACTTAAAAATACCTAACATTTTTGTACATAACATATTTTTTCTAAACCCAACAGGAAGCGAACTATCGATCTTTCAAAATTTATCCATTTCGATTTCGATTTCACAATATTGCTGTTTCAGTTTTCAACGGATCCATTCTGTAACTCCATTTAAAATCTGGCCCAAAGAATTAGTTGATTTTTCTTGAAGATAATAGGTCATTGACTGAAACGGTAGATGGTAGGTATTTTGAAAAGTTTGTTACACGGTGGGTCAGACCTCCCCTACAGCACCCTAGTTGTATGTAAAATGCATATTGTTGTGTTCCATGAAACTATGTATTACAAAAAAAAAAGCAATGTACTCTTAAAAAAAAGTGGCCGCACTGACCAAAAATGGCGTCCAAACGTTATTATAACATTGACGCAAAATTGGTGCTTCGACTTTAATTAGTTTTTCTGGTCACTAAGATTTTCGTCATAATTGGCCTTATATTAATGCTAAATAGTTAGAGAATCAAACACGAAAAATATTAAAAAAGAATTGGCCTTAGCAATAAAAAACACCAGTAAAATCAAGTTTTTGAATTCGTTCAAACTAAAGTTGAAAATCATGCGTCTTTAGTACTCTTAAATAAACTGCCAACAATAACAAAAAACACTATTTTTTTCTTTTTAAAATATTTGAAGCAGTTACTTAGAAAATATACTTAATCGGCAGAAAAGCGGCACTGGCATAGAGTTCTCTGCCACATCATTTAGTACTCACAAATGGCATAATTATACTCTTAGTGATATAATAATTGTATTAAAGAACAAATATTAATACAATAATTGAACTGTAATTTTTTTTTATTATTTTTTTTAACTTCAACCATTTTTAAAGCTCGATAGTTCGATAAATAAATTTCCTATTATATCTCAATAATATTTTGCATAAAAATAATTAACGAAAGAAATGTATTCAACGCTTTTCTTAATTTTTTGTTGAGCTAGCTGTTAGTAAATCGTATTATTTTTTTTTTAAATAAATAATTATGATCTGAAAGTTTGCAAATTTATTCTTATACGCATAATTAATTTTGGCATATATAATAGAGACATAGACAGAACTAATGTAATATATAGTAACAGTCTCACATTATAATTAGGTTATGGGAGGGAGTACACGGCATATGATGGAATAACCAACTTGCCTAAGGCAGATGAACTTGTTCGACAGAGATCGATTCCAAGAACCGACAACATTAGTCAGAGTCAACTTGACTCCTTTGGTAACAATCTAGAATGTCGACATATACATGAGTTAGAACACAGGCAGTAATAGCAACAATTGGTACAAGGTAAAACATCACCAAGAAAAAGCAGTTCCCAATAGAGGAATTAATTCAAATGTGGTGTAAATGGAGTCAGCAAACAATAAAATAATGCAAATTGGGCAAAAGGAAAAAATATTAAAATCACCAAAATAAAGCAAGAAAAGAAACATAATGAAAAAAGTTTAAACAATAATGCCATGAGCCTCCAACATACAACTTAACTTGCCAATGTTTCTCCAATGTAGGCACCAGCAGGACAGAAAAAGCAAGATTACATAAATGCAGAAAGGGAAAAAAAGAATTACAGTAGACATCACACAAAGCCATCCGCTAGCGGATCCAGGATTTAATTTTGGGGGGCCCGAAAGATTTTTTTTTCATGTGTATATAACGATAATTAATTAGAAAAAAAAGAAAGAAATTAACTACCGGTATGAAACGGTGTTTAAGTGGTTCTTGAAGTCCTATGAATTGTAATTACACAAACAAGAATACTTTAAGAGATAGTTTTTAATTTTTTTCATCTGTAAAACATGGTTATATTTAACCATTTTTGGGGAGGGAGGATGGCTTCAGCCTGAAAGTCCCTCCCCCATAGATCCGTCTGTGAAGCCATCCAAATGCATAGTGAAGGAAAGAGAAGGATCTATTAACAACAGCTAACGAAGGTTATATTGACCAGCTGGTTAGAAGTAATACAAGGGAAAATAAGTACAATTAAAATAAAATAATACAAAACGTGTTAAATTTAATTTAAAAAAAAAAATGGAAAAGCTCGAAGGTATACATCCATTTCCATGTATTCCTTTTAGCTTAGTCTTTTGATTTATTTGTTTAATTTTTTATTTAATTTGACACGTTTTGCATTATTATATTTTAGATACACTTATTTTCCCCTTGTATTACGTCTAATAAGCTGTTAAATATAACCTTCCTTAGCTGTTAACGGAACTTTCTCTTTCCTTCAGTATGTATTTGGATGGCTTCGTAAGATGTGTATTGCAATATATTTTTCATTTCTCCATATGTGTGATCTTGGTTTTTCTACCATGATGATGTCTGAATTGGCAAAAACGTTGGCAAGTTGACTATTCACATGTATGTTGGAGACTTGTTGGAGGCTTCGTAGTTTGGCTTTTTCGATTTATAGCATTAAAAACACCTGTTATGATCATGATATCGCTTAATTTTGCTAATATTTCGATATTTTTATAAGCATAGACAGAAATTTACAGGGAAAGAAATGAAGCTACTAAGATCGTCTATCAAATCAAAAATGCAATAATAGGCAACAATAAGGCTAATAGAATTGGCGAAGTAAAAAACAATATCTTTGATCGTATTATCATATGGAGTAAAGCATTAGACAGCCTTGGAGAAAAAATATTAAAGAACAACCGAAATAAAGATGATTTTTTTAACAGGCATTATTGCGAAGAAGAAAGGGGACTACGAAATTGTCCGTGATACAATATTCCCTTTCATCAAATTAATAACATCTAGCTAAAATTTCGTTTATGTCTTTATGTTACCAAAACGTAAAACGTTTTTATCCACGAATATTCTAGGAAATGGGGACGTTACAAAATTCTTAATTTTGTAAATAAAAAGGTTGTAGTTTACGATAAGTAGCGTTGTCCAAAATCGGCCTCGGTCTTGCACTTTGCAAGAACAAGACCAATACCGCCTATCTTTTGCAATACCAAGACCAAGACTGGTAAAAAAAATCGATTTTTTGAATAAAAATTGAAGCAAAATAGTTACTAATACTTGACAATTTTAGTTACTATATGTAAAAAATTGGTGTAACCAATATACTTTTGCATTTAACTCTTCTAATTTTTCATTCAGACTTAGTTAGGTTTCTCATATCTAAAAAATGACAGTAATATGTCTCTAGTAATAAGCTAATGGGGAACTGCAAGACTTGTTACGAGAGTCTTGCGCAAGACCAAGACCTAGACCAAGATTGAGTTTGCAAGACCAAGACTCGTCTCGATCCCGCATTTGGGCAACATTAACGATAAGTTGAAGTCATTCACTAAATTTCAGACGGATGTTAATAATTTGATGAAAAGGTGTCAGTACCATTGAGCCACGGACTGACAGTCTTTAATGACAAAGCGGATATTTTATCTTATAAAAGTATTGTTTAAAAATATTTCAATGGCATCAAATAAAAATTGAGGTTATTATAATTCGGTAAGAGTTCTTACTCGGTTTAAATGTTCACAACCAATACGACGCCTGGAGGCTTATCCCACTCTTAAGAGAGCGTGTAAAACCATAACGGAATACCATAAAGTGACTTCAGGTGCGCAGTCAGGTGGTTGGGAAATGGTATGATGGTAAGAAGAATACCAGAAGGACGAAGACCTGTAGCTTCGTGTAATGCTTACATGTGAGGAACATCAAGAAGGATTTGGAGAAGCAGGAGGAAACAGGTAGGTCCAAATGGCCGAAGATAAGACTGAGTGGCGGAAATGTACCGAAGCTCCAGCTCGGTGCTAAAAGGTAAAAGAGCGAGAGAAAGAAGAAGGTTAAAGTAGAAAATTCTGCCAACTAGACTAGGCTGGTATAGCTTCACCATTTTTATTTGGTATATAAGAAAAAAAAACGAATTCAAATTTAAAATTTTTTATTTATTTTAACACGTTTTGGGAAATTATGCATATATAAAACAAAAATTATGTATGCAATACCTCGTTAATTTGAAAGATTATATTTAATATTATCCATATTAATATAGTAGGTTATATTATATTTGAAAACGGTTCATTCGGTTTGGCCCAAGGTTTCCAGTAATGCGGTAAAGTACTGTATAATGGACTGTAAAATGTAGCAGACAGTAAGTAATGAAAAGTTATTTAATTCTCAGAACTTATAAGCGATTTATCCAAGTTTTTTAATTGGAATATTCTATTCACTATTAAAATAAAATTACAATCGTAGTGAAGAGTATATATACATAAATATGTATGTGTGTGTGTTTAGCATCTAGAGAATTTGAAATGTAAGGAATAAAACCTAACCCTCGATTATTTACTTTATGAATATACTTTTTGAAACATCTCGAAACTAAAACACTAAATTAACAACTTTTCTTTGGTTATTCAATACAAATGATGAAGCTATAACAACTTGGCAGACTTTTATTTATTATTTTCAGTGTTCAAATACAAGATCCGAGTTACGTGAGTGCGTAGATGAGTACCCATTATATTTTTATATTAAAAAGATGATAATAAATTCTTCAAAACATGTCGTAATAGGAAATTAAAATGAAATTTTTTTTATTCTTTATTTACCTAATTAAAATTGTAAAGAAGCTGCACTGAAATCCTTATATAAATTTATAATTTTATCTTCTGATATTTTTACATCATCCTGGCTTGAACAACATTAAAAATATATAAGCGAAGTTATATAGGTGAAGTTTATTTGTACAAGATACTGAAGTTATTGAGCGGCTTATCTATATTTTCACTTCAGAGTACAGTGGTATCGAAACATATCTGAAATATTGATCACAAGGTTAACATTTGCTGAACGTGAGTGGTTTCGGTGTGTTTAGCCACCAGCATATGTCTCCGCACCTATCAGAAAATTATTTGTTAAGTCTGTTGGATTTTTGCTTCGACTCCAGTAGCTATCACATTTTTTTTTAATTTAACGTTATCACTAACATCGAGAATATTCGTCAACAGGAATATTTATAAGAAAATATTACAACTCTCGAACTTCAAATTTAAGAGATCATAAACATTGATCGAGATGGACTATCTGTCATAAAAACAATTCTCTTTTCTCTGAATTAAAGATGAGAAATAACATTTTTTTAATAATCTTATCTTGTAGCAGATACACAGAAAAAATTCAATCTCTTAAATCTTTCCCGCAAGCATTACGTTGTTGCATGCAAGTCTTACTTCAATTCAGTACATTTCTTGATTAAACTAAGCCGTAATCTCACTATTGATGGTTGGAGAGCTATGTATTCAAACATGTATTAAACAAAAGTTTGACTTCCGAATCCCAATGGAATTTAACCATCCAGAAATTAATTTGTTGGATTATTATTTAGTTGTTCAAATACTGATGTATGCACTTACATCTACTACTTCCCTTCACGCATGCGCAGACGTTTTTACCCCTCTAACTCATATTAATACACTGTGAACTGCACTAAGAAACCATAAGAAAACTCTCATATGGAATAGAACGGATCTAAGTGCGTTTATTAAAAATTATAAAAAATGCACGACCAAATCATGCAATATTTAAAATAAATAAGAATTAAGAAACTACGAAATTAGACCTAAGGAACTTTAAATGTAATTAAGGAGTACCATTTCCTCAAGCCCAGGTGTCTGCAAACGTTTTGACCCGCGGGACACATTGAGATCTCCAGTAAGTCATGTGCTTATATTTTTTGTGATGAAAAAAAAAAAATGTTTTCTATAAATGATACTTCAGTTGTGAAATAAGCTTTCTAAGCGAGAAAATAAACATGAAAAAATGTTGTTCTAACCTCTTGTATGAGTAATTTGCTAAGTTTATTTATTTATTTTTTTTTTATAGTTTTTAAAATTTTACCATGCAATCACAGAAACATTATGGGACCGTAGTTTGGACACCCCTGCTCTAGCCTAATGCAGCGGTACACAGGACTTTTTTATAAATAGATTATTTAGGAATATAGTAATAAATGCTGCAAATTATTATCGTTGTAATTTCCAATGAAATCAAAAGTAATTTAATTTTATAATTGGTAAATGGTTGACTGTCGTGGATAATGAAGAGAAGAATAGTTGGGGTGTTCAGTCAAAAATAAATGATAATATTTATTTTTACATATGCCGACGTTCCGAACTGAAGTTCAGGCCATCATCAGGGCTAAGAAAAGAACCAGATAACAAGGTATGAGAAATATAAAAATTACAGTAAAATGAAGTTGTTAGAATAATGACAATAGTAAGAACAAGAGACAAATAATAATAACAGGTACAAAGTGTGGAATGATGAAGTAAACATAGTCAAAAAAGGTGACATAAGTATTGTAAAGGGAATCTTAGAATAAAATGTAAAACAGAAAAATATGAAGTTATATAAGTAATGGAAATTTTTTTTTTATTTATACATGATATTTACAACTGTATTAAAAAATTAAATACATTAAGTAAATTTGATAACAGAAAATAAAAACATGAAATGACTTGTTGAGAAACTACCCACTGGTAGCACTCTAAAAACAAAATGTATTTACAATAAGAGATCTCGAGGCCATCTTCTTTTCAGACGCCTCGGAGGATTATCAGGAACAGAAGAGGAAGCAAGGTTAGAGACGAGAGGATTCGGATGGTTCTGAAGTTTATTATGGAAGGATTGGTATCTGGATTGGGCCAAATCGGAAACATAAGGAACATTAAGGTCATTATGGATTATTTTATTGGTGACAAAGTAAGGAGCATTGAGGATTTTCCGAAGGATTTTGGATTGTAAGGATTGGATACGAGAGGAATTCGATGGCTTAGTGGAGCCCCAAAGCTTAACCGTAAGTCCGTAAGTCCAAATAGGTCTTATTGTAGTCATGTATATAAGTCTTTTGTAATTTACTGGAAGCTTAGAGCGTTTGTCTAGTAAGTGTTGAAGTAGTCGGAAACGTCGAGCGGTTTCTTGTCGTTTCAGTCTGGTATGAGGATTCCAAGTTAGACGTTTGTCCAAGTGAAGTCCAAGGTATCGGATTTGTTCAACAGGGATAAGTGGGGTATTATTAAAGGATACTGTGGGACATGAGGTCATAGGTTTACGTCGAAGGGTAAAGGTGATTTGATGGGATTTATTAGAATTTATTTTAATCCTCCAGTTTTGACACCATTCTTCAAGGCTTCTGATGTGCGATTGAAGAGTTTGGGATGCAATGGTTGGGTCATTATTAACGGATAGGACACATGTATCAACGGCATACGTGGTAATAACAGTGTTAGGATGGGTTGGGATGTCAGCTGTATAAACTGTGTAAAGGATAGGACCAAGGATACTACCTTGAGGAAAGAAATGGAAATAAATAGTAAAATTAAGATATAGTGAATAGAATATTTAGATAGAAAATTGAGATGTTGTAAAGTCTATCAATATGTATATACAAAGTATGAAATAATAAAGAGTTAAAACAGAGAAAAGGAATGAAAGGAAGGAGGAGAGAAACTGAGAAGGTTGAAATAAGAAAGAGAATAAGTAAGAGAAAAATGGTAACAATCTGACAGCTCTAAGGTGGAGATGCAATGCTCGTGTTATTTAAGGATGGAGGTGGATAGAAGGGATGTATAGTGGCGTCATCTCCAACGGTTATCTGACGAAGTTTAAACTAACGTATCGGACCTCTTCTGTTATTTTTGCCTTCTTTTTTGACTGACCACCCCAACATTATTTATCATTGGTGGCATTTACCAACTATAAATCTACCCTTGATTATAATGGTTTTTATTCTTTATTGAGAAACATTACAATCTGTCATATCCAAGAACAGTAGTTATAGTTACAGAGGAGCTACTCTTGATTAACATCAGTGTTTTTTTGTTCTATATTCACGACACATTAAATAACGAAAAATAGACTAATCATGTTGTGCAGAAATCGAGGATGAAATGAAGTTAAAATTATACACACAAAACCGGCCTTTCGGAAAATAATAAAAGCCTTACAAGTAAAACATAAAAACAGAGAGTATTCGTTTACAGTGATCGTGGCTAGACATATTTAAAATAATGGGAATACGCGGAAAGAGATCCGGATGGAGAAAAAAAATTGAAAATATTTAGGTCATGGGCTTTCAGCTTGGAAAATAAGCCTGAAAACACGAGTGTTGTTACATCAGAGGCCTACCGAGAAGTGAGGGAGCTGTTCCCTAAAAGCATCTGACCGGGATTATTGCCAGCGACAAGTTCCAGGCAACCATAGAAAAGAGCGAATTAATTTTGAATCCCAAAACATTTTTAAACAATAACGGTATTTGGTACTCAGCTTATTATTATTTTATTAATATAATTAGTAATATTTGAAACAAGCTTCATCATATCATTTAGAATATATATTATTGTTATCATTAGATACCGGATTTCCGTGCAGTAAAAATTCGGAAAACGTGCAGTAAAAAACTCAAAATGTGCAAAATCGTGGAGTAAAAATCCAAAATATGTAAAATTGTGTAATTAACACCTAAAACGTGTAAAATCATCAATATTATTTAATTTATAACATCAATGCATCGAAATCTTATCAGATCTTCAGTTAATCGAGTATTTTAGAAAAAAAATTGAAAATGAAATTCCAGATTATAATCAACTATTATAATAACGGTTATTATCAAATAATGCAGAGCATAGAAGGATTGAAAGAATAAATGAAGGCAGGAATTATAGGTGCTTATGTATACATTACATAGATCAGACCAATTTTATATATAAATAACTTTTATTAAAAATAATAATGAACACTTTATTTTTTAATAGAGTTGAACTTTCCAATATTATACATTCCAAAACGCTTTTGTTTAAATTTAAAGAATTTTTTAAAAAAGTTTAAATAGACTGTAATGTTTGAGATTTTCAAATGTTCAAATATTAGTGTTGAAGCTATTTTTCTATATCACTAAAAATATATATTTTTGGAGATTACGTTCTTTCTAAAAAAAAAAAAAAAAATCAATTCTTTGATAGGAATATTTTTTTCTTACATGTTCCACAATGAGCGTCTATCAGTCATTTCATATCACCAGATTGATTTTTCATAAGGTGTATAGAACTTCTCATCAAATTCTTTGTCCTATAATTTCAAATCGGGTAGTTTTATATCCATATTTTAATTTTTGACGAGAGACTAGATTTTACTTTCAGCATTATCATTTTTTTTTTTATTGCAATGAAATTTCTAGAAATCAATTCAAAGCAAAAAGAGATACTAAAGGGTTGACAAAGTGAGTGAAGATTCAAGCCAAAACAATAACTATAAATGTCTAACAACAAAGCAGCTGATTCTATGAAAGCAGCATTTCATTATCCAATACTTTAGGCAAGTTCTATTCCAAGAATAGAACTCACTTTTGTTTACATCTCCCTTTGAAATGAATTCGATTTTTGCTTCACACAGAATTATTTGCCTTCCTCATATTTTTCTATTTTGAATAATGAATTTAATTTGAACAATAAAATAAAATAAAACAAAATAAGGTAAAATTCTAAAATAAATTAAAATAGCACAAGAGTGCAAAAATTTGCAATTCAATGCATCAATAATCTAAATCGTGCAATTTAAGCCAAAATCGGCAAAACGTGCAATTTCGTACAATATAAAATTTAAATATGTTATTCCACAGGTCCTGAAACGGATAGATATTCTAGTCCGGAGTTTTTACACGCAAGCTAAAAAAGTGCAATAACATGGAAATCCGGTCTCTAGATTTTATAATTAAAGGAAATATTAGTCTTTCATTTCGTACGGTTATAGAGATATGGCTACAAATCCTTTCATAGAAATACGTGTTAATTGTGGTGCCTGATCATGATATAGTTGAAACGATGAGGATGAGAGAAATAAAATGATAATCAGGAAAATTAATGGAAAGCACTCGAATTTAACCCTTGATTAGTTTCATCGTAAATTACGAAGGAATAACAGGCGAAGAGGAGATCGTTCTGTCGAGCTAAAAAGTAAATGTTTCGAGAGTAAATATAAACGTTTAAAGGGCAAAATTGTCGAATTACTTCATATGATCCGCCATTAATTAAATTATATCTATATGCACCGCTTTCGGATGATGTGAAGTTTTATGACGATAAACCATCGACATACATCTCATAGCAAAATAAATAAAAAATTAGAGCAGTTTTCAAACTTTGAAATAACATAAATCAAATATGCCTCATAAGAAATATGACTAATAACACTAACAATGGCAATAAAAATAATTGGAGAACAATAAAACTGAAGATGGAACTAAATCAGATTATCTTCAGTTTGCCGGGAACCTTTTGCAGTTTGCTAACTATGGATGAAATAAATAAATATACACACACATATATATATATATATATATATATTTTTGGTTTGCGCAACCAACTAAAGATGGCGGTACTATGCAGATCTTTGGACGCGAGATGCATTGTCCTTACCTACTTTTTACATATATTTAACGGATTTTTTTCTAGATCCATTAATAATACCCCTTCTGGTTAAGTTCAGCATCTGGTAAGACCGATAAGTCTTCCTCTACCTCGGAATAAGGAAAGAATACATTTTCAGTACCACTAAATATGTCCATGGTTTGTAACATTAATAATCTAAACTAAAACTAACAGGGTCAGACACCCGTGGCTAAATTGTACATTTAAGCAAATATATATCATATATCTCTCTATTATATTAGTAATTGAGTACACCGAGAAATATCTAAAATTGTATATATAACCATTATAAGATAAACTTGCAATTGATAGAGGAAATAATTATTGTATTAATACAAGTTGGTACATGAAGTAGGATAGAAGCAAAACCAGTAAGGGATGGGCTTAAAGGATAATTGAGGGGTTACGTGTAGTTAGCGGACTCCCATTACAGGATCCGATCCCTCCATCGCATTAGCCCTACCTACCAATAATGACCCAATACCTCATCTCCAGCCCTTACATATTATATTCATTTTCTGACATAGGGGCTCCTGAGGAAAAACCATAGCTAGAGGCTGCGAGGATATGTACACATACAACGATACGACTAACTATTGAGATTAGTGAACAAAAAATCTAAACATACCATTGAAAACAAATTACTTATCTACAATACAATCCTGAAAGCTATATGGGCCTACGAAATTAACTGTGTGGTACGGTAAAACTTTCTAACATCAAGCGCGCCCAATCTTTTCAGTCCGAAGTAGTTCGAACAATAGTCGATGCTTCGTTTTATGTGACCAACACGACTTTAAAAACCCATTTTCCCAAGTCCTTATTCCAGAAAAATTCCTCCTCAGAATCTTGTATATCATCCAAATCCCCTTGCACAATCCCTGTCTAATGTGGCCAAAGTGCTCAATCTCCACTGGCAGTTGAAGATTTCCTGGAGTTCTACTTTTCTTTCCATAGTTGGAGAGACAAGCCTGCCTTGTAGTTCCCTCGCCCTGATTGTAAATAGTTTACAGTCGTGATCATAGAAATTTTAGGAATAATAAAAAGAAACCTGATGAATTTAAACATTGAAACCTATTCAAGATCAGTCAATGACGTAGAACATAAAAGAAAAAAAGAAAGATATATATATATATATATATATATATATATATATATATATATATATATATATATATAAATTTCACAATTTAATTGGGAATAAGGTCACTTAATTATAATTTAATAAACTAATGAATGTTCAATTCTTCTGTTTATTGACGTTTCGATCTTCAAAGCTAGAATTTTAAAAAATAGAGCTTCGATCAGGCCAGGGACACACCGACAGTCTCAGCACCGTCCACTAGCATATATATTAAGCTACTGTATATATATATATATATATATATATATATATATATATATATATATATATATATCACATTATAGGAAACAAGCAAATAGTTGAGGTAAAATTATGTAGGCAATTAGCCTAAGCGGCTTAATGATAAATTAATTGTCAAGATAGAATCGCCCTTCCTTTCTCTTCCATTTTCCTTTTCCTGTCACATTTATCATCGCTTCCTCCTCTGCGTGCCTTGTCCTATGGTGCTCTCTGAGGAGGTTTACAATTAATTAATGCAACAATGGTTTCGTAAGATTTAGTCCTATGCATTCGCTCGTCTATTATTAGGTAGTTTTTAAAAAAAAAGAAAAGCGATTAATTAAAAATAAAAAACATTTATTCTCGAAAAATAGAAGATTATGTTGACCTGAAAAGATAATCGTCAAATAATGCAATGTTTATAAATATGGGTTCAGTTGGCAGACGTGTGCAAATGAAATGCTGAGGATGGTAATTAAATATAAATTATAGTATCTGACTAAAAGTGTTCTTTTAAATAACTTACGAAATTTGGTCTAATCTCTTTGATTAACATTTTTATCTTCCAACTAATATAAGACAGATGGCCGCGTTGGCAATATACGCGATGCCTGGCAACATGAAGATTATTATACTCTGCCAATTCTGCACACTCTCCTCTGGCCAGAGAAAAAACCCATATAGAATAAAAGGCGACAGTTGGCTGTACATTATTAAATAAAAAATTAGTCGAAATAAAGAATAAAGTTTTAAAGAAATATTAAATTATCAACATTATAACAAATGACACCGATGTATCTTTTAACTAACGAAATATTGTTTACGAATTTTCAATTATCCTTATATAATAGTTAAAGAAGAAAGCCATTGTTTGATACAATTATTTTATTAATGTCCCGAAAACGCAAAACAGTTGTTTACAGATCCTACCGAACAAACAGTGATGGGTCTAATCAAGGAATCTATTGAATAATTCATAGAAGGCTATAATGGGGAATCTGTCATGAATTCATCAACAGCGGTGACATAAATCATACCAATTTTTTTTAATAATTAATTTAAACATACAAAGTACAAAAGTATACATTTTTGACATGGAAAGACACGAAAACTTTTGTGGCGGGCTGTAGAATGACTGATGTGAGGCCTATGGCGGCTGCCACATTAACCTAGATAGGAAAGTACTTCGGTGAAAATATCACCTGACTCAGTTTGATAATGTGCTCGGATAATACTTTACTACGGGCATTTACAAAAAGGAATCATACATAAATGGTTATCCCAAAAGATTTATGCAGGAAACAACTTTTCCGATTCCGGAACCAAAAGGTTTAACTTTTTTATTTATTTATAGCTCAGAATATGTTTTATTCCCTATATTTATCAAAGAAAAATATTCCCTTTTTCTCTCATGTTTTAGTCTTGATAAATATATAAAAAACATATATCCTCTCTCTAGAGTCCATTTATTACAATCAAAATTAATTTATTATTACAATACTATTATATATTAAGTCATAAATTAATTTCTAATTTGTTAATCTTTTCTGTGTACGATAATTCTGAGATCAGTTAAATAAGTTCAATTTTTGATTAATTATTTTCAATAATGTTCCTTTGCAATCGAACCACAAATTTCTCTCGCCTCCTCAACATTTAAGGTTTCATATTTCAGGTAACGTAAAATCCTAAAAACGAAGTAAAAAATCGTCTATCTGCCGGGTTTTCTTTGGAACTAGAGAATCGATTTTTTTGTAACTTTGGCACCAAAGCTACAGGTTAAACCATTCATAGCGAAATGGCGGTCGATTCGTAATTATAGGTTTTATATGTATTTATACCTGTCATTTATGAAGATAGAGAAAAACGGAAGGATGTATTTTGGATCCTATTATCAAGAATAAAAAAATAAAATGATCATGTAATTTATCAATCCTTAAATTGCTTTATCTGTAACAACTTAATATTTGCTTAAAAATGCTAATTTTGAGTAGGGTAAGCCCACCAATGATGGACATAACTAAGAAAATTTTTGTCATTTTTGGTTAATGCCGCCATAATTATTATAAACTTTTCCGTTGGATATTTAGAATCTCTAGGGTCTCCTTTGTTTATTTAACAGTATAAAATTGAAAAAAAAATTCAGTTATGCAGATATCATATCAATTTAAAAAAAAAACACCTTTTTACTCTAGTAATGGACACCCCGAAATTCAATTGTTCTAGTAATAGATAGGGTCATCTTTATTTAATTATAAAGACAACGATAAAGATAATATAAGATAAATGTTCAACTTAGTCTTAGCAAAACTGTTAGTAGGAAGGTATGAGGCACACAGATCTCAAGAGCACTACAGAAACAACAAGGATAGATATCCTAAAATTTTCTTATGGGAACTTTGTTCATGCAGTTTTCAATAAAGAGCATTGTTCTTCAGTCTAGAAAAAACTGGAACCTTTAAATCAACATGGAAGCTTATTATTTACATTTGAAGTCCAACATGTCCATCATTAAGTTCCCTGTCCATAAAAGATGCGTTCATCCTAACCGGCTGGAAAAAAAAAAAGGAATTCTGTAATCTGAAGAAGGCATATAACAACACAATCAATAGGAATGAATAAAAAATCATAAACGATAATTTATAATTAAACATATATTTTGTTTTTCACATAAATTCCTTATCATGTACTCATCTAGGGTATGAAATTCCGATATATAATTATATTAATTTAACTCCTGTGAAGCGGGGAATATACATATAACACAGCTAGTGTGATATATAATATATATATTCACTGGTTATATATATACACTGGTGTACTCATTTGTCGTTAAATATTAATTATACGGTCCTTAACTACACCTTATGTATCCTTCAGCAATAAGGTTAATTTAAATAATTTGGTTTACATGTATCTATACAGTTATTTATGGAAATATGTTTCTCTTATAAAAATGCATGCCTATTTATCTCATATCATAAAACAAGATCTGTTTATCCCGACATCCACACACGCTACAGACATTTTTAAAGGCATATCCTGTCATTTTTAGCTCATCATTATAAATTCAATTAGCACAAACGAAAATATTCCTTTTTCAGACTTCAACAGACCAGATTTACATTAAAACATGTCCTTTAGTATAAGATAGAAGAATAAAGTATAAGTGCTATGCAGTTTCTTAGAATGTATTCACAACTTACTGATGTCTGAAACAATGTATTCACAAATTACTGAAATTCGAATAAGACACTTAAAATTCAATTCGGATGGTCCAAACCGGACGCGACAGAGGAATGACTGAATATTCAGAAACTGTCAAGTTCAGAAAGCGACCCTAATATCGGACTAGGGCGTTTACAAGAACGGGGTTCTCTAGAACTAGCTTTGCGAATTGTGTATACTAATTATTCTTACTTAATACAAAATTCCATTATAGGATCCATAGTTTTAATATTGTTTTGAGCATGACTGAAGCCGTGAAAAGGGTAGGAAAACCGAAAGCCATTGAGCCAAATGTTAAATAAATTTGAGAAAAGTAGTATGTCAAAGGTTCTAGCAGGGATGCTCATCATCCCAAGTAAGATGGCGCATGCCCCAACTCCCCAGAAATCTGACTGCTCTCCTCCTCTGAAAAATGGCGCTGTCAAAAGTTTTAAAAATTGAATGAAAGTTCCTCCAAAGTATAATCTGAATGTGAGTTTGCTCTTTATCATTTGAGATTTATTGAATCTGAAATTTCGTGATATTTTTTTTCATCCAAGTACCCAAAAATAGAATTTACCATCCTCTATTTAGCAAAAGCACACATGCATATATTCAATATAAAAGAGTGTAAATCAAACTCATGAAGTTAATATTTCGATTACCTCATTCAGTCCACTGCATCTTACATGCAAATATACAGTCAAACACGATACTGTCAAAGCATCACTCAGTTCTTATTTATTAAAATGCATTTATAAAAGTAGAAGAAGGACTTCTGTTGACAAACAGTGGAGAAAAAGCTACTGGACTGTTTTGTCTTTACTTAATAATAAATAAATAAGCTAATCTTCAAAGAAGGGTAACAATTTTAAATACATGCAAATATTTAATTAAGTTGTTACTATATACTCCGCTACCATTAAAGACAGTTAAGAAAAATAAATTAAAGTTAAAATCAACCTACTATACAAAACATCGAAGCAAAACACCGAGGTATTCGTAGGTGAAGTTGAGACCTAGCGGCAAACTAAGACAAAGGGATCGATGGCTGACACGGGAGGTAGGAAGTACTAAGCGGGAACACAGGAACCTATTAAGGAGGCTGTGGACGGAAGTTGGCTAAGAGGAAAGATGAAAGGAAGGTTAATTACGGTAGGATATTGATACAAGGAGCTAAGTATTAACTAAAGTAGTTTTAATAACGTTTCACAATATGGCAGCCTTTTACGAGCAAGTGATTTTCTACAGGACCATAGCAAACTTAAAATTATTTTATTGATTAAGGTTTTAACTGTCGCTTGGTAAATTTTTAGACAAATAAGGAATCAAATAATAATAAATTTTTAGAGGGTATGTGAAAAAGAGAATGTATTAGATAGGGTGGTTGAAGAAAACGGTTTCAAATATATCTGCGTCAAGAGGCCTCGGTCACAGACCATTTAACGTTCAAATTTATGTTAGCCCCTTATCAATGCATTTCACGCCTCATTCTCCATCCTCTTTA
Organism: Nezara viridula; assembly: GCA_928085145.1. Classification (NCBI taxonomy): domain Eukaryota; kingdom Metazoa; phylum Arthropoda; class Insecta; order Hemiptera; family Pentatomidae; genus Nezara; species Nezara viridula. Next base: position 77,064,482 of record OV725081.1, read on the forward strand.
TTGCTGTTAACGTTCCATATGGTTTCATGGCTTTGCTAACCATGACCTACTATGAGATCAACAGTTACAACAGTTATCTTCCATTGGTGATAATCGTTTCAAATTTAAACAATACTACACCAAAGTAAAAGCTTAACTATAACTCTCAGAAAAAAAAACTACCTGTAGTTCCATTTAAACTCGAACTTTCAATAAAGAAATATATTTACGATTTGTGTAGCCCAAATGCAAGAACAAGACTCATCTTGGTCTTGCACAAGAGTCTCGCAAGAGTCTTGCGGTTACCTATTAGCTTATCGCTGCTTATTAAACATGTTATTTTAGATCGTAGAATATCGATACAGAATATGTACATTTAGATGTTTTATTGACATAAACATAATGAAGTCCAACCGAATTAATAAAGTTTACTTGACAATACATTAAAGACATTGTCAAGTAAGATACTGATTAAGCCCCACTTTGGAATGAAAGAGTTTTAAAGACAATCTATACAATGTCACTAATTATTATTTATAATTATGTGTAAACTCACATCGCTTTCCTACTAAGTTTAAATAAGGAGCTCAAGCAATGTAAATGGGCAAGTTAACAATTATTAAAACCAGTGTATAAAACTCAATACACTGTAACAATAATAAAACTGGTCCGATTTAGACCATTTTTTTTTTTTTTTTACAGTTTTGTAGAGAATTTAATAAAATGTTAAGAAATCTTACCACTACATACTATTGAGATGCTAACGTCATTTTTCTTAATGAGGAAACCTAACTAAGTCCCAAAAGAAAAATTGGAAGAGTTAAATGCAAAATTATACTGGTTCTACCAATTCTTTACACATGGGAACTAAAATTATCTAGCATAAGTAATTATTTTTATTCACAAAAATGATTTTTTGTTTTTGTTTTTGACCATTTGGTCTTGGCCTTGCAACATTTAGGTTGTCCCAAGACCGACTTTGGGCAACAATATTTGCTATACAAACAAACAGAAATTACAAAAAACATAACGAAACTAACAAGAACAACAGTCTCGAACAGAGTTGCGGAAAATTTTCGTCATTATAGGCCGCATAAACATTAGTGATAATGCGGGGCACAATATTTTTTTATATTTTACTGCCGCCATTTTTACTTTATAAGTAAGTACTAATATATACCCACACGTATGTGCACGTATTCTTACATTCAATTTATTTTTCAGATCTTCGTAACCTAAGTAATTAAATATAAATTAATCATAGCACTAGATTAATAAAGACCGCGCGAAAATCTTGGAATGCCGCATGCGACCTCCGAACCCGAAAGTAACTTTTAGCAACCACATGCGGCCTCGAAGCAGAAAATTCCTCATCTGTGGTCTAAAACAAGAAACAAACTAATTATTCCAACTACTGCACAACATTAACTCATAGCTTTATACATCCAACAATTTCCCTATATCTATAAATTGACTAGGAAAAAAAAGGAAAATAGGATTTGATAGTAAAGCTGGAGGAAAATTCAAATAACATAAAAAAGCGGTAAATGAAACATTTGAATCTGTGAAAATAGTAAAACTGACTGAGTTTGAGTTAATATTGTTGGTAACGATTCTTAAGGGTAGTGGTAATAAATTAAATAATAAATAACAGTTTATAGGAAGTTAATAATAGGCAGAGTGCAAGTAGAGTTTAAAAGGAATATAAATAATCTGTGGTTTATCATTTTGTCTGTTTTAAATCCTTTTACTAGCGTAGCTCAAAGTTAGCGTCAGGAGATTTAATTAATACTAGTCTTAATTCGTAGTCCGTGGTACAGACCCATTTTTATCATCGGTCTGAAACTTCGTGAATAGCTTCAATTCATAGTAACCTACAAATATTTTATTTACAAAATTCTAAGAACTAGGGCGTTTTCAATCTGGAGATCGACAAACTTTGTATATCTAATTAGGTACTACAACCTCGAAAGTGACCATTTCTTTCCATTTGAATCTTAAGATAATTTGAGCACAGAGCCGAGAAAAAAAGTGGCCTTCAAAAGTATTGGCGTGATCTATACCCCCAAACTGTGAATATAACGCGGTTATATAAGCCAAACGGCCCAATATTTTTTTAGGCCACCTTTTTTATCGATGTTATGAAAGCAAATGTTTACGAAACAAATGATTAAAAATTTACAAGTTTTTAGTAACCAATTAACTAGAAAACATTTACCAACCTCCAGATTGAAAACGCCACAATTCCAAGAATTTTCGTAAATAAAATAGTTGTAGGTGAGGAGGAGATGAAGCTATTTACGATGTTTCAGGCGGATGTTAATAATTTGCCAAAAAGGGGTCTGTACCAAGGATCAACGGACTGACAGTCTTCCCTGTCAAAGTGGATATTTTATCTTATAACAGTATTGTTTAAACATATTTCAATTGCATTAAAAAAAACAGAGATTGTAATTCATAGAAAAAAAAAACAATTAGAGACCGTCGACTTCAATAAAATGGCAACCGATAATAACATGATTGAGAAACGTTCAGAAATAAAATAGTCGAGCAAGAATTAGTTCAACAAAGAGTAAGTATTCTGATTAAAAAATATAGCCAGAATGTAAACGGTTATTTCTGTTACAATGAAAGATACATAACAAGAAATGAAATGCCTAGATGAATACGCTGAATGCATTGGGTAGGATTAGCATGATTTGTGCAATGGCCCGATTATCATCTGGTAATGGTCATTGGCTGCTACGATTGCAGATATTACTGCACCATGTGATCCCTGATTGCACTCGTGATCGGAATAAAGTCCTCCGCTATAGAGAATGCTCCAGAGAGGAACTTATTCAACCCAACAGACTGAGCTAGTCCACAAACGGAGTAATTAACTTCAAAATGATATTGCCTTAAAAGAGTCCAAAGCGCTTTTCTAATTATACAAGGCAAAGAAATATAAGTTCCAAACTTACCCTGAAACGGTTTCTAGCTACTTGAATTTGATTACAGCCGTGTCCGATAACACCCGTGGAAGGCCTAAGAGAAGCTGGATGAGGGATCGTCACTAATGTTAAAATCAAGACAGGAAAGAACGCCGCTGGGCATTCATCTTCCGCATGCCTTCCAACACTTATTCCAATTTCTATTTCTCGGCATCACACTCGCTGGTTATCGGCACTTCTGACTGGTGTGAGTGGGAAAAAATAAAGTTAAAAAAATTACTAGAAACATTATACTGATATAATATCAATAGTAGGTCTAAGCAAACTTTGATACAATAAATCATACACGTGGTGCCACCCATATATTACGTCACGCAAGTGAGTTAGTAGGGGTGAGGTAGTAGGTGATCTATTAGTAGTAGGTATTAGTGGCTCGGATTAACGCTTAATTAGTAAGTGGAGAGGACTTATCAGCTCTATTAAATATCATGAATTCATGCTATTTAATGCTTAAAAATCAAAGATAAAGATGTTAGGATAAAATACCTTGCGACCAGCTCTTGAAAGGTAGACTAAAAAAAAAAATGGGGAAAAATGTCTAAAAGCAGTAAATGAAGAAAAAAAAAATCAAAAGCAGATGTTCCAACATCATCGAATCACATCATTCATTTATAAATTGGCCAAACGAAAACAACAACACTATAGGAACTAGATGTGATACGAAAGAGGGTAACGAAAAAAAAAACTTAAATTTCATCTCTCATTTCAAAAACTCGTATTATTTTAAATACTGCTAATTAGTTACGATAACAACCACAACATATTTTGTCTTATATGCATATATTGGTAAACGTGGAGTGATTAAGTCTGGGTTTCTCAACACAGCACAATGGTGCCCGCGTGACGTCATTCGTGCTCGTGAGTGTGCTCGTCTATATCAAACATAATTTTTATCGACCATCACTTTAGCTAGTTTTACTGTCGTCTATTACATATCGAAAAGTTTTTTTATTCAATGTTGAATATTTATTTTATTAAATATCCAATAATTGATTTTAGGTGTAAATGAACATTTATTAAAGTAGTAATTTATATAGTATTTTAAAAAAATCATAATTTTTTTGCGTGGCACATGTTTTCAATTTCTTTTTTATGATTTTAATGTTGTATAGTGTTGAGTTTAGTTTTATTTTTATGATTCCTTTCTTAAATATATGAATATTTTAAAATGTAACACGAGTTCATAACTATAAAATTCAAAAATAATAGTTATTATATATAATAAGAATTATTTAAAAATAATAATTCATTTATGGATATAATATCATTCCTATTATTTTGAATAATCTCTTTCTGTGGTAGTAAAAATAAAAATAAAATATTTATTTATTTATTATTAGTTGTACATATTTGTGGCTCACAATATGTTTATGCACAATTTGCCATCTACCTTGGTATTCAGAAAATATGATATCAAGGAGAAGAATAACAAAACAAAAAGACAACAAAAAAAAACAACAACAAAAAAAGTAGTAAAATAACACATACATTATAACATAATAACAAATACACACATAAAAAAGATAACACAGCAAGTAGCTCAATGCAATAAGTCTCTTGGCCACCGCCTCAGCAGTCTTCTGGGCGGATTATAAGGATTTGTGGCAGTAGATAGAGCTTGAGTAAGTGGATTGGAATTTAGAGTCAGTCTGTCATGAAAATTATTAAATCGGTCAGTGGCAGTTGCCGTGATGAAAGGAGTGTTAAGGTCAGTGTGTAACGTGAGATTTGAAACGTAAAAGGGTGCGTCTATAATTTTCCGAAGGACTTTTGACTGGAATGACTGAATGATTTTTATATTTTATTTCTTTGCTGTTCCCCATAGTTCGATCCCATATGTCCATAGTGGTTTAATGAGGACTTGGTAAATAGTTAATTTATTAGTCACAGATAATTTAGAACGTCTGTCAAGAAGCCCAGAAAGAAGTCCGTATCGCTAGAATAAGTTCTTTTCTTTTTTGTTTTATGTGGTATGTCCATGTCAGTCGTTTGTCCAAGCGGAGACCCAAATATCGTACAGTTTTTGAAGGTGGTAGAGCAATATTATTAAAGAACACTGGAGGACAAGAGTCATTTTTAAGTGTAAATGAAACAAATTGGCTTTTAGACTCGTTCATTTTTATTCTCCACCTTTTAGCCCAAGCTATGTCGTCTAGGTGTTCTTGAAGTACCTGAGAAGCCTTAGCTGCATCCTTGTTAGATGTTAATATTGCCGAGTCATCAGCAAATGTAGCCAACAGTGTTTCAGAATGTTGTGGGATGTCTGCACAGTAAATGTTGAAAAGTGTTAGGCCCAAGACACTGCCTTGAGGTACTCCAGCTTTTATTTGTCTGATGTCAGAAAACTCAGTCCCCATTTTCACACGGAAAAATCTATCTTTTAGATATGATAGTAAAATTAAGTAATACGTTGGAGGAATGATCGTTTTTAATTTATGTAACAAACCATCGTGCCATATTTTATCAAAAGCCTGACTCATGTCAAGAAAAACGCCAGGACAGTACAATTTTGATTCTAGCGAGAAAGATATGTAATCTATAAGGCGGTAACATTGCTGAATAGTCGAACGATGAAAAAGCGATTCTTCTTATTATCGGGAGCTGAGGACAAATTAAATTTAATGGAGAATTGATTGATCACAAGCGGCGGAAACTCTAACCGTAGAACAGATTTATATCACGTACTAAATCTAAACTTGCAGATTAATTGTTTCAGCGAGGCCCACAGAGAGCACATTATCCCCAAGGAAAATTAACTTCTATGAAGGGGGGAGGGGGATTCATGTGGGACGGGCACTTGGATGAGGACAAGCAATTACTGAAGTTCTCTAGCCCAAGGGCAACAACTATGCCTCCCTACGAACCCTGATGGCAATAAGTGACGAGCTTCGAACTGTTCTTCCTCGAGATACATTCCCATAATTGATAGGTCAAGGAAATTGAAACGCGAGGAGGATACTCCGTAATAAGCCTTTTCTCGTAAAAATGAAAAAAGGAAACTGGTTTAAAAAATTAAAAAAGTAGACCTGTCTGTAGCTAGGGACAGGATGTACTTGCATGTTTACTTAAATACATTGGTGACTTATCAGTGAAGTTGATACATAGAAGATATTAAAGCGTGGTGTGCTATTTGGATGCCTTCCACACTCGAAAGAAACTTAAAAATATTCTATAAATGCATCAAGATACATTCAGTAATTTTTAAGGCAGTTTCTAGGGAGTAACAAACTTTTGCGGAGATACGAAGTTTTGGAGGGAACACTATTTTAGGAAGAATTTACAAACCAGAGAAAATTATGTAACAAACTAAATACAATGTAATTGTAAATAAACCAAACTTTTAACGATTCTGCTTTCACTAAGTAATTAAGTCATCAACCAAATGATAGGTCGACACATTAAAGACATTTAAAATGATAGGTTCAACTCGAGTTATTTCAAAGGACTCACAGGATCTCACCGTGTGATTTGAGCCATGAAACTTGAAAATCGTTTGCTGCTGGCTTGAAAAATCGTTACAAACCTTCAAATAATCAATCCAAACACATTCTCTACTTTTTGGCTGGTATAAAGAGCGGACAAGACATTATAACTGACCCTGACGAAAGCGTTAACGAAAGTGATAAAACTCTGCAACAGAGTGTAATTTAAAGGCGTTGCCAATGACCCTCCTACAGGGTAGAGGCAACAAAATACCAAATAAATAAATAAATAAATACTTTTTGGCTACGCTTTATTAGGGTAAAATCAATAAAGATAACGGAACAGCTTGATTGGAATAACTCGATGTTTGAATATGTATGGCAATAACGAAATCATGTATTGTCATCATCGATAGATTCATCCGTTGACCAGAATCGTGCCCACTGGATTAAATAACAATCACCAAGGTGTCCTATTCAAGTACAAAATGAAAAAATGCAGAGAAATGAAGATATAATTTCTTCTTTGGTTTCATCTTTAAATCAATCAACTAGTACTTAGATCGTGAATAGAAGAAGCAGAAAATTGAAACTGATTTCACACTTATGATAATTATTTGATGCAACCTTTCGCATTCAATTGCGTGATGTATTTAACACGGTGATGAAACGCAATATCCTGACATTAATATAGTAACACGTCATGGTCGGTGTACATTTATCATTGGTGACATCTATCTTTCACTGACACGATAAAGCTAGTAATGCAAGTCTTTTTGGAATGTATCTTTAAAAATCCTAAAAGTATTTTTTATTTCCATTGATATATAGACAGCTCATTGATAATAATGTAGCACCTTTACTGCAATGCCTGGAGAATTTCTCACAATACTGAATTCTCATTCATTATCTCTTGAAGTATTCAACATACATACCTCCACATTTATAACTTTATCTTAATGTAATGTTATATTCATATTTCTCACATTTAAAAGAAGGTTAAAGTCCTTTAGAATGCTTCATAAATTCGAATATTTTTTGTATATCATTAATATCTTGTACAAATTCACCTGAAAATGATATAAACTTCTATATTGACAAAATTTGAAAGATTCCCCATGACCTCACTGATATTATCAAACAATTTTAAATCAATAGATGAAGACATAATTATAATAGTTTTTAATTTTACTTTAATATAATATCAAAAATGGCCGCTCATCATATGATTATAAGTGGATGAGTTATTGCTAGTTCTTGATACAATTTTCATTTGAGGACTGAACGCCCATTCGGTTTTCCAATCCTAACATAAAGTTAAAAGATGTTCTACTCAGGTTCAGATCATTAAACCGACTTCTTTTCTGACCTATAAGTCCACTGTACACCCCTGTTCATCAAATTATTACCATCTGTATAAAACTTCATGAATGGCTTCGTTTCGTCATAACCTTCAACTTTTTTAATTTACGATTTAATGAAGTGCCAAAAACTCATGAACATGTATTTGCTTTCCAACATATATTTTCCTTCAAAACTAATAGAACTGAATTTACTCGGTCTTGATTCGTTGTCTGAGAGCCGAAAAAGGAATTTTTATGGTAAGGTTATATAGAATGTAGATATTATTTCAAAATAATTTATGGTAATCATAACTGATATTTTTTTTTTACACTTATGCTATTCCTCGATGTGTTTTTGTAATTTTAGCCTTGACCCAATTTTAGCCTTGTAAAGAACCCGTCACGCAGACCTGTTCAGACAACAACGATAGGAGTACGGGATATACCGGTCCCTATCATAATTTTGATATGACACGAAAAAACAGAATAGGCACGAAATGACAGCACGCTTCCATAAAGTGCTATGTTACGTTTTGTTATGTAAATATAATTAGAGATACTATCGATGTATTAAATGTTTGATAATGAATTAAAATAACCATTTTAAATTTATAAATAATTATTTATAAATTTTTTTATCAGATGATTCTTAGTTCTGTAGTGATTTTATTATTATACTCGGCAATTTTCATAGTAGTTCATCATTATTCATTATTTTAAATATATATATATATATATATATATATATATATATATATATATATATATATATATATATATATATATATATATATATAAATTTATAAACATTTTTAATTAAAAAATAGGTTTATAAATCATAAATCAATAATATAGTTTTAAATTTGAACGTCTATTAAATGCTTGTTATTATTTTGAGTTGAAAACTATTGATCACCAAAGCACGAATATAGCCATTTATAAACTTTTTTTTTATTACAAAGATTACGTTTAAGAGCAAACCTGGGTAGGCAGACCCTCCTGGGGCACAACCAGCCTATATAAAGTTGGTAATCTTAATTAAAATATTAAATTAAGAGGAAAAATCTGGCGGTTGAGTGTGATGTCGGACAAATCACCTCCTTGCGCAATCGTAGAACATGGAAGAGTGATTTCTCTAAATAGTACTGAGCCCATGACCCTTCTTGGGTTGTAGTGGTACAGATTTTTTATATGTAAACGTATATACATGTTTATTTTTATAAATAGTATGGAATTGTTCGTTTTACAATATGTTGATAATGTTAATTATCACTACTCATTTGTATACATAATATAAACTCCTGAGACGTTTTTGGAGGGTACACGTTGTGCCCTCACCCCCAACCAGAATCGAACACTGCGGCTATGCTCCATTTACATTGAAAAGTATTTCCTATAGTATGAAAAAAAAACAATTTCAGGATTAGATATTATTAAAAAAATCTTGTTAATGTAACGAATAAGGTTTGATACAACTCAGTCATTTATACAACGCATTTATCAAGATTACAAATCCTACCGATAATTAAAAACACGATTTATTGATCTCTTAACGAAAAACAAGGAGATAAATCTGAAAATTGTTATTTAGTTAAATATTTTTTACAGTGCTTATAAAACAGGAATTATCTCAGGTATTTTTTCTTGGAAAATTCTATGATTTCTGACTAACAAGAGTGATTTCCGACCTCTGCTATGGACAGAGAATATCATTTAGCAAAGATTTATGACTCCATTTTTCATTCTATGTTGATGGAAAACCAAGAATGTTTTTTTTTTTTTGTTTTTTTTTTATTTCTTTATGACATTTACAACTGTATTACATAAATACATCAAGTAAATTTGGACATAATTGATATAATGACATGAATACACTTGCTGAGTAACTACCTAATGGTAGCACTCTAATGATATGACTACTTTAGGAGATCACGGGGCCATCTTCTTTTCAGACGCCTCGGAGGGTTATCAGGAATTGAAGAGGAAGTAAGGTTAGAAACGAGAGGGTTGGGATGATTCTGAAGTTTATTATGGAAGGATAGATATCTGGATTGGGCCAGATCTGAAACATAAGGAACATTAAGATCTTTATAGATAATTTTATTAGTGACAAAGTAAGGAGCATTGAGGATTTTACGAAGGATTTTGGATTGGATGCGAGAGGAATTCGATGGTTTAGTGGAGCCCCATAGCTCAACTCCGTAAGTCCAAATAGGTTTTATTATAGTCAAGTATTTGAGTCTTTTGTAATTAATGGGAAGTTTAGAGCGTTTGTCTAGTAAGTGCTGAAGTAATCGGAAACGTCGAGCGGTTTCTTGTCGTTTCAATCTAGTATGAGGATTCCAAGTTAGTCGTTTGTCCAGGTGGAGTCCTAAGTATCGGATTTGCTCAACAGGGATAAGTGGAGTATTGTTAAAGGAAACTGTAGGACAGGAAGTCGTTGGTTTACGACCCAAGAATGTTTAAAATGCTCATAACTGATATATTACATTCTGCAATTGCTTCTCAATCACCGTAATCTTAATGTATTTGATTATATTTACTTAAAGACGGTAAATTTGAAATGCGGAGTAGTAGATGATATGTTTTTTTCTCAAACTTTATTAAGCATTCATATTGTTAGGCATCTGTAAACTTATGGTGTATGCTGTGCGAAGAATTAGCTACTCGCGTTTGAGCAGCAGCTCGTAGGGCCTGCTAGTAAAATATTAACACAATAACAACTATTGTAGCAAGCAATAACTATTATATTAGCTATGTAAATGTAATCACTATTATGTTTTTATCGGTGCTTTGAATATTATTGGAGTGGGTCATGCAGCAAAAATATATTTGCGGAGGTTTAATGAGCTTGTGGCAGTAGAACAATCGATAAGATTTTACTCTACTTTATTTATTTATTTTATCAACGTTCGATATCAAGTGTAAACTTAATATCATATGAAATCAAATAATGTAATAATATTATTATTAAAATATATTGTGTTTATTTCTGGTTACTCCAAGAATATTAAACTAAAAATATTCAACTGTAATTTTTTTTTAAATACAAAAACAATTTATTTATTTTGTTTTTTATATACAAAAAATAAATTAACAACTAGACTAAGTTCTCAGTATAATATCATGATCGCCCACCACAAAGTATTTTGTAATTAAACTACAAAATACTTTTAGTATTTTATATTTGAAATACATTTACGGAAAACAATATAAATACTTATAGTAGTAATATGGTTAAGTTAATTTTATCTTAAATTTAAAGTTACTGTTAATGTTTATCAACTTATATATATTTTAAAAAGTTATAATTTTATTTAATCAACACAATATCTCTCTATTATATAAAAAATTTTAGTTTCATAATTTATATATACAATTTATATATTATAGGACCGTTGCGAAGGCACCACGTTTCTCATTACCAGAATTTTTTATCCCTTATTATCGTTAAAATTGGCAATAAGGCGCCACGTATAATATAGACTTTTAATGGAATTAAAAATTATTTCAAACTGTTTGTAAGGGATTGTTCAGATAAAGTAATCACTTTGACCCAGTACACCACGGGAACTAAGAATTGATTGTTGCAACGAAATTAACACACTAATCAAATAATATACAAACCAAAACTAATCAAATAAACAAACTATTTACAAAAAAAAAACAACAACATTATACACAATTTTAAGATAAAAGCAGACTTACACAATGTAAACTATTTAAAAACAAATATTCTATTTCCATGTTACCTCTTCTTAAATGTTATCTCCGCGCAGTCTTATCGCCTAGGGAGTGTTACCCCAAGACAGTGTTGCCATTTTACGAGATTCGTTCTCAGGCACTCCCCAACACTATCGTTTTGTTCCGTTTATTTTATGTTGATAAAACATAACACAATCTGAACTACAAAATATATGTAAATTACAGTTATACAATTTGAGCAACGATTTGTACAATAAAATGAAGAGATGTACAATTTGTAAAATGTGAATTGATCCGTTGGGCAATGAGTGGGTTTGGTGCAAAAAGGAGAGAGCTCCACTTTGTGCCTCAATTCAGTTGCACATCCTATCACATATAAAAGAAAAAGCCGCTTCGTTTGGTACAAGAATGAAGCAGCTCCACCCGCTAGTTCCAGAGAATCCGGGAGATGGAGCTGCCTCGTTCTTCCTCCAAACGATAAATATTTAATCACTAAGTACAAACTATTTCTCTATTAACAGCCATATATCTGTAAAGGGATTATTCAATTCAGTGTGACCGTAGGGATGACTGTCTTCGAAAATGCGCAAATTCGCAACCAAGGACTTGCAGGTCTCATAACACTGGACCACCTTCATCAAGCTTATGATTGCCTCGTAGAGTTTAAAGACCAAAAGTTTAAAGATGTCAATGAGCTGGCCAGAAAGTATGTTGGGCAAAATGAAATGTGGTTTTAGGACAAGTTGATGTCAGATGCTTCAAAGGATAGTGAGGAGACTGAGGGAGAGCTAGAAGAAAGAACTGTACCTATTGATGTATTATGCCAATGATGTTGTACTTTCTTTATTAGTAAATGTTTCGTAAACTGAAATATGGTTAATTCTGAAGAAAATGGTCCTACGAAGGATTTTTCATTCACTTTGGAGCAAAATGGAGGCAGCTCCAAAATTCAAAGTTTCATTGCACGTATGTCTCCTTAGCTGGACAATGACTCTTTAGCTGGACATCCTGATCCACTTGTACAAACATTACTAACAGACACACTACCACAGAATCCACCAAGGAGACTAAAACGCCTCTGGAGTAGAGATCTGCTGCATTAAGAGTCACGTTAGGAGTGCCTTCACTGGGAGGTTTCTCCAATCACGCATTCACGCTAATCCCGGAGAGGAGGTTCGCTAACGAACATCACATTTACAAAGTATGCCAAAAGGCATTTGTAAAATTGCTCAATAAATAAATCTATTATTATTATTATTAAATAATATCATTGCACGGACCTGAGCTCATGCATTTGTGTGTATTCTAGTCAGTTGTATTTGATAACCCACACCTTACACAAGACTGAATATTTTTTGGTTTCGGTGAAAACTGAATTTTTAAAACTTTTTTTTAATTTGCTACATACTGTTAAAAGTGAAGCTACCTCCTTCTTGTACCAAACCCTTCAGTTGATAGAATAAAGAAATAAAATCTTATCGAATATTATGCTCCTACAAGATGTATTGGAAAAAGTATTACATTTGAGAATTATTCAAGAAACATTAAGTACATTTAATAAAAAATATAATCACAATGATAATTTGTAAATGTACGTATAGGTACGTACATACTTTTATACGATACAAATTTAATTATATAGCTATTTATTATTCGTTAAATAGACCTAGAAATAACTAAATAGAAATAGATAAACCATTAACCAATCACTAGAAAATACTCTTGTATTAAAGTTTCATTTTTTTTTTAATAATGAAATTCGTTTTCAAAGTGTGACTAAACAATACAAAAATAGCCAGGTGGAATATTATTCATGACTAAACCAAGATAAACCTAAATGAGGGAATATTTCATTGGAGTCTAGAATTCTAGCGAAGGGCATTAAAGTATTGATGATTGAATGATTGATAAGATGGAAATGATAGAACGGGAGACCTTGATGGGCTAAAAATAAACAGGCTTTGAGGTTCACGAGCTCATACGTTCGCATGACTTAATGTCATGACGGTTTGGATCGGTAAAATGGATACCAAACCTCTCCCCACACCTGCTACTGGACTATAAGTAAATAGGAATGTAATTATTTTTAATGTTTTAAAAACTCAATTAAAGTCCTTTAAAAACCTTTATTTCAATTCTCTCTGCTACGCTTTATCTTAATTAATTTTTTTTTTAAATTACAATTCGCAAAAAAATAAATTAATATTTCTATTTACATTATTTTCTTTTACGAAATTGTATGAAAGTAATATTTCTGTTCAAATTAAAAATAAATCCACAAAATTTGCCTTATGTCCTAGTACAGTTAGGAGGAAATTTACTGACAAATGGTATTTTTTGAAAATTCTTGAAAACTATTAAAATGTTAACCCGAAATAAATTTTAACTTATTCAGTTAAGAATGAAAACTAAATCGTTCCAAACCGGATACTTTGGGATACACGGCCATAACTTGTTTTACAAATAGTATAGCATATTTGAAAAACATACTTACATTGATACTTTGAAGCAGTTTGGAGAGAAAAATCATCAAATAAAATATGGTATTATCAAAGCATAGTAATTACGAATTTCGTATCTTTTCAAAGATTATTTTTTACAATCACTATTCAAAAATATCCCGCTGAATATTTAGGTAATCAAGTCATGACACCATATATATACAAAAAAAAAAAAAAAAAAAGAAAGAAAAAAAAAATCTGCTTGACTAGTAAACACTAGACCAGTAAAAATTATTGAATTACTTTCTATTATAACAAAATAATGAGTATCAAAGATTCGAGGTCAAAGCAAGGATTTGAGTAGTAAGCATACCTATTTCCGTAACGGAATGCTATAATATAAGCTGCAAAGCAATACTTATACGTATGTCCAGGGGTGACGAGACGCATGTTGCGCCATCAAAATTAATGAGAGGGGCTCTTTTTGACGGGGTTTTCAATTTTTGAGGAGGCAAAATTCGATGTGGTCATGAATTTTCAAAATGAAAAGTTCCAAATCAAAAGACAGGTTGAATGATGGAACAGACCACTGGATGTTTAATGGTATATAATCTAAGAATATTCAAATTCTACTTTCGCTTGCACTGATTTTAAGTGCAGTGAACACAAACCGTGGTCGTGAAATCTTGGACCACTCGTCAAAGTGGAGTGACACTTGTACAGTGGTAATATTAATCATTTTTAATTCATTAAATTATTTTATTTTTAAGAAATCAGAGTCATCGAATACAAATCCTTGAATGAATGTCATATTATAATATTGAACTACTCATTAATCACCTCAGTGGAATTTTTTTCTCTCTCTCTTTTGCGCCTCTACCCTCTCAAGGGTCATTGGCGTTTTACTATGATTTATATTCTTTTGTAATACTCTATTAATTTTAAAAATTCAAACGAAGTATTGACTGTTTCTTCAGTATCGTGAAGGATTTCCTTTAATTTTCTGGCTAAGCCTGTTTTTTTGTCTATAACTTTCAAATTGAGAACATTCTTCCAGTAACTGTTTCACTATTTGTGAAACGTTATTACATTTTTCACACGTGGGTGCTTCGAGTCCTCTCAGAAGGTAGCCATGTGTAAACTGGCAGTGTCCTATCGTTAGTCAGCAAAGCATAACGCCTTCTCTCCTTGAACTTATGTAGCTTGTGAGCCATTTGTCGCAATTAGGTTTTATTTCTCTCATTTCATATTCCTTCTTCCATTCTGTTTGTAGTCTTTTTTTGCTTGTTGTAGCCAGTCTTCTAAGTTAACTTTTTTTTAATCTTATCTCCGCCGTTTCTTCTTCACTCCTTGCTAAATGGGCTGCATGGTCAGCTTTTTCATTTCCCGCAATGCCGCAGTGGGCTGGAACCAAACGACGCTACTGACATGCCTTTGTTTTTTGCTTCCGACCATACATTATACATTTCCTTAATAATAGAATTAGTTGGGGATTGGTAGTCGATAGCGGTTAAGACACTGCATGAGTCAATTACGACGACCCAAAAGGTTTCCACAGAATCTCTTATGAAATAAAGACTGGAATTATAAAATATTTGTTATATATTTTTTGTTAATAATTGTACACTGTTCAAAAAACTACGTAAGTTAAGATTAGAAGTGTCTAGTTATCTTAGTAAAAATATAAAAGGACGTTATGATAACGGAGTGAAGGAAAGGGCGGCAGTGCCGGACCGGTTCGATACCTGCCCACCGATTGGCGGCCCTTGTTGCAAGCTAATCCAAATTAGCATTCTGCGTTAACATAATCAACTTAACATCTGTTAATGGAGTAGTATACATCCTCTAAACCAATCTGCCTGGAACTGCTCTCCTACATAGGAACGGTCCCCTGTAATGCCCACACTTGCCTTTAACAAAATTAAGTCTTAAAAAAGAAGTAAAACAACACACTCTCAGACTTAATACTGTCAGACAGAACAAGGGTTCGAAACTCTATAGATAGAGGGAAAACATAGGTTACAACATAACATCAAACTTACTATTAGTAGCCAAATAGGATATCATGTTATGAAACTTAACAATAAAAACAGCGAATAATTAAAGCTTTCAATTATAAAGGATTCAGAGATCTGCTGGGGCTTTACAAACAAAAAATCACGCTAATTTCAGCTGAAATAGAGTTCAAGGGATGAAGAAGGTACATAAGATTAAGACTGCTCTTTTTAAATAATAAAAAATAATTCAAATTTAGCTAAAAACTATAAATAATACTGCCTCCGTGGTATGGTAGAGACTGGGGGGCGTGACTAAGTCCACCGTGCCGTGACGTATACCACCACCAAACACGATACTATCAAACACCACTGAGCCCTACTTTATAAACATGGATTAGTAAAATACATTATAAAGCAAATAGTTTAATCACAGACAATAGTATGATTTTTATCCTAACAATATGGTTCGCTGTTCTTAAATCTTGTTCTCTATTTTTTTTTTAAGAGACTAGGCCTGTTGAGTTCATCTCAAAGTCTATAAAAATTTAAGTGAGTGCCTGGTAGAGAAAGGAAATTCAATGCTTTTAACTTAACCGATTCGCAATGATTGAATCAATTGAATGAATTGTGAAGGAATACATATGAACGATTCTTCGATTGATTCTTTTCCTCTTCTCCTTTTCTTTAAATTTAAAAAATAACAAACATTCTCAAATATTATCGTTATTAAGGAAAAAACATTTTTTTCAAACAGAATTGGGAATCTTATTAGAAGAAAGGAATTTTAAATTGGACAGTAAAAGTTTTATTTTTATTTTACATTTTTTATTTTGGGCTATTTATATAAATTGTAAATGAAATGAAACGAAAAGAAATTTTATTATTCTGGGACTGATGTCCCTTTAGAACGAGTTATAAATACAAAATGCATAAAACAAGCGTGCCCATACATTAAATTAAATATTACTTTATAATAGGTAATAAAAATAATAAAATTACGAGAGAAAAAAAATTTAAATAACGACTCATTGTTTCGATTCCCGATTCCTCTACCCATCTCAGCCTTCCTAAGCAAACTTACATTGAGATATATAACTTAAAAAATAACTTTCTGGTAATGATCGAAGAGGCCGCTTGAAAGTTTTCATAAAACAAAATAAAAATGAGGAAAAGAATGTTTCCATACTGATCGAGTTTAGGCACTTCTTGAATCAAATGACCTTATTAAAAAACAGATGAGCAATTACCGTGTAATTACTGGAACAGTGCGATTTCGAGACAGGTAAATCAGTGTTGATTTACGGTGGCATATCTCTCCGGTAATTTATGGCGAATTCTCGGCCAAGTATTGGCCTGCTGGCTTGGAAATTCAATTTAGTAAGTGTTGGTTGTTCAGTTACAACAATTACAACATCGTTATATAATATGTGAAAAAAAAATCAAGAATTCCAAAGTAATGATTATGAGATAGCAAACTCAATAGCCTTATTTAAGTCCGATCTAATATATACTCTGTAATGAAACAATAGTGTGGTAGTACTTGATGCCAAAGCATCAATGAGTTAGAGCACGTAGTAACGTAAGCACAATTGGGTTACGTTAGTAAACATAACAGGATCATATAGAGACGGATTTCCTATCCCAATAAATTTGATATCGCGTTTTTTCAAAGATTAAAAAAATAGTAAAAAAATTAAACTTTAAAAAATCTGTACAACTAAAATCCGTGGAGGGTGTTAAGAACTCATAATGAATAAATGGAAACGTATTTATTATCAGAAAGCAGATAGATACAAAATATAATATTCATATAAATGTTACAACAAAAATTAAAAAATCCGTTTGTCAAGGTCTGTGTGACCTTTCTGCAAAATATGTTCTATTTCATATCATCATAAGAACTCAGTAAAAAGTACTGTTTCTTAATCAACGGGCTGTGCAAGGAGTTATGTTCTAATAAATATTAAACATTTAATAAAAATTTCCCACTTAATAGGGGCTGTGTGTGTCTCAGGAAGAGTCGATCCACAGCTAATATAACAGAATAATTAATTACCCGTCACATCTGGGTTCGAACTTGAAATCTTGAAGCTAGGAACAGGGTGCGTTATTTACTGAGCGCCTCCGCTTCGCCAATATTCTCTTAAGCAAAGTATAACATTTTTCATTGAATATTTAATAGTTGACCGTTGCATTATGAAGGAAGGATATGGTCCGGTGAGGCGGTCATAAATAGGCTAAATAGTGGCAAAACTATTTAGCCTATTTACGACGCCGGACCATCTCCTTCCTTTAACATTTTTTAACTAAATGTTTAAAAAATTACGAAAAAGAAAAAAAGAAGTAAAATCTATTAAATATATTACAGATTTAATCTCTATTTTTATAGGTCAATAGATGATTATAAAAAAGAGAACGTACTACGACTTACTCAATATAACTTACTCACAGAATTTAAAATAAGTCCGTTCTAATAGAAGAAACCTAGAAATATTATAAAATTAATTTTATTAATTTTTAAGACAGGATTATAATGGCAACACATCCGAACGTAAAAATCTTTTCAAACAGTAATATTCTTATCAGAATAAGCTTTGGTCGGAGAAGATAAAAAAAAATGTATATTTATTTTAAATAATTCAAAAAGAATAGGGATTGAGATCTGTAATCTGTCTTTTATCTGTAACCCTTTGACCTTTCAAAAAGAGATCCCTTTTTCCTTTGAGTTAAACCCTGATTTATATCTACTAAAGTAATCATTAAAATTGTCCTATAAAACTTCAGGAGTTAGCAATGGCCTAGCTGAAGGAATACTGCAGATATAATCTCTATTTTTATAGGTTGGCAGTTGATTATGCAAAAAGATAAAAGTTGTGCATTACGATTTTAATCTAGGCCGAATCATTTAAAACGTAAAGTTGAATGAACGTAGTAACTTAGTTGGAGCGTAGTAACTAAAGCAATTAATTCCCTTCAGACTGCTTCGCCCTCAGGTCAATTTTCTTATGCAATATTTCCTTCTAGGTTCTATTATAATATATCAGAGACAATAATGGCTTCACTGTTAATAAAAGATCCAATCTAGTCGTTAATTATATCAATTGTTCATTTCAGTTTATTTTTGTTAAATCTATTTGTTTTTTCGATAAATGCTACAAACTATTTGTTGATATTTAGAGTACATATTATTTTACCATGAGACATCATAAACCATTAAAGTGATACAAGTTTCTTACTTTAATTATTTCAAACATTCACTAATTCCTAAAATAATGAAATAATGGAACCAAATGTTTAAAATTGAGATATTGTTTTAAGCAAAAAAAAAATGTTCCTAATAAATTCGAATCAAATTCTAGATATTTTAGAAAAGAAATGGTTGTAATAAATCAATTTTCCAAAAAAGTAAAAAACGCTAAATAAATCAGGCAATGATCTGATCCTGAAAAATACTCATAAGCAAATAAAAAAATAATATTATTAACAAAATTGAACCATATCATGCAACCTAACACAACTGTTGATTTTCCCTATGTATTCCTGAAATTAAAAAAATAAATAAATAAAGAGTTAAGCTTAAATCCAGTGCTAATTTCATCGATAGATAGCAATTCATGCTGAGTATAGGAAGGAGTTGATGGATTCTAGCGAAAGGTTATCAAACAAAAAAAAAAAAAAATTTCGAACACCTCCCTATTAAATTGTTGTATTTCAAAACAGATATAAATATAGATAGAAAGTAAACTGTATACAAATATATAAAGTGAAATGAGAAATAACAATACTGAGGTTATAATGAGATTACATTCTGGGAATCTATCGATCTCAAAAGCCGATGAAAACGCTGAATCATCGGTGATTTAATCGATGAATAAAGAAACGATCTGATGTATTTCTGATTCCACCGATGATCTCAGCGCCAAGTTAAGGAACTTACTTGCGTCAATTTTAAGAACTTTTCGTAATTGTTACTAAAATATAACATTAATCGGGTGTTAAAAAACATTTTCAACGGGGCTCATTTTTATTGAAGGTATCACGTTCGTTAATTTATATTTTTTTGTTTACTTTAGATCTTTTTTCAAATGTATAATTACTTTGACAGTGAGCAAAAACATCTCCTAAAAACTGTAATTTAAGATAATGACCAAATGCTATTTTTTTTTTCTAAGCAATTTCTTCAACATGAAGTTTACCTCAACCAAACACGTGACTCAACAGATCCTTCCATCTCTACCAGTCCATCGCATCATCCTCCGACAGTCTGCTACCAGTACAGGGAACGCACGGGGAACGGCGGGAGGGGGTAGGTATTCGAAAAAATATTAAGAAATTATATCTAAAAAATAGTGTAATTATATTTAATAGCACTTCGAAAACCACTTAAATACCATTTCATATTTTAGTTAGTTCCTTTATTTTTCTTCCAAATTAATTTATATATATATATATATATATATATATATATATATATATATATATATATATATATATATATATATATATATGAAGCCTCTCCCCCCCAAAAAAAAATAAATCCTGTATCCGCTAATGTTTACCAGATATACTCTCCACCACTCTATCCTTCCATCTAACAGGGGTGAAAGGTGGGGGTTTTCCTCTCCTTTTACTTAAAAATGACAGAGATGAATGTTGAAACATATTTTGATTGCATAAAATAAAAAACATAACACAGAAAAAATTGCCCATGAAGATGATCCAAGATACTTTGACGAACGGGATATGAAAAATATATAAATTAACGGAAGAGATAACTTAATTTTAAAAAACTCAGGTCACTGTATGACGCTTTCTCATAAATTAATAAATAGGCGTAAATAATATGGTCGACAAACTTTGATATGAATGGTCGCACAATTCGTTTACCCAATGCTGGAATTATATGATGATAATTAACGCAGTTAATTACAATGTCACATAGATTTATTATAATATATCATAAACATTAAAATATTTAAGTGCTGGATCATGTTAGATCTGGACAGTTATCAAACGTTTCATAATATTAATCGTCTTTTCATAAAGTTAGTTAAAATAATTTTAATCACAAACCGTTAAATGAGAAAATCATGAGAAAATCATGTAGTAACGATACTAAACGGGGACAGGTGTTGGACAAGTTATAAACGTTTTAATTGTCATCGTGGAGATTAATCGCCCACAAAAGTGTGGAATATTTATTGCGACAGCACTAACGGTGATCAAAATGTCATCATCTCAGGTTGATGAGGGTTGTTGCTTCAACCTGGTCCCTCCCTCAACCCCTCCCTGATGACAAAACGATCGCTGGAAAATGAATCACTATAAAGGAAATAATTGCTTTTACAAACAGTCATTCGTTTATACACGTGTGCATACGAGCGGACACGTGAGGGTCACATTATTAAGGAACGTACCCCGCAAAAACTTAGTAATAAATATTTGAAATTGGATGTAAAGTAATTTAATGTAGAAGATAATAAAAGATCCATTTTATAACATTACCGTTATAGTTTTACATATGACCATTTTCCAAACAACACTAGAACACAAAGGATCTCTCCCACGTATCATATTCAAATGGGTTCACCACATTAACCAGAACTTTCCTTCTGGTGTCCTCTTTAATTAAATAAATTTAAGCATTTGATCTACAAATTAGTTTCTCACAAATATTCTTTGTTTTATTTTAAGTTATTTTTAATATCCGTACAGCATAAATGAACTACATATATTCAAAGACCATTTTCAAAATAAATAGACCAACTAGATCATATGTGGGAAACCGAGGTCTCAGAGGGGCATTTGGCATTTGTGACGTAGTTGCGTCCTCGGATGTCACATGCGGCCAACAAACGTTTTTGAGCGATAATTAATAATCTAGAGCTAGAATTAATTAATATTTAATTATTTAAGTAAAGGCAATTTGGAAATTAATAGCTTTATAGATTAGTCCGCGGTACAGACCCCTTTTATATCGAATTATTTATTAACATCCTCCTGAAACTTCGTAAATAGTTTCATCTCATCGTAACCTACAACTATTTTATTTACGAAAACTCTTGGAATTGGTGCGTTTTCAATCTGGAGGGGGGCAAACTTTGTCTATTTAATTATATACTAAAAACTCGTAAATATCGATTTGCTTTCCACTTGAATCGTAAGATAATTTAATCACAAAATCGATAAAAAAACGTGGCCTACAAAAACGTTGGGCCGTTTGTCCTACATAACCTCGTTATTTTGACAATTTGGGAGTTTTGGGGTTTGACAATTTGAGCCAAACGGCTCAATATTTTTGAAGGCCTCCTTTTTTATCGATTTTGTGCTTGTATTATCTTACGATTCAGGTGGATAGCAAATGGGTATTTACCAGTTTTTAGTAACTAAATAAATAGAAAAAGTTTGTCCCACCCCCCCCCCCTTCAGATTGAAAAAGCCCCAATTCCGAGAATTTTCGTAAAAAAAATATTTGTAGGTTACGATGAGATGAAGTTATTTGCGAAGTTTCAGGATGTTAATAATTTGATGAAAAGGGGTCTGTACCACGGACTATATGTATGTATGTATGTGGGTGTGTGTATTTAGTGATAAATACAAATAGCAACGGCAGAATATAACATTGCTGCTTCATTAGTACTGACTAACCTTACTGCGGCCTCTATTGATAAAAAAGTTCTCCACCTATGAATTAATATTCAAAAGTAATTAATTCTAATGTTTTCTAGCACCATTTTAAACATAGTCAATATAAAACAATATCCAACTAATTCAGTACTTTCAGCCAAGAGCATTGTGGAACAAAGTACCATTTTATACAGCAAATAACTTTCTCAGCAATAATTTTACAGAATACTAAAAAAAACTTGAACAACTGACTGATTTCCAACATTAACCCTTTAGGATAAATACTTAGAACCACCAAGAACCCTTTTATCTCACCCCTACGATTTTCGATCCATGTAAACGATTTTGATATAGATTTTACTGGCAGCAGTAAGTAGTAGGTAACTCGTCAGAATACTAAATCAAGTATTTTCATTATTATTTATAAAGTTTCAAAGAAAATAGGTTTCTAGGAATCAACATGGAGTTTAATTTAAAAGATGAAACTTTAACATATACGTAGTGAAATAAAACACTAAAATTTATAAAACTGTATCAGTGTTTCCCTTACTTACAAGTCGATGGCACATACCCACTTTTCCAAGAAACTTTATTACTTATTTTGAAGACAGTGCAAGAGAAAGTAGAATTGGTAGTAGGATAAAATACAATTACAGTTGCTGTGTTCCAAAAACAGTTAGATACCTGCTAACCTTTCATGTAAAATTACATATTATTCATAATGATTTACATAATGATGTCTTTAGATATAACAAATCATTTAAATACTCAGAGAATTTTTACTATCAGATCCGGCTTTTATTTTTCTACAGAAACACAAAGTTTATTTTTGAGAAGAATTAAATTTATTTTATTTTCATAAAAGTGTATATTTATATTGTACCACTTTACATAGTTTGAAGTGTCTTGGCATAGTTTCAAGTATTTTGTATATAGATTTTTTTTTTATATATAGTATGTTTAACTAATGTTTTCTTCACTTATTTCTCATTCTTTTTACTTGTTGTGTTTGTTTTTATTTAGGGCAGATGTAATATTTAAATTTGTACTTTTTGATTATTCTAAAGGGGCTTTGTCAAGGAATACAATTATTTTCTATTCTATTCTTCTATTCTATTTTGTCTTTATTCCATGGCTTACTCCTATTTCCCTGGTTTGAAAGTTCTAGAAAATTGAACCCCATAAAAATATGGATCGTTCCATAAATTTGTGATCATATGAAAATCTCCTTCCATAAAAAATCAAAACACCATAAAAATGTGACGCCTAAAAAATAACTCACAGCTTGCACATTTAATCCCTTTTTGGTACCATGCAATCCACTCCTGAACTGAATAACATAAATGTATAAAATGCTATTTATGAATTCCCATTTTGCCCTCAAGTAGCTGGGCATTTCAGAAAAAGGGCAAAATTTTTAATAGTGCATCCAACTAACTAACTATTCATTTCACCAATGATTTCTAATTT
Source organism: Nezara viridula (assembly GCA_928085145.1). Lineage (NCBI taxonomy): Eukaryota > Metazoa > Arthropoda > Insecta > Hemiptera > Pentatomidae > Nezara > Nezara viridula. The sequence goes on from OV725081.1 coordinate 77,088,459, forward strand.
ATAAATCTGCATTTTTATAATTTATAAATAAAACAGCATGCGATTGGATGTCATGAAGTCACAATAATAGATTAATGTGACATTAATAGAGTAATGTGATCGCTTTTTCTTTTCTGTCCTGATGATGGTTGAATTGGCAAAAAGTTGACGGATTTTTTATTCTTTGCCTACATTTGGATTCATAAGGCTGTGTGGTGGGATCTTTTCCAATTAGAACTTCACATTAAAATGTTCTATCTCTTGGTCAGTTTTTTACTGATTTATATTAATATATTATGTAAAGATTTATAATTATAAATAGGAATCATTTAGAAAACAGTGAAACTGGCTTAATGGCAGCCCTAACTAACCAGAAACTCGTTCAACCTGATATTTAAAAAAAAATTTTATTAGTTGAAAATTAATACATTATGCCACATTGCAGGCCAATAATATCAGAACTACATTAAACATTCACACAATATATACATACAAATGTATTTAAAAAAAATAAATAAAAAATAACCAAGCGCAATTAATGGGCATATTTCCTAAAATTAACACTAACAAGACAGGAATGGATCTCAATAGAAATAAAAATTGCCGGAGCTCGTTGAGGACATCGCTCAGACTAAAGGCTTCGTTAAGGGTAGACCCCATCAACGGCTATATTCAGCCGGTCCTTCCTCTCTGCCTCTCGTTGAATATTCATCAACTTCTCATTCCAATCAGTAATTATATGTATAAAACAACACTTGATGAACGGGTCCTTTGTGCCATCATCAAAACAGCCCAATCTCCGCGGTTACGGATAGGGGATGCAAAATCAGAAATCATTATTTATCCTTTTTCATTGAGATATATTGAATCATAAAAATAAAAGACATTGTGATCTATGAGATAATATGGAGAAACTTCCTATTAGTAGCACTAGAACATTATAAGGCAATCTTCTTTTCAGATATATAAGAGGATCACCAGAAAGTATAGAAGAAACAAATTTAAAAACTAGTCATTCAGGTTTGCCTGTAGTTTATTAAGGTTGTTAGAACTGGATACGCGAGAAATTCGATGCTATAACGGAGTTCCAAAACTCAAATCCGTAAGTCCAAATAGGCCTTGTTATAGCCATGTAAATGAGTCTTTTGTAATGCATTTGAAGCTTGTAGCGTTTGTCTTGTAAACGTTGAAGCAGCCAGAAACGTCTAACAGTTTTTTCTTGTTTCTGTCTTGTATCAGGATTCCAAGTAGACGATTGTCTATGAGGAATTCACGGTAGCGGATTTGTTCTATAGGGATAATTCAGAAATTTTATCTATGAACAACGAAACTTGTTTTAATCTAATTATTGTAATGTTTCTCACCGAATTCATTTTCGCTAATCTAAAGAATAGAAAACCTTAAAGTATATTTATGATATAGGAATAAGAAATATAAACAGAACATTCATAAAAGATAAACATATAAAACAGGAGTTATAAAACAAAACAAAATAAAACACTAACTATATATTTTTACTTTCACTTAAATATGTATAAAATATACAGAGTGTCTAAGTTCTTAATTGCCAAACTCTGGGAGGTGATTCAAGACAAAATTTCTAACAAACATTTTCATTTGATGTATAGGCCAATTTCGAACGGAAAAGGAGTTAGGTCCAATTTGTATTTTCTTAAGGTGGCAACGATTTATCATTCATAGGAAGAGATAACACAAAAATTATTCATTTGTTGGTTTGTTTTAGATTCATCGTTATTTGTGTGAAAAATTATATGATTTGATATTCTGTCACTCCAGAGTATCTGTATTTTGAGAAAAATGACAATTGAGAAATTATTACTAAGTATCAATTCCTTCTTTTTCTTGTGATAGGTCCAATTTGTATTTTCTTAAGGTGGCAACGATTTATCATTCATAGGAAGAGATAACACAAAAATTATTCATTTGTTGGTTTGTTATAGATTCATCGTTATTTGTGTGAAAAATTATATGATTTGATATTCTGTCACTCCAGAGTATCTGTATTTTGAGAAAAATGACAATTGAGAAATTATTACTAAGTATCAATTCCTTCTTTATCTTGTGATATGAAATCTACTTTAGTAAATTAAGTACAAAAATAAACTTTTTCAATTGAAAAATAAGTCTAAAAAAATACTCCCTTTTTAAAAATGTATTTAGCCGTCAGATCTCCAATTTAACGCTCGGATAAAGTTGACTGGAGTCGACTAATTACAGAGTTATTTTTTTACAAGGATTAAAATATCTCAGAAACTTCTTTTTTCCTGCGCCCGTTGACTTCGACTTTTTAAGTCATGAGTATTTTTCCGCAGCTTGGGGCTTTTATATGCGACAGTAGTGGTTGTCTGGTTCTCTCTTCTTCGAGATATCCAGGGATCACGTGGTTTACTAACAGGATGCGATCACATTGCAAGAGGGAACATTCCTGATGAAGAGGGACATCAGGAACTTTCCTGCAGGATGGTTGGCAATATTGCTTCAATCTTTCATCCAGTTTTTTATAAAATAGGGGATTACCTGTCCTATACACAAATCCCAACCTGTAGGACCAGGTCTATGGTTTTAAGACACAGGGTCGTCACCTCCCAATGAATCTCAGGGTGGGGACGTTACCGCCACCATGCGGGAATCGAACCTGCGCTGTAGTAGTCCAAGTAGTCGAGTTGGAGCCTACACTTAATCATTTCAATTTATTATTAATAATTTGTGTGTGTGTGTGTTATTAATTCTCTCGAACAGGATTTGAACACTTGATTTAAATTTTTTGCAGGCGCCTAATCCGCGGACCTATCTCTCAGAAAATAAAAATCGCACTTGCATACTGTAAGCGAGGGAATTTTTTAGCGGTTCATCTTCTCTGTAATGGGCTATTATTCAAAATTGTATCCTTACGCAACGCCGTGTTCGAGAGGCGAAAAGGAAAAACTAGTGTCGAAAACCAAATGATAACGAGTTTTATGGAAGATATGGATTAAAATATCTCAGAAACTAAAATTCGGACCTGCATACTATAAGCGAGGGAAGTGTTCAGCATTTCATCCTCTTTATGATGAGCTATTATTTATAGTTTATATTTCATATTATTAATCTCGCCTTGTTCATGTTTTTACTTTTATTGTGTGATCCAAAGCTCACAACGTAGTTTTTTTTTTAACAAGTTAAGACTTTATCAACTATACTTACTTAATTAAGATCTATGCACAATCTCAAAATATTGAAGTTTATTAAACATATAATTAAATATTTCTAATAAAGTTGAAAAGAACTACTACAAGGAGGAAGAAAGGAATGCTTCAGTAAGCATAATGAGGCGAATAAAGGAAGGACATAAAAGAAAAGTTTTAGGGTTAAGCTCAAGAAGCTTCCTCCCTCCCACCTTCCCTCCTCCTGCGCCCCCACCCCTTCCAATCTTTTGATGATTTATCCGACCCTCCGATGCGGGTACTTAAAAATGCTTAGCCTCATCGGAAGGCTTACCTACCTTTCAATTCCAATATCACGGCCAATCAAACTCCATAAAACCTTTTATAAAGCAGAATTTTTGTGTCTTCATGACATGTTTATTAAGCTCAGTAATGGGTAAGCAGCAAAAAACAAGCGGATATGACATAACATTCCTAACATATTAAATGATACTATACACACAACATCTTATTAATATACAAATTATTTTTGTCCTTGCTGACTTCATTAATCGGAGTTTGACTATTAGCAGCTACGTTATCATTGTATTAATACTACAACTAATTATTATAAATATGTTAGTGTACGATTTACTAGCCGTGCATTGTGGTTTCACTTTGTTAATTGGATTACACATACATTTGATGATTAAATGAAAATGTGTGAGTGCTTCTAATTAACTAGAAAGAAAAAAAGAAAAAGCCTGGTTTGGATGAATGGTATAATTCAAATTGTTCAGAGAAAACTCCAGTTTATAGCACCACTTCAGCTTAAACGGTATTTTTTATTCTCCCTGTGGTATAGGAACAGGGTGTCCAGTAAGTAGTGGGAAATATTAATAGGAGAAATATTTTTTTTTTTAAGTAGATGATATGACGGGGATTTGAAAGCAGAGAATATGTCGAGGGAAGATGTCAAGATGCTCTATGAATCTCCGGTTCAGGGCAGGTCTTGTTGCACCTTTAGAACGCCTCCATATCGCCCCATATACGCAAGGAATGCCGAGGTTGTGATGGCCGAGTTTGTTAAAGCGCAAACTGTAACATTCTCGAGTCTAGCGGCGTTGGCTTCGAATCGAGAAAATCGAAGGCAGATTTTCTCACTCTGGATGGAATAGGTTTGTTTGGCTGTACCTTTAGAACAACAACCTTCCACTCCTCCTTCTCTCCCCTCCGTATGACAGAAAGGGCTGTGGTGGGAGCAGACACGGAACCGATTTCGTTCTTAGATGTCTAAAACGTAATATCCATATAGAAATTTACAATCCTGAGAAAAAAAAAATGTGCTAACGTCCCGTACAAATATAAAGCTCCTCTACCTGCAGGGGAAAGAGTGTTCTGTTTTTTTTTAAACTAACTTATGTGCCTATATCTGCGAAATATGATCCAATAAATATCTTGGTCTAGGTTTAAACTCTACAACACTACATTAATTATTTCCTTGAAGATATGCGAAAAAATTTTAATCTTTCTCCAGGAGTAATATATACTATCACACCTGTGTATTGCTTGATTGGATAATAGAAGAATTATTCCATGAAGGAAGATATATTTTTTTCGTAAATCTTCAAGAAGATATATAAAAAATTCTTCCTGTATTCTATGATATATAAAAAAAAATAATAATAATTTTAAACTTTTTGATGCTTAACATTTTCTAAAATATATTAATAAATTTGGAAGTTATTCTTATTCAAAAATAACTCAATAACTTTTTTTAAAATTTTGATTAGATAAATTTCGGAAAGAAAGAAAATTCTAAATCCACTAAAAATATCTGATAAAAACCTAACTGATATAAAAACTGAGTAGCAACAAGAAAACCATTAAAATAATGTTTTCTATCTAAAAAAATAAAATCAGATATAACAGCAAATATTATGGATCTTGAAATCTTTCCTGAGCTAAAATAATGTCGATGGGCGCCAAACCTCCGGTCTTCAACTACGTGAGATATCCCTAGTCATCATGCCAAAGCGTGCTATTGTCTTACATGGTAGAACGTGATTTGAATATTTTTTATATGCAATGTATAGAGAATTCTAAACAAGACATTTGGATTTGTAAGATAACGATCTAACAAGCCGCTTCTAATTGAGACAGACACAATTAATTTCATTGCTATTCAAATATTCATTACCCGTTCTAAGCCTAATTTAATTATTTCATTTATATTTATCTCCAGCTGTTATTGTTCCTTTTCACGGTTAAATTTATATTGAGTTAAGAACTTTGACGTATAACTTTCATAAATCCACTATTATTGAGTTAGTTTTCATAACATTCATTAGCATTAGTTTTCACTACATACGTTTTATGAGAAATAACGGGATCAGCTATTAACACAAAAAATCGTAATTCATCTGTTCCACAGGTTTGAACTTTCCCACTCTCATTCTATGAAGTAAGTAAAAAGTACACAAATTTTTTCCAAACTTTATATGTTTATTTATCATGGTTAGCGTCAATCGCAGCGAGTTACCGTTAAATTGATGATGTCCTGATTTGCATATACTTTCGGTTTTAATGTTTTCTAGATAATTATTATTACTATTTTAGTGTCTCGTCATTCATAATTCTGTTTCTCTCACATGATTATTTTTCAAGAAGGTGTAACAACTTTTTCCGCTTAGAAATTAATCCGTCCGGTGCTGCTATCTATAGGAAAATTATAGAGGCGATACAGAAGCTTACATTAAGTGTACGTCTGTAACCCACCAATTAAGCATTCTATACCTTACCTTGTCTTATAAATAAATACATTAATTTTAGATGACAAAGAGTCCTAAACCATGTCACGAAGGTAGTTTTACATTTTAATTTAAATGTCTACCTCCGAGGTGTCTAAAAAAGAAGATGGCCTCGTGATCTCCCTATATAGACATATTGTCATAGCGCTACCAGTGGGTAGTTTCTCAACAAGCGTTTTCATGTGATAAAAAAAAAAAAATTAAATGTAACTTTTACGGGTAAATACGAGTTATATTAAGGGTTTCAGTCGATATAAGTTATAGTTAGGAGTTCAGTACTCTAGTTTCTGTTGGTTTCTGTAAGATGAATGGATATTTCTTAATAAAACAGCAAATTCTTATTTTTCCCACTTCTATTTCCCTTCCATCACTAAAAAATATGAACATAGACTTCATATATACGTTTTGGAGCCTTGGGTGATGCGATATTGCGTGGCTCTCTAGGTAAGGCAAGGTAAAATGAAATAAATCTACTCCATTTTGAGAAAAAGCGGTAACATTTTATGCCATTTAAACATCTTATATTTACTCTCAAAATTCATATAGTTATAACTTTGAATTTTATAAAGTTCTTCAATACGAATTATGAATTTCAGCCCTCTGGTTTTAACTTATTCAAATTAATCTACATTTTTGAGATTTTTCAAATTATAACTAGTGGATGTAAGTCTATCGGAAAAATATTTTGGCTATTTCCGGAGGTGATTTGAAGTAACTAAATGCATTAAGAAACCCATAAATTCAAAATGATTATGATAAATTACAGTATCGGCAAAAGTAATGAAATATAAAAGAGGTTCCAGATGAAATAATAGAAGCAGTAACAATAATAAACCGAAATAATGCAGTAAATTCTTTGCAGAGAGTCAGTAATTTGGAACTAATGGTACGAAAATTATGACTTCAGATTCTTCCTTTACATTGCCGTTAGTCCATAGCAGGTTTTCGTTTTTCTTGATACTTCCTGAAATTGGAAAATGTATTCTGGGTACCGATTTCATGAATAAATTTCACTTACAAATTCCTCCTCGAGGCAAAATCGTGGCCACAAAGGTTAAATATTACTGAATCGATTAATAGGGGTATAAGGATTTCCATGTTAAGAACATACAGCAAGAACATGCTTTTAAAAAGTGGAATAAAGGATCGCTGGTGTTATGTAACTTTTAATCTTAATCGTAGATTAAAAAAATACGGTCACGTATCGCATGCAAACGATATAAGCCAAGTTAAACTTTGTGTAGTATTGTGAAATGAAAGGATTTCTGAAATTCACAAAAATAAATCGTCATTTACGATATGCATGAGTAAATAATAATAATACATATTTATTTATAAATCAATAAAATCTATATTTTTCAACAAAGGATAATACAAACATATTGTTATCAGTTTTTCGCCGATTCTCATTATGCCATAACCTACTCCCAATAATTTTACTATCTCTTAGAAGTGCATGTTTATAAAGGGCTAAGAAGTTTTTGAAAGCGTCGTGTTTGACAACAATATATGTCACGGCATGGTGAACTCATGTTACGCCGTAGTCACCACCAAACCCTCTAGACAAATTTGTTTAGCTAAATTAGTGCTCTCGACCAATCTCCGCTGGCTTTGGTACCAGTGAGGCGGTTGAAAGAGTAGCGCAGGGTTCTCCTGGAGTTCCCTTGCCTGATTGTAAATGGTGTATATAGGTATGCATGTGTTTTTTGCTTAGTTTTAATTTTCTTATTTTTAGGTTATTTTATTTTATTTATTGTATGCACTTTTTGATTATTATTATTTATTGTTATTTTGTTTCTATTTATTTTATATTTTTTGTACATATAGTGTTAATGTTATCCCACCTCACTATAACTACTGTCCATGTGACAGATTGTTGTAATACTCAATAAATAAATTTACCTAAATATGAACCTTTTTTTTTCATAATATGAAAAGTCTTATAATATAAGTTAAAATATGTATCCCTTTAAATGATCACACCAATACCCAATTATCTCTAGGACACATAGCGAATTCACTACCATATTGTACAACTTGGGAGCTCCAAGCACTATGAAACATTTAATCGAATCGGAATATAACTTACTTACTCGATGGCTCAGATGGACATGAATAAAAATATTATTCCATAGAGTCAATTAAAAATTGACTTTGTATTTTGTTGCCGAATATGGAAATAATAAACAAATTAAAAGTAATAAATAATATAATGGTTATAAAATAATTAATGATATGTCATGAGTAACATATCAAGGAGGAACCAGATCCTTCAGTCACGAGAACAAAGAAAACAAAAAAAATAATATTAAATGAACGTCCTAAGGCCATTACGGCGCCTCGAAGACAGAGAAGAAATAGGTTACCCGGTGAGGTAGGAAGAAGAAAGACTTCCTTTACCGAAGAGAGGGTCCGGATGTGGCTATCAGTTCTCGGTCTCGAGGGAAGTCATCGCAAGGAAATAAACTGAGACAACCAATCCTTCATCGCACAAGCCCCTTCTGCAATGGGACAGAGTTTCAAGAGGACAATTCTTTCTTATTATGGTCAATGAATCCAGAGAATATATTGTGGTTTTAGTGCGAAGTAGGTTGTAATCGTGGTTTTAGAAAAACGCTTTCTACTTCCTTCAAGTTTAAAAGAAGAATGCCTCCGCGATTTTAAATACTTGTTAGCTCCAATGTTAATTAATCTGAACTGAAAATTATTTGTTTAAACTATTTTATTTTCAACTAATGCAATATCCACCAACACATACAAACCCTTTACTCACGATTTCATTTTAAACTATAAGAAAACAACAACAGACTGTTAAACCGATATGGCCACCGTTGACATGTCCATTAGGAGGAGATTGAAGAGAAGCTGGATGAGAGATATTCTTCTCTGATTTACGAAAGCAAACAAAGAACAGAAAGAGATGCCGCTGGGTACCATCCTTCCTCATGCCTGTCATGCAATAGACATCTATATTCTAATTAAATCTGCTGATTGTCTCATGGCAGGTGCAGATGAAGATATGAAGATTAAAAAAAAGGTTAAAAAATAGAAGTAATAAATTAATAAAATTCAAGTTTGGAACAATTAAAAATAAAACAGTAGTCTATTTCGGAAAAACTTATTGAAAGTAGTTAATTGTTAGCCTTTCAACATTTTTAAATAAAATAATCAACCAACAGGAACCTATTTACTTAAACGTGAATAGAAGTGAAAATATCAACAAGGCGAGATTAATAATATAAAATATAAATTATAAATAATAGCTCATTATAGGGAGGACGTTGCTGAAGGAAATGCTAAACGAATTCCCTCGCTAACAATATGCAGGTCCGATTTTTAGTTTTTGAGATATTTTAATTCTTATGCAAAAACAGTTGAATTAGTCGACTACAGCCGACTTTACCCGAGCCTTCAACGTCGGAGAGATGACGGCTCAATCTAATTCACAAAAAAAGCGAAAAACGCGCCTAAAGAAGTTTTTACTTCAAAAATTTCTTATAAGTTTTTTTTTTTAAATTATTTCTGAGCTTGCTTCTCCCTAGTTTGGTATTTCTATTTTACTAAAAAGAATCATAAGAATTTCCATTAAACGATGTTTTTTCTACAATTTGAGAAGAGTGGAAGGAGGGGAACAAATTTTTATTTGTTGTTTTAATAAAAGCGAAAATGTACTAAAATTATAATGAAGAGAAGAATAGTTGGGGTGGTCAGTCAAAAAGGAAGGCAAAAATAAATGATAATATTTATTTTTACATATGCCGACGTTTCAACCTGAAGTTCAGGCCTTCATCAGGGCTAAGAAAATAACCAGATAACAAGGTATGAGAAACATAAGTACTGATGGTAAAAAAAATAATAAAAAATAAAAAAAAAAAATAAATAAATATAAAGTAAAATGAAATTGTTAGAATAATGACTAAGAACTAAGAGATAAATAATAATAATAATAAAATAAATATTATCATTTATTTTTGCCTTCCTTTTTGACTGATCACCCCAACTATTCTTTTCTTCATTATCCACGACAGTCAACCAATTACCAATTACTAGAATTATATTTGTTTTGTACTTTTTAAATGAAAACAGAAGTAACTTATTACTTGGTCGCGCTTTATCTGCTGCGACAAGTGAAAGGGAATAGGAGCAAAGTAAAAGTTTTATTTTAATTTTCTATTTCTTAATGATATTTTCAACTGTATTAAAGAAATACATTTAGTAAATTTGTACATATGGATATAATGACGTGAAAACACATATAAGGTCAACGAAAAAGTACTCCACAAAAATCGTAATGACTGGGCAGAAATATTACGTTTATCTTCTTCTTTTTTTATTTTTTTTTTATTTAGCAGTAGTGTTTGCTAAAACCCAATTATTTATTTGTTAAAAAACAAATTTTTTTTTTTATATTTGAAACATATTTCGTGTCAATATAATGTAAGTTCATATTAAATTAAATATATAAATTTCCAGAGGAGCTCATAGTTGATAAGATCGGCAATAAAGCCCAATATCATGCCAAACCAAGAGGCTGTTATCTTCCCACACAGGCCTTGGCTGCCAACAGGTCGGATGAGCAGCCATTACCTGCCTGTTTGCGATTCATTGCTCTCGGGTCTACTAACATTACACGCCCACTTTAAACACAGTAGAGAATTTCACTCAACATTTAAATATCATATATATCATATAATAACATTTAAATACTATGATTTTTTTAAGATACATTTTTGCTTGGACATTCCATTCTCGATTTTTTTTTTTTTTAATCTCTTTATTGAATAATAATACAATCAGCCACTGCTGGAGGGCTATAAGCATTAGGGCTAAAAGTTCTCATTCATACAATATATACAAATAATAAAGAAATAAATATAAATATAATAAGTAAATAAATAATACTGGTGAAGAAGTTAAATAAAAATAAAATAAACAAATAAAATAAAATAAAAACTTCTAAACACAATCATACCTATATACAATATATACATTCGCCCAAGAATCTCCGAGCCAGGCTTTTTCCCCCACACGTGGAAGGCGAAGCAAGACTCCGGAAGATCCCAGCGCCACTTTTCCAGCCGCATCACTAGTATTAGAAGCCAATAGAGACTGAAAGAGGGCACTAGAGCCACAGACGCTCAGGACATGAGTGGAGAAGCTGGCCATTGCCAGGACTCCAAAGGCATATTTACAAAAGATCTCGAGGCCACTGCCGTTTCAACCTTCGAGGGGAATGGTATGGATGTTCGGAGCTGGATAGGGATTGCGCTAGAGGATTGGGATGATGAATGAGGTTGTGGTGAAAGTTGGAGAATCTCATTCTCGATTAGCTCCAAGAAACATTAACTTCTCTAACAGCCACCCAGGAATACCCAAAAGGGGGTTTCAAGTTGTGCTATAAACATTTTTGAGGGGGACATATTTTGACGTGTCTTTAAATTTTTGAGGGGTGCAAATTTCAACAGGGTAATGAATTTCCGGATTAATTAACAAAGGAACACATGGAACTGACCGCAGCAAGTGTATTTGTATATGATCTACGATTTTTCTAATTCTACCTTAACTGGATCTGTTTTTAAGAAAGGGGAGCAATAAAATATCTTAGGAGGACGGGGGTGGGAGGGAGAAGGTTATCCAACGACCTTGGGGAGGGGGGCACCCCTGCATCCACCTAATGATTTATGAAAATTTAAATTGGCTTGTCAAAGACTGCTGATTATACAGGGTATCCCGTAAGTGGAGGGAACTACTTAAAGACGTGAAGGGCTGTTAGTAGATCTCATGTGCTACGAAAAAGTTCACATACACAATTGCCCAATTTTCATCAGAAAATTAGAAAATTTAATATTTCTGTTTTTTTAAGAGTGTCACGTTTTAATTGAATAGGAGGCGATAAATTAATAAAACATTTGATTTAAATAATTAAACATTGCTTTATAGTAAACTAGACAAAATTTACTTTAAAAGAAAGTAGAGTCTGTTATTGTTGAAACTATTTAAAGTGGGCTATTGAGCGGACAAAAACAGCTAAGTTCCGTTTAAAATAAAATCATAAATTATTTGTAATTTTTTTTATCACCCTTCAACTGTACTAGATTTACGACACTTTCAGAAAAACTTCCTCGTTTAATATGCTTCTAGTCAATATTAATTAAGTTGAGATTTATTAAGAATAAGTTTGATATTCACCACATTAAGTAAAGACATTATGTAATTTCTATTACCTAAAAGTAGCCTTTTTATCTGCATAAATGACTACAACTAATATTTGCAAACCTTTTATTTCTTTTATTCCGGCGATATGGAATGTATTTTTATAAAAATAATTGTCAGAAAACACATTCTATTTATAACCAATGTCCAAGTGACAAAATGTTGTATTATTCAATAAATTAATTAAATAATCCTTGTTAAATGTCAAAACCCACTTAGCGTCACAATACTCAGTCTGTTTCAAGATTTGTTTTTTTACATTTTTTATCTGGTTATTTCATCATTTATTTAATCCATACTGGATATTTCTGCCGTTCGCCAATAGAAGACTATTTTCATATCCAACATTCTTTGGAAAGAGACTCGATTGGATTTTTCAGATTCGGGAAATTATTACAAAAGGCACATTTATCTTCTGGATCCTTATCTGCTTCGACAGTTGGAAGGACATTAAGAGGAAAGAAAGGCCCAAACATTGATTTATAAAGTTACAGTCAAGCGATAACATAAAAACAAAGTTCCAACGAAAAAAAAAATACTTCAAAAGAATATTAATGACTCAGCAGAAATATTACATTTTTCTACTTTTTTTTTTTTACAGTAATGTATACAATGACCTAGAAATTAATGGTACCTTAACAATGGTGCGGCAAAGAAGTGTGTGTGATTCCAAGGTTCGATATACGGTAATGTCCTGGAAAGGTGACCTCCCGTGACACCCACCATCGGTTTTCTGCCCGCTGAAGGTTAGAAGAGTATCCTTAACTTCTCCTATAGGCGATTCCCAAGACAGTCTCTTCGGAAGGGCCAATGGAAAATTGTCTTTCTGTTCGACATCTCGCCCACTATCGGTTATTGAACGAAATTTATTATTGAAAGTGATTAATTATAATTTGTGGTTGATGACTTTTGCAAAGAGTGAATTTATGATCCATCTTGGGATTACGTTAGGAGTTCATCATTTCTTCTCTGGTTCCAAACAAACATCTCTTCGTAAAAACAGTTTCCGGAAACATGGGAAGTAAGTGTTTATTAATTAGATATTGTTGCCTAAAAATATTGAGTATTTTTTACTTTCACTTACCTATATATTTAAGGGAAAGTATAGAGATCGTGAAAATAGACAGATATTAGTTATCTTAGTTTTCAACGGAAATACACGTTTTGAGGTCCCCTGAGTCTAAATAACCAAGTACCGCAAAATGGTCTGTGTCAGTGTGTATGTATGTGGTATGACTAGCCCGATAACGAAATGTTAAACCAAACTGATATTACGTACTTAATATAGGTGTATTCCTTGGATGTTACAGCAACTTTTTCATTAAAATCGACTAACCGGATGTGACAGTTTATATCAATGGTTATACACCTTTTCTCAAAAACGGCGGCAACGATTTTGATTAAACCCGGTGTATCATTGTATAATTAAGTGGTCTTTAATGACAATGACGTTCTATTCCCATTAATCTCTTTTTACAGGAAATAAATGCTTAAATATTAAAAATGTTTTCCTCTAAAGTATATTTTATTTGCTTTATTTTAACTAATTACCCATCTCTTATTATTAAGAGTTACAGAAAAATGCTAAATATAACTTTTGAAAGAATTTGATAAATGAAAAAATGGTAAAAAAAAGGGAAAATGTTTATTTAGGTCGAAAATGAATTTCCGGAAATACTATACGTATTTCCTGTACTATACGTCAGAAAAGGAGAATTTTAGAAAAAAACAATATCAAATATAGACTCGTATAAATATAAATCAAATATAAATATAAATCCACGCATGTATAAATATAAATCAAATATAAAGTCGTAGAAGGTATTGGAGAGTGACAAAAAAATTATAAATAATAATTTGTAAAAAACTAATATTGTTTAACGAAAATAATGTGAATTTTCAAGGAAATTAAATGAAATTTCCTAACTAAATGTATACTTTTAAAATCATTTATAAGTTTTAAAAAGTATGTAAAATTCAACAAATCAAGGCAATGACAAAGTTTAAAAAACTGTACTTGTGTGAAAGAAGTGAAATATAAAAATATTTCATTGATATTTAAAACATATGTTCATACCCTTAAATCCATTTACTGTAGTTTAATAACTCTAGATCTGATATTTTATTTAAATAATTAGGTATCAACGTCCGTTTATTCCGAAAAATGTCATGTAAACTTTTAAAAAATTAAATTGGTGAATAATTTGATGAATTACACCTTTGTGAAATCCAAATATTATCCTCTTTAAATTAGTGTAAAAACTTTTTACCTGTCTATGTTAGGCAATGAAAATCTCGTGATTTCTTTTTAGTAAACATTACAATGGAAAATAACAGTTTAATAACTGATAGGAGTATAATTCATAATCATTAATAGGTTTAATATAGAGGTATACTTTCAAATCTCTCTAGGCATGTTTATAATGCTCAGGCACTGGAGTTACGTGGTTTACAAAAACAGATAGAGTACCGAGATTTTTATTGTCTACCGTTGATATAATTAATAGAGTTTTTTTATTTTGATGGTTTCAATAATTTGTTAGCTGTAAATTTTAAGCTATAGCTCCGTTAAAACTGCACTTCAAAAATTTTATAATTGCTCAACATTGCCAGAAAATAATTTCTATTCAAGTAGAAAGGTAAGTGAAAGTTGTGTCTTGCGCGCAGCAGATTTTTTAACTAAGCTAAAAATACAAACACCTTTTTTTAAAAAAAAATTAAACTCTCTAAAAGTGATTAGAAAAAGCTGTAGAAAAATCTCTTTCTAGATTTCTGAAGAAAAAAATTAAATAAAGTATGTACCCCGGAGGTAAAGAATAGCTTACTCATTTCTTTAGTTGTTAAAGAGAGTCAATTTTGCATAACTTTGAACTATTAAAATTTGTTTCATAGTCATCAATTATTTAATAAAAAAAGGTGCATTTTGTCCTATATTTCTAGGTCACAGACATAAACCAATCCATCATGATGCATGGGGTGAATAAAATACTTTATAAATTATATTCACTAATGCATAGAAAATGTTTTTATATACCTTATATACTATTATTTTAATCTCATAAAAGAACCCCAATTACTATTACTCAGGAATAATAATTATTAAACTGATAATTTGTTCCAATTTACCTAATATACCTAAATAAACTATTCAGAAGCAAAAAATTAACTATAATCTTATTTTAATTAAATTAGATTTATTGTAACAAACGATTTTATAATGTTTTTTATTTTTGTTTCAGGTAAGTTCTATCAAGAATCTAGTAATTGTTAGCAAAAAAAATCTCGTGACGAAGATTCCGTTCTTTTAGAAAATTATCAAAGGTAACTTAGAAATTTGTTGATGCTATAACTTGACAATATATACATTCTTAAACTTAGTTCATAAATGGACTCTGATTAAAAATACCGTATTAATTTAAGGCACAAAATGATTGACATAATTATTCAATATTATTTTATCATATCTAAAGATTAACACTTATTTGTTCAATCATAATCCAACAACGCATGTTTTAAAAATATTCACGCATGCACCAAATGTGAAATAAAATAAATGAGAACGAAATCATATTAAATGCTTTGAATATGAGAATATGACAATGCTTTTTCATTTTTTTTTTTTTTTTTAATCAATCCTACGGAATACAATAAAGTTTCCAACAGCATGGATTTCACAATTCTTACTAATCTAACCATAAGAATAGCAAAATCTAATGGGACTTTTGGATGAAAATTTAAAGAGAAAAAAATACTGTAATTTTTTTTATCCCATTTATTAATAATTAATTTTACAAACATCGCACATCATTTTAAATAATTTACCTAAAATTAAAATTTACTTAAAACAATTTATAAAAATAAAATTTTAATGATGTCACAAAAAAACATGAACAGGTATAATTTCAACTTTTTAATTCTACTTAAACAATATTATTCTAGCAGATGACAGATGACTCGGAAAAACATATTTCTAATTTAGTGATCTTGATAAAGATTTGGCCAAATACAAGAAAAAATTAAACTATAGATCAAAGAATCCTTCAAAATTATGATATCGTTTTTTTGAAGAAAAAGTTAACGTTAAAGTTTTTGAAAATGAGTCGATGAAATCAACGCATTTATTGTTAATGTCAAATCTATTTGAAGAAACAACGAAAAATATGTAACTCTTCTGTTTACACTAAATGGCGTTATGTGATCTGTTGATCTTATATTCATCTCCTACAATGAACAAAATTAGGTTTATATTATTCGAATATAATTTTTTAAACATGAAAATGACAAATATAAGAATACAGTTTGAGTATAGATAGACAATTTTAAAACTATATTAAGTACCAGGAAACTAGAGACTACATTACACTAAAGATTTATAAAGTAATAAGGAAATATTTATTAATCATCGAATTTAATACTAAATAAATGTTGTATTAAAATGTTTACACAAATATTATTTTAAATTCAAATAATAATATACTGATAATGTCTGAGAGAATTGGAGAAAGTTTGGGCCACAACAAGGTGGTTAGGAGTGGTTTTTCATTTTTTTTTGGCATCCAAGATTTTACTTCAAGATAAAAAATATAATTCATACACCTTAAACATACGAAGAAGTACTTTTCTTAATAATAATAAAATATACAGCTACTATTACCGACAGATTATAAAAAAAATTAAACATACATCGGAAACGAAATTTGTAAATAAACTTAGCAAAAATACACATTGGGATTTGCAAAGGTGTGAAATTGTAAGTGCTCTAAATAGCGATAACGTCAAAAAAAGCTAATCAGGTACTTTGTCCTTTTTAATGAATAATTCATTACTCTTTTGATCCCCCGGACCTTTTCAGCCCGAAGGGAATCTAAAGCAATTCATACCGCTTCCCACCATTAGAAAAACACCCTTCTTTCACTCGGTTAATTTACTGGAAACTAGAAGCAAGAAAAAGTGAGAACGGAGCAGAAGGAAAATTACGGGAGATGGGAAGCAGGAACCTCGTTGGTCTAGATTTTCAAAAAATTCCGATATTATGTATAAGGAATCCGGTAGGTGCAGACTTCAGTTCGACATTCGAAGGTATTTATACAAACATACATAATAAACATAGTTATATAGGTTGTATATCATTCTACAGTATTTTTATTTTTATTGTATGGTGCATCTTGTAAATGGAGGATATTTTGGTTTCGGTATATAGATGATATATCCGACGAACACTATATTCATAATTATATAACATTAAATCATAAAAATAACACTGTTCGATGTGAGTACTTTTTTTTCTGTTGGTATTACAGATCTTGTAAATCTTTTACCGCGTTAACAAGCGTACTCCATCTCTGGCTATATTGGCTTATCTCTTTCTAGTTATATTCGTCTGTGGCTTTTGTCTTTTACGTGGTCTTTTGCCTTCTATTGAGGAATTCATTTTTACGTAGAGGTTTTCAGATGGATTACCATGTGATATATGCCCCGCCCATCTTAACCTCCGTGCGTTCATATCATGGCGTATTGATTGACCAGCAGTTCTTTACTGGTCTTTTTTCTCCATATATTAGTACTCTTATCCCAGATAGGTCCGGTTATCGTGCGGTTCTCTCAAATCTCAAAAAACATTTTTCTAGGGTGCTGGTTAGTGTCCAGGTCTAACAACCTTTAGGATTGGCTTTATGATAGCATTGTACACCTTTCATTTGAGATTTCTTTACATTTTTGGGATTTCAATTCCTTTGAAAGGGAGAAGAAAGCTTTGTTTGCGACAGTTTTAAGCTGATTTCCGATCGTTGAGGTAATTGTGGAACCAAGGCATTTGAATTTTACTACTCTTGAGTATATTTTTTCTTCTACGCAGATCCTGTTATCGGGCTGGAATTTTCAGCTTATTGTCATATATTTTATTTTGTCTTAATTTACTTGTAGTCCGATCTGCTCTGCATCTCCTGTCAGAGTCTTAGCGAGTTTCTCAATGTCCTCTCCATTACATGCAAGGACAGACATATCATCTGCTTATCCAAGGATTTTATGATTCATTCTTACGTGGACCCCCTCCATTTCCTGTTATGTTGTTCTTATCATCTTCTCCAGGACTAAGTTGAACAGCATCGGTGACAGTCCGTCACCCTGCCGTAAGCCCGTTCAGTAAAATAAAACTAGTTTAATCTTGAATAGATGTATTTGATGGCACAATAAGAAATAAAATAAAATTTTAAGGTAAAAATATCAACAACTAAAACAACAATTTTGATATTCAGATAAAGGTGAAATACATAATTATTTTATAAAAAATGTTATCGTTATAATTTAATTTTATACTTGGATTATATGATTACAGAGAATAAGGTGCTGAACACCTAAATATCATATGGCATATTATAATTAGAATAAAAAAATAATTAGAGACATTAAAAGGTCTAATACTACGCACGGCTTGAAACAGAAAAAAAACTGTTATTTTTAAAAAGTATTGGTATCTTCGAAATTTTTTTCCTTGTGACTTTTGCCGTTTTAAAGAATTTTTATTTTTTAAAGACTTTTATTTAAACGTTCTGACGATTTCTCTAATAAGTCAATATAAAAAAAAAATTTTATTCTTACCTACTCAAACAAACTATACATTAGAATCATGTGCTATTCTTTTAAGACAAATTATAACTCTAATCTAACACCAATTATCGTTTATTTTGCATTTAACAGAAATTTTTGTAAGACCTTGAATAAACAAAAAAGTTAACCGTTTACCATATATCAGGAACTTTATTTTAAAAAAAGTTTCTTTCAACCTTCGTTTTAAGAAATTTTTTTCTAAAAAGGTTAAGCAGGAACTGTTAAAATGGAACTTTTTAAAAAAGTTTCATAAAAGATTAAACTCCAGTATCTTGGTAATGAAAATTGTTTGATCTAATCAAACAATTTTTTTTATATAAATATATTTATTGAAATTTATAACTATACGAACTAAAAATACAAGTAAATGTGGCTGAGCATAATAACGTGGACAAATATGTAGATAAACTATACAGTGAAGATTGACAGAAACGCAGGAAGATTGGCAGGAATCGAAGTGGGTTTGGATGTGCCTGAAGTTTTGGACTAAATCGCCAAATTTGGAACATTGAGGTTTATTGGTGTGGATAATTAAACTATGTAAGAAAGAGGGAACAAATGTTCATCGAGAGAAAACATATCACATTAAACCTAAAATACAATATATAGAATAAATATAATTGTTTGTTTAAAAAAATGCAATAGAACTTCGTACAAAGAATATAAAATAGTTTTTCAGTGAAATAAAACTAGTTTAAAGTTGACAAGAGATATTTTATACTCTAAAAAAGTAAATAAAATTTTAAGTTAAAAAAAACTAAAACAATGATTTGATTTAAGATAAAGGTGAACTCCATAACCTTGGTTGTGGCACAAAAAATATAAAGAAAATCCTTAAGAATATAAAGAAAAGCTGAGATACATCAAAAGAGAATAAAGCAGGGCAACGTATAAATAAGAAAAAAGCGACTATGAAACCGGATTTGTTACAAAAAATAAATAAATAATAAAAAGAGAGTCGCATTATTTCCTGGAAGGGGAAAAGAGAGGGAGGTCCATTTTAAGCACCCAATAAAAATATATTTCATCTGTGGTCCGATTCCTGAAACTCTTGAAGATATATCAAAAGTTTTTTAATAAATTATATTTTGTTTATACTTTCATCCTTCACTATCTTAAACCCTTTGTTATTAATACTTAACAAGATGAAATAGTACTAAAAAAAAAACTACTCAATTTATAAAAATTGATAGGGTACCCAGTATCGCTTTCTCAGTCGGTTGGTTCGAACGAACCCTTGTAGATAAGGGCAGAGGGATGCTGCTCTGATCGGATGCTGGAATGCCTTTCTGTCTGGATTACCGAATGTCCTCGAGAAGATTCCTCGGCAAGGAGATAAGCTACTGCATTACTCCTGCCGCTCTTCAGTCAACAAGTAGAGGATCTCGGTAATGAATTCCTACTCCCTTCTCCATCGCCATCTTCACTGCATTGGTCTCTCGGTTATCCAGGATTCCGTCAAGGGAACCAAGGTTCCTTTGATTAAATATATACATTGTATTAAGAACAAATTTTGTTTTATTGTAAAGAAACTCATATTAAGAGCTATGTTTTATTAAATATCACTTGATCTAAATGGTCGTGAAGAAATTCTATCAAACCGTTTTTTAGTATTACAATAAGAAAACATTTATAACAAGAATTTGTAAAACAACAAGTAATAAATAGATAATAAATAGAATTATAAATAGATTCGATGCCGATGAATAAAATCCTTAAACAAACCAATAAAATCGTTTCTTCAAGACGATGTCCAATAAAATCGTTCCGTAAACGCCTCGTTTGTTCTATTGGAGATTCACAAGTTGATTCCCTAATAATTACCTGTTTAATATTTCGTTTCTTTTTTTTTTAATTCAAAATAATCTATGTCAAGGCTCATTTTCGAAAATTGTACGTTCTGACCATTATTTCATTCAATGAATCGCATCTATTAAGAGCAATAAGGAGTAAAATACTCTTATATGAAGAACAACAGTATTAGAAGCCTATTTAATTAGTACGCGAGATACTATTTGATTAGTATATGTAGTAATTTAATTAGTATGTATAGAGTTTAATTCTCATCAAATTAGTAACAATTAATTAATTATTTTTAATTTTAATTTATATCTCATGTATAATGATTTATTTTAGTAATTAATTTTAGTAATTATGAACTAGTAATATTTAATTAGTATTTGCTTATAGAAGAAACACAAGATGAAATTTTCTTTACTCCTTATGATCCATTCATTGGTTTATTACTTATGCAGATTAAAATATTCAACAATTTGTATTACAATATTTTATAAAAACCTATAGCGTATGTGTTTTTTTATCAATTAATTAATTACTTTATAAGTACTTTATAATTTTTTCACGATTAAAATGAATAACGAATACTTCCTTTAGAATTTTTCATAATGAATTATGTCAGCTAAATTTATTTAGGCCTTCCTAGACATTAATATAGTAAGACAAACTTATGTCCTCCTAAACAATAATATATTACTTTATTATAATATAATAATAAAAGGCTTAGCGAACTCGAAGGTTCGATGCCGAAACTACCAATCGCTTATTACACACGTCCCTCCACCGTTCGCCGTCCAAACCCAGTCCCTTCAGATCGGCTTTAATGCAATCTTCCCACCTACGCTTCGGTCTACCCCTCGGACGTTTACCATTTGGTACAGCAAATAGTAACCTTTTAGGAATTCTCTCGCTACTAAGCTCAACAATTTTACAAGCCCATTTGATTAGGACAGGAGAAGAAGATGGAGGACGATAACTAAGTGACAAAATTATCAAGCAGGCTGTGTGCACAGCAATTTAAAAATGTAAATAGATAAACATGCAACAGTGATTTGTTATACAATGTGTATCAAGTCACTGCTGCAAACTCCCGTATTGTCTTAAAGGCAGGGTAGGGAGGAAAATAAAATAAAAGTAAAAATAAAAATAAAAATAAAATAAAAATAAATAAAATAAAAAGCCCATTTGATTCGCTGCGATGAAATTACCTCAATTATATTACTCGGATACAATTCACACAATTCTGCGTTGTGTAACCGTTTGAACACAGAAAAATATGAAGCATTTACCGCCTTCAGTCAAACCTTAATCTCTTCTTCAATTTCGTTTTTTCTAGTTATCCTAGACCCTAGATACCTAATTTTTTCTACCTGAATATATTACATACAAACATTAAAACGTATAATAATAAATCATTAATAATAAGTAATATCAGTATTAAATATATTATATGTATATAATATAATTCCAAATACGTTAATTCAATTATAACAGATTTTATCTGATAACCGTAATGCAACTTAAGGGCATCTAGGAAAGTAGAGAGACTAAGCAGTCCCTGTTGTGGATTTGCACTAAATTTCTTAATATCTTTCTAATTTGAACAAGAATCCAACTTTCATATTGATGATAAGGACGATTTATACTTATTTTTCGAGCAGGTATCAATTTGGCCTACTTTCTGAGATTATTTAAAAAAATTAATTACTTATTATCAAATCTTATAAGGGGAAACCTTATGGTATTAAAATTCTCTTAAACACATATATTTGTTTTTATAAAAGTTCCAAAGCAATTCCCTGTAAAATTGTAAGATATTAAACTAGGAGAGATTTATTAGTAGGGGCCATCTGACGGCTGTAATTTGGCAGAACACTTGTAACTTGAAAGTTCAAGGACAAGTTCCTCTCTTGAGACATTCCAGCTCTAATTCAATAAGAACAACAGAGAACAATACGTTTTAGGGATTGCTAAGACAACGCAAATGTTTAGGCAAACTCGCTAAAATTAAAAAAAAAGTAGTTCAGACTTTTTCTAATCTCTGACGTTTAAAATGCGTGGTAATAACGTGGGTATAGTTAATATTGTTTTCCCTAAAAAAAAAAAATGAACAAATACAATTTATTTTTCCTTGAAGTGAGTTATAATGTCATTATAATATCTACGATTCATAGATGATACAAAGTGCCAGACAGGTATAGCTTCCTTACCATTTTCATTGGCTCAACTGCGTCTATATTTCAATGTCTATAATTTTTCGTTGTACAGTAAATACAGTAATTCCTTAGCATTCGCGGGTTTGATATCCATCAATTTTATTCATCAGCGAATACTAAAGTGCGGAGAAATTCCACATTTGCAAATCGTGTATTTGATGAATCATGATTAAAGAAAAAAAATTCCGGTACATACTAAAGATGAAAATCGCTACAATTAGTGCGAAAATTGAGTGTTTTATAGGAGAGCATAAAAACTAATTATTTCTTTACGATTTATTAACGTAATTTCATATTTTATTTTCCATAGTACCAGGCTAATTATATCAGTTGCATACAACGAAAAGTCATGTTTAGCACCAGTAGAATAAAAATTGTTACATACGACATTTTACACAAACAGTAGAGGTGTATATTTATAATTATGTTTTCACTAGTAAAATAGATGAAACAAAAAATCCATTGGAAAACTTCAATTTTTTGTTTGTTCGTTGTTAACGAGATCAATCTTTTCCCTCAATCAGAACAAAACTAATAAATCTGGGACATAAAAATATTATTGAAGTTCACACAACTTTGATGATTAAGGAGAAAATCGAGACCACGACGAGCTTATTTAATTTCAATAGAATCGAACAAAATCACAAATAAGACTTTTTTTACCAACTAAATATAGTAAAAATTTACTGAAAATTACATGACATTTAAGTGCAGGCAGTAAAAGTCATGGGAGTAAAGTTTGGAATCGACCAATAGTATAAATTAACTTTTTGAATAAAACCTAAAATGTTATAACCTCATAAAAAATATTGTATTACCCTAACCCCTTTTACATGTGATCAATGCCTTACAAGTTTCACAGCCAATATATTAATTTTAATTATTAACTACAATTCAATGAAATTAGTACCAGAGAATTTCTGAAGTATTCTCTAAATTTCCTCCAAGTTTGGGTCAAATAGAACGAGCCGTTTCTGAAATATTGGCATATCTTTGAAAACACATTAAAGTGGGCGTAACCAGAAGTAATAGACGGAATTAAACAAAATTGATACTGAACTATTAAGGCACCGACCCGCAAAAATCCTGAACATTTTATCAAAATTGGATGAACGGTAAAAGGTGATATTCCCGTCACATCTATTTGACTACAGGCAGACATCAAACCAAATTCGATCCTTGATGTCCGAAACGTAAAACGCGAGTAGTAATTTTCGATTCTGAGCACAAAATTATTTTTAACCTCTCGCACGAATACAATGATTCCCTATCTTCGGTAGTGAGGAAGCAAAATAAATTAATTTGATTTAAGGTTTGGGACATAGGCGCAGATTTTCCATTTTGATTGGGGGAGGGCTATGGAAAAAAATGGTAAAGTATATTATTTGTAAAGACTCAACAAAATGTTTGTGAAACGAACGGAGAAGAGTCTTCATAACATTAGTACATTACTATAACTTATTCAGCTAAAAATGAATGATGTTAAAAAACTGAAAAATGTTTTTGATTTCTTCGTTTGCACAACGTTAAAATAAAAATACAATGTTATCACAGTCTCAATAGTTATTTAATAATTTCTACAAAAATATTCTCTATAAAATATATTTATACTTATGCTCATCAATTATATTTTTTCAAACTTTATCGTAGAAAATTTATTAGAATATCATGTGGAAATGGGGAGATGAATACACCATGAAATCCTAGGATATGTTTCTATATTATATTATTATCCCCTAGCCAGCTAGTCGACTTTTCTTAATCGATTTTATTCATCGATGTAGCTATTTGATATCAATTGTATTTTTTTGGGAGAGGAGGAGGGAAGGAGGAGCGAAACGATATTATAGCCCCCTCAACATTTTTATTGGGAGCATTCGCCTCCCCCCCTATCCCAAAGTCCGCCTATAGTTGGGTATGATAGATTAATCAACTAAAAATGTTGATACATTTAATTCAATTTCGTATCAGACACATTCCGTTTTACAATATTCCGAATTCAGCTCTTAACCACTTTTTAATACAAAAAAAAAAAATGCAGAAAAAGTTCAGTATACATTCTTATTGATTTTAGACCAACCAATAGTCTAATGTTAATGATTTGTCATTAGGGAATAAATTTTATGATGGGATCCAATTACAGACTAAACAAACCGTTGACGCTGTTATTTTATTATTGTTAAGTTCATTACTTTATTATCTTTGTTTTATAACTTGCAAAGTTCCATTTTTCCTTAAGACCTTAACTTTATTACCGTTATCTTATATATCCTAACTTTTCTACCAACATTTTTAAGTCTCTGTTTTGTAACCGTTACTTTATACTCCTTAATTTATATATCATTTTTATCTATCTATTTTTTGAAAAATTTCTCAATATTTATATTATATGTTATCTTGCCTGAGCTTAGGCCTTATAAAGGCATGAAACTTAGGCTGAAACGGCGGCACAAAGCCAATAAAAATTAGTATATTTTTTTATTTTTACATTGTTTTTTTTTACTTAACCATCCAAACCATCTCTTCAATCAATACTATATTTCATCAGACAACCATATACAAAATCTAGTTCAGAATTATAGCAAGTGTAGGACTAATTCTTCTTAACATACATAATGGATATATTTTTCCTTCGGGTTTAGTTTTGCATGTGACACTCAACATATCGCATACATGAATCAATCTGTATTCTTATATATTCTGGTTTATCCGTATAAAAAAGTTTTGAAAAACTTTGCAGAACAATGTCGTGCTATATAGATTGTTCGGCAAAGGTTTTCGATGCTGTAATACATGTTTTAGTAATTATACTAATTATAATTATTATAGTAAGAATAGTAGTCGACGTTTAAACAAAATTATTTGTTGTAATTAATTAGTTAAATTATTTATATGTAAAGAAGTATATAAATATCGGCATTACAGATCTTGTGGAGATTTTGCCGCCTTATGAAGCCTGCTCCATCTCTGCCTATATTGGGCTATTTCTTCCCAGTTATCTTCATGCAGCTCTATATCTTTGTTGATTCGATCTCTCCATCTGCTTACTGGCTTTCCACGCGGTCTTTTGCCTACTATTGAGGCATTCATTGTCGAGTAGAGGCTTCCAGGTGAATTTCCCATATTAACCTCCATGCCTTCATATCACGAGATATGAATTGAAATGTTTCTGTAAACAAGTCTTTACTAGTATTTTTTCTCTCTGAGTTAGCACTCTGGTCCTTGATCACTCCGGTTATTGCACGAGGGATTTTTCTCTCAAATCTTTCAATATTTTTTTCGAGGGCGCACAGTGATCGAAAGGCGAGAAAAAAACCTATATTTTGAAGGTATTTAAAACATTATTTTTGTTCCGTCAATCAAAAATAGATTAGTTGTCTGAAATATTTCACTGAGCGACTTTCAACCACTGTGGAGTGCTGGTTAGTGTCCAGTTGTCACAGCCATATATTAAAACTGGCTTCATCGTAGCATTCTACTTAATTTGAGATTTCTTGAGTTTCAATAACTTTGAAAGGAAGAAGAAAGCTCTGTTTACGTTTGTTATACGCCGATTCCAGATCATTGGTCATTCATTGAGGTTATCGTAGAGCCGAGTTATTTGAATTTTTCTACTCTCGGAAACAATTTCCCTTCTACGCAGATCCAGTTATTGGGATGGAATTTTCGACTTATTGTCATATATTTTGTTTTGTCTTTAATTACTTGTAGCCCGATCCGCTCTGCCTCTCTTATCAGAGTCTTATCAGAGTTTCTCAATGTCCTCTTGATTACTTCCAAGGACAGCTATATCATCTGCTTATCCACGCATTCTACGCAGATCCTGTTATTGGGGTAGGATTCTCGACTTTTTGTCATTTATTTTGTTTTAAATTCATTTTAACTATTGGTTACTTCTTTATAATAAAAAAAATATTTTAGCACGACCGCGTGTGACAAATTGTAGTACAAAAAATGATGATAATTCAGATTTTAGAACATTGACTAAACATTATTTCATAGAATCAAAATGAATAAGACGTCGAATTAAATTTTATATGAAATGATTAACTTGACCTTTTTTTCAATTTAAATCCGTTAAAAAAAAGTTTACATCCGGAAGACAGAATTAGAAAGATACCAACCCATTTTTCCAGCGGTGGCTTAAAAATGATGGAATAAAGTTCTTGAGACAGCAAGGTCGATTAGCCATTGGCAAAATAGTGGATGAGATAAGGGACAGAATGGCATCGAGGAGTCGATTGAGTTCGGTCCCGCCGGCCCATTCCGATTGACATTGTTCGTGACTTCACTTCGAAGCGGTTTCTTTAGATCAGATGTGCAGCGGTCCTTCCAGCTCCTCTGTAATGAGCCATTTCGACGTCTCAACAAGGCGGTTATTCTAGAAGTTTCTGTTCGCTCCAATGGATTCTACTGCTGGGGACACGCATTTCGAGAGACAATGTCTTCTATTCAATGCGATGGTATAAAGTTGTGGGCAGAATTTAGAACAAACATAAAGCTACAGAATTCTCTTGTTTTCATTTTTTTATCTTTTTGCGTGTGTGTATTTATTGATTACGGTGGCGATGTTAAGGCGGAAAAGATCTACATGGTCTGTAATGCCAACAGAAAAAAAGGGATAAAAAGTGAAAACGTTGTAATTAAAAAGAAATCTTACTCGTAGAAAAATGACTACATGTAATAAAAATAGATAAGCTCAATGGAACCGAAAGGCTCGCTGTGCATTTAATTCCATGTTAGCGTAATCTTCCCATATCCGCCTTAGACTACTCCTTGCGTTTATACAGTGCATAATAACTTTTTAAGAATTCGTTCGCCGGTAGGCCCAACAATTTTAAACGCCTATTTTATTTGCCACAGAGCTATAATTAAATTGAATATTTAATAGTTGACCGTTGCATTATAAAGGAAGGAAATGGTCCGGAGTGGCGGTCATAAATAGTCTAAATAGTGGTAAAACTATTTAGAACTCAATTGAGTCCTAAGTGAAACTCCTAGCTGAACACACCTCCCTGAAGAAGACCTGCAAAGTCGGGTCGTAACGTTGCCTTTTAATGAAATAGTTTTACCACTATTTAGCCTATTTATGACCGCCAACCCGAACCGTCTCCTTCATCTATAAGTAAATTAGATTTTGCACAATATTTTATTTTCTAAAACCTATAGGCGAAGTTCGTCCGTTAATGTGGCCATGTTTCCTATCCAGAAGGCATGAGTTAAGTAACTTTGAAACCAACAAGCAACAACTATTTCTAGCTTAATTTCCTATTATTTTATATTCCGGTTATTTATTTTTTATTGTATATAGTTTTTATTTATTATTATTTAGTTATTATTTTACTTTTGTTAATTCTATTTTTTTTTTTTTTTTTTGTATATACGGTGTGAATGTGTTCATTTATCAATATAATTATTGTTCCTGTGACAGAATATTATATGTCTAAATAAATAAAAAAAAATAAAAAATTCCTATTAGATTTATTTTCTGGTTATGTTTTATATTATATTTTTAAAGATCAAGCGTATTCCCTATTGTTTCACTGAAATAGTCGTCGTTTCTACAATTATTTTGTTATTATTTATATGATATTTACAACTGTATAAAAAAAAACACGTCTAGTAAATTCGTACAGTTACGGAATGGACTTAATCCGTAACAACTATTAATATTAACTTTTATTTAATTTGATCATTTAATCATTCATTGACCTTTCTCATGACCTTTATCAAAGCCCTAGATAGCCGGGTCAAGCTATCTCTGATAGCTTAGAAATAGTTATCTAGAATGTACTGATTGGACAGAAGACACTTATCAAGACTTAGGGAACAATAACCGTTTTCAACAAACGAGCACTTTCTCACAGACTTCATATCAATTCTAAAAGATAAGGATATCAATTCTTAATACTTGATAACTTCATTCACACGCTTCCTAGACCGTCCAGAATTGATTCATCCCACCTACTATTCCTGAGCATATAACCCTTATCCTCAGACAAACTCACTTATTCAGTTGCATTCTTGAGTCAGACTCTTCACTGTAGGAGACCTGGAGTGAACTGATGTAGTCAACTCATATATCCATAGTATATTATTCTGTATTTTAGATGCCATGTAACGTTATGAATAAATAGCATTATTTGTAAAGTCTCCACTGTCTCCGATTCGTTAACTGTACGTGGATATAATGACATGAAACACATGTTGAGAAACTACCCATTGGTGGAACTTTAATAATATGTCTATATTAGGAGATCACGGGGCCATCTTATTTTCAGACGCCTTGGAGGGTTTCTAACATTAGCAACAATATATACTTTATTTTAATCTTGAAGATTACAGATATTCCGTCTTTACTGGAAAAACTTACGCAAAAACGAACATCCAGCCCGTCGCCTCTGGGTAAATGTCCGGATTCCCCTGCTCTAAGGTCGGTACTGCTTACCATGGAAATAGACGAAGCAAATAAGCTAGTGGTAAGTCGAAATATTACATTAAACGACCTTCAAAACAATCGAAACCTCCTGGACAATGCAAAATGAGCTCGAATAGAAAAAAGCTACAATGCCGCCGAATTCCAATGAGAGATAGAGTATCGATTTAATTGACTGAAAAGTTGAACAGTCCAAAAAAAACAACTCTAGTTTCATCTTTTCAAAACAAAGAATCTTCGAAATCGCAACAAGCTCAGAAACGAAGTGATCTACACATCAGCAGGTTACCTAGAACTTACTAAGCACTCGTGAATCAAACCATGTCCATTTGAAGTTGAGTACGTTAAAAAACAATATTTCGTAGACTACTACTAAATGGGGCGCATGCACTCCTTTCAAGCCGCACCTACAGTGGGAGACAAAAAAGTGAATAATCCGTGTGATCGAATACTTGCTTTCCAGGCATATTGTTTACAAATTTCTGTTTGAAGTACCGTTCCTCTATATTTTGGAAATTGACATAGTTCCTGTTATGTTTGGTCATTATTAACAACGTTATGGGTGTTACAACAATAAATTTGATTGATTTTACCTAACTGATAACTGTTTTTTAAAGTAATTAAAAAGCTATAAATCAGAAGTAATGGCTCTAAAAGACTATTTGGAAGAAATACGATTAAAAAAGTTACATAGAGCATTACATCTGTCATAGGCTTCCAAAAAAAAATTGAACCAAAAACATAATGCTTATAGAACAAAACATAAGCAGGTTTTTTTCGTCACCTGCGTTTTTTTAATTTTTAGTTTTTGTTCTTGCTTGTTGCAGTGTGGCTATTGCTATATATATTATCATTAATAGTTCTAAGGTAGTAGTAATAATCATTTAACTTTGTTTTTATTTGTTACACTGGTTTATAAACATTTTAAGAAATAATATTTACTATTATTTTTGACGCTAGAAACAATGAAACATGAAAGGTGATAAAAGAAAAATCTGATAAAAAAACTGCAATGAAATGGCTACCATAATTTAACTACAATATAATAATAGAAATTATGGTACAATATACTTCACCAAAGCATTCCTTTCAGAAAGGCGTTGAACATGATACAATATATTATATTTATTTCATAAGTTCACTCTTGTAACTGTAAAAAAAAAAAAGTTATCAAGGCTTCGGTTCAACTAATCTATGACGTTTGTCTCGTTCTGAGAACCGATTTGCAGAATTTTAATAAAATTGGCCAGTTATTAAAGTGCAGCTCAATCACCCCAGGTTCGGACATGTGCCACTCGAGTACAAATTGAAAATCCAGTATTAGATAGACCTACCGGGGCAATAAAAAATGCAATAGCGTGACGTAAAAAAAAAACTTAATTTTTATAAAACTATATTGAGTCTAGAATAGAAAAATCAACTTTATTCTGGGACTAAATCTCGTAAAAATAACAATAATGTTCATACAACTTAATATTGCAGCCAGCCAAAAGAGCTATAACAAAAACAATAATAAGCAATAATTATTTTTTATGAGAAAAATAATTTTTTCTTGACTCTTATGACTTTATTAATGTTAAATTAGTATTATAGTTATCCCTTATCCCTAATTTTTTTTCCTAATCCCATCAGAACCTTATAAATCATCCAAATCCCCTAGCACAATCCCTATCTAGTTTCACTCATCCCTACAATCCTCCTCGAAGGTTGAAGTGGCTCACAGATCTTTTGTAGTATATATCTTGGAGATCTGGCAATGGCCAGATTCTCAACTCAAGACATGAGTGTATGTGGCTATAGCGCTCTCGCTCGAACTCCACTGGCTTTAGCACCAGTGACGCGGTTGAGAGAGTAGCGCAGGGATCTCTTTTCCTTCTATTGTTGGGGGAAAAGCCTGGCTTGGAGTTCCCTGCCTAATTGTATATATTGTAAATAGATATGACTGTGTTTTTATGTTTTTTAATTTACTTATCTTTAGGTTATTTTATTTTTTTTATCTTACATAGTTTTTGATTATTATTTTACTTTTTCTAATTTTATATTTTCTATATATATGGTGTGAATGTATTCATGTATCACTATAAACTATTGTCCACGTGACAGATCGTTATAATTCTAAATAAATACATAAGTATTGTAGTTGAACGTTATAAGCTTCTACACGAGTATTTAAATAACTTTCTAAACTTTAAATTGTATTAGCTGTAGTTTTGTTATGTATGCCTATGTAGTAGTTGATCCAATTGTAATATAGGGCGAAAATGACCCATGAAACCTATAGGCCGAATATAGGGTTGAAGAGCCCAAAACATTTATAAATAAAATTTAAAAAATAAAATAAAAATGTAAATACCACTAAAACTTAAAGTTTACCTAAATCAAATACATGTCCTCTATAAGAAATTTCTTATGATATTTTGAAGCAAAATATGTACAAAATTTCATACATTTTATTCTCTTTCTTGGAACATTCCTATAAATTTTCTGTGCAAAATAAAATAAAATAAACGAGTGTAAAAAAGATAAATTTTATAAAACAGTTCCTATGATAAAGAGAGACAGGGTTGCATTGAGGGAGGAAACAGCAGTAATCTTCCACCATTTATCAGACACAAGCCAACGTTTAGGACAGTCTTTTTTGCACTTTTTTTTTCCATCATTACTGTAACACTCTTGGGTTAAAAACGCTTAAAGCTAGAAGTTTTTTTATTGTTTCTGATTAAAAGCTGACCTAAGGAAACAGTTTGGTTTGCTCAACGCAGTGTTAAAAAATTGTATATAGTTAAGAAAACATAAAATGCAAAATAGCCTGTCTACCAAATGAAATCGAGATGTGGTATACAGGATGTCTAAGTTCTTAATGGGCAAATTCTGGGAGGTGATCCTAGAGGAAATTTGATGCATGGGCCGATTCCGAATGGAAATGTAGTTAAGACCATTGCTTTTCTTACATTGGTCACGGTTTTATTGAATAAAAAGGCATATCTCAAAAACTGTTCAAAATCAAAAGGTAGATAAAACTTCCTTTTAGAAAACAGACAGTGACGCGGCTGAGAGAGAAGCACTGGGATCTCCTGGAGTCCTGCCTTGGCTTCCACGTTGGGGAATAAGGCATGACTCAGAGTCCCCTGACGGTGAATGTAAATATTGTACATAGGTGTGAATGTAATTTATTTACTTTAATTTACTTTATTTTAATCTAGCTTTTATCTATTATTTCATTTTTTTTTTTTTTTTTTGTACACAGGCATACCAATTTACTTATTTTATTTATTTTTTATATTTCTTTTCCTTTATTATTGATATTAATTGTATGTACATATTGTGTGAATGAATCATGTAGCCTTAATATTAATGCCCTTCAATGTGGCAGAATGTATTAATATTAAAAAAAAAAAAAATTTAGAAAACAGTTAGAACAGTTAGAAAGCAGTATCATTTACTAAAGGCAATGATAAAAGGGACTTTCAGGAGGCCTGATTCGATCGCTATAATGCTGCGTACGAGTCGAGAGTACAGAGATATGCTGCTCATGTATGTATGGGTACTGTAAATGCAGCAGGACAGAGGCAATATTAGTAAATTTAATAAATGTTTTCTAAAAGAAAATTTTGTCTACCTTATAATGTTGTACTTAAATATAATTATCTTGGATAGTTTTTGAGTAATAAAAAAAAAACAACAACAACAATTAAAAAACAAAACTTATTTTTGAACGAGTTCTAACATGCAACAATATACCTAACATTAAAATGATCTATTAAGAATAAAAAATTTTTTTTCTTCCATACCATATAGGGTGATTGCTTCAAACTCGTTATTAATGAAAAATGGGTAGTACCAATTTAAGATTTAACATAATGAATGATATATTTATTCATTTTTCATCATCTCCCGCCTATATTGCACGATGAACGTTACAGAATAGAATGATCATAGACAGCGGAACATTAATTAATAGTGATAAATTTAAAATAGGCAAAACGTGTCCTATATATAAAAGTTAATTCCCTTTCTATCGTTTAAGGCAATTCCCAAGTGCAGTTATCCGAACAATTCCAAAGAGGGAGAAGACTACGGAAATCAGAGCTTGGGAAATAAAAGCAGAAATGAAGAGAACGTGTTAAATAGCACTTCGTTCTAATGACCATTGCAAGGGAGTTGCTAATCTAATAAAGTCGGGTTATAGGTCTCTTCCTGGCCGGCTACCAGCATCTCTCTTCCACAGCCTCCTTAAATTTTCATCGCTTTATCCGCATTCATGAGAAAATCCGAAAGGAAAATAAAAACATTCTTATGATAATTTTACAAAATACTGCAATGAATTTAATATGTTTTGAACAAAGAAACATTCAACAACAGAACAACAACAGAATTAATTGATTAAACGAAGAGTTTATTCCTCTAATATCAGCGGTCCACTAAATTTCAATACGTTGTCTTCTTCCACACTATTTATTAAGTAATAAAAACCAAAATATCACTAGGATGATGTGCGGATGTGATGAGTAGGATTTATAGGCGTAAAAAAGATCTTTCACTCAAAAGGTAGGTTGTTTGTAGAAACATGTGATAGGATAAAGTTATTAGCGTCAAAAAAAGTTTCTACAACCAACATAAAGTTAGGAAATTTGGAGCAAGTAGATTGACATAACAGACTAAATCTGTAGCTTCTAAAGCAAGAAGTAGGGATGGAGGATTGGGACCTATCCGTCCACCAAGAGAGGAATCTGCCAGCAGATTCAGAAGAAGGGATCAGAGAAATCATCGACAACCAACAACATTAGTAAAGCCGTTACTCGCTATTGTTATGATTTAGGGGCCAGATCCTAAGGGGAATCTTGGGAGGCAGTTTGTGCAAATGTAGCTGATGTCACCACATTTCGTAAAAGTAAGCCACCTCAGTTGGAATGGAAATGTAAGAATGCTTGGAGATCAGATGACAAAAACATCCTCTTGGATTTTTGGCAAAAGAAGGAAATCCCAAAGATGAGATGGATAGATGAGGAAACATGCTTGTTGTCCGGAATCAGAAGGCGGCAACGCGAAACATGGACGACCATGGGTCACACACTGATGCAAGAGGCCTTGTTTTCACGCGAGACGTAGCGCCAGAAAGAAAACAAGCAACTACTGGTCTTCCAGCCATGTTTTCACTGCCTCACCAACCGAATCCGAAAAAAAAAAAAATATAACTTTCATTTTCACTTTCAATTACGTATATATGTAATATATAGTAAGTGTAACTATTGCGATCGTGAAAATTTTCGAATCTCACTTTTCAACGGAAATACATGTTTTGAGGTTCCCGGAGTTCAATTAACCAAGTGTCGAAAAATGGTCTGTGTGTGTGTGTTAACAGTCTAGCTCATAAACGAAAAGTAGTACGAAACTGATATTAAGTATTTAAGGTTTGTATATGGGTCGGATGTGACAGCAACTTTTTCGTTAAAATCGACTAACCGGAAGTTCCACTTTATATAAACGCTGAAACACATTTTTCTCAAAAACAGCTCTAACGATTTTGATCAAACTCGGTGTATCATTGTATAATTAAGTGGTCTTTAATATCATTGAGGTCTTATCCCCGTTGATGTCACTTTACAGGGCTTAAATGCCCAATGTTCATATATGTCTTCCTCTAAAGTACCTTTAATATAGTTTATTTTAAAAAGTTAACCATTTCGCATTATTCAGAGTTACGAAGAAATGCTACATATAACTTTTGAAAGAATTTGATAAGTTAATAAAGGAGAAAAAAAATAAACATGCAGAAAAACTTGCGTTCCTACAGAATGTAGCGCCTAAACGAATGTACCGATTTCAATAAAACTTCGCTAAAGTCATTTTCTCGATACCCTTTAAATTTATCTATATAACATACTTCAACGAAAAGAAGCTGGAAAAAAAGTTACGAGGGATGTTAAAATTAAATTCCGAATAACTCAAAAAGTATACGCTTTTTTGTTGATATTGTACATAGTTTTTTAAAATTTTATGGAATTTCCTAAAAAAACAAAAAAAAATCGTTAAGATCGGACAATTAGGAGGAAAGATGTGGTCTCTAGTATTTTTTCCTGAAGAGATGAAAATTTGGATAAATTTAAAATATATTTCTTTTATTGTTGAGACTAAAAAAACCCTTTTTCTACAGATATTTAATAAAGTGTCTTCCTTAAGAACATCTTTCATAAGAAAGTAGTACCTAAATTTATACTTTTATTCTCAGTTCTATATTTCAACACTGCAATCACCACCTCTGGAATCAACTTACTCATTGTCTGCATAGATAACTTTTTCAACTAAAAATATCACTAAAATGACATCACTCAAAAATGTTGAAATTGGCGTTAGTCATTCTATGGTTAATAAAAGCAGATAGAGTGAATAAATTTCTATTGCCTGTCATCGATATATTAAATAGACATTTTGTAATTATAGTGGTCTTAATGAATTGTTATCTGTAAGCTTTAAGCTTTATCTCCGTTTAAAATGCTTTTCAAAAAATTTTATAATTTTAGAAAATAATTTCTATTCAAAGTAGATCGGTAAGTGAAAGTTGTGTGTTGTGCGCACCATATTTTATAATAAAGTAATGGCAAATAATCAGTAAATTTACTGACTAAATATATAAAATTATATAATTAATTCAAATAATTATCTTCGTTTTATATTAATACCTCTTCGTTTTATATTAATATCTATACCACTACAACTCATGAAGGATCTTGGGTGCAGTACTATGTGAGGAAGTAGTGTTACAAGGTCAACGGTTTTGCTGGGATGTGATTGGATCGAAATCAACCGCTTATCCGTAAGGCTTACTCCCTTGATTAATTATTTAATTAAGAGTGCCCACTTTATCGAGAATGGGTGTGCCTCAGGAGGGTACCCCGACCCCAGGGTCTACCCACGGCTAATGAAAAATTACTAGTCATCAGCCGGATTCGAACCTAGGGCCTTCTGTTCTGAAAGTCAGTGCTCCCTTCTATATCATACCAAATAACAAACATCAAATGGCAATAAATTGCATTTATTAAAATAAACCAACAACAATGACTCAGATGATGAAAAAAAAGAATTGAAAATGGCTTCCATGTAACGTGCACACGTGAAATTCCACTTATAGAGAGATCTTTCAGGATATTGTTCAAATATAACCAAATAATGGTATACAAATACGCATACATAAAAAGTATAATTAAAATCATTAGATACGGTTAAGTTTATTTGTACAATAAAACGAATTGTAATAATTTCTAAATATCGGTTCTGATTTAACAAGGAACATCATGAAAACAAAATCATCTATCATAATATTTTTCGCAGTCCTGGTTGAAGAGCAACATTTAAAAAATTCATTTCGGTACTGAATAAAATATTTAATAACGAATGAAAGCAAAAAGAAATCAACGGCCTACCTCGCACTTAACGACATCGCTTAACAAGCCATGTCATAGCAGGTAGAGTAACAACGCTTATTATGCAAACCCTCCACGGAATAAAGGAAGAATCGACGAAATGCCTATCGATAATCCAACAATAGACAACCTTCGCAAAGGCAATAACGATTATTTACATTGGAGGACAGAATGTACACTTACATCCAATAAATGTGCCTAACATCCAATGTTATTCTACAAATAAACTCGTCCAAAACGGTCAAAACTGAACTTACTGCAAACATATATATCAAGTATTCATAATAAATTTTGGGCTTTAAACAAAGCCGGATGAACCCGTTAAACCGTGAACTTGTTTCCTCAACAATTGCCTGACCATTATCGTCTCAGGAAAACGCCCTCGTCATCATTTATTTTAGAGCAGGCATTACAGTGGAACAACTGCAGTATATTAGAGTATTTTAGCACTTTCGCTAACACCCACACCTCTTTATATTATGTTTTATATAACATTATTCTGAATTTTCAATGCCTATAATTATGTTTTATAGTATAATTATTTACAAAATTATTAAAAACGTTTTGATTAACTTAAGAAAACGAGTGGTCATTAGAAATATCGGTAAAGAAACGTACAACTACAAAACATTTTTTTTTACACCATTTCATGGTATTCAGAAAATTATATATTAAGAATATCACAAACTTAAAAAAAATATATTACACTTTTGCTTTCAGTTTAAGAAGTGGCAAATAACTATTTTTTGTACGACAGCGGTGAAACAACAAGAAAAGTAATATGATCAGCCTGATCATTAATATCTATGTATTTTTTTTTTTTTTTTTTTAGTACTGCTCAATCGCCTTTTAAGGTAAACGGTTTCAATTATTCAGATCCTATGGATGTTTTTAAACAACTTAAACTCTGAAATATTTTTATTGACATACTTCTAAAAAATCAGAAGGAATGCCTGTTTCAAACCTTAATATTAACAAATTATATATTTTATGCCTATAATCTTGAAGGTTAACGATATTTTGAGCGACTGCACGGATCAATTTTTAAGTTTGATGACTCTTACTAATCAGTTATATCTCGTGAAAATTTCGAAGCAATAAAACTCAAAATACTGAAAACATATTTTATTCTATTTTAAGCATTCTCGATATCTATTTGATTTTAGTTCATACCATGTAAAAGTTACTGAACATAAGCGATGAATATAAATTCGTAGTGCTTGATAGATTGAAAACCTTTAAAATTGTAAAGCCTGAAAATAAGATTTCGTCTAAAATCTTAAAGCCCAAAAACAAAAATTGTAAAGATTCTCTGTTGAAGGAGTGACTTTTAACTCTAGCATAAGTTCAAAGCCTTTCTCATGGTCCGGTAAATACCACGTAGAGCCGAAAAGTTGACGAAGGGAAGGACAAAAAAAAAAAAAAATTAAATAAATATATTATTAGGTAATTTTAGACTTCTTTTTTTGTTCTTGTGAGTTCAGGATTTGAGCCTAATTCAAAAACAGTTACCTATTTATAAAACCATGCAAAAAACCACAGACATGAAATATATTTCGAAAATATTAAAATACTTCATAAATCAAACTAGCGATCAAAGCTAAAACTTTTAGAATCCATTTATACAGCAATAAACGTAAAAAAAAATGTGCTATATTCAAAACAGAAAGCGGCCCATATCCCACAACACTATTAAAAAATAATAGACATCCATAAAAATTCAAATAATAGTAAATTAAATAAGGTAAGGTAACTTTAGTTACCAAATAGTTGCGATAATATAGAGGGCGCGATAGTAAATCCTCAGCAGTTATTAAGATGGTGTTAGACAAAGATGAGTCCTATTCTCGAAGAAAGTTGACATGAGATGAAGAACAAGAAAATTGTTCTTATCCTTTATGTTTTTAAATAGACAAGACTAATAAAAGGTATGGCATGATCTGATAAACTGCAAGACATTTAAAAAATTATGTAATAAATATATTTTTAATGTTATTAATTAACTGTTAATTTATACTAATTGGAGTATTCTAATTATAGAGATGAATATGGTGCATGGACACCGAAAGCTTCTCTACAAATAAAGTTTTAAATCAAAAATAGCCTGTCAATGGTAAAAAAATCCTGAACTCATAAGAACATAAATATATTATCAGAAATGCCTAAAGTCCCGCCTGTAAATGAATTTATAAACAGAAAACAATCAAATATTACGATTATTTAAACTATTTAACAAGTAGTGAAGTTAATAAGCTTACTTTTCCGGCGGGTCCTCCTCGATGGCAAAATATGATTGTAAGGTAGATTTTAAGTTAATTTTATAAAAATATTATCAAGATAGAAGTGAGCTCCAACATCCTGATTAACATTCAAGAAGTAAAGATTAAATAGAACTGAAGAATGCTCGGAAAAAAAACTTAAAGATGTATCTGAGATATAGCACATGAAACATCTAGTAGCAAATAGAATAAACAAACCATCAATGAAACTGGAGATATGAAAAAAAAAATTCTCCTTTGGGCGTGGAAGATAACTGATTACTGTACTAAATTTCTATATTAATACACCTTAGCTGCACTAACAATTTCAAAGAGTATATATCGTCGGCACCATGTTAAAGTAACAAATGTGAGCCTGATTAACGTTGCACATTCATTACTTTAGCACGGTGACGACTCATATATAGAAAATATCAATGAGTTTAACTATACATGCAAGTACGTATTCAATTAACGCAAATTATAATTGTTATTTAAAATTGGCATATATGTTGAGAGTCATAGACTCGTTTGAATCATTGAACATTAGAAATAAAGAATTATTTAAAGAAAAATTTAAAAACACTATTGAAAAATTAAAATGTAATACATTTTCTATCGATATTCAATCCATATTGAACTCAAACTTTAATCAAAATTTTAGAAAAATTAGTATCTTGACTATGGGTGAATATTAGCTAAAACTTAAAGGAGCAATAAAAAAAACATAGACTGATTAGCCAATTAAGACTGCGCCAGCTGGAGAACTTATAAGTTACTTCTTACGGCTTTCAAAATAGTTTTCTAGATAGGAATGCTGAATGTCCCATTTGTAATACACGTGAACCAGAAGATTTATACCATTTCCTGTTGCATTGACCTACATATGTAGGGCAATGCAACAGAAATACTTTTAGAGGTAAGTATTTAAATGAATATATTGATGGTAATTGTGACGATAAAGATCAAATAGTAAAATTATTAGATATATAAAACAAATATAACTTCAATGATTTATACTGATATGTAGAAAGTTGTTGAAAATTAAGAAACATCTTTTTGTTTGTTCAAGAATAAATAGTTGTATCTATTCTTAATGTTAATTAAGTCTAAGGTTATATATAAATATAATATTAAGACTAAGCATTATATTTTAATTTGCTAATGAAAGATTGTTTTGTTTATATTTATATCAAACAGACTAATTTTTTTCTGTATATCATATTATATTATATATAGTTTTTATTATTAATTTAATTAATTATGTATCATATTTAAGTATTTTCTTATATATTTATTTGTATAAAAATGAACTCCATTTGAATGAGTTCGCCCGAAAACAAATAAAAACTATTATTATTATTATTACTATTTATTATTGTGTGAAAGTACGAACCACCCATTAGAATTTCTGGGGTTCTAAGATAGGTATTTATTATTTAAAATTAAATTATTTATTTAAATGATTTATAAGATTAGGTACCTTTCAAAGGAAGTAATTTAAGGAAGAGATTATTCGGGTAAGTTATGAATTTTAGTGTAAAATAAACTGGTACGATAAACCATGAAGAGATCTCTTATAGTTACAAAGTTTTTTCTTGGTCATTCAATAATGTACTGTTAATACATCAGGATTACATTTACTGCAGTTTTTCGTGCAAGAAACAATTCTAGCGTGCCTGCCACAACCTCACTGCAGACTTCGCTCAATATTTTTTATATAAGGTCAACTTAACCATAACAAAGGCCGCAATATACGTCATTTAGTAATAAATTCACATGATACAAACAAAAAAAACTAACAATATTTTGCTACAATACCTTACAAATAATTTTTTTAATTTGTATTTAACATTATTTAAAGATTTGTTAAAAACCTGTGTCCATCTCTTACAAATTAAAACTTAAAAAAATAAAAAAAGTCCGTGGCACAAGCCCCTATATATAAAATTAATGACATCCGCCTAAAACTTCGTAAATAGCTTCAACTCATCGTAACCTACAAACATTTTATTTACAAAAATTTTCGGAATCGGACCGTTTTCATTCTGGAGATCGGCAAAATTTATCTATTTATTGAGCAATAAAAACTCATGAATACCCATTTGCATTCCACTTAAATCGCAAGATAATATGATCACATAATCGAGAAAAAAAAATGTATCCTACAAAAATATTTTACCGTTTGGCCTATATAATCTCGTTATTTTGGAAATGGAGATCACGTCAAACTGCTCAATATTTTGTAGGGCACCTTTCTTTTCGATTTTGTGATCACATTGTCTAATGTGGAAGTAATAAATGGAAAGCAAATGTGGGATTATGAGTTTTTAGTAACTAGTTGAATAGACAAAGTTTGCCGATCACCAGATTGAAAATGCCCATATTCCGTGAATTTTCGTAAACAAATTTTTTGCAAGTTACGATGAGATGAAGCTATTTAAGGATTTTCAGGCGGATGTTAATAATTAGGGAAAAGGGGGTCTGTACCACAAACTATAAAAAATGTATTAGGCCGGAAGTTCAGGAATATAAGTTACGACTTAATTTTTAAAAAATATATATTTTTACTTTCACTTACCTGCATATGAAATATATAGTAAAAGTAAGTATTGCGATCGTGAAAATTTTTTAATCTGAGTTGTCAACGGAAATAAACATTTTGAGGTCCATTGAGTCCAAATAACCAAGTACCGCAAAATGGTCTGTGTGTGTGTGTGTTAACAGTCTAGCTCAATAATGAAAAGTCGAACGAAAGTTAAATTCCATATTTAAGTTTTTCAATTGCTAGGGATGTTACAGTAACGTTTTCATCAAAATCTGCTAACCGGAAGTGGTACTTTATATTATCGATTTAACACATTTTTACGATTATCTCGAAAATCGCTCTAACGATTTTGATTAAATCTTATCAGTGTAAAATTAAGCAGTTTTAAATAAAATGTGGTTATTGTTCAAATTGATGTTTTCTAATAGGTTTTAAATGTCTAATTTTCAATATTAGCTTCCTCTAAAGTACCTATAATTTTTTTTTATTTGAAACAATTGACCATTTCACATTAATTTCAAATATGAAAAATGGTTAAATATAAAATATGAAAGAATTTGATAATTAACTAAAGGAGAAATAAGATATCGCAACGGAGAATAATCGAAATTTAGGAACCCAAGCTCGTCCGAAAGATTAGAATACGCTCAAATACGTATCATGAGATTGATATAATACGGACTCCGACAATATGATGTAAATATACATATGTGATTTTCATAAATTCCAATGGTGGTATTATTGAATATTTAATTGTATAGATTACAGCGATATAAATATTAAAATTTGTATATATGAGAGTACTTATACAAATAAAAATACCCACAATGAAATATAAATAAATATAGAGTCTATGATTTTTACTTCCACTTCTCTTTGTCTGAAAATACTTATTTCTGTTAAAAAGAAGGTGGTGAGTGGAAGTTGTGTGATGCGTGCACCACACCTTATTTTTTAATATAAAAAAATATCCTACAAGGGTTTTTACACTTCTTATATGCAGATTCTGCATTGAAAAGAAATTACTTTCATACAACAGGTAGACTGTATATATCATTATTTATTATTCCCCAGATTATATTATTCCTTCACAGGTGGGAAATCTGGGACCTCCAAACGTTTTTTGGAGGCCTTCATTAATCAAATGTTAGAATTAATTAATGTATTTTTCTATGTTTCAGGAGAATCCTTTCTCTCTTTTCCTCTTTCTAATTAATTTAGGCAAACTTTGTTAATAGGTGAATAGATTATTCTTTTTTTGATTCTTAGTCAGGCGATACGATTAACTCGAATATAGAATTATATATCGACGGGTGAAAAGAAAATTCAAAGATTTGAAGTCCAGCTTCAACAAATCGAAGAATGGGTCCATTCACATTAAAGGTTTTGCGGCAAAAAAAGATCATTTTAAACTTTTTTTTACGGAAGTTTTCTTAGTTCTAGAAAATAGAATTAAGAAAACTTCACCTTCGACAGAAGGATGACATGGGGCCCACATGTTAAAATGAAACGTATGACACTTAACAAACGACTCAAACTACTTTACTCTCTTTTTGCCAAATCTTCAAAACTAAAACAGAAACTGAATACATATACATACTTACTGAAGCCCATATGGACATACTCATCAAAAATATACGGCATCGCTTAAAAGACCCACCTACAAAAACTTCAAACGTTCCAATCAAAATTATTGCGACTCATAACAAAAGCACCTTGGTACGTGACTAACAAAACTCTACATACTGACCTCCACTTTCCAACAGTTGACCAACATATAACGACCCTATACCAACGATTTTACACAAATTTAAATGGACATAATAACAGACTTATAAGAGACATGACCACAGCTGACATACCTCAGAACATGAGCAGGAGAATAAAAAGGCGTTGGATGAGGGATCTCCTTCCTTAGACAACCTAAGTAATTGGAACAAGTTAGGGAAGAGGTACTGCTGAGTACTTTCCTTTCCCATGCCTGTCATGTCATTATATCTTTATCGCCATCACATTTGCTGATTGTAAACTTATTGTTGACAGGCGCAAATATATATTTTATAGACAAAAAAAAAAAAAAAAAAAAAAACCTAAACAGTTTAAAACGGAAAACGTTTTACATTAAATATGTGATCTGATGATCATTCAGTAGTAAAACCACTTTGGTTTTCAAAACCAGAGTATCTCCTAACGTATTTTTTCAAACATTGTTGTTAACTTTACTATAAATATTCCAATATTATTTCTTCATGTACTGAATCATTAATATGGAATAAATGATAAATTTAACAGATTCTTCCTCAGCAAGAAAAATGTGCAGGATTAACTTTTTTTTTTTCTTTACCGACTTTGGAATTTTTTCTTAGTTGTTGAGATTGAAGAAGATGGGAGCCCCAAACCAGGATGGATGGTCTTGTTAATTAAATTTAAAACTTTCCTTGTTGGAATCTAATGGCACAGTCAACTCCATCATCGTCTT
Organism: Nezara viridula; assembly: GCA_928085145.1. NCBI lineage: Eukaryota > Metazoa > Arthropoda > Insecta > Hemiptera > Pentatomidae > Nezara > Nezara viridula. Next base: position 77,132,365 of record OV725081.1, read on the forward strand.
CGGTTCTGAGATTAACTTCAACATCTTTAACACTTCAATATCATCAGGGATAGTAACTTCTAAACACAACTTCCCAAAACAAACCCGCTATCAGCAGGGGCAAACTCATAGTGTAACTTACATCGCTACAAGCAATAGTTGATTACTGTAAATTGATGTCTTGCATTGTGACATAATTATAAAAAGTAATTAATTTTTGGAAATTTAAAGATAGGATTCTTTTTATTTAATTTCACCAGTCGCTTTGTCTCAGTCCTATTAGTTTCCGGCGATCTAGTTTGAGGAAAACGACTAGAATAAATTCATTCGTTCTGTATCTGTGAGAATAAAGTACAGATATAAATTTTGGAAGACAGAAAGTGAACTGAAATGATAATAAGGAAAACAAATTAATTATAATTAAAAAAACTCAAATATAATTTAAAATAGGAGCATTTTTAGCTTGCAGTAAAAATTCAAATCAAGTTCAAAAAATCCATTAAGCCTTTGAGAGCGACAACCTTTAAAAGTTAAGTAAGGGCTCGTACAGACATTTTTAGTCCTCCCTAGAGAAAGCGTAAGTTATTCCTCTCTTTTTTTTTTTACTTTGTACTTTTTTCCTATTCTGAAATTCTTTTTTAGTTTTAATTAACAAAAAGCACCCCTAGACTTTGTGAAATGAATTTCAATGGAAATAAAGAAAACTTAAACTTCAATGCTGGTAATTTAGTGAATATCTACTACCCTGACAATAAATATTATTTTTTAGGGAACAAAGAAGATAGAATCAAATGTTTATTGATTGGTCCAAAAAAATATGACTCCTTTTGCGACAGTAAAACTTTTATTTTTATATATTTTTATTAAGTATAATAACAATAATCCAATTAATACAATCAAGGGTATTATGGTTTACATCCATATTATTTATTTTTTTTTTCTTAATGATATTTACAACTGTATTAAAGAAATACATTTAGTAAATTTGAACATATGAATATAATGACGTGAAAACACTTGTTGAGAAACTACCCAATGGTAGAACTCTAATGATATGTCTACATTAGGAGATCACGGAGTCATATTCTTTTCAGAAGCCTCGGAGGGTTATCAGGAATTGAAGAGGAAGCAAGGTTAGAAACGAGAGGGTTGGGATGATCCTGAAGTTTATTATGGAAGGATAGGTATCTGGATTGGGCCAGATATAAAACATAAGAAACATTATGGATAGTTTTATTTGTAACAAAATAGGGAGCATTGAGGATGGAATGGAAATAATATTCAAACCTTAATATTAACAAATTGTCTATTTTATGCCAATAATCTTGAAGGCTGGCGACGTTTTGAGCGATTGCACGGATCAATTTTTAAGTTTAGTGACTCATACTAATCAAATATATCCCGTGAAAATTATGAAACAAAAAACTCAAAATACTGAGTCACACACGTCAAAATGAAAAGAAAGACTTTGAACAAGAGACTGAAAATATTATACTCCCTGTTTTCTAAATCAAAATTGAAAATTAGACAAAAACTAAATACACTTACCTGCTCAAACCATTTGAACATACGCCTCACAGATTTACGGTTCAGCAAAAAAGACTCACTTACAAAAACTACAATCCTTTCAATCAAAAATTTTAAGACTAATAACTTGCGCTCCCTGATACGTCAACAAGACTTTACATACCGACCTAAGACAACCAACCATTGACCAGCACATACGTACTCTCTACTCCCGATTTCATTCTAAACTACACGGACATCACAATGGACTTATAAACGACATGGCCACGGCTAAAATGCTCATCAGGAAGCGACTGAAAAGGAGCCGGATGAGAGATCTCCTTTCCTGATTTTAGGATGTAAACAGACCAGGGAAGAGGTGCTGCTGGGTTCCATTCTTCGTCATGCCTATCATGCCATTTTCTACATCATTTTGGCAATCACCAATCTGCTAATTGTCACTACCATGACAGGTGCGGATGAAAAATTGAATACAAAAAAAAAAATATTTTATTCTATTTTAACCATTCTCGATTTCTATATAATTTTAGTTCATACCATATAAAAGTTTCTGAGCGTAAGTGATGAATATAAATTTAAAATGGTTGATAAACTGAAAACCTTAAAAATTTTAAAGCCTCAAAATATGAATTTGTTTAAAATCTTAAAACTAAACATGTAAAGACCTTCTGGTGATAGAGAAGCTTTTAACTCTAGCATAAGTTCAAAGCCTTCCTCATGTTCCGGGGAAAAACACGTATAGCCGAAAAGTTGACGAATGGAAGGACAAAAATAAATAAATATATTGTCAGAAGTGTCTAAAGTCCCGTTTGTTACGGAATTTATGAACAGAGAACAATCAAATTTTACGATTCTTTAAAATATTCAAACAATATTGAATTTAATACGCTTTTCCATAGCATAGCATGAAGCTGTGCATTTTGAATGTCACATACTACATTAGTCTCAGGTTAATTAATTTTCTTAATTATGAATATAATTAAAAAAACAACTAGGTCAATAATATTATGACGAATATAGAAAATATAAAGATAAATAACATATAATATACACATGAAAGGTGACCCTAAAAACGTGGTAACAAGGATATACCAGGAAGTAACGTTTGAATAGGAAACGTGGAAGGGAAACATAGCTCGGATTTTACACATCAAAGCAGAGCGACCTAATTCTTGAGCCAATCCATCATCCACAGGACCGTGTTACCAGTTATCTCAGCAAGCAGCTGCTTCACCCTCTGGTCCAGTGGATTAAAAAATTTAATACAGGTAATAATCTACCTAAGTTTACCATTAAACGATTTGTTCTTTATAGTCATAATGCTATTGAAATACTTATAAACAAACGTTCTAAGCCTCCTTAAAATTAATGACCATCAGATCAGAGTAGTTACAAAAATAAATAAAATGTCCCTACCATCTATATTTATAACACAAACTTACGATTTCATAAAAATTATAATATTTCATTTTTACTAACTACTTTGATAAAATAATAAGATTCTGAAAAAGCCTTGAGCCACCCAAACATCGGAAAATTATCAACATTTCGACTATCAGGGCGCCCCATCAAAATTGAAAAAAATAAGATCGATGCAGAACGAAAAATGTTTACCTAACATCGCCAATAAATTCGAAATAGTATGATACATTACTCCCAACCAGTTCTTCATATAACTGAAGGCAGAACGAGATAACTCTAGAGAACCTGATAAAGGTTAGCTACATTTAAACAGTTGATGACTGGTATCAGTACTGTAATATTGGGGCGAGTAAAGAAAAATGACTGTTTCAAGGGTTAAAGTTAAGTTAATATTTTAAATCAAATTCTTCTAACTTTCGAAGTAGAGTTCTTTATGGCCTATGGTTAGTTGCACTAACGGATCCAGAATTTATATTTTTTGGGGGGGAGGGGAGGGATAGGGGCTTCAGCCTGAAATATACATATATTTTTTTAATACATATATTAGGATTAATTAGGATTTTACTTCGGAAAAAAGAAAGAAACTAACTACCTATATGGAATGATCTTTAAGTTATTCTTTAAATCATAAAACATGGTTATTTTACCTTTTGAGAGGGAGCTTCAGGGCGAAAGCCACCCCCTTGTCCATAGATCCGCCCGTGGTTAGTTGGCATATAGGAGACAGCTATTCGATTTACTCACGGTACAACTCTTTAGGTTTTAATAGGAAAAGTCTTCTCACTCCTTTTACGGCCGCCGATCTTAGAAATGTTTTCCTCTTAAGAAAGTTAACCACTGCTCAGTAAAAATAAAAGTTCGAAGATGCAACAGCGGGGATATTTGACGGGTATGGTAGAAGTTCTATTTTAGCAAGTTTTGCTACGTGTGCAGCCGGGCGTTATCATATTACAATAAAACATTCGTCTTATTCACGAAAACGGGGTAATGCCTCTCTAAAAACCTTTATGAGTTAGTTGCAATTGTGCCGAATAAAGTCCTGAATCGATAGAACGTGCTTCCGAAACAAACTCGTAGTGGATTAAAATTAAACCATCAAAATTCCAAAAAAAAAAATAGACACAATTTTTTTTTTCCAAATTTACTTCGCGTTGCGACCGATTGACTGGTATGTTAGTATTGCGTAAGAAAGTCCACTTTTTGTCGCAGGTGACAATGAAACTTTCGCCACTTGAATTTCTAAAGAGTAAAATGATTATTTCCAGGATACCTTCGGCTTGTTGCTAGATGAGCTCATGTAGAACTTATCTAAATGCTCTCTTCATTTTGCCTAATTGTTGTAAGTGACAATTCACACTTGACTGTGACAATCCAAGTTCTCGAATACTATCTGTGGGAGTATCTTCAATAGTGTGTCGCTGGGCATCCATGTCCACAACATACAGCCTCATGAACTTGTACCTGTACTTTAAAATTTGGCGATCCTCCTCACGGTCCACCCATTAAGGCTAAGTTCCTCTTCAATTTCCCGTATCAAACTCGTTGAATCGGCGGCTGTAATTTTCTTTACTAGTAATGTAGCAGAATTTCTTGAATATCATACCACAATGTCATTCTAATTTAAAGAATGTGAAATAAGTGTTGAGCCTTACAGAGAGACATTCCGTTTACAAAACGATTCAGTATTAGTATTAGTATTGTATGAGAAGGAATTAGTCGAGGGTGCGGTCAAAAAAATAAAAAAAATTAAAATATATAATATTAAAATATATTTTATATATTTTTATATATTTTAATTTTTTTTTATTTTTTTTATTTTTTTTATTTTTTTTTTTATTTTTTTTATTTATTTTTTTTTTTTGACCGCACCCTCGACTAATTCCTTCTCATATCATATCAACGGTCAACCAACTCTACATCATTATTAGTATTGTAGTATTAGAATTACAAAGATACCAATAACAACAAAATTGGAATTAACTGATTGAGAAATGAATGTTAATAAACAATCAGGAATGCTCACTTCTCCCAAGGTCAAAGGTGTTCTTCTCCCCTCCCATCCTCCCCCCCCCTTTCAAGAAATTTTATATCTCATTTTCTTCTTAAAAAAAGTGCAAGGGAAAGTATAATAAGAAAAAATGTGAATAAAAAAAATTACACTTGCTGTATGTTTCATTGTTTTCCTTTTGTTCAAAAGGTTCTTCAAAAATTTCTATTTTCGTCAAAATATATTTCCATACATACACATGTATGTATGTATTTTAATGGTGCGATTTTCTCCCTACAACACCCTTTTGGGAACCCCTGCAGAAAGCTCATATTTTTTTTTTTTTTTACTCCCCTCAATACACATCACAGCTAAAGAAAAATCACATAATGTGCTATAAATAAGTACAAATCATGAGCATGCACATGTAAAATATATCACGAAAATACAACCAAATCATATAGTAAAATTTATTGGATTCATTCAAAATTCTCGATGTTTCAGAATAAGAGCAATTTACAGTACAGCTGTCAGATTTATAACACTTTTTAGTCCATGGTGTCTAAATGGATACTAATACTTTGATTTTTTTTTCTATTTGATCTGGTAGTTTTAAATACTCTGTAATATAAGAGAAACTAAAAAAATCCAAAGTAGTTGCATCTATTTGGAAACAGTGGCCTTAAAAGAGATAATTTTAAGATGAAATCCCAAAAGAAGTAATTCCCAACTCTATGCAATTAGTAATTTATTCAAAGTCTTTATTGATAATCAGGTCATAGGTTATTCTTAAAAACTTACTGTAAAAACGTGGTGTTGAATAAATGTGTGATGAAATGTTCCAAAACAGAGAGAGAAAAAAACGACACCTAACTCTAGCTGAACTGTAGGAAATTACTTTTTTTTAACATATAGAATTGAAGTCTTCATGACGCAGACCACAGGCGCAATTTACTTGACAATCCTCGCTAAAATAACCATACCAAAAATAAATATACAAAACTTTGAAACTTGGACTTGCGGTGTTATTCAGATATTACGCAAAAGCCTCACCTATTGATAATATACAATACAATATTGAAAATATTCAGAATTATAACATTGGTGTATTTTAAACTATTATTTATCATCAAATATTACGGAAACAATTAAGATATTCTACGGCTCTAGAAGAAATAAGCTCTAGCATTAGAACCATTTTCTCGACCATTTTACCGGCATAAAAAAATCAGACTACACATAAAACTTTTCTGTTCGAAAAGTCTCTTTCAATAATAATTATTGAATTATATTATTGTATTAAAATAATAGTGAATTATATTAAAATTATTGTCAATAATATTACATTGTTTAACAACATAAATCGGATTTTTTTGACACAAAATGAAAACGATAATGCAGACATAAACACGATTTACTAGGGGGGGGGAGAGTGCAGTTGTGAGTCTCAATTATATATGTAAATAAAAATAAAATAAATTCATTGATGATGTAAAAAAATATAGATATATTTTCGTTTTTTATATTTATAAAAATATATTGCTATGGTGAATCCTCAAAAATGGTGGAATTTAAAAACCATTGTCTTATTTTTTTCATTACGTAATGTTTTCCATTTTTTTTTTTTTTTTAAAGCTTTGGTATATTGTTAATTTGATCACTCAGAAATCCCCTTACCAGTTCTTGAATATTGAATTATAGCCTAATTAAGTACCTTGTTCCATAGTTTCTGTCTCTATGCTAGTATATATTCTTCATAATACAGTACCATACTATTTCTTTCTGAAAAGAAGAATTTAAATATCCAGATGAAAATACCTAGCAGAAAGGTTCCTCAAATTTTAAGTTGAACCAATATTCATTACTGTCGAGATGGAAATCAGAACAATAATTTAAAAAAAAAATTAGACCACACATTAGAAGTGAAGACATCAAGAAGGCGAGATTAATAATATGAAATACAAATTATAAATAATAGCTCATTATAAAGAGGATGAAATGCTGAACATTTCCAGCGCTTTCAGTATGCAAATCTAATTTTAATTTCTGAGATATTTTAATCCATATCTTCCATAAAACTCGTTATCATTAGGGTCATAGGGTTATCATCGCCTCTTTAACACGGCGTCAACTAAATACGCAATTTGGAATAATAGTCCATTACGGAGAGAATGAAATGCTGAACAATGCTCTCACTTATAGTATGCAGGTCATATTTTTACTTTCTGAGATGTTTAATCCATATTTTCAATAAAACTCGTTATCATTTGGTTTTCGACACTATTTTTTCCTTTTCGGCTCTCTAACACAACACGGCGTCGTCTTGTCGAACATTTTCTTGCTATCAATATGCAGGTCCAATCAAGTGAACTACAAACGGTATAAATTTTTGAATATTATTTAAAGATTTCAAACGAAAGACTCAAGTCTTTAAAATCATAGTAAAGCGACAAACTCATCAACGTTTCTCAAATATTCATATGAATGATTTGGAACCACTTCTACAATTCAAGCTTTAACTACAGCCGACCATTAAAATCATGAATGATTGAGTGTAGTTCAATTTTGAACGCAATAGTACAACTGGCCCTTAGTATTATTTGTCTTCATAAATTGATGAGATCAATAGTCTAACTGCAAGCGAAATACATCATACCATCTTAAGGTATGCAAGTGGCATATCTGCTCTTGGAAGAAATCTTCAGGACATTAAAAGATTCGCTAAGAGTCTCATAAAAAAAACATTGAGGGATCCATATTCAAGTCTATTTTTTTTCTGAAATAATTCTGTTAGAACAGAGATTCAATAGAGCTATTCTATCATAAATCAGGCGTGACTTTATGTGCTAAAACTCGTTAAAATATACCATATATTAGGCTTTAAAAAGTATGATAATATTTTATGCTATATAATATGCTATCAACAGTATGATTTTATGGAACAGAATAGTGAAAGGAGGTAATAAAGATAAGTGCACTGAATCATAAAAACCTTAATAAAAAAATAGATATATCAATATTTACGATTTTTATATTATTTTAACTTCTAGAAGCGACTTTTTTAAGGTTTAGTTTTATTTTTTTCTGAACTAAATGCAAAAACATAACATATATATTTTTTTTTCAGACGGGGATGTAGTGGTTTAAACAAAAATATTATTATTTTATTAAATTACTTTTTTAGAGAACATCAAACATTCTCACCAAGCGATCCAAATACACTATCATTTATTTATGGGCTCCAATCATTTAGTTTTGAGGAAAAAGAAGAAAAGTTTTTAAATGTAGCCATAATTCTAATTTCATTTATTAACGAGCCAAACTAAAAGAAAAAGTTTTGAATTATATTGAAGTTTTCCTCCTATTTCTAGATTTTTTTATTCCTAGAAGTACATTCGTATTAAGATTCCATCCAAAATAAAACGGTTCTCAGCATTTCGAAGCCGAAATTCATTATTGGGAAATTAACTATTAACTATTTATTTAGAATGAAAGATAATTACATCTATATGAAGTAGGGAGGGCTGTGTTATTTCAGCATATTTTTTTTCTTTTTTACGTTTCGGCAATGATGCCATTTTCAAGCCATTTGATTTAATTATGTTTCTTATATACAGTCCATAATTGGATTACAGTCACTATTTGTGATTATAATCCAATTATGGACTATAATATAAGCAACATTAATAAATCAAATGGCTTGAAAATGGCATTATAGCCGAAACGTAAAAAAGAAAAGAAAATATAGTGAAATATCAAATCCCTACTTTATATCATTAAAATTAATTTCACCTTAAACAAAAAAAAAAAAAAAAAAAAAATGATAATTACATCATTTGAAGTATAATTGGTAAAAGCTGAAAATATGACGGAAGTCTTGTCACATCTTAATCTACCTACAATTTAACTTACAATTTAATTAATTAAACAATTTTTTTATAACTATTATGTATTATGTAAACTAAAATGCAATAGAAAGGTGAAGGCCGCCATGAATTGAAGGCCGCCATTTGAAAATATAAGTACAGAAGAGGCAGGACGATCCCTATATATTAACACTCACAAGGACCCAAAAACTTCAGCTGTAGAGAAGCCAAGGCTAGTAGACCTATTTTCCTTTAGCAACTGCGTGACTGGCCCTCACCTTTCGCCTTCCTATCTTATCTTTACTCTCCGCTCATTATCTCCGGGGTTCTTAGTACAATCCAATGAGCCATATATTCCTTCGGTGTCTTCCCGTACTGCGACCCAGTCCAGAGCCAATCTGAATTGCAGAACAATGCTTTGTCGCATTGTCCACATCGACTCCCAGCAGTGTGCAGAATAGTGTCAGTCTGCAGTTCTGTAATATTCAGCGGACAAGTACACCAAATCGGCTATTTATTCCTTTAAAATAGGTTTTTTATTCCATCAAAACACATTTTTAGCCATTGGTCGGTCTGTCTACCTGTGTCAAGATTTTCTCGGGAACTACTGAACCGATTTTGTTGCTTCTTTTTTTATTTTGTAGGGTTTTAACTACTGATTCCTGTGACAGAAATTCGGTGCTAAATGCGCAGAGGCTTGTGCGCAATAAATGAAAAACATGTTTTTCTATAGACTGTAACGCGAAATTGGCTCCAAAGATTTTGATGAAACTTTCCTATAATGTTCTAATAATCGTCCTTTCAATTTTCGCATATAGACTAAATTTTCGAGAAAAAAATTAGGAAAAAAAGTTATAAAGAAAAATTTTATGGAGCCTAACTTCCTAAGTATATATTATATACATATTATATAAATTTATAATAAAACTTTTGAAAGATAATTAAATTACCAACAAAACAAACAAAAAATCATCGGAATCGAACCATTATTAGCGATGATACAGCTTATTCTATTTTTAGTTTTAACTTATTACTTTCCTACCTATACTAGGTAAGGAAAGTATTGCAATTGGGTCAAATTTCCTATATGCGGTTTTTCACGGATCTATACGTTTCAGAGCCCCCTGAATCCGAAAAAACACATTTTTAGCCATTGGTCTATCTCGCTGTCTGTGCCAAGATTTTCTCGGGAACTACTTAACCGATTTTGTTGCTTCTTTTTTTATTTTGTAGAGTTTTGACTACTAATGTCTGTGACAGAAATTGGGTGCTCCATGCTCAATAGCTTGCGCGCAATAAATGAAAAACTTGTTTTTCTATGGTTTACATTGCTTTAGTTTATCAAATAAATCGCACTCAAATCTTTTCTTTGGTCAATTTTCAGGAAAATAAATTTAGTTCAATTCTTTTTTGTTTCTTCATGAACATATATCAAGATATATAAACTTTTCTGAAATAGGTGGGAAAGGCGTGTGAGTGGACACACCAGATATTTTAAACTGTAGCGAAAATGAATGCGTACCATGTGTAATCGGATTATATCAACTATAAACAATCGATTACTCCTGATCAGCTCGGAATGAGTATCGACATATTCGTGGATAAGGGAGGTGTGAGCGGAGAGGAACATGACCGGAATGTTGATTAAAATTCGAATGCCCTGCCAGCCGTTAGCTGATGGGGCCTAAATTGTACCCTCTGTCCCGGGGCATTCTTGTGACTAACCCGACTCCACTACTGGTGACAAAGGGAAAAAAAAATAACTTTGTCCCACTTGAATGGACACCTTTGTTGGTCTACCATTGTAATACCTAGTAGTGACTTCAATAATACAAATCAAAATAATAATTTAATCATGGGTGGCGATAAAATAAAAACAACAAAATTACCAATGAATTTTGGTTTACAGCAAGTTTAACAGCAGCGTTTCGGCCAAACAATTTAGATCATCTTTAAGGCTAGAAAAAGATACGCAGGCAATAATGACGAATTTATTAACGAACTTATCAGTGGCAGATTATCCTCATGAATTTCCTTTGTTTAATAGTCTTCTAACTCTGCTGCAGTCTCAAAGATGGACATCCGTCTCAAATATTTATATTATCTATTATATAAACGGTGGATAGAATCTCATTTCGTTAGATCATAGATAATATTAGTTTTAATAAATTATTTTTCATCTACTACATCATACGACTTTACATAATAAATATTATTTTGCCTTAAATAAAAGCCTCTAACGATATATTAAACAAGTCTATTGCTCTTCTAATTCACGATAATTTGTTTTCAACCTGGAAAAATATTTCGTCTTTTTTATCCGTTTGTCAATAAACAAATTAGTTTATAGTTAATATTAATCAATTTTTATTAATATTAAAATGAGAGATGGTTTATTTTAATAAACAGTAGGCTATTTCAATGAACTATCCTGATATTAAAGATTATTCATTTTTATATTTAATTCGATACAACAAGTTTAATCAAAATCGTTAGTCGTTTTTGAGAAAATTATAAAAACTGATGAAATAAGGTGCTACTTCCGACTACATCCCAGAGCATCATCTACATTAAATGCATAATATCAATTTCTTACGACTTCTTGTTATTGAGGGCCGAAAACTTCTTATAGATATATATATATATATATATATATATATATATATATATATATATATATATATATATATAAATGGTAATTATTTTAGAAGAAAAAGAAAAAAAAATAACTGCCTAAGTGATCCTTAAATTTATGTTAAAACAATACAAAAAAAATATAATTATACCAACTATAATACATTTAGAAATAATTTTTCTTATGGTTATATTTAATAGCTGTATATGAGTTAAAATTTAAAAATAGAACATATAGTGGTTGTTTAAGTATTTAGTCTAGATCACTCCTGAAATTAATATTGACCTATCAAAAAAAATCCATTTTGGAGGGGACTCAGACCGAAAGATCTCCTCTCCTTCCGCCGTAGAACTGCAAGCTAAACACACAAACATCATTTTATGAGACTTGGTTACTATGACAGAGGAGACGTTAAAACGTGAATTTTCGATTTTTTTTTTTTTTTTTTTTACCATCACAACACTTTTCTTTATTATAAATATCATATATAGGAACGTTGAAGTAATACAAAACAATATTAACAAATTTATTTATTCAACTCAGAGCAAAAATAAACGAAATGGATTGCAGAAAAAAGATATAGACGCATATATATTTCTTTCAATCCTTACATTTTATCCCTTTCAAATTAATATTTTTTAATAAAGTACCTCGAGCATGGTTTCAAGAGAATTTAAAAATATATAAAAAAGAAATGGGTCAGAAGAAAAGGATTACGGTAACTTCATCGACCCCTGATAAGGTTCAACCCCTTAAGCCGATCTCGTCATCCTTTGATACCCTGCTATCTCATATCCTCATTCCACCATCAGATATTTTTATCTATTCTTTATGCTTCCAATAAATTATTTCCATGTTAAATAATTATTTAGTAAATTAATTAATGTAAATATGATTCAATTTGTTTGCTAATAATTTTTTATCTTTTTTAAATCAAGAGGACGCCGGAAACCGTAAATGTATCAAAAGAAGGAATAGTCCGAGGGCTCGTGCAAGAGAAATTACATTATCTAAAGACAATTTTGAAAACATTTTTTTGAATATTCATAACATTTATATTTAAAAAATGAGAGACTGATGAGACTTAGAAAAAAGGAGACTGACAGTCGCCAGAAAAAATGACGGCTGATTTAAAGAATATTAAGGATTGAAACGGAAAATTTATTGCGAAAAATGTGGGAAAAGATTTTATTTTTTTAACGTATTATATTTGGATTTAAACGCATTACAACAAAATTTCTAACTCGGTCCACAGACGGAAAACTTTTTAGAAACAAAAAAAAGTCAGATGTTTCCATTTTTTTAATGTTTTTTTCTTACACTCTTAAAACGTAGATCGAAGCGAAAAATATAATATTAAAAAAAATAAAGAACGTTAAATTGTGCGTCGAACGAATACAAAATGTAATAATTTAGTTAAGTTGTTTGGTCAATAACCAAGGTCAACGAATGCCAATTTTTAACAAATATTGTCAAAACTGAGATAAATTACTATGAATGGCTCTGCAGCTTGATAATAAATTTTCTTAGAGAAAAAACTCACATAATAAAATTTTTAGAGAATCAAATACTGCGTCTGCTGAGTACCAACAGTTTTGTTGTAATCTTTTTTTGCTGATTTTAGCTTTCTCGCCATTTTTAAAGGCGACATAATTCCATATGTTAACCAATAATTCTAAAGGAGAAGACGGTTTTGAAATATATTCTTGTCAAGGAAAATAATACTCCTAAGCGAAATAAGTAGACGGAATCCGATGAAATCCATAATGAACCATCTAGGCATTAATACTCACAAACTCTGAAAAAGATATGAATTAAATTTTACGATTAACCAACACCGAATATTAACTAATGTCTTTCTTCATAAATATCATTACATGCTGAAAGAATAATGGAATATAAATATGTTTTTGAAGATGTTTTCGTCATGACCTCAAATAAGAGGATTTTATATCAGAAATAGGACACTGAAAAAAGGTAATACACGAAGGAACACTGAGGAAAGGATAATTAGGTAGTAGTTTAGTTTAACAGCCCCCAAAGCGTACTTTACGGGCGATGACTATTAACTCTCAGACGGTAATTTTCAAAAAATTTCGTTTTTACCTTGTCTCTCCCTGTTCCATTTTCAAGGACTACTGAATTATTTTGAATGAAACCTTAGGGAGTGATAACTAAAATTCGTGAAGAACGCAATAACCTTCAAGAAGAAATATTTTTAGATAGGGTACATTATTTATTAGTCAACCCCTTAACACTTTAATAAAAACGTAATATCATGGATAAAGAAAATTATGATAAATGAAAAACTTTTTCAAAATTACTCTTTGCATCATGCCATTAATACATAATGTCTAATAATGTATTTTTTCTCTTATACTGAAACAATTTGAGTTCAAAATGCTAGCAAACATTGCATGAAATATCTTTAGTTCGATCGTATGAAGAGATGTATTTTTTTTTTTTTTTGTTTAGAGAACAGCTGGAGTCTTTATGTTTTATTGGAAGATGAAACTAATTTATTTTGGTAACGCATTAAAAATTTATTTTTGTTCTTATTTTTTACATTTAATTATTTTGAAGGGTGTTCTGTAAGAGGCTGTAATCATACTAGCATATTTAGGTAAGTTTTTAAGTTTGATGGCTCTATTTACCCAACTCCGTGAGTGTTTTGAAACAATTTGTGCTTAAATACTGACAACAATTTTAAATAATCTAATTCTTTTTTTGTTTTCATTTCATTTAATGTCTAAATCATATCAGCATATATGGAAACACATAAACAGACCAATTTGCAACACTTAGTTGTTTGGACTAATGGAAACACTTGTTATATTCTTTTTTTTTTTTTTTACGAACGCAATTGTTTCTTATGCTTACTGTATGTTCATTATATATATATATATATATATATATATATATATATATATAGACACTGTACCACTACATCCCGTTGAGGGTTCTGAGTCCAGTATTTCGAATTGAAGTACTATTTCTAGACCAACCTTGAAGCGAGGTGATCACGCACAACTCCTAGGTTTTCCTTCTTAATCAAATAATTAATTATTTAACTAAGAGTAACCACTTTATGGGGTGGATGTAACACAAGAGGGTCTCCTGATCCCAGGGTGGATTCATGGCTGATAATAATTACCTGCCACAGCTAGACTCGAAGCCGGAGCGTTGAACATTGAAAGTCAGTGACTTGCATACTGAGCTACCCCACTCACCCTCATTTATCGGTAAATGAAAATAAAAATGTTTTGGTGTATAATTCACCAGTAGTGGTTATATATGTGGCTGTCAAAATAAGATGCCTAATTAATATCACTTTGCTCTTAATAATTAATTCAGTATAAACGGAAACCATACTATATTTGTATGCAAATAAAGAAAATATTAGGGAGTTCGGAAAGCAGGCTAGGGTTATTGAGTATTGATCTTTATATCTACTAGCTAAGAAGACTTGAGTAGGGCCCCCGAAGTTGGCACTACATCATTAGCCGCTAGTGGTGACGTCGGTTTTTATCGAGGCCAGCCTTCTTGAGCCATATCGGCGCCTTTCTTCCTCTCCGAGAGCCATCCAGTTCTCCCCTCCTCAAAGAAAAGCTTAACCACTTATCCACCTCTCCGCATTACGTCTTTCTCCGGGAGGCGTTCTTACATCAGTCAGTTCGAACCCCAATTGTCGATCCAATAAGGACAGAATATTGAACAAGTACAAGGAGAATATGAAGCAAGTTACAAAAAGTAATCATTACTGTAACCCGGATTTACTTCGGGATTAGGAGGTGATAATGTAATAGACTTTGATACTAGATTTTGAATATGAAATTACCCGACGAATTCAAATTTAAAACAAACTGTAGCAGCATATAATCACCTCCTGGTCCATAGGTGCACACTTCGGGGGAGAGAGATAGGGAACAATCGCTCCCCCCCCCATCAAATATAAAAACTCACATCTCAGAAACAAGTTTTATTAAGAAATATAAGACAATTTTTTTTTTAATAATATGGATAATAATATGGATGGTGAAAATAAAATAATTAAAAAAGAAGAGCTTTGAAAAAACAAAACAAAATTGATAATGAATTTCTGGTTTAATAGCCGGAATGGCATGCACGTGTGTGATATGATATCCCTGCAAAATCCCGTGTTGCCGAAAGGCGAGGAAGGGAGGAATAAATAAATAAATAAAACTTTTTTGGATAAAATTCAAACAAACAAATCAGTAAATATAGTAATGTTAAAAATGGAAGACTTCTTTTACATACCTCTAATAATTAATAACACACTATAAGGACCTGCGAGCATACGTAACTGATTAAACTGTATGTCAGATATCATAAATCGGAGGCAAAAATGGCGAAACAGTTTTCATCATAGATATCTTTCTTAGTCATTAAGGTCGAAAAACAAAGACATTGGAAAGCAATCAGCAATGTTTTGTAAAAATATCACATTATTATTACTCAAAACAATATTATTTTAAAATTCATCACAATTTTTCATTGTAAAAAACTGGCAAAAGGAAGTATGTAATAATGTTGCCTAAATTATATTTTCTTAAATTATATATATATATATATATATAATTATAAAGCAAGGCAAGTTATAATATATAAAGGTCGAATTAAAAAAAAAAACATTGTAAAGTATATATATATACATATACTAAATTTAAAAAAAAATAAAATAAAATAAAAAAATAGTATTTATAATTATTACGCCCACGTTTCGAACCACTATGCAGGTCTTGATCAGGGTACAAAATATAAAAGGTAAATGGTGAAAATAAAATAAATGAATTGTAATTACGTATTAAATAATTTAGTATATATTAGATGATTTATTTTATTTTCACCATGTACCTTTTATATTTTGTAGCCCTCATGAAGGCCTCCAAGGTGGGTCGAAACGTCGGCATGATAATTAAAAATACTTTTTTTAAAATTTAGTATTTATTTGACCGCGTCCCTCCTCCCCTCCTCCCCCCTCCCTCCCCCATCAACTCCTCATATTATATCACGGCCAGCCATCACTACGTCATTTTATATATATATATATAAAAAAAAAACATTCCTAATTAAATAGCGATTAAAAGTGCAGTGGCGATAGAAATGATTTTGCGATGATCGAAGTGGATTTATGAGACAATAGCCCTCGAAATCCCTATTTTCAATCTGAAGTTGAAGTAGCTATTTTTATGGCACTTCAGAAAACAACCGAAGATAACGACCTATAACTTTAATATACAACCATTATACAGTATGGAATTTAACGAGTTCTCGTCAGTACTGCTCAATATTCCCGCATACTAACGAAGTCATTGAATTTAAAATACTAGTATATTTTAATAAAGATTAAACAAAATAATTACAACTAAATGCAATGTTTGTAAATATAACAATTAGAAGGAAAAAAATTATGACGATAACCCTAGTAGGAATTGTGATCTGTTCATCCTCCTCGTCAACATATTGACGATGTAACGATTGGGCTAGGGTTAGGGATGTAGATTTGCGCCACCAATCAGTCTACTACTCGCAATTCAATTTCAATTCCGTCAGATCATTTTTTTATTCAACACTTGGATGATCAAGATACATGCATTTGAATCCTAAAACAATATCGATTGGCCAGTGACACTGAAGGTTTAAACAGAACCATTTTCTTCATTAATTATATGATGTATTATTTTTTTCAGAGTTCGAGTTATAATGGTTCTAGGTATATATAACGAAAAGTTTCTTTTCCATGGTAATTGTTTATTATAATCATTCT
Organism: Nezara viridula; assembly: GCA_928085145.1. NCBI lineage: Eukaryota > Metazoa > Arthropoda > Insecta > Hemiptera > Pentatomidae > Nezara > Nezara viridula. The sequence goes on from OV725081.1 coordinate 77,149,569, forward strand.
GTCTGACGTTTCGGGTTATTCACCCAAGACAATTTAATCTGCCAGTATCTCATCCATCTAATTGTCTTACAATGCATGTTAAAAACATTTGTCCTTAGTTTAAATTAAAATACATTTCTTCTTAAGATGGATGTTTTCCATTGTCACATTCACAAGAGAACCATATTTATATATGGCGAGAGGGAGGGAGGATCATAATATACAGTGAAAGATTTTTTTTTAATGTAAATATTAGGATAATTACTTCGGAAGAAAGATACTAACTACCTATATGAAATTATGTTTAAGTGATTCTTTGAGTTCTATTAAATGGAATTACACGAACAATAATACTTTTTAATGAGGGAGATGGTCCAGGGTGGCGGTCATAAATGAGCTAAATAGTGGCAAAACTATTTTATTAAAAGCAAAAGTTTCGACTCGACTTTGCAGGTCTTCTTCAGGGCTAGAACGGAAAGGGGGCGGGGTGGCCGAATGGGCTAAAGCGTGTGCATAGCATCGCGAGTTACCCTGCAACCAGATATATGAAGTTTTGAGAGACAAAAATAAGTACGAAAAAAAAAGTTTTACTAATTGTTATGTATATATATATATCGTTTACTAATCTGTTATTATATTAGTCATACTTAATGCTGTGGACATTGTTAATGTTATGTTTGAATGCAGTACTAGACTTAAGATCTAACATTGTTAATTATACCATTATATTTATTTGTACAGGAATTTCCTTAGTCAAATAAAATAAACTATCTATCTAAATAAGTACGAGTTCGCGTAAAAAAAAAAAAAAAAGAAAAAAGCTAGAACGGACAAGATACAAAAAGATAGAGAATTGCAGAAGTTACATAATATTTAGACAAAAAATTATAAACAATGTGAATAAGCTTATTATAAACTTATGATCTTGTTACATAGCTCACTCTGTTTATATTTTAATGTACTTGTTGTTTATAATTTTAATAAGCTCATTCACATTGTTTATAATTTTTGTTTAAATATTATTTAACTTCCACTATTCCCTATCTGTTTGTATTTTGTCCGTTCTAGCTCAGAAGAAGAAATGTAAAAGTCGAAACGTTGACTTTTAATAAAATAGTTTTGCCACTATTTAGCCTATTTTGACCGCCACCCTGGTCCATCTCCTTCCTTTATAATGCAACGGTCAACTATTAAATATCCAATAATACTTTTAGAGATAATATTTTTCATAAAACATGGTTATATTTTACAATATTTGGTGAGGCTTCAGCCCAAAAGCCCTCTCCTCCCACCCGATGACTTCCAGAAAGCCGATATTCAGGAAAAAGTTGCTGTAACATCCCTGGTATATACCTAAGTTAAACTCAGATTTAATTTTTCTCACGATCCCTTATTTTTCCTTACCCTACATTACATAAGTGAATATATAAATGTAGAAACTGAATGTCACTAAGAGAAAAAAAGAATTGTGTTGCATAAAGCATTCCAAATAAAATTATAATGAGTTATGTAAGGTGTTGCATAAATGATCAGGCGAAGAAGCAATTTCGGTGTAGTCAATTAGTGAAATTTGAGTAAATTAATAGCATAGGCGACAAGACAGATTAAGATTAATATCAGGGCGTAAGAGAAGACAAGCTTGAAATATGGTTATTTCGGATACTTCCCCTTCCCCTCCCTCTCCCACCCCCAAGAGGGAGACATAGAATATATGGGCCTGAGCCGACACGCGAGCACATGCTTGTCTCCAATTAAACCTTCAGTCCCATCCACAAAGCAATTCAAATCCAATGGATCGTTTATCATTCCTTCATACATTATAATAAAGGTGATATTTAACATTTAAATACCGTAATACATTGACTAAAAGGCCGCCTGGTCTTTTCGCTAACGTTGTAAAGACATATAGGAATAAAACAAATATTGAAATTTGTGGCCTTATATATTATTACAGTAAGGCTAGAAATCGGTTCTATACCAAATATAAACTCCTGTCATGCTCAAATACCATAAATGGGGTATCGTGGGATTCAAAATTTCACGGAGGGTTAGTGAATCGTATTATCCACTTTTGTTTTTATTTCTAAAATAACTAAAGTCGATACATACATTCTTCTAGGCTTCAATACCGGAACGGTGGCAGGTCTGTGGATTGATACGGGACAAATTGGACCTTGAAATTTTTGATGCGTACAGCAAGACTAAGATAATTCAGAGGAAACTATCGGATCCTGCGTTTTTAAGCCCAAAAACGTATTATTTTTGAGATAACGCAAGGTATAGGCTTCGCATCCACACAGCCTTACGTTAATTGTACAACTGTCATTGAATATATGTCTTATTTCGTCGACTTGAGGTCTCTATGATACGAGAGAGAAGGAGTTTATATTATTTATCGATGGTGTTTTTGATCGGCAAGCCATATGATCGTTAATTCTTCACCAAATCTCAAGATTGAACCACCAATTACGAATGCTTCTTTCTCTTTAACAAACTTTATTTGCGAATAACTAAAAAATTACACACTTTTCCCTGAGTTATGCCTATGATGATATAAAAGATTAAATTCCCTAACAAAAGGGGAAAAAATCATCGAAATCGGACAATTTTTAGCAAAGATACAGCTTATTGAAATTTGTTAACATGTTGGTTGCAAACATTAATGAAGATTTAAATTAATTTTTGTTGACAATTGTTTTCTTTACCTTTTGATACGTGGCATTATTTTATTTTATTATTAATTTAGCATTTGATAACAATATGCTGTGCTAATTTTTCGCACGGGGCTACTAGTTTCAATTAATACTAATTTTAATATATTTTTCTTCACTTTCTGAAAAAGGTGGATATCTGACTTTAATATGAAGCCAGTCGTATATTGTATCCAAAACCTTATACATTTTCAGTTGTATAACATACCATGGTGGGGGCTGATTTCCTAATCAAAAGCCACTTTTAAATCAATAAAATAACATATTTACGAGTATTATCAAGTAAGGATAGTCTTTTCATTCCTATCTAACATCTTCCACACTGCCTTTTTTTTTTCTTTTGACCAACGCAGTGAATGTAGATGCAAAATCCTCTCCGAATTCTTTAGATTCCATTGCTATTATTATAACGCTGTTACGGTCTTTAATTTAGAAAAATTGTTTCCGCAACACACTTGCCGGATGCTCAGTGGAGAGGGTAGGGTTCGCAAAAAAAAAAAGAAGAAAATTAATGAAGAATCACTTAATATTACTAACTATCTAACAGGCACCATGCAATTTAATTGGTTGAATTTGGAAAATAGCGAAAACCATAATAATAAAAAAATAAACAAATTTAATTTTAAAAAACCAAAAGATTTGGAAGCGGAGTGAGCTACGAACTCGGAACCTACAGGTTTAAAAACATATGTTAATTAACCTCATAATCTATCGAACCTTCTAACTTGGTTAATAATGACTTTCTCTAATCCCTCGAAGAGTGTTTTACAATTCTTTATTAAACCTTAAAAAACAATGTATAATAATTTACATAAAACTTGAAAACAAACTGAAAAAAAAGAAGAAAATAAAACTCGCTATCATTAATACTAATGATGAATTTACTTGTTTCTATTGATTTAAATAACTGTTAAAGGAAATGAAAATTATGAACAAGAAATTAGATTTATAAGAAAACAAAGAAAATACATTTAACTTTAATTATCAAAAAAAAAGAATATAAAATTATTATAGAACTAAACATTAACTTAGACTATGCAATAAACCAATTACAAACATTTGAAAAAAAATAGATAGGAAATAAAAACTTATATATACATATTTACAAAATCTCAATGCCGAACTCTGTCCAATTGGCACATTGAGTTATCTGAGAAAGCGGGAACTTATTCCAGCTAGCGTCATCAGGATCTCCCAAGTCTATCTCCTCAAGCTGTGAAAATATTCATTCACCAACTTGTAATATCAAGCGGCACTCGTCGCTGATAATCACAGGTTTTTGGAGAGGAAAAGAACAACCTGGTGTACACCATAAAACTAAATTATTTTATACACAAAAATCCTTAGCGTGCCACAACACTCGCGAGGTTCCGCCATCTCGCCCTAAACTCTCTTTTGTTTATCCTCCCAATCATTTGTTGGTTATTCCAATCCGAAATAAAACGAATACTTAAAGCTAAGACTTATTATAAACTAATACTTATTATTAAAACTAATACTAAATACTTAATTTTGTATTTAATCCTCTTCCAGGTAATAAAAAACTAACAATTATTTTACGAACTAATTTTTTTTTTTAATTTTTTTTCTTCGTCACAACACTTAAATTCTAACATGAACTAATAAGCTAGAAACTTCAATATTTCAACAATGGTTCCTTGCCAATTGTATATATCGTAAGACGTAATGAAAAGTGATCGGGATACAAGAAAGGAGCAGAAGGAAGATTAAAAAAAAAATTGGATATAAGATAGAGCGAGAGGGCCAGCGATGGAGTGGATAGGGGACGGTTGGCAGCTAACTGATGTCTGTTGGGCTATCAGTGGCAGATAGGAGGCCTTACTGTCTGCCCAAGCCCTTCCTACACTTACTAATATCACCATTCTCCTCTGGCCTAAAGCCTTTATATGAAAGGCGAGGCGATATATACATATATTCAATAAATAGAATATGTAAATAATTATTTATAAAAATATGGCATAATAAGGATTACACAGGATTGGTGAAGATTCTACGGAATACGAATCCATGTGATTAAACACAAATTCAATACACTGTTTCAGAATAAAATTGGAAAATATCAATAACGGAAATGCAATGTACCCAATGAAATGAAATCCTGATCCAAGGATGTACTGCTCCTTTCCAAGCGTTTCAGGACCTTTTTCTTGGTCATCTTTCCTCAAATATCGTTCCGTTCGTGGTTAAGGCAACTCTTATGTCTTGCATTCTTTTGATTTGGCCAAACTAACGTAGCAGATCTGCTTCATATATATGTTCGGCCAGGTATATTTCCGGATTACTTCTAATTGTCGTATGTCTAATCCTCTTGCTTCTTTTTGTTTTCCTTCTATCCAACTCAGGTACCTCATATCTATCGCTCATTAGGCTTCTGCGTCTTGATGTAAGAGCCCAAGCCCCACTGGCATAGGTCATTAAAGGTATGAACTTCATCCTATTTACTACTTTTCTGAAACTTCATTCTTTCCCAGCACTAACGGATCCAGGATTTAATTTTGGGGAGCTTCAGTCCGAAAGATTTTTTTATTGTATGTATATATTAGGCTAATTACTTTGGAGGAAAGAAAGAAACTAAATATCTATACGAAATCGTGTTTAAATGATCCTTTAAGTCCTATTAAATGTAATTAGACGAACAACAATACTTTTAGAGATAATTTTTTTCTTTTAACATGGTTATATTTCACCATTTTGGGAGGAGCTTCAGGCCGAAAGTCCCTCCCCCCGTTTTCCGGGAAAGCAAACTTGAGTGAAGGGACGCATATATCACCCCATTTTATTCTTTCTCAGATTTAGCCGTCTATCCCGCCTGTTTCGTTGAGCTGTGCTACCAAGTACCTGAAGTCTCTGAATCGTTCAAGCTGAAAATACGTAAAATATGAAAATATTTCTAGTTATGGGATGAATAAATGGTAAATGAAAGCTGTGTGATGCACACACCGCACAAGATTTTTCTTTCTCTCATAATTTAATTGGTACATCATCAAATTTAAAAAATCAACTAAGAAAATATTTCTGATAAGTGAGATTTTGGTATAAATTGCTAAATAAATGATATTCTCTAAATTTTTATTTTAACTGAGTTGATTATGGAATATCAATTAAGATATCCATAATTAACCTTATCTGCCACATTCATAGTTAAATGTTATTCAATGCAAGTCAGTCTAAGGGAACTATTGTAGGCGGAGAGCATATTCAGTGGATGAGAGGCAGTAGAGAAGGAAACCAATCAGACAATTAGTGCCCTTTAGCATCAAGGGAAACGAGACGTCTGATTGGTTCCTGTCTCTCATAGAGTTCTCTTGGGTGTCGACTACGCCATACAATAGGAAATAGTCTCAAGTAACACCAAACAAACCATAGTAAATTTTTTCAGTAATGCCTAATAGCAGCCTTTATACATTTTTACTAGACGATCTCGATAAGGTAATAAATGAAGATTAAAAAATAAACCATGTTAAACTAACGTATATAAGCCTGTTTAAAGTAGCCGACGAATTACAACTACAAAGATGATTCATATAAACAGAAGAGACGCCTCAATGTTTCCAAGCAAGTAAGACTACATATTCACTTCCACACTTTCATTAGTAACATTGGAATGGTTTCTGATCAATACCTAGAATAACCATATTTCTAAAACTATACGAAAATCTGATGATATCCTCAAACAGTTCCTGAGATTCTTTGTCACTTTAAACAAGTTCTAGTTTCCTCTCTCATTTTCCCCACTTTGATTATGTCTGCCTTGTAAACGGTAGGCTGTCTCGTGGTCATGAGATCAGATTAAAGATACTATAGAATCATTTCATTAGATTCATCTTTGGAGACACCAGGCGCTCCCGCGTATCCAGTTTGTATTTCCTGAAGTGCATCTATCCAGTTTCAACTGCAATATTTCTCAGGATTTGTTTACTAGCTGTTTCCCTGTCGCTTCTCTAAAAACGAGATCCCCTCTCACAAACATAGTGATGCCCAAAATCGTTCTTGCACTTTGCAAGACCACCTTAATGTTGTAAGGCCAAGATCAAGACTGGTAAAAAAAATCAATGTTTTGAATACAAAATTAAGGTAAGATAGTTACGAATACTTGATAATTTTAGTTACTATATGTAAAGAATCGGTATAACTAATATACTGTGGCAATTAACTCTTCTAATTATTCATTCGGACTTAGTTAGGTTCCTCCTATTTAAAAAAAATACTCAGTAAGTAATATCTCTATAGTAATGAGCTAATAGGTAACTGCAAGACTTTTTGCGATACTCTTGTGTAAGACCAAGACCAAGACTAAGTACGCAAGACCAAGACTCGTCATTTGGGCAACAGTAGCGAATTCCTTCTCATAGAACTGATTTCTTTAAAATGCTTGATACCTAGTTTTGGGATTCCTTATCCTCCTCCAGAGGCAAAATCTCATGTTTAAATTAATTTAAGCACCACACATTTTTTTCAACTCATTTGCTCCTTTTTCTTCTAGCAGGATTTTCTAAGTGATTTTAAAGCCAAAAATACATACACAACGGCCTATTAGACAAAATATTTATAAATTCTGAAAATTCATACAAAGGAATACCCAACGTTAAGACAGTAGGATTTAAGCTAGGAATATCAGATGATGTGAGTTATTGGGTGTTGAACGGAGACAGAACATCCCACATATGAGGCAGTTTATACGAGCGGAGGCCCTGACATATTAAACCATAGTTCATTTCAGGGCGTTAGAGCAGATGTGTAGTCTTGCCTCCCTAGTCTAGGACAACGAAAACGAAAACCAAGTACATTGGATTGAATCAACATAAACTACACTTTTGTTGTAAATATTTCAACAAGATTAATGTTCAACAAATATTTTTTAAACAAATAGATAAAAGAATGTAAATATATATAATAAAAATCTTTTGCACCACTATAAAATTCATTATTTTATTTTACTAGACAATATCTAGTATAGTTGAATAGATATAGTTGACTGTAAATTTAGCTGGAGAAGTTGATTGGGGTTAGCAGTCAATGTGAGATACACGATTTTTTTTTCAATTTCCTATGTGCCGACGCACAGTGGAACGAAACATTAAAAACGGGAACAAAATAAAAATTTTCAGATATTTTATTTTTTCGAAAAGTTTTATATTTTCTTGAAGCCAGATAACTGGTGATATCGAATGTAAAAGGAAAGATTATTTTAAAAATGTTTTCATTATGAAATTTAATTCCAAAGTTAGTGTTATTAGAAGAGTAAATTTTAATGAAATGTGATAACAATTTATATTAAATCTTAGCTGAAATTCCAAGAAAATAACAATACAGAATACTTAGTGTGATTCCTATATGTACTTTTTTTTGCATTAATCCTAAAACTAGATCACAGTAAAAGGGTTTAAAAATTCGTCATTTTGGAGTTATTTCTACATTATTTTTTTACTTAGTTAATGAATACTTAATTTTACTACCATTCATTTCAGTCTCATATTGCCATAGAAATATTAGTCAACAATTTCAGAGGCAATTCAGTCGCGACCACCATTTTGGCACAATTTGTATATTATTTTTTTCCTCAAATAATTGCTAAGAAAACTCTGATAAGACCATTTCAGTATTTAACTACAGTCATTAATCTATGTGAAACCTATTAGAAATCTATTTATAGTTTCTTCTTGTATAAATTGAGTTTCATTTGTTCAGTCGTTAGGGCCTTTATTTTCTAAAAATCTTTTGTTTTTACTCAGGCATGGACCTAAAATTATTTAGAGGAAACTTATCGCAGAAACTAAATTTTGAAAGTGGTTGACAATTGAAATGTTTAGAGTTGATAATTTAAAATCATCGAGTGACTGCTTTATTTAACATTTTAACATAAATTTAACCTAAAATGAGATGCATATTCCAGACAAAAAAATAAAATAAAAAAATATTAAAGGTAAATCCTTTATAACAACTGATTGAATTAATTAATATGTCGAAGAAAGAAAAATATATTTCAAAGTCGGGAGTAGAAGAACTGAAAGAATATGTTAAAGAAATGTTGGCACAAAGCAATAAGCAAATTATTAATATAGTCGAATAAGATATGAATTTGTATAAAAAAATACTTCTATATTTAAGAGAGCCAGATCACCTACCACACGTCCAGAAATGGCTGTAGTCGAAATGGGAAGGCGATATATCATTATTCATGATCACGAATTAAAATGTATATGTTCTTCAGGCGACGTTGTATTTTTATTGCCACGCGAATACTAAAGAGATTTATCGACACAAATTTTTAAAATGTTTTAAACTTTTACCATTTTATATTATGTTTATTTTTGCGCGCATATTATATATAGAGAGACTCCTTTTTAGTCCTTGTTTATACCTGCAAATGAAATACACTTATATTACAGCCAAAACAATATGTCCAGTTTTACAACTATTAAAAAACATATAAAAATGTTATTTATATTTTTAATGAATCTTTTATATAATATTATGAATATTTTCTTATTTACGTTTAGAAAATTATTATAAATACTCGACAAAAATATATAACAATAAACTTTTTTGACTTTACTGGAAATTTAAGATTTTTTTTTTTTAATTTTAGTTAAGCCCTTAAATTATCATGAAGGATTGGTCCGACAAATGCATTTCAGGTATCGATCGATTCAGCACAAACAGAGATGTAAAAATCAATTGTCAACAGTTACCCATCTCAGATTGTTTGTCTTTTATCGAATTTTATCCCTAAAAAGATGCTTTCGTTCTACTGTGCGACGTTCAGGATTAACCGTTAGGCCTTGATCAAGGCAACAGATTCAACAAATACAAAGCAGCAGCGTTAAAACTATAATAATTTTATTAACTAATAATCATCAAATGCTAAGATGATAAATTGTAATTTAAAAGTACTATATATAATGGCAAGGCATGAACATTCTTTTCTACAGTTTTTATTAACTGTTTATTAAGAATATCTAATTTTTTAAATTAACTTTTTCCATAAAGTTTATATAAACCTACATTTCTTTAAAAAATAAAAATAAATAAGGATGATTGTCTTTTTTAGAATATATTCGAAGAAGTGCGAACGCAGATCATCTTTCATAACCACGCAGAGTGATATATTACACACTAATTTTAAAATTACTAATTTCTGTTACTAAGTCTGTTTTGTTAAATTAAAAACTTTCAAATATTTTCTTTTTCATACTAAAACATCTTCTATAAACAAATTTTGATTTACAATGAAACAACACACCTCAGCCCTTTGCGGCTAGCAGTCGGATAAGTTCGACAAATTTTAATTAAAGTAAGGGATGGTATAGAATGGTCAGACATGGGATTAGAACCCTTATTGCAGGGACGGGGAAACTTCCCTTCCCCTATAATCCCTACAAGTCATTAGAATGGTAACACTGTCCTGCCTTGTGGGGAATATTGAACGCCATCTGTATTAGAAAAAAAAACTTAATTCAAAATTTGCAATTATAGTACAAATCAAATCGTATTAATTTTTTTTTTGTGTTTGAATTTCAGCTAAACCTATATTTCATAAAACCTAAACATGTTTTTATAATTGGAAACCCTTTAGCTAAAGGAACCAATTTTTTTTTTTAATCAAAATTTCAAATTTATATTTATCGAATTCTTATTAAAATTTTGATAGCCACACAAATTCGAATTAAATAAATCTGCTAAACTAAGCGGATAAAATGATTTTATGATCTTCGTTTTCTGGCAGACCAGTACATCTTTTTGGAGTAACAAGTTTCGGAATCCGAAAATGTTTGGATAGTTGGAAACATTTGTCAAGGGGCGAAAAATTCATTTATGCCTGAAGGTACACAAGAGGAATTTAAAGACCCCAGTTTGTATATATTTTGTAGGAGGTAATAACGCCTGCTTATCTGAGAGGTTTTCTCGGTTAGTTTTTATTTTATTTTAATGAAGTATAATACTAAAAACTTATTCTTTATATTTCCTTTTGCGATCTTTACAGCTGATTAGGAGAGTGGATGTTCTTTATGGAGAATTGACCCTAGTTAGTTTTTTATAACTATTTTTATTTGACCAGTTATAAATTGCTGTGATTATCCGAATCCTGCTTTGACTTTCACACGAAGGCAAAAAAACTCAGTTCAGAGTACTTAGGCTGAATTTAAATGCTGCATATAGTTGTAAATATAAAAAAATCTTTTATAATGACCTTAATGTTCCTGATGTTTCAGATTTTGCTCAATCCAGATACCTATCCTTCCATAATAAACTTCAGACCCATCCCAACCCTCTTGTTTCTAACCTTGCTTCCTCTTCAATTCCTGATAACCCTCCGAGGGGTCTGAAAAGAAGATGGCCCCGTGATCTCATAAATTGGGGAGCCCTACAGGTGTACACGTGTAATACTTGTAAAAACAGGCTATACAAAATATCCATTTGTACAAATTTACTAAATGTATTATTTTTAATACAGTTTTAAATATCAATAATAAATTTTAAAAAAAGTTGAACATGTGTCAAAAAATAGAATAATTTTAATTTTACTTCAATTTATTTATGTTGTGTACACATTATTCTGTTGTTACTTAATTGTTTAATTCCTTTTATGCCGTTATATTTTTAATTTATTTACTATTATTCCTTTTTTTATTTTTTTTTAGTCTATATAAATGGAAGGTTGTATTATCGTTATTCAACAAAAAAAATATATAAAACTGAAATTTTTTTTATTCAACTGAATTCTCTGTAAATAAAAAAATTATGGTTTTGACATTCTCATATTCTAAAATTTTTAACGCGGTGATTTGTCGTTTTTTTTAAGATACGGAATAAAATTTCTTTATTCTTATAATTTCTTAAGATTTGAGAACATTAAAAATTTCATTAGAAACTATCGACGAATCTTTATACTTGAAACTTATATTTTTACTGATTTCCATAATTTATTTTTAAAGAAGCATCCGCAGATGTCACATATTAAGTTTCTTAATAAAATAAAAGTATACATTCTATATTTATATGTGTACGAAAAAAAAAATATAAATGTGTAAAAAATTATACATTATAGGTTGATGTTTCGTTATATTGATCTTTTTAGAAAAATAATAATATTATATGTTTTATAAATTGTCTTTAATAAAGTTCTATAAGCAGGGCAAACTATTGTATTATGACTTCAAGACATCTTCTTGATACATCTAAGACACATTCTTGATAAAAGATGTATCAACCATACTAAAAACTTTCCTAACATATTTACATAAAGAAAAGTTTCTCCTCCAGAGGAAAAAGTATTTCTTTTTCCTCCAGAGGAGCACGAAAGAGCCGAAGAAAATCTAGTTTAAAATAGAAGAAGATGAAGGAAAAACATACAAAATAATCAGACTATAATATTATTTAATACTAATAATAGTATTATACATTATTTTATAGTGCATAATATTAAATTGAAACCTTAACGATTAATTTAGGAAAATGAAAAAAAGATAGATATTTTATTTCAACAATTTCTAAAAGAGACAGTTGAGATGATTTGTGTACAGCTGATCCAGATTTTACCATATCAACTGCCTAACGTAGTGTTTTAATCGATCGATAATAGATTTCGAGACCTGATTGGAATGATATGTCATGGGTAATATCGAGTTAGAAAAATATCATAATTACCTCAATCTTTCAGAAGAACGGTTTTCGAAATAACTTTAATATTGAATCACTAAATTACATTGTCAAAAGTAAGAAAAATCTATTTAGACTGAAAAATTAAAGTTTTCAATGCGAAATCGATATTGTAAAAAACATTTAAGCTAAACTTTAATAGCATGAAGCTGGCTGGTATTACTTTTTTTAAGTACAATTTTAAGCTTTTTTTTTTTTCAAGTTAATAAGTAATACTAGAAGAGGAGTGATTAAGTCTAAAAGCTTTGTTACACAGAAAATGCCACTTTAAAAGCAATTAAGTTAAAACGAACTCTTAAAGTGCACAGACTAAAAATTTCTCAAGTAAAAGTACTCTGACGTTACTCAGTATTTCCGCTATTTGTTTAAATTAGTTCGCTATAAAGAACCTTTAAAATCAAAGATGTAATACAATAAAACTTCTCTTTAAAAACAAAAAAGATTTTTCTGGGAATATAAAATCGATTACATACTTCTAAATACGACTAATTACTACCAATACTCATTAAAGAAAGTAAGAACTAAAATAATTTTGTTTCCTTTGTCCATATTGTTCCTTATTAATTGATTTTTTTCCAAAAATAATAGCTTAATGTTAGCCTTAACTGATATAGTATTAATAATCTTGTGATACTATTAATAATAATCGTAACTTTATGGGAAGGATACACACACACACACACATATATTTGGGGCTGGATTAGCCCCCATTTAAATCGGGGATCAGGATGTGTCTACGAGGCCAAACTCGCGGTCAAAGATCTTCATGGTCTGGAGCGCCAACCGAAAAAAAAGAAGATATATATATATAGCCTATGTCTCTAAAATAATTTTACTCCAAAATGTTGAGATTGGAGTTAGTCATTCTGTCAAATATAATACTTATATATATGATATATTATATTTTAGCATTGGTAAAGGAGTATAAATTATTTATTTAACATTGTTATTGCAACAAACATAATCGTCGGATAGATATCAGAAACGTTTAAAATTATTTAAATTATGCCTTTGTAAATATCAACAATCTCTGTCCCTACCGGCACAAAACTGACAAGGATAGCTCCGTAATTACGTTGTTAAATAAGTTATTTTTTGAAATTATTAACTGATTCTAGAGTGTTCTTTTGATTTTACTATTAGCTTTCTCATCGCTATGAAGTTTACAGCACGTGTATTCTATTAATCAGCGCTAAAACAACTTTCCTTCCGAAGAGTTTTAAGCTGATTATAATCATCGATAATTATCGACAGCTCAGTGACATGGAATTAATTTAGTATGACCGAGCAAAAACAAACAGAAAAAATCTGGTGCGCGCATCACAAGACTTTCACTTGCCACTTCTTCTTCTTAGCAGAAATAAATATTTTCAGACAAAGGGGAAGCGAAAGCAAAAATTAGAGACGCTATATTTATACAAATATCATTATGGTTATTTGTATTTGCTTTATCTATACAATTAAATATTAAATAATATCAACAATAACATTTATGCAGACCGCATATGTGCATGTACATAATATTATCGGTCCGTATCATATTAAGCTCATGTTAAGTGTGGAAGAGTGTTCTAATCTTTCGGGTATGCTTTAGCTCGCTCGTATTCCTTTGGTTCCTCCATTAAAACGATTATTCGTCACGATCTCTTATTTCTTCTCCAGTTAATTATCAAATTCTTTCATATTTTGTAATTAACTATGTTTTATATCAGTGATTAATGTGAAATGATTAATTATTGCAAATAAAAAAAATTAATGGTACTTTAGAGGAAGCTAATATTCAAAATTAGACATTTAAGCTCTATTAGAGAATTTCGATGGGAATAAAACCTACATTATATTAAAATGCTTGATAACACACTGCATACTGAGTTTAATCAAAATCATTAAAGCTGTTTTAGATAAAATCGTAAAAATTTGTTAAATCGATAATATAAAGTACCACTTCCGGTTAGCAGATTTTGACGAAAATATTTCTGTAACATGTCAGGCTTATAAAAATCTAAAATACTCAATTTCAGTTTCCTACGACTTTTCGTTTTTGAGCTAGGCTGGTCACACACACACACCATTTCATTTTGTGGTACTTAGTTATTTGGACTCAAAACGCGTATTTCCGGTGAAAACACAAATACGAAAATTTTCACGATCGCAATAATTACCCTTACTATATATTACATATATAGGTTAGTGAAAGTAAAAATAAGGTTTATAAATTATGATATAATACTTTTATAATAATAATCGAAGCCATTGTAAATGTTGATAAGAATTGGAAACAACGAACACAAATGCTGATTTTACAAGCAGACAATCCAAACGAGTAGACCGTAAAAATGCTTGTTAATGAACAGCGAATTGTTGATGACTGAGCCAATTATAAGGGGACATCCAACACCTCGTTAAGTATTATAAACATTTGCGAATACTAATTGTGCATTTTGTTAACGAGAAATGGAATTATTAACATGATAGCGTCAACAAAAAAAAAATAACAAATCCCATTAACAATAGCAAAAATGAGTAATTTCACGTTTAAATATCTGTAACCCGGATGATAAGAACACCGTGTCCATTTTTATATTCGTTCAAAGGAGCCAATTCTCCATAACTTTGAGCTATATTAATTTCTTTTTTATTTACATCATTAAAAAAAAATGGACAAGATGTCCTTTACCTTCGAGGCATAGAAATAAACTACTCATTGCTCTAAAAATATACTCTAAATACAACGTGTACAATTAGTAAGGTCAACTTTTTTTTTTTTTCCTCCCCTTCCTCGCTAGTTAGCCTATCGGATTTTTACCGGTCAGGGGTGAAGGCAAGGGATCAATGAAAGAATTTAAAGTCCCTCGGTTTGACGATCAAGTCTGCGCATAGATAGGCTAAATGCAAATCTGAGTACTCAGTACCAA
The DNA here is from genome assembly GCA_928085145.1 of Nezara viridula. Taxonomy (NCBI): domain Eukaryota; kingdom Metazoa; phylum Arthropoda; class Insecta; order Hemiptera; family Pentatomidae; genus Nezara; species Nezara viridula. The sequence continues at coordinate 77,164,855 of OV725081.1, forward strand.
GTAGTTTACTCAATTTAAAAAAAAAAAAAAATATTGAGTATTAATACAGCCCGCCACACTGTATTAATTGGTACTAGGGCTACAGTATTCATTCACACAATATGTACATAAGAAGGGAGAAGAAAAAAGAAGAAAAAAAAGATAAAGTAATATACAAGATAAGTAAAATAATAGATTATCCGAATAATAACAAAATAAATAAAACACATTCACACCTATGTACGATAACTCAAATACTGACCTTTTTTTTTTTTTTTTTTTTTTTTTTTTTGAGTATCAAATAATTTAATTACTACTTCAGTAGATGTCAAACGGTTAACTGAAGTAATGATTGAACTCCCAAAAGAGTTACAATTTGAGTAAAGTACTCAGAGTCTACGTAAGTAAGCAATTAGTTCAGCCGAGCTATATTTTTATGATAATTAATGACATACATTATAATTATTTTGAAATCATAAAGCGACAAGTTAAACCCTTATTAAGACGTTCACCACGAATAAATATATAAGTCATCAATTTTTTTTTTTTCACTTGAATAGAAATGTAACATCGTTTGTGCACTGCAGCTCCAATGCATTGACACTATCTGCACCAGAGGTTGAATGACTAAAGACTTCAGTAATGATTCTTCAATAATTCTTAACGTTTAATTTAATATTTGATTATTATACTGAAGTGGAGACAAATCTATTATCTTCACGTTGGATAAGAATAATTGATGAAACTGTACTGTTTACTTTTTTTCAGATTCATAATAATGAAAGTATCAAAATTCATTCTCCTTTTAGACAAAGTCAAGGCAAGCATGGTATAAATATGATATGATATGCATGATGTTTGCCAGCACTTCGTCAAGTCTTGAAACACTTCTCTTCGTTTTCTAATCGATAACTTTTTATCTATCACAAAAAATTATGAGATAAAATGTATCGTGAAAATCTTTCTAAAAATATTTAAATAAATTATGAAAAACTTAAAACAATTATACTGATTCAAGACCAATGACATCAAGCTTTAGTTAACGGCAGGACTCATTTTTAAGTTTGATAGCTAAAATTATTCATTGAGTGTTTTGAAAACAATTTGATTATAAAACACGGTATAAAATGTTTTCAACCTGCCCATTAATTAAAAAGTGTGTAATAATTTGTTGAGAGAATCACTCGACCGATTTTTAAATTTAATGGTTCAAATTACTCATGAAGAATCTGTGAATGTTATGAAACGATTTGAGTACCAATATCATATTATAAATATTCTGATTTTTTAGTTAGATACATACCATATTATGTGAAAGTTCGTTATCGTGCGTGATGAATATAAATTATCAATAGTTGAAAAAAATAAAATAAAAAAAACGATGGAAATGATTGTATCCAAATTATGGAGCATTTACTTGCGTATATACGAAAATGGTTAGTGGACTCTTAAAGAATTTGAATTCTTAGAAGGAAGTCTAAGAATATTATTTATATTTTAATAAAGCTTGTGAATAATTATTCAAATTAGTTTTTAAATACATTCAGTGCTTAGTGAAATAGCTGAAAAGGGCAGTTTAATTTGTATTTTTAGTGCTTTCTCAAAGAAGATTAGAGAAAATAATTATGAGTCTTCGTTCTAGTAACAGTTGAATAATAAAAATAAAAAAAGAAAGCATGATTGGAATAATTTCACTTTTAATTAGTTATTTTTTTCTTGGTCGACTACAGTTACATTACTAGAAATTGTTAAAAATTAGTAACGAAATAACCAAGAGACACGACATAAATGTTAGGTTATTATTGGAACATTTACAAACCACACAACCTTATGTCTCCAAAATGCACGCAAAGAAATAGCCCGCCAACATTTCGCCAATTCAGACATCATCACCACAGAAAAGAACATCTAATCGAACATTACTCCATGAAATCCAATCTCATACTCTATATTACAATATTTTAATAATATTAGAATATTTAATAATATTCTAATACCTTACTACATACCTCGTCCTGAAAAAATGAAGATGAATGTGACTTACCTGCAACAACAAAAAAAATAATAATAAAAATTTAAATCTTATAAATAACGATAACTTTGATTGTATTTAATAAATTTAAAAAAAAACAATAATAATAAGATTTATCGATTTACAAATCTCAAATCAAAATATAACGTCAGTATAATATATTAAAACTAAATTGCTTGAAGAATGGAGGAAAGTATCCTCCCAATTTCCTTCGAAATCGTACTTAAAAACGAAGTATGCAATCAAAATATTAGCTTAAAATTTTGAATAGCATAAGTAAATAATTCACTCTAAAATATAGCTGGGTATGAAAACTATTGAACTATTGGTTGCCATGTATTGAAAATATATGTATTGATTGTTAGGCAAATATTTTTGAGAAAATAAATAAGAGTGTATACGAGTCTATCAGTGCAAATAGCTTTAAGTGCCTTGTCATAGTATTAATTATTTTGTATATAGTTTCGTTTTTTGTATATAGAATGTTTACCTTATATTTTTTTTTACATTATTTCTTTTTTTTTTTATTGATTTTATTTTGGCCATATGTGATCTTTTAATTTTGTTCTATTTTGTTATTCTCAAGGGACTGTGTCCCAGAATAAAATTATTTTTCTATCTATCTATCTATCTATCTAAGAGTGGTACTGTAGTTAATTTAATTAAATTAAATTTAAAGTTTAAATTTAAATTAAAAGTTAATTTAAGTAAAAAAGAAACGAATGAAAGAATTTTTTCTTTCGTCAGTCTATCAGTCTATGTATGAGAAAATTTGCTGGCCATCATCCTTCGGGTACTTTTCATAATATAGAAAGATACTTTTTTATATATTTAATAAATAATAAAAATATCTATGGTTTCTGTACTCTCACTAATAGACTTCTTTACTCTTAATACAATCCAAGGATGATCTCCATCATACAAATAGTAGATTAATATAACTCCAGTGGCTTTTAAATGTTTATTGCTAAACTATTAAACTTTTTATTTATTTATTAATAAATAATACATTTTGTCTCACTTATGGGCTTTAAGTATTTAGCTTTTTTTTTTTTAAAGATAGGGAAATTCCCTACAAAACTATGATAAAAAGTTTTTGATCAGCAATATTACAGAGCATTGCAATTTTTACACTGATCTACCTTAAGCCGGTTGACATTGCTTTACTTTATGAAATAAATCCTACACAAATCTTTTCTTTGATCAATTTTCAGGAAAATAAATCTAATTTATTTATTTTATTTTTATTTATTTTTTTTCTTGATGGACATATGTAAAGCTATAAAAACCTTTTTTGAATTAGCTAGGAAAGTCGTGTGACACACCAGATTTTTTTTTTTTTGTCACTACGCCATCTCTTCGTCAATTCGCCATCAAATCCAATGATTGAGCCATCATATTTAAAATTTCCTTCTACTTCAGGTGGAAAACATCTTCAAATCCTCTCAAAATTTCAGGCAAAAATTTATGAAGAAATCTTTTGGCAAGTAACTAGAAAAGTATAGATTTTTTTTTTTATCGTACCCATGATTATTTAAAATATAACCGAGTTCACTACAAAACAAAAAAAAAAAAAAAAAAAAAAAAAAAAAAAAAAAAAAAAATTTTAATCGGACCTTTATTAGCTGAGATACTGGTTATTTTAATTTATAAACATTATGTTTTAAGACATGAATGGTTTTATAGTAATTTTGTTTTCCTTGGTCGATTTCTCTCACAGAAAAAATAAGTAATGATTCCTTCATCCTTTGATACGTTGAATTATTTAATTTCGTTATTATTTTTTTTATATTTGTTCACTGACCAATATTCCTTGTGAATTGTTCTCATCGGCTAATAACTTTTAGTATTGATGTAAAAAAAGGAATTTAAGCATCGATTTTAAGCCCAATAATAATTTGAGCCTTTTATTTCTAATATTTTCATTGTGAGTATTTCATAATAATTATAATTATGTTACAATATAACATAAGGGAGTGAGGTAGCTCAGTGGTAGGGTACTTAGCTTCCAATGCTATAGGTCCAGGTTCGAATCCCGGCTCATGACAGAAAAATTATTTATTCTGTTTGATTTGCCGTGGGACGACCCTGGGTAGATAGACCCTCCTGGGTCACACCCAGCCTCTATAAAGTGACTATCCTTAATCAAAATAATTGATTAAGGAGAAAAACGGCGGTTGAGCGTGATCTCGGTCAAAGCACCTCCTTGCACAACCGTAGACCAAGAAACAGTGCTTTCCATGAAAAGTGCTGAACCCAAGACACTTCATGGGTTGTAGTGGTACAGATTTTTTTTACAATATAACATACATAATATTATAGAGGTATGTAACACAATAATTAATGTATTATTCAGTATTCAAGGAGAAATGTCAAGATCGAAAAATAACTCCTGTCACCTAGATAAAATCAAACTACAACTTCCAGATGAATACGATTTCTCATACAAATTTTTTGTCTAAAATATTTATTTTTTATCAGAAGAGTAGGTAACAGGAACATGCAATTAAATTAACAGCTGTATAATTTGTAAAATAAAAAAAATTAGTTGAGTTTCGGTTATCTACTGCTCTCGTAATGCTAATATAAAATATAATAGAAAATCACTAAAAACTTTTTTATACAATAGAGAGATGTACATACAATTATTTATATGATACAAAATTATAAGTTATAAGAGCCAGTGACTGCAGGATAATGGAGCTAAGTGGTACCACCAGGCTGTGCTTCCCGACACCTCGGAAAGAACACGCAATCCACTTTTTCATCCTATATTTAGGCACCTTGCTTGATCAGGTTCCTTGCCGCAGGACTGGCAAATGTTACCGTTTTATCGCTAAAGAGATCTTTAAATAATTCGGCCAAAGCATGCAACCCATAAATATTGCCGCATTAACTCCTTGTAATTTGCTTTTCGTGAACCTCTAATTTGTCTTTGGGGGATGATATTGACCTTGTATGATAACTGAGCGATGATGAGGTCTATCAAGATCGCATTTCTCTACGCAAATCAGCAAAACAAATGTTCCTTAACGATGTCCTTTTAGAACTGTGTAAATATGTCTCTCTCAGGCTCATTGATATTATTCATAATTGTTCTACCAAGAAGTAATAACGAAACAATTATTCGAGATGTATTCTTTTTATGTAAGCCACAAAGCAGGGTAGTTAACTGGATAATTGTTGTTCGATCACGGTAATTTGGTGTGAGCTCTGGCTTACACCAATATATATATATATATATATATATATATATATATATATTATAGATTATAGATTACAAAAAAATGAATAAGGGAAATGATAATCTTTAATAGGTTCAGTTTTCAAAAATTAAAATGAAATCTTAGGTCCAATTAAATTCAAAATATAATATCTAAAACTTAAGGGTCATAGAATGTACACCATACAAAGTGAATTAGATGAAAACTTACGAGTATATTTAAAGATTATATATATCTTGCCTATTGTTACGTTAAAAAATGATGATGTATTTATATATTAATATATATTTGATAATTTGATTAATCAAAATTTAAATGATAATGTATTAATATAATAATCAGGCACTTAATATTGTCAAGTTTAGCTTTCTGTTTTCTCAACAGAAACACAAAGCTTATTTTAATGAAGAATTTAATATATATATATATTTTTTATTGTTTTCTTAAAAGTGTATAATGGCCAATTAGTGTAAATAGCTTTAAGTATCTTGTCATACTGTTAATCGTTTTGTATACAGTTTCGTTTGTTTTGTATATAGAATGTTTATCTTACATTATCTTTACAATATTTCCTTTTTTTTATTGATTTTATTTAGCTAGATGTAATCTTTTAATTTTGTTATTCTCAAGGGACTGTGTCCCAGAATAAAGTTATTTTCTATTATTCTATATTTATCTATCCAAACATATATAATCATAAGATATGTATTATGAAAATATATTTATTCACATTACATAAATATTTGTACAAATGTATATTTATAAAAGAATGAGATAATATAATTCAGTAATATCGAGAACAGGTTGAACAATAGGACCTGGCTAGAAAAATTATAAAACATTTTTTTCCCTTATATAAACGCGACAAGAGAAGAAAAGGCAAGTTTTTGCTAAAGCACATTCTGCCCAGTCAGCAGAATCTGGCCTCTACTTCAAGCAGTATCTTTCCAAGTCCTGACTAAGCTCAAGTCAAGTCTAACGAAAAAATGTCAAGTAGTTTAAAAAGTTAATTTACGTTAATTTAAGTTAATGTTGAAATGCTATGATTTAACAAGCGTTTAAAACTAAAGACTTGAAAGCACAATATAAAAAAAAAAGAAAAGACACAATCGTTAATAAACAATTTAAAAAAAAAAAGATAACCTGAATGGACATACGGAAAACAACTTATTCATACGACCACTGTATTTGTAGCAAGATATAAAAATTTTAACACGTTACGACATATACAAAAACGCTGCAAATTATTACACGATACTTTGAATCTCATTATGTAATTACATCATTTCGTAGCAATCCTTATTTTTTCAATTTTTTAAGTGGTCAAAAAATAGGAGTACAGCTCTAAATGAAATCGGCTGAAATATTGAAACTTAAAGACTGATCGTTAAGTTGAATTCTAAGAATCAACCCAGGGTTACCAACGACTTGGATGTCAAGTTGTCTGTATTTAAAGAGTGTAAAAAAAAAAAATGACTGTTTTTCAACCAAAGATTTGTATTATTACTTCTTTTATATAAAATACAATTAATATAGTAAGTATAGTACATTGTCATCTACCGTCATTAGCCATCTGCTAGCCGATTGCTCGATCCCATGCTGATACCATTCTTTTGGACGGCTGTCAAAGAACTCTTGGACCGCAATTTCAACTGCCGCATAATTATCAATTTTTTCCAATTGAAGAAAATGGGCCATGGATCTAAATATGAAGTAATCCGATGGTGCGAGTTCTGGATTATATGATGGATGAGACGGGAGTTGGAACCCATGAAGCTCTTTAAACTTTTCTTTGGTTCGACGGGAAGTGTGAGGATGAGCATTATCTTATTGGAATAAAATTCCTTTTAGGTTTATCAAAGCAGGATAACGCTCTGAAAACTTCGCGTACAATATTTCCAGTTGTTCGCAGTAGAATTCAGAATTCATAGAGCATTTATCAGAAAAAAAATCGTGATGAATATCTTCAAGATTCCAAAACACGCAAAAGTATGGATTTTTTTTTTATCAAATTGACCCCTTGTAACAAACGGAAAAGTTGTTTTACCGCGATCTACTCATTGATCATGGGTATCCGGATTTCGCCAGTAGAACCACTTTTCGTCACAGGTGACAATCTTCCGGTAAAATCTCATATCAGAAAGATTTTTCAATAAATTTTCACCTCTTAGCTGATTGCTGAGGAGTGTGTTCGTCAGTGACCAATCTACTGCTCTTTTTCACCTTCCTCATCGACTAAGAGTTTCTTCCAACACACTACACTCCCTGGCAAGTTCGCGATTACTTGTGGACAGATTTGACTCAACAAATTCTTGCAGAACCTCATCAATATCCATTAATGGTCGCCGGTAGCCCTATTTCCTGCTAAATTTTTCAAACAAACGTCGCGCAGTGAGCTGGTCAATGACAGCTCCCATTCATATTTAATAATTTCACGAGTTGCTTCAGTGGTTGTGAAATTTTTTTTCCAGTATGCCTTAAAATTACGAGAATTTCGTAGGACACTATCATTTGTCTCCTTTGAAACGTATTACTAAAGTGAGGCTTTTTTTGAAGAAGTCGAATGGGATTAAACAGGCTTAGAGAATGCTCAAAAGGGATTATTAAGTATTGGTAAATATTAAATAGGATTAAAATATTTACAGTCCTTTGAAATCTTAAATTTGATAAAACGGTCATTTTTTTTTTTTGTATACACCCAATTATATCAACAAATTTTTTAGTGATTAGTATTTTATTTTATACATAAGGCAGAATGCCTGTAGAACAACGCAACCATGCGGGTTTACGGACACTGCGCCCTAATCCAATAAAATATTTTTTTTAACTCTTCATGATGCTAGTTTTCTCCGATTCGCTTCTTTAACAATTTCTGTCTTTCATGCACCTTTTTTATTTGTATAATTTTTAAAATGGGGGTATCCTACTAGTCTGAAAACAAAAAAAAAAATCGTTCCAATAGCCAAAAAAAAAATCTATTAGTATCCCTTCGTAGCCATCTCTGTATTTTTCTATTATTTTCTTGAATATTCAAAATATAGGCGTAAACCCCTATAAACTAAATAGATCCCTATCTCGAACGTATATGGTATTGCCAATGTCAGATAGGAATGCCAGGATCATCCTTGGCTAACCTATATTTGATGACAAATCAATAAAAATGAATAAACCACCAGTTACGTTTGTACTTGACATGAACAAATTATGAAGTTCCAAAACACCGACGGTGATAATTCGACATACATTGGTTTCAAAGACATCGATGCCAACTAGACCAATAACTAGTGAAGTTTCTCAGGCACATACTGGCCTAGAAGCCGTACATGGCCTCCTTGAAGTACTGCGGCCTCCAAAAGTTTTCACTCGATCTTCACTAATCAAAGGCTGGAATTATTTATTATTTAATCATTTAAGCTATTAGGCACGAAAATTGGAAATTAAGTTGAGTATATACGAGTGGATATGAATTTACTTATAAATAAAAACAGTAACAGTAAAATATAATGAATCGTTGCGGCCTCCATTATCGATACCATACCTTAATGCGGCCTATAATGATAAAAAGGTTTCCTACCTATGGCTTAGATTATTAAAATTTTAAATTCCTTCGTAATTACATAATCTTAGCTATACTTATAATCTAATGAAAAGTTATATAAAGGAGAAACGCCCTGAAATGACTTGGAGACCTCGAATAATATTGTATTTAAACTTCCTGAATATTACTTTATTTCACTCTTAATAATAAAAGAGATAACTACATACCAAGGATCATCTTCTGTATATCTGTATATAAATTTCGGAAATAAATATGTTCTGTTTCTAATAGTTGACAAAAATATTCTCCACCTCTTACTCCAGACTCAATATATATCATAGAGCTTACAAGTAATTATATTTCTGATTTAAAAAAGTATTACTCAAGAATAAATAAATATTGATCAGCATATGGTTGTTATTACTTTTGAACAAAAATAAAAATGGCTCTTAATAAAAATCATAAAATGATTTAAAATTATTCCAGACAAAAATTATGATCAGAATTATTTTGATTTTTTAAATTATCGATTTCAAACCTAGGTTTTAAATATATTAATGAAGACATTATTGCGTGAAAAATACTTTTGACCTTTTTTTATTATCCCTACAATTATGCCCATATATTAGTCCATATAAAAGCAAATAATTTCTTAACGATTAAATATAGAAAATTCACATTAGTATTAAAGTAGTGGAAAGAAATGGAAGATTCACTTTTTTTTTAATTATCTCATTAAAAATATGTCTTTATTCATATTTGCCAATGTATAAATTTAATACTATATCTGAGCAAAAACCAACTCATTACATATTTATTCTTCTTCTCCTTAATATATTCGAAGTATAAAAATTATGATTTTTTTTAAGAGCCATTTTTATTTTTGTTCAGCTCGGTGTGTCACGACGAGTATAATATTGGGTTAATATAAGTTTATGGATAGCTGATTTTCATTGCTTAGCTGTTAAAATGAAAATATATTTTCACTAATAAAGACATCATTATCACATAATCCCTTATACTTACCTACTACACCTGACATTCAAACCACAGGCTTAACACTACACACCAAACACCACACAGTAACAATAGCTTCAGTATATTGTCATCCGAGGTACGTATTAACACCTTCGATGTTTTGCAACTATTTTCGAAGCCTTGGGCGTTGCTTTATAGTAGGCGGTGACTTTAACGCAAAGCACCAATTTTGGGGGTCACGGCTGTGCACACCAAGAGGAAGAAATCTGAGGGCTGTTATCCACGAGCTTTCATTAGACACTATATCACCTGATACACCGACATTTTGGCCGACTTCACAACGTAAATCCCCAGACCTACTAGACTTTTTTATAACCAAAGGACTGCGCACCATACCTTACACCATAAATACGAGCTTTGATCTTTGCTCTGACCATTCCCTTATACATTTAGTTATCCTTGATGAGCCTATCAATCTTCCACGAACACCTAAGCTCCTTAATGGTAAAATGGATTGGGATGCTTACAGGGAAATTCTGGATTCAGAACTTTCAATCCCTGGCTCCATTAAAACAGCAGATGAACTAGAAGAGGCAGTGGACAAATTTACAAAAAGTGTCCAAAAAGCAGCTTGGTCTTCATCGCTACCAAGGTCATCAAGAGCAGAACACTTGCCAAGATATCCTCAATATATAAGGGACTTGATCACGGCAAAGAGAAGAGCACGTAAGGTATGGCAGACTAACAGACTTCCCTCAGATAGACGGACATTTAACAGACTAAATAACGAACTTAAACGACTAATACAAAAATTCAACAGAACGAATTATGATGCTTATTTGAGCAGCATATCAACTGACGATGGAAGTTTGTGGAAGCATACCAAAAATTTGTTAAAACATCGAGAGGTGTAAGTACCCCTGCGAAACGAAGACGGTTCATGGGCTTTGTCGGATAGAGAAAAATCTGAACTATTTGCAGACCATCTTTCATCAGTATTTACACCATTTACCGACTTCACGAACACAGAACATGAAACCTTAGTATTTGATACTCTAGACATACCATTACAGATGACACCTCCCCCTCTTCCTTTCACTCCTTCACAAGTCGCACAACAAATCAGACATCTCCCAAAAAGAAAAGCTCCAGGTTATGACTTAATAACTGCCGAGGGTCTCCAGCAAATGCCTAGGAAAGCTCTAGTGTTCCTTACGACAATATACAACTGTATTCTGAGGACAACTAACTTCCCATTACAATGGAAATACTCACATATCAAGATGATACACAAAAGGGACAAAGACATTTTCAATCCCTCATCCTACCGACCTATCAGTCTCCTTCCGATATGCTCCAAAGTTTTCGAAAAATTAATATACAAAAGACTGGTTGACATACTGACAGACCAACAAATAATACCTGACCATCAATTCGGTTTTCGTACATTTCATTCAACTACACACCAATTACACAGAGTTACTGACTACATTGCTGGAGCGCTAGAGCAAAAACAATATGCTACCGGCGTATTTCTGGATGTTGCCCAGGCATTTGATAAAGTCTGGCACCAGGGACTTCTCTTCAAACTCAAAACTATACTGCCTAATACATATTATCTCATTCTCCAATCTTTCCTTTTCGACAGATTCTTCTCTGTCCGACAGGGTTTAGAAATTTCCTCAATTCGACCAGTATCAGCAGGGGTACCTCAAGGATCAATATTGGCACCTTTACTCTACATTGTCTATACTCATGACATGCCTACCAACTCTGAAACATTGACTGCTACTTACGCTGACGATACACCAATTTTAACAAAACACCATGCCCCCAGACTAGCCTCATTAAATTTACCAAATCATTTACTAAATTTACAAAATTGGTATTCACTCTGGAAAATTAGATTAAATCATAACAAATCACAACACATAACATTTACGCTTCGACGAGAAACATGCCCACCAGTTTATATCAGCAACAATCCAATTCCTCAGACGGACAGTATACGCTACCTCGGACTAATATTTGACAGAAGGATGACCTGGGGCCCACACGTCAGAATGAAGAGAAAGAGTTTGAACAAGCGACTGAAAATACTGTACTCACTGTTTTCTAAATCAAAATTGAAAATTAGACAAAAACTAAATACATACACTTACCTGCTCAAACCCATTTGGACATACCCCTCACAGATTTACGGTTCAGCAAAAAAGACTCACTTACAAAAACTACAATCCTTTCAATCTAAAATTTTAAGACTAATAACTGCAGCTCCTTGGTACGTCAGCAATAAGACTTTACATACCGACCTAAGACAACCAACCATTGACCAGCACATACGTACTCTTTACTCCCGATTTCATCTAAAACTACACGGACATCACAATGGACTTATCAAAGACATGGCCACGGCTGAAATGCTCATCAGGAAGCGACTGAAAAGAAGCTGGATGAGAGATCTCCTTTCCTGATTTTAGGATATAAACAGGCCAGGGAAGAGGTGCTGCTGGGCTCCATTCTTCGTCATGCCTATCATGTCATTTTCAATTTAAACAGCCAATCTGCTAATTGTCACTACCATGACAGGTGCGGATGAAGATGTAAAGACAAAAAAAAAAAAAAAAAAAATTTTCCAATGGGGCAAGCTAATTATATATTAAGTAAATTTTTATTTCAGTAGTCGTTATAATGTTTGTAGTTTCATTGATATAACTGTATATTGAACAGACTTCCGTGATATTATTGTATTGTTACTACAATATAATATAACATGCTTCAATAACACGCTTATACTTCGAATATATTGAGGAGAAGAAGAATAAATATGTAATGAGTTGGTTTTTGCTCAGATATAGTATTAAATTTATACATTGGCAAATATGAATAAAGACATATTTTTAATGAGATAATTTAAAAAACAGTAAATCTTCCATTCCTTTCCACTCCTTTAATACTAATGTAAATTTTATATATTTAATCGTTAAGAAATTATTTGCTTTTATATGGGTTAATATATGGGCATAATTGTAGAGATAATAAAAAAAGGTCAAAAGTATTTTTCACGCAATAATGCCTTCATTAATATATTTAACACCAAGGTTTGAAATCGATAATTCAAAAAATCAAAATAAATCTGACCATAATTTTTGTCTGGAATAATTTAAAATCATTTTATGATTTTTATTAAGAGCCATTTTTATTTTTGTTCAAAAGTAATAAAACCAATATGCTGATCAATATTTATTTATTCTTGAGTAATAATTTTTTTAATCAGAAATATAATTACTTGTAAGCTCTATGATATATATTGAGTCTGGAGTAAGAGGTGGAGAATATTTTTGTCAACTATTAGAAACAGAACATATTTATTTCCGAAATTTATTGGAAGTTTCGGCTTAAAAAAAAATATATATATACATAGTGCAGGTGTCTTGTGCACAATTAAAGTGATTTCAGAAATATAATATTAAAAAATGTGCACATTAATGAAGTATACATACAATAAGAATATTTAATTTATTTATATGTGTAAAGGGTAAATTTTATTTTCTGATCAAAATTTCTTTGATCACAATTTAATCATTATTATTTATGTAAACCTGCATCACTCGGCGAGTGATCATTATTTTTAATCGAATAAATAAAAATCAAAGATAGATACACTTTTATTCATAAATCAGGCACGATTTTTAAATTAAAAATCAAATATAATAATTACTGCATGATTTTGTAAAAAAAAAAATAATCATCCATTTCAAACCCTTGTTTATAACATCTACAACTGTTACATATAGTCACGTAAACTGGTGCTTTAATAAAAAATCGTAAGTTATCCTTCGATATTCATTTTAAATGTATCATTAAAAATAATAAAAAAAAATAAATCACAACGAATAATAACATTTTTTAAAAACATAGGTCACCAATTTGCTGACACGGTTAAATTATAATAGCGGTGCGGGGATATTTGTGATATAAATCCGTTAGTGACTAGTCCAGTTAGGGCCCATTACAACCGCTTTAACATTCATTATCTCAAGAAATTAATGAGCAGAGAGTTTGGCGGCAGTACCAATTGAGCAATCTTGTCCGTTTAATGGGCGAATACTGATCACCATTAGTATTACAAGTGAAATAATTCACGATTCATTTGTAAAATTAATAAAACATAAATTAGTGACGAAATTATAATATTTAGAATTAATGGATAATGGTTTATTGAGATAGTATAATAAAGATAATTACTTAGTTCGAGAAGATCCAAAATCAATTAACAAATAAACACAAAAAGAAGAAAGTTGGTGTTGTCTAATGAAAGTAATTTTCACAAATAGCAGTAATAGTTGACAAAAATATCGTTCGAAAATTCAAATTATATTCTAATGGTATTTTCTTGAAAAATCACACTATAATATTTTGTGTATTTTTTATGTATACAATGATAATAACTTAAACACATGAATACATTATACAGATGGAAATGTATAATGATGACTATAACAGTTAATTTAAAATTAAAAATATTCTTAATCTCAATACATTAAGATAATATAAGTGCGTTTGTCTGACTCTACTTCTTGTACAACAGGTTTGTTTATTTTCATAATCTTATTCACTATTTCTTCCTCCTTCCCTTCACTCTATTTTCCATATCTCCATCTATATTTTCTATATATGATACATTCCCTCATACATTTTATACATTATATTTTTTGATAGATTTTAAAATATCTTAATGTTCTATTTATATCTCTTATTTCCTTATATAACTTCATATTTCTTTTCTGTTTTTTACACTTTATTCTAGATTACTATTCTCATTTCTTATGTTATTTATATTTTATTATGCTTATTTCATTGGTCTGTGCTTTGTTACAGTTATTATTATTTATTTCTTAGTTCTCTGTTACTGATATCATTCTACCCATAGGCGGATCTACGGGGGAGGGGAGGAGGGGCTTTCGGGCTGAAGCACCTCCCCAAAATGGTAAAATATAACCATGTTTTACAGAAAAAAATATTAAAAACAATCTCTTAAAGTATTCTTGTTCGTTTAATTACATTTAATAGGACTTCAGGAACCACTTAAATACCATTTCATATAGGTAGTTAATTTCTTTCTTTTTTTTCAAATTATTATTATGAAGATTTATGAAAAAAAAAATCTTTCGGACTGAAGCCCCCCCAAAAAAATTAAATCCTGGATCCGCTAATGATTCTACCTACTTTGTTTTACTTTAATGTTCATTCTATCTACTTCATTTTACGTTAAGTTGTTCTACTAAAAATTATTAGTCTATACCTATCACCCTTTTTTTTTAAATCTTAATTCTGTATTATTAAATGTCTATTCAATGTTATTATACCTATTATTATCTGGTTCGTTTACCAGCCCTTATGAAGGCCTGAACTTCGGGCCGAAACGTCGGCGAATGTAAAAATAAATGAAATTATTTTTTTTTACCATTTCAATTTGACTGATCATCCCAACCATGCTTCTCTTCAATTATTCAATACAGTCAACTATAAACCCACAATTAATATATTAATATTTTTATACACTTATTATTTTTATTTCGTATGCATTATTTAAAAAATATTATAATCATTATCTTTATATTGCATCGGTGCTTCGAGGACAGCATATTTGAGAAGAGATTTTAGAAAGTGGTGTTTAACCATTGTACGTTGGTTGATGTACAATAGTGGAACAGACTCCTTTTTATCAAATTATTAACATCTACCCAAAACTTCGTGAACAGCTTCAATTCATCGAAACCTACAAGTTGTTGATTTATGAAAATTCTCGGAATTGGAGCGTTTTCAATCTGGAGACTGGCAAACTTTCACTTTTTAATTAGGTATTGAAAACTCATGAATAGCCATTTGCTTTCCGCTTGAATAGTAAGATAATTTATAAAAAAAAAAATGAAATTAAAAAAAATGTGGCAAAACAATATATGTTTGGCCTAAATAACATCGTTCTTTTGACACGTTTCGGGTGAATGTCATGCCAAACGGCCTAATATTTTTGTAGGCCACCTATTTTTTTCTTTTCGGTTTTGTGATCAAATTATCCTAAGATTGAAGTGGAACAAATGGGTGATCATGAATTTTGAGTCTCTAATCACCTAGACAAGATTCGTCGATCTCCATATTAAAAATGCTTTAATTCGCAGAATGTTCGTAAATAAAAAAAATTGTAGATTACGATGAGATGATGCTATTTATGAAGTTTTAGGTAGATGTTAATATTTTGATGAAAAGATTTCTGTAACACGGATTTATCTATACTCGTATCTTCTCTGTCTTCATGTTTTCTATAGCTGGTTCAATTACGACCACTATTGCCTCATCGAACTCATCCCCGTTCTGTCCTGACTGTCCACAGGAACACATTTTCATATGGAAATTTATTTACGTAATGTTTTCTCCATACCTCCAGGATGAACTTATCTCCAGCAACCATCTTACCTTCATTCTTACCTTCTTAACATTTCTTCAGTTTTGCGACTCCTCAATGCTTTACTTTTTTCCATTGGTTTGTATTTATTACTGTGAATAATCTAAACTAAATACTTAAACAATAACACAAATACAGCTACTAAATACAACTATGTATTATAAAAAAAATATATTATTGCATTTTTAATAGTTCTTCTAGAATCACTTAAACTTAAACTTTTCATACAGATGGTTAATTTCTTTTTTTTACTTTCAATTACCTATACACGTAATATATAGTAAGGGTAAGCATTGCGATAGTGAAAATTTTCGAATTAGAGTTTTCAACGGAAATACTGGTTTTGAGGTCACATGAGTCCAAATATGTCCCATAAAATGATCTGCGCGTGTGTGCATAGAATCGATTAAATAATTTTTTTAAGATTTTATCAAAAACAGCTCTAAGGATTTTAATTAAATTCAGTGCCTGAATGTATAATTAAGTGATCTCTAATATCATTTAGATCTCATACCCAATGATGTCCCTTAACAGGGCTTAAATAGCCAAAGTTCAAGATATCTTCCTCTAAAGTACCGGAAATTTGGTTAATTTTAATTAATTAACTATCTCTGATTGTTCAGAGTTTTGAAAAAAGGCTAAGTATAACTTTTGGAAGAATTTGATAATTTAATGAATGAAAAATATTTATTTAAGTCAAAAATGAAACTCTGAAATAATAGTCAGAAGGTATACGCATAATATATCATTGGAATGTGGAGGATATGAGAAAAAACAATATCTAGTATAGAAAGTCGTAGAAGGTATTGGAGAGTGACGAACAAATTATAAATAATAATTTGTGAGAACTAATATTCTTTAATGAAAATCACGTGTTTCCAAGAAAATTAAATGAAATTTCCTAACTAAATGTGTAAATTCTTTTTAAGTTTAAAAAAGTATATAAAATCCACCAAATTAAGGCAAAGACATTTTTTAAAAAGCTATTTCATTGTACTTGTGTGAAAGAAAAAGTGAAATATAAAATATGACCTTAAATAGATATACTGTAGTTTAATAATTCTAGATTATATTTAATAACTCATATTATATTTAAATCATTAGGTATACATCGTCGATTTCGTTCAAAAATTTCTTGTAATAGCCTAATTTTGTCAGACAAGAATTGCTTTTCGAAGCGGAGTGGTAAGTGAAAGTTGTGTGGTGCACGCACCAGATTTTTTTCTTCAAAAGTAACCATTGTAATAAATATAAAAAAAAAGAGCTTTCGGGCTGAAATCGTCTCCAGAATTAAATCCTAGATCCGCTACTGTTCCTAACATTTTACTATACTACTCATAATTAATTTTAATCTATGTTTATTTTTACAAACTTTTATCGTTTATCTAATTTATTATGTTTTTTTAAAGAACATTAAGCACAAAGGTCACCAAATATACACGTTATCACATCATGCATTATTTATTCGACGCTTCGGCTTCAGGAGCCATTTTCAAGATTCTGCAAACTAATTTTTATTTAGGAAGGAGATGGTCCGGGGTTGCGGTCATAAAAAGGCTAAATAGTGGTAAAACTATTTTATTGAAAGCCAACGTTTCGACCCGACTTTGCTGGTCTTCAAGTCTAATTTTTATTTAGTTGTTATGCTTTAAAATATATCATTATAAAACACACATAAATTTTACAACAATCAGTTACATATATAGTCTAAATTCTATTTTGTAAAAATTTTTTATAACATAAAATTTTGGTTAAAATTAATGCAAAATTTAATGTCTACTTACCATACACCACTTTATAAAATTTCTTAAAATGCATCATTATAATATAATTCGTCGGTTTGACATTCTTTTATTTCATCTAATGTCGTTTTTTTACTTCTAAATGTTATAAATAAATAATTAAAATAGAATGTCATAATTTTTAAGAAAAAAAAAAATTATTTTATCGCAATTTATGTACCTCTTTCGTAGAAGACATTAAATGTGTTTTTTATCACTAACGCATGCATATAAGACTGGATTTATTTTATAGAGGAGTGGTTATGGATCCGTTGTTTTATTTTAAGACATGTTTCGCTATATTTTATTTTAATTTCGTCTATTGCACTAGCCTAGAAAATGTTTAGATTATCTACATCCGTTAGTTATAATACATGATGTAATAATATATTTGGTGACCTATGGTTGGTGTTTTATATATTTCAATTTCATTTAGTTTCTCTCTATTTCTTTTTTTTTTTTGTTACCTATGCATGTTAATTTTCTTGTTTTTACTTTCCACAACACTTTTTCTGTTATCTCTATTTTAGTTATCATTTGTATATATTGTGTGAATGTTTAATGCAGCCCTAATATTAATGCCCTCTAATGCGGCAGAATGTATTAATTTTCAAATAATAAAAAAAAAAATATTCTGTATGATTATTTGTATGTATAATTGATTTTATTTATTGTACATAGAGTGTGGATGTGCATGTAAATGTAGTGGGTGTAAATGCCCTTTGAGACAGATTGTAATATTTTTCAATAAACAAGTTAATTAAAAACTTAAAAAAAAGGAACCGAACCTAAAAGACATGAATAGAAAACTAATCTATTATCATAATTCATTATTAGAGAGAACTACAATAAAATTGTAATGCTGCTCAAGTGTGTTGAGTAGCTAACTGACACAGCACACGAATCAATTTAATTACTAACACTAATCTAACAATTAATAATAATTTATTATCAGGAATAGAATTTCCTGAGTAAATCAATACATAATTAACCAAGTTTAATAGGCTTAATGGAGCCAGTGACTGTTTGAGAAACTGTAGCTCCTAAGGACGCAGGTGTCGTATTAAGATAGTAAATAGTTCTGTAATTAAGTTGGACCTCGGAGGCAAGGAATAAGTTTAAAGTAAATGGAAGTCATTCCCTTTAGTTAGGGGGGGGGGGAGCAAAGTATCTTTTAATTGTATTGCCCCTTGACGAAGTGCATTAAAAAAAAAAGTTTCAATTTGCATTAAATGATACGGAATCATATCGCGTTTATTAAAACTAATTGTAAATTAAAAACAGTATAAACTCGGTTTAAAGATCAACTTATTGAAACATAAAAACCAATATTATGAGACTAAACGATCCTATGTTAATGGTCCAAAGCATACCGTCATACTGTGGTACCGTAGATTCAGCACAAAATATTATATACTTAATAATAGTCTTGTTCGAAATGTACGTTTTTAATACATTTTCATTTAAAAAATAAATAATAATTAAATTCTTATAGTTATACTTTGAAGTGTAAATAAGCAAAATCGTGCATTTGCGATATTTATCTTAGGAATATATTTGTACTTAAAACTGCATATATATAACAAAACAATATATCGTCAGTTTATTGCAAAAATACAATTTTGATTGAGTGTAACTTTTGAGTAAATTTTTATTTAAAGAAATGTCTATTAAAGAAACCTACATATTAGGACATAATATTCAGATTTAAAATTATGAAATGTTATTATATGGCTTTTTTTCTATAAAGCCACTATATAAAGATGCATATTTATTACAATTTATCTTATATATTTTCAATATATATAAACTGAAATGGAAGATCTCCCAAGGACATGGAAAAATTATAGGAGGAACCCAGTGTTTAGTGTTGTGGAACAAACATATTAGCCTCCAAATGAAAAAAAACTTTCCAGTCATTTTTGGAAGGAGACAGTCTATATGGATCTGAAACGTTGGTGATTACCAAAAAGGAAGAGAAAAAGTTATGGTCATTGCAGATGGACTGTTGGAGACGCTGTTGTACCATTTCTAGACTCTGCGTTCAGTAACGCAACTATTAAGCAGAAAGGTCAGCAAGAAAATACAATCCTCTACATAATAGAAAAAAAATACTAAAATTGGATGGCCATTCACAAAGAATACGAGAGGAGCAATGGGCAAAATCAATCTTTCTGTGTCGATATAAAGGATAAAAAGAGCACAAACCAGGAAGGGATGGTTACAGGATGTGGAGGCCGCTTTGTAGACCAAAGGTCGTTGAGAAGGAACTGCCAAGATCGAAAGAACAGGCAGGATTTTTTAAGTATGACAAACGACTATATGTTGCAAAAAAAAATCGTAAATAAAAACTGGTTGATTAGAAAGTAAACAATTATTAAAAACTAAATAAAACTGAAATGATGATAGGTTAGAGCTTTTGGACGGAGCCTAAGACTTGCAACGTTTAACTTTCGATCTGAACAGAACATTATTTAAAACCTTATGGAGTAGTAGAATCCTTAAACTTAAAACTGAAAATTCCCGAAAACTGTTTGTTTTTCAAGCACAATTCCCATTTTTCCAAGCAGTTTAAACACTATAACCAGAAGAACAGTCGTGAAAATCGAATAAACAAAGCTTTAAAGAAACAGAGCCTAAGAACAAGCGATGGACAAATTTGAAAAAACAGAAATGGCCAAATTAAAGTAGAAAGTTCTAGTTTAAATAGTAAATTGTTTCATTATCCTTGACCTCATTTAAACAACGTTTATTTTTCCACCTCCTCAGTAATCAATGTTCCGAATATATGTAAAAATAATTTTATTTTTTACTTTATCTAAAGTAAAATCATATCTATGTCATTACATATCTATGTCAGACACATTTTACAGATATCTTGCAGATATACATGTATGTGCCATATTGCTTATTTTGTACAAATACGCGAGCTCACTGGTATATTTATCTGTAGATTCATATGTTTATTATTAATGAAACTCATATTTATCTTCAAGACCATTCATATATCTACTACAGTGTCTTTTCTTCATTTTAATATTAGGGTTAGACAACTTTGTAAATTAATTTATTTTTAGTTGTATTCTAATGCTAGGCAATAATTCATTATAGTTATTCTGAGGGGACTAAATGTACCAGAATAAAATTAACTTTCTTTCATTTTTTTAAGCGGAAAATCAGTAGCCGTTCCGAAAGAGATTTTCAAGTCATATCAACGTTAATAATATTTTAAAGTAAAGGGATAACAAATAAGGTGCGCTTTAATAAAGTTCCAATAAAAAAAAACATGAGGTACATATACGTGACAATAAAAAATGAAATACAAGTAAAAAATTAGTGTCCTACAACAATAACTCATATTCGTGGTGGTCTCATTAGACAGAGAGAAAGACGCTGACTATCGAGATTATGCCCCACGGTCAGAATGGTTTGGCTAAGACTTGAATATTAATTTTATTATCAAGCCATGAATAATATAAATACACAAGGTCAACTGGAAGAATTCTGTTATGAAGGCTCTTAGTCAATATAAATAAAGCTGAAATGTTAGCACGAAATCGAGAAAGATGGAAAGCTCTTGTCGAATCCCTTAGGTTCATGGACGAGTAGAAAGACATTGATTGATATATAGAAACTGGAAACCGAATCGTTCTTCACAACAGTTTGATTAAATTCAGGGGAAAACCATTTACACAAAAATCACACAGAGATAAACTATATAGCTTGTACATATTGAAACAAATCAATATTGTCATTCGAGACAATTATTCCCTGCTTTCCACCACCAAAGATATTGTGATTGGCATTGATTTTCTTCAATATTTACGTTCCAGAGTCTCTCAAATCCAAAAATATTATTTTCGGCAAGTGTGTCTTCTACGGCTAACTGGCGAACGGATGGACTTAATCCATTTTTATTTTCTTCTAGATTCCTGTGCTAAAACTGGTTAAACGAATTTGATTAATATTGTCCTAAATCCTGTCTTTCAAGTCCTATAATTTTTCATTTAGAACTTATTAAGAAACATAATTTTGTTTGCGTTAGTCGCAAAAATTATATATCTTTTAAAAAATGCTACACAAGCATTTGAAAGATTATTCTCTGGAAAAAAATAAAATCGGTTAAATCTACAATAATGAAATGAGCATGAAATAAAAATCCCAACATTACTGATATTATTGTGTTCGATCACGGTAATTTGATGTGAGCCAAACATTAGCCATTGATCTGTAAGTGAATTATGTCACGCTGGTGATTGTGAAAATTGGTGTGGACTGTATGAGGTTGGATCACTGAAATTTGATACTTGATTAAATTAACCAACGTATTGAGAACATGATTATAATGCATATAATTAAATAAAATAAATAAATGAAATTTGTGCATTTGTACAATTTTGTGGTTCTTTACAGAATTATTACATATTGCTTATTGTGATATTACAATTTTTAGTTTGATATTGTCATGTTAAAAGTGATTATTGCATGATTGTCAATTTGGACTCAATTTCTGTCTGAAATTGAGCTTCGTGATTTTGGCCATCTCTTCTTCCTCCTCATACTTCCTCCACCAGGCTGTTCTCTGAAAGTTTAGAACTCATATTTTCTTTCCTTGTGATTTCTTAAGAGAGTACCTTACTGTGTGCCCACTTCACCAAACGAACAGATTAACTGAACAGGGGTGGTTTGTAGCAAAATGGTGGTGAAGTTCTGAATTGTACAATTGTTAATATTTGTGTTTCAATGGCTGATCCCTGAACATATTTAATGTAAAGCGAAAATATGTTTTGTAAACAACTATGAATCCCCCCCCCCCCAAGAGCGGCTAAAGGTGTGTAATGGAAAATATAGGCGTTTGTGGAGCCACATAGATGTTTATCTTGATGTGATAAAAAAATGAACAAATCAACGAATAAAAATAATCTCTGAAATAATAATAAAATAAAAAATGACTTAAAAAGCAAACAAAAATCGTTTTTAGCAAAAATGTTTGACCATATATTTTTTTTTAAAATGGGAGTTTGTAATTTATTTTTTACTGTTTAAAATGAAAAAAAAAACTATTTCATAAATCCCATTATGAAAGATTTATTTTAATTATATCATAATAAAATCTTTTTTGTCAGGATTTGCAAAAATTTGTGCTTATTAACGAGTATGCAAAGTATTAGTTTCGCTGGATTTATTCCAAAGATCTCCTAAGGGCTGTTTAGAAAAACATGAGAACTTTTACTTCTTGCAGTTGAATAAAAACTGGTCTGATATCAAAAGAAATATATTCCATACGAATTAATCCATTAATATACAATAATTTTTTTTTAAATAAAATTGAAGAAATTCCATTTTAATGATATTATCATTGGCGCCTCACCGAGAATCCAGATATTCATGAAAAGTTTCCTTTCTAGAATAACTGAGGATTGGGGCTATAGAACTAAGGCTCATTGAAAGGCGGGATAGGGCTGGGCGAAAACATCCATTCATATCCCTTAATGGTAGTAGTTTCCCGAAGAAGTTTAATGTCCTATCTCCCTCGTTCTGGGAACTTGTCTATCCCATAATATCGATTTCTAAATACAAATTAAAACTGCACCAGAAGCTAAATAACACTACATAATTATATATTTCTCAGCCATTCATAAGTGCGGGGATGAACGAGCGGGCTAACGCGTGTGCACAACACCATGCGTTGCCTGGCAACCCGGATTGAAGATTATGTGATAAAATAATACCGAGTTCGCGTCCCGGTGTCAAGGAGGTCTTTTAACTCTGGCATTAACCATCACCCTTACCTCCTGGCTCGGGAAGACCCCCGTACACCCCAAAGGGCGACGAAAGGGAGGACAAAAAAAAAAATAGTTATTCATCAAAGAGGAATTGGAACTCTGGTAATCAATTTCATATTACATTAACTTACTTTCCAAGAAATTTTCATTTTCGAACATTAAATTAGCTTCTCAAATTGCACAAAATTTGGGTTTTTTAAATTAAAAGAGGACGACTGCTTGCCTCTCATCCCACATCCGAGAAGCAGATTTTACCCTTCTTTTTTTTTCACCTCCTCGCCTTTTCAGCTAGATAGGGTTATTCTAGTGCCAGGGTTGAGAGCAGGGAATCAATAATCCATAATTATAAGCCCCCCAACATCGGAATTTGAACTCGTAATCTTCCGTTCATCAGATTGCCGGGCAACGCATATTTTGAACATGCGATAGCCCCTAAGCTACACTTAGCCGTGAAGCTATCCTAGTTTTCCCTGATACTAACGAACGTTGTCCAACAAACAATCCTAATTACACATGGAATCTCCCAAAATGTAATCAATTTTAACGCCTTTTGAAAATACAATCGTTAATATAATTAATATATTAATATCGTGGTAGATAATAAACGAAGCATCAAATTATATAAATTATTATACACAGATATTACAGCCTGTAATTAGCTGATTAAATAATTCTTATATGAATTAATTAACGGATCGCGTAAATGCTAATTTGATTAAGGCAACGATGCCTTTGTGTGATATTGAAGTGATATTGAATAATTATAGCGGCATTACAAGCACATTCTAAGAGGAAATCTAATTATTAAACTTAAGGCGTAGTAAATGCATCAGTTTCTGATGGTAGCGATAAGCAGGCTGTTACGAAGCTAAGTGTCAACGCTATCTAGAAACACAATAAAGACTTGGAAGTGGTTTAAAGCACACTTCTCTGAGATGGTGGTGGTATGAATTCGTAATATTGTCAGGGAGTTGTAGATCTCGTACAACTGCAATGGTAGATAAATATGTTACGAGATGGAATTTCCATTAATCGTGCCTCCGGATATTTGGAACCATATTTTTTTTTTTTTTTTTTTGTTAACCAAATGTTAAACGTCCAATGGGTTGACTTAGACGTAGTTGGGAACAATGTTTTAAGGAGGTCACTCAAAAACTTAAAATTAACAGCTAAATACAAATCTAAAAAAATAGACTAACCATTGTGACTTAATCCAATATTCCACGCTAACATAAATTAAATCCATTAGTTGGTGAAAAATGAAATTTATAATTTTAAGAAACATATATCGTACGTCCTTCCTCTTCTATCTCCTTATAAAATAATTTATTTATATGTTATTTTTTATATTGTTTTAAATATTGAAAATTTCAAGATACGAGTTTATTATCGCAACATCACATAGTGCAGATGAAAGACCAATAAAGAAATGTTTTCAGAGACTGGTCAATCAATATCCCATGATGTGAAGGCAAAGAGATTAAGAAAGGCGAGGCATGTAGTTCGTATCAATCCATTAGGAAGCCTCTACGTAACAATGAATGACTTAATAGAAGGCAAAAGACCACGTGGAGGCCAAAAAGGAGATGGGTAGATAGAATCAACAGAGATGGAACAGAGCTGCGTGCAGATAAATGGAAATAAATAGCCCAATACAGACAGAGATGGGACAAGCTTGTTAAGGCGGAAAAGATCTGGAAAAGATTCTACATGGTAAAAAAAAAAAAAATCAGTAAGATCAAGTTTGGAAACATAGATAAATCGAACCTCACTATATCAAATTCATTAGCAAAACCATTGTATTTTTTTTTTCTAGAAGACAATCTCTCCTTGCCTAGTATTCAAAAATAAAAAGGTACATAGCCCAGTAACCTTGTCATGAAAACGGGAGTCTAAGTTGCACCGAATGGGGGCAGAAGTTTTTTTTTTTCTGGTATAGGATATGACTGAGAAGCAAAATCCAAGTTTTCGATCTTAGGGAATTCCCCTCCCCCTTCACCCCTGATCACTTTTAAATATCTCAAAACCTCGCAATATCTTCGCAATGTTTTCCCCATTTTGCCTATGAAGGAGTACGTTTTAGACAAAAACCATTCCATACATTTTTATACTAGATTTTTTTTTTTATTTCTTTATGACATTTACAACTGTATTACATAAATACATCAAGTAAATTTGGATATAATTGATATAATGACATGAATACAATTGCTGAGTAACTACCCAATGGTAGCACTCTAATGATATGACTACATTAGGAGATCACGGGGCCATCTTCTTTTCAGACGCCTCGGAGGGTTATCAGGAATTGAAGAGGAAGCAAGGTTAGAAACGAGAGGGTTGGGATGATTCCGAAGTTTATTATGGAAGGATAGGTATATGGATTGGGCCAGATCTGAAACATAAGGAACATTAAGATCTTTATGAATAATTTTATTAGTGACAAAGTAAGGAGCATTGAGGATTTTACAAAGGATTTTGGATTGTAAGGATTGGATGCGAGAGGAATTCGATGGTTTAGTGGATCCCCATGGCTCAACTCCGTAAGTCCAAATAGGTCTTATTATAGTCAAGTATATGAGTCTTTTGTAATTAATGGGAAGTTTAGAGCGTTTGTCTAGTAAGTGCTGAAGTAATCGGAAACGTCGAGCGGTTTCTTGTCGTTTCAGTCTAGTATGAGGATTCCAAGTTAGTCGTTTGACCAGGTGGAGTCCTAGGTATCGGATTTGCTCAACAGGGATAAGTGGAGTATTGTTAAAGGAAACTATAGTACAGGAAGTCGTTGGTTTACGACGAAGGGTAAAGGTAATTTGGTGGGATTTATTGGAGTTTATTTTAATTCTCCAGTTTTGACACCATCTTCTAGATTTATGATGTGTGATTGAAGCATTTGGGATGCAATTGCTGGGTCATTGTTTACTGATAGGATACATGTATCATCGGCATATGTGGTGATGACAGTGTTGGGACAGGTAGGGATGTCAGCTGTATAAACTGTATAGAGGATAGGACCTAGGATACTACCTTGAGGAACACCAGCGGACTGGGAAAAAAGGGACGAATAGGCGTTATTGTGATTTACTTTAAAGTATCTATCAGTAAGGTAGGAACGGATAATGAGGAAGTATGTAGGTGGTAGGAATTTTCGGAGTTTGTACAGCAGTCCCGGGTGCCAAACTCTATCAAACGCCTGTTCAACGTCGAGAAAGACTCCCGTACAGTACATTCCGCGCTCCAATGCAGAGGAGACTACGTCTACCACACGATGACATTGCTGTATAGTGGAATGGGAAGTTCGGAAACCAAATTCGTGATCTGGGATTATGTGTTTAGAATTTAGGATAGGTTACAGGCGTTTTAAGATGAGTTTTTCTAGGATTTTGCCCATGATGGGTAAAAGAGAGATAGGACGGTAAGAGGATGGGTATTCTGGTGGTTTTTTGGGTTTGTAGATCATTTTAACAATAGATCGTTTCCAAGGATCAGGAAAATATGTAGAACGGAGTAAAGCATTATATATGTAAGTAAGGAATAGGATGGCTTTTCGAGGAAGAAGTTTTAGGATCTGGGATGTAATTAGGTCATGTCCAGGAGCTTTACGGGAAGGTAATTTTTGAATGATGTTGGATATTTCTATGGGATGAAATGCTTTGGGTGGCAGAGACATTTGGAGAGGAATATCCAGTTCTGCTTCAATACAATTGATGTGAGTTGAATTAAGGATATCGGGATGTGGGTTAAAAGTTTGGAAGAGATGTTGACCAAATAGTTGGGCTTTTTCTTCGTCGGATTTGGATCATTTTTGGGAATCAGTAAGTAGTGGGTGATTAAAGTCTTGAAACTTAAGAAGTTTTTTGGTGGTCATCCATATACTAGATTTAATATGCTATAATTTAAGACCAGAACAAACTCGGTAAATTTAATAGTTTTTTGAGGTAAATGTTTTCAAAGTTTGGGAAGTTAAACATTAACATTGAGATTACAGAGGAAGTTTAAGATGAAGAGAATGACGTTTGAAAATGAGTAAAGTAATAACTCGGTTGATGACGAAATAAACTTTACCGTCAAAATTCAGGCCAGAGAAGCAATAACACTAAAAGCTCATATTAATAAAAATTGTCTGACGTTATCGACCATGAAGGTCTAGAAATATTAGACAAAGAAAAATTACATATTTTTTTATGGTTCAATAAAGTAGTCTATCGACAGCCACACTGCAAAAGCCTGTAAGTGCAAAATATAAAATTGTTTATAAGACGAAATAAACCGCGTATTTCTTATTTTACGAAGTCAATTTTCGTTTCAATTTTTATTTCGTGCTAAAGATAAAGATGTAATGCTCTAAATAATGTTTTTAGTTTTTTTTACGAATATATCCGTGTCCAAGATTAACTGGGAAAGTTAAAAACAGCATAATCTAATCAAATTGCACTTACAGGCTTTTGCAGAGTGGCTTTCGATATGTTTTTCTTTCAAGAGTATATAATGAATTTTTAAAGTTATATCGTTACTTTTTTTCTCAAATAATATACTCGGGAAAGAATGAATTACGTTAGTAATGTATATGCAACCAAATCTTACGTTGGTAATTACACACATAATATAAAAATTAATAGTTATGAATACAAAATAATTGATATATTTAAATTTACCAATATAGTTGTTCGACTAAATACATTTAAAACATTCATCTCTATAATTCGAAATGTCTAAAAGCTGGCCGCTACAACTAAAATATTTTTAAAAAGACGTATAATAGAAACTGATTTCTCACAGTTAGAAAAAGTTGGCTATAAAATAAATGTATATAAAAAGAAATATTACTACACAATACAAAATTGTAAAGCATGTATCCTGTTAATATAAAATAATTAAGAGCACTGCAAAGGCTGAATCTGGGAACTTAAATATGTAGAGCTTCACAAGGAAAGAATCAATAAAATTTAATTAGCTCTGAGCCGACAGATTAAATTTCTAGAGGTAAACCGAGACGTAGGTGGGAAGATTGTGTCAATGAGACCTTGCGGACTTATGTTTTCGTGAAGAAAGGTGAAAGGAAGTTGTCGGCAACGATTAGATGTATATGGGCGATTATCCGAAAATGACTTTTACAAAGATTAAAAAATACTTTAATTTTAATTTTTATTAACTTAATTTTCAACGATAAAATGTTTCAGACCAGGAACACTTAAAGTAATAGTAATATTTAACTTTATTTTTATAGGATACAAAAAATTTGGTAAAAGAGGAAATGATTCTTTAGTTAAATTCACTTACATTAGTTTATCATTAACTAAATTCATTACTTTTATAAACATATAAACAAGTAATTAATAATTGATCACTTTCATACATGTATATATTAAGATAAATCTTATTCAAAACCCCATTTCTACTTATTTATTAATTCATTAAGCAAGTTTTATTCATATTTTGAGTAAGAGTTTAAATTGCCAATAACAACATTAATATAAGAAATAAAAATCCAAAAACAGAAAACGCACAATAGATAAATGAATGAATAGACAATTGAATAATAACGAATAAATCGAAGATCCGAAAAATGAAGTTTTTACTTAAAGGATGCGAACTCTAACAAATACCAGAATTTTTTTTTTTATTAGATATTTCCACTAATAGTGGGTTTCCTAAACCTAGAGTGCTTGGATGGCTTCTTTCCATAATATCCTATCTAAGGTCCATTCTTACCGTAGACCATGACCCATCATGGATTCCTCCACTTCGTTATTCCAGGTCTTCCTTGGTCTTCCTCTTTCCCTAGTTTTCCATAAGTGGACTTCTGTGGGCAATCTTCCTTCAGGCATTCTTTTCAAATGTCCATACCACTTCAGGCGTTTTATCTCAAATTCTTCCAGAATGGTTCTTTTAGATTCCATCTTTTCTCTGATTGTCGTATTTCTTACTTTATCCATTCTGGATATTTCCATCGCTCGTCTCCAGTAGTCCATTTCGGTGGCTAGAAGTTTCTTCTTTAAGTTGCTTTTTATGGTCCAAGTTCCTGACCTATATGTCATAATGCTCAGCACTATACTATTGTAGATATTTTTTTGCTTTGGAGATAATGTTTCGGTTCCATAATACCGAGTTGAGCATTGGTATGGTATTATACCAATTATTGCCATCTGAAATTTTTCTTTTTATTTCCCTATCGCATCCACCATCAATTTCAATTATGGAACCAAGATATTTAAAATGTTTAATTCTTTTTAGAACCCCTAAAAACTTACAGAGAAAATTTAAAACTACCAAAGAATTTTTATGATTATATAATTATTATAATTTGTTAATTTATTCTGAACTACCTGTACTGCTTTCATAATTTTCAAACCTTTAAAGAATGAAATCATAAATAATAATAATATATTCACCACAGAAATGGTGCGATCAAGTGTGAAACCAGAAATGTTTTCTCAGTATCTAACATAAACAGCCTGAAGAATTCAACAGAGCACGTGCTATTACAGAAAACAATATGCCTCCCGGAAACAAGCACAAAATATTCCCCTTATCCCTTCTTTCGGTTAAATTCTCTCTAAGAAAAAGTTTTTTCAAGCGCAATAACCAGATAAAAAGTTGGGATGTTCAAGAACAGTTTAAAGCTGATAAGTACGCTAAATGCATACTTTTTCTTCTTCGTAACGTCTATAATCTCATCCACATTATATACAAACGTAACATAACTCTTTATGAATTATATTTTCAAGACAATCCATAATAACCAATTAATGATTTTATAAAATTTAGTTGGTTTAGGCAAGAATATAAAGATAGTCTACTTAACTTTAATTACAAGACGACTTTTCGTCATATTTTATCCCTTATTAAAAATACGTTTAACTTCTATTTTATTTGTAATTTTGATATTAAGCGAAGAGTTCAAATAACGCTCTTTACAGAGAATCGACCATATACACAGTTTCTCAGTTCCCAACCTGTATGGAGTTATTCTAGAGAAAATTTCCAACAAAAAGTTCATTTGATGCAATGGCTTATTTGAAACGGAAAAGGAGTTAAGACCAGTTTTGTGTTTTTTATTTTAAGGTTGTCACGGTTTTTATTGAATAAGAAGGGATAGTCTAAAAACTATTGATGATTAAATTCCAAATGCAGCATCGAAAAGCAGACAAGGCTTTTTTGAGCAATTAAATAAAACCAAACAGTTTTTAAATTCACTACGGTCTGCTATGTTTTGGGGTGTTTAATTTTATTCGGGATGTAACTGGATAATTATTGATGATAATTAAGCAGAAATGTTAAATAAAAATTAATAATACAAAATTAGTAAAATAAATTTGGATCTATAATGTATTAGGCCCATGATTAATTAATTGGATTTCTTTTCTCAAAGGCTGGTTTGTGATTATCATGCTTTCTAATTACCTTGCGATCATCAAGACATGAATGGGTGGCAGAATTAAAATAACTTTTACTAAAAAATTTATTTTTATGTTAAATAAAGAATATATACAAATTATATTTACAAGAAAGTAATTACGTGATTCAATGAATTCAATAATTAACTGTGAAGACATGATTTCAGATGGACTGTTTTGAGAGTTGTATTGCCATGAAATATTATAACATTAGTAAATTTATTGTTGGGAATAACACTTATCTATTGTTTATGAAGTGGTGTGGTTGGTAGATTTCATTGCTGCATCCGCTGATCCGGGGTCATCTTTTCAAAGCCAGGTCCCAAAACTTCTCCAAGACGCCCATCTGTGTGGTCTATGTAGGGCCAAGGCTTCAGCCCCAAGCCGGAAGAAAACATCTGACATATCCTCCAGGCCGAAAATCCACATAAAACCTCTTTTCTTCCGTCTCGGTAGATTTTATAGAAATATTCAGGCTGGGGCAAGAATGGTTCCCATTGGTTCTTAACTTCACCCTATTACTCCACAATAACTGGTAACATCCTAAAAGGAACCAGTTACTTTGCCCATTACTAGTTTTTACTCTGAGTACAGACCTTCCCTAGAGCCCCCTGTCCTTAATTTACCTGCTCTCAACTCTCGACACTTGATGTCAGAAGTCGGTTTCATTCACCTTTGTTTTCTACACCTCATAATAATTTTAAAACCTTATTTGTTATGTTCAATACATAGCAGATCAATGACAAAAAAGACTTTCAGAAAGTTTAATAGCGCCGATGTACTACTGTCACAGTACCCATACACGATCTGCCTACCTGTAATCACGATTCTTGAAATAATTCGGCATAATTGTAGGCTTTGCGTTGTTAGACCTCCTGCAAGTTGCTTTCATTTTGAACTTGATAAATTAAATCACTGCTTTCTCAATGGAAATTTTGTTTACTTTACGATGGTGTACATTGAATTTAATTATCTTGAACAGTTTTTGAGCAACACCAAGACAAAATTGGTCTTAAATACTTTTCCATTCGAAATAGGCTCATGCATTAAAAAAACGTTTTTGTCTAGTCACCACTTGAGTTAGACCATTAAGAACTGAGAAACCCTGTATAGTGGCGGACTTAGGACTTTTTTTTTATCTTACTGGCAATGACAGTAACAATAATGCTTTTAGAGATAATTATGATTAATAGCTGAAGCACGAGCATTATTATTAAAAATGAAAACATATTATAATTGTGTTTGTTAGAGCACTCATATAAAAAACGCTGCAAATTATTTCACAATGGTTTATTGTTTCCGAACAATTATACATCTCAAGTAAATTTACCTTCCGATTTACAAAGAAAAAATAAATAAAAGGTGGTTCCAATTATTGGACTAAACTTATTTTTTTAATCATTAGTAATATGCTGAAAAAAATAGCATTACTTTAGTAACACATTCAAAATTTAAAAACCTAAACAAAGTATATAAAATTTGCAGTAGAACATAATAAAAAAGAACTAGAGGCCATTCTTTGCTCCTAATTGTCCGATTTTAACGATTTTTTTTTTTGTTTTTTATGAAATTCCGTAAAATTAAAAAAAAAAACAATATTAACAAAAAATATAAACATTTTCAGTTATTCGGCTATTTAATTTTACCATCCCTCGTAACTTATTTCCAGTTTCTTTTCGTGAAGGATGTTATATAGATAAATATAAAGGGCGTCGAGAAAATGACTTTAGCGAAGTTTCATTGAAATCAGTACATTCGTTTAGGCGCTATAATCAATAACAACGAAGGTTTTTCGGCCGCCATTTTGAAAGGCAGATAGTAATGTCGATGAAGGAGGATCATACTCGGGTGACCTCTGATTTTATACCCAAATTTGAAAAAAATCGGTCCAGTAGTTTCGAAGAAAATGCGCAGACGGCGGACGGACAAAAAAAAAAGTTTATTCGTTATTCGAATTCTACGAATCCTGAAACGTAAAACCTCAAGTTTTTGAATTTTTTGGTCGATCACAATGGTTTATTATTGAAAATAAAAAACCAAAAATATAGACAGTCAAAAAAAAAATTAATATTTTGTTTTGGACGATGACATTACTCCAAAGGTCAAATATGTTACAAATTAATTCACTACAACTAACAAAAAAAAACTAGATACATGAAAACTTATACACATTATTTAATTCATGAAGAATACTTTGAGCATTAGAAGGAGAAAAAATGATTGCACTTTCCCTTCAAAGTGTGGAGTAAATGGGATCATTACGTTGCCCTTTATAAAGTTAATTTTCAAAGGGCTTGCCTGAATTTGATACCCTATTCATTTCTTTAAATAAGGCTACCTAATGAAGTCTAATAGCCTAATTTCGTTTTACCTTAGTCTCGTAACTCGTAACGTCCTTAAAATTCAGAAATAGAATTTTGGTCACTCGAGATCACGTGGATAGTAAGTAGTAAATAATGATTTATAGATTAGAAAATATGAAAGCATTATTGGATTAAATTAGAACTTTTTTCGAAAAATCTTAATTTGTCGAAAAAAATTAAATCATAGTAAACCTTAATTAACGATAAACATGGTATATTGAAAATTGAAAAAAAAATATAGAAATTTTTTTCTATAAACAACTAAAATAGAAATGTACGTGCTAATAAAAAAGTTTTTTATTACAAAATAAAAATGTGAGTTTAAAAGAGGTTTTTATTCATAAAATTTTGTTGAGTATATGTACCGCCGAAGTGAGTGTGTTTTAGTTGTTATTTTGATTAGTTTAGATCTTTTGTTTGTATACATTTACTTTTATTATTATTAGTTTCTGTATTATTTATTTTTATTTATTGTAAATAGAGATTGAATGTGCTCTCTGAACATTATTATAAATGCCCCTAATTGTGACAGATTGTAATATTTCTGAATAAAAAAATAATAATAAATAAAAAAATGTATAAAATTAATTATATATTGATTAAATATAATAATTGTATAAAAATCTCACAAAAAAAAAAAAAATGAAAAACCTAAATAAGGTTGTTTGTCATAAGTTATAAAATACTTCACTTGAAAATTAAATAATATACCTTTTTCTTTTATTATACATTTATTCATATTTATTAGTCAACGTTTTGCCAATTTAGGAATCACACATAAAATTAGATTATTGCAGACCAGATATAGAAGGCCTCACTTTATATATATATATAAAATTAGAAATGTCAAGATTCAATTCCCAGGCCTAAATAAATATTATCAGTTTTTTTTTTTGTTTCTTATGTTCTTCCCTTGCTTGCCTTTTGGGTTTTTTCTGGAGCCGAGGGAGAGGGCGGGGGAATTATTGACCGAGTTAAAAGTCCCACCGGATTGTCGGGCAACGTGCGGTGCAGTGAACACGCGATAGCCGGCTCGGTCTCCTCATTACGAATGAGGAAACAATTTTAAGCTAAAATTTACTAATATTGAACTAAACATTATTTTTTATTTATTTTTTTTCATAACCCTATTTTCATAAACTTATTTCTTGTATAAGCTGTAATATGTTCCTTGAACTGTATGTTAAATACATCTTAATTTTTTGCTGAGCATTCCTCAATTTTGTTTAATCTTTACTTTTTGGCTTTTAATCCGAGTGTTGTGGCTCACCTCTATCTTGATCATTTTTCTATTAAGACTAGCTTAGAATAGATTAAAATCTATATTTTGCCGACGCCGAGAATCCGACTAAAATGTAGACGTATTGAATTCAATATTGGTTAAATGATATAAAGAATCATAGAATTTTATTATTCTATTCAAATCCAAATACTTTGGGCAAACTTAAGGCATGTAGTTTATCAAATTTTCATTTTTCAAATAGCGTGTTTCTAATTATTCTATTTAAAATTCCATTTTGGAATTGCTGAAGTCTCTTGCTTGTGTTTCCTGAAATCAGGGACAGTAGCGGTTCACCATAGAGAAGAGAAGGGTGAGGAATGCCTTTATGAATGAGTCATATTAATCTGAGGCTTAATATTATTATACATTAAATACTATTATTCCATATAAAATATATATATGATGGTATACCGATTAGTATTACTGTAAATGACACTTATTAAAATTATTAATATAAAAACGTTGTTACATAAATAAATACATTTAAAACAAAAAATTACACAATTAATGAAAAATTATAGTTTTATTTAAACAAATAATAAAGATTAATTTAAAACATTTAAAGTTGGATTAAAGTTTTGATGATTTATAGGGGTAGTTGCTAAAAACTTTTCGACTCATAAACAATCTAAAACACATTCCTGAATTATTTTAAAATTTTATTGCATATAACAGATAGTAAAATATCATATTCTTTGTATGATGACTTATTTCATTTCATTACTAGAGACCAAAAAGCACAGATCACCCTACCACAATACGTTCATATCCCAAAGAGAATGAAGAAGAATGGTGAATAGATGCCGAGAGGAGGAAAAGAGAGGTCTCATTCAACAGCCCCACAAAATTGATGGAGTGGATTGATGAATATAGGTAGCACGGCAAGCTATAAAATCCGGCGGATACGGACCATAAAGTGTGTTCAAATAGAGAAGAAACCGAATGGAGGGCCCTCAGCAGCAAATAGAGTTGGACATACATGGCTGCCTTTCATTGCGGTCATTATACCCAATTGAGTTCCACCATCGATATTATCAATGGAACCCACTCAAGAGGCTCTTTCCCCATTACTCCGGCATAAATGGAAAAAACCACTCAGTTTCGAAAAGGGATCAATCAAAAATTATTCGAGGTATGAGTGTATCCATTGATCGTCCAGTCCGGCCTCCGTTATACGGGTTCGGTCCACCTTAAACCCAATTAACCGCATCCAATTTTTTAAATTTATAATTTCTCGTTTTTCTTTCTCACTAGCGAAGGTATTCATGTAGGAGATGAAAAACAACACACTTCATGTTTGTCCTCAAAACCGAAAATTTTAACTCATGCTTTACCTTTAATACATCATGGAACAAATTTGGTTCCGAGTCTGTCAGTAGTCAAATCATGTGACGCGCTTAACACACATAACTTTAATCCCATTTTCAAGATTTCGCAGGCTGGTAGCGAGATGGTTATACACCAATTTTACCAAATTCCACCTCAATGTGATTTAAATATCTTATATATTATTTCTCAAATATATATCCCTTTTCCGGCTCTTAGGAGTGATGGATTTTGACGAATGAGGTATCAATAGACAGGGAATGTCACGTAGAGTGCGCGAATCGTAATTTTTATTCCTAATTTTATACTTGGACTTAAATAAAAGTGAATGTAAAAATGGGAGGTTACAAACCATATGATGGTGCCGTCTCAACGAATCGAGACGTTATAAACTAATTCATAATTTAGGATAATTCGAAAAGGACGCAATTGTTGACCCATTATACGTATGAATATTTGAAAGCTTACTGAATTCCCTAAAAAATGAAAAAAAAATTATCGAAATTGGACTACGTGGTGCAAAGATATAGCGGTCTTAACATTGAGTATTAATTGTACTTTAAAGATTTTTTTCTTCATTTCAGTTTTTGATTACTCAAAAACTTTAAATCTATTGTTGTAATAATTGTTTTTATTAAGTATACTTTAGTAAAATTTTATTTTTTGTTCGAATCTTTCAAATTTCAAGGATATATACTATTAATAAAAATCATAATATTGAGGAAAAAGCTGTTTTTACCCTTATATATATATATATCTTTT
The DNA here is from genome assembly GCA_928085145.1 of Nezara viridula. NCBI lineage: Eukaryota > Metazoa > Arthropoda > Insecta > Hemiptera > Pentatomidae > Nezara > Nezara viridula. The sequence continues at coordinate 77,201,766 of OV725081.1, forward strand.
TTCATCTTTCTTCTTTTTCTGAAAATGATATAAAATACTTTCTTAATCTACCCTATTTTCTCTTCTGCTCCTTATTCGAAATTTTAAAATTTGGGCAATGACTCTTTTCTTCCAGAGCCAGAATACATTGTATCAGTAGGTAATTATTCTAGCTAATTTCAAAACATTTGGTTTTGTAAAATTAATTATTAAATTTTTTATAGTGCTATAAATCTGGAATGTTATATACTTCATTTTAAATAAAATATTATCTATATATAAGCTATTACATGTTAATCATTTTAAAAATTTACTTGATTATTTTTAATGACAAAAGAAACATTTCTTTATTTTTATTTTCTGTGAATACAGACAGCTAGGTCAAAACTTACCTTCCAGAGAACTAAATTCAAAGTATTTAGCCTTCATCAGATATTTAAAGGCAATGTTTAGAAGCTTTTGTAAAATATAATGTTATAATTATAAATTAAATGAAACTAGAAAGAGTTAACCTATGGATGGGTATAAATTATTATATTTATAAACTGATAATTAACTAAATAAAAGTATTAAATCTTTGCATAGAAACATTACTGAATGGAAAATACAAATATAAGGTTTGTAAGAAGTATTCGCACGGGTAAGCTAGTAAATACATAAGTATGCTGAGAATATTATGTTTTATTTTAATTATAATATTCTTTATTTAGTTCATATTTTTTTAATTATTTGATCTTGGTTTCTGGATATAATATGAAGCCATAGATTCATTGCCATATAAACGTGACATAATTTATCATTAATACAATGAAATTAATTAATATAAAATTGGTACCCGCTCATAAAAAGTCTTGACAAGAGCCCTATTTTGTATGCAATAAAAACCCATTATAATATGAAATTAAGTTCCGTAAAATATCCAGGAAAATCTCCAAATAGGCAATATAACAGCTAAAACATTGAAATATACTAATATAGCTATAAAAAAGCACAACTAAAAATGAAGTCGAAGGACGGATTAAAACTAAAACGTTATTTCAAAGTTAAAATTTTTTTTTTTTATTATTTTAATGGAATTTACAACTGTATTACATATAAAATACAATAAGTAAATGTGAAATTGATAACATGACATGTACAACATGAAGAGAAACTACCCATTGGTAGAACTCCAAAGTTAAAAATAACTAAGATAATTAAAAAATAATGAGACAAACAATTGAAATAATATGAATGTACTAATGTTTAAAAACATAGTACGAAACACTTTGAAAAACTAAAAATCAAAGTAATAAAAACCTGTGATTGGAAAAAAAATAAAATCAACTATAGGTAATTTTATTTAAAAAGATAACTAATTGACAATAACAAAAAAAAATATTGAATATTGCATATTTTAACAAAACGAAAATGAATATGAAATAATTAAAATATAAGCAACTAAATATACTAAAAAAATTTAAGTTAATAATGTGAGACATTTTTAAAAAACTAAAATATGAAATAGAAACAGAAAATTATTAATAAAAGAAAACGATTAATGACTGTATTAAAAAACTTATTTACAGTATAAACGAAATAATAACATCCCAATTGACGAATTTCTAAGTTTGTTTCTGAAAAACAAAGGACCGTTCTTTTAAGACATGTTTATTATTTATATTTCATTTTTAAGAATAATAAGAAAATGATCATTTTACAGATAATACCCCATAACATTTTTAGGAGTGATGTATTCTTAATCAATCATGTGAGTGTCTTCAAATATAGAAAATATATAGCAGCGACATTAAGAAAACAATGAAACAGATAATGGATGTATTAGGGAAAATGCTACAGAAACAAGATTACAAAAAAATAAAAGAAAAGAATGATGTGTGAAGTAAGACAATAAAGTCAAAGCACAGGAGTGCGAAATCCATTATCTTCGAAAATAATTAAATAACAACAACTTGATTATCTTTAACATCCCAGGTATCCTTTAATATCCTCTCTCTCAGATTGAATACTGGTGCAATGACTAGCACAATAAAGTAAATGAATCCAAATGCCAACATATTACCTTTACAATCCGACGCAATTTCTGTCCATTACAACACTTTAATTCCATACAGCTTCCTTCCATACAGTCCGGTGTGTCTTAGCTGTCTTTTAGACCATGGACTAACAAGGAACCCACATACTAGACTCAAAAGACAATAACTCTACCGACGATACGAATACAGATTACTGAAAAAAAAAATCTAAACTTTCTATTGAAAACACATTACTTATCTACAAGACAATCCTGAAACCTACATGGATCTATGGACTGTATGGTACAGCAAAACTTACTAACACTAAACGCTTCCAATCCTTTTAATCCAAAGTCCTTCGAACAATAGTCGATGCTCCATTCAATGTAAGCAACAAAACCCTACACCATGACCTTAATATTCTATTTTTCCAAGACCTTATCCAAGAAAAATTCTCAAAATCCACCCATCTCTACAATCCTCCTCGAAAGTTAAAGTGTCAATGGCCAGATTCTTCACTGAAGCCAAGTATGTGTGATTATAGGGTCCCTGTTCAGCCTTCGATGGTCAATAATACCAGTAATGCGGCAGAGTGAGAGGCGCTGGGATCTTTTAGAGTTTTGTATTTCCTCCATTGTCCTTAACTGTGAAAGATTGTAATATTTCTCAATAAATTAGTTTAATAAAATATATATCTCAGGGGCAAAATATGGTAGAAAACATATTAACATCCTTTTTCCATTCCAATATTTTGTGGTTGATTCATATGTTATTTTAGCGAAATTTAAATTGGTGGTTTGAAGAGCAGGTAATGATTGGGGAAGGAAAAGATTTTACGGTGGAATGAAATGAGAGGACAAAGGAGGAAGCTGGCGGATCTGTCATTTCGACAGGGACCATTGGAGCCGTCACTTCCCTCTCTCCCTCCCTTCACCCCCTTCCCCCTATTATCCTCTGGTTATAAAGCCGCCTTTTCAGCAACAATCCTCTACGATCGGGAATCGTTTAAAATTTATTAGCAAGATTAGGAGAAAAGATTTTTACCGTAAAAGAAGAGGGTCTTTTGGTCGTTGGCAAAGTCTCACGAACAATTAAAAACGGACGTAGATATAATGTCAGAACAGGAAGTAAGAGAGGGGATAAAATCTGGAATCTAGAAGATAGCATTTCATCACACTTGAAATATTTATCAATGCCAAATTATTCAATCAATGCGTCAACGTCAGACTGGCATGTGGGAGTAGGTGATAAATTACTGATTGTTTGAAGCCTTCATGATTAATTCCTTCATTTTGTAGCGTCTAGTTCCGGCAGAAAAAAAAGAAAATAATTAAGAATTTTTGTATACAAATAAATAAATAAATAACTATTTATCAAGTGAAATATTTTTTTGGTTCCAAGTTAGTAACAGATAATAGAACAGAAATAGCTGCCCTTTGATCTTGTAGACAACACGTCTAATTTTAAATTCTTCTTTATTCATTTCTTTGACGGAGAAGGTCCAATCTTGAACCCACATGAGGGGAAGAGAGGGAAATCTTCCAGCCCAAAATAAACATAAAAAAAAAAACAGGCTGCTAAAAACATACCAAACCATGAATAACAGAATAAATTGCGTTCATAAGGTAGAGGATTAATTTGAATTTTAAAAAAATCAGACACATGAACAGAATTAATGACGCACCTAACATGACCGATTTTCAGTAGTTCAAGGTATGTAATAGTTAGATAATTGATTAATTATAATTTTTCTTATAGACAAAGTAATATTTACTTTAAATTCTGTGGCCACCACGATAGTTTTCCTTCCAAAAACTATCTCTTGATCCATTTATTCATTTTGCTCAGCAACGTTCCTCACCTCATCTAAGACGGACGGTAGCTCGGTCTTTCTGTGACCATAGTTAGCACTTTTATTTTCTTTAAAATTATTTAGGGGCCCTGTCCTTCCATACGTACGCCTATGTCATAACTTCATACCAAGATCAATGTTAGTAAGTCTCGAATATCCTTTTTCTTTTTTTAGATATATGACAATATTTATATGCCGAACACTGACCTAAATTACAAGTTTTCATGCATATTTTACTCAGTTATTTTGAACCTGAGAAAAATTAAAACATAGTTGAGAAAATAAAAAGATGCATAATTATATATTGTCTTTAAAGGGAATGGTCGTTACTTTCGGACTATTCTCAACTCCTTGAGCATTAACGAGATGCTATAAATTCAAATCCTACTCGTGAAAGAATTTGACTGTATAATATTACAGTCTGCTTTTTCTTAGCCTCTTCCTAACTAAACGAATTCATGAGGATTAGAATATAATGAGACCCCTGGGTCTTAAAAAAGTAACTTTGACTTCACGAAAACTGGAAAATTCATGGAAATTATTTGGACCTTAAGAATGTGGGAACTGATAGGAAAGCCTCTAGATGCAGTTGATATTTTTATTAAATCCAAACATACTAAGTATATTAATGAACCTACCAACAAACTTTATGTCTCTTTTCTGTTTTTTTTTTTTTCATGAAATTCGATCTTATTATTATTAAACCACAAGTCCTGCGTCACAGTACCACAGGTTTTTTTTTTTTATATATAGTTTAAGTTGAATTATGAAGCTTATCGTAGCACATCACGTTCCCGCTTCGACATGACACCGCCTCACGTGTTAACCAAAACAATGTTCCTATTCAACAGGCCACAATACTTCATTACCGAGTACTCATCTTCTACTAAAGGATGACATGCGAAACAGAGGTAACCCAGACATCCATTTATAGTCAACATTGAAATTCAGAATGTGAATTAATCCTGATATATAGTTTAAGAGAATTACTTTACTCACATATAGAGGACAGCTAAAACCTGATAAGACCAATGTATAAAACATTACTCCTTAATCTTTAACTTTTTAAGATAAATTTTTAATTTTAATATTAAGATAATTTTTAAGATAAACTTTACAGGAATTATGAAAAAAATATTTATAACCAGAGGGTTTGAAACGGAAAACAACTTTAAACTTTTATCATCGGAATTGTTATTGTTGATTGTTTTTCAGTACTTTTGTAATTAGAACTTTCTTCCTAGCAACTTTTCTATTAAACATTTTACAGAACTTTTATTTTTTTTTTATTTTTCAACAATTCATTTTTCCATTTTTTTTGTTTTAATACAATCATCGTATGTATCTTTTGATGTAAAAGTTCTTTCTGTTTCGCCTAAAGCCGATCTAAAAAATGACTTATTCATAGCTACTCAAACAAACAACTCATTAGAATCATGTTCAATTCAGTGAGACAAATTATATCTCTCATCTAAGCCCAATTATTGTTTATTTTTCATTTAACGGAACTTTTTTTCAAGTACTTCAATAAATAAAACTTTTATCCTAAAAGGTTTCACTGAAACTATTAAAATGAAACTTTTTATTAAAAAGTTTCACTCACGGAAACTATCAAAATAGATTTTTTTTTTAAAAGTTCCATAAACGTTTCAACCTCTGTTTACAACATAAAAACGATTCATACAAGAAAACCCACAAATATGTTTTAAAAAATCATGAACAAAATGTTTTTTATATTTTTTTTATATATATATTTATTGAGAGATATTATAATCTGTCCCAAAAAAGGCCATTTATAATAGTGTTCAGAGAGCACATTCACGCTCTATCAACAATAAATAATACAGAAAACCAATAATACTAACAGTAAATGTATATAAACTAAAACAAACAAAAAGAAACTAAACTAATAAAAATAACTACCCTCATACACACATGCTTTAACATTTAAAACATGAATTGATTCCATACCAACTGCATCAAATATACACATACAAATATTTCATTCCGAAGCTTATTCCCTTAATGTTGCAACATTTGCGAAATGCATGGATTTATCACCAAAAAAACATAATAATATTTCCTATAGTCAAACAATACTTTTGTTTTATAAATAACGTTTGAAATTCAACAAAGTAAGCGCTTCTCAAACCTCTTCTGTCTTTAAAGAATGAAATTATGCGATAGCCACAATGGATCACACCCCGAACTTCTACGTACAGACTTACTTAACTCAATATAATATATTTTCTACTTGTCATTTCCTAAGAACCATTTCAGCTCAGTTTAACTCTATTACTACGAGCCCTTTGTAAGTCGAAACGGTTGTCACAGACAACTGAATTGTTCAAGGAATACCAATTGAGTTTCTTACTCGATGTGCTCTCACTAAATTTAATACCATTGAGGAGGGAATAGACAATGAAAGTAAATATTTTTAAAGTTACGTGTTTGTGAGATAAGACGATAAATATCTTTATACGTTATTTCTCAAAGGTGTACATTTGTTCGTACGCCACATCTTGATTAGTTATCCATCAAATCTAATGATTGAGCCCTCATTTTGAAGATTTTATCATCTTTTAGATGGAAAGAAACTTCTAAAATTACAGGGAAAAAAGATATAACGGAAAAAAAAATATTCCCGAATAACTCAAAAAATATACATTTTATTGTTGGTTGTACCTACCCATGATTACTTGAAAGGCTACTGAATTCCTAGTCCGTGAAAAACATACCTTTTCTATTCAAGAAGTATTACAATATTTTGCTTTTCCTCAGTTAATTATCTTATGATACGTGGTGCTATTTTTTTCTTTATTATTTTGTCACACATCCCTATTCTATGGGAATTATTCGCACTAGCCAATTAATATATATATATATATATATATATATATATATATATATATAGATACATACTGTACAATAAGTATAAAAACCCATTGCGCTAATTCTTACCAAAACAAGGCACGCTATAATTACAAAACAGTTGTTAATATAAAATTTGAGGCCTAATTTCCATCTATTTAATTAGTATCCTGGTGTTTTCAAAGAGACAAAAGCAGCCCGAAATGCTAATAAAATCGTGTATATAATTAGTTATAGCCATCAAGGGCAGCTTTGTTGTTGTTTCAGTGGCCTTTTTACATAATTAACGTAGTTAATTCACAATATATCAGCATATACTGAAATGGAACATTGAATACTTTGACATTATACCTGTGCAAAATTGTAAATGACATGTAACAAAATATAAACGTTAATTTTTACAGATGACCAGCGAAATAAAAAGTGATTTAAAATAAAATTAATAAATTACGATTTGGCTTATGCTTTAGAGGCAAAAAAGATTGAAGAGGAAATGATAACGATAATAAATTAACATTTAGACTTATAAATAAAATTCGATAACTATTTATTTTAGAAATTTACCATTTCTGAAGAATTCAGACTTCCTTCTGCAGCTAATTTCCTTTCGTCCATGACTCAATGACTAACATAAGCAATGGTAATCGGTATAAAATCAAGTCATCATCTTGTTGTTGGTTTATTAAAAAAAGTTATTACGTTCATTTCTGATTGAGCTAACATTTTTAGTACATTTTTATAACTTTCCGACCATCTTTATCGATGTAAAAACATAATAAGTGCATAAAAATGACATAAATTCAAAAAAGCGGTGCAGTAACTACATAAAGTTCTCATTTAACAGTGAGAAAATTATTGAGAAAAAAAAGACAAATTTTTTTCACTTTTAGAGATTTTTTTTTTAATTTATAAAGTTCTATTTATTTTTGTGTAACCTATCATTAATGTTTTGCATAAGTATAGAGAGTAAAAATAATCGTACTTCAGCAAAAGTGATTTTTATTATTTTTTTATTATTAATGACTGTTGTTACTGTTTATATTTGTGATTGTTATATAAAGGGTGAGGAAATGTATATAATATATAAGCCAACTCCCTTTATATAGACTCTACCAAAGCCTTCTTTATTTATTTATGTAAATAAATATAATAATAAATCACTAAGTGATTAAAGCACTGAAATGAAATGTTACTTGGTGTAATTTTGTAATAAACGCGTGATACATCCGATAAAAATAAAATACTTCAAGCTTTTTATTACACCTACTACTCCAGGTGTATAGTAGAGTAAAGGGATAAGAGAATTAAATAAGTATTGTCGTGTACAGTTGTAAAAAAATCACATATATTTTTGTTAAGGCATGTAAACTTTGTTTTTTTAACCACTGTGTATTGGCCGGGTGGTCGTATATTTTGACTCCTTTTTTGTTTTCTAGGATTTTTTAATTCAATACTAGTGTATCGAATCGGTCATCCAGTGCGTAAAAATCAACTGCAATGTAGTTCCTAAAACTTATTTTTCAACAGACTCAGGTGCGAAAAATGTTCCAACGATTATGATGAAACTGGCCAAAAGTAATCTCCTTCCAAATACTTATATACATGGTACGCTACATCCTCCAGAAAAAAAAACAAGAACTCAAAAAGTTTTCATTTCATGATTGATTTAATAAAATATATATTTTATATTTATGTATTATATATTTTTTAAAAATATATAATTTTATAGTTCAATTTGAAAAAAATATAAATTTCCTAAAAAAACACATTGAAATCTGACTATAACTAACTGAAGATATTATTTATTGGACTTTGAGAACGTATTCAGATTTATTATTTTCAATGTTTTGTTTGTTTGTTTCGATGTCTAGGCGCAAAACATCCAGGTCATAAGCGCCGGATCAACTAAATAACATCATTTAATACTATTTGGGTGATTGGTACAAAAAAATAAAATAAAATAAAATAAAAAAATAAATAAATAAATAAAATAAAATAAAATAAATAAAGAAATGGATTGATAGAATAAAATAAATAAATAAGGATAATAATAGACATTTATAGGTAATAAGATGTATAAAAAATGTATAAATAAATAAACTTTAAAAAATAGCAGTAGAATCAATAAAATAAATAAATAAATAAAAAAATAAATAAAATTAAATAAATAAATTAAAAAAAAATAATAAAAATAAATAAATAAATAAAAGCCTGTCAAATGTGTTTTTTAAGTCTTTCACTATCCATAAACTTGATGACTTTGGTAACCATTTCTTCTTGATTTCCCAGGGATGCTGATATATTCTGGGGTATTCCAAAATCTTTTAATCTTGCGGTGTAAAAAGGGCATTCTTCCAAAATATGTTTTACAGTTAGTGATTGGTTACACTTTTGACATCGGGGGATAGAATCTTTTGTTATGAGGTGGAGGTGAGTCAGTCTAGTATGTCCGATCCTCAGCCGCGTGAGGACGACCTCTTCTCTACGACTGCTGCGTCTGGAGCTGGTCCACGGTTGCACCTCTTTCTTTATTGTTTTTAATTTGCTAGGTGCGCTGATGTCCCACCGTCTTTGCCATTCTTGGAATATGGTTTCTCTCAGAGGTCGTGCAAGTTCAGATGGTGTCAAAAAAACTTTACCGCGGCCTGGAAGAGTAAGAGCTTCCTTTGCTGCTCTATCAGCCATTTCATTTCCTTTAATTCCTATATGGCCAGGCGACCAGATAAAATGTGCCGTTGTTCCAACTCCATGGAGCATTTTTATAAGACTTAGAATGCAGTGTATCCCTGGATGGTCTGGATACATGTTATTCATAGCTTTCAGGGTACTTAGGGAATCCGATACAACAACCACATTTGCAACTGGCTTCTTCATGACGTATCGGAGACTCATTGCTACGGCGTTAATCTCTGCTGTGTAAACACTACAAAGATGGTGTAATTTATATTTGTAGGTAGTATCAGGAGTGACAAAGGCTGAAGCAGTAGATGTATCTGATTTGGATCCGTCGGTGAATATTAGAAGATGTTCAGGTAACGTGATGATTATTTTTTGGAATTTTTCTTTGTAATCTGCAGGTAATGTAGTATCTTTGGTGAATTGGGTGAGTTGGAGATTTAATTTAGGTTGTATATAGGTCCAAGGGGCTGTTTCTTTTTCTATTTCATGTAATGTTATTTGTTTTAGTTTATTTATAATAAGAGACATTCTTTCTGCCAATGGTAATGTGGTATTCCTTTTTTCTTTAAATCTTTTTGAGAATTTAGATTGAAAAACATATTTATGGGAGGGGTGTGAAGTTTGCGGGTATAATTTAGTAATATAGTTTATTGCAAGTTTCTGTCTTCTAAAGTGCAGTGGTATAAGGCCAGATTCGACACAAATGCTCAGGGTTGGGCTTGTTCTAAAGGCTCCAGTTGCAAGGCGTATTCCAGTGTGGTGCACGGAGTCGAGCTTGGCTAGAGCATTTTTTCGGGCAGAACCGTAGACAAAACTACCATAATCTATTTTTGCGCCGATCAGAGCTTGGTATACTTTAATCATGGTAGTTCTGTCTGCTCCCCAGTTAGTTCCACTAAGTATTCTCAGAAGCTGAAGTTTTTTAGTACATGTATCTTTGAGTGATTTTATGTGGTGTTCCCAGGATAGACGTTTATCAAATAATAATCCCAAGAATCTGCAGGTGTTGACATATGGTAAGATGGCGTCACCTAAGAGAAGTTCTGGCGATTGTGGAGTATTTCGTTTTCTGCTATAGTGAATACATTTAGTTTTTTCAGAAGAGAAACAAAGTCCCGATGATTTCGACCAGCCATCAATACGATTCAGTGCTTCTTGGAGCTTATCTTTTACAGATAGGACATCTTTCGCTCTGTATAGAATAGCAAGATCGTCGACAAAGAGCATTACTTTGATTCCGCGTGGAAGATTTTTTCCCAAGTCACTAACCGCCAGTGCGAAAAGTGTTGTACTTAAAACGCATCCTTGTGGTACTCCACTCACTTGTCTACATTGCTTGGATAACAGTTTCCCTATACGGACGCGAAAGCAGCGACTAGAAAGGAATCCTTGAATAAATTTTGGTAAGTTACCTCTGAATCCTAGCGAGTGTATTTTGTTTAGGATAGCAAATTTGTCAGTTTTATCGAAGGCTTTTTTCATATCGAAGTAAACTGCAATAGCTTGCTCCTCTTGGATGAATGCATACTGTAATTCGGCTTCCATTTGAACCAGGTGGTCTACAGTTGATCTGCCTTTGCGAAAACCACATTGGAAGTTTTGGATGAGATGATATTTTTCTAGGATCCATGTGAGTCTCTTGTTTACCATTCGTTCCATTACTTTGCATAGACAGCTGGTTAAAAATATTGGTCGGTAGCTGGATGGATGACGTTTATCTTGACTACCCTTCAATATTGGGACAACTATAGAGTCGTTCCAGCTGCTAGGAAAGTTACCGCTAAGCCAAATATGATTGTAAAAATTTAAAAGCCAGTTCAGTGTATTTTTCGGAAGATGTTGTATCATGGAGTAGTGTACATTATCTGGTCCTGGTGAAGATCCTTTGACAGTTTGGAGTATTGATTGGAGTTCCCACATGCTGAATGGAATGTTGTAATCTTGATATGCATTATCGTCAGAGAAGTTTAGATCTTGAGCCATATTATTTCTGGAAGTCGTTGTGTAAACTTCTGAGTAATATTCGGCAAATGTTCTTCCAACAATGTCTGGGTTATCGCATAGTTTTCCATCGCATATCAGAGTATATTTGTAGGAAGAATTGGTTCCTCTTATCTTCCTTATTTTGTTCCATACAACGTTGCAGGGGGTAGACGAGTTAATGGACTCAACAAATGATTTCCATGATTCTTTTTTCTTGTCATTTATAATTCTTCTGCAAACAGCTCTTTGTTTTTTATATTCAATGTGATTAACCTGATTCATATTTTTCTTAAATGTCTTAAATGCATTTCTCCGAAGTTGTATGGCTTTCTTGCAATCACTATCGAACCAGGGGACAGGTGTCCTTTTGTAATGGCCTTTGGTTTTAGGGATTGAGAACTCTGCTGCCGTAACTATTGTCTCAGTTATAGATTTACACCCATCATCTACATTCATACTGTTAGGGTGATTTTGAGGTGGGACAGCTAAAGACGTGAATAGTGACCAATCTGCTTTTTCTAATAGCCAACGAGGGACGCTGTAATTATTGCAGTTTGCACTTCTGAATTTTAGACGAATTGGGAAATGGTCACTTCCATAAGGCTCTGGTAGAACTGTCCATTCTATATTATCAATCAGTGAGTAAGTGCATAAAGAGAGATCAATGGATGAAAATGTACCAAAGCTAGAACTTACGTATGTTGCTTCGCCGGAGTTTAGTAACAGAGTATTCGTTAAATCTAAGAAAGTTTCTATAATGCGACCTCTAGGATTTGTGTCTTGTGAGCCCCATAATGGGTTGTGGCCATTGAAATCTCCAGTGTACAAAATTGGCTTTGTCAACTGCCTATGAATATGGAGAAGGTGTTCTGTCTCTATAGTATTGTCTTGGGGGAGATAAATGTTGCAAATTGTGAATGTTGTGTTTAAATGAACTGTAACAGCTATTACTTGAAGTGGGGAATCTATTTCTACTGGGTGGGAATAAACGGTATCTTTTACGGCTATGGCTACGCCTCTACACGCTCGCTCGTAATCTGGATCACAATCTGTCCTATAGATATTGAAGCCTTTAAGGGTGAATTGGTTTGAAGGCTTTAGGTGCGTTTCTTGGAGGCATATACAAAAAGGATCTTCATCTTCCATTATTAGCTTCAAATCGTTGAAGTGACTTTTAATACCATTGCAATTCCACTGGATTAGGGTCATGATTTAGTTACGGTATAGAATGGAAAAAACATATATTAACATATTTGAAGATGATATTTGTAATTTAGTTGTCGGCTATTTTATTTATTATTTGTTTTATTTGGGGATTTTTTTCGGGGTCTTCCTTTTTTCTTTTGTAGGGTATATCCTTCCCCATCTACAGCATTTTCAGCAGATTTATCGTCTGGTGGTGTAGCGAGATCGGGATTGGGGGATTGGAGATTTGGAAGGGAGGTGGAGAGGGTAGGAGAAGAGAGGGAGGAAGAGTTGGGGAGAGGAGCAGAAGGGAAAGACGAAGAGGAGGAGGAGAGATTAGAGGAGAGAGAGGAAGTAGAGGCAGGGAGGGTAGATGAGTGGGAAGAAGAGGAGGGGAGGAGGGGAGCAGTCTGGGTAGCCGCGGGGCTGCCAACTTCGGTTGACTGTGGTCGAGCAGTCTCTCGATCAGAGATAGCTGGTGTGGCCTGGACATCAGGAGAGATAATCTCATTGGGTTTATTTATCTGTGAGTTTGTTGAAGTAACTGAGAAAGAGTACAGAATATTAGCCTGAGTGGCAACATCTACTTTTCTGTTTGTATTATTTTGATTTTTTGCTATTTCCGCGAATGTTTTATTTAACTGGATGGGATTTTTTTCTCTATACATGTTTTTTGCTTCGTAAAGTGATATTTTATTATTGATTTGTATGGCTTTTATTTCCTTTTGTATTTTAAACTCGGTACATGACCGGTCTAGGGCATTATGAGGACCATTGCAATTTATGCATTTAGCCGGCAAATTACACCTTATATTTTCTCCATGTCTTCCCTGGCCGCATTGTACGCATACTGATTCTTTTTTGCATTGTGATGTCGGATGAGAGAATCCTAGGCAGTTAAAACATCGTAACGGATTCGGTACGTAAGGCTGTACTCTAACTGTTTCGTATCCAATTTGTAATGTTTCTGGAGGTAAAGGTGTTGGAAAGGTAACTATATAGTTATGTGTAAGTATTTCATTACCATTCCGTTTTGATTTTATCCTGACAATATATTTTATTACCGGAGTTAATTCGTTCTTTATTTCCTGTATGTCCATGTATTGGAAGTCATAGCAACGGATAACGCCCTTACTATAGTTCAAAGTTTTATGCGGTGTTATTTCTACTTTCATTTGGCCTCCAAAGTCTGTAACGGATAAAAGTCTGTTTGATTGTTGTCCATTGAGTGTTTGTATCAATAAACAACCGTCTCTTAACTTTTTTACTGCTTTAACATCACCTGCTAACTGAGCGATCACCTTTTGAATAAAAAATGGAGAGGTTTTTTTAAAGTCTTCTTGATCGGATCGTTTAGCAACAAGATATGTTGGAGTTGTATCTGTGATTTGCGGAATGATTTTGTCCGGAGGGAATTTAATTTTAGGGCGAGCCCATTTTCTCTTTTTGGTTAGGACGGTAGATAGATCGGGAGGACCAGGAGGTACCTCCATATTACAATATAAGAAAGACAGAAAATTAATAAAGGATATATAGAATAAAAATGTTTATAAAATGATAGTAGAGGAGAAGTATTAGTTTTAGATTAGTATAAATTAAATAACCCTAAACTACATTTCAATTAACTATTACAAGCTAACTTAATACTAATAGGTAAATTTAAAAAATATAAAAATATGTAATTATATAATATAGAATAAAAGTCACTAAACTAAGAATATTACGGAAATGAAATGATTTAAATAAACAATTAATAAGATTATTGAATAAGTAAGTTAAGAAATATTTGAAAAGTAGGTAGGAAAAATAGCAAGCTTATCTGTCCCTGGAAACCAGACACGAGGCGGCGGCTGCTACACAAGGAGCTATAGTTAATCCTAACTTCAGAGATGCCGCAACTTCAAAAAGCACCATCCGCGATGTGAACCCGACGACAGCTGAAGCACGACTGATTTTCAATGTTATATTATTGTTAGAGACCATGCTTATTTCAAATTTATGAATATATTACGAGAATGCAGTAATATAGTAATTCTAGTCTAATTTCAACTATTGGGCGATGCTAGACATAATTCTGTATAACGATATAACTGACAGAATTATAATTAAATTGATCAAATATATAGATGTACATACACTTTGACCATAAATTATATGCCATCCCCACTCCTTTACTCTCCCATTCTATTTATTCTTGTTCGACATGCCGTATATGTATGTACTGCTAGTTTCTACAGTTAAGCCTTGAAATTAGAATAATGCCTAACGTCCAATCATGGTATGAACCAACAATATTGGAAAGAATTTATTTAAAATTCTTATTTTGAACAAAACACACAGTCATTCATTGTCAAACTCTCTGAGATAATGCCCACTATGACAGCTGATAATGAAAAAAAAATGAATTGAGGCAATTTTCTTTTGAATGTTTTTTTTAGCCTCCTCTTTTCAAATGAAGCGCCCTTTTCAGAACACCTAGCCCTTTGGGCCTTTCAAAGCCGGTGCGAGGTTTCATTTTAGTGGCCTTCTTAAGAAGTCCACGAGATTAGCTGTAGGTAGATTATTTACAAGCGGACGCCTCTTTACAGCACCCTACCAACAGGTCTCTTCAAATAGATACTTCTTCTATATCCCAGTTAGGGAGGAACTGTCTACACTAGAACCATAAAACAGGTTTCCTTGAAATTCCGATTTACCTATATAATAACTATTTTTAATCGTTTGTTGCTGCACATTACACAGTATTACACTGAGTTGAGGCAGCTATACCCATCCTATCGCCGTCAGTACTTCCTAGCCACCTTTCTGTACCAAATCATTAGAACTTATCGACCCTCCTACATTTTTCACAGCTTGCAATTCAAATACTCCATCCAATCCCGTCCCACTAGATCTCGTACTTCCGATCTCTATCCTCCTCCTCACCGAACTGCTGCGTTTGACAAATCCTTTTCAATACAAGCCGCCTCCCTCTGGAATTCCATCCCTGCTGATATTCGACAAGCTCAATCAGTTTCCTCTTTGAAACCTCTCCTGTTTAAACACCTACTCCTTTCTCAATCCGAATGATTGCGAAATATACTTAATAAAAATATCTAAGCACCCCCAGAGACTACCTCAATTTATTTAGGTTATTTTAGTTTCTTATATATATGTACAATTTCCTTGTTCTTTTCTTTTTCTTCTTCAGTATTTTTATTTTTAGTCGACTCTTATTCTAAATATATAATCTAATTGTAACCGCACAGACATACAATCTGTATTTATAATTTGTTCTAAATGGACAGCAGTCCCAGAGTAATAAAATATTTTTTCATTACATTTCATTTCATTTTCATATCGCTAGTAGCAGAAGAAATATGTATATTTATTTCACCATATTTTACAGGAGCAACAAAAAAAAAAAACTATGTTACTTATTCTTATGAGTTCTTTCAACGAGCGATTGAAAGTTACTATATGGTGTAATATTTAAAACACTTATCAACTGCAATCGTCTGTACCGTTTACTATTGATAGCAAAATTTTAATTTTTTTTTTTTTCACTGTTGATATGTTTCTTTTAATTTTATTGGTTGAAGCCGACGCACAGTGGTCTGTCTGAGCAATCTAGCTAGAAAAAAGTCGATAAATAGGAAATAAATCTGTTTTTTGTTCGAAATTGTCTACTTATATGTACTAAATTAGAAAAATTATATTTAGTATTATTTCACATTATAATAATATATATGCAATGTTTTCTGTTAATCTTTACTTAACTATACAATTAAAAAGTGTTATTTAAGTATAAAGTTTAAAAACAAAATGTTATATATACCTATATTATTTTTAGTACTACTATTTTGCAGTTGTTCCATTTGATTTCTTTTTATTTATTGTACATATGGTGTGAATCAGTATTCAATAAACAAATTTTATTTTAGAAACATAATATCTAAATAAACAGAAAAATATTTATATTGAATCTTACAGAATTGAGGTAGGTATATATGTAAAGTCGGTAGGTATATATTTTAATAACTGAACATGTATATATCATGATGTTCCCAGATGTTTCGATAAAGTTACAGCTTTTTAAAATTTGCATACCTGATCTTCATTTCAAATTTCAACGCCATCTACGCGAATACATTACTTATAAATTAACTGAAACTTTTTATGAATTCAGTTCTAACATTTAAAGAAAGCTTATTTTTATGTATTACAATCAAGTTTTTTGGGGGAGGGGAGAGGGAGCGATCTTAACGCCAAGGTGCAAAAAATTATTTATTGCTCACTCTGACTATCGGTTTTCGATGTTTTCTGTTAATCTTTCCTTTATTATTTTTATTTGTTTTTATTAATTCTTCTGTTTCTAATTACATCGATGTATAATCAAACGTTTAATACCGTTTACTATTAAAAAATTCGAAATAGTTAGTAAAAAATTACTATCGATATATTGACTTTTGTCCCGTTAGATAGACTGGAACGGACCACTGTGCGACGTTCTCAAAATATACTGCGCGGACAATTTCGACATGAACTTTATATACCCCAACCTTTTATATTTAATTCAAACAACTAATTTAACACAAATTCTGCATGACCTAGACATTATGCATTTATTGTTATATAACTAATTACATTAGCGACGTAAAGTAGATATCCTTGTTAGGGATGGAGTCCACAAAAATATATCGTTCAATAGGGACAAGTCCTCGGACAACATTCATATTAAAATAACTGGATTAAGGAACACTATATATTTTTTTATTTTTATCAACAAACATAAAATAAAATATTCTGAAGAATGAAACTATACTATTAAACATTTGTTGTTATCTTAAAAAGTAAGTATGATAACTTACTTTAGAGAATTTTTATTTTGTAATAAGAATAATCCTAATTAATTTAAATCAATACATTAGTATCTCCCTATAATTATTGTCTAAGTGACAGATTATTATATTAATAAATAAATAAATAAAAATAAGTAGAACTTAGTGATTTATTCAAAAATAAAAAATATAACAACTCTAAACAAGCGTTTAATCCAACTTAACACAATGAAACATTACAGCAGATTAATAATGATTGGAAAATATATAGTTTGAATTAATTACATATACTTAAAACATTTGAAGAAAAACAAAAATAATGTTATGCCACTGGAAAGAACCTCCAAATAATGGCTTCTATTATAAATTTAATAAAAGATGTAATCTAAAAGCTCCAGGGAAATCTAGAACCGAACAAAGACTGTAAAAGAGATTTATCATTAAACATACATTCACAGATATAGAAGTAGTGCTTTTATGTTCCTGACAGAACTAGAGGAAGCTATTGTGCTAACATGAACGATACTAACTATAGATCTCTGAACAGTTTGCCAGATAAAACCTTCTTGACTCGACAAGATCCAACTAACCGCGAATCTCGAACAGGAACTTTACACTATCCTTAACATAAGATGTAAGTCATGTTTTAAAGAATAATGAAGCATCTCATCCAAAGAAAAAAATATTATGGAAATTACAGTAAAGACAACACAAGTTTATTTTCATACAAATTTAAGGAATCATACTGCAACTATATGCACAGAAATGAAGTACATACAATTTTCAATGTATCCATTCCCATTTGAACGATAAGGATGAGACTGACAGAAGTAAAATTATATGTTCAACATGGTTCTCGTTTTCCTATTTTCACCAGAAAAGAAACCGAATTTAAAGTTCTAATAAAACAGCAATTGGATTTTAGAGAAATAAAAGTGAGTTACTTTTACAGATAATTTGACTGTTTATCAAAGGTCATAATGATGGCCTTATTTCAAAACGTATAAGACTTTTTGAAAGATACGCTCAATGTGAGGACCAACAGGATTCCAAAGCTGAAACATGTTTCGTTTTTATTCTAGTACACGTGAGAAATTAGAGGTTAGATAGGACAAGCACTTAAAAGCTCAGATAATCTTGCAGAACGTATTTCCGAAGTATTTAATGCCATTTTATTCCAAAATCGGAAACAAGTTATACACAGCTGATACAAGTTGTATAAATTTTATCCTATAATAAAATAGGATGTTGCCTAAAATCATAAAGCGAAAAAATAAATTTAAAAAAGTGTAGTTGAGAATTGCCAGGACATTAGTGTCATATCGCTTGATAGGCAACAGAAAAATGTTGACACTGATCTTTTAGGGTTGAATTGAATCTAATACAGGTAAACAATTTTCATTTCTAGAACAATTAAACAGTTGTAAGCAACTATTAACGAAAGGTTGGTCATTATGTCGCGTTTCGTTAATAACATATCTGAGGCCACAGATTAATTGTCGTATTATACTCAACAAACAGTAGTAAAACTTTAGCAATATTTCCAATCTAAAGTACTTAGAACAATAGTCCTTAGTACGTCACAAACAATGCCTTACACCGTAACCTAAACATCACTAGCGGATCTAGGATTTAATTTTGGGGGGGGGGGCTTTAGCCCGGAAGCTTTTTTTTTTTCATACATATGAGGATAATTACTTTGGGAAAACAGAAAGATACTAACTACCTATATGAAATGGTGTTTAAGTGATTCTTCAAGTCCTAATAAATGTAACTAAACGAGCAATAATACTTTAAGATATAATGTTTTAATATTTTTTACCATAAAACATGGTTACATTTTACCATATTGGGGGGTGCTTCAGCCCGAAAGCTCTCCGTAAATCCGCCTATGCTAAACACTATAATTCTCCATGATTTCTCCCATCCGGATTTACGAAATTCAACCAGAATCTTATTCATCATCCTAATCGAGTCCAATCCCTTTCCGATTCCGACCATCGCTATAATCCTTCTCGAATGTTAAAACGGCAGTGGCCCCGATACCTCTATAAAATATACTTTTGGAGTCCAAGCAATAGCCACTGGCTATTAGCCAGCTTCTCTACTCAAGTCCTGAGAGTCTGTGGCTCTAGTGCCCTATTTCATTCACCACTGCTTCTATTTGCAATAATAGTTCTCCTAGAGTCCTGCTTTGCCTTTCACATGTGGTGGACAAAGCCTGGCTCGGAGTTTCCTGGTTGAATGTAAATATTGTACAAATATATGAACAAGAATTGTATCGGTGTATAGGTATAGTTATGTATAGGTATAGTGCATAGGTGCCATTCAATGTGGCAGATTGTATTATCATTCAATAAACTAAATAAAAGAAGAAGGAAATTACAGTTACATGCCGAAAACCAACGGATTCAAAAATTTTCAAGGGCAACTGATTTATTAGTTCAACTGTTAATTTCCAGTATACCGGCACAATAAGATTACAACTTCTTCATACTAAATCCAATCAAAAGAGAACTGCTATTTTTTTCACCAGGTAAGGGTTAACAAATAATAACAGTGAATATGAGCCTGCTAACCACTAACCCGCTTATTATAGTTGTATCAAATTGTATGCGATTCTATGGAACATATCTGTGTATGGAAGTGTTAATTTCATTCCTGGAAATATAAGTAAAATGCTATTTCTAACTCGATAAATGTAGGTTTCTTTTTATTTTATTTTTTTTATTCAGCAAAATATTATTACTCATAAAAAGAACAGTAGAGGGATACATGATAGGCTTAACCTATCGAGGTCAGTTTTTTTCATAAAATAAATAAATAAAATTTGTTTCGTTGTAGTTTGGTTAGCGTAATCCACTTAGCGATTGGATTAAGGAGGGGGGGAGTTAAACCCCGACACCAGTTTCTGAGTGCAGCTGTACTAATCCATAGCAATATTATTCACTCTAGTAAATAACATACAAACGGTTTTAAAATTTGAATTTCCAGTGGTAATGGGTAAAGATTTTTTTTTTGAACAATTATTTATTATGTAGAACTATAAATTTTCAAAACAGAAAAAAATATGGACGGTTACAAAAAGAATTAATAGTTGTTTTACTATTCAGAGTTTTCAGAATGTTATATTGGAAGTCATTAATCAATAAAAATAATAATAGTAAAAAAATTTTTTTTTTGTGAGCCTATATCTTCACATCACCAATAATCACACTTCGCATAAAGTAATTAGGTCATACAATACTTGGTTTCCATCGATTATATACATGAAAATATTGCATTAGCAAAGAACGAAAATACCAATCAGTCATAATTTCTTTTCGGAAAAACCTCCAAAAACAATCTATTGTAAATAAAAGACTGCCGAAAAGGATCTAATGGTAAATTGAGACCGAACTGGCACAATGTAGTTCCAATAATGGGGATGATGAGGCTTTTGACAGCATTGGTGAGCCGAGCTCACATAGATTGGTTTGTCAAGCTGTGTAAACCACCTTTGGTCACGCCAAACTTCCATTCAGCCTTAACAACAGCGATTTCCGACCCTGGGCATCTGACCTAGGCACGAAATAATTAATGATTTTTTTATATGCAGTATAATTGGCTATTTATTAAAAGTAAAACATTTATTTACAGTATATCACATGCATGATATAATTTCACAAGAAGTTAGTCCGAGTTTGCGGTCAAAAAATACTATCTTATATAATAGTATATTTTATCACATTTTTTCCCGACATTTCAATGGTCATCTACATATACTGTAACTTCCTATAATTAATATGTATTGTTTATACATACATACATATATATATATATATATATATATATATATATATATATATATATATATATATATATATATATATATATATATATATATATATATTTATTTATTTATTTATTTATTTATTTATTTAGAAATATAATAATCTATCAGGTGGACAATATTTATAGTGATATATGAACACATTGACACCATATATACAGAAAATATAAAATTAACAAAAGTTAAATAATATTAACTAATATATATGTTTTGTATATTAAAGAGCCCTGAAGAAGCAACGTAGGTTGAAACTTCGGAAAAATATAATAAAATATATTATTATATTTTTTGACGGTACCCCTCCTCCACCCCTCCCTCTCTAACTAACTCCTCATATAACAACACACGGTCAACCATATCCATACCATTACATAATATATTTTTTCTTTTTTTTTTTTATCCACACCTGTCAGAAGTACTGACAATTAGCGAGTCTGCTGTCGGAAAAAATACATTAATAGTGGCTATAAAAAAGTATTAATAGTGGCTTATTTAGTTTTAAAAGTGGATTGATCGGCATGAGGGAAAGGATTGCCCAGCGGCATCCCTTCTTGACCTGAATTTACTATATTTTTAGGTGAAAAAATCCCTCATCCAGCTTCTTCTGAGCCTCTGAAGTAGTGTTAGTGTTGCCTAACTGCTGCAAAACCAAGACCAAGAATGATTTAATAAAAATCGTTTTTTTTTTTAATTTAAATTAAGACAAAATAGTTACTAATACTTGAAAATTTTTAGTTACTTTATAAACTAATATACTTTTGCATTCATCTCAAATTTTAAGTTATTCAAATTTATATAATTAATTTATATCTTCTTATCGCGTCATATTTTCACCGAATAGCCTATAGAAGCATGCCTATTAGGATATTATAGGCCCATCTCTCCTTGGTTTAACCTGGTAAATCTCTCCCATAACCGTTATATAAATGGCCCACTCTACCATGTTGCTCCAGTTAATACAAGAACCTTGCTGAACATAACCCATATACGTTATATTACATTGCCTAAAATATAATATCAACTAAAGGTACCTAAATGTAAAGTAGTTTAAATAGCCACGTAAAGTTATTGGGCTTAGTAACTAATCCGTAGACGAGCAGACTGTTAAATTTCTAAGTACTTGACCTAAACATAAGTGGAAGGATTGTGTGAGGCTGATTTAGTGGTCGAAGGTATTCGAAGAACGGAGATTTGTTGACTGAGAACGATGTTATCGGAATTGGAACTTAGTTGAGCTCAATTCTTTTTATTTATTAAATCTTGCACACAAAAGTTTTACATCAGTCATGTGCTTTATTTTTGTAGAGTTATATAAAAAATAAAAAAATGTAATTTTTTTCTGCTCATTTCTTGCATACATGAGAGAGGGAGGAGAGAGGTTATCTACGTCAATACATTCTGATCAGAGTAAGAAGATTGAAATTCATTCCGTGGGCCCGGTAAAATATAAATTACAACCTGCAGAGGCCAGATGTCGAAGCTAGACTTGATGTCGCTAAGTTGACACCTTAGAACTATCCTCCACCAGAGCCACTAAAACATTCGTAAATAAAAACTTTCATCAATGAATCCTTACTGGTACTGGCATTAGTAGGAGGAACTAGTCCGACAAGTGGGTCCTATCGTGGTCTGTTTAGCCAATCCTTGATGGCTACCTTGAGGTTGCCGCCGCGTACTTACGAAAGTGGGGATGTCAAGATTCATATGTCCCGGGTCCGCCGAGAAATGAAAAGTAACCGCCACTGGTGGAAAACGAGTCCATATGTGGCGCGACATCCCGTCACCGAGACTGGGCTTCCTCCAAGAGCTTCCGCCAGTTGGCTCTGTCTTCTGCTGCAGCTCTCCAGTTCCAAACAGGGTTCTCGCATCATAGGCCACATTGTCCAACCATCTCGTCCTCGGCCTTCCTACCCGTCTTGCGAGGTGCAGCTTCTCCATTATTACTTTCTTGAATATTTCAAAGGTACTCATTCTGGCCACATGCCCTGCCCACATTAGTCTGGCAAGTTTAATGTAGGGGACTGCGTTGATGTCTGTATAAAGAGAACTGAGCTCTCTATTTTTTCTTTTCCTCCAGACATCTCCTTCCTTTACTGTACATAGATCCTTCTGAGGACTCATCGCTCGAACACACTTAGCTTCATCTCATCACTTTTCATCATCGTCCAAGCCTCTGAGCCATATGTCAAAACAGGCAGTACAAGGGTCTTGTACATGATCAGTTGGTCTTCTTTGAAAGATGTCTACTTCTTAAGTGCAGGGCCAATTCCAAAGACACATCTATTCGCAGCCGTGATCATTCTCTGTATTTCTTGAGCCATGTCATTTTTGCTATTTATTTCGGACCCAAGGTATATAAAACTTTTTACTCTCTCAAACTTAAAAGAACCTACCTCAAAGTCCACTATGTTCAGTACTGAGAATTCTGGGAACCACGCACCAATCTCCTCAGTCATCCCGTCCTCTTCAACAAATCCTTTGTCATTGAACTATCAGCTGGTTCAGAAATATCGCTCAATATGGTCTCTCTCGCTTTCAATCGTATAAACTAGTTATAGGTCCAGAAGTAATTCTTCTGGTTGAATACTAAAAGACAAAACAGCGGCTAGAGGAAGGTATATAATCTATAGTTTAAAATTAATTTACACTACAAGACTTCATTTAATATCCACAAAAGAGGGTTTTAGTAGAGGAGAAACGATTTAGGTGGAGCGTTATATGGTCGTTCATAAAAGATACAGCGTCATAAAAAGACTCTTTGTCCAAGATCCAATGTCGGTGACTATGGGCCTTTGATAGCCAACATTCCGGCCAGGTCAAACAAGCCCTACCGCCTTAATGAAGTGCTCTTCCTCTACCCTGCTATTACCCCAAATATGAGCTAGCAGCGAACTAATTTCATCATCGAAAAACATGAGAATGATTCCATTACTTAACCTAAAAATTAAGTTTCTGCTTACGAAAACAGAGAAAACAATAAGTAATATCGGGGCTTAAAAACAAAAAGCACATCTATAATCGCTTAAAGTGATTTTTCATTAAGTTTTACATACCCGCAAATACTAGGAGCATATCCAGTTCAGTAGTTAATTTGGATACATAGAGAAGAAATTCATTTCACTCTAAAACCATTTTAAAACCTATACATACAAATTGAAATAATATAGCTCACAATTATGGATTTTTTTTTTTTTTTTTTATGAACTTATGATTCATTCTAGTGGTTACTAATGAATGATGTTCATAGGTCCAATATTAACAGTTATAGTGTGTTTGTCCCTTACAAACTTCAACATTATTTTTTATTATATTATATCACATTATTATTATATTATTAACCTTTATGAAACTTCATGTTTTGATACTTTAAAAGTCGAGTACCTGTAAATAGTCCGATTTGTTTCCTTTTGTAGGGAATTTAGTAATCTTTTATATAATCAACGGTACAACAAAGGAAAAGAGGGAATGTGTAATTTTTTAGTTATTCACAAATAAAGGTGTGGTTTCCTTTCATAACTTGTTTGCCTGAATTTTCGGGGTGATTGGAATATATTTCCCGCCTGAAGGAAAAGGAAGCCTTCGAAATTGGTGGCTCAATCTTGTGATTTGGTGAAGAATTAACGATGATATGGCTTGCCGATTAAAAACACCATCGATAAATAATATAAACTCCTCCTCTCTCGATCATAGAGACCTCAAGTCGACGAAATGAGAATTGTATTCAATGACAGTACTACAATTAACGTAAGGTTGTGTGGATGCGAACCCTATGCCTTGCGTTATCTCGAAAATAGTACGTTTTTGGGCTTAAAAACGCAGGATCCGATAGTTCCATTGGAACTATCCGGGTCTTGCCGTACGCATCAAAATCTTCAAGGTCCAATTTGTCCCTTATCGATCTTCAGACCTACCACCGTTCCTGTACTGAAGCCTAGCAAAATGTTTGTATCGACTTTATTTATTTTAGAAAGAATAACAAAAGTGGAGAATACGATTCGCTAACCCTCCGTGAAATTCTGAATCCAACGGTACCCCATTCATGGTATTTTGCATGACAGGAGCTTATATTTGGTACAAAACCGATTTCGAGCCTTACTGTAATAATATATGTGGGGATGGGGATGGGGATGATGACTTGGCAAGTTTTTTGCCACTGACTCATCAAATTTATATAGAGCCGTTAGAAAAAGTGAATTTTATAAATAGACATGACGAGTTCCAGAGGTTTATATTTTCATTAATAAAATTATTTTTAATTACACTAAAATAACAAAATTTTTATTTTTATATTATTTTTTGTATTCTAAAGATTTCTCAGAATGAAATCCGATAATAAGGAATTCATCTTGAGAAGCTTTTCAAAATGGCTTCCATCCTGAGAGTTGCCGATAAATCCAACACTAGCAAACACAGCTTCCAATTTAATTTAAAAATCTCATATACCGTTATTTTGCTTATTTGCGTCTCAAAAATCGAGATTTGAGATTCCACGAACCATCTTATTACTAGCGTATTAAATTCTTATAATTCAAATTCCTTCGAAGAATCCTTAATGCCTCATTTTGAAAATAAAATTATTCTTAGAATAATTATATATATCTGAACATTGCAGAGTATTAGGTTATGATAGAGTAGGTTATAAACAGAGGATCATTGGCACATTTGCATCGCCAGTTACATTTTGAAAAACGTAATTTTTATAGAAAAGTATCACTTCTATCATATAAACATCTGTTAACAGATCATATTTTATATGATTAAAGAAAACATATGATGTCGAAAATTGTTCTTATAAGTGATCTAATTTACATTTTTCTTTTAAAAGATTATACAACTTGCCAAAATTCTTTGATATTTAATATTCTCTTAATTGTTTAAGTTTTAAATCTTTTAGTAGAGATTATTCTCTTCTCTTTTCTACACGAATATGAATAACACCACCACCTATCATAAGCAACGTTTCTTTCTACGAGCTTTATTTGGTGTCCTTTATCACAAAAGCGCTCCTTGTTAATAATTCCAGCTTCCTGATAAAACTTAAAGCCTTCCTTCTGTCCGATATTCAAACTGGAGTATAACCTAAAGGAGTTCATTTTGCTAAATAAATGAATCTGTTAACAGATGTTTGAATAATAGACAGTATAACCTATCAACTCTAGCATTGATTCAAATGTAACTGATGCTTTTCTATAACAGTTACTTTTTGCTATTCAAAAAGTAACTGGCGGGACTAATGTGCAAAAGACCCTAAACAGATAATTACAAACCTTTCGCTCACACAATCCCACAAAGTACTGTGTGAAATGACACTTCATATCCATCTATTGTTGAAAAAACAGACCACAAAGACTTCCTAACAAATAGAAAAATGTTACCAGTGGCATTCCATTTACAAGCTAACCTTATTTTATCATCAATATAGACATATTATAATATTTTTTGTTATATTTCGAACCATCTAAATGTGAACATAATGAAATTAAATAGACCTTTATCTTTCCACTTTTTTAGTTTGAGATCACGTAAGGAAAGTAAATAAAAAATAAGGTATAAACAAAAAAAAAGGAAAGGAATAGCAATGGAGTCGACACTATTTCGAAGTTAATAAATCGAGTAACTCAATAACTGAGGTGCAGATGAAGCCGTTATAAAGTTAACGTAACCACTACTAAATTACCAGAAGGAAATTAATGTCACTGAGATTAAGCAGCTGGGAATTCCAGGCAGTTGAACAATTAACTAACCGGAGAATGAAACCCCTTACTGGAGCAGGACTTGCGATATTCTCATGACAATCAGATATTCATCAGGCATCTTCAACCTATCTTAGCTCCTGCATACATGAATATTCTGAATATGTTTCTTAGGCATATGCAGTGAAATTTCTAACTATATCTTATGATAGTGCATTCCACGAGGGAAAATATACACATCGAGGGCATGCTCTATGCGTTATGTTCTAATAGATTATATAAATAATAAATATGATGCTGATTGAATTTTATTCACCAATAAAACTTATGAGAGGAGGGATGTGAGATCATAGATTACAATGACACGTTTTTTTAATGATACTAGGTCCAAAAATATTGGACCCATATTTTAGCCCTATATTGGACCCATAATATCCTATGTCTTCTAGGTTTCTGACTAATACGTTCTAGGAGCCGAGAAAAAAAATTATTTTATACAATTTAAATAATATTTAATATTATTCATTGCCTGCACGGATTTCAAAGCTGTTATATTATATTTGTTTCTGTAAAATAATAATTGCAATAAAATAATTGTATCAGACGAGTTCAAAGCATGCAAAAATAATAAATCCAAAAAGCTATCAGTAAAATGGGCTCAATACATTTTTCTTAAAAAAAAAGAGCAATTTAAACTCGCCTTTAGCATCCTTTAGGACCTCTAAATACGAATTATTATAGGTCATATTTTTTTTTCTTGCGTGAACTAAAGCATTCATAATTCTTCAGAATTTTCTTTGACGATACTAGATCTTTTGGAAAGCTGAATTATTATTTATCATATTTTCATTTTAATTAATTTAATTATATCACATTAGATTCAATCATATAAAATGGCCTTACAGTATCTGATTTGCTGAATAATAGTTTAGCCATATAAAATAAATAAAACTTATAATAGAAAATAGATAATTAGAATTATAAGCGATAGCTACGTTTTAGTTGACAACTTCATAGTACAAATCAGAAGAAACAGTGAGAATATGTTAATAAACGGATGCAGAGGTGAACGAAAGGTTTGTTAGATTGTTGTGTATTTTAAAATTTCAAATGTATTATGGTGTAACGCATAATCTACAGAAGCTGGTTGAACACACACCGAAATCAAACTTCGGCTAGAGAGTTGGGTGGAAACCAGTGTCTTAACCACCAACATACCATACTGTTTATTAGAAAACATTGCAAAATAAAACATCGATTACTTTTTTATTTCTAGAATCAAAGCAATTTAAATATGTAAAAAGTAATAAACTCGTATATCCGCATGAAACATAAAACTCTTCAAGAAAGAAGAATGATGTAGAAAGAAAAATGAGGTTGAAGTTTCCTCGGTACTAAAATCTACAGTGCTTTACTACAGTTGATGACGGAGTCGGTAAGGAAGTAAAAAGGGGAACTCATTCAGATTCATTCTTTAAAAAAATGTTTATGAAATTAAGTTATATAATTTTAGACCAGACATTGTGAAAATGGATTTAAAAAATATACAACATTACAGTTTGCAATGTTAAGATGACGAGAAAAATGAAAGTTAGAATATAGGACATACAAAGAAACAGTCTTGGATATTTTTTATGGACCAAATATAGTTAAAGTCATTATTATAATATCGTGATTGCATTTGTATTTAGTTCCCTTAAATGGCTATTATTTTATTTTAAATAATTATTTTTATTAAGTATATGTCCATGGAGTCATTACCACAGGAAAAACTTTGACAGAGAGAACTAGCTTTAAATCTATTTAAAAAAATCATTAAAAAAAAACAGTACATTAAAATTGTTTTTACAAGAGAATTATCGCATTTATTTTATACAGTAATTTTGTATATTTTAGTTGTTGTTTTATAAATTGTATAAAAGATTGTACTATAATGTAAATATATTGTATTTTAATTTCTAATTCTACAACCACACCTTTAGATCAGACATTGGCAACAATTGAATGATATTTAAACAATCAAATTGACATAATAGGAGATCGAAAACCAAGTGAGAACTCTCAATTTGAATTAAAATCTTGTTATTAGAAATTGTCCAATAATTAACTTATTTCTATTACAGGTTTTACACACATTAGTTGTTAGGACCTAGAATTTTGTCATACTCCAGATCAAATGTAGATATGATTTTTTACAAATGATAAATGTAATGTTTTGTTACTTAAATATTACAGAAAAGAATGATAGATATTAATGTTTTTAATTGAATAGTCAGTACTTCTTTAATTAGTCTTAAGGCTCTGTGGCGTATTAATTACCATTATTACATTATGGTGTAAAACTTATATTATTTAAAAAATATAAAATTTTCCTTACTCTCATACTAATTTTCGCATGTTAAAAGAATATCTCCAGAAAGATTACTAAAGATAACTTTAGAGCGATAAAACGAAAAGTTAGGGTGGAAACAAGCCCTGCGGGGCCTGACATCAGAGAAGTATAGAAAGAGAGGAATGGAAAACATCTCGAAAATATTTAGTTCGAGGAGTCAAGGAAAAATTCTCAAGTAATGTAAAATAGAGGACAGTTCCTAAAATATTGAAAAATAGAAAATTCCTTAATAAATTCCTCACTGCATATCGAATTCAGTGCAATTTTTAAACAATGGAGTACTTCTCGATTTACATCTGCGGTTACATAACTTCAAATTTAAAATGAAGAAAGAAGACTTGGGGGATCTAGCATAACATGTCCGAATAAAGATTGGTGAGGTTCCCATAAATCGGAAAAAGAATATTCGGGAGGATACATCAGAGGAATGAGGTGGGTAGCAACCACGAAAGCGGCCAAGCTGAGGAAATGCTTTCTGAACCGTTAGATCGCCTATAGGTACTGGGTATGGGGAATTTCGTGCTGACC
Organism: Nezara viridula; assembly: GCA_928085145.1. Classification (NCBI taxonomy): domain Eukaryota; kingdom Metazoa; phylum Arthropoda; class Insecta; order Hemiptera; family Pentatomidae; genus Nezara; species Nezara viridula. The sequence continues at coordinate 77,231,595 of OV725081.1, forward strand.
TCCGGAAATTTGACCAGGATATCGAAACATTTTGACCAAGCTGCATGGAAGGAGATACAACCGTACATGTCGCCATAGCCTGTACTGCCTATACTGCCATATATACTGCCAGCTCAGAGCCAAGCTGATGAGGGAAATAAGGCTCTATATCCTAACAGAAAGATATGCTATTTAAATGAACAATATGGAAATAGAACACGAGATTTTCGAGTGATTTTTTATTCTGAATTAAAACTATAGCACTCGGCAGGACAAGCTGCAAGAAACATTAACACGGCGTTCGGGGAATGGTGGGGGTACTGACCACTCACCAATGGTTTGAAAAAAAATAATCATGTAAAAAATTATTGGTTTCTAATTGATAGTCAATGGGAGGAATTATTCACTTCCTCCCGATACAAGAGTGATAAAACCATCAGATCCACATCGGACGGTAGTAATATTGATATAATGCATCAAGAAAATGTCAAAAAATAGACTGCACTGGTTAATCGAAACTATCGAACTCTTACACAACTCCAGAGCATGTTATGCGACAGACAGTGAAACAAACTAAACGAGCAGTGTCGCGAAGTCGTTGCAAATCCACCTTATTCCCTAGACTTATCTCCAAAAGATTCCCATCTATTCACCAAATTGAAAAACTTCCTTAAAGGTAAAAATTTTTTAAATGATTCTCAGGCCCAAAACGCATTTTTTGACTTGATTTCTTCACAAAATCCTAACCTTTTCAATCCTGGGATTAAAAAGTTGATAGTAAGTTGGAGAAAATGTATTGAATAAAAATGTTCTGATTTCATAAAGTTGTTTTACTAAGTAACCTTACCTTTGAAGAAAAGTTTTTATCCAGTCGTTTCTTCATATGAAACGATTCGATAAAAATTTTAAGCGGCCTAATATTATTAACTACCTTTTATTTATTTATCATGTATTAAGATGAATAGTGTAATATGCCTTACATATTTTATATATAATTATTTGAAAATAAACCTTTGTGTAATCATTTTCAGTGTTGTTTTTTTTTTTCATTGTGATGAAAATAACTCTATACCATATTTTTAATTAAAACAACCACATTAACAACTTTTATTGCCATAAGTATTTTTGTATTAATATTGATGATTGGTTTGTATTGCAGGAGATCCGGCATGGTATTGGGTGGGCCTAATCCCCCGCCCGCGATGCGTTACTACCGGCTCTGGATTTACACTTGTAACGCACTCCTCTTCGTAAGCGTCATTGGTTTCGTTACCGTCGCCTGCCGCGTGCTCATCTCCGACCCTCGCAGACTCCTCTTCCCCGGCCTCAGTCTCTGGCAGCCGTCCTTCTTGTACGCCTACCTAGCACTCATTTTTCAAAGCGGATTCCTCCAGGTAATAATTTTATATACCTATATCACTATAATAATTTCTCTCTTAATTCTATTTATATGTATATATTTATAATTTAATATTTCATAGATATAGTACTTTTCCATTGTATCCATCCATATCTTCAAATTTTAGATACTGTAATTTTCTATCGTTTTCTCCATTACCCAAACAAGTCAGCTTCCCCTATACCTGCTCTTACCCTGGTTTTTCAGTTCTAAGTGAAACTCCTAGCTGAACACACTAGTAAGTCTCTAATTTTATTCTTCCAATTTTATTTATTTATTTATTTATTTAATTTATTGGTTTTCTTTTCTTTCTCCACATTCCTTTATGTCTATTATTTTATATTATATCCTTTTTCCTTTTCTTCCAATCTCTCCTGTAGATCTGTAGAAGTATATTCACATTTGCGTTATTATATATTACACTACAATTGTTAACATCTATTTACTTCAGCTTAGGATCTTGTTACTTAGCTTACACTGTTCATATTTTAATGTTCATACACTTCAGTGTTAATAGAAATTATAATACAAAGGTTAACATTTAAAAACTATGGAGAATATACCACTGTATCAATTGGAACGTATGTTAAAAAATACTTTTTAGCTAGGTTTGAGGCAGTGAGACTGACTCTCAATTCTCCGATTGCCCTTGAAAATGTAATTAAATCTTTACGTAAAAATGGAAGAGCAGATTAATGAATCGTAAGATCGTATAATATGTTGCAATATATATAATAGAAACTAAAATTTCAAGAATAAGAACATAGAGCGTGGTAAAGTACTTGCTTACCATAGCTTAGGCATTTAGTCGACTTGTCCTATTTGTTTTATTGATTTTAGTTTACTTATTTTATTCATTCATGTAGATTAATTTTTATTGATTTTCATTTTATGTTTGTTTTTCGAAATACTGGGGAGGACGAAACGATATTCTCCTCCTCTATATTTTTATTGGGGGGGGAGGGGAGGAGAAGGGGTTCACCCTAGAATCTCTCTCCGAAGTCTCACTCCTTCTAGAACGGTCAGGGCAAAAAAAATATCCAAAACGTCATTTAGTATATTTTTGATGAAATTGGACTTTTATGAAAAAAATGAACATATTAAGAGCACTAAAATCTATAAATCCTGTTATATACTACTTACAATAAGCACGCTCTTTTATGATTTGACAAAATAGAAATTCATCAAAATTCTTAATTTTAGTTCATTGAAATGTCACTTGATGACTTTTTGCAACGATATACTCTGTTCTATTCCAAAGCAGTACTCAAATTTCGCTATGGTGGGCAGCATCAGCAAAGTAATACCGTAAGATGACGAACCATGGATTTCGAGATAAGTTAAAACAAACAAACGAAAAATATATATAAGACACATTTTTTTTTATAACAGCAATTTAGTTCTATAAAAATATTTGCACTAATAATATGCAGTTGTTCACTGAAAATTTTCTGTCACTTAATAATGATATGAAAACAGTATAAAATATTATATATATAATGTAAAAAAAAAATGTTTAAATAGAACAAATGAACTGACATCACCAAAAAATATCCAAAGCTGTTTGGCCGAATATTAATTTGAATATTAAAAAATCGGGGGCATGGTGCCGATGGCATTCCCATAATATTAAACTTTTAGATGAAAGGTAAAATTAAACAAAAGGATTAGCCCCAGACCAATAAGACGCCTACCCTCCTCAAGGGAAGGAGGGGCTGTGTGCCCCAAAGCCCCGGGATTATGGCCGGAATCAAAGGGGTCAGATGGAACCGAGGTTCTAGCTCCTGTCGGGAAAATATAGAGGCAACTAAAATTTATTGCCAACAGTTTTAGTTTAAAGACTTACCATTTTTAAAAAAAGAGCATGACAAATGTATAAATCGAATACGACTTTCAGATTGTATAACATGATAATGATGAGTATGGTATTATATGAACCAATCTATTAACGTGTCTAAACGCTGAGACATTCAGAAAACCTAAAAAAAACAACATTATTTGCAAAGTAAGAAAAAAAAATTTATTTAAGTTTTTAACTAATATTTTATGTGCCAATTGAATGAACTGAAAGAAGCTCCAATGAAACATCAAATCGCTTTCCCTCACGCCTATTCCAAGACCAATCTTCTACATCTTGACATCACACGGATTGTCGGAACTTCTGACAGGTGTGAGTTGAAGAATCGAGTTAAAAAAAAAAAAAAAAAAAGAATATTCGTAATTTTTTTTTTCATTCCTCAAATATTCACCCATGACAGGTACGTGAAGATGAAAATAAGCAGATATTTTTTTGTTTGCTTGGATTGAGCACGAAATAGAATAGTATCAAGCAGCACATCTTCCTGGGCTCTTGTTAACTTTACTTTAATTCTGGAAAAGAGATCTCCCATCCAGATACTTCTCAATAGCTCCCTGATGGGAATATCTGCAGTGGCCATGTCATTAATAAGCCTATTTTTTTATCTAATATAAACCCACAAAAAGAAAATGATTATTAAAATATTTTGGTGCTCAGTATAATATTTTAATCCCGTGGCGTACAGTCCTCTCCACCCCCTTAACTAGGCCACTGCTTGTAGGTACAGACAATTCTTTGTTTAACAATTGAGTAATATAAAAAATGATCCAATAATCGTGATAGCTGATTTTGAAAAGTTTTATCCCAATTCAATTAGTAGGCTCGTGTGAATAATTCATACTATATTGGTCGAGGACAGCATACGAAAACGTTACCTTCTGTATGAATCCCTCCTTTTCCACATCTTGGTTCACTCCCTAGAATGGGAATATTTTTTTTTTTTTTTTTTTTTTTTATGTTCACCTCCTAACTAGTCCAAAAAAGTCTCAAATTCAATGAAAATGTGTTCATTCCATTCGCCTCTAAATCAATCATTGAATGGACTTGATAACTAGGTTTTGTAATAGTAGTATTCATATAGCCAGTCCTAAGTATTGTAAACCTCTCAAATGTGTTAATTCGAGACCAATATTTACGAAATGTGTGTTAAATATCACCGATTTTAAGCAGCCTACGGTCCTGTTGCTAACTTTGTAAACGCACGGAGAAGGTTGTTGTAAGGTTTTGATGTTTACAATATTCACAGAAATGGAATGTAAAGGACAGCTAGAATTTCATCCATTCCATTATTCATCAAGTTCTTAGCCTTCTGAATCATCTGAATCTTCATTCATGCTTTCTAATAAAGCATTTTTAATCAAATAATCCAGCATCTGTCTTTTCACTTCGCTTTAGAGTTTTAAAAATATATAAAAACTTTAGTAGATCTATTAAGAACTCACAAACTTTGTTTACAGTGCAGGCATAACCTTACTCTAACTGATAACACTTTAGCACGTTAGTATAGACAGGTTATTATCATTCATTTAAAATTTGTGTTGACTGCTTAGCATGATAGCATTAAGCATTTACAACAATTGCATGAATACCCCTTGGTTGTGTTGTGCCAAAGAGGGGTTTTCGTTTAAATGGCCAGCGTTAGGGCGAGTGGTGGGGGCAGATCTAAAAGATAAAGATAACACTTGAACCCTGAGAGGAACTGGTTGTATCTGTCCACTCCACCGGCACCCACAATTGGGCAAACACATTCTCCAGCACAATAAGACATATAGACGGTAAGCGGTTTTTTTGCACAATCATTAACTAACTCCTTGAGATACAGTCCATTGTTTAAAAATTTGGAATGTTGCCTTGAGTTATTTTGCCATAATTAGAAAGTTGCCTAACACTCCTAATATCAACCTATGTCCCATAGGAATAGATCAATATTTTAATCAATCTGGAATAAAGCAAGCGTGGAGGAATGGGGCGACTTTTTATAGCCGGCTGGCGCATACTTATACAACAGAGATAAATTAAAAACAAACAAATATATATGTAAATATGAGACCAATTATTGATTTCTTTGTTGCAGATAATTGGTTGCCTCGGCGCATCCAGACTGAACGAACGCCTATTAAACATTTATTGGCTACTGATCCTGGTACTTCTTGTCGGAGACGTCCTCCTAGGAGTGGTCTGGATGTACCGATTCAACGGGCTAACGACAGAGCTTCGATCCCTCCTCAACCACTCCATCCTCACGAGGTACGGGCCAGACCCAGAGTGGACGGCCCTCTGGGACAGCGTACAGCGCCAGTACAGCTGTTGTGGTGTCTTTGGCTTCCAAGACTTCATTCACAATCTGTCCTCTTCCGATCCAGGTAATAAACGTTTACAGCCTCCTGCTCACTTCTTCCCCATCGAACCAATTTATCAAACGATCAATATTGGTTAGTATGAATGAATTCTAAGACCAATCCAGTATTGAAGAATACATATTATTGTTCGCAAAAACTGCTAATTCAATGAAATGCTTTTTGGAATTTAACCAAACTATTAACAACAACAAAAAAATAATTATTCATTTTTCTACGTTATATCTATCATCTATCATTATATCTATTTTCCAGACAAATTTTATATTCTAAAATTACCTACGTCATACAACGCAACACTATCTGTTCAATGAAAATCTTCTGAAAGTCTGGACGTTTGGTTATATTCCTGAATTAGTATTTAAATTGCATGTATTCAAAGAACGTTCGAAGCTAGTAAAATAATCTGGCTAAAGTGCTCTCGATCAATCTCCGCTGGCTTTAGTACCAGTGAGTCGGTTGAGAGAGTATCGCAGGGTTCTCCTGGAGTTCCCTCACCTGATTGTAAATAGTGTATATAGGTATGCATGTGTTTTTGATAGTTTTAATTCTGTTATTTTAATCTATTTATTGTATATACTTTTTGATTATTATTTATTGATATTTTGCTTCTATTTATTGTTATTTTGCTTCTATTTATTTTATATTGCTTTTATATATAGTGTGGATGTTGTCCTACCTCACTCACTATAACTAGTGTCCATGTGACAGATTGTTGTAGTACTTAATAAATAAATAAATTAGTAAAATAATAATAAAAGAACGTTACATTTTGTATCTAATTTTCTCATGGAAGCGAAATTTTCGTTCAACCTTCTTGGATCAATAAATAAGATACTAAAATATTTTATGAAAATACCTAACAGGGTATTACATGCATTTATTGCAGCCATATCCTCAATTGTTAGTTGAAAATTGTTAAGAAAATAATAACAAAAAATCTAACAGTTCCACATATGTTAAAAAAGGGATAATTATTTCAAGGAGTAATCATTCATGGCAAAATTAAATGAATGTAACATTCATATATAAATAAATGATACATTGATATGTTACATTATATAATCCTAGAGGTCTCTAGAAGTAAATAAATGTATATTTTTTCTTTTATAATAATTTTTAATAATTTATTTTCTGATTAATCAAATATAAAATTTAATTTAAACATTTTGCTTGAATTAAAATGTTTCCGTGGATACAGTATTCAGTCTCACCAAAAACTGATATCAAGGTTCCGGATCAAAGGGAACAGATAAAGAGCGAAGGACAGTTAATCAGATGGAAATCCCGGCTTTCCTAAGAATTACTTTTCCTTCAGGAGACAAATTACCCCACTACTTCACTAATCTACTTCAGATAAATCTCAGATAAAGTAGCAACAGCAATTTGTTCCAATCGATCAATAGATTCAATGGGGATTATAATTAAATAATAACAATAGTATTAAGCTTGAAATACAATATTAATAAACTTAAACACAATCTCTAAAATCATGCTGTTGTTGCTATAAAGAGCCAAATTTTGAATGAACGTAGGAAATGATGAAAAACAAATTCAAAATTCAGCCAGAAGTAATATGAGTTATGGCTACCGAATGATGAGACATATGTAGTGTTGCCCAAAATCGGTCCAAGCCTGCCTAAGTGTTGCAAGACCAAGACCAGGAGTGGTAAAAAAAAAATGATTTTTAAAATAAAAATTAAGGCAAAATAGTTACTAATACTCGACAATCTTAGTTTCTATATGTTAATAATTGGTATAATCAATATACTTTTGCATTTAATTCCTCTAATTTTTCATTCGGGCTTATTTACGTTTCTTCTATCTAAAAAATTACAGTAATGTCTCTATAGTAATAAGCTAATAAGTAACTGTGAGTCTGTTGTGAGACTCTTGCGCAAGACCAAGACCATGACCAAGACTGAGTTTGCAAGACCAAGACTCGCCTCGGTCTCGGATTTCGGCAACACTAGACATATGCTGTGAAATTTTTATTTTGACTTCAGACATTTAATTATCATCATTTTCAATATACGACCCTCTTCTATTCTTACAATAGTCCATGCGAATCTTCCATTGTCTAAAATAGTACTGAAAATCTTCCACTGTCAGCACCTTCAGGACGCATGTCACTTTCTCTTTCACAGCTTCGCTCTCTTTCACAGAAGGACTCTATATCTTATTCCTTTTAATGCAGGTGTCATTCCAGCGAATGGATTGGCTTTTCGTTTCAGGACCATAAGCAAAACAACACGATTTATCAATCTATATTAAAAGGAATATGATTCGAGTCCGTCGAAGCTGTGAAAGACAATGGAAGATTCTCATAGAGTATTGTAGAGAAAGAGGAGGGTTGTTGAATGAGAAATGCTTTATTAAATATGCATAAATTACAAATTTCCAAAATACACAGAACATTTATACGGCATGATTATGCGTCTGCCGGAAATTTAATATATTTTACAGGTACAGTACAAATGAAGACTTTATAACAATTACATATGCAGGAATGACTGATAAATAATAAAACAGCTAATACAATATAAAATAATAAATATTTTGAATATTTTTTATCTAAAAATAATAATAAAGAAAAATAAGGGAAATCATAAACAATAACATGAATAAAACTGACCACAAATAAATTATACGGATCATTGTTGATGCTGGATGTAGCAAATTAAAACGGTGTATCCACGCATGTTGAGCAAAACCAACAATTTTACGACATTCGTTCACATAGGGGGCATTTAGAAGGGAAATTGGGATATCCATTTCGAATCGGTCTAGTTCCAAGAAATTCGATACGAATTTGCCTGAACATTGAACATTCAGCCAATAAATGAAACAGGTTGTTATTTAAATTCCTTTACTGACAGGTTGTTGTACAGAGTGAACAATCCGTATATTCTCTGTCAAGCCATGGGATGTAATTCAAATGAAGGAGTTCATACCTGAGCTTGAAGAACCAACTCAACTCGCGCCCAGTCAAATCCCAACAGCAACCATCCACGAATTTCAAAACTTTAAGATCATGACTCAATTCCCTATATAATAGAAATCGATCAGAACTCAATGCCGCTAATTTACACTGCTCCTAATGTTGCTGAGTGATTGCAGACCGTATTGTTACCAACTGGTCTTTCCATTCCAAAAATCTGTCGAACCTGCAAGAGTATCTTTGCGCCAAATCGCACTAATTTTTAAACCGGAAGGTATTAATCACTTCAATGAGGATAACTCTGGAAAGACGACTTTCAGGAAGGCACATTAATTTAAGACAATACTTAAAATGCAACTGTAAAGTGAATACCTCAAGTGGATTTGCGGCTGTTTTTAAAAAATCATATTATTTTGTGTCGTTGGAGGCAATGAAAACAATTTCTTAATGAAAAATCCCTGAAAATTTTCCAATATGTCATATCGCTGAAAATGAGAGCCGCATAGCTTACTATGGGGCGTAATACCGCATCAAATACTTGGTTTTTGGCGGATAGTGGGATCAGATCTTGAGCAATGAAACTATACCAATTCCTATTAAGGCCCATTTAAGAGCAGGAGTATTATATATGTTGAAGGTGATAATAAGTAAATACATGCATATCAAATCAAAAATAAAATGTTTTACGGCATTAATCTCGTGTAATGTAACCTACAAGATTTTAATATCATTTTTAAAATTTGATTAAAAACGTTTAAATTCCTTTTAAGTCTTGGAAATGAGCTCGCGGACATGGCAGCCAAGCATGCACTCACCCTCCCCGACCAAAGCTCTGCCATATACCACCGCATGACACAGGCTTTCCTCTCAAAAAGGAAATAGCTCTCAGCTTGCAATCCATGAGGAATAAGAGCCCACCGAGCAAATTGAAGGAAAAGATCCGTGAAACCATGATCCACCTCGAACCGCATTCGAAGAGATGAAGTTGCCTTAACTAGACTAAGATAGTACATACAGACCTAACACATTCCGATTTGATTAGCCAACAGCCTGCACCGAAATGCCAACACTGCTACGGTACTCTCACAATCAGCCACGTTCTCCATGAGTATCCTTATTACATATTGATTCTAACCGAGTTGGAACTCGTGCCAAAATTATCTGTACTTTTAAATAATGACAAAGTTAAGACAAAATCGGTGATACATTTTCTTAAAGCGAACGATTTGCTAAACAAAAATTAAATTTGCGTTATTTGTTTTTTACTTAATAATTTTTATGAGATTACTGAAATGAAGATTAAACAGTCGTTGATGGCCTCGGGGTTTTGCGCTTCTAAGCATTAAATAATAACAATATATTTTTAGCTACTTACTGTTTTCTTACATCACAATATACATTTTTTTTTAACAACTAGCAGGTTCATGCGACCTTGTTCATAAATCTGAACTTAACAAAGATACTTCCAACTGTCCCCAACTACTTAATTTGAATATTGCTCATTCTAGAACAGCAAGTATCCCCACATATATTATAACACTGAGGCTCGAAATCGGTTTTGTATCAAATATAAGCTCCTGTCATGCTCAAATTCCATCAATTGGGTACCGTTGAATTCAAAATTTCAAGGGGGGGTTAGTATACTTCACTTTTGTTTTTCTTTCTAAAATAAATAAAGTCGATACAAACATTTCGCTAGGCTTCAATAGACTTTTCCCTTATTTATGCCCATGATTATATAAAATATTACTAAATTCCCTACAAAAGGAAAAAAAATCATCGAAATTGGACAATTTTTAACAAAGACACAGCTTATTGAAATTTGTAAACATGTTGGTTCCAAACAAAAATGAAAATTTAAATAAATTTTTGTTTCTTTTGTCGATTATATTTATCAATAAAGTAACAATTTATTTCTTTATCTTTTGATACGTTGCATTATTTTATTTTCTTATTAATTTGGCATTTGATAACAATATGCTTTGCAAATTTTTCGCACGGGCCTAATTAATAGTCAACTGGTTATAAGAGCCAAGATAACATTAGGCAAGGAATCTTCCTCAGAAAATTCGAATTATGGAAATCAGACAGAGGACAAAAGACACCACGATGCCGAAGATAAGTGCACATTGGATGATTAATTTGGCTTTGACATGGGAGCTCCTGCCGGTAACTAATTATCAAGACGGCACCATTGTTTATGAAAGCCTTTATTTTAATTGATTAATTGCCCCGGCTAACGTGAGCCTTTCACAGCTATTGAACCCTATGTAAGCTAAAACCCAACCGCGCCCTCCACACATTGAAGGTGAAACACATACTCCAATGAGCCAGCCAATGTGTCATCCTAAATTAAAAATCATTCCAGAGTTTCGTATAAATAAATAGTTAAGACAGAGTTTAATTTATAATCTTCGTGTTCAAAGAATTACAAGTTTTAATGCATGACTCTCTTATTTTCTTATAACAGACTATATGAAGATGTAAAAGTGGGTTTAAGTCACTTTTTTTTTTTTCGTAAAATGAATGCTTCGTAAATGAACATACATACTATAAGAATATGAGCCTTTTAATTGACAGAATGACTAACTCCAATTTCAACGTTTTTGAGTAAAGTTATTTTAGTGTTATTTCTATTAGTAATATCTGTACATACAGTGAGTAAGTTGAGTCTAGATTAGGTTATTGCAGTGTTGAAATATAGAACGGTGAATAAAGGTATACATTTTCTCACTAGAAATATCACTAAAATTAATAATAAAAATATTGAAATTGGAGTTAGTCACTCTGTCAACTGAAAGGCTTATATTATACACATTCCCCATCATTTATAGATATAGCATATTAATATTCCCCAATGAGAACTCCTTCCTCTTTCCTAATGCATTTTACATATCTATAACATCAAAGAAATGTTTAGAGGCTGCAGTACGGTTAGGCAGTGCTAATAGAGACCTCAACAATTCTGTATATTTTACTGTGCCTATTTTTATTTATAAATAACTAAATATTAATTAATTCTGGCGTTTTTATTTTATTTGTTGTAGATAGAGTGTGAATGTGATCTGTGAACTCTATTATAAATGTCCTAGAGACAGATTGTAATATTTTTCAATAAATAAGTTAAAAAAAAAAAAAAAAATTCTGGCGCTATAGTAATATATATTGTGCAAAAACGTTTGGACCGCATGCGACTTCATTAATCTAGCTCTAGAATTAATTAATTTTAATTATTTAGGTTATGAAAATCAATATAATCAAGATGTATATATTAATTAAGATGTGTGTATTCACTAATTAATAAATATAGCAACAGTAAATATCGCTACTGTTAGTTCTAAAGTTCGTATGTAAAAATTGTTTTGTTTTTTTACAGAAGAGCATATAATACCTATTATTCTTTATGATTTATTATTATAATTTCATATTTTATTTCCCTCTGCTATTTTCCTATTTAGTAGACTACTTATAGCAGTTGCAGACTACAAAATGTCACCTTTAGCGACTCTAGCAAAATGCCACCTTTAGGGAGATCAGCTTCTCCCACTCGAAAATATCCCTCAAGTTTAATAATTGAGCAATAAACCACAGCTATCCCCAAACTTGTTCTAATCTATTATTGTACTCTCTCACATCTATTTGTTTGTATTAGAATAGCTTTCTAGTTATGTCAGTGACTAAGAGTGCAGAACTATTTTCCTTTATTAACCTCTTTAATAGATTTTCAGTTAGTAAAATATTATAACAAATAGCAATATTAATTTTTAAAAAATTTATTTATTGAGTATTACAACAATCTGTCACTTGGACATTAGTTTAGTGAGGTAGGATAACATCCACACTATATGTACAAAACATATAAAAATAGAGAAGCAAAACAACAATAAATAATAATCAAAAAGTATATAAAATAAAATAACCTAAAAATAAGAAAATTAAAACTAAGCAAAAAACACACGCATACCTATATACACTCTTTACAATCAGGCGAGGGAACTCTAGGAAACCACCGGAGATTCATCGAGAACACTTAAGCAATATTAAATAAATAAAAATTAATACCAACATTAAATAAATAAATATTAATAGCAATATTAATAAACTAGTTGCCCTCTACGAATAATTCGCAGACAATTTTGTTTAGTGAAGAAATAGCATTATGTAAGGATTAATATTATGTACGGGAGGAATTAATATTTTTTCTCTGGTCGATTACAATATTCCATTTAACATAATAAACCAAAATATTTGTATAAATTGCTTTGCTTGGACCTATTTTTAAACGATGACTGGAAAGATTTAAAAAGTAATCAAGACAAAATAATGCTGAGATTTTCATGATTTCATGATCATGAGATTTTCTAAATTAATAAAAAAAATAAAATGTAAGAACAAATAAATGCCTTTTAAAGTCAATATATAAGCCAAGAAAAAAAGTGTAGTAGACTATTCTACTCCTAAATGCAATATCTTTAAATAGGAAGACATTATCAAGTATAGCAAAACTAATGGACTGTATCTTTGTTAATAATTGTCCGATTTTTACTATTTTTTGTTTATTTTGTAGATAATTTAGAAATATTTCTAATCAAGAAAAAAAAAATGCATACTTTTTGAATTATTCCCAAATAAAGTTTCTTTTTCCATCGTGACTTTTTCACCAGAAATTTCGAGGGAATAGGACTATTTTCCGCATGTGAAGAAGAAGAATATCTTCAAAATGAGTGGCCAATCATTGGATTTGATGAAGAACAGACGAAGTTATGGCGTACCGACAAAAGAACACCTTCCAGAAATAATATATCGGATAGCAATAGCCACTCATATGATTCATTGAAAACATTTAAATTGCAATAAAGAACAACTTTTTTTTATATATATTTTAATTTTCAGTTCTTAGATATCCTTGTCGCTAAATATATAACACCAACAACTAGTAATAATAGATTTTCGTTATAATTTTAACATTTTTTATATATTTTTTTTAACTGATTTCACTACTGTAGATAGAAATGCTTTGGTGTTTACGATTAAAATGCATTGCTGAAAAAGGAATATTTCTTTAGAAAGGAATGAAAATGGCTTCTCCAGGAAACTAGTTTAAAACCAAGGAGACTCCCTCTTTTTTAACTTAGCACAAAAGGTCCTCTGGAACTTTCCTGTTTTTATTATCCCAGTCTGGAACTCTCTTGTATTCTCGCAGCATTGTGAGTTGATAAATAATCTTTAAAATGAAAGTAGTCGTTGAACCGTCTCTGAATAGAACCTACCGGGAAATTCACTAAATAATATATATATACATATATATATATATATATATATATATATATATATATATATATATATATATATATATATATAATATATTATATTATAATATTATATTATAATCTATATCGTAATATAATATATATATATAATATTACGTTATTATATATATATATATATATATAATAACGTAATATTCTTAAATTAATCGGGAATTTCTTCATTAAATCTTCACATTAATATCAAGGTACGCATGAGTAATCAAGATTCAATCTTAATCAAAGAAAACATGCGAAACAGTTTGCTGAGTATGGCAAGTAAGAAAAATTTCGTTTTTTTTTTTAAAGCTTTTTGGAGTGCCGAATTCGAGTATACAGGGTGTTCCGTAAATAGAAGAAAATTTCAACAGGAGTACAATGGGCTAATTTTCAGGAGAAAAGTAGGAAATCCAAGTTCTTTGTTTTTATAAGAGAGTCGTGTTTTTTTTTTTTTATAATAGCGATAACTAAAGAAATATTTAATTTAAGTAATTAACAATTATTTCACTAAACAAAATTTAATTTAATTTAAAAGAGAGTTTGTCATTACTAAAACCATTTAAAGAGAGCATTGGACCATTTTACATAAAAAATATTTTTAAAATCGTTATTTTAAAATTTATTATTTTTATAAATAAAATACATATTTAGGCATTAATTATTTTAATAATTATACACCCCAGATCATTGAAAAACAAGAAATAAAAGCTTTGCAACAATTGTATGCACCCTATAGGTAATTTTTTTTTCAAATTTAAAGTAGTTTTGTCATTAACTTCATTTCCAAATTGGGAACTGCGAAAAAATTGAAGTAAAAAAAAAATAAAGGTGGATAAAGTTATAAGGAAAACAATTTTATAGATTTTCTGGCATTAATTTTATTTAGTGCCTGATTCAGTATTTAGAATCTGAGAGATAATAATAAAACTATAGGAAAAAAAAGTTGGATATAATTACATAGAATTTTAAAGTTATTTTGACTTTAATACTATTTACTGTGCATTTTCGATTTTTTTTTTTCAGGGTTAATTTTCAATTTTTGTAATCATATCTAGTTATTTTTAGATAATGCGATTTAACTATATTAGCGCCACTATAACGGCATAAAAATGGACAAGAGATAAAATTTGTCAATGTGAAGTTTAAATAATAGGTATATGAGGAAGTAACAACTATTTCTCTCCCAATAAACCATTACCAAACACATAAAATTATAACATAATATTACTAGATTATACTGATTATAAAATTAATATAAAATAAGTGAGATATAATAAACTAATATGACTAAGTGATTTACTTCGAAATCAAACAACTTTGTAATACTTGAATGTTTGGAGAATGTAATACTCCCCCTCCCATCTTGACAGTATCCAACATAACGAGTACACTTCCGAGGACCGAACAAATACTTAGCAGCTAACAAAGGACTTTCTACCTCTCGTTCCATTTTCACTCAATGATCACACCAAACTTTTAAATTTTAGAATTTTGGTATTTGTATGAATAAAAATTAAATTTGTTCACTGTTAGTAATTAGAAAATATTTTGGACTTTCTCAAATAGCTAAAAATACAAAAAATGTACTTTTAATTTTTTTTATTTGTATATTATTATTAGATTACTAAAAATGTATATCAAGGTTTAATTCCAAATATTTTATACTTCTATAAGGTGCGGTAAACTCAATTTTCAAAATTCAATTCTCGAATCAATTCGCAACACGTTGGGATCATTAGCGCGACGTTTGCATATAGAGTATACGTTAGGTATATAGAGGAATAACACAAATACCGTTAGAAAAATACTTTAATATATAGCGACCGATCTATTCATTTTTTTTACATGTACATGAATTGAACACGTTTATAGGCCTCTAGCCCTTGGAGTTTAAAATATTTATTTTTGAGATAAAACATAATTCATTCTAAAACCCTCCTTGGGGCCACGAGATACCACGTTTTGTTTAAGTTTTTAAAAATCAAAATATTTAATTATAGTATACGAAAAACTAAAAATCTATTGAAAACGTAAACGACGGAAAATTGTTCTTAAGTCTCTTGGACATCTCCGATAATATTTTTTTTTTTTACTCTTTCCTTCAGTTAATATTTTTCAGAAGAATATAAACTACCACTATCTGAGTTTATGAGTATCCGATACGTCATTGTATTAATATTTGAAAATGTGGTAGTGGGATTGGATTCTCTAAGTACCCTGAAAGCCATGAAAAATATTTATTCAGACCATCCAGAGATACATAGCATTTTAAAACTTATAAAAATGCTTCACGGTGTTGGAAAAGGTTCATTTTTTCAGGTCATATGGGTGTATATATACTTATATGTACCTCTATATACTTAAAGGAAATGAAATGGCTGATATAGCAGCAAAAGAAGCCATTACCCTTTCAGACCACGGTGATACTTTCTTGATAGCGTCCGAACTTGTCCGACCCCTAAGAGAAATAATATTCCAAGAATATCAGAGACTGTAGGAAATCATATCCAGCAAACTGAAGACATTAAAGAAATAAGTGCTACCGTGGAACAGCTCCAAAAAGCTGAAGTCGCAAAGAAGTATTCCTCACGCGCCTGAGGATCGATCATATCAGACTGACCACATTCACTTAGTAACAATAGATTCCATTCCCAGATGCCGAAAATGGTACACGATATTAGCTATAAAACATATTTTAGAAGAGGTTGAAGGAATTCGAAATATCCCTGAATATATCAGCATTTTTGGAAAACCCGCACAAAAGAGTTAAAAACCTATGAATCTCCTATAAAAAGAAAAAATTGATATATATATATATATATATGAATATAGTATATATATATATAGTGATCGTCTACCGAACTTTTATTATTTTTATATATATATTTATTTTTTTTTAATTTTATTTAATTATTAACTCTTTCATTCTCTCGCTCTCTTTTTTTTTTTAACTTACCACCGAAATCCTTTTATAATAGAATTATTTTCGCTGATCGGACGCTGATGACGATGATGTTTTGCACCTAAATATTAAAACAACCAACAAACCATTAACAACTGCAAGATTCCAAGTGTTGTATAGTTATTGATTATTTGAAAAAATCAAAAAAAGTTAAATGGTTTTTAAGGGAATCACCTCAACATCACACAATTTTTAAATCTTGGTTTTCGAAGGTGGTTTTTAATGGTACGCCATATTCCATATTCTTTATGTCATATTGCATAATTCATTATCAAATCCAACAATTGAGCTATCATTCTGAAGATAACCTTCAGGTGCAAAACATAAACATATTGTCCAGAAAAGTCATGAAGAAAATTAAGCATTATTTGCTCACAAGTTAACAGTATACTATTTGAAAAGCGTAATATGGAAATTAATTTACCGTATTTAAAATTAATTTCCATATTACGCTTTTCAAATAGTATACGGTAAATTATGATCTGTGTCCTCCTTCTGAGTACCAGAGTGCTGAACCATTAATAGAAGGACCAAGTAAAGAGGAAGTTGAAGTAGCTATCGGAAAATTAAAATCATATAAAGCAGCGGGAATCGATAATATTCCTACTGAACTAATTAAGGCATGCGGGGAAGCTGGAGTTTCTAAAATACATCGGTTGGTTAAAAAGATCTGGGTGAACGAGAAATTACCTGAAGAATGGAAAGAATCTATTCTTATTCCGATTCACAAAAAGGGTCCGAGGACGGATTGTAATAACTATCGAGGAATTTCACTCCTTCCGGTATGTTATAAAATATTCACTTTAATCTTAACCAGTCGAATCACGGAATACGCCGAGGAAATTATCGGAGACTACCAATGCGGATTTAGACGGAATCGTTCGACTATTGATCAAATATTTTCTTTACGGCAAATATTAGAGAAAAAATTGGAGTATAACGGTATTGTTCACCAGCTGTATATAGATTTTAAAAAGGCTTACGATTCTATTGACCGCCAGAAATTGTATAATATTCTAATCGAGCAGGGGATTCCAAAAAAACTAGTAAATCTAGTCAGGATGTGCTTGACGGAGACACTCAATAAAGTTAGAATCGGTAATAATTTGTCCGAAAAATTTGAGGTTCGTTCGGGCTTAAAACAGGGGGATTCTCTTTCGCCTGTCCTGTTCAATTTGGCATTAGAACATGCCATTAGGGAGGTAATGCGAACCGAGAAAGGGTTGGATCTGGGCGGGACAACATCCGTGCTGGGCTATGCTGATGATCTGGTACTGTTAAGCGAAGACGTTGAAACTATAAAACTGAATACGACAACGTTAATGAAAGCCGGGAAAGAACTAGGACTCGAAATAAACGTGGATAAAACAAAATATATGGTTAGCTGCAAAAATGGCGATACTACTGGTGATATCGATATAGATGGTAATATGTTTGAACAGGTAGATAAATTTAGGTATCTAGGTTCTACGATAACTAGAAAAAACGAAATTGAAGAAGAGATTAAGGTTAGACTGAAGGCGGGGAACGCTTGTTATTTTTCTGTGACAAAACTACTTAGTTCGCGCCTCTTGTCCCGAAACTTAAAAATTAGAATCTGTAAAACAATTATCTTACCTACAGTTCTTTATGGATGCGAAACTTGGCCGCTTACATTAAGGGATGAGCAGCGTCTTAAGGTTTTTGAAAACAAAGTATTGCGTAGAATATTCGGACCGAAAAAGGATGAGTTAACCGGAGAGTTCAGACGGTTACACAACGCCGAATTGCGTGAGATGTATCCGGGTAATATAATTGAGGTAATTTCATCGCGGCGAATCAAATGGGCTTGTAAAGTTGTTGGGCTTAGTAACGAGAGAATTCCTAAAAGGTTAATATTTGCTGTGCCGAATGGTAAGCGTCCGAGGGGTAGACCGAAGCGAAGATGGGAGGATTGCATTAAAGCCGATCTGAAGGGACTGGGTTTGGACGGCGAACGGTGGAGGGAGGTGTGTAACAAGCGATTGCTGGTGTCGGCATCGAACCTTCGGGTTCGCTAAGCCTTATTATTATTATTAATATGGAAATTAAAAAGGTTCTTAATTCCCTACAAAAAAAAAAAAATATATCGAAATAGGACAAATTTGAGCAAAGATACAGTCAATCGTATTTTGTACACTTTTTGGTCAATCCTTTCAAATGAAGTATTGTTCTCCACCTAGGAAAAGAAAATTTTCTCCTTACAATTATAATACATTGAATTTATTTACTTCTACATTATCTGGTCATTTATTCACTGACCAATATACTTTGAGAATTTTCATCGCTAGCAAAGTTGTTTATAATAATATTATGACGATAGTTCTACACATTAAACAAAGCTTTTTGACAATACCAGTAGAAAGATAATTTAGCTAATGATGGAATGTACTAAATGAAGCTACAAGGCAATAAATCATCTTGAAATAGAGATAGCAGAAAATAAAGTGTAAGAGGACACAAACAGAAGTGGAAAGAGCCACACTAGCTGTTGAAATGTGATAAATGGTTTTAGCCCCTTTTCATCCGAGTCCTGGATCCAGTTCATTTTCTTTTATACGGCCAGTGCTCGCCGCCTCCAAATTATATTCAAATTTATTCAAAAATCGTCCGAGCGAATTCGTAAAATAAGTATGTATAACAAAGTTGGGTTGATTGAAGAGGACCACTTTGTCGAATATGTATAAACCAAGAGTAAAACAAAATAAGGCGTTACAGGAACGTTCGCCTTTTTCTGATATTTAATGAGGCTGGTAATAAAGTTCACTCTTAACAGGTGGTGATGAAAGAAATATATTATAAAAAAGATTTAAATACTAATTGCATAAGAAAACATGAGACTACTTCTTCTGAAAAAACATTTTTATGTGATGATAAGTGGACATATAATCAGATCCAGTAATAGCAAACTAATTGCATAAACAAATAAAAAAAACAGTGAATTTTTCGGAGATAGAGATGTATTGAAGACACCCGTATTCAAAACTGAATTGAAATGTTCACCAACTAAACCAACGAAACAAGGAATTTCCCAACGGAAGAAAACAAATAAGAATAATGTATATTTCGTTTGTAATATGTATAGAACAAGCCTGCTTCATCTCTGCCTGTCTAGGACTATTTTCCAGTTATCTGCACGAGGCTCTATTGCATCTTTGTTTATCCTATCTATTCATCTGCTTTTTGACCTTCCACGTGGTCTTTTGTCTTTTATTGAGGCATTCAGTGTTACGTTGAGGCTTACAGATGGATTGCTACGAGCTGCATGCTCCACCCATCTTAACCTCTTTGTCTTCATATCATTGGATATTGATTGACCAGTTTCTGTAAGCAGTTCTTTATTGGTCTTTCTTCTCCAAGTGAAAGTACTCTGAACCCTGATCGCTCCGGTTATCGTACGAAGGATTTGTCTCTCAAATCTTTTAATATTTTTGTCTAGGGTGCTGATTTGTGTCAAGGTCTCACAGTCATTTATTAGAACTATTTTTATCCTAGTGTACCCTTAATCTGATATTTCTGAAGGTTTTTCGTTATTTCAATACCTTTGAAAGGTAGAAGAAAGCTCTGTTTGCGCTGGTTATACGCTAATATATTTCTGACTGTTTGTCATTCATTGAGGTTATTGTGGAGCTGAGGTATTTGAATTTTTCTGCTCTCAGGAATGATTTATTAATTATTTCAGGAATGATGAATTTCCGGCATATTATGTTATATTAATAAATAATATTGAATGACAAACAATGGCATATTGGTTATTTCAAACTTCATATTGTTCCGACCGATGGTTAATGAGGAGTATTTAACAATTGACTCATAATTTTATCCAGAGAACTAATATCAAACATATCAGACCTTTCTAGTGACTGTGCTTTAAATTATGTTTATTTATTTTAATAATAACATGAATCATAAATACTTGGGTAAAAGTTTTAAAATACAACCGCCAATAATAGGAAAACCCTTACTTTTAATGAACTAAACAAATCATTTGGGGCCAGACTCATTCGTCAACAAGTGGACCAATTTGTCTCTCCCAAGATAAGATCGTGATCGAAAACTGGTGATAGATGTCCAAGCCGACAACTTTAGTTCCAGCAGATAAAAGTATCTGCTAACTCGATTCATGGAGAAGATATTAAATCAAATATGCCATATATTGACCATAAATATGAATCTCATCATGATTAACATGGGTATATTAGATGAAAACCACAATTTATTTCGAAGGATAGACCTGATAAAATATATTTTATTTATTGAACAATTCGTTTCCATAAAGTTATCATCGTCAAGAAAGTCGATAACTGCAGATTAATCATACTTGTAACAATGTTTTTAGTACCTTTATAATCAATTTCATACTCGTTTTCATATTTCCTATGAACAACTACCTTACGCACTCAATAATAAATAAAACAATACTATGGATAAACCAAAATATAGAGAACAATTCAATCTTGAACTCTGGATTTAACTTTGGTACATTTGATGAGTTACGAGAACCCCCGTCCTATTATTTTTTAATCATTGATATGTATTACCACTCACTTTTCCTACCCTTGGATGAACGCCTTGAATTGAATTGAAGGACAGAAATGGGCAAATTGTTTCCTGAGTATCGAGTACTAAGTATTTTACTCAAATTGAATCACTATTAGGAATTAAATCACTACTTCAGTAATTCGTTTTACATCAAAATAAGTAGTAATTAAATTGTTTGGTACTAAAAAATGGTCAGTATTAAAGTAAAATACTTGGTACTCAGTACTCAGAGTAGCATTTGTCCATCTCTGTTGTAGGGTGAGCTTCGGCCTGGAAGGGTCAAGTTTAAGGAGTCGGGAGCTGATTGGGCTAAAGGGTTTCGGGGATTTCGTTAAGAAGGCCCTTCTTGGAAATAAAAAAAATATCTTGTTAGGTTACTATCCTCTAAAAAGTGGCCTTCAAAGTTTTACCCTGAGCTGATGCGGATAAAGTAAAAACACAAATCAAAATAAAGATTTAAAATATTTCATTTCTTAACCAGAAAAATTGTGATATTTTTACTAATACAAATCATATTGGGTATAAACGTTAAAAATAAATCGAAAATAATTATTTATGAATATAAATAACTTCATAATTATTTAAGATAAAATGAAAATGTTTTAACCCCTTGTTTCCGGTAGGGCAAAAGTATTTAAATTCTCGATTTCGTTTTTCCTACTTGCGTTCTCTATTTGTAATTTTTTTAAGAATCAAATATTTTTATATTTATACTAATACTTTTTTTTTAATGATATTTACAACTGTATAAAAGAAATACGTTTAATAAATTTGAACATATGGATATAATGCCGCGAAAACACATTCTGAGAAACTAGCCAATTATAGCGCTGTAATAATATGTCAACATTAGGGGATCACGGAGTCATCTTCTTTTCAGACGCCTCGGAAGGTTCAATATCAGGAATTGAAGAGATAGCAAGGTTAGAAACGAGAGGGTTGGGATGATTCTGAAGTTTATTATGGAAGGATAGTATCTGGATTGGACCAGATCTTATTTATTTATTGTTACATTCGGCATCTGCTGCATTAGGTGTACAAATTTAATGTCTTTTATAAATTCAAACACTTTTTGTATCTTTTTTTCGTCATCTGAAAGTGCATCAGATATGTTGGAAGGTATATTATGTTTTGTTCTGGTGTCACAGTATAGTCTGCCAGTTGTTACAATGTGTTTCAGTGTAAGTGATGTGTTGCATGTTTTACAAAATGGTGGTTCCAGGCCTCTCATTAGGTAGCCATAGGTAAAGGCTGCATGTCCAATTCTAAGCCGAGTTAAAATTATTTCTTCTTTCCTGTTCTTTCTGAAAGAGGTCGTACACGGTTTGGTATCTTTTTTAATTTCTTGCAATTTATTCGTAGATTGGTTCCACTTGAATTGCCATTTTTCATTTAGGATTTTTTTGCATTCCAATCTCCAGTCAGCAGTGGTCGTTAAATTGATCATTGTGGTTCCATTAGTTTTTCTTCTTGCCAGGTTCGCAGCTCTGTCTGCAGCTTCGTTACCAGATATGCCACAATGTGAGGGTGCCCATGCGAGGACGATGTCTCTGTCCGGCGACTCCTTCATTTCCCAGACAGGCAGTTTTTGATATTCCTGGAAATGGCATTGTCGGCTTTCCCTTCGGCAATGGCCATTAATGAGCTTAAAGAGTCTGTAACTATAAGGCCATTTTTTATGCTTTTTTCTATTAGTAACAACAAGGTCTGATATATGGCGAATAGTTCGCCTGTGAAGACGCTGTTTATTTGGGGCAAATTGAATTTGAGGCACTGAGGCCTTATTATACTCATGAATGTGAGTCTTTTGTAATTAATTAGAAGTTCAAAGCGTTTGTCTAGTAAGTGCTGAAGTAATCCGAAACGTCGAACGGTTCCTTGTCGTTTCAGTCTGGTATGGATACTAATACTTTAACTTTAAATATAGTTGCAGTCCGTACAAACTGTTTTAATTCATAAATAAAAATAAAAGTTATACTCACTCACATTCTGCATATAGCAAAATATTCCCTAGTTAGAAATATAGGCGAAATAGAAGAGGACTTTCCGACTGAAGTCCCACCCAAAGTAAAACTATTTTTTTTTTTTTTATCAATCCACATTTATTTCTGTTAATGCTCTGAGCCATATACTTGAAAAATCACAATAAGTATTCTTTTTAAATTATAATGCATTTACAGCTACAAAATATTACGTACGTAATATCAGATTTTGGTTTATTATTTTCAATAATGAACCATTACAACCAAACAAAAATTTCAAACTCGCTCTAAAATTTGAGGTTATAAGTTTCAGGATACGTAGAATTCGAAAAACGAATACATTTTTTTTTGTCCGTCCGCCGTCCGTGCGTTTTCTCCGAAACTATTGGAACAATTTTTTTTTTTTCAAATTTGGATTTAAAACCAGAGGACACCCAAGAATGATCTTCCTTTGTCGACATTATTGTCCGCCTTTTACTTTCAAAATGGTGGCTGAAAAAACTGCGTTGCTATAGACTGTAGCGCCTAAGCAAATGTACGGCCTTCAATGAAACTTTGCTAAAGTCTTCTTCTTGATGCCCTTTAAATTTATCTATATAACACACTTCAACGGAAAGAAGCTGGAAAAAAGTTACGAGGGGTGGTAAAATTAGATTCCGAATTACTCAAAAAGAATACACTTGTTGTCGATATTGTATTGTTTTTTTAAAAGTTTACGAAATTTCCTAAAAAAAAAAAAATCGTTAAAGACGGACAATTAGGAGCAAAGATATGATGTATTTTTATGTTCTACTGCAAATCCTTTGTTTTGGATATTGATTTTTAAATGTGATACTGAAGAAATGCAATTTGTTTTGTTTTTTAGCTACTTACTAATGATGAAAAAAAAAATGCTTAGGCAAATAATTAGAATTAATTTTTATTTCTTTTAAATTGTCACTAGAAGGGTAATGTTACTTTATATGTATAATTGTTGGGAAATAATAAACCATTGTGAAATAATTTGGAGTTTTTGTTTTTACAATAAAAAGCCAAGAAATCTATTAAACAAGTAAAATGAAATAATAATAAATAATAACAATTCTTTTGGTTTACGTAAGAGATTGACCATTCATGCTACTGACATTTTAGGTCACCTCAGCAACTGACGTCTTCAACATGGCCCCGCTATTCAATATTCCATCGGTTACATAAACTCTGTTTTTGCTGGACTGATTGTCACATAAATATGGAAGAAAGCATCTTTTAGTTTATTCAATTATTCCTATACATTTTAGCGAGAATTGTTTATTGCCTCCATCACTCAACGATTAATTTCTATACTAATACGAATAAATTAATATACTCCAGTAAAAACATTAGACAACCACCCTTTTCTCAAATAAATTTGACGTATAGGCGACATCAATCAGCGAAGCATGTTCATACAGAGTGTCCCGTTTCAACAATAATAAACCCTCTTTTCAATTCAATTACATTTTTTCTAGTTTACAGTGAAGTAATTGTTAATTCCTTAAATTAAATATTTCTTCAGTTATAGCTTCCTATTATAAAAAAAAAAAACATGACTTACTTAAAAAAGCGACAAAACTTGGAGTTTTTACTTTTCGGCTGAAAATTGGCCCATTCATCAGTCCAATAAAAATTTCCCTCTACCTACGGGACACCCTATAGATGAATAAGGCATACAATATAATATCATAAAGATAGTCTATTAATCCGTGGTACAAACCTCTTTTTATCAAATTATTAACATTCGTCTGAAATTTCGCGAATAGTTTCATCTCAACGAAATCTACAACTTACTACAACTCTTGAAATTAGAGCATTTTCAATCTAGAGATCGGCGAATTTTGTCTATTTAATTAGATACTAAAAACTCGTGAATATCCATTTCCTTTCCACTAGGATGGTAAAATAATTCAATCACAAAATCGAGTGAAAACATGGAAGAAATCTTTAATGTGGAAAGTAGCACATTATCATAATTTATTATCGATATTAGCGTTACTATAAATATACTTTTATATTAAAATGAATATATAATATGCCTTAATATGTTTGTTTATTGTTGTTAAAGTCAATAATTGCCTGTGGCCTCTTCATCGAGCCCAGTGGAATTTATCCCGGTTACCTACTGCGAAGATTGGATGGTCCTAGACCAATTGCTGAACTGTCAGGGCAGTAAAACATGTCCTCCAAGACCCACCTCACCTTTTCTTCTTTGCGGCAAAAACTACAAATGGCTTCAATAATAAAAGGAGTACAGGAAGATGAAAATAATGCATTTCGAAAATAAAATAATAATGAAAAGCCTAACCGAACCCAAAAGTTCGATGTCCACAATTAATTACATACGACTCCTTGTGTCCATCTGTTAATAATGACTCGTCGGTTCAGTCCTAATTTTATTTTATCTAAACATAAATATACATATATATGTTGTCAATAACGAAACCGAGGATGAGAACCATATTTTATGAAGAAAAAATATCAATAGTCTACTACTGAAGTCAAGTCTACAGAATTTTTTTTTTTTTTGGTTTAATTGTTTTATTCACACCTGTCATAATGGTAATGACAACCAGAGAATGTGTGGTCGATTCAAAAAAATAATGTCATGAAAGGCATTACGAGGATCAGGGCCCAGCGGCACCTCATTCGGCGTGATATCTACATTAGGCGAGGAGGTCCCTCATCCAGCTCCTCTTCAGTCTCCTACAGATGTTACTCGGCATATTCGTAGTGGTCATGTCATTTATAAGTGTATTAGGATGTCCTTGTAAGTTTTCATGGAATCGTTTGTAATGAATACGTATGTGTTCGTTAACAGCCGGCATATGGAGGTCAGTATGTAAGGTTATGTTGCTAACGTACCAAGGTGCTTTTGTAATTGTTCTGAATGTTTTTGCTTGAAAGATTTGAAGTTTGTTTAAGTGAGTCTTTTTAGCAGTTCCAAATATCTGTGATAGCGTAAGTCCAAATAGGTTTTAGTAAGTAATTGTATGAGTTCAATTTCTGTTTAAGTTTTAGTTTTGAATTTTTCGAAAGAAGTGAACTCAGAATTTTGAACCCTAATCGACTTATTTGGAAATCAAGATAATTATAAAGTTTTATATGTAAAAACATTGAATCCTATGGAATCTTTTTTTTTTTTTTTTAATAAACTAAAATGTTACAAAAAAAGTTGTGTGAAAATTAAATTATTTTCAAAACCTGATTTTTTTCTTTCAAAGAATGTAATGATACTTGCACTTCTTAGGTATTTAAAAAAAGAAAATTCATACACAGATTTTATAAGTATTTTTATTTGAATGAAAATTAAAAATTATTTTATTTTGTAAACAAAAACTGAAATTTTATAGTTCCATTTTAATAACTCCCTCCCTCCCCCCCCCCCGAATCATACACGTTTTTTTTTCTCTCCAAACTAAACCCCAATCAAATGCTTATATACATTCTATATATATGCTTCAATACATTCTAAGTTGTTTTATATCAGTCTTATATGTTCTCCTGGAGTTCCCTTGCCTGATTGTATATAGTTTTTTTTTCTTAGGTTTAATTTTCTAATTTCTTAGGTTATTTTATTTTATTATCTATTGTATATACTTTTGATTATTATTTTGTTCTATTATTTTATTTTATTTTTTACATATAGTGTGAATGTCATCCTACCTCACTATTATCAATGTCCAAGAGACAGATTGATATAATACTCAATAAAGAAATTAAATATATATATATATATATATATAGCATTTCCAAGTCAAATTCAACCTTTTCCAAATCAAATTAAACTTTTTCCAAGTCAAATTCAACCTTTTCCATTTCAAATTAAACCTTTTCCATTTCAAATTCAACCTTTTTTTATTTATTTAATTATCTTTAATTTTTCGATGTGTGGGTCTGTTATCGTATGAGTAGTTTTTGAAAATAACCTCCTTTTTAAGATTACGTGGCTGAGTTTCGAATTATTTAAGTTTTTTTGAATTATTCGATAAGGGTGTACTTTTATGTTTCCCGATCAGTAAATTTTGAAAATGACATCCATTTTATGTTTACGCCACTGTGTTTTGATTTATTTAAGTTTTTAGAATTTATCCAATATAAAGGTCTACTTTTATGTTTCTGGAGCCGTAGATTTTGAAAACGACCTCCATTTTAAGATTAGGCCACCGCGTTTCGACTTATTTGAGTTTTTCGGATATTTTTCATATGAGGGTGTATTTTTATGTTTCCGGAGCTGTAGATTTTGAAAATGACCTCCATTTTAAGATTAGGCCACCGCGTTTCGACTTATTTGAGTTTTTCGGATATTTTTCATATGAGGGTGTATTTTTATGTTTCCGGAGCTGTAGATTTTGAAAATGACCTCCATTATAAGATTACGCCACTGCGTTTCGACTTATTTAAGTTTTTTTTTTTATTCGATGTAAGGGTCTACTTTTATGTTTCTTGAGCCGTAGATTTTTAAAATGACATCCATTTAATATTGGCGCCATTGCATTTTGACTTATTTAAGTTTTTCGAATTTATCCAATTTAAAGGTCTACTTTTATGTTTTCGGAACCGTAGATTCTGAAAATGACCTCTATTTTATGATTACGCAACTGCGTTTCAACTTATTTAAATGTTTAGAATTTAACAAGTATAAAGATCTAATTTTATGTTTCTGGAGCAGTAGATTTCCCCCATTTTGTAAATTACCCAATTTAAAGTTATGCCACTGTTCTGGATTATAAAGGTTTTTTTTTTTACTTTTTCCTTATAAGGATCTACTTATATGTTATCCGAGACGTATTGAATTTTTTCTAATCTTTAATATTTAAATTTATCTAATATTTAAGCTCCATTTTATGATTAAGCCGCTGCATCTTGATTAATTAGGCTTCATTTTGGATTTTTTCAATACAAAGTTTCATCAATATGTTTTCGAGTATGAATAAATAAATAAATATTATGAAGCTAAAGTAAAATTAACCACAGAATACAAACTAAAAAGCCGAAAAGCAACTGGTAATAAATTTAACCTTCCGTATTCAGATTTTTCAGCTAATTGTTCGAAATCTTATAATTTTGTGATAGGAGACCACAACATTGAAAAAGATAACTAAAATTAAATTAAAAATGAGACAATACATATTTTATTTATTTTGATTAGATATTTTTATTTATTTATTGAAAAATAAATTAATCCTTCGTATTATGTTTTTTATATGAAGGAAAAATTAAAAACACTTAACAAAACCGAAACACAGTGGCCTAATCTTAAAATGTAAGTCGTTTTAAAAACTAAGGCTCCGACATCATAAAAGTAGACCTTTAAATTGGATAAATTCGAAAAACTTGAATAAGCCGAAACGCAGTGGCGTAATCTTAAAATGGAGGTCATTTTCAAAATCTACGACTCCGGAAACATAAGAATACACTCTTTTATGATAAAAATTCGAAACACTTAAAGAAATCGAAATGCGGTGGCCTAATCTTAAAATGGAGGTCGTTTTCAAAATCTACGGCTCCGGAAACATAAGAATACATCCTCATATGAAAAAAATCCGAAAAACTCAAAGAAATTGAAATGCGGTGGCCTAATCTTAAAATGGAGGTCGTTTTCAAAATCTACGGCTCTGGAAACATATGAATACATCCTCATATGAAAAAAATCCGAAAAACTCAAATAAGTCGAAACGCGGTGTCCTAATCTTAAAATGAAGGTTGTTTTCAAAATCTACGGCTCCGGAAACATAAAAGTAGACCTTTATATTGGATAAATTCTAAAAACTTAAATAAGTCAAAACACAGTGGCGTAAACATAAAATGGATGTCATTTTCAAAATTTACTGATTGGGAAACATAAAAATACACCCACATATCGAATTTGTCAAAAAAACTTAAATGATTCGAAACGCAGTCACGTAATCTTAAAATAGAGGTTATTTTCAAAACTAGGTACAGGACAGCATAATACTAGTCCCTAAGAAATCCGAATAGGTACAATAAATCGATATCCGTAAGTGAAAATTCTACTTAGGAGAGCATAATAATAGACTTTCATATTGGAGGGGGGGAGGGGATGGCCATTATTTAAAAAAAAAATATATAATTTACAAAAACTTAAAACATTAATTTGAAATGAAAACGGTTGAATTTGAATTGGAAAAGGTTTAATTTGAAATGGAAATGGTTGAATTGACTTGGAAAAAGTTTGATTTGATCTGGAAAAGGTTGAATTTGACTTGGAAAAGGTTGAATTTGACTTGGAAATAATTGAATATCACATAGAAATATCACACTGAAAAAATCTAAAATGTTAAAATAAATGGATATGCAACTGCGTAATCAATTTTTTTTTTTGTATTTTTTAAAAGCTATGCCGTCGATAATATAGTAAGTGGCCTTCATTTCGAAAATTGACAAAAATTTTAAAGTTGAATTTGAAATGGAAAAGGTTGAATTTGACTTGGAAAAGGTTGAATTTGAAATGGAAAAGGTTTAATTTGACTTGGAAAAGGTTGAATTTGATTTGGAAAAGGTTGAAATTGACTTGGAAATGCTATATATATATATATTTGAAAATATGTGCTACGAATAAGAACTTCTTAATTTATATATGAAAAAAATTTTGGTTTTTATATTTTAAGAAAAAATAGTTTTTCATGTTTCCCAAAAAATTGTTAATGCTGATTAGAATTCACTTTAAAACTCATATCCCAAAACCTACTTAGAAAAATAAATTCATTAAATTTAAAATAACGAAACTTATAAAAATTTTAATAAGGTAGATTTTTGTTCAGTTTTTTTTTTTTTAAATAAAACAGAGAACCTACAACAAAATACCTTGCATTACAAAACAAAATAGGTTTAAAAAAAAGTACAATATCTTTCACAATATTTACAAATATTTATTCGGATTATGTTCTGTCTGCTATTGGCTAATGATTACAAACATTAAGAATGACACACAAAAAAAAACTACATAAACAGTTATATATCTATATTGGTAAGAGCACCCTTTTTATATCCATTCCCTATTAGTGCTCGAAACAAGCCCTGATGATGACCCACATGTTTGGGTTGAAACATCGGCACCAATAAAAAACTTTATAGAGACTACGTCCTGAATATTTATTACCCATGATATGTAGAACAGTCGATAAACTTCCTTTAATCATTCCCTGTTAGATTAATAATATAACTGATGATGTTATAGAAAATTCAAATATATTAGACATCAAAATCAGTTATTGTCGGTCTTTGGCCCAGTTAACGCTTAAGTTTTGAGTAAAATTAGATTTTTTCCTAATGAATAATAGAGGTAAAAAAAAAAGACATACGTGAAATAAAACGCGTTTATAATCAATTTCAGATAATTCACAATCAGCCAGGAAATCTCTAAAACCGGGTTTCCTCAACCCCAAAAGGCAGGCAAAGTGGAATTCCTGGAAATCCCAGGGATTCTCTCTTAACCACTTTGAGAGCCATTCGAAGCTAAGTTAGGGAACGATAATCAGGACTTCCCTGAATCCATGAAACTCACTACTCACTGCCTTACAGCCTTCGACAATTATAGAAATGGATGGGCAGTAAAATACGAAGAGACAAAAATATTTTTAAAATGTAATATGTACCATATTAACAGCACGATCTAAGGCAATCGAGCGTAATAATACCCTAGCTAGTCACTAAGGACCGTACTTGAATGGAAATTATTTCTATCATCGAAAGTCATCTAACAACGATACATTTTTTCACCCCAAAAAACAAAAATAAGCCTTCTTCAAATACGTACCAAAGTATTTGAAAAATTATTTACAAAAAAATTGTTGACATATTGACTGACCAACAGATAATACTTCACCATCCATTCGAATTCGCCCAATTCATATGAATATGAATATGAAATTATAATAAGTCTATAATTTGTTTTCCTCAATACCCGTATCTCCCTATTTCGGGCATACGATAAGTTTCTCTGGAGGTACAACCAAACAAATTCTAACCAGAGTGGGAAGTTCGAAATTCATTCCGTCACGAAATAAATTTTAACCACCAACGCCGTTTTCGAACCGGTTTCATAAGACTCGAGGATGCTAAAGTTTACGCTTTAATACGTTCAGCCATCAAGACGTTATTGTTAATTTTGAAATACTGCAAACAAACATTTCCAAATACTCAACTACTAGCACAGACATTTCACACACAATTCTAGTAGAATAATTCCCTTTCTTCCAATAATGAGTAAATCTCATGGAATTGGAAATACTCCTATCATTGTCAGAAACTAAAAGGAGAATTAACAAAAA
This sequence comes from Nezara viridula, assembly GCA_928085145.1. Classification (NCBI taxonomy): domain Eukaryota; kingdom Metazoa; phylum Arthropoda; class Insecta; order Hemiptera; family Pentatomidae; genus Nezara; species Nezara viridula. The sequence continues at coordinate 77,263,245 of OV725081.1, forward strand.
TCTTTTCATATCGCGGAAGAATTTCCCTAATTTTTTTTCCCCAGTACACCCAACGTTTAGGGGTAATATTACATTAAATTCTTGTAATATTATTCATACATTGTGCTTGACTTATAGTCTAAAATTTAGAGATCGTTTAGATAAACCATTGTAATAAGGCAAATAACTCATAAACACCATTGCTAATTCAATGACAGTAAGGTATGTGTTGTATAACAGAAAATGTTTTGATTTAAAATATGAATTAAACTACTTATATTTTGAAAATAAAAACAAAAATAGAAAAACGAGCAGAAACGCAAATTCATGTTTAAATACCGGGCAACAATAGTGATTGTGTGGCGCTTTCCGCAAAGCTCTGTTTGATTTCCCCTTTGTGTTGATGGATTGGCCATAAACAAGGGAAAATACACGCAAGCCAAGTATAAATATCATTCTAAACGCTCGCACTCGCCATGGTTCGGATAATGCGTAAACACAGGCTTAACAGGAATTGATTATAGACAAAAGAATACCCGGCTACAATAATAATTATGAGCTTATTTATTCTTTTGCATTAGCCAATAAAAATTTGAATGGGACCATTCAAAATATTAGTGGGAATGAATCCATTTCAAATATTGGAGTAAACACGTCCCCACTGTCCCATATCGACGCCTATGTTTCTAATTTTATCTGCTACTAAGCAGTACTATAAAACAATGATTTTATAGTATGACTAGGTGGCCAGTGCGAATAATTCGCAGAGTATTTTGTTTAGTGAAGAAACAGAAAAACAATACATAAATAACAATATATAAATAAGTAGATCCAATGTATTATGTAAGAAAGGAATTAATATTTTTATCTTGGTCGATTATAATATTCCATTTTAACATAATAGACCAAAATATTTGTACAAATTGCTTTGCTGAAACGAAAGATAATAAAAGTAAAAAGACAAAATAATGCAGCGATCATGGGATTTTCTAAATTATTAAAAATAATAAAATGTAAGAACAAACAGAATATATCAGCCAGGAAAAAAAGTTTAGTAGACTATTCTACTCCTAAATGCAATAACTTTAAAGAGGAAGACATTATCAAGTATACTAAAAGTAATGGACTGTATCTTTGTTAATAATTGTCCTATTTTTACGATTTTTTTTTTTCGTAATTTAGTAATATTTCAAATTATCATGGGTACATGAAAAAAATCCATACTTTTTGAGTTATTCGCAAATAAAGTTTCTTTTCCTTCATAACTTTTTCCCAGAAATTTCGGGAGATAGGACTATTTTTCGCATGTAAAGGAGAAAGATGAGTGGTCAATCATTGGATTTCATGAAGAATTGACGAAGTTATGGCGTACCGACAAAGAAAACACCTTTTAGAAATAATATATAGGATAGTGAGGAGCGGGGTAGCTCAGTGGGTGAGCACTGACTTCCAGAGCTCAAGGTCCTGGGTTCGAATCCGACTAATAAATAGTAATTCTTCATTAGCCGTGGATCGACCCTGGGATCGGGAGACCCTCCTGGAGCATACCCAGCCTCTATAAAGTGGGCACTCTTCATGGATTGTAGTGGTACAGGTTTTTTTTAGGTTTTTATATAGGATAGTACTACACTAAATGATTTTATTAAAATAAACATTTGCTCAAAAAGAGACACGCAGTGATTACGATATAAATAGAAACATCCAAACTTGATGAATAGGCAGATGTACGATGGAGAGGGATGTTCCGGGCTGAATTCCCCCTCCCCCCACCAAAATGGTTGAATATAACCATGTTTTATTGAAAAAAAATATCTTTTAAATGATTACTGTTTGTGTAATTTTATTTAATAGGACTTCAAGAATCACTTAAACACCACTTTATATAGGTAGTTAGTTTCTTTCTATTTTTTTCCAAAGCAATTATCATTATCATCATCATCATAATCCTATTCCTCTTTACCGCCTATGCAGTGTGAGGTTGCTTCTTGTAGAGCTTGGACCAGGTGGACCTTTCCAGTACCAGCTCTCGTCTCCTGTTCCATTCCAAATCTCGCTTCTGGAATGCATCTTTCACACCTTCTTCCCAGGAGATTCTGGGTCTTCCTCTTGGTCACCTACCCTACATGCGTCTCATACGTCTTCCGTGCGACTCTGTTCCGGTCCATACAGAGAAGGTGCCCAAACCATCTCAACTTGTGTTCATATATTATGGTTTCGACCGCTTTGGCGTCGAGATTGGCCCGGATTGTAGTATTGCGAATTCTGCCTCGTCTAGTCTTTTCCTCCACCTTTCGCAGGTATCGCATCTCTAGAGCCTGGATCTGGCTCCTGTGTTTTGAAGTAAGTGTCCATGACTCGGAAGAATACGTCAGTATAGGAAGGACAACTGATCTGTAGACCGTCATCTTCGTTTCCTTGCTCACCTCTTTTCGGTTCAGAAAGCCTTTTCTAACCGAGCCGAACATTCTTCCAGCAGCTCCTATTCTCTGCCTTACCTCCTCGTCAATATATCCATTTTCGATGAGTTGAGCACCAAAGTATTTGAAAATTTCCACCTGCTCTAAAATCTCACCGTCGACCCTCAATACCCTCATAACCCTGTGAGGTATTCTTCTTAATTATCATTATATACATGAAAAAAAAAACTTTCAGACTGAAGCCCCTCCCCCTCAAAATTAAATTCTGGATCCGGTAGTGAAACCATAAGTCTCTAACATACAGGTGGATAGCCTGGATAACCTGGCAGGTAAACTGTTCAACTGAATGTCAGAGATTCGTAGCTTTAAGGTTTAGATTCTTCTATTAAATATTTTTTTTTTATAAGTATTATTTTATATTTGATTTAATTCGCAGGTGACTACGGTAGCGATGGGAAGCTGCCGGACAGCTGCTGCGGGGACAGGCCGGAGGCGGTGGCGGCCGCCCGCAGGGACTTCCTCTCGAGGGTGAGCTCGAGCACGCCGGCCACCGCCCCCGCCTCCGTGGTGCCCACCCCCAGGCCCACGCAGGAGGCGGTGCGCTGCTTCAACGGCGGCATCGCCTTCCAGGAGCGCTGCGAGCTCAAGATACTCGCCTGGCTAACTCAGACGGCCCATCTCCTCTTCGTCCTGGGCTACTGCGTCATCGCCTTCATCAAACTATGTTTTCTCGGAATTCTGAGGTATGTTTTTCAATATTCGTATTTGTAAACAGCCTTACAAAACAATATGCAGTTTAGTCTTACCGAAATACTTAGTAAAAGTAAAGTTCATTTGTCTGAATGGCAGTTCCAATAAACGCACTTTCCGCTCATCTGGCATTCATATAGAAACTGTACCTCGCTTGGTCAAATGACTATTTTCAGTGGACAGCCAGGCTTAAACACCACCATACGACAAACGAGTTCCGTGTATTTCTTTTTTTCTGTTTACCCATTACCTCGATATTTCTGTGGAGGGGAGGTGTTGAATGGTACAAACAAATCTATTACAACCAGAGTGAGAAGGTTGAGAGATTCATTCCGTGGGTTCGCTAGATGATGCATTTCAATCCACCAGCGAAGCTAGGTTAGAGAATGTTAAATCAGACAAATCTTTAACACACCCGACAACCGCAGCCCCATTACATGTCTGTTAACTGTCGAATCTAAAACACATACTATCCATAATCTTATTTATAATATTTCAGGGATTTTACGGTTAGCTACCTAGACGATCCCGTATCAATATATCATATACCGTCCATTACCTTCACTAATAAAAATACATATTTCCCTAGATATGCCTGCAATAAAATGACCGGTCCAAAAATTATATCCTATTAATTTAGTTAATCACAAAGAAAATCTTTGACTTTGAAATAAAGATAGATATTTATCAAAAACGGAAATTCAAACAATCTTCATGTGATCAGACTTCTACCAGAGCCAAATCTTGCTCAATCAGATTATCAATTATTTTGTTCAGATTCAATTCCAGGGCCCAATTTCTTCAAGAGAAAAAAAAATCAGAGGTTTAAATTCTGATGCATGACTCTTTTTAATAGCCGTTCCAATGAGTGACAACATGTAGCCCATGGTAATTTCGTGAATAGCTTCATCTCATCATAACCTGCAAATATTTTATTTACGAAAATTCTCAGAATTGTGACAATGCATCCCTGAAAATACTGAACAGCCAGCAGAACAAAGCACTGCGTTTAATTTTCGGCGCACCGCGCTCAACTCCTGTTGTAGCTATGGAAATGCAGACCACATCAGAACCCCTTTCGAAACGGCGGGAGCAAGCTGCAATGTGTCTTCACGAGCGAATGAGAAGAACAAACCCAGAATTTTGGAAAAAATACAAAATCCCGACTCAACGGCTCAAGACACAAGAATCATTCATGCTAAAGGCAAAGGATTAGCTTTGAGAAAGGACGGAGTGCTGATCTGTGAAGAAAGGGACCCATTTATTCAAGCACAGTTCCCAATACACAATCGTGCAAGCAGGATAAAGCTGCAACTCCTCCATAAGGTGGATAAAAAAAGAAACACCAGACTAGGAGCTAAAAAGCAATAGCACAAGAACCTATGCTCAAAAGTACCCTCAACAAGATTGGCTTCACATTAATACCGATGGATCAGCTGAAACAGGCGTTAAAAATGCTGGGGCAGGGGTTTTTACTCGAGGGAGTTTCAGTTCAGTGCTGCGGTGGGTGAGGATGGTACGAATTTCGACGGTGAGATAGCAGCGATCCTCATAGCTCTAAGAACACTATCAGGAAGGCAAGTTCAGAGCGCTGTTATCTTTTTCGACTGGCAAGCAGCAATCCTCGCTATTACTGACGTGAATAAAGACCTGTCGAGTGCTATCTTGGAGTGCAAATCCCTCCTCTACGATCTAACAGTCCGAGGCATCAATGTGGTCCTACAGTGGATTCCGAGCCATTGTGGTATTCCAGGAAATGAGGAAGCAGGTAGTCTCGCCAGGAAAGGAGCTGAATTGCCTCAAACAGTCCATCCAAAATCTTACGATTCAATTCGATGAATAGTGAGGACGGTAGTGAAGAAGATAGACAGAGACAATGTGGAAGGGAGACGTTATGTATGTTTGGTGGAAAACCCGATCCCAGCTGACCTACCAAGAAGGATGCAGTAGCCTGCTTCCGCCTGGCCACTGGCCACGACTATCTATAAAGTCATCTGCACAAGATAGGCGTGGCTGAGGATCCTAGGTGTAAATTGTGTGAACAAGCGAAAATGCATGCAGACCACCTAGACAAATGTCCTGCTTTAACGGACATAAGGAATAAAACATTTGTGAATGAATTTATAAATAAATCAAACTTATACTAGGCAGCAAGATGTCGGATGGTCGAATGACCAATTACTACGGCATAGCGGCATAGGAAAAAAAAAAAGAATTGGGGCGTTCAATCTGGAGGTCGGAGAACTTTGTCTATTTAATTAGGCACTAAAAATTCGTAAACACACATTTGCTTTTCATTTGGATCGTAAGATAATTTGAGCACAAAATAGAAAAAAAACCTTCAAAAATATTGAGCCGTTCGGCGTGACCTACACCCTTAACATGTCAAAATAATTTTGTGGGCCATGTTTTTCCTCAATTTTGTGATGGTATTATCTTACGATCCTAGTGGAAAGGAAATGGATATTCGCGAGTTTTTAGTATCTAATTAAACAGACAAAGTTTGCCGATCTTCAGATTGAAGACGCCCCAATTCCAAGAGTTTTCGTAAATAAAATATTTATTAGTTACGAAGAGATGAAGCTATTCACGAAGTCTCAGCCGGATGTTAATAATTTGATAAAAAGGGGTCTGTACCATTTTGTAATTCTGTAAAGCTCTCTTAACAAAGCTTTAGAATTGACTTGAAAATTAAAATTCTAAAGTATAAAATAAGATTTTTTTTAGGATGTTAATGCTAAAAGTTAATAAAGGCAATTTTTTATTTTATTGTGAAGTAAATGAATCGAACTTCTTATACACTGTTTAAGTTATAACCGTTAGAAACAAGTACCTATTACGTTTCAGGTAAATGTACAGATTAGGTACAATTCATAGAGATACTTAGATAATATTATATGCATGATTAATAATTGGTGGACAGTTATTTAAACATATATCTTAGTTTAAGTTAAAACTATGTAGAAAATTATGCAAATACACCATATGATAAACTTAATATATTAATATAAAATATAGTAAATAGAGAAAAAGGGAGAATTTCATCAAAGGAACTGTTGGGGAAGAGAGAGGGACAAGATGGGCGTGGAACCTTGACCTCACTCCCAGAGCCACCCTCACTTTAACTTAAAGGCCAGCTCAAATTAAACTTGATCACTCCAAAACCAAACCCCCCAAAATAGCCCGACAAAATCATCAACCTCAAAGCAGCAAGCATTTTGTTTTTACCACTTGATAGAATAAACCTACATTTCAGAATGAACAAAACCATGAGAAATAATAGGAATCCCTTACCTAACCAAGAGATAAACATTCATTTACAGCATAGTCTGTCGATAGTTAACAAATTTGTGAATTAAAATGACAATTTTTTCTTCAGTATCATGGGATGTGAAAATGATAATCTGAGAATTAATGGAAGTGTATTTGCAAGAGAATCGACAATGACACAAAGTATAATTTAAGAGGGATATGATAAATAGCAATTAAGAAATTTTTAATCTATTACTGATGATGAGATTCATTAGATCTTCTGAATCGATCTAGTAATTTAGTTAGTTTTCTTCAGTCTGGTCTGAAGCTATCATTACAGAATATTAACTGTGAGGAATAAGTTAAGTATTGATATGAATCAAATGATTCAGTGTTGATTCAACAATAATTGAAGACTACTGAATTCGAACAACCATATTTCGATCCAAATAAATGATTTTAAATACTATTTTTAAGAATGTTACAAAAAAAGGATAATAAGAGTAGAAATAGTTATGCCAAATATTCTTGTGTAGAATATAAGATGAACTTAAACAATGTCAAACTAATATTTTCTCGATAACCTTAGGTCTAAAATATGTTTACTAAATTTCACATAATTTATCTGAATCCAAATATTATTTTTAACTACCAGGAATTTCTTAAAGTGCTTATTTTTGGTAAAAAGAGCTTTGAGCGTTGTCATCAAATTATATTCTCTCAATGTACGTCCGCCTTAAGCCCGAATACAAATATATTTTTTTTTAAATCTCAAACTTCACTTTTTTCTCTGCTAAACGATAACAATTTTTGTTTTGTAACATATATAAAAGCGATGCTATGAACGTTTAAAAATGTCACTAAAAGGATTTGAAAATTGTTCTGTTTTAACACTCCACATGAAGGAACGTAATTTGACGCACCAAAAAAAAAACTTCAGAATCCGACACCAATTGTGTAAATCAAAAACTAAATGAATTGATTTCTTTTGTCAACTTTATTTTATAACAGAAATAAACTAAATAGTTTTGGTGGTTTTTCGTAAACTTAAAAAATTATTATTGACCCATGACTCTCAGTTCAAAACAGTCCTCATTATCCGATTCAAAGTTTAACGTAATAGCAAAGCCAAACGAGCCGAAATATGTGTTCATCTTTTCAATTATCACACACCGAAAATCCCTTCGCCTCATAGCTCCCTACACTAAACTCAGTCAAATTCAAATCTAAAAGGTAAAAGAATCCTCCCACCTACGATTCGCTAAACCTCAAAGTGATCCGTTTGTTCGTATTTGCTACGAGTTGACTCTTAATTTTTACGGACGACTCATCCTACTTCGAGCCGAATTTTCTTAGTATTATATGAAAAATATGGACCGATACTTCTCTATCGAAAACCTTAAGGCGTTTTTTCCAAAGCATAAGTCGCATACATGGTAGGAAAGGTTCAAAGACTAAATATCTGAAAATCCTTGATTCTATTTTATTTTCTCTAAAGATGATAATTAGATAAGAAGCTTATGGCAAATATTTAGACAGTTTTTTTTTTAATTCTCAGTCACATGAAACATTTATTTTCTAGAACTTACGAGGTTTTTCAGATTCCTAAGGAAAGAGAGGTAATAAACAAAATCAAAGAATTTAAAGGAGAAGAATGGATTATTCGAAGGAATTGACCGGCAAAAAAAATTAATATTATAAAATTATAAATACAACGGTATACAACGTCTGGTAGTGGTTTAGAATTAGAAATTTATCTCATTTTCTAAAATAATCAAAACAAATATATCTCAAAGCAATTACTTCAGTTTTTCAATCTCATACAAAGAATTTCGCAATAGTTTTAAACGGCTTAAGATCTATAGAAAAATAAGAAGTTCTTCCCCTATCAATGTATTATTGTATGATCGCATAAGCAAACATTTGCCAAATGAAGCGGCCACACTACTCGGCCAATACAGATTAAGGTATGACAACTATTAAAGCAAACATCCGCTAATGTAGTGACCACACTACTCGGACAACATGGATTAGTGGTGTTTGCTGTATGTTTAACCATACCGTTATTCGATTATCACAAACATGATGTAGGTAAAAAAACTATTGTGTATGTTTCACTAAAATTTTTCTAAAATATTAACTATATTAAACAGTCTCCTTCAATCAATAAGGTTAGCTAGAAAAAATATAAACCGAGTAAGAATCACAGGATAAATGAAGCCAGTTCTTCACTTGCGTGTCTGAATAAATGCAGAAACTGACGGCATAAATTTGAAAATTAATGATTCTAGTGACCTTTACGATAACTCTGCTTCGGAAGTTTTTTGCAAAGCTATTGATATAAATATATGAGTGGGCTGGGGTAGTCGTGCAGGCTAAGGCGCTTGCAATAGGTAACCAAGTTAAGCAACGCCGAGCGGTGATTAGCACTTGGATGGATGACCGCCTGAATTGAGTGACCGTCCACCAGGGAAAGCCACGCTGACCGAGACTCCCCTACCCGGGTTTGTGAGACCCGTCAGCCTACTGGAGACAACTGACACCGACCGGGCGTAGGACTGATGACCCTTCCTCCAAGTACTAAAATCAGGAATCGGGATGTGGTCTAGAAAACCACATCTTACAGTCAAAGATCTACAAGGTCTGAGGCGCCAACAGAAAAAAAAGAAAAATGTATATATATATATATATATATATATATATATATATATATATATATATATATATATATATATATATATATATTTATACTTACCTACATACATACATATATCACTTTTTATAAACCAGTTAAAAATTCAGTAGATCTCTATGTAGCTATTTTTCCTAATTTATAAATACATAGACCTGTTATTCATTTATCTACTTCACTCATCTCCTTTTAACTATTCCAAAACTTTTCATTAAAATTTATGTAATTATGTTATTAGGAGTAATTGAGTAATGTAGGAGTAAGAAACTATTTTTTTTTTCATTTAACGCGCTTCAAGTTTTACTTAAGGATTTCAGAAATCATAATTTCCTAACGATCAGTGTATAGATTTTTTTTTTATTCGATATGTAGCAGATACATATATATCAAATTAAAGCTTGTCAGGAAAATTAATTTATACAGCAACACACCAAATGAATTAAACTTACAGTAAACATTACAACAAGCTCAAATACAGTAATGTTAACGAGCTCGAAATTTTGTGTAAAGAAAAAAATATTTCAGAATATGATGAGCAGCAGATAATTACTATGCTAGCTTATACTACGGCTATTTTGATGACAAAAATGAACCTATTTTTGCAATGTAATATTCACCCATAGAAATAAAAAAATATATAGAGAAATATTATACATAATTTCAAAATTAAGTAAGATAATTCGGAAGTTCGGTGTCATAAAACCAATAACTGTTACTAAAATAGTTGTTTTCTTTGAAACGGATCTAAACCCTAACCTATAAGATCTGACTCAAGACTAAACTCCAATCTACCCCTCGGATCTGTCTCCTTACCATTCTTGTGATCCCTCCATCGTCCAGGTCAAGAACTCTACCCCCTCATTTCTACATCAGCGATGCCATAACTACCATTCATGCCATCGTCTACATCAAATAAATCTTTTGATTTCTCATCTTTATTTCTAGTCACTAAAAGTCTATATGTCTTATGATAGGAGAATATTGTCCTATTATAAGATAAATGAACTAACACACACATATATATATATATATATATATATATGCCATATCGCTAGTGTTAGTGCAAAATATCGTAACTATGTAACATTTTTATAACATACCTATTCACCAGAATAGTTTTACACAAAACTTGTTTCAATGGCCTGTAGGCATTATTCTTCACTTCTAAAAAATATATGAAGGATAAAAGTCTAAAATAATATATTTGAAGGTTTCTGGACTGACGTATATTTTAAAGTTCTTTATTTTAATGGATGGATAATCATTTTTAGTTAATTTGATTGTCTTGTTAAGAGTAGCGTCAAATAAATTACAGAATTTTTCATTATACTCATAAACCATAGTTTTAAAACTTGTTTGCTTAAGAATTCCCATATAATGGATATCCATCTTAGAATGCGGAGAAATACAAAAGGAATTTGTCTCGAAGAAGAGGAGAATCAATTAGAATATTTTTAAAGCTGAAGAAACAAACCGCATCTACTTCAAGGAATTATTTTCAAACACATTATTATAAGATTTAAAGGAACTTCTGAAAGGTACTTCGCAAAAAATATCAAAGTCAACAAAAAGAGATCATTTTTTTTCAGAAAACATGATTATATTTTACCATTTTGGGGGGGAGGGAGCTTCAGACCGAAAGCGCCCCCCTCCCCCCTCCCGTAGATCCGCCTATGGCACTACCAGTAGCAATATAGTATTTGGGATTTAGAATATCTATATATCTTGTCCTATGAACTAACCTCTTATCTACAAATACTTACAGTACAACGGGATCAGGGTCGCTTCAATCGGATCGAACTTACGACTAAGAATAACAGAAACCTCTCATCGACACAGATGGTAAACCTCACCAACTAGACAATTGAAACTAAAAATTGAAGATCGAAGGAAAATAGTGTGACGCAATGACTCAAGGCAGAAAACGGAAGAACAAGTGCAAATGAAGTTTGCAAAATATTTTCCATCGCGACCACCTGAAAGAAAATCAAAGCGAAAGAAAGACAATTGTCAACTGTGTAAAGGTCTCCCGATAAGTAAATTTCAATTTTCATTTGATGGTTTATAAACTTTTATAACAATCTGATGGTTTTCTTTAAAATAGTTGACTCGTCCCTCCCCAACAGAAAATACCTCAGACGTAATATAAAACCATCTATTGAATCATTTTCACAGTCTAAAACAATGACTCACAGCATAGGCGCACTTTTCATTCTGGTTGGGTGGGGGGAGATGCACCAGAACCAAAATAGAGTTACGAAGCATTCAAAAGTATTATAGCTTCTTCCAGGGTTGCCAATTCTATCAAAGAGGGATATACCCTTAGGGACATATTTAATATTTTTTCGCTGTTTTAGTCTTTTCTGGGATTTTATGTTTGCCACCTTTTTATAGCATCAATTTTAACAACTTTCAAGGAACATATCAGAAATAAATTGGGCTCCTACCATACACGCAGACTATGGTATAAATAATATATTCAATTATTTTGTTAAGATATTTTCAAGTGTATATATATAAAAAAATCTGGTGTGCGCAACACACAACTTTCACTTATCGCTCTGCTTGAAAATAATTTTTTTCTGGCAATGTTGGGCTGTTATACAATTTTTGAAGTGCATTTTAAACGGAGCTAAAGCTTAAAGCTTATAGATAACAAACCATTAAATAACATAATAATATAATTAAAAAAACTCTATTTATTATATCGAAGGCAGGTAATTAATCTAGTTACTCCATCTGTTTTTATAAACCACATAACTTCAGTTTCTGAGCCTTTCAGTTGACAGAATGACTTAACTCCAATTTCAAAATTTTTGAGTAAAGTAATTTTAGTGATATTTCTAGTTAGAAAAGTTATATCTATAAAGACAGTGATTAAGTTGATTCCAGAGTGGGTGATTGCAGTGTTGAAATATAGAACTGTGAATTAAGGTATATTAATCTTGCCACTAGAAACATCACTAAAATTAATAATAAAGAATGTTGAAATTGGAGTTAGTTATTCTGTCAACTGAAAAGCTCATATATGCCTACAGAGATTTAAAAGTACATAAATGCCAAAGAATATTGGGCATTTAAGCCCTGTAAAATGACATCAATGAGGATAAGGCCTAATTGATATTATATACCACTTAATTATACAATGATACACCAAGTTTGATCAAAATCGTTAGAGCCATTTTTGAGGAAATTGTAAAAATCTGTTTCATCATTGATATAAAGTGGCACTTCAGGTTAGCCGATTTTAATGAAAAAGTTGCTGTCACACTTAAGGCATATACCGTATGACTTTTCGTTTTTTAGCTAGACTGTTAACATAAACACACAGAGACCATTTTGGGGTACATGGTTATTTGGACTCAGAAGACCTCAAAACATGTATTTCCGTTGAAAATACAGTTTAAAAAATCTTCATGATCGCAATACTTTCCCTTACTATATATTACACCTTTAGATAAGTAAAATTTTAAAAAAACATATAATTATATAAATAAATTTATTTTTAGATAGTGAATATTATATTTGCTCGTTTCAGAATGATTATGTTGAATTTTTCATATAGTATAAAATCGAGCAATTTTTTCTTTTTCGGTCCATTTCCCCCTCCCAATCAAAATCTGCCTGTGCCAATGGTTCCCACTGAAGTTGTGGAGAGGGAGGGTAGGCAACATATTTGACTAAAATTGCTGCTAAGAGTAAATAGAAGCACAGTAATGAGTAAGGGGACTTAAAGGGACAAAAATCAAAAGAACAATTTTCAATCTGTCACAAAAAAAAACTTATTTAAAAAACATATGAATAAAAAATTGTTTATTAAGACAAATAACTCATAGCAAACAAGTTATAACAAAGAACTGGATTAAAATTTGACAAGTTGGATTAAATAAACAGCACATATAACAGAAAGTGGATACAAAAAATTAAATTAAAGTAACCCAAGTTAACAAACACTTAAAGAAGGATGTAATATCAGTAAGGATCGACATTTTATAAAAATAAACAGTAAGAAATTGAAGTTTATACTTACCCAACTCAAAGATTTTAATTAAATAACTACACTTATTTATATCAGACATATAAAATTATATAAGCATATTTATCAATTATTCTGATAATTTATAAATTACCTGTTTATTTCATTTCTTCATTTTTAATTAAAAATAAAAACATTTTTTGAACACTTGATAATATAGTAATGTCACTTACCTGAAACAAAATATTTCTTATTATAATTAATCATTTAAAGAGAAAGAAAAAATGTTTAACATATTTTTTTTTCTCTTTGGTTGTTTTTTCTCTTTGTTTTCAGAGAATATTGAATATTGAAAATAAAGACTTATCATTACCTGAAAAAATAAATTAATTTCAATTGTATTAGTAAAAACCATAATAACAGATAATACGATAATTTAAGAGCATATTTATTTTTATAAAATTATTTAAAATTAATAATTTAAAAATATATAGTGACTCTACAATGAAGATAATTTGGTAATGGAAAATAAAGGATAACTTAAAATCAGGAAAAAGAAATAGAATTCTCTACTAACCCATTAGGCATTTGTATATATACAAGTACGTACGTACAGATTGAGTAGTAAAAGTTCATTTTTCTGAATAATTGCAAACAATAAAGTGTTTTTTTTTTTAATTTTTACCAGGTATGAAATTCGAGAAATGATACAAAAAATAAAGCTGGTTCAAGAATCTTCTGAAAAAGCAGAAGCAGAAGGTGGAACCAAATGCGCAAAACAAAATAATGGTACTATACTTCAAGCACCAACACAACAGAACAGCATAGGTAAGATACCATCTCTCAATCTTCAATTTCAGTGATCTATAATAACATAATGCAGCTTAATAATTATATTTATTTTTTGTTACTATCAGTGCTTCAATCTAACAAATTTTCTAATATTTAGAAAAAATATTTTTAGGCACCTTATTAGTTACTTTTTTTTAATTAGTTGCTTTCTCTTACTTAATTCAAATCATCCATACATTATTTCTAATGCTTAATAATGAAACTGAATACAAATTTGAATGATCATATATTATGCATGAAAGTTTTAACTTGGAAAGCTAAGCACATCAATATAATTATATCAATAGTTCTACAAAACCGAACAAAAATACTTCATTTATCATTTTATGATCACAATTGATGAATAGATATAAACCAACAACGAAGCTCAAAAGAGTACAAAGGTGTTGAAGAGTTCAATCTCTATTCAAGCAATATTCTAAATTAATTAGCTTCATTCTGATACAAATAGATTTTTCTTTTTTGTCACAATTTCATTGGTCAGAAAATCTCCGCTGCTGATACTTTTTGCCATCCCTTTATAAAATTAACAGTTTTGCTAGTAAACTGTTGAAACCTATTTTCTGAGTTCGTTTACCTAACTATTTTTTCCATAGATAAAAGATTTTATTATTACATAAAAAGGCCAACTTCCTTTGAAAATGTTGGATTTTTTGTAACTGATTAATTAGAAATGAACATTATTATAGTCTTTGAACAAAATAAATAAGTACATAAAAAAACAAAAAAACATAAATCATCCACTCTATAGCGTAAATACTTAATAAATATACAATATCCATATTGGTTAGAGAAATAATATGACAGTTGAAAATTTTCCTGACAAGTCAACCTATATATATGTGTATATGTGAAGCAGTTCTAACTTAACTTAACGTAATGGATATCCTAGAAACAGAACCAAGCTAGTCTGTTTCTGAATGTTGAACCAATTAGAAATAACTCTTATCTTAGTACTTTCTTTGATGAACACTCAGGCATAACTTGCAATGATTACAAAAACAAGTCTAGTAACAAATGAAGAGATCCCAAAGATATCTTCCCAATGTAACAATTGTCAAGAAATTATTAATTAGTAATTAGTAATTAATAATATTACTAACTGATATAAAACAAAAAATCGTTATACGACTGAATCAAAATTGAGACAGAGCCGGTTAACCAACTGAATAAATAGTGAATAAAAATCATTATTAAATGTACATGTCTATTAGGTAAAAATATAAACACAATACTATAATTACTCTTCTTCTTTTACTAAGTTTAAACTGTAGTTGTAAAAAATTAATGACTATGGAATATTTAAGGAATAAAAAAAATATTTTTAAAAACTTTCTAAATAATAGGTTTTTTTTAATTTTGAGAATCATGAACATTTTTAATTAAATAAGCTTTCTATTTTATTTATTTTTCATTAACATCTTTTAAGTGTGGATTCTGATCCTCAGAATGACAGAAATGAATGAATGAATGAAATTGATGTAAATCAATTTTTCTTTTTTTCCAGAAAGTGAATATTTTGTGAAGATGTATATATTATACTTTTTATCATTAAATTATGTTTACAAAATATTCAATATAACCAAAAACAGAATAACTACAACTACTACACACATCCACAGAAATAAGAAATATACTAATTCTAGCTTATAGTTGTTGTCATCAAAATTTATTTGCTTTTAAAAGTAAGCTTTACAGAAGATTTTTTATATACAAATCCACATGTATATTTATGTTTGTATAAATGAACATTTATTTTTTGTATATCTAAAAGAACTAAGTTAGGCCAAAATAATTTATTTCATGTTACAATGGTGTATCTATACCAGAGGATATTAATACGTAGACAAATAATGATACCTTAAAAAGGAAATGTGATATCTAAATGACTGTTGCATTGCTTCAATGTGATGTACTGCTACAGCCATTTAATAACATCAATTATGATGAATTTTCCTCTGTCCTTAGCATAGTCTTCAAAAGGAATATTAAAGGTATAGCTAAGAGGTAATCTTGTCAAGACACTGTAGTTCTTGTTAAATCACAAGTAGATCACTGGGTTTATCACTCTAACACTAACACTCTTTATGGCCTCTTTTCTTCTCACCAGTATCAGCACCATCGTAGTTTCAAGATTAAACAACTAACCACATTTAATTGACACAATTCACATTTGTACTTGATAGTGGTTTTTTACTATACACAACCCATCCATTCTTGCAAAACATTGTATAATAATTAAAAGAGATAAACATTATTAACATCTAATTGATTCACATTTGAGTAAAATGGACTGAAATCAAACCGATTTACGGAGAAACAATATTATTACAAAAAACCAAACAGAGTTTACATCAATATTAATAATGCAATTAGAACTCAAGAAATAAATAAATTAAACAGATCAAAATTATATTAAATAGCTTGAAGAAATCTATATGGTGTAAGAAATCTATATCACCTATCTATATGGTGTCATAAGGTATAAATACTATACAGCAGACTTTCCGACGTTAAAACAGACATCTTGACAGATGATCATTACGTATATTTCCCATAGATCTTCTTTAATATCTTACATGGAAACAGAAATAATTTACTACCATCATTGAAAACTGATCAGGGGTGATTAAAATGTTAGACTCAAAAAGGCATTTTATTCAGCCATTATAACAGTTAGATTAAATTTGAAACATATTTATGTTTATAAAATTTAGAATAGTGGTCACAGAGAAGTTGGTAAGTTAAAAAATGGTCCTTCTCAGTTATTTTTATTAACTTCATCATACCAATTTACATTTCTAAATCTTTTTATGTAGAAGAGAGTTACGAGTTACCAAGAAAACATGGTGTATCTCTGTGTGCTGAATGCTTGGGAGGCCATCACAAAACAGATTTAATTAGGACCATTTTTTTACTTATCAACTTATATTCTATGACCATGGATAAAGATATGTCCCACAATACTTTTAATGGAATGATTTCCTAATTATTTAGGACGTCCTTAGTGAAGACACTGGAGCTGATCATTAATCTTCTTGTTAAGAGTACAAGTATCTACTCCTAATAGTTGGAGAGAATATAATATTAAAATGAAGAAAAAGTAAAAGTTGCATAAGTCCTTGCAATTGTGAGGACTTCCAAAATGGTTTTTAATTTTATTAACAAGGAAATCATAATAATTTTTCTTTATCTATTTGAATCGCAAATAGATTATTTAGACTAGGTATATAGTTCTACACTATAGACTTCTTAAAATATATGCTTAAAAAAAAATTTTTGCTGCACATAAATTAAATCAGAGAAGCTTTAAATCAATATTGGAATTTTTCTACAATTCTATATAACCTAAGGCAAATTTAGTAATTTTCCAAGACTTACTACACAGATTGTAATATATTGATGACTAGAATATTTTAAGTATGGTTATGCATACAAGCTGATTTTCTTTGAATAGTATACAGGAACAGAGAATAGCCAATTTACTTTTCATTATTGGTGTGTTAGGCTTAACTTTGTGTCCTCTAACTAAGGAAAGAAGGGTGGGTTTTTCTACAGAATATCAATCTATTTTAACCAGAGTGAGAAAGTCGATCCATCCTATGAGTTTCCTACAAAATAAATTTTAATCCGAATTTGAAACAAGCCAGATTTGAACCAGCACCACCTCTGACTTGAGCTTGCTAAGATGGTGGCATAAAACATTTGTCCACCACAGCCTCTACTTTTACAAACTCCATATTTCTTAAATTATATGAGGATATTTTGTTAGTCTTCTGATCCTGTCTTCATTTAGGACTATGTGGGTACCCAGTTTAATCTTAACTTCAGCAGCTGATAAGTGATAGCATTAAGAGAATATGGATGATGTCCTTTGCCTTCCTAATAGAGCATGTTAGGACTTTCTATAACAAGCTCATCTTAGAATTTTTTATAAAGAAAAGCATAAAGCCAATAGTAATTCTGAAGTATATTGCAAGACTTTTAAATCTTTGAGAGAAGAAAAAAAATTACTTTTCATTAAATAAATGTAATAAAAAATTGTATTTCCAAATCTACTAAATTTTCAATTTAAAATTTAAATGTACTATTATCCTTAAGCGGAGAGTACAAAGAAGGTTTAATCTTTGTTTATATTGTTTATATTCAAATTAAGACAATATATCTAATTAAGACTTTAAATACTAATAAAATAATGCCCATAGGTCGAGAAGGATGTGAAAGCCCTGGAAGAAGGCCAGGAAAGAAGCACCTGACAACAGTGATTGCACAAGATGCAGGAACGGACAGCGACACCAATAGCCATTGCGCCCTTATCCTCTGCGATGGAGCGGATACATCGGGAGCAAATGGTAACAACAATTATGAAATGGGGGAACTTAACAGGCAAAGGACCTGACCACTCATTTGGCTTATCAAGAGGGCACACGGCAAGTTGAGGTTTTAGCATGCCTAGCCCTCGGCGCCTGATAATTGCGCGAAAAAGAATATTCTATCTCCCAATTTCTAAACCCACAATTATTATAAACAGATTAAAAACTGCTGATGCAATGTACTATTATGATCGTGAATATCACAGATCTAAGTACTGAAAATAAACAATGCTTCTAACTGTAAATAATATTTTAAATGTAACATACGTAATCATGAAGAAAATTTTAAAAGAAAAGCGGAATAATGTAATTCTAAATTCTTAAAAGTTTACTACAATTAGTTAACTAATTTCATATTGTCAAAAGGAAGCTGAAAATAAACTCTTTACTTTGCACATAAATGAGCTTTCATTGACAAGAAATATATATTACATTTTGGTCTTGTCATTAATGTACATATTCTAAATCATTAAATGATAATTATTTCTTTATTTATATGAAATATTAAAACATGCTAATAGTCCTTGAACCACTTATTACAAGTGAACTCAAACTGAATAACAGAATTGCTAGGAGAAAAATTTTACATGCTGATTATGCAAATATTTATTTTTAATAGCATGACAATAATTTTTTTAATTAAACTTTCGATAATGGTTACTATTTCTATTAATAGAGTTTGTTTAAATAAAATGTGAAATGGTGATTTCTCACTGTCATCCTAAATAAAATAGAAATTAAAAAAAAATTTGGTGTATTAGCTTCTCATTTAATGAACTAACCTTTCATTACAACATTTGAATATCTAATTAACATAGTAAATGTTTAACTCAGAAATGCAGAAAATGATTAAAATCAAAAATATGTTATTCTATATTATTATGTTGTGAAGATTAGACAGAAGCGTGGGTTCACATTTCCTTTAAAAAATATACAATCTACCTATCATTTAAACATTGTTCAAAATGATGAATAAAACTTACAAAGATATGCAAAAACAATTATTCTAATTCTAATTTCCACGTCAATAATTCATTATAATCCAATAAAAATTAAACAATTATAATAAGGATAATATATATGTAAATGTATCTTTCAAATTCTACATAATTCCTTTTTTTAAATAACTATAATAATTATTGTATATTTTACATTCAATTGTAAATTGTGTAACCTATACTCATTATTAAAATGTTTAAGTGTTTAGCCTATAGAAAAAAAATGAACTGTTGTAAACACCAAGTATAAAATATTTTTATTCAATGTTTTGAATAATTACAACCTTATATTTAATATTTAAAATTATGTGAATAATGTATTAATATGCACTATTATTTTTTTACTTCTGATTGATTAATATTGAGATATGCACGATCATTGAAATAAACTGAATCAATGGTGCTAAATAAAATTACTAGACTAGATGTTAGAAAATTTAGAATGCTTCCCTTTAGAAAACCCTGTTACAAAAATTAATTTTAACGCCTAATTTTTTCAATGCCAATATTGTTCTTTGGTCACTTTCCTGCATGAAATTAACGAAGCACACCAATAGGCCAATTAGGAAAGCTTACTAAAAAATGATTTGTATATAATGTGAAAATATAAGTTGATGAAATTGTATTCTTTATTTTGCTTAATACATAGAACTTAGAGCATTTGTGTCATATTTGTAAACATTTATTTGACTAAATATTTATCGGTAAATATGTCTTTAAAAAATAATAAGAAATAGATTGTGTATTTGTAATAAAAATAATATAAATTATTTAAAAATTAAAAAAAAAATATTTATATGTAAAAGAAAGAAAAAAAAAGTTCAAATAAAGTGTAGACACTGCTTGAGCTTAGAAAATTTTAAATGTGCAGTATGGGCTGTGAAAAAAAAAGAAAAAAAATGGATACCTTAATTCTATTTTTAAATTATGTATATAAATGCTAAATACTTTATTTCAATTTAATAAAGCAATCTTCTTTTAATAGCATTACATACATTTCATAATTTCATTTAAATTTATTGTTTAATGTTTTTCTAATTAAATTAAGACATAATAAAAATATTGAATGATTAGTGCGACATTTTGAAATCTAGAAAACTATAACAAGTTGATAAAAGTAATTATCAAAATAAAAAATAACAAACTGAATGTTAATAAGTGTTACAATGGGGGTCCATAAAGTATTTATTATCGGTGTAGTGTTTTAGTGCGCATTAATTATACACAAAAGACTTACCATTCAAATGGTAAACAGTCAAGAGTATGAGGTTGTACAAAGTATATGTATTTATTGTGCTTCATTCTAGATAAGTGTACAGATTCATTTGCTAAAATAATGAGCCAAAAAATTATAATATTAGTCTTTTATTTTTTTAGTAAACTTTACAAGCAAAAGTATAGTCGCCATAGGCAGACAGGGTTAATTATAAAGCAGCAAATTGCCTAGAATATTTGTATGTAACTAAAAATGACATTTAACCATAAGCAAAAGTCTGTATATAAAATTCATCCTTTATCAGTTTGTTCATTAATTTATGTAACTCATACTATTATTTAATTATATTTTTAATAATTCTTAAATGTATTATAAATATATATATTAAATATTAATTTAACATAGATATATTTTATAAATATATGCTGTTTTTATAGTTGTTATTAGCTTTGTATTAATGACCCAAAACAACCGCTTTTTTATCATATCACAACATTAAGAAACTAGGAATAGTTTTAAGTTACTAAGCAAGCTTTATATTTAAATAAAGACTTATAAATTCATTTGCCACATGGCTAACTACTAAACTAAGTGCTTACGACTTTGTGATTCATTTTTTTTAGAGTGCTAAGCAGTCAGAGCCTACATTGTCCCATGTTAACATCAATTTGAGCATTTTACACATTCATATTGCAATACAGAGACTTCCAAGAAAGATGAACAATCCACACTGGGTGAATACAAACTATAGACAAATTTTAGGCAAATTAAAAAAAGAGTTTCTAAAATATGTATTTTTATCACCATTTTTCTTTGTGAGGAAGAGTTGATATAAATTAAATATATTTAGACAGTAGGGAAGGTACAGCTAATATGACAATTGTTGTCACAAAAAAATTTAAAAACAAAAGAAATAACTTTAGATAGAATAATTGAAAATTTTGCCAGGAAAATAGCTCCTAAGGCTAAACTTTAAAATTCTCATTCAAAGAGATGTGAATGTTTCATTTAGTTTAAAAATATTCATTGAATAAAATATTTCATTTCTGTACCCTGGAGAATTAATCCAGACACCCTATTCACACAACTGTTACATTGGTGAAAAATAATTTAACATGATTTGCAGCATTCATATGATCATAAGTCCGTCATGATCTAGCTAACTCTCTCATTATTGAAACTGACTATGAACCTTTCCAATAAACTTAAGAAATGCTATTTATAGTATATATATATATATATATATATATATATATATACATATATATATATATATAATATATATATATATATATATATATATATATATATATATATATATATATATATATTTATATATATGCAGGCGTGTGAGAAACAGTCAGGTAATCAAGTGACATAAGTAAGTACATCTAATTAGAAGTAAATGGTTTAAATGCTAGAAGGACAATATAGATTAACTTAGATTATATTTAAAATCAGAGCTTGAAATGTAAAAAAAATCTTTTATTTTTAAAATGTTTCAGTATCATCGGAATTTTAATTGTTGGTGGTTTATCAGTTCTTTTAGAACTAGAACTTTTTCCGTGCAACTTTCCAGTTAAGGTTTTACAGAACTTTTATTTTTAAAATACTTTTATTTAAAAGTTCTGTAGATTTCTCTAAATATTCGATCTGAAAAATGACTTTTAATCATAGCTACTCAAATAAACAAATTATAATCATGTGTAATTCATTTAAGCCAATTATAACTCTAATGTAAGTCCAATTACTGTTTATTTTTCATTTAACAGAACTTTAATAAATAAAAGTTAAACTTTTACTATAAAGCTGGAACTTTGTTACAAAAAAGTTCCATAGGAACTTTTATTTTAAGAACGTTTTTCTTCCTTTAACAGGAACTGTTAAAATGAAACTTTTTTCTTAGAAAGTTTCAATTTATGTTTAAAATTATATAAAAATTCAATATTATGATGTAGAAATATACCATAGAAACGGAAAATAATTTTTAGGTATAAAGGCATAACGATTTCTGACTGTCATGACTAAATTTTCAAAAAAATAATTACCTAAATCAGTGGGAAAAAGTCAATAAAAATAAGTCATCATTAATTCAATTTACAATAAAGTTTTAACAATAAAGATAAGACCCTGCATGAATAAGGTCCTGGATCAATTTTAAACCCCAATCTTCTCATACATAATTTGGGGTATGTTTACTTTATTATTTTACAATTCTACCAATAATTATTCACACAACCCAACTGATTTTATTGTAATAGTGATCTTGAAGGTGTAATTTATGCACCATTTACTTTCAATTAATAATCATGATTTGATTTCTCTAATTTCCATAGTAAACTAATGGAAAGATCTAGTATTTACAAATTTAATAGATTTCAAGCCACAAGTACCATTATAGTATCCAAGTATTACCTGTATGGAAGTTTTATACAAGTGGTATCTGTATGGAAGTTCTATAATAGGAATATGCAGATTTTTCAAAAACGCATTAAAAGGAAATGTGTGGTCGAGACAAGAGCTGACATCATAACATTCGTCAACATTCGACGTTTCATGAACAAGTTTGACCCAAGTGATTGTGAACCACGCATAACCGTGGGGTCCTGATCGAAATAATTAATTTCTTTTTTAATTATAAAGCATCTACAGCTACTAAATGTAAACACCTATCAAGAAAAAAAAAATTTGAATTACAACTAGAGAATTTTTTTCTCTATAATCAGTGCCGCCCTGGGAGATCCGGCGCCACCGGGCAATGACGTCATCTCCCCCTCCTAAAAAATTTAATTTATTTCTTAAATTATTTTTTATAATGTAATATTTGAATTTTATTTCATTCAACATTGTTCTTATAAGGTTACTTTATTGATAGGCTAAAATTGTTTATTTTAATACTTTTATATTTTTTTTTTAATTTCTAAAAAGCAGCAAGCGCCACTAGAGATCAGCCAGTGCCCCTAACGGGCGCCCCTCAAGGTCGGCATTAATTTTTTTGTATTTTATACTTTTTTTCTCTTGTAACAAGCCTTCACGGACTGCTGTATTTCTTTCTTTTTTTCAGAGGAATTACCGTTATATATATAAATAAAATAAAATAAAAAAATTGCTCCCCAAAATAACATCCTGTATCCACTGGTGAAGCCCAACGATCGTATTATTTCGAAATATTGGCAATATGTCAATGTGAATTTGTAATCGATGATAAATTTTTTATTTCAAATTACAAGAAAACCAAAGTTCTGTTCTCAAATTATAACTATTACATGAACTCTTATCAGAAACAAAACGTGTAACTACAGATCTGTTCCTTCTATTTTTATTATTAAAAATACGTAATATAATCTATTAAGATATATTTTATAAGTAAAAGTACTTTTGAAGCAGATGTTGGTGAGGGGGGAATGGGGAAGGAAGAAGCTCATCAATTGCTAGAGGTAGGCCTGATTTAGTGCACCACTAGTCAGGTTGAAGTGAAGACGTCAAGGAAGAGACCGCGTGATAGATGGCTTGACACAGAGGAAGCAGATTGAAACATTTTTCACCATACTTCAACCTATTAGTTTCTAACTAAGGCACTGCCGTTGAAATACTTCAGTGCATTACTAAATATAAACATTAACTACTATTCTCTAAAAAATAGATAAGACAGGGACCATAGAGGAAATAAATGTAATCAGAAGAAAAGGAAACGTAATTATATTGCATCAGAACCTACAGCGAATTAAGTTTCTTCATGCCCCACATGATTTACACTAGTTAAGGTACAAAAATCCTAAAAAGGGCTTTATAAATAATTTAGTTTAATAAAAAAATAAACAACTTTTTTTTTTCAAGAACACGGTCGTGTGGCAATCGTTAATATTTTGACTATGAGATATTATCTTTCTTATCTACTATATCCATATTATTCATTGAACACTAAGAATTACTTCGGGTCTGTCTTATCGGTGATCGAAATATCTCAACAACCAGGAAGCAAATTAATCTGGTACGGTGCGTATCACGCAGGTTTCATTCACTATCTGACTGAGTAGAAAACGATATTTTCATATATAAAGAAGGAAAATTAGAAATTCTAAATGATATAACATAATCACTTAAAACAACTAATCACCACACGTTTTCCTCATTCACCCAGGGATGTGCAAAAGGGAAGTTCATACTGGTTTTGAATGTTTGCGGAGGGTGAATTTCTACGTTGTTGTGATTTTTTGGAATGAAAAGTTTCAATCCAAGAGATAAGAGAAAGAGCATGGATCACACTAGCCTACGATTTTTCCAATTCTACTATCGGGTTGTATGTTTTTAGGAAGAAACGAGTAATACATGTTTTTTTTTTTACATGTTTGACCTTGGGGAAGGATGGGCACATTCATGTAATCTCTTAAATTAATACGTCTTTCGTTACTGTCCATTTCTTTTTATGTCAGTATATTTTCATTATTTGTTTATTTATAAGAGTTCCACGTTCTGTTTTAGATCGATAAGAGTTGCGCAAAATGTTTTTATCCCGATAAAGGTGTCGTAACAAAAACAGTTTGAAATTTGCTGGTCTATAAAACAGATGCTTACTAAGAGACCACATTGTACAAAACAAAGCATGTGTTACTACATATGATTTATTACTCTGACAAACAGGTTTGTACCTACATTGGCCATATGACTACAGATGATTTTTTTTTCCAAGTATGTTATAATTGTGATTATTATTTGTTTTGATCGTGATTTCTATTTACAATATTCTTGGGAGACAGTTTGATCATAGGAAATTGTGATAGAATTACATATTTAGGTACACATTGTCGAACTTAACAGTTCCGGAGAGAGCATCTGAAAAACAATGGAACAATGAAAAACAAAGTATAACCTTTCTAAATGAAATTATACTTATGGTATCCAAGATTTGGAGGCAATAAGAACAAGATGCCAGAAGATTCTACCCTCTGAACTATTTTGCTTCCCCTTCCTAACAGGACTGTAGATTGTATTATTGCTTTAAATACATATTAAATACAGGGGTGTAGGTTGAAGTGTTGTTTTAAATATATTTAAGAAGCATATCTATCATTGGTCAAGATCTAAAACTTCAAAGTGGTTTTGATATATAGCCTTCCTTACACATAAGAAAATTATTTTTATACCTTGGCTGGTAACTGAAGGCTGGCGAAGAATAAGTGAACAGCAATGCAGTGGAGGAGTGGTGATGGCCTTTACTATCTAAAACAGAGATCTTCAAACTTTTTGGTCCACGGGGCACATTGATATCTCCAAGTTCCGAGGGCCACAACTTGTGATGAAAAAAATATCTTGTCTATAAATGATACTTCAGTCGTGAAATGAACTTTCTAAGAGAAAAACCCATGCAATAAATGTAGCAACCTCTTATATGAGTAATTTGATAAATTTCATATTTTTTTAAAACGTTTTTAAAATTTTACCATGTAATCAACTATTGCGGGTCGGACTGGAAGTGCTTTCGAGCCGGATCCGGCCCCCGGCCGTAGTTTGGAGACACTAGGTCTAAAGTACATACGTATGCTAAACTTACAGTCTCTACTAATTCACAATATTTACTTATTAATGTTGTTTAATAATGTAGGTCTCTAGGGTGAATTCATGTTCTGCATCATATTACTAAATATTGAACATTAATGATAATTTAATATGTATTCTAAAATTGCAAGACAGAATGACAAAAAAAATAAAATAAAGACTCACCTTTATATCATCATTCAAGTTTATCACAGAATCCAAATTGGAACCTCCAATCACTACCTAAAATAAAAAATTAAAACATTATAATATTTATGTTTTGATCATCTGCACGCTAAACATCTAGGTAAGAGAATCCCAAACGATGGTATGTGAACGAGCAATAAAAATTGATAAAAATATTAGTCCGCGGTACAAACTCCTTTTTATCGATTTATTAACATCCGCCTGAAACTTCGTAGTTTCGTCTCATCGTAACCTACAACTATTTTATTTACGAAAAATCTTGGAATTGGGGCATTTTCTATCTGGAGGGGGACAAACTTTGTCTATTTAATTAGATACTAAAAACTCGTAAATACTCATTTGCTTTCTATTTGAATCGTAAGATAATATGATCACAAAATCGAGAAAAAGGTGCTCAGCAAAAATATTGGATCATTTGTCCTATATAATCTCGTTATTTTGAAATTTTGGGGGTGTAGGTGACGCCAAACGGCAGCTTGAAGAAGAGTTCTTTAAGATGATGCACTCACAGAATAAAACTTATAAAGCCTCAAATGCCGCATTCACTGAGTACTAACAGTTTTAATGCACTTCACTTACTCGAGATTATTCCTCGAAGTAATACCTCTCGAATCGGGATCCGTTATTTCTTCATGAAATTCGCTTTCTTTTCATACCTAGTTTCTCATAAACCTTCTCTGCTTAGAGGTGGAAAAGAGGCTTAAGTATACTGTATACACTAGCCTCTTAACAAGAATAAATCAGTAGAATAGACAGCCATACTATTGAAATATTTAAAATCACAGATATCTTCATTACCAATTACTAGCCTCTTAATTTCTAAACTCTTAGCTGACTGCTGAGGAGTACGTTCGTGAGGGACCAGTCTACTGCTCTTTTTCACCTTCCCCATGGAGAGTAGATGGCGACTAACAAAATCTTTCGACACAATACACTTCCCGGCAAGTTCGCGAGTACTTGTGGACGGATTTGACTGAACAGCTTCCTACAGAACCTCATCAATATCCATCAATGGTCGCCCGGAGCCCTTCTTCCTGTCGTCGTATCCTCACTGCGAAATTTCTGTTACACTGCAAAAGACATGTTCCCTTGCAAAGGTCGGGTAATTTAAATTTCTTTTTTATATTGTTAGGTATGTATTGAATATAAAAAAATCAAGTTTCAACCCTTGAAAGATTTGTGGGTTCCCTGCAGTGAAACAAAAACCATGAAATTTCGATTTTTTTTTGGTTTACACTAAACATCTCCTTTTTAGTGCGACATAGATAAAAAATGACTATTTTCAATTTTAAATCGCTTAAAATTATTTAACATTTTTGCAAATAACTGTTTTTTCTAAACCAAACAGGAAGCGAACTAACGATCTTTCAAAATTTACCCATTTTATTCTTCACAATAGTGCTTTTTCAGTTTTGAACGGAACGATTCTGTGACTCCATTTTGAACCCCATCCAGGGAATTTGGACGTTTTCATTGCAGATAATGAGCCAATGAATGGAAAGATAGACGGTAGTGGAGATGTGTTTTGAGAAGTATGTTACACAATGGACCAGACCCAGGAGGATAGGAACCTTGTCCCATAAATTGCATATAGTTATGTTCCTTTTAACTATTTATTTAAAAAAAAAAGCCAATGCTCCCACAAAAAAAAGTGGCCGCAAATAGTGTCTGGACATTGTGGATTGACATCTTTGACTTGAGTTAGTTTTTCGTTTTTTTTCAGTTAGTTTCCAAATGAGATTCAGCAGTTCGATTAATTTCGTCATGATTGGCCTTTTATTAAAGCTGATAGTAAGAAAAAAATAAAACATGAAGAATAAATGGCCTTGGCAATAAAAATCATCAATAAATTCAATTTGATTACTTGTATAGCACTTTATCTATGCGATTTATGAGTACTGAATGATGTGGCATACACTGGCATAATTTGACATTAAAAGTAACAAGAAAACCAGTAATTCTTGATGACTAATTTCATTAAAATAAGTGGAAAACAGTAAAAATGAAATTATAAGAGTTTTTCGAATTTCAAAACATTAATTTCTGTTTAGCTATTAGTATTTAAGTTTTTATTTAATTTAATTATTTATTGAGAAATATTACAACCTGTCATAATTACGATCATTTGTAATAGTTTTCAGAGAGAAATCTTGTGCAGGGGCAATATGGTAACCAATGAAGGTCTACTGAGGTGCAATTGTTGCTTTTTGAAAACATTGAAGTTGTTAAGTTTAGAAAAATATGTTACCTATAAAGCTGTAGTAAATTGTATGTTTTTAAATATATAATTTAAAAATTTGAGCTAAAACACCTATAAAAACAGATACTTAAAAAAAAACAAAAAATTATACATTTTTTTTGTGAATTTTCAAAACATTACCCATTTTGAAAGCTCAACAATTTGCTTCCTCTTGGGTTTAGAAAAAAATGTTATGTACAAAAATGTCTGATAATTTTAAGCTGTTTTAGATTGAATATAACCAATTTTTATTTATCTTGCTTTAAAAATGAGATGTTTAATGTAATTCAAAAATTTTTCGAAATTTAAATAGTTTTTGGAGCACAGCAGCGAACCCACAAAGCTTTTAAGTGCCGAAACTTGGATTTTTTATATCAACTACATACCTAACAATATAAAAAAGAAATTTGAATTAGCCGGTCTATTGCAAGGTAGACACCTTTTTTTGTGCTAATTTTACTGGGCTATATCATGTTGGAGGGAAAAAGGTGAGCAGTTGGTAATCAGATGTTGACATCTATCTTACCAGGACAACAAAACACGAGATACTCGTATTCTCAGTGTTATCTAAAATTTTTGGCCTCAAAAACTCATTCTTAAAACCGGGATGATCCAGAAAATGTCTTCAGAAGTAGGGAGGGATAAAAATAAATCATTTTAAAACTTGATATTTGATTTAACTTCCTAATTTTCCCCCCAAGAAAGAAATCCTACTGTTTTATGTAAAATTAAAAAAAAAATACATCATTAGTAAACGTTTCCCGAACTTTTAATGTTAATTAGCTAATATTCAGTGCCTGCATTAGGGTGGGGCAACCGGGACAATGGC
This sequence comes from Nezara viridula, assembly GCA_928085145.1. Classification (NCBI taxonomy): domain Eukaryota; kingdom Metazoa; phylum Arthropoda; class Insecta; order Hemiptera; family Pentatomidae; genus Nezara; species Nezara viridula. The sequence continues at coordinate 77,292,560 of OV725081.1, forward strand.
CCGGGACGAAAAGAAACAAAAAATACAAAACGTAATAACATAATTAATTTTAGCCAGTCAATAAAGTAACTGTATCAGAAAAAATGTTAAATGAAATAAAATTCAAAAAATTTTCATCATATTATTCCCATTAACTTAATTAAAATCAAATTCTTAACAAAATAAAAATATGTAGGTTGCTAATTTTGTAATTTGAAGAGTAAAAGAGAAAAATAGGCAAACTATTTTCGTTTTCAGTTGAGTTAAAAAATGAATTTAAATTGAAAATTGCATTCTTCCAGGGAGATACAATGAGAAAAAATAAATTCAATACACATTATCTAAAGCTTTTTTCGGATTTTAACAAATCGAAAGAATGCAACTTTTCATTCCGTAATTGAGAGGAGTACAACTGTTTTTTTTCTGATTCTTGATTTAAATGTCTTATAAATATAAAGAGTAAGAAAATATATTTACAGTAGTATTATAATAAGCAATTGTCTGTCCCAGGCAGCGAATTTTGAGCATGTTTTTTTTAAGTAAAAAATATTTTTTCTACTTTTTGGGTTTGACATTATTCAGAGTGGCTACCAGACAGTCAAAGAAAAATTCCCTGACATTTTCCTATTTGATGATAGTTTCTCCTGACCAATATGTCTGGAGACACAAATATTAAAAATTGTAATTTATAAATAAATTTATTTTTATTACATGAAAAAAGTGCTGCAAATTATTATATAATGGTTTATTATTTCCAAACAATTGTATGTCAAAAGTAACATTACTTAACATTAGGAAAAAATGAGTAAAACGTGATTCCTAATATTGCACTAAATATTTTTTTATTTCATCATTAGCAATTTTCTAAGAAAAATAAAAATGAAAAACCTTGGTGCACTAAACTAAACACCTGTTTATAATATTGGGTTGTCCGGAAAATAATCTAGGATTTCGGTTTAAAAAGAAAAAAGAAATATTTAAAACTGTTTTATTTAATCAAAATAGTACCCACTACTATCAAATAATTTCTGCCAACATGTTGACAACTTTTTCATACCCTTGGAATAGAATTTCCGTTTACAATTTTTATTTCTTTAGAATTTTATCGAACATCTTCACAATTGATAAACTCCACCAGCACATTTTCTAATTTCCTTTGTCAATTAAATTTGTTCACATAAGTAGTGGTCCAGGTGTCTAAAAAAATTATAATCCGTACGCGAGAGGTCCGAAGAGTAGGGCCGGTGTCATGGAGCCGGACTTCAACAGTTTTTGTGACATAACACGCGAGACATGTGGCCGGGCGTTGACGTGCAACAAAATGGACTCCTTCCAATTGACCAAAAATGGCTTCATTATTGGCAATTTTTGATGCATTGCATTAATTTGGTCACAATACGATTCATCATTGATGGTTTCTCCATGATTTAAGAAGCTGTAGTGTATCAAACCAAATGAAGCCCACCAAACAGTAACCATCACCTTTTTTTTATGAGTTGGGGACTTTGGAAAATGTTCCGCAGCTTCCTCTTTGTTGAGCTACTGTCCAGAGTATCCACTTTTCATAACAGGTAACAATTCTGGACAGAAAAGAGTTGTTTTTGTTTTGACAAAAAAGTGTAGTGCAAACTTCATAATGCTGGTTTTTTTGGCAGTCATTTAATGTGTGTGAAACCCAACTTTCAAGCTTTCAGCAGTGCATTCATTAATGCTGCTCTCTCGATTGATGTTTCTGGCTGTCTGGGCCCCATTCCGGTCAAGTTTAAACTCATAAAACAAAATTATACAAAAATCACACATAGACATGTTATAAAGACAGAATTATTTCTAAGCAGCGAAATGCTACAGAGGTAAAGAAACAGTATCATTTGGAATAGGATTAATAAGTGTTGTCATGCATACAAATCCAAAAAACGTAAATAGTTTGTTATACAGAGGGGTATTTTAAAGAAAACTCAAAATACTGCATTATTTTCCAGACAACACAATATTTCAGCATTTTAATTTTGGAAAACAAGCTTACAATATCAGGATAAATACAATCTTCAATTCTATTCAAAATTATTGTAATAATGTAAATGTAATAACATTTAAAATCAAATGAATGGAGGATCATCAATGTATCACATGTATTTGTATTTGGCATGGTAGATTATGTAGTTTCCTGTGTAATGTGATCATCATATATGCATTAATTATTTGTGGAAAGAGAGACTCTGTTTTCGGACCAAATCCCCAGTGCCCTTCTCACTAATTCAAACACTTGAGTCTATGATCAATGTGGATTTAGATCTATGAATTATGGCTGATCAGGCTTTGGACATGGAGATGATCTCATAAGAAAACTGGATGGGCCAAATCTGTACGTGGTAATGTTTAATGTTCTAGAAATACTACTAGAATTTGAAATATATGCTATTCCTTATTAAGATACATTAGGTAACATCTTCTCTCTTATACTCAGAGTAAGCGTGGATTTACTGCATTAGGAAGTGGACCAAAATACTAAAAGTTGGCTCCAAATAATTAACAGATAATAAAAAAAATTTAAAAGTAAGAAAACATTTAAAGGTTCAAATTGATGCTGTTTTGAAATCATGCACTTTACTCATAATACATGGGAATTATCACATCAAGTATTTTCTTAAAATGGCTGACTTTATTAATTAAATAATCATAATGTCATTCTAAGCTGATTACAAACAAATATATGTTATAAACAAAATTTACAGAATGAAAATCTTAGTTTTTCAAAATACAGATTTATTCATAAATATCTCTGAATTTTAAGGTCTAAAAATATTTTATTACCACTGTTTTTAAAAAAAAAATATTTTGTAAAAGCAAAAAGTTTTCAATTCTTCATGAAATATCATATATACTTACTGGATATTTCCTAGTAGTGGTTACAGAGAATGGTTTCCTAAAAGAAAAAAATTAACATTAATTTATCTCCTAATTTTTGTTTTAAATGACAAAGCATGGTTAATTAAAACTCAAAAGATAATTACGAAAGTACACTTACTCAGGTAAATTACTTAATTCTTTTGCTATTTTTCCTCCAACCAATGCATTATTTTTAATTAATGCCATATCTGATTTCTATGTAAGAAAATAACTAAAGAGTATATTCTTTTAGAAATGTTTATTAATATTATTTTATTATCATTAACTTATATTCCACATACTAAGGAAAGATCTTGAATTCATTATCTCTAAAACATGAAAATCTAAAACAATGAAACAAGATTTCATTGAAGAATAAGAGACTCCTCGTGTTTTTCAAAACCAGCTAGAACTAAGGCCAACTCCCTCGATTCTAGAAGGAATAAATCCCATGACCAAAGGATCATGTAGAAGTAAAGATACAAACTCGCATCAAAAGACAAACCTTTCTAAAGAAAACACACTCCATAAAATCAGAAATTCAGTGCACAGAAATCCAGCCTTAAAAAAAGAATATAGTAGATTACTCCTCCCACAGATGGATCAACGGAGGGGGGCTTTCGGGTTGAGGCCTCCCCTCCCCAAAATGGTAAAATATAACTATCTTTTATACAGAAAAATATTAAAAACTAGCTCTTAAACTATTATTGTTCGTGTAATTACATTTAATGGGACTTCATGAATCACTTAAACACCATGTCATATAGGTAGATAGTTTCTTTCTTTTTTTTTTCAAATTAATTATCGATATAAATATGAAAAAAAAATCCCCCAAAATTAAATCCTGGATCCGCTAGTGCTACCCACTATGCACGTTCTTATAGACCTTGCATCTGTACATCCAACCCAGAGATCAGAAAGAAATGTGACCAGAACCCATTAGAAATTAGAGTTGAAGCAATCAAATACATGAATTGCACCTTCTCAAAAAGCCAAGATTTATATGGTTCAGCTGAAAATGCTACAATAATGGACTTCCATTTAGAAGCATTAACACATTAAAGGCGGGAGTCGCAGTTCTACGATTTATCTCGACTGCTGCTTAAAGGCGGGAGTCGTAGCACTACGATTTATCTCGACTAGCATACTTTCGTGACAAAAGGTTCATCAAGATCCCCCGCATTTAATCCCGCCTGTTAACATAGAATTTCTTATGGTCATATAATTGAGAAAGCCACAGGATTGAACTGGATAAAATACAGAGACGAACATGATTCATAACTGGAGGCCACAGGAATTCTAATGCACCTCAAGGGAATTCAGAAATAAAAAATATTACTACTAAGCAATGCTGAAACAGTTCTTTTGTCCCTGCATCAGCTAACACTCAATATATGCCATATGAGTTGTTGCAGTAGCTTGAGCCGATATCAGTTATTTTAAATAATAATATAAATTCATTAAAACCACATATAGAAAAACATCTCAGTACCAATTACCTAGAGGAATCAAATTTTGTCAGTTATATAGAAATGTCCACTTCAGAGAAACTAAAAGTAAAATATGATAAAAAAAAAAAAAAAATTGGAGATCAAAATTGTATTTTATAAGTGATTTCAAAAATGTTTATTTTTTTTCAATTTAAATATATTCTTATCAGAAATAATTGTTATAATAAAATATAAACTTGTACATTAAACATTTCAAATTACATATTAAATTGATTATAATAATTACAAAATTATTATAACAACCTACAGGTTTTGTTTGAAAAAACTTGGGCAATGCATTCATATGTTACTTGATGTACGGCAAAACCTGAAGTTTTAGGAAATTATGTTTTCGCATTAACATTTTCAAGTTGGATCCATTTTTCACACAATTCCTTTTTACTTTCCTACCTATACTAGGTAAGGAAAGTATTGCAATCGGGTCAAATTTCCGACATGCGGTTTTCGACGGATCTATACGTTTCAAAGCATCCTGAGTCCGAAAAACTGAGGCCGTTCATCCTGTCGTTTGAAAGGTAATGAAATTCCCTACAAAGCCATATAAAAATCGTTCATTTTTGACAACTATTAATGAAGTTACGGCGATTCAATTTCAAATGTAAGATTACATTTTCATATCCTGGTGTCAGAAAAGGGTGAACGAGAGAATAATATGTTTCTTCATGAACATATGTAAAGATATAAAAACTTTTGTGAAATAGGAAGGAAAGTCGTGTGAGTGGATACACCAGATTTTTTTTATTTGAAATGTTACATACCTATGTTCATCCAATTTGGAATGAGTGGATAAATTGTTAATACTAAGTTTTTCACATCAACTTATAATAATATCAATGAGATCTTTGAAAGCCAACCCTACGCGAGTTGACATTTTGAAAACCATATCACTAGAACTGACAAAAAACAATTAAAACTGTTACTCGTTTTTCAAACCTGGATTCCCAGTATACATAATTGAACTAAGTTACTATAAATTTGATAAATTTTCTCAGAATATGAGCCTCAGTGGCTTTCTGCTGCACCATTATGAAGAATCTTTTCCTTGTATCAGGTCGCTCTATCTCCGTAATAAACAACACACATTATGCAGAGGACATATATACTAAAAATTATTGTAATCAGATGGGAATGTGTCTGGTATAGATAAAAGTCTGCTATAAGAAAGCGGCCGCTATGCCAAGTTTTACTGTATGTTACAATATGAGAGGTCTACAAAATTTAATTTATGCATCCATTCCTGTATTCTAACTGAAAAGTAAAAACAGTCTCAGTTATAAAAATATATCAAATTTAAGATATTCGTTTTGTTATATATAAAAATAAATGGCTGTCAAGCCAACCAATAGTAAAACTAAATTATTGAAATGTAATGCAGTTAAGGATACTGGTTTCTAAACTTTTCCCGTCTGTAATATTGGCTAATTCTTGTAGAAGAAAAGGAGTAATATCTTTGCCAAATTTATGTTCTCTCTGTGCTTTACGTAGTGCTAGCTCAATATGTGCTTCCATCGTGTCATCTGCATCACAAAAAATTTATAAAATAAAATAAACAAATGGATGGTTTTAGATAATTTAATACAGTAAATAAAAAATGCAACTGTAGTGCATGTTATAAAATAGACTTATTTAAATAATTATAATTTATCCTAAATATGTTGCTGTCAGGATTTGGGACTGTCTGGTACATAAGTGTGCATATAATAGCAATGCAAACTCTTAAAGCACCTGCTGGTAACGCTGGTTGATTCAATGAAATTTCGTAATCCTTTCAAGAGATAGATAATTTGTTGGAAAGGAATGAGTGAAACACAAATCTTAAATTTCTTAATGTTCTGCTATAAATTGGGCATTTGTTTATATGAACTTTTTTGTAGATCTTGATGTCTACTATCAACTTTTTAAATATTTCGCTCTACTTATTTACGGGACACCCTGTATATATATAAAAGGATAAAGGATATGTAATAATTTAATCTTGAGAAATTGGAAAAAAAGAGTTAAACTATTCTAAGGTTTAGGATGTTTGACTCAGTTCCTGGAAGATTTGATAAAAAGTATTTAAGGAGATAGATGTGATAGGTCAACACCTCATAAATTTTGTGTTAAATGATTAAGAAAATTTAATGGACAAAACAGACCAAGTATATCGATATCTTTATTTATTTCTTTTAATTGATTTCTATACCAAAGTGGGAACAGGGTAGCTCAATAGTTAAGCACTGATTTCAAAAGATCGGATTCAAATCTGGCTGAAGACAAGTAATTTTTCATTAGCCGTGGATCGATGGGGGTCAGGAGAACCTCCTGGAGCACTCTCAGCCTTTAGAAAGTGAGCATCCTTAATTAAAATAATTAATTAAGGGGAGAAATCTGACAGTTGAGAGTGATCCCACCCCGACCACCCCCCAACACAACTGTTGGTCTTGAAACAGTTCTTCTTTATGAAGTACTGAATCCAAGATCCTTCACGGGTTGTTGTAATGGTGCAGGGTTTTCCATACCAATGCAACGAATACCTAACCTAACTAATTAATGAATCTATAGTTTTATATCTTATAGTCAGAAATTTCATTTTGTACATCATCTATCCATTTTTTTTTGTTTTTAATATTGAATGAATAAGTAGAAAAGTATCATGATAGTTAACAAATGACAAACAAACTCTGTGAAATCAGAACAATGTGCACTTATTTTAACTATTTTTTATATAGAATATAAAAGAGTTTGAGTCATTTTGATGCACTTGATGTTTTATGGTATGAGATCAAAATTCAAAAAACCTACTTAAAGGTTTACCACCATTAAAAATGTACTTAATTAGTGATTATTAAAATAAACTGATGGCATCATTTTTAAGGAATTGTTTATGGATGGCAAAAAACAGTTACTTACATTCAATAGAAAATTCCTTTGGTACAGGAACAGCTAATAAAACACCTGATGATATATTCAAATCCAAAGCTGCTTTTAGTAATCTGGCTGCTTCACGTGGATCTTGCACTTGGTAAGGCGCTGTGTATCCAGAATCTTTAGAGTAAAAGGCAGGGAATGTAAGACTGCCACCATAACATGCAACACAAACACCCTGAGTTTCCTGGTAAGCAAAGAAAATAAGCACAAAGAATACTGTTAATTGCTGAAAATTTATAAAAATATAATTTATAATTAAATATAATATTTATAAAAATTGAAAAAACATAAATATTGTAACCAGTAATGATAAACTAGACTTCTTGCAAAATACAAATGTTAGTTGTTACATCAAAAAAAAAATATTTGCATTAAAAAAAAACCTGACTACATAAATTAGGAAATTCTATCCACCCTAAAGGAATGTACTTCTATATTTACTGAAACATTTTGGTAGATTGCTAGGGAAATTGACATCTACAAATATTTAAACTTGCTGTAGTAGTCGGCTTCCTTTCATTAAACATTATGGCTCTAGGCAAATATATTTCGTCCCACTACTATATTTTGACCTAGCCGTTTGCTCAAAACAGCGTCACAAAGCTATTTGCAAGTTTATTAAATACATCTTATTTGATGATGGGTCAGTATTTTTAGCTCAAATTGTTTTAAACCACTTAGGAGATCTCACAAAATAAGTTGAGCCATCGAACTTAAAAAATGATCCAGGGATTCCCTAAAAAAAAAAGAGTTACACAGCTTTTATGTTTAATAAACCAAGATCTCAATTTTATCATTATTTTTACCAACCAATGTCTTGAAATGGTTCAATATCAGAAATATTTTTCAGCAGTGTAGTATAGAGAGTTCAAACGTCATCCTAACTCATGTTAAAAATAAAAATTCAATGAATGTGCCATAACTTAGGACCATTTGAATTTACTTTTTTGCTTATTATCTTTTGAAGTTTATGATATGATTATATAAGACTTTATTTTGTGATTTTTTATTAGTTTATTGTAATAAAACTTTTGTTCATATGTACATCTCAATTATTCTAATGGGAATTTGTCTCAGAACATTTTTTTTTTCAATTATATCCATCACAGAGTTAAAAAAAAAAAATTAAAGAAAATGAAATGTTTCATAAATGTTAATAATAGTGCAATTGATATCCAGGTTTCAACATATTTACTGAGAAATCATCATTATTATCATGTTCTTTGTGGTACCAGTCTTCTAACACACATCCAATAATAGGCAAATCAGTTGTGAAATGAAATTGATTTTCTCATAAAATAAGTTTTAAAAAAATTATATCTCAGCCTAGAGAAAAAAAGAACAACATACATTTTTTTTTTCTGATTTTGTATTATTTATATAAAAAGTTTAGACTTAAAAAAATCATTAATTCTAAAACAAGCAATATAAAAAACATACAGGAAGAGGTAGAGTGGCTCAGCCCGAAAGTGCCCCCTCTCCCCCTATAGATCCGCCTGTGCAGATATGTAAAACTTTATATTGAAGAGGTATGGACAAAACAAAACTATTTTGGTTTTTATAGAATACGTATAACAGTTACTTTTCAATAACTGCAGTGATCAATAATAAATATCTTATGATAAAATATATATAGTAACTGGTTATTAAAGCATTAATATTATTTAAAAGTCATTTTTAAAAGAAACATAGATAGTAAACAATATTACAGGAGTTCCTCTGAAGAACAGAAGTCCTAATAAATTCTTCCAAAAAGATCAACAATGGCATTTATGCCAACAGAAGAACTGATATAAATTTGATTCTACCAAAATCTTCAGATTAAAAAATATGACTAAATAAAGTATAATTTTAATACTTTAATTAATAATGTATAACATCATAATTGAAATTTTATCCTTTAAAAAAAGGATAAAAATTACTTAAGAATGAAACCAAGGAAATTTCTAGAGGATCACAAAGAAAAGTTTTTTTGAGAACTGTTTAGCTAAAATAACAAATATGTGTGTATGTGCACATATTTATGGGAATGAAATAGACCAAGATAAATAAGGATGGTGAAGGCTGGTTAAGGTGGCAAAAGATCTAAAAGGTCAGCAATGCCAATAGAAAAAAAAATATTATTATACGTGTGTGTTTTACTTAATATTGTCAGTTATTAAACTCTAATTATAGTAACTGGGAGATGTGGCAGAGGAAGACCGCGCCTCAGATGGATGTAATGGTGGAGGACATTCTGAAAAGGATGGTAATCCAGAGATAGAGAATGCTGGCCCGGGATAAAGGAGAGTGGAGGAGCCCAGAGATAAGAGCAGCCCAGGTTCTTGCAGGACCATTGCGCCAATATAAATAAATAAATTATATTCGTTCTAATAAGAAAACGACAAAATTAAAATTAATAGGAATTATTTTTTACTTACAAGATATTCCAAAGTCCTTTCAATATCAAGAATACTTTTTACACCACTACAAACAGTCAAAATACAATTTCTTCCAAGTTCGTTAAGATCAGCACTGATATCCAACGTGTTTTCACCATTTCTGTGGACTCCACCAATGCCACCTGAAAATAAATACATTCATATTCATGGAAAATCATAACTCCATCATGTACTCTTAATAGAGAAATAAAGGTAATTCTAAAATGGTTAAAAAAACCTTACAAAGTGTACATACAAACTTTAAATTTGTTAGTTACATAAAGATATTACAAAAGATATAAAAAAAACTAGTTTTAAACTTTACAAGACCTCTAAATGTAATTTGAAAAAATAAATAAAGGAAAGGTTATGTGCTCTGTCATCAGTCAACAACTACTAATATTATATGCTGTGAATTTTATTAGATGCTAAATGAAAATTTTAATTTAATTTAATGTCCTAAATTATTCAAATTAAGAGGAAAATAGAAATTGGGATTAAACCATATATTATCTACAAACAGTTAAATACTTAGTAGTATCTTCATTTTATTACAAGCATAATAATTTTAACTGACTACCAATCGATTTAATGGGAAAATGCTTAGACAATTTTTATTTAATTACATCATGTTCCAATGAAAAACAGCTCTTCGAAATAGCAGAATTTTATTTTCTAATTTTAACTTTCATCATATTGAGATATCTTTTCATTGAGCACTAAAAAGGCATATACTATCGATTAGAAAATATTAACAATTTGAAGAGTTTTTAATTTGAGGATCTGCTATAAAATAAAAATTTCTATTTCCGCCTCAAATAACAAAGTGACAGTAACAAGTTTTAGACAAGTTAGCTTGCTTAAAAAAGCAATCTTTCCATTCATCATTCTATGGGGGAAACAATATATACCGAATAGGTGAAGTACAGTACAAGTAGAGCTCTTGGAAATTATTGGACCTAATATAAATCTCATTAAAAGTGGAGATATCCAATTTTGACAGAAAACTCCTTAATTGTGATCATAAAATTTAGATAAAAATAAAATAACTTAAAATTAAAATTTTTCCTATTTATACAGAATCGCATCTAGGCCGACAATACCTAACATCAGGACAACAAAGCTCAGCATTAAAAGTAACTTGAGTCACACTTATTCACAATAAATAATAATAACTTGAGTCACAATAAATGTCAAAACATAAATCACGTGTCTAGACCTATAATTATTTTTATTTATTTTTTTAATTCTGCGATTCTTACCAGTAACAAATATGTTAATACCAACTGCTTTTGCTACCAGAATGGTCCCAGATACTGTAGTACCTCCATTTAATTTCTGAAAAAAAATTAAATCAGTTAAAAATATTTATTTTTATCGAAGATGGGTAAAATCGGAAACAATTATAACATGATTACAACTTAAAATAAAATAACGTTATACTTGATTCAATAGCATTATTGAATAATTGAATATAATATAGTAAAAATTTAACACGAATTCCTAATTACAATCGAAATCATGATAACTGTAACTGTAATCGTTGATTATGAATATGCCTATCTATGATTCTTATCATTAAAATTTAATTCTTCCTTTGTCAACACATTTTTTATTAGTAAGAGTGATAATTTATTTTCTAAATAAATGAATAATTAAATCATGGAATTAGGAATCAGACATCAATGTTAATAACTGAAAAAGGCTTCATATTTTCACAATTTAAATAAAAAATAAATAAAGTAGAAAAGTGGAAGAGAATATCTAAATATGGATAATGTGATGTTTCATTTTATATAAAAATTAGAACTGTGAAAGAGGGCTTCCTATTTTCAATCTTTTTCTATTTAATTAATTTCAGTTAGATATAATGATCAATGATGTTTCCATAAAGGCAACTATAATACGGAACACAAAAATATATCAGTAGTAATCTGATTTCTGACTCATACAGCTTCAATTTGAGCACATATCATTAGATATTTTTTTAGTATTTATACTAGAACTAAAAAAAGGTTATCAACCTCAAGCTAAATTTAAAATTGCTCAAATGAACCTATCTGAAACTAGGAAGATTACCTGATATAAAACCAATTATTCTAGATTTTTTGTATCATCTCATCTAATGAATGAATTGTGGTATTACCAAAATTTAAATGTTTGGGTTTTGAAATCAATTAATTTATAACTAAATTTGATTACAATACGTTTTGCTACTTTGATGTGAAATCAGGAAGTAACACTATATAGTTCTTATTAACATTTTCTTGAATATTGACCTACATTTTATTATTTAAGTAAGTTAGTATTTTAAATTTTCATTTAAGCTAAAAGCAAGATTCAATTTATAATAAAGAAAATTATTTTTCACAAGTGAGCATTAGATGTTTTTTCAAAACTGAAATTCATACCAACTTAGATACATTAATTTTTTTTTAAAGGTTATTTGAAACAATTGAATACAGCACAAATTTAGAGAAAAAAATATACTTTAGTTTAAAACATATCCAAAGAACTTTCAGTTTAACCCAAAGAATTATCTTTTGATCAACTAACATTAAAGTTAAAAAATTTTTACAACATAAAACAGTTTAAAAATACTTATCAAGTAAAAAATAATTAAAGATTACTTTGCTTAAAACAAATGGATAATCTCGTCTTGATGTTTTAACTTTGGGTGTATTTGGATCAGCTAGATGGCTCAGTTGTTCTTTACTTAATCCAACTTTGATTCTACCTCCAATCACTGCAACTGTTGCTGGAACGACACCCTTTAAAAATATATACTTTTCATTAACTAAAGGTTGATACTTGATGCCTCATTTCAAATACTAAATGAACAAACACTTATATGAGCCTTCAGTTGACAGAATGACTAACTCCAATTTCAACATTTTAGTAATATTTCTTATGGGAAAATCCAGAGTAGGTGATTGCAGCATCCAAATATAGAACTGTGAATAAAGTTATAAATTTTCCCACTAGGAACATCACTAAAATTAATAATAAAAAATGTTGAAATTGGAGTTAGTCATTCTGTTAACTGAAAGGGTCATATATGAATAATTATTTAATTACTATTAGAAACCAGATAAATGTTTCTGGAATTGGTATTTATAATATCCCAAAGGGGATAAGTTTACCTGAATGAAAGAAAGTTTTTATTTATCTTTTATTGAAGAGAAGGATGGCTGGGGGTGATCAGTCAAAATAAAAATTGGCAAAAAGAAACAATAATATTAATTTTTACATTTGCTGACGTTTTACCCCAAAGTTCAGGCCTACATCAGGGCTGATCGAAGCAAATGCTTGGAGAGATATGACTAACCCTAGAGAGATATGATTAACTGTGCTTCGATCAGCCCTGAACTTCAGGTCGAAACATCGGCAAGTGTAAAAATAAATATTATTATTTATTTGGGCTGATCACACCAACCATCCTTCTCTTCAATTATTCACTACAGTCAACCATCAACCCACAATTTATCTTCTATTTTTATTTTTAAATTTACTTTTCCTTATCAGATGTAACTTCTTTGTTTTCTTTTGATCAATAAAATACAAGCCAATATAATAGAATACTTTCATCCTTAGGTGTTACGTGAAAATTAGCTGTTATTAATACATAGCAGCCACTTATTTCAGATTCACCATCAATTACGACTGTTTTATTATTGTGCCTTAAGAATACAAATACTTGAAACTTGTACCTTAAAACAAAGGCTATATTATACTGATATATTCATTAAACATTATATCCCAATTACATTAAGCACAGAAATAACTTTGCATTTAAGATAATTCTGTGGTCTCTCAAATTGAGTAGAGCCACAGGATATTTTCTGATCATTTTCCTACCTGATCTCTAACAATTCCTTCCACAGCAACTGCAGTATTTAAGTTATGAGGGGGAGGCATGCCATGGGTTAATATAGTGGATTCTAAGGCAATAACAGGTTTTTTCTCATTTAAAGCTGCCAATACTTCCTCAGAGATATCTATTAAACTGGAACCTCTTTTGGATAAAGTATCTTTCAACTTAAAACTAGCTCTTAAAAACGACATCGCTGTTCAACTTGATTTTTTCCTAAATTAATTGAACGAAAATTAAGGTGACAAAAAGAAAAAAAAAAAGAAAAGAGAAATGAAACGATATAAATGATCACACGTTTATTGATTGAACAATACATACAGAGTATAACAAATGTAACAGCTTTATGATCAGTTATCTAAAGTTATCACTGTTTCAAATTTAAAGTTTCAACCTTCACAACGTTGATAAGGTTATGACAGATTAGAACCTGTACCTCCCTTTCACTTGATAAGAATTATCAAAATAAAATTCAACCAATCTCAAATAGGTGTGTGATGTTTTATGGAAATAAATTTGCTTTCCAATAATCTGAATCATAATATTTTTAAATACTAATTATAAAGTATGGATTTATATGGGCCATAAAGAGATCATTGTAATTGGATTTTCTTCACTGAAAATTTTATCTTTTGTATATTTGTATCTTGTTTTAATTTGTTACATAAATTCTTGATGATATTGTGAATTAGCAAATAAACAGGCTTACTAAGACTGCAATATTTAATATTTGCAAGGTTTCTCAAAACCTAAAGAATGTTGTTATATTGTATCCCACTAAAAATATTAATACTATTTTAATATTAAAAGACAGCTGTATACCTTAATTTATTAATTTTATTTGTTAATTTTTGTATTAGAACGTAAGATTAATAAAAAGTTTTGAGTTAAGAATAGTAAATTTCCAATCACATTCTACCTTTTGACACCAAAGAACAAATTTGGTTACGTCTGTCTGTGGTGAAATCCATGTGACGTATCATCTACTTCCGTTAATCCGATTTTTCAGATATTTTGCGGGTTTGTAACTATATAGATGATCCTACATCATTTCCAACTAATTCCATCCACTACTTCCGCTTCCAATACACACGTATTTCCTTAGTACGCCTGTATTAAAAAAACTCCTCATTCGATTAGGCCTAAAGTTGAAGGAAATTCGGAGAGTAATGTTCAAGTAGTCTCGTATAAAGTTACGGATGAATTTCAAATCAATTTTTACTCCAACTTCAAAAAGGACTGATTGTAGACTTCATGATCAAACTATTAAAATGAACTTGGCCCGTGCGAATAGTTTAGCAGTCAGTGAACAATTGTTAATATAATATTGAAATAAGTAAATGTAATATAATACCACAGGGAAGAGCCTTTTTTTTCCTCGATGGTACATTAATAAAAATTAATAAATCAAAAAATATCGTCGGCACCATGTTAAAGTAACAGGTTATTATTTCTATCAGGAACGAACGGATTAATCGTGGTTCACAATCACTTCGGTCACACTTGTTTATGGAGTGCTGAATGCAATCCGAGTTGAAATTCTACTGTTTTCGGCGTTTCATGTACAAATGTGACCAAAGTGATTGTGAACCACGCGCAATCTGTGCGATCCTGATCGAAATAATTACCAAGTAACGGATGTGCAATGTTAAAAAGGCTCACATTAATTACATTAAAACTATAAATATTAAAGCTTGGTGTAGAATATCAGTCATCCTTCATACTCCAATGAAACTCAGTAATGTATACATTAATTTAAATACAATAAATTAATTTACTTTTAGTATGTTCACATTTACAAATGCACTATCCAGATATACTCATGCCAGTATATATGCACTAAGAACCCACCAACGAACACATGTAAATATTGTAGATATACCTGTATATTCGTCTTTTAGTACAGATAGAGTGGTTTCTATTGTCATCAAAATTATTAAAAAACTATTGTATAAAGGTATAAGAACAAAATATATGTTATCTGGTAATAAATAAAATCTAAGAATTGAACAAAAAATTAAAATATATAAGTATTTTTTTATTCAGAATAAATAATTATCTTCTACAGCCGCACTAGGACTCGTTTCCAGGAAATGGCAGTACAGTGACTGAATTTAAAAAAAAGTTTATATTGTCTTATTCAATGTTTAAAGAGAGTTCGTGTATAGGAGAGTATACTTATGATAGCAAATATTCTTCCATGCATACCTTGTTTTGGTAAACTTCTTTCTTACCTTGAAAAAAAATGTTTTTTTTTTTGTTGCAACATTAACATCAAAAAGAAAATAATGGGTATATATACATACAAACACACACACACACACACACACATATATATATATATATATATATATATATATATATATATGGCCAAGTTCCTAAACTCAGCGCAGAACTCATCGGTGTCATCTTTTCGTCCAGTTTAGAACGATGATTTAAGCGCTGAATTAAGGGACTTGCCCTATGTGTTGTTAAAATTGTAAATATTTTAAAATTATTATATTTTTACTATCTTACAAGCATTAATATTATTGTATAATTTAATTCATAGATACGACATACATGGTTAATCTACTTTGAGTTAATTTCATATACTTGACTAATTTTATTTTATTAAAAATCTTCAAATATTTATGCATTTCCACGATTTTTCAAGGAGCATGGGTATAAGTATTTACGATAGTTTAAAAAAAATTATGATACTAGTATTTATTATTAAGGGGTGGTAACACTGGTATTCTGCATCGTCACCCCAGTCTAGCGCCAGCTTTGTACTGATGTATTTCGTAACAATCGTAGTATTTCAAATATAACTCAGGTCTATTGCTGTTAATAAAAACTTAAGAATTTACAAATCTTTGAGAAAGTAACGAGAAAGCTTCTCAGCTATTTCAAAATAAGGTAATGATCAATTTTATAAATGTTTATTTTTAAATTAGCCATAATTCATTGAATAAAATTATAAAATTAACAGAATGTACATAAATATTTAACAATCATTCTATGACATATTAGAAGATATAATAAATGCAAATGAAAATATTCTCTAAGAAATAATTGTTTAAACTTTGGACTGTACGTGTCTGTGCATGCTTGAAAATTATACTTCGTCCTCCCACCAGAGATTGACAAATGCTATTCTCAGTACCGAATACCAAGTATTTTACTCAAATTGAATCACTATTGGGAATTCAATCACTACTTCAGTTGATCTTTTGGCATCAGCTGAAGCAATAATTAAATTTTTTGGTACTCAAAATAGATCAGTATTTAAGTTAAATACTCGGTTCTTAGTAACACGGGCGGATCTACGGAGAAGAGAGGGGGGGCTTTCGGGCTGAAGCCTCCTCACCCCAAAATGGTAAAATATAACCATGTTTTAGGTAAAAATATATTAAAAAATTATCTCTTAAAGTATTATTGTTCGTGTATTTACATTTAAAAAGGACTTAAGGAATCTCTTAAATACCATTTCATATAGATAGTTTCTTTTTTTTTCCCAATGTAATTATCGTCATTTTATGAGAAAAAAAAAAAAAGATTTCGGGCTGAAGCTCCCCCCAAAATTAAATCCTGGATCCGCTAGTGCTTAGTGGTCAGTACTTAGTAGTAGCATTTGCCCACTGGAGTCAGCTATGAACCAATGCATTTCGTAATGATGAAATTTATTTATTATTCGTAATTATTTATTTATTTTTTATTCGTTCTGAAAGCTGTTAATTGCAACTCCTAATAAATTACTACTATCTATTTAGTATACTAATATTTAAACTATCTATTTCTAGAACACAAATGTTTCTATATGTTTTAGGAATAAGGTACTGATTGTTATTAGATGACTGTACCATTTTGAAATTATGTTTTAATATGTTGTAGTTAAGTTCTAATGAACTTGGCTATTTATGGAATTATACAAACATTCTTAGTCTTTTTGAATATTAACTGCATTGATGGAGCTATAATTCTTTTTTCAAACCATCATATGAAGTGATTAGTTAAAAAAAATCCAAAATCAAAAAGTCAAAGTGTGATAGGCACAGCACGCAGTGATGGCCGGTTGTGTTGAAGTTTTGGCCACTTTAACATTCTCGACTCTAGCGGGATCGGTTCTAATCCGGTCTGAGCGGGTTGAAATTAATTTCGTGGCGTGCCCACGTATTAATTTTGACCTTTCCTCTCTTAGGTTTAGTTATTCTTCTAAAATAACCCCCCACCCTTTCTTAAACTAGAAATAGCAATCGAAAAAAAAATTGTTGGGACAGCTAAAAAAAAAACTGTCATAAAAGACTGAATGACAAATGAGAATAGGGTTTCTGTATTAGAAATCATTATATATGAACAATAATCAATATTACAAAAATAAAACAAATTTATCATCTGAATATATTTTTTTCTCTATAAGATCTCTAATTTGTCTTTGTGTTAGTATTTTCAATAAAACATAAATATTACATTGGTTTAATATGTATAAATATAATGTATAATTTCTATAAATATAATATAATTTAATTTATAATGTTAAAAAAACCAGTCTTTAAGTACAATAGATATAAATTGAAAATGGCTACTTTAAGGATAATTATATTTAAACATAAAAATGCGACTAGTAATTGATGTAGCTTGATTTTCTAATTTTATAAAAATTCAATATAGAAGAAAGAAAACATTCACTTTCCTACAATAAACTAACTTCTGTAAGTATATCTCCACTTTGTAATCACAACCTGTATGATATCATTTCGAGAAATATAATAACTACGAGATACAATTGTTATACTTGGAGTTACAATAGCTATGACTTTGAAGCTTTTAGTGGTGAGAAAAAAAGCAGTTGGCCAACCTATATATTATATCAACCAACTCCGCTTTTCATCTACTACATTCTCAATGCAACTTCATATTAACAATAATAATGTCATATTAAAATAATAATGATCCAGGCAGTTAATATAAAACAGGCACCTCACATGTTTTTAAAGATATTGCTTTACATGTTTTTTAGTAGTTTCGATAGAAATAAAAACAAAATTGACTTTAATAATATTGCCCAAAATGGTTCAAAATCATTAAAATTAGCAATTATTTTGAACATTAAAACATTTTTAAATATAATTTTATACATCGCTTATTTTCCAATTAATAATTTATATTAGTGTTTTCCTACTCCAACATATCACCTTCCGGTTCGAAAAACAAGGTAATTCATTTTGTTTTTTGTGTGTTTGTGTCAATTGGAATGGTGGTATGTTTTCATTCAATATATTTGAATTGTTTAATATGAATTATTTGCAAACGAGAAATATATTAATAGATTAAGAGGAAAATTATCCGAACATTTTACCTTACTATTTCAATCGAGGCCTTCTGGAATAAAATATTTTTTTACTGCTTATTTGAGCCGAAAAAAAATCTATAAAGTTTATGGAAAAGAAAATTAAATGCCAGATTTTTTTCAACCTTTTAGTTTCATTATTCCCCCCTCTCATTCGTCATTCTTTCCTTTTCTTTTCTACCTTGGGTATAATACGGTAATAGAGATCCCGTCAGGAGCGATGGAGTGATAAATTTTGATGAATGAGGTATCTAAAGAAAGACAACTTCGGAGTAGTGACGACCCTTAAATTCCTATTAGAACTTTAATAAAAGTCATTTTAAAAATACGAAGGTTTCAAGATCCCGACGTTAGGTCGATGAATAATAATGGGACAAATTGCATTTTAAAGATTTAGACATTTTTAAGCCTGAAAATGTACGATTTTCGAGTTGAGCCATAATTCATTTCGATAGCCTTCGAACTCGAAAAGGAAAGAAAACACGAAGGAAATAAAAGGAAAATTAAAATTGCAGTTAGGAAGCGATTATGAGAGACTTTACTCAGACAGTGAGCTGTCTAATAATGTTGATTATAAGGTGGAGGAAATAGAATAAATAAATTTGAATACTTCCATTCTGGATCCCTTTTTATTAATATTATTGTTAGTTTTTTTATTCATTCTTAGAAATTCTAATTTTAAATTATAAGTTTCTTAAAAATTAAATTTTCGCCATATTTTTTTTTAATCTTTTTTTCTATTTAATTAAGGATATAAAAGTTTTAAATGTATTTATTTATGATGAATACGTAATTTTCATTCGAAAATAATGCTCAATGAATTTTTCCTGCTAGATCGTTCAGAGGTCCCACTGTGCGGCAGAGACCTAAGCCAAGTAGTGAGATGATATTTGCAAAATTTTCCAATGCGAAAATATAGTCACGAGTGACGAAGTGTCGATATTTTTAAAAAATCCTAACAAACATAAGCAGTGGGCTCGGCCAGGTGAAGCTGCACATCCTGATGTACACCAAGTCGGTTTGGAAAAAAGTGATGCTTTGTTTGGTGGAACTTCAAAGGTGTTTTTGTTCTTGATGGTTGGATAGTGGATTCAAACCTATACTGGGAACATCTAGACAGAGCTCATGCAATTTGTGTGCAAAGTGCACCGCTATGGCCAACAGGAACCAAGCCATTTTGTAACTCGGCAATGCTCCTGCATTATCGGAACTACCAGCAGTAAACGTTTAGCCTCAAACTGCGTGTAGACCAGATAATCCACCATTAGATTATGGTTTGTTTAGATCAATGGCTCATTTTTTAAAAGTTCGGATCTTTGATAATTATGACTAAGTAAAAATTGGATGTCAAGAGTTCTTTGCATCAAAACCAAAAGAGTGGTACAGGTATCAAATCTAATTACTGGCAGAAAGATGAATGCAAGTAGTTGATAACAATGGACTCTACTTTGACGAACAGTAATCTATAATGTTTAAAATATGTAACATGAAATACAGCGATACTTATGCAGAAGGATTTCTGTGACAACCTAGTATTAAAGAATAATAATTGATCTCTATTTTTAAATTAATTAAATATTTTCTTTTCTTTTGAGAATAGCGGTGTCTAGTTAATTAAAATGGGCACGGTAATTGGAGAGTTTCTTGAATTAAACCTATGCTACTAAAATATGTTAACACGATGACATATCACTCAATCCTATTGGTTCTTCTACTTAAGATTCGCCACATTATTCTAATCATTAAGAGGCTTTGCTTTTTTAATTGTCATGATATTAGCATACAATATGATATTATGAATAGTAAAATATTTTTGGGAGTTAAAGCTTTCAGAAGGATCTGTCCATAACATTTGCAAAAACTGTTGAAGTGTGTGGTGCAAATCGAGATTGGCTTTAGTAGATGAGATAGGCTTTAGGAATTGAATTTCAGTTGTCAGCACCAGTAAGTACACGCCATGCATTTAGAAATGTGCACTCGAATTAAAAGAAAACCCATATTTAAAAATTATTTTTTTGGTGAAATATCAATTATAGTAAATATATGGGAAATAAATTATATGCTAGTGAAAATTATATTGAAAGCTGCAAAGTTTATATATATATATATATATATATATATATATATATATATATATATATATATATATATTTAGAAAAATAAGTAACATGTGATTGTATTTTTAAGGATAATAAATTTATCAGCAATTTTCCATATATTTGTGACTCAGAATTCAAGAGATCACTAAAATCATTAGACATTAGTAAAATCGAGTGATTTTCCAAAAGGTTGAAAAACAATTTTTGGGTTGTGCTAAGCTGGGATAATGGACCTTTTATCGACATTATAGATCATATTTTTATAATATTAAATTTAAATATAAGTATAATATAATTTAAATTAAATAATATATATATTTATATCGTGTACTGTAAGTAGATGGAAATTTTTATAGGAGTAATAGCAGATCTTAAGAGCTACAAAAAAGTTTATATAAATAATGGGCCGATTTCCAGTAGGAAATTAAATGTTTGTGTTTTTTAAGTAAGACACGGTTTAACAAGTGTTCAACAAGGAGCTATAGCATAAAAACTATTAAACTTAAGTAATTAATAATTGCTTCATTGTAAACTAGAAAAAAATGACTTTAAATATATGTAGTTTCTCATTATTAAAACAATTTAAAAAATACTTTTGATGGGCTAAACTAAGCTATGTTCTGTTTTTAAAAAAATCAAAAATTATTCGCGATTTTTTTTTTATCGTCCCCGAACTATAGGACAGACAACCCACTTTAACAAAAACGTCTTGGTTTAATAGGCTTTAAATATACATAAAATTAAGTTGAGGTTTATTTGGATAAAACTTGAGATTCACCTCTTTGTGTTTAAAAGTAAAAGTAAAGTAAAGTAATAAGTAAAGTTGGTATAAGTTGTGTAAAAAAAGTATTTGATTTTATATCCTGTAACCAAAATATGCCGTTTTTCCATCAATACTGATTACAATAAATTATTGCAATGCTTTTATTTCTTGTTTTTACATGATCTTGGACTTGAAATAATAATCATAATTGCCTACATACCTAATTTCTTTATTTAAAAAAAATAATGATTTTTCGATTATTCGTCATTTAAAGTGATAATATAAAAGTGTTTTTTACTAAAATCTATATTACAGGAATTGGTCTATATTTATAAGTGACGGAATAAATGTTTCTAGTCCTAAAATTTATGTTTAAAATAAATAAATCCGCTGATTGCTTCAATTATTTTCATGGAAACGTAAATATTAGGATCAAAAGAACGTTTAGTTTGTGACTTGGATATGGATATGGATTATTTCCTGTAATATAGATCTTAGGAAAAAATACTTTTTCATTATCATTTTAAATGGATTTACCAATGACAAATTCTATATTTTAAATGCATTTTGTCTAGCTTACATTGAAGCAATTGTTAATTACTTAAATGTAATAGTTTTTTAGGTACCGCTTACTATTCAACAAAAAACGTTACACTTAAAAAAAAAAAACACTTTAATTTCCCACTTTCCTGCTGAAAAAAGACCCGTTATTTATATGAACTTTTTGTAACTGTTAAGTTCTGCTATCACAGCTATAAAAATTTCCCTCTAATTACGGAACACATTGCATAAAAAACCGTTAATTAGTGTTGTAAAGGATGCCAAGTTACTACATGGAAACTGGCTAATACAGCTACATGTTTGGCATTTCGCTAATCTCTTAGAGGCACATTTTCTTTGGTAATTGATAATTCATAATGGATTCACAAAACATTTTATTTAATTTTTTAATATATACAAATTTAGTTATTTCATTTTCTTGAGCAGTGATTTTAAATACACAGCTTGTAATAATCAATTTTCCACATTCTCGCCTTCTTCAGTATTTAAAATTAACGGTTTTTATTATTTATGAAGGACATAATAGTTTAATTATTATTAACAAAGCATTAAGTGTTACCAGGACCCGCTGGTATTTTGAAAAGCGAAAATAGTTATAGAAAATAGATACTCGGTATTTAAATGGCTTTATTACCTTACCCGGTATTCTTAAAATTTTCAGCTGTCGTTGCTTTTACGAATCTTAATAACGTAAATATCTTTAAAAGCTTATAACTCAGCGGTTCTCAATTTTTTCTAATCAATTCAAGTTTTTGACGAGTTAGACTTTTTGTCCTCGGCATCCTTGCCGAACTAAAATTTTCCTTCCGTGTCATCCTTACCGAGCTAATGATTTTTGGCGGTACTTCTTTCGAGCTAAACTTTTTTTTCGCGTTAAACTAAAAAAAAAAAATCGCGACACATTTCTAGTACAAAGTGTGTGCAAGACAAAAAAAACTAATTTAGACTAGTTTTGCCCTAATGCGAGACCAAGACGAGTCTTGGTGTTGCATACTCCATCTTGTTCTTGGTCTTGTGCAAGAATATCGCAACAGTCTTGCAGTTACCTATTAAGCTATTTTTTTTTTTTTAATGTTGGCTTTAAGCACGTCGACCCCTTTGGGTCCATTGTGCGCCTATTAAGCTATTACTATAGAGATATTACTGTAATTTTTTATACAGCAGAAACCTAACTAAGCCCAAATGAAAAATTGGGAGATTTAAACGCAAAAATATATTGGTTAAACCAATTCTTTACATATAGTAACTAAAATTGTCAATGATTAATAATTATTTTGTCTTCATTTATATTCACAAGAATGATTTTTTTTTTACCAGTCTTAGTTTTGGTCTTGTAACAGTCAGGCAAAGTGCAATACCAAGACCGATTTTGGGCAATACTACTTTAGACCACTCGATAGAAGTGAAAACATCAAGGCGAGATTAATAACATGAAATATAAATTATAAATAATAGCCCGTTACAAAAAGGATGAAATATTGAACAATTCCCTCTCTTACAGTATGCAAGTCCGATTTTTACTTTCTGAAATATTTTAATCCATATCTTCAGCTAAATTCGTTATCATTTGATTTTCAGCACTATTTTTTCCCTTTTCCCCTATGTAACACGGCGTCGCGTTAAGGTACAATTTAATAAAAACTTATTACAAAGAGGATTTAATGATGAACATTTCCCTCGCTAACAATATGCAGGTCCGATTTTTAGTTTTTCAGATATTTTAATCCATATGCAAAAACATAATTTAGTCGGCACCAGATATTACCCGAGTGTTACACATCGGAACTCTGACGGCTAAATCTAATTCACTCTCCACAACAAATGTACAAAACGTTCGTAAGGTGTCTTAAACTCGTGCAAAAAATTGTATCATATCCCCAAAGAAGTATTAAAATATTTTTCCATTTTCTATGCAATGCATATATACGAAGTACAATTTAATCCATGTATTATCTTAAATTGGAATTATTTTAATTTGAATTCTGTTATCAGTAAATCTAAAATTATTAATATTTAAATTGTCTATTCTAAATTGAAATTCTAATATCAAATTGACGATTTTATGATACCGGAGAGGCGCCTCAACCTGAAGAACGGGCTAAGATGGTTATTGACAAATACACGTATATTCTGTTACTCGACGTAGCATTGCTGTTAATACTTATTTTTGTTGTAATTATGTTTATGTTACAATGTTGCATAAAACTAACTAACTTAGGCACGTGATATCATCCCATAAATTTAAATTTTAGATCCGTGTTTCATCAATATGTATGTATATATAAATACATTTTCATTTAAATTTCATGAAAATTATTACATTAATAAACCTTGTTCTTTTACGATACATAACTTGTAGGTGATATAAGATCATACTTAAATTAACTGAATTAGTATTTAACGATTACGCTTAAAATTAGATAAAATGGATTCCTTGCTGTGTTTAGTACGTTGAATCATACAATATATTTTTGTTATACTTTTTAATTTGTCTATTACGGTTTCTTGTTACAATAAAAATTTGTGGTCGAACAAAAAAAAACTTTACTTTTATTTATCACCCACAATATTGGAGGTTTTTGTAGTTACAGATAAGTACAATTAAAAATATATTTCCTCTCCCCCGTCCACTTTTCTGTATTTTCTCTTAAACAATTGTTTGTTTTATCTTCAGATTTAGTAGCAATATTATAGGTCAACGTGAAATGACCGATACAGGGGTGTCCACAAGGGGGTTTCATGACGCAAGTCATACAAATTTTTGAGGGGGTTACATTTTGACGGGGTTTCGAATTTTTCAGGGGTCACATTTTGACGGTGTTAAGAATTTTAGGATTGAAAAGTTTTGAACCAGGGAGCGTAGTGAAAAAGTGTAATGGTAAATATCCTATGTTTATTTAATTTTTATTTTAGCTTGCACTGTTTTAAGATGAAAAGAGATATAAAGTATCTGAAGAGGAAGAGGATGGGAGAGGAGAGGGTCATACGCCATCGACTTTGGGGAGGATAGGTACCTCTGGATCTATACAACTTGACTATCCGCTATTTAATTAAACATGGCGACATATTGCAGGCCCTACCTCTATCATGTATGAGCTTATAGAAAAAAATATATGGAATTTTACAATCATTATACCTAAGCAAAATAAAAATCATGAAATAACTATTTTAATAACCATTCTACAATAATTTACAACATTTTTCAATTTATTCAGTCGGAACCGTCATTCGTGTTCTATATCCCAAAGTTTTACAGTGTTTCTAGAACAATACAAAAGTTTTACGGTGTTGGTAATAAAATGATAAATGAGGAAAACAAGTGATATCTGCCAAGTTAAATTATTTGCTAACTTCCTACATAATAAATTCAATTATGTAATTAATGTCTCTAAGCAAAGATTTAGGATTTGCAACCAAAATAAAACATTTTACTTCGATTACCATTAATGATATAACGACTGATAATACTCCAGAGCCATAGTTGTAATCCAGCTGTGGCAGATAATATGTAAATTTATTCTGTTATCTCATCCTTGAATCGACCATGAGTTCGGGAGACCTTTCTGGGGTCTAGAAATAGTACTTCCTAGAAGGTGTAAAGAACAAAGGAACTCCACAAAGGTCTTCGGGAAAGGGACTATTATCACTAGGCAAATATAAAATTGAAATGATTTAAATGAAGGGATAAAAGAACATAATATCAAGGGTCATTACGTGCGGAGCTCGTCGCCTATATATCACGGTTACTATAAAAAATGTTTTATAATTACAGTATATTATTATACTATATTTATAAAATATTTTTTATAATTACACACATGCTCCTACAGATCATCTCTGTAGGAATACAAAGACTTGTTCTATGAAGAGTTGGAGACATCAATGGATGCTCTGAAAACGATATGAAACTTGTGGTTGGCGATTTCAATGCACAAATTGAGAAATACATAATGTACCAACCAAGCCCACCTATCATTTCTTAATTTTTTACTCTACCGTGCCTATAAAAAAATCCGGGTGGTTACAGTTTTTTTTTTCCCCCTCTTAATCCTACCTCGCCATTTCTGCCATATGAAGGATTGTTCTAGAGGTACAACCAAACCTGTTCCAGCCAGGGTGGGAAGTTCAAGATTCATTCCGTCAGTCCGTCACAAAATAATTTAAACCCGCCCAGCCCGGATTCAAACCGAGGACGAGAATTTTAATCAATTAACACGCTCGGCCATCACGACCTCAAAATGCTCACTGCTGTGGGTTGGTACCCATGTCCAGGGGTGACCATCCTCACTCCAAGGTCAATGGAGCATGAACTCCTCCCTCCTCCCAATTTATTTTATTGCTCTCCTCTCCTTAATAAATAGTGCAAACTAAAATAGAATTTTATAAATTATATGTTGTATACAATTACAATTTCAGTGGCCGGATATATGCTTTCCTCCTGTTCCCTGTTTTAAAAGTTTTCATTCCAAAAATTCATAACTCTGTCTAAATGTGTCCCACTCTAAAATTCAAATCCCCGTCAAAATGTGTCCCCTCAAAAATTTTGATGGCGCAACTTGCACCATGAAACACCCTCAGGGTATAAACCCACTGCTGCAAATAAGTTATTCACAAGTACATCTTATGCTGTGCATTCTATCCCTGCCTATTGTCTGCCCCTCTTCTATCCAACAGCTTTCAGGTACAATACTTTCTACACTGTATCAAGAAGGGATTCAGGAAATACTAAAGTCTCCTGGGATAAAATTTCAGTGAAATTACTGAAGCATGGAACTTAACCGAAACTTATTTTGTTCCATCTGGAAAGAAGAGAGTAGGAGGGGAAATAAATGGCCATCTGTCGAATATACAAAAAGAGTTATAATTATCTTAGAATCTTCCTTCTACTATGCTTATAAATATTTCTTTATTATTCTTTTTAATATAATATGCTGAAAGAGAAACAGGAAAAAGCCAATGTAGCTTCTGGCAGGAATTGATTGACTAAAAATCAAACATTCATCCTCTGAATAGATTCTTATTCTAGATAATACGAAGAAATACAGACTGCCTTCATCTTATATTTTTGTTGATATTTAACAAGCCTATGACTCCGCAAATCAATCAGAAATATATATAAAGCTATTTTTGAAATGAATTTTTCTTCAAAGCTAGTGCCTCTTACGTGGAAAACCATGGAAGATAACTCAAAAAATGTTTTGTTCATAAGGATGTTTGGAGCGTTGTCAGAGGAATTGATAGAGACATGGAGATAACACAGGGAGATCATCTGTTTTTTAACCTGGGACTAGATGAGGCCAATAAGAACTAATGAGATTCACATATCCGGTACTCTAATAAATCTTCTCGGATACGCTGAAGACAATGATAAAGGAAAGATTATAAGAGATTGCATCAATAGCAGTTTAGAATGCTAAAGTAAGGCTACTGGTAAACTTCAGTAAAACCAAAACCTTAACCACTCACTGAGTCTTCAGATGCCTAGGATTGCATGTGAACGTTATGAATGACAAGCAGTGGATCGAAAGGAGAATGAAATATGCTGACCTGTTTTATTTTTCACTACAGAAACATCCGGCCTAATTTTTAAATTTCTTATCTGTTTTATACTGAATTATGCCCCTGAAACATAGACCCTCACTAGAGTTTAAGGAGATTCAATAATGCGTTTTGTGAGAAACGTTCTGAGAAGAATGTATGGGAAACTTTTTTCAGATGGGGTATATGGGAGAAGGGCAAACCCAAGGCTGAAAGCGACATACATGGAGGTTGATGTTATCCACCAAATTAAACTAAGAAAGTGTCCATGGCAGAACATGTAAGGATGGTAGAGGAAGAGATTCCTACAAAATAGTCCCGAGAGGAATGTTTGGAATTCGTCACACTCGCGGAAATACATCGCTTCTGATGATCGAGTCCTTCTCGTTGTCTGTAATTGGAAGGCTGCAGCACTTGATAGAGATGCTGCAAAGAGGAGGGAGAGGGCGATACTGAAGTGGGCCAAGACTCAACTTTGTGGATACAGCGGAATAAAATAAAACTATTCAATGTGGGTTGGCTAGGAGATATAGTTAATTTAAACATATCTATGTAAAACTAGCATTATATTATGTATGGAGACACCGTTTTTATGAAGAATAAAAAGAATAACAGTTTTAAGATAAAGGAAATCTTATCATTATCTAATATTGAAAGAATCCAATGGTCAGGTCTTTTAATATGTGTATAAAAAAAATATGAAGAAGAAAAATTCATTAGATATAGGAAAAATGGTAGAAAATATGATGCCAAAGAATAATATAGGTATAAATTTATTTATTATTAATTGCTGATATAATCATTAAATTCTCCTCATTTTTAAGCCATATTTCATAAAATAACTAATTAAAACGAATGTGTATGGTTAGGAATATCTTTTAGGGGAGGAGAATAGAAAGAGTGTCTTCTTATTCGCAATAATTTAGAAATCAAATAACTTAGGATTTCATCAATACACGTATTGGAATGGAAAAAAAAAAATCTTCAAGTGGCAACACTTACAAGAAGTAAGTGAAAATTTAGTGGTTTTTAAATCTACAATATTACATTATGTCATCTAAAATACATAAGATTATTTATCATCTACATGTTAAAGAGTCAGGAAAGTTAAACTAAATAAATCCATTGTATATTTTAATATTATTATTACAGGAAATTTCGTTCTAAGTAATGAATTCGTAAAAAAAAATTTGGACTATGTTATACCTCATTTCTCCCTTCCCCGAAAAAGTTCTCTAGAGAACACTAAGACCTATCTCGTGGAGGTGTTGATAGTCATTCCTTTTCGTAAGAGCTCTACGCAAGTGCCAATTGCATGGTGCTTCTCCTATCTGCACGATTTTGTCGGCTTACTTTAAAATAGGCTTTGAACCATAATATTCTTCACGTTCCATTTCCCGATAACCGCCTAAGCAGTATGGCACTTTCAAATTTTATGAAGGGAGTCTGAAGGTTTCTCCCTACCTCAAACCTCTTTCTATAGGAAAAATGTTGGAGTCCTTTTCATTGATGCTCATAACTCCTTCCGCTTCAAGGTAAACGTATTTAATGACTATGATAAGATCGCCTGCAACATTTTTGTTGCCTAAGCCTCCGATATTTCTTACCTAGGGACGTATTCAATCGTTGCCTTGAGATCCAAGAATGGCATATGCATGTACTTGTCTGTCTCGTCCTTTGTTCTGTGTGATCCTTCTAAGTAAGAAGATATGGCCTTGAGTCTTCCTGGACAAAAGCCTGTTGTTCATCCTCTATTTGTTACTCGACTGCGGCCTTGAATCCAATTTCCAGGATTGCTTGTAAGCCACCGAAAGTATAAATGAAAGGGAGTCCAAGCTTTTTCATATAGAAAGAGGTTTGAGACAAGGAGGGACCCTCAGCCTCCTTTCAATCATCATATTTATGGATGAAATTCATAAAATTTGTAGGTGCCATACTGCTTTGGCGGTTACCAGGAAATGGAGCGTGAGGGATGTTATGGTTCAAAGTCTATTGTAAGCCAAAAACATCGTGCGGATAGCAGATACGAGAAACAACATGCAATTGTTCCTTGTGTAATGGCAAGAAGAGCTCCTCTTTGGGGAGGGGAGGGAAAAGGTATAACAAAGTCAAAGATTTTCTAACGCTTTCAATTGGTGGAATTTAATTTTCCATCAATTTCATTAGTTGGAACGATACTTCCCGTAAAGCTAAAAGTAGGAAAGCTACTCTTCTAATATAGATGTAAAATATGATAAGAGACTGCCAATAATAAAAAAATCCTGATCTTATATAATAATCTTTAATGTGTAGTATTATATACTTAAAATACATTAAACTTTTCACTAACTCCTTGAAAGTGTTGCATTTGACAACATTTTTTTTCTATTCTAACACAAGTTTATTGATGAAACATCTCAAGTTATTTGATTTCTAAATTATTGCGAATAGGAAGTGACTTTTTCCATATTCCTTCCCTAAAAGATGTCCCTTACCATGCATCCTTGTTCACTAGTTATTTTATGAAACCTGGCTTCAAAAATGAGGGGAATTTAATTGTTATACCAGTATTTAATAAAATTAATTTATACCCATATTATTCTTTATTGATCAACCTCCATGCTGCGATCAAAAATGTTCCTATATCTAATGACATTTTTTTCTTCTTATTTTTTTTTTCTACACATATCAAAAGATCTGACAATTGGGTTCTTACGATATTAGATAATGATAAGATTTTCTTTATCTTGAAACTGTTATTCTATACATAATATAATGCTATCTTTAAATAGATATGTTTAAATTAACTTAATGTCCTAGCCAATCCACGTTGAATAGTTTTATTTTATTTTATTTTTTTTTTAATATTTAATAGTTGACCGTTGCATTATAAAGGAAAGAAATGGTGGCGGTCATAAATAGGCTAAATATTGGCCAAACTATTTTATTAAAAGCCAATGTTTTGACCCGACTTGCAGGTCTTCTTCAGGGCTAGAACGGACAAAATACAAAAAGATATAGAGAATTGTGGAAGTTGCATAATATTTAGACAAAAAATTATAAACAATCTGAATAAGCTTATTAAAATTATAAGCAGTAAGTGCATTGAAATATAAGTAACAAGATCCTAAACTGAAGTAAATAGATGGTAACAATTGCTGTAGTGTAATATATAATAATGCAAATGTGAATATACTTCTACAGATCTACAGGAGAGATTGCAAGAAAAGGAAAAGGATATAATATGAAATAATAGACATAAAGGAATGTGGAGAAAAAAAAGAAAACCAAAAACTAAATAAATTAGTATATAAAATTAGAAGAATAAAAATAGAGACTCACAGGTGTGTTCAGCTAGGAGTTTCACTTACAACTGGAAAATCAGTGTAAGGGTAGGTATTGGGGAGCTTTGCTGACCAGTTTGGTTATGGGGAAAAAATCTGGAAAATTACAGTATCTAAAATTTGAAGATATGGATAGATACAAGAGAAAAATACTATATCTATGAAATAATAAATTATAAATATATACATATACATATCAAATAGAATTAAGAAATTCTAGATAAGAGTACAATGTGAATAAAAACAAAAATGGAAGAAGTAAAACGTACATAGAAGTAAAATATAAATATAGAAATAAGAGACCATACATTGCAGACATAATTATATTCAGTTGCACATATGTAGAAAAATTACATTTATTAGATAATATTGAGACAGTTTAAATAGTTTTGCCAATATCCACAACGTTGAGTCTTGGCCCACTTCAGCATCGCCCCCCTTCCTCTTCCTTCCAGCATCGCTATCCAATCCTGCTGCCTTCCAACCAACAGACAACGAGAAGGGCTCAATCATCTGAAGCGATGCATTTCCGCCAGTGTGATGAACTCCGAACATTCGTGTCGGGAAATTTTTGTTGGGTTCAGAATACCTAGAAGTCACACCTACCTACTTCCTACTCAGAATGAATGATGTATTAAAACAGGTTAAATATATTTAGTTTTTAAAAAAGAAAAATTTATGTATATTTTATACTAAGCACTATGTTTTTAGACGGCAGTTAATGTTATCATATACGGCGTCTTCAAGAAACGAATCGCCCTTATATTTTTCCATTTATTTAGATCATTACAACGTTTCGAGCTGATTGACTCATTTTCAAGCACTCTAAAGTTTATTACATATGTAACGAAATTCCGTATTTTTTGTTTTAATTTAACAGTATTTTTAAACTCACTCTGTTGAGAATACCAGTAACTAGCAAGTGTGCTGTTGGGAAGAAGAGTATGGAGTAAGACGTTGATATACCTGAGGAAGTGGTTTGCCATGCGGCATCCCTTCCTATTTTGATTTTGATTTACAATTGTATTGTCGTTTACTTTAAGTCCAATAATACAAAAAGAACATTGCTCTTAGTATTTTGTTCGCATTTAATCAAATGTATGTCAATTCAAAAAAACCTATACTAGACAAGTCCTCCTCTCTTTCTACAGTCCATATTAAACACTAGAAAAAAAGAAAAAAAAACAGTACCATTACAATCCATGAAGGGTTCAGTACTATTTAGGGAAAGCACTCTTTCTTGGTCTACGTTTGAGCTAGGAGGTGATTTGACAGAGATCACCCTCAACCTCCAGGTTTTTTCTCATTAATCAATTATTTTAATTAAAGGTACCCACTTTATAGGGTCTACATATCCAGGTTCGCTACACGCCCAATGAAACAGAATAAATAATTTTTCTGTCATGAGCCGGTATTCGTACCTGGGACCTTCAACATTGGAAGCTCAGTACCCTACCACTGAGCTACCCAACTGTCATATTAAACAATAGAAAAGGAAATTTCCCCATTTGGACCTATGCTTCACGGATAAACGGAACATCCAAAAAAACTCATAAGTAAACTATATACTTTTGAATCAAAAACTTTCAGGACTTAAGCCAAAGCTCCCTAAGTAACATTACATTACCTAAAGACTTACAGATGCTAACAGGTAACGACCACATACGAAGATACTACAAAAGAATTCACAGTACCTTACACGGACATTCCAACTACCTGATTGAAGGCATGGCCTCAACCAACATGCCTGATGGTACTCGTAGTAGGTTCAAAAGAAGCTGGATGAGGGATCTCCTCCACTAACTATAGAAAGAGAAACACTTAATTTTCATAGAAAATCTAAAAGGTTGCTGCCCAATTATATTGGGTTGCTATATACACATAGTATACTAATTAATCCGTAGGACAATAAATAAACTTATATACAAATATACAGAGCTGGTTAGTATATATTAGTATAGTATAATAAATATATATATTTATATATATATTTTTTTTCCTTTCATAGTTCATGTTTTTTTTTCAAAATCAAAATAGGAAGGGATGCCGCATGGCAAACCTCTTCCTCAGGTATATCAACGTCTTACTCCATACTCTTCTTCCCAACAGCACACTTGCTAGTTACTGGTATTCTCAACAGAGTGAGTTTAAAAATACTGTTAAATTAAAACAAAAAATACGGAACTTTGTTAGATATGTCATAAACTTTTGAGATCTTGAAAATGAGCCAATTGGCTCGAAACGTTGTAATCACCTAAATAAATGGAAATATTCTAAGGGTCATTATTCATTCCTTGAAGATACCGTATATAAAAATAAATACAAATATTTATATTTTTACAAGTATTTTTTTAATAATAAATTTGGTAAAAGTCGAAAAACAACTCTCTTAATGGTACTGACCGTAATTCTCGAAAATATTGTGAAAGATGAATGTTTCACACGAACTGTCAACTGTTTGTATTTAGTAATGTTACATGCTGTTTCAACAATGGACGCGGTATGAGAAATAAAAACTATGTTGAATATTTTGTTCCTAGCTCATCCGTTGTGACTGTTTAGGTCAATTATGCTGAAGTTCATCAAACTCAGAATAAAATTATTGAATTTGTATAAAGAACAACTAAGTACGATCGAAGATACCATTTTTTTAAAAAATTTATATTTACCAAAAAAAAAAATAAACCAAGTAGTAAATTTTTAGTGCCCTCAAAAGAAAGTTATAGAACATTCGTACATACAGTCGAATGACACAACCAAGAGGCCATAAATGTAATATTTTATTTTTTATTTTGGATATTTTACAGAGGAAATATTAAAACTTGTTTGGTAATTTCAGAAAATATTTATTTAAGACATTTTAAGACCTCCATGTAACTTTAGGACAACACCTTACGCTCTCAATCTCTTAATCAACCCCTACGAATGACGGTGAATGAGTTTCACTTTCAGTAAAATGATTATTTTATAATTAACTTACTCCTCGGCGCTTCAGGCCGATGACCCTTGGTCTTCTCAGTTATTTTTCTCCACTTCTCTGTGTCCTATGCTTGTCTCTTGCAATTGCAGACTCCTAACTTCAAAGTTGGAATCTCTCCATTTGATTCTTCCACCTGCTTCTCGGCCTTCCTCTTATCCTCTTATAGCTAAAGTGCTCTGCGAATATTTTCTTCTGCATCCGTTCATTCTCCTTTCTTTTGTAAAACAATGTTAACGATAAAGTTCCCTTCCTTACCTATTTTATTACTACTAATTATTATAATACTTCGATTAATGTTTTAATATTACATATATTTCGCAATCCGATTATATAAAATCACACATGTATTATTCAATCAATTAAAGTTCATGACCTCTTTGCCATTAACATATATTTGAATTGAATCAGAACCGTTACAGGATATGCGAAGGCCTTTACACGAGCGGATTAGATGAGTAACACATGTCTAATTTAAAATTATTATTTAATATTATAACAGTTTTACTTTCATACAATGTCAAGAGGAAGTTAAAGTTCGTTCACACTGTGCAAATATGCGTGAAAGGAAAGCTGATTTAACAGATGGACAAAGAGAATTAGTCTGACATACAAAACGGGTTACAGGTTAATAGACATATACTTAATTTATTTATTTTTTAGTTTGTATATATATTTAGAATATATTTTATTAAAATCAATCGATTTAATGACTCACTATCACTCATTATCTAACTTTTGAAAAATTCTACAATTCTCATTTAATGTTTTAGACAATTAAAATATTTCATAATATTAAACGTCAATGTATTACACTCCAAAAATTTTCAGTTCGTTTTCATTACAATTACACTGTAATTAAAATTTTTAAAATCTGGTGCGTTGCACGCATCACAACTTTCACTTACCACCCAAACGCTATGATTTATATTTCATTGAGGGTATTTTCATTTTTATAAGTACCCTTATATATACAAATTTTAATATTTATTTATTTATTTGTTTTTATTGTTGCATCTACCTCTGCAGGGTCATTGGCAACACTTCTTATTCATACTCTGTTGTTGAGTTTTATAATTTTTAAAAATTGCAAGGTTTTTTCCACGCCATTTTCGTTGTCAGTGAGGCTTTCTTTTAGACTCTGAGCCATATCCAAAATTTTAATTATATTGTTAAATACTGGGCAGTCTTGGATGATATGTTGAACAGTTCTTTGCACCTTACAGATCTTTGCAAGTCGGTGAGTCTAGTCCTCTTAATAAATAGGCATGTGAAAATTCACAATGCCCAATTCTTAATCGGCAGAGGACTGTCTCTTCTTTTCTGGAGAGTCGGTTACTGGTTTTCCATTTGGAACAGTGACTTTTTATTTCTTTTGATTTGGTTTCTTTTGGTTGTCATAAGGTTTCTTTTGGTTGTCCACATTACCCGCATTTGTTTCTTTATATGCTGTATAAAATCTTCTATCGGGATTTCGTTAATTATAACTGTTGGATTTCTTTCTCGCCTTCTTGCTATATAAGCTGCTTTGTTCATTTAAATATTAATATTTATATCGCTGTAATCTATACAATTAAATATGAAATAATACCAACAATAGCATCTATGAAAATGTATATTTACATAATATTGTCGGAGTCTTTATTATATTGAGCTCATGTTACGTATGGAAGCGTTTCTTATCTTTCGGGAGATCTCGGGTGCACTCGTATCCCTTTAGTACCCCAATTACAACTATTCTCCGTTACTATCTCTTATTTATCCTTTAGTAAATTATCAAATTCTTTCATAGTTTATATTTAGCTATCTTTTATATTAGAAATTAGGGTGAAAATGTCAATTGTCTCAAATAAAAAAAAATAATAAAGGTACTTTAGTGGAAGCTAATATTGAAAATTAGGCATTTAAGCGCTGTTAGAGAACATCAATAAGAATAAAAACCACATTTTATTTAAAACTGCTTAATTTTACACTGATATGAATAATTTAATCAAAATCGTTATAGCCGTTATCGAGAAAATCAGAAAAATGTGTTTAGTCCATTATATAAAGTGCCACTTCCGGTTGGCAGATTTTGACAAAACATTAACAGAAAAACCTTAAATATGCAATTTCACTTTTCATTTTTGAGCTAGACTGTACGAAAAGTAAAAATCGTAGCTACATACTGTAAATGAGGGCAATGTCCAGTATTTCTTCATCTTTCTAATTAACTATAATTCAAAATTAATATCTTGATGCTAGACCGAGTTAGATAGGCAAAAATGGAATTATAACGAGTTTTTGAACATTATAAATAATATAGTATTGCACTCCATATCTGTATGGCTTATAGAAGTTATAATATTTTTAAAAAGGTAGGTTATAGATAAGTCGCTATCTAATTTGTCGATTGAAAACAGATAAATTCGTCGGCATTACAGTTCTTGATCGTCACAATACCTAGAGGAGTTAATGTAGTACAACAAACAAAATATATAAGAATTTATTTATCACAAAAAAAAATTTATATAAAGATATCATTGATTCATGTGTGTTATACTATCCAATAAAATTAAATTTAGTCAACATTCATTAATGAGATCAATAAGCTACTCAAATTTAATCAGGTACTTATCATTTAACATTTAACAATGTGTACGAAAAATGTAGGTGCGTACGTGTGTGAGTTATATTATAAATTTAATTAAATTTGAATTATCTCCTCATAACATTTAATATGAATATCACTAAATATTTAAATTAATATGATATTAATTGTAGAATATCATCCCAACCATCCCTATCTCCACATATATTATTACAGTAGGCTCGAAATCGGTTTTGTACCAAATGTAAGCTCCTGTTATGCTCAAATACCACGAATGGGGTACCGTTGGATTCAGAATTTCACGGGGGGTTAGCGAATCGTATTTTCCACTTTTGTTTTTCTGTCTAAAATAAATAAAGTCAAGATTGAGCCACAAATTTCGAAGGCTTCCTTCTCCTTCAGGCGGGCAAAATAGACCAATCACTTCGAAAATTCAGGCAAACAAGTTATGAAAGAAAACAAACATCATTTGCGAATAACTAAAAAAGTGCACATTTTTCTCTGGGTTATGTCCATGATTACATAAAACATTACTAAATTCCCTACAAAAGGTTAAAAAAAAAATCATCGAAATCCGACAATGTTTCAACAAAATTCCCCATTTTTCAAGAATTTGATGATTTGTTTTTATCCAGATCACAAAAAAAGAGGATTTAATGAAAGAATTCTCAAAAAGTACCTGAGTTTTAAGCGTGTTGATATTAATAAGAATAAAGTACTTTTCTCAGTTAAAAACGAAAGACAATATTTATGTTTTTTATATATATTTCTAAATACTAAAAATAATGATTATTAAATCATACTTTTCTTTTTTCATTTTTTTTTTCTTATTTACAGCAACAGACAAAGAACATGGAAGACGAAGTAGTGATTTCTGGTATTGCAGGGCGTTTTCCTGGCTGCGATAATGTAGAAAATTTGAAAGAAATGCTCTTCAATAAAATTAGTGGAGTGACCTCTGACAACCGAAGGTGGGATAAAGGTTAGTGAACTCATTTTGATCCTGGCAATACAACCTTGTAATTATAATTCAGCAAATGGATCTGCATGCATAATTAATGGTCTTGAGTGAAAGTTATTTCGTTATGCATTTAAACAACGTTGCCATATAAGCTCACTAATAGCACCCATCAGTAAAAATAATATATAGATTTTTTTAAATTAATATTTTGTACTGCTCGTTCGGACTCCAAAGTAACAATTATTTCTAAAATCAAATCAAATATGTATACATATTATGTATCATTTCAAATTGCATAGACTGAAACCTCTCCTGGAATCACCATATTGCCCACATCTCCCGACGATCAGTTGGTACCTTGAAACTGTTCCATCTCTTCCGCCACCTCCTATTCATTCCCACACGTAGACTACTAGTATCTTCCCTCACTTTGATTACGGCTGCGTGGTGTACGGCTGCCTCTCGGGAC
This sequence comes from Nezara viridula, assembly GCA_928085145.1. Classification (NCBI taxonomy): domain Eukaryota; kingdom Metazoa; phylum Arthropoda; class Insecta; order Hemiptera; family Pentatomidae; genus Nezara; species Nezara viridula. The sequence goes on from OV725081.1 coordinate 77,330,750, forward strand.
TCGAGGACAGACTGAAAATAATTATGAATGCCTTCGTAAAATTTGTCACCGGGACCCTGAGACGGTCCCGTGTTTTGCACCACTATGCTGAGTTACGGTGGCTATTCCATGGCTTCAGCCGGAAAGCCCTCCTCATCCTGTATCCAACAGTTTGAAATTTCTAGAACTGATCATATTCTTGTTAAAACCACGTCTAGTAACTAAGCAATAGTTGTAAATTTACATGATAAAGTGTTTACAAATAATTACTATTCAGGTTACAAGTGACGAAGTTTTGCGCTTACCTGTCTGGGCTAGCATCCTATGTTGAACAAACCCAATACTAATATTAATTCGTACGCTGAAATTTTCTCACGGCAGACATTTTGTAGTACTTGTCAAAATTTGTTTCTGTTCTTTAGTTGTTTCTTCGGTCCAATAATTCTAAACAAACAGCGTGACAATGGTTGAAGGATTAAATAAGTAGTTGGAAACAGAACAAGGAAAATAGTCCATAGAAGTGTCCCCTTTTTATCGAATCATTAACTTCCGGCTGAAACTTCGTACGAAAATTCTCGGAACTGGGGCGTTTTCAATCTGGAGGTCGGCAAACTTTGTTTATTTAAATAGGTACTAAAAACTCGTAAATACCCATTTGCTTTCCACTTTAATCTTAAGATCTCTTGAGCACAAAGTCGAGAAAAATGGGATGCCTTCAAAAATATTGAGCCGTTTGGCCTACATAACATGGTTGTTTTGAAAATTTGGGGGCGTAGTTCACGCCAAACGGCTCAATACTTTTGAAGGCCACCTTTTTTCTCGAATTTGTACTCAAATTTGAATTTGAACTAAAACGTGTCTTTTATTTACTTATTATTATTATAAGTAGATGTTCTGCGTTATTTAATAAAAATGTTACCACCGTCTTACGAGTGTTCAGTACCTAATTAAATGTGGGCGGGGTGGCCGAATGGGCTAACGCGTTGTGCACAGCACCACCGTTGCCCGGCAACCTGATATATGACAAATGTGTTATAAAAATAGTCACGAGTTCGTGTTCCGGTGCCAAGGCGTCTTTCAAATCCCCGCCCGAGCTCCCTGGCCCGAGAAAACCCCGTACAGCCTTAACGGCGAGGAAGGGGAGGACCAAAAAAAAAATAATACCTAATTAAATAAACAAAGATTGAAAACCATAATTCCAAGAATTTTCGTAAATAAAATATTTGTAGGTTACGATGATATGAAACTATCTACAAAGTTTCAGCCGGATGTTAATAATTTGATATAAAGGGGTCTGTACCACGAACTAAAACGTGTCTTTTATTTACTTATTATTATAAGTAGATGTTCTGCGTTATTTAATAAATATCAAACGTTCCTAGAAGTCATTAATATACCTACACATCTTGTCATCAAATCACACAACAAAAGGCCTTTGTGACTTGCTGTGGTTTAGCAAAACAATAAACTAAAATGGAGAATGATGTTTATTTATTTGAATTCTTTGTTGTTTCAGACGAATTAGGTGTGCCTCATTATCTTGGTAAAATTAATGATCCCTATACCCTGGACTTGACATTTTTCGGCGTTCATTCGAAATTGGGAGAGAGTATGGATCCGCAAACCAAATTGGTAATGGAAGTTGGATTTTCTGCGATTTGTGACGCTGGTAAGTAAAAGATATTTCCTTTAAAAAATAAATGTTACCACCATCTAGTACTAATGAATCACTGAACGTCAAAGGGAGCACACTCCATTTATTTGAGGGTAAATGAGTAATCTAAGTGGAGTAAATTTTAGATAATTTAATAATTGAAAAACAGCTTGGTTCCATGATATGATCATACTAAATTTAGCATAACACTAAGCTATGATAATATGATTCTTGTTCGTAGCATTATTAATTGGAAATAATTTTTTTTTCTATTATAATCTCAATACTAATGAATAATGGTACTAAATTTTAAATGCTCAGTAGTAACATTTATTGAACGAGTTTCATCTGAAAAAAAGAAAGTCTGCCAAGTATTATGGAAAATACGTCTGAGCGTCCATTACGAAAGTACTTCTTTTAATTCTGAAGTAAAAAAACATTTTCCTTACGAATACAAAGCCTCTGCCTTCGTTATTTAGAAAAAAATAGATTTAATCTGCAATAATTTAATATACCTGGGGTTTAAACTTTAAATTCTATTACCGACGTTATTCACTGGTTTCGGCACCAAGTAACTTTTTTATCTTTCCCAAATGCAAGATGGCACTTTGCTGATTTGAACTCAGATGTCATTAAAACGGATAAGATGAGACTGCGGAAGGACCTCAAGACAAAGTATTTCAAGCAAATTAGAAACGAAGATATCCCAAGTTCAACTTTTCACCTTTTATATGAACTTTCCAGGCAATATTTACCTACTAAATGTTAGTACTGTATTTTATGATCCGATCATTTTTTTATAGTTGTAACTACACTATAGTTGTTTGGAGGTGTACAATATTATTATTAAATTGATTATTTTTATTACGGAATATAATAAAAAGCTATTTTATTTTATTTTTAATAATACCTCAGGAGTTAATCCGTCGGATTTGGCTGGTTCAAACACAGCAACGCTGATTGGATCTTCTCTAGCTGAAACAGAATACGAATGTCTAATCACAAAAAAACGGCTAGACCAGACCATTTTATCTCACGCTGTATCAATGCAAGCTCATAGGATTGCATATTATCTAGATTTGAGAGGTAAGTTCTAAAATAAAATACTTTTAATGGATTTATACCTTTTATGGCCCATGCCTTGTGGATTGTGCTGTAGAATTTCTTTTAATATTACGCGTTTGACAGAATAACAGGGTTGAAATTAAAGTATTCATGAATCCATGTAATCTTTGTGATGCAATTCATTATAATAGAAAATCGTGAATGTTCATTTTTATTAAGTAGTAATATTATCCATTAAGATCAACACATATCATTCGTTTCAGTCTAATCTGGGATGCCAATCCCACCTCATGGTTGATGGCGCATAATTCCTATTCCCTCCAATGATATTTTATTGCTCTCCTCTTCTTAAAAATAATCCTGTCGAAAGTAGAGTTTAAAAAATCTTAAATTAAATAAAATTACACTTGCTGCGGTCGGTTCAATGTATCCTATTGTCTTCTTATTTTTGATTCCACATATTTATAACCTCTTCGAAATGTGTGCCCCTCAAAAATGAAAAACGACGTCAAAATATGCCTCCCTTCAAAAATTTAGATGGTGCGACTAGCGTCATGAACCCCTTCTGGGCACCCCTCAGTTTAAATTAATTCCGAAATAAATAAATATTATTTCAAACACTATATTTTAACATTTCTTCCGAGTCTGTCCCTCGTAATTCTCTGATGTTCCCGAAAAAATGACAGTTCCAAGACTTATTAACATGTTCATTCAAATTAGTGCTATTGTTAAGTAGTTTTTCTATAAATTATTGCCATGCCGTACTGTAAATACAGATAAAAACCACTATAAATAATTTCAATTTCTTAGAAAAATGAATTTTTTAACATGATTGTGATTTAATTAATCTGATTTGTGCGCTGTTCAAAGGCCCAAGTTATGTTTGCGATTCATCCTGGAACGGAGGATTGTACGTGCTTCGATACGCGAAGGACCAGATTGCACGAGGCCTCGCGAGTGCAGCTTTGGTGACTTGCACCAATCTTATTTTCATGCCACAAGTATCGTACCACTACCAACGATTAGGCAGATTGAATGATGATGGAAAAACTAAATGTTTTTCGGATGATGGTAAGCTGCTGTCAAAATAAGAGTTGAGTATTTTTTTTATTTTTTTTTTTAACTTATTCATACTACGTTTATCTGTAGCCGATGGTTATACGAGATCGGAAGGATGTGTTGCGTTTTTTTTACAACGAAAAGAACACGCACTCCGCAACTACGGCACAGTCATTGGTGTGAACTCTACGATTTACGCATCAAAAAACAGCCCTCTCTCAGATTGCTGTGAAATACCCGTTGCCAATCATTTAAGAGACTTGTATGAGAAATCCAATATCGATCCTTCAAAAATAAGTTATCTGGAAGCTTCTGGATGCGCCTCCAAGGTAATTACTCATTAGTCTTAGTTTCTTATTATTTTATAAAATAATAGGCACGATTTTTAATTATGTTGTAAATAGATAGTCGATGCGTCAGAACTGAATGGCGTGTCAGAAATATTTTTGGCGGACAGAAAGGAACCTCTGCTTATAGGGTCAATAAAATCCAATGTAGGCCATACCGAAGCTGCTTCAGGATGCTTAGGAGTGCTAAAAACAATAATTGCTTCAGAATGTGGCATGATTCCACCAAATTTATATTATTCTAGTCCTAACAGTTTGGTACCTTCACTAATATCAGGAAAATTAGAGGTAAGGGTCACTATTTCTGCTTTCGTATGAATCTCAATTTTTGCGAGCATAAGGAATACGTTCTTATTCTAAAACAGGTAGTGACCGAGCCAACGCCATTAAAAGGAGATTATTTAGCGGTTAACAACATATCAGCTGCTGGAGATTTTGGACATGTCATAATTAAGAAGAACCCCAAAACGAAGGAAAGACTACCAGAAGTTGGAGTTTTGCCTCCTGATGGAATACCGCGGCTGGTTCTTTTATCTGGACGAGTGGAAAATGGACTTGCTGAGATTATGAAAAAGGTACAATATCTTATATGTTTTTTAATATCTAAATGAAAAATTGAATCATATTACTCGTTTTAGTTTTAATCAGCAAATCCTGTCCAATTACACATCACAAGACTTGCGAAATGGTGTCAAAATTGGAGGATTAAAATAAATTCCAATAAATCCCATCAAATTTCCTTTAAGCTTCGTTGTAAACCTGTGACTTCCTGTCCTACAGTATCCTTTAACAATACCCCTCTTATCTCAGTTCAACGAACCCGATACCTAGGGCTCCACCTGGACAAACGACTCACTTGGAACCCTCATACCATACTGAAACGACTAGATACCTCTCGACGTTTTCGACTACTGAAGCACTTACTAGACATACGCTCTAAACTTCCAACTATTTACAAAAAACTCATATGTATTACTATAATTAGGCCTATTTGGACTTACAGGATCGAGCTTTGGAGCTCTACTAATCCAACGAATTCCTCTCGTATCCCATCCTTAAAATCAAAAATCCTTTGTAAAATCCTCAATGCTCCCTACTTTGTCACAAATAAAATCATCCAAGCTTAATGTACCATATTTTTCCGATTTACTTCTATCCTTCCATAATAGACTTCTGAACCATCCTAACCCTCTTGTATCCAACCTTGCTTCCTCTTCTATTCCTGATAACACTCCGAGGCGTCTGAAAAGAAGATGGCCTCGGAACCTTCTAATATAGAAACATAATTGGAGTGTTGCCAATGGGTAGTTTCTCTTCATGTTGCACATGCCATGTTGTTTGTTTCATATTTACTTTTGTATTTATCATTTAATACAGTTGTAAATTTCAATAATAAAAAAGAATCAATTATTATTCTTTAAGCAGAAACATGTTTCAATCCAACTATTAGACACATTTTATAAATATTTAAGAGCTTTAAAACTTTTAAAAATATTGTCTAATAGATAATATAGACTTTAATTAACTTAATGCCTCCATGAACAGGTGGAAGAGATGCCCATCGATGAGGAATTTGTTGCACTGACCCATAAAGTTTTTGGAAAAGGAATAAAGAATCATATTTTCAGGGGATTCACTATTCTGGATGACGATTCATCTAAAAAATACAAGATGATTCAGGTATCGAAATATATTACAAATATTTTTCAACATAATTAAGTCGTTGAGCGATAACTATATGATTTATAAACAAAAGTTAAAAAAAAAAGTTTAGTTGGTATTATACTGTATTTTAATTTTAAGTTCAAAGTGATCAATTGGAAGTAATGAGCAAAATGATCACGAGAGGAGTCTGTATCTTAAAATTGAGTTATTGTTTACTTAAAATCCAATAAAGCGAAGGCATGTTAACGATTTAATCTAAGAGCCGAATCGAAATTTTGTGACTCATTGAGGTGAAAATTTCTTCAGGCGCATTTAGCACTTTTTTGTGGAGAGTGATTTATATTGAGCCGTCAGATTCCGATGTGTAACGCTCGGGTGAAGTCGGCTGTATAAATTAGTATTTTTGCATAGGGATTAAAATATCTCAAAAACTAAAAATCGGACCTACATATTGCAAGCAAGAGAAATGTTAAGCGTTTCATCTTCTTTGTAATGCGCTATTATTTAAAGTTGTACCTTAATGCGACGCCGTGTCAGAGAGGCGAAAAGGAAAAAATAGTGTCGGAAATCAAATAACGAATTTAACTGAAGATATGGATTAAAATATTTCAGAAAGTAAAAATCGAACTTGCATACTGTAAGAGAGAGAATTGTTCAACATTTCATCCTTTTTGTAACGGACTATTATTTATGATTTATATTTCACATTATTAATCTCGCCTTGTTGATATTTTCACTTCTATCGAGTTGTCTAAAGTAGTGTTGCCCAAAATCGGTCTTGGTATTGCACCTTGCCAGACTGTTACAAGACCAAAACCAAGACTGGTAAAAAAAATCATTCTTGTGAATATAAATGGAGGCAAAATAATTATTAATCATTAACAATTTTAGTTACTATATGTAAAGAATTGGTTTAAGTGATATATTTTTGCGTTTAAATCTCCCAATTTTTCATTTGGGCTTAGTTAGGTTTCCGCTGTATGAAAAATTTCAGTAATATCTCTATAGTAATAGCTTAATAGGTAACTGCAAGACTGTTGCGATATTCTTGCACAAGACCAAGAACAAGATGGAGTATGCAACACCAAGACTCGTCTTGGTCTTGCATTTGGGCAAAACTAGTCTAAATTAGTTTTGTTTGTCTTGTACACACTTTGTACTAGAAATGTGTCGCGATTTTTTTTTTAGTTCAACGCGGAAAAAAATTTAAGCTCGAAAAAAGTGTCGCTTAATAAAATAAAAGAGTTTTATTGAAGGTATGGACTAAAATATCTCAGACACAAAAAATCTGACCTGCATACTGAAAGCGAAAGAAATTTCCAGCACTTCGTTCCCTTTATAATGAGCTATTATTTATAATTTATATTTCATAATATTAATCTTGCATTCCCTCTGCTATTCAGTATATGATTCATAACTCCTCAGGATTTTCTCCTAATTCAATGTATTTATGATCGTCGAAAAGTCGAGTTATTACTCTTCAACACCACATCAATAACTTTTAGATTTGACTCGTTTTAAAACAATAAATATCGCGAAAATTCCTCAAAGGTTTTTGTTTTATATATCTAGTTCTATTATATTTACAAGGAGTTCTAACTTAATGTACATTTTCGTGAGGATACGTGGAGTCATTTTTATGTCACCCCACTTTTTGTGATTTTCAAAAGAAGATCGAAGGGGGGGAGCTTCGTTCCAATTTGGAGCAAAAAAAAATTTATTTCTATGAAAATTCGTATTTGAGGCTTTATAGAGGTGCAAAGTACAAATCTCAACTCTTACTTTGAGGGCGGGGTGGCCGAATGGGCTAAAGCGTGTGCACTGCATTGCCGTTGCCCGGCAACCGGATATATGTTTCTATGATATTGCTATGTTCCTGGCCTCGCGTTTCTACGGCGAGTAAGGGGTTCCAGGAACCGCATTTATTTGTATTTATATGTATTTATATCGGTCCCAGAAGGGAACCGATCAACTTAAAATATATTAATGATGTATTTAAATGTTAGATACCACAGACCCCCTACTGTAGTATCCTAGATTGAACCATATACTCTTTATTGGATTTCCTTTCTAAAGGTATCATGTTTATAAATGTACTATTTGTTTCTATTACTAATTGGTGGCATGCAAGGTAGAATGTAAAAGTACTAAGATGTTTTACTAACTATTATATTTACAAGCTTAAATGAAACCAAAAACATCTTTATACAAAATAATAACTAAACCTATATACATAATGAATATTTGAGAATCATACTAGAGGAGAATGCTTGATTAGAGTTACTTATGTTCTATTGATTTTATTAATTAATGATTGATGGTTGCCAACACAAAATTACATTAGTATACTTAAATGCTTGTTACCACTTAGCTGGTCGTTCATAGTGTTTCTAGGTGTTTCTAGCCGTCATATCTGGATTCTCTGTCTCTGCTCTCTCCGCTTCTCCTGCAGCGTCTAGTCCGTCCATCAGCTCTCTCCGGCTGTCTTCGTCTTCCTCTCTCCGAGTCCCAAGAAGAAGTGTCCCGTCCAAATTCTCTATTTCCCACCTTCCTTCATCCCCCTCTCTTTTGGTAGTCTTTTTCCTGATTGGTTGAATATTCTCAACCTAAGGGATGACCACGCCCTCTCCCCCAGGCCAAGGTAAAGCAGCAGGTACAGACTTAGGTATTTCTGGTGGAAGGTGTGAAAAGGTCTTTTGGGATCCTTTTTAAACACTTAGTTGTCGGTCTTTGTCGGTGGTCCTTAAGGATTTTTATTACCACTTACAAAAGGTTGTCCTAATGGGTTACCCTCAGTCAGGTACCGCCAGATGTGAACCCTTATGATGTTTATTTATACATTTAAAATAATTATTCCACCGGCGGTCTTTACAATACATAGCAATATATAGTCACGAGTTCGCGTCCCGGTCCCAGAGGGGATTTTTAATTCCCCGCCCTCATCCTCTGGTCCGGGAAAATCCCGTATAGCCTAGAAGGCGAGGTAGGGAAGAACAGGAAAAAAAACAAACAAAAAAAAAATCTCAACTCTGTTTTCCCTTAAAAAAAAATATTTCAATCCACTTTCCTCCTTCGGTCAGTACAATTTTTTTCAACGTCGTACTGATACTATAGCTATATGTCAAATATATAGTTATTTTCAAATAAAATGGGCTATAATAGAACTTCCCTAATGAATATTAATCGAAAATAGGAAAAAAAAAAAAAATTAAAAAAAAATATTGGAAAAATTTCCAATCGATTTCGATGATTTTTTTTTCCTTTTGTAGGGAACTTAGTAATCTTTAATATAATCATGGGCATAACCAAGGGAAAAGTTTCTAATTTTTTAGTTATTCGCAAAAAAAGTTTGTTTCCTTTCATAACTTGTTTGCCTGAATTTTCGGGGTGATTGGACTATTTTGCCCGCCTGAAGGAGAAGGAAGCCTTCGAAATTGGTGGCTCAATCTTGAGATTTGGTGAAGAATTAACGATGATATGGCTTGCCGATCAAAAACACCATTGATAAATAATATAAACTCCTCTCTCGATCATAGAGACCTGAAGTCGACGAAATGAGACATCTATTCAATGACAGTACTACAATTAATGTAAGGTTGTGTGGATGAGAACCCTATGCGTTGGGTTATCTCGAAAATAGTACGTTTTTGGGCTTAAAAACGCAGGATGCGATAGTTCCGGAGAGACTATACGGGTATTGCTGTACGCATCAAAATCTTCAAGATCGAATTTGTCCCATATCGATCTACAGACCTACCACCGTTCCAGTATTGAAGCCTAGCAAAATGTTTGTATCGACTATATTTATTTCAGAAAGAAAAACAAAAGTGGAGAACACAATTCACTAACCCCCGTGAAATTCTGAATACAACGGTACCGCATCCATGGTATTTAAGCATGACAGGAGCTTATGTTTGGTACAAAACCGATTTCGAGGAGGATGGGGATATAAATCCTCAGCACTCAATTTGCCCTAATCCACTAGCGGATCCAGGATTTAATTTTGGAGAGAGAGCCTTCAGTCCGAAAGCTAATATTTATGACTATAATTACTTAGAAAGAAATAGAAATTAACTAACTATCTATATGAAATAGCGTTTAAGTGATTCTTGAAGTCCTATTGAAAATGTAATTACACAAACATGTTTAGAATATTTATTCATTAGTGTTATGTGGTTACATGTAGATGGTATATAAGTATTATAATTTTTAAAAAAGGAAAATATTGTGTAAGTATTTAGCTTAGATCACTCATATTACCAAATATTGGCCAATGGAGGACAAATAATTTATGTATTATTAATTTTGAGTGGACGGAGAGAGGATGGAGAGAGGGGGAGGGGCTTCAGCCCGAAACACTCCCGCTGATCTGCCTGTACACTAGCCTACCAATTTCGGAATGGTGACAATTGAAAGGAGGCACAGAATATGTAAAATTTCAATTATTTGAAGTTGATTTTTTTTTTCAAGACAGCATAAAATTACACAATCCCCAAATACCCAAAAACGTGGGCTACCGAAGTTGCGAAGGGGCGTCGCAACGACAGGCAAAATCCAAATATCAAGGAAATAGTTATTCCTAAGATATATATTATAAACTACTTAGAATTGCGTTCTAAGAGAAATTATCATTTTATAATCAACATGATTTTTCTTAACTCGAAAAATCAGCATTTCCTGATTTTATTTCGGCAAATATCATAAAAGATGCTTTTTCTATAGGTAATTAATAACAATTAACTTCGTTTCAACAGTCCCTATGATATTTGCCGAAATAAAAATAAATAAGAATACATTTTTTCTATAATATAAATTTCTGATATTTGATAGCAACGAATAATTGAGATTATTTATTTTATGTGTGTGTAAGAAAGTACAAATTAAAAAACGTTTTCGTTTTTACAGCCTTACCATGGAGGCGAAAAGAGACCACTCTGGTTCGTATTTACTGGAATGGGATCGCAATGGGCTGGTATGGCAGGCACTTTAATGAAATTGCCAAGTTTTGCAAAATCCGTCCAGTTTTGTCACAACGAGCTCAAGCATTTGGGAATCGACGTCATCGAAATTGTCACTAGTACTGATCAATCAATGTTCGACAATGTATTAAATGCATTTGTTGGAATAACTACGATGCAAGTAGGCTAAGATATTTAAAAACTTTTAATGGGCAAATGAATAATTAACTATTAACAACTTTACAGCCATTGTTCCCTTACAGGTTGCATTGATTGATCTAATTAAAGAGTTAGGACTAGAGCCCGACGGGATCGTGGGGCATTCCTTCGGCGAGCTGGCTTGTGCGTACTGCGATGGCTCGGTGACCGCACAGCAGGCCATCTTAGCCGCCTACAACCGCGGGAAGATATCCATCGAGGCTAAGGTTGATCCTGGGCTGATGGCAGCTGTTGGTAAGAACTGATTCTTTAATCAAACTAATTTAACTACTGTTGATTGTGACTAGTGGACTCAGGAAGTTGCAAAAATTATGTAAAATAGTGGAAAATAAGTTATCTAAAAAATAAATAAAACCAAGATCTCTGTATTTTTGGCAATGTGGAACAATATTAGTTCTCATACAACATTGGTATCCCACAATATTGAATTTTAGGAAGGATCCGTTAATAGTGGATCTTAAGGCTCAGACACAGCCAACGCGATCTGTCCTGGCGATCTGCCATCCCTTTGTATCGTGCTTTATTTGACTGTTGTAGTAGAATGTATAGTGAAACAACAAGATGACTACACAGTGATACAATTTTAGCGAGATAGATCATGTTTTGTTGGCACGATCCTTAAGGCTCGTAAACAGAACGGGCTAACGCGTGTGCACAGCACCATCATTGCCCGGCAACTTGATACTGGATAAAAACTGTTAACTGGATAAAAATAGTCACGAGTTCTCGTCCCGGTGCCGGGGGAGTCTTTTAACTCTGCCATTAATCTCCAACCTCACCCCCTGGCCGGGAAAGCCTGTATAGCCTTATAGGCGAGGAAGGGGAGGATCCTCTCCCCCAAAAAAGTGATTAATTTTCCAAAATTTACAAAACAATTATTATAGGGACAAAACGTACAACTAGCAAATAAATACAAACAATAATCTTTGGGGTCCACATAGAAGCCCACAGTCTTCTACGGCGATAAAAAAAAAAAAACATTTATGTTGGGGACCCATTGGTGGGGCTCCAACAATTTGAGAAATTTAACGAATACAAAACATTTTTTTAGGGCCCAAATATACTACGTAACTAGATAAATACCCTAATCATTCTAAGGTGTTAATAAAGTATAAAACATTTATATTGGAGAGTCAATCGGAATCGCCCGTAAAACAATTATTTTGGGGACCAAACATACAACGGTACTTGAGAAGTACAATACTATGATCTTTGGGACCCTCAATTATTCTACAGTGGTAAAAAAGTACAAAACATGAGGGCTATTAATCTTAATTAATGTTGGAGGCTCTTCGGGAAGCCCCAAAAATTTGCGTAGAGAAGCGAATACAAAATAATTATTTTTTGGGTACTAGAACAATGCTCCCTGACTCGGGGGCTTCGGCGATCGCCGACCAGACCATCTGTCAAGTTTATAGGTAAGTTAAAGTTAGGATATGGTAAAAAATATAATAAACGAAATCATAGGTAAAAACGATACCATTTTCTTACTTTATTCCCTCAAACTTCATGGGATTGAATAACATAATATTAAGAAAGAACTTATTTGTTTATTTAGTAATAAATGATGTGTTCATTATTTAATATGAGATTTTTAATTAATCTTAGCAGTTCTCTTATTAGAGCCTAATTGGCTATCTGATTAGACATATAACATCTATCATGGTTGGTAAAGTCAAAACTGAGTGATTCACAACTACTGCATTCTATTCACTTAGAAAAATACTGAGTAATTATTAAAGGTGAGAACTCATTTAATAATAAGTATAATACCTTACGTCCTTGATGTTAATGGTTCTTTTGTAGATTTCTCTTTAAGTCCGATTGCTATTTCAGTGTTAAATCTAGAAAATGTTCAGGTCTGCCTTAAAAAAACTCAGTTGTTGATATTGCAGACTTCATTTTAAGAATCCCTTAGTAATAGAAATATCACATTACTAATGCAAATTATACTACTTTTACTCACTTTCAGGTTTAGGATATGAAAAGTTAAAGAAATTTGGTTTACCTGAAACCATTGATATAGCATGCCACAACTCTCAAGACAGTTCTACTATTTCTGGTCCTCTGGAAGATGTAAAACAGTTTGTTAAAGAGCTCCAAGACAAAGGGATATTTGCGAGAGGTGTAGCAACAGGTGGAATAGCGTATCATAGCAGATACATACAAGCACTGGGACAACAGTTTAGAGATGAGTTGAAAAAGGTGAACCTCATATTATATATGTTGAGTCAAAATTCAAAATAATTATATTCAATGTTTCATGAATAACTGAGATACTTGTTTCATTATTATGTTGAGACAAAAAGCTTTTGGTACCAGTTTATTTTAAAAATACTGAATATTTTGAGTAGTATTACAACAAATAAAATTGTTATGTTTTTTAGTATTTAATATCATTGTTTTAATATCTCAAGTAACTTTACATTAAAAATAATGAATATGTAAATTAAAATCTTTAATGCAGCTATCACGATTTTTTTTTTTTTTTACTAGCTTCGTTTCTTTTTTTCAGATAATCCCAATTCCTCAACTTCGTTCTTCAAAATGGGTTTCTAGTTCAGTACCCGAGGATGAATGGGAGAGTGATCTTGGACAGTATAGTTCAGCTGAATACCATACCAATAATCTTCTGAACAGTGTACTTTTTGAAGAAGCATGCGCTCACATTCCTAAAAATGCTGTTGTTATTGAAATAGCACCCCACGGTTTGTTACAAGCTATCTTGAAAAGAATGCTACCGCAAGCAACACATATTCCACTTACAAATAAAGCTGAATCTGACAGCCTAAAATTTTTTCTGGCTGCTCTTGGAAAGTGAGCATTATCAATATTAAAATATTATTATATTATCATTTATAACTCGTGATTTTACTTGACTTATGTTACGGCAAATACCAAAACATGCTGCAAAAAGTTTTCATTCACTGATCAGTTAATTTACTTCATTACAAAAATATTATCTATTTATGAGGACAATAACTAACAACTATAACAATGAGGCATATTATTGATTTAAAAAATCTGTTTAAGCTTTTTTTTAAGCTCTTTACTTTAAGAATGCAAAGGTAAAAAGTGAAGAATCCCATTTCTGTTCTCAGAATCAAAAGTTTTTCTTTAAAATTTACAAAGCTACAAACTATAACATATGATAATTGGAATAGAATTATCTTAAAATCCAAATTTAATCATTTTGGAATCATCAAATTATCCTACCATCCATTTCTTCCTAGCAAGAATGATGGGATCAGAGGTGCACATACTGGCCAAAGCAGGGAGGAAGGGGAGAGGAGGAGGAGGAAGGCTTTTCCAAGACTACTTCACTATTACTACTTCATGTATAGCTAACTTTCTTCGCTCCCAAAATTATTCTCATTTAAAATAATAAATAATTTAATTATTTGAGTGAAGAGAAATTTGTAGAGAACTTAAATCGCCTCAGCATTATTTACATCTACAGATCTGATTGATGTTCATGTCAGTAAATTTGGCATAACATGCAAGAGGACTTAATTTAAAATCAGACAATAATTTTGAAAATAATCACATAATTCATGTTCTGTATGTCAGGATTGATTAATTTTATAACATATGAATGAATCTGAGATGTTCTAATATATTTCAGGATGTTCACTGAAGGAGTGCACGTTGATATCCAAAAGCTATATCCACCTATTGAATTTCCTGTTTCTCGAGGAACACCTCCTTTGGCTAGCCTTCTTAACTGGAATAATGCAGGAACCTTTAGGACTTGGACATTTCTTCAAAGAAGAAAAAACGTGAGAGAAATTATTCGCAAATATAGTTAGAATATATGTAAGATATATAAGGCTATAATCATAATTTTTAAACAAAAATGCTATGGTTTTTATGTTTCAGGTTAAAATTAGTAGGGGAATCACTTTTTCCAATAACAACAGTAAGCATGAAAAATTCACAAAATGTATTCTCAATGGTACTCCAATTATATTAAGTGCTGCATATTTAGTAAGTTAAAATTTTAGTTTTTTTTTTTGTTTTTTTTTTTAGACAATCTTGAAGAATTATCAATAGGCATCTAAATTGAGTAGCATCTGTTATTTATTTCAATTGTGGATAAAACCTTTATAACATAATATATTATGCAATCTAATCCTTATGAAAAGTTTAGACTGGTAATTTTTTAGGAAGGAAATTAAAGAAACAGTTTATTTGCAAGCAAAAGTGTAAATATAGGCATAATGAACACTTAAAACACTCTTAGTAATCTTCTCACTACTTAAAAACTAACAGTTTTGGCTTATCAGTGTTACTACCGTTAGTGATAACATCAGTGTCTTGTATTTTAATTACGAGATCAACTTGGTAGCTGCAACACCTTCCCCCAAACATGAGACTCCAATGGACTGCAGGACTCTTTGTAAGCATATCTTCTCACTACTTGCAAGAGCTTCTGGTACAGTAAGATCACACGAGCTCCACTCGGACATCGCTCCAATAGTACTGATTTCATATTACAATGATTGTTAAATGTGGCCAAGAGTATGAAAGCATCATCTTAGCAAGCTTTGAATTCGGCCTGAGAGGTTTGAAGTATTTCATGGCAGAACCATGGAATGATCTCGACCTTTCCACTCTGGCTAGAGTTGATTGGTAACTTATGGAATAACAGTCCCATAAGCCAGGAAAAGGGGAAAAGTCTGCTCTCACTAGTTTACAGCCCTGTCAGTCTTCTTTAAGTTACTATTTATAAAACAATTATCTTCCATTAGCTACAGGATAAATAAAACCGTGTTAGAGTGATAATATTTCTTTGTACTTAAGCAGATTATCTCTGGCACTTTCACCATCTCTACCTTTAACATCACTTTTGGATCGATTATAATCAGAATATGCATCCTCATTGATGTCACATTTACCTGTTCTTTTAGCTGTGATACCATGTTTCTTCTACAATTTTTTGTGGACAAGCACTATCCTCTTATCTTGTAACAGACATTATCTGTACCAATACAGAATCTTGTTCCACAGATGGTCCAATAAGGACTCTACATGTTTATAATTTATTTTTTCATTTTCTAAAATTTAGTGGCTTAGGATAATTTCAGAGCAATGTAGAGAAACCAAAGGTATCAGGGATAATTTTCCTATGCCTTTTCCCAAATATTAAATATCCCAATAAAACCTATTCAACGCCTTTTGCAAAGTATGAAACAAAAATATTAAATAAAGATATTACTTAATAAAGTATGCAGTCTATAGTTTACTATGCTATGTTGCCTTTACTTCATTTTGATTTAAATTTAGAAGTTAAAAAATAAAAATTTGTAGGCTTTCTCCCTCTTGTCAAAATCTTTGATATATCATCATGCAATTGTTCAAGCAATGGTAATTTATGCCAAGATTACTTTTGGATTAAAAAAAACAAAGGGATTGTTGTTCATAAGTTGTAGTCTTATTGATTTATTATTGATTGGATTGAATAAAAAATATATTTGGCATTTCAGAGCACTGTTCTAGAGGAATATTTAAAATTTAAAGATGAAGAACCTACTAAAATAATATTTCAAGGAATACATTTTGAGAATCTTGTCAAATATCAAGGTGAGTTCAAGCAATAGTAATGATTAGATGTGATTTCTAGGCATATAATTATGTTTGTGAATGTCTTAAAATGTATTTCATTTACTGCATCTTGTTGATATGTCCTTTTAGCCAGTTGATGATATGTAAATTGGTGAATATTAAGTGCCTAGTTGTTTTATGATATTTTAGAGCTTTACTTCTTCCTAACAATTAATCTTTTTTGATTTTTCTTTATTATATATAAAATTTATTGCAGTGGAAAATCAATGTTTAAAGTTTTTTGAGTAAACATTTGACTACTTCTTCATTAAAACTCACTGAAGAGGGTTGACCTAGTACTTACCCAGCCACAGGGGAATAGCTGAGGGATCTGTGAGGCCTAGGCTGAGATCTTGAGGATGCTATAAACCCAAGACCATCTAGCACGAGAACAAACCTAAGGAAACAAACTCTTAAAAATATCACCAAAGTCGGAGATTATGGATCAAAAGGTGCAAAAAAGTCTCTAAACATCTTTTATGATGGTTTGAAAATAATACCCAAATATTATGACTCAGTGACAGACTGAATGGGGAGAATGGAGTAGAAGAACTCACTGAAGAACATTCTTAATACTAACATATCATATTATAACTTGAGTAGGCTATTTTGAGTTAATTTTATTCTATTTTAGATGAGTAGGTGGAGTGGGGTAGCTCAGTGGTAGAGTACTGATGTTCCAATGCTAAAGGTCACAGGTTTGAATCCCCGCTTATGGCAGAAATATTATTTATTCTGTTTCATTGGCCGTGGTGCAACCCTGGATAGATAGACCCTCTTGGGGCACACCCAGCCTCTATTAAGTGAGCACCCTTAATTAAAATAATTAATTAAGGGGAAAAACCTGACGGTTGAGCGTGACCTTGGTCAAAATCACCTTGGTCAAGACCCTTCATGGGTTGTAGTGGTAAAGGTATTTTTTTTTTTTTTTTTTTAATGAGTAGAGGAGAACCTATTAAAGGAAGTTAGTCGTCTGTTCTACATATCTTGGAGTTTTAAATAGTCAGGATGCGAGGACTAGAGGAGAATCTGTTTTTAAAGTTTTTCATAAAAAATTAGGCAAAAAAAAAAAATAAGATATGACCAGAGAATCTGTTTTTTTTTTTTTTTTGTTTTAGTTTTGAGTGTACCTTTGATCAGCAATGAATGAGAACATAAAATTAATACATGATATTATTGTAACTGCAAGATTTTATAGTTTATAGTGTTTTAATAAATTTTATGTTGAATCTATCAACCCATTTGTACAATTATACATAATAATCTGCAAACTATTATTGTTGCTAATCACCAAGAGTAGAAAATTCCGAAGTATGTAATCTTGGGCTGATATACTATTTAGACTATCAGTTTTTTAGACCTAACTCATTTAGAGACAGTTTGTGTTGACCAAACATGTCTAGTAAAAAAAAACTAATATTGTTGTATTAGTTATTAAAAATTCACACTGCATATTTAAAAAAAATAAATAAAAATAATATTGTTGTATTAGTTATTAAAAATTCACACTGCATATTTTTCAACAAAAAATAATATCTTGATATTTTTAACAGTATCAATCAACATCGACTGGTACAATAATGTGGAAAGATTATACTATTTGATACAAATTAAAATCATTCAAGTACTCATTAATTTCTTTGTTTTCACCTTTTTTTTATATATATATATTTTATAGGTGATACAGATGTTTTTATGACATTCCAAAGGGGATCTGGAGAATGGGAAATATGTAAAGAAAATAATCTTGTAGCAGCTGGGAAAATCGAAACTTTTCTTCAAGGATATAACACAGAACCACTTTGTACCCTTGAAAAAAAAACACAATGTATTCCAGCTCATCAAATTTACTCTTATCTGTCTGCATTAGGACATGCAGTTCATCCCGAACTTCAGTTAATTAATATTGTTTACTTGTCTGGAAATGGTAGTGTATCCAGAAATAATTTATTATTATTATATTACTACAATTGTTAGTTAAAAATAAATAATTATTTATTCTTGTGTAGAAGTTGAAGCTGAAATTAAATGGACTGGTGATTGGTTATCTTTCTTTGACGCTATTTTTAAAATTGTTGAGTACTTTAAATCTATTGAAAATAATGAACTAGAATTAATATCACATATTGAGAGAATCGCCATTGACCTCTCATCATTTCCTTCTGAGGATGAAAAAGGTAAAATGATCCTTTATCCATTATTGTTAGATTATAACTATATTTGTATTGACACTGCTTGGTTGTTTAGTTTTTTCATTGATGTACAATAAGAAAATGAGTTTGATTTGGGGTCAAGGCATAGAGATTCTTTTGCCATGTACTCGTCATCCAAACACGCCACTTCAAAGTCTATCTACAGTTCAAAAGACAACTGATTTTTTGTTGCCAAAATTCATACCATATCTCGAAGTTAATAACAAAACTGTGGTGAGTAAATATTAATTAACCATTTAGAAACTCAGTCATTATTATTTCATTTTTTTCCTACCAACAAATATCTATGAAAACAAATTTCACAATTACATTCTTTTGTTTTGTTGTTGATAACAGGATGATTTCTTTGAAACTTGTTTGTTGATTGTTTTGGATAATTTGATCAGAAAAAATAATGAAATATATCCAAAACTTCATATAATAAAAATTTTGGAAAACATTTCTACACCAGATGTTGTAATTGATATTTTAAGGAAGCAGAATGATATAGAGGTAAAATGTTTATGAGGTAAAACTAATGTTTATCGCTCTGATGTATTTCTTTTTTTGTTAAATTGGCCCTTATTATATTTTAAATGTAGGTAAAGATGTCAACTGTTGCCAGTGACACTATGCTGCTGAATACAGATTTAAGAGAAAACACAGACAGTTTCAGTTTGATCATTAGTGGGAGCAATGTTGTTGAAAATACCTTAAAAGTTCTTAACAATTCTGAAGGCGGTTTCCTGATCTATAAAGGGGCTCAACCTCCCAATAGCTTAGCGATTATAATCAAGCAGAATATTAAAAATGAGAACTATTTTTTTTGTAAAACGGTAAGTACAGATTATTAGTTTATTTAAATTCTAATTAGCATTTTTGTCACATATTACATGTAGTTCTTCTGACACCATTTCAACTGTAACTTAATTTCTTTGCAATCAAGTAAATTTTCAACCAAATAAAGGCTTCTATTACAAAAATAAATAATTAAAAACCTGTACCTCTTGGTAACCTTGGTCAAATCTGTATCCCAATCATAGGTGCAGACTTTCCATTCTGGTTGAGGGGATGATGGACCCACAAAAAATAAGTCTCGGGAATTTATATTGTTTATAAAAATTATGAATGATAATTGAAATAATTGTTCTAAAACGAGCAATTTAATATCGTATACAAAAATTAATATATATCTGTTAAATATTAGTTTCTTATTTAATTCATTTTTTTTAATGATTATATTTGAAAATTTGTTGATAAAGTATTTATTATAATACATATTTTCATGTTTATTTAAAAATTTGAGGGAATGTGTTGAACTCTGATGCTACGATGCTTGAAACTTGCCGCTGGAAATGTAATAAAATCTTGAATGTGAAAATGGAAGGGTGCATATGAATGAATCATAAAATCTTTGGAAATGTTGTTATATACAATTATCATTCCATATAAACTAAAATTTCAATAATAGGAACATAGATCGTGGTAAAATACTTTCACATCTAGGCCTTAGCTGACAGCTTACATCTAGTCGACTTTTCCTATTTGATTTTAGTTTACATATTTTATTCTTATTCTTTGAAATATTGGGAGGAGCAAAACAATATTCTCGCTCCCTCTCTATTTTTATAGATCACCCACCTGAAGTTTGCGCCTATGATCCCAATTTGTAAATATATATATGATACCAACTTTAGAGCCAAGCACTCAGGAGCATTAATCCAGAGTTACACCTACCACTTGTTAAGAATTGTAAAAAATTACAAAGTGTCTGAGTTAAATTAATTTTGAATAAAGCATCTGTATTAGAGGAATACTAAATGAAATACAATTCAAATATAAAGTAATATGTAATATTCGTCAGAGTTGTCTTATTTTTCTCCTAAATTATATTTTTATTTTTGGGGAGAGGAAGAGTTGAACACTCATGATTTAATTGCCTTGGAGTAACAATGCCTAAGACCCTCAGTAATCATTTACTTATATTTTACCCTTAATGAAGCCATTATATTGACAATGCAGTACAAAAAAAATAATTAAAGATTACTAATCTCTTTTTAAACCCCTCCACAGAATTATTTTATTGCAGGGCAAAAAGAGATTTATTAGTGTCTTATCTGTTTTAATGACAATACTGTATTTTAGGTATTTATTGATAATTGAATTATGTTTTCATATTGACTTTACAGGTAAAGAAACAAGATGAAGAACCATTTTTCATCATACATGATAATAATTGGAAATCAAAATTAATCTGTCATTTAAACCAAGAAAAACAGAGATTATATTACTTTGTTAATAAATACACTACCCTGGCAGCTATTCATGATCTAATAGAGCAAACTACCTCCATTAAAAACTCTCATCTCTTAAGGTAAAATATTTTTTTTTTCACAAGCATACTCATGCATATACGTAAACACAAAATTTTTGGGATCCTTAAAAGCCTAAGATTTGATGAATTTAATAGATTTTGTTTGTTGTAGCCAAACAAACAATTTTCAGATAAAAAATGTTACTAAACATTAATAGTCATTAGTAAATAAAAATAAATTTAACTTCTAAATATAAATTTTGTATGAAACTGATTTATTGATGAACATTATTCAATCATTGCTTATTGTGTCACTAAATGTACTAACAAATGGAAAATAATATCTATATGTTATAATTGGATTCAATTATAATGCACATTGGGATCTTTCCAACTATAATTCATATATTTCATATTTACAGGTTTTTTTTTACTGATTCAGATATATCTTCATTTAAATTAGAAAAATATAAAGATTATTTAGGAAAAGATTTACGTGTTAACATATTTCTCAAAGGAAAATGGGGAACTTCTGTTCTAACACCAGTTAAATTGAGAATGTCTCCAGAAATTGGAACTAAGAATGTATTCCAATTCCTTCACGTTAAGTAAGTTATGTGAAATCTTATTTAATAAAATGATTAATTCTATTACCTATATTTTACATTTAAGTAAAATGTCTGAATGAAATAAGCCATTTTATAATATAAAGAATTTTTTTTTTTTAACTCCCTACCTGGCATTGCTGCCACATGGGGTTTTGGCAGCATTGGGTTAATACGTTGGGGTTCTTGTATACCCACTGCTGCCAATAAACACTTTATTAATCATTATTATTTATTTATTTTACTATAATTTTGGGTAGTTTAATTTTAGAAACAATAAACGATGGGTTAACTGTGGTGCGGCCCGGTACATGGTTGTGCAGTTTAGAGATAGGGCTGCACCTTATCCTCACCGCATCCGTCCGGTCCTTCGTCAAGGTGCTTCCTCTTCTTCCACCTCTTCAGGTGGTCTTCTTGCCGCTCCCAGGGAGAAATGAGCAAGACTCGTCACATCCCTTCACCCATACACAAACTCCCGAAGAAACGGGTAGTTTTCCTTCTCGACTGGGCGGGGAAAATCCTCTTCTGTTAGGGTATACCTGCCTATCCTTCTCATCAATTTCGCACGGTATCCCTCTGTCGTGGTGCAGGATACCAATATATGTTCTGCTGTGTCAAGAACTTCGCAGGAAGGGCACCGGTGGTCAATATCCTTTCCATGAGCCGGCAGTTTTCCCCGGAACCCTCCATGCCCTGTGAGACTCAGTAATCAGGGAGGACCCATGCCACATTTAATCTTGCCTGGATGGTGGGGAAGAGCTTCCTTAGCATTAGCCGAACTAGATTAGCTTGCCTTTTAACTGTTCAACATTAATTTACTAAATAATTTTTACCAACTTCCAATAAAGGTGTACATTACAATATATTGTATAATAATCTCAAAAATTTCATTTTATATCAATATTTTTCAATGGTGGCAATATCCATATTTTTTATTTAATATTATACTAATATCAATACCAAAAAGACTGATATCAGTATTGATAAGGAATATCGGGACCCGATATCGCAAAACAAACTTATGTTTAATAAGAGGATCTTAGTTAACTCTCTTTGCATACATTAATGTTAAAATGGACAAAAATATTGAAGTTAACTTACTGTAATATGTAAACAATCAAATTTTGAAAATATCGATGTACACACAGGAGATAAACTGAGAAAGCAGGAGGGTTTTTTAGGGAGGAGTTCCCATGCATGACCGAGTACAGTCCAAGCTAAGCCAGCTAATTTCATTTCAAAATATAAGAGAATATCCATACATCTAAGTCCAGTATATATTATTATAATCATTGATTGCTTTAAATTATAGTTACTATGAAAATTAGTTTCTGTTACTATATTTAGCTCTAAATCTCATAGGTTGAGCCATATTTAATCATATTCTATTCTAAAACGTTTTTTCATCAAAAATATTAACAACTGTTAATTAAAATTTTAACATTATTTTTCATTTATATTTTTATTTATTTTTTGAGGAAATAAATTATTGTTATTTCCTAAAACTAATTATTTTTATAACAAATTATTTTTTTTGGAAAAATAGTTGACTGTAAATAAAATGGTGGGAAAATTAATAGGGGTTGTAGTCACAGTTAAAAATGAATACAAATTATAAAAATTATTTTATTTTGTACTGATATTTCAGCCTAAGTTACAGGCTCTCATGAGGGCTGAGAAAAGATGAAGATAATAATCAAACAAATTATTTAAACATATTAAGTGACTAAAATAAGTGACTTATGTAATTGCAAAGCATGAAAATATATTAAAAAAGTATTATGATAATATTTTAATATAGTAAAATAATGGACAGTATGAAAATAATAATGTGAGTATGAAAAAATCAATAAATTTATACTTAACTAGTGAAAAATAAAACTAATAATTAATGAATGGAAAATATCTAATAGAATAGTATGATGAAGGCCTGAAATGTCAGCATAAAATACAATTTAAAATTTTTATTTTTATTTTTGTTTTTCTCTGTGATTGCAATCTCCAACTAATTTTCCGTTCAAAAAATTATTTTGGTATTAAAATTAAGTTTTTATTTAGACTTTATTGAAATAAAGTCTCCCTTCCTTTCCAACTAATTCTTCTTGTGCATATGTATTTTTAGATGTCCTGATCTAGAACTGCACTCCTTAGGACTGAATCCAGTTAATGCATATGGAGATACACAACAGGTAGCTCATTGAATAAATTTATTTGCCACAATTTTTGACATTCTTTTTATTCTTTTTTTTAAAAAGCAGCTCTGGTCTAACTTGCTTTAATGCCAGTGGTGCTGGCAAAACTCTTGTCCTTTATTAAAATATTGTGCTCACCTCTCAACTTCTAAAGGTTTCTACTATACTGTAACCATCTATATAAATGCAATATCATTATTTTTTAAAGTAAATATTATTTCATCCAGGTGGGAAATAAACATACACTGCTTTAAACCAAACCACTTTGTCATCATCATTATTTGTAACTGTACATCTGAAATATTGTTTATTTATTTATTTATTTTTTTTTTATTTGTTTATTTAGAAATATTACATTCTGTCACATCAAGGACATTTATAATAGTGTTCAGAGAAAGCACACTCACACTCTATTTACAATAAAAAAAAATAAAATAAAATAATACAGAAACTTAATAATAATAAATACAATGAATAAAATAAAAATAAATACAATAAAATAAAATGAATGTATATAAACAAAAGAACTAACCTAATCATACACACTCGGGCTTGAGTGGAGGATCTGGCCATTGCCAAAACTCCAATAGATGCTTATTTACAAAAGGTCTCTGGGCCACTGCCGCTTCAACCTTCGAGGAGGATTGTAAGGATGGGTGGTGCTGGATAGAGATTGTGCAAGGGGATTTGGATGATAGGTAAGGTTCTGGTGAAATTTGGAGAATTTTTCTGGAATAAGGTCTAGGACAAATGGGATATTAAGGTCATGGTGTAGGATTTTGTTATTTACATAGAACGGAGCATCAACTATTGTTCGAAGGACTTTAGATTGAAAGGATTGAATACGTTTGATGTTAGAAGCTTTTGCTGTACCCCACAGTTCAAGTCCGTATGTCCATATAGGTTTCAGTATTGTCTTGTAGATAAGTAATTTGTTTTCAATAGAAAGTTTGGATTTTCTGTTTAGTAGTCTGTATAGCTGGCCGTATCGTCGGTTGAGTTCTTGTCTTTTGAGTCTAGTATGTGGGTTCCACGTCAGTCTTCGGTCTAAATGAAAGCCAAGATACCGGACTGTGTCTGAGTAAGGAAGCTGGATGGAATTAAAGTGTACTGGTGGACAGGAACTGCGTCGGAGTGTAAAGGTAATGTGTTGGCATTTAGATTCATTAACTTTAATGCGCCAGTTATTACACCAGTGCTCAATCAAGGTGAGGTGGTTTTGGAGATTTAAGGATGCTATGTTGGGATCTGAGTCGGATGATAGAATAGCGGTGTCATCAGCAAAAGTTGCCAGGAAGGTATCGGGATGGACAGGGATATCGGCGGTAAAGAGGATGTAAAGGACGGGACCCAATACGCTACCTTGAGGAACACCTGCCTCAATTGGATAGCAATGCGAAAATTCAGTACCGCAACGAACTCGGAAGGTACGATCTGAGAGGTAGGAACGGAGAACAAGGTACAAGGACTGAGGAAGATAGTTTTTCAGCTTGGAAAGAAGCCCGGCGTGCCATACCCGGTCGAAAGCTTGAGCTATGTCCAGAAATGCACCCGAGCAATATTGCATGCTTTCCAATGCTGCGGAAATATGATCAACCACTCGGAGTCCTTGTTGGACTGTAGAGTGTTGTGAACGAAATCCGAACTGATGGGAAGGAAGAGTTTGGGATTCTATAAAGGGTAGGATGCGTTTTAGGAGGATCTTTTCAAAGATTTTTGAGAGAATAGGAAGAAGGCTAATTGGTCTGTAGGACGTTGAGGTGTTGGGAGGTTTGCCTGGTTTCGGAAACAGGATAATAGTGGAATGTTTCCACAAAAGAGGAAAGTGGGTAGTTCGTAGGATGCTATTGTATATGTATGTAAGGAATATGACAGCTTTAGGAGGGAGTTGTCTAAGGATCTGAGAGGTAAGCAGGTCGTATCCAGGTGATTTACGGGTAGGTAGTTTTTGTAAAAGGAATTTGACCTCAGAAGGATTAACTGCTTTAGGCGGTAAGGAGAGTGGGATGGGTGAATTAAGGAATTCCTCTACTGCTGACGTGTGGGTGGGATTGGATTCTGGATGAGAGGTGAATGTAAGGGAAAGGTTTTTCGCGAATTCTTCGGCTCTATCTTCGTCAGATGCTGCCCAAGAGCCATCACCTCGACGGAGAGGATGTGATATGTGATGGGGTTTTAGGATATGTTTGGTGGTCTTCCATAGGGAATTGTCATGAGAAGAGAGGGAAGTGAGGTAGGAGTTGAAGGATTGGGATCTGAAGGTGGCCAATTCTATCTTTAGTTTTTTGCAAAAATAATTATAGGATTGGCGATCGGTGGGGTGTCTAGTACGTTGCCATAATAATCTGGCACGGCGCTT
This sequence comes from Nezara viridula, assembly GCA_928085145.1. NCBI lineage: Eukaryota > Metazoa > Arthropoda > Insecta > Hemiptera > Pentatomidae > Nezara > Nezara viridula. The sequence goes on from OV725081.1 coordinate 77,356,962, forward strand.
GGTATGGATTAGGTCTATGAGGTGTTGAGGTAACTTATTTTTCTTAGGAGTTCTTGAGGAGTGGTTTGGAAAGGAAGCAGTCCAGATTGCTTGTTGGATAGTGGTGGTAAAAAAGTGTATATGTTTATTGTTTATAAAATGTGTATATGTTTTTTCTTTTTTCCATCAGAGTATGCTGTTTGAGTACAGTGGTATTCGTCAAGGCAATGAAATATGTGGGTTGGCAGCAATGAATGATGGAAATTTCCTTTTACAGCCAGATCCACATTTCATGTGGGTTAAGCCTAAGAATTGGAGTCATGATGAAATTTCTTCAATTTTAGCTGTTTATACATTGGTGAGTGTATTATTTAACTACCATTTATGAGATAACTTTTTATTATCTTCTAGGCCTCTCTCCAGGATCTGCCACTTAGCTCCAGATTTCATATTCAAATATTTTCATTCAAGATTTAACATTTTCATTTTTCTTTAATTCATTGAATATGTATTATGATTTTGGGTTGTTCAAGGTGTAGATTGCTTAAAGAAGTAATTGAAAATTATTACAGTGAAAATATAAAATTAGAGATAGTTAATTTTATTGTTCATAGTGTGATAAAAAAATCAGTGGAAGTTATTTTGTGTGAAAAAAGGTTCACATTAAAGAGCAGAAGGCAGTCGATTCGGGATTTGAGTCCTTCACTAAAGATAAGGTATTCCTGATATTAATACTTCAACAATTAAATAATAGAATAATACAATTATTGTACTCACGCATCAGCCCATTTCAGATTTTTAACTTCATTGTTTGAAGTATTATTATTATTTTATAATAAGCCTGTGCTATATATTTAATTTTTTAGCTGCAAGGGAGCTATATATATATGTATATATATATATATATATATATGTATATATATATATATATATATATATATATAATTATGTTTCAACAATTACTCCAATTTAAATCCAAATTACTCCAAATTTAAATGTACTACCTACATTTATACCACATATATAAATATATATATATATATATATATATATATATATATATTTATATATGTGGTATAAATGTAGGTAGTACATTTAAATTCTGAAATGTTTTTAGTTTTGTGTTGTTGTGGAGACTAGGTGGATTGGTTGCAACGTTGGTGTTTCGCTTAGTAACCTACTCATGGGTGATTAGCTTTATATTATTGGAAATTGGAGCCTTACTGTGAGAGGGCCAAATCTTTTTGCTCTGTTGCCCTTTACTCATGTCTCTTTCACCCATTTCACCTCTACAGACTTAAAAAATAGATGTATTGATATTCCTACGTCGAAAGTAGGAAATGTATATATATATATATATATATATATATATATATATATATATAACCTATATAATGGGACCTATATAAGATAATACCTGAATAATATTATAATATCTGAATATTTAACCTATAAATGATTATGGATTTTAGGACTATTAGTTATTAAACTATTACTTTTCATTTTAAAGTTTACTAAAATGAAATTACGAGATTTTCATTGCCTGCCATGGATAGGTCAAAAATTGTCACACTAATTGTAAGTGGATAATGTTGGGATTTTACAAAGAGAAAATTCATCAAATTATTCACTAATTTAATTTTCTGAAAGGTTATTTGATGATTTTTTGGAATAAACGGCTAATAGATACCTAATCATTCAAATATAATATTAAACTGTTATTTTCTATAGCAAAGTTTAAAAAACGGAATTAAGAAATTTGCATTGTCTGTCATAGACAGGTCAAAGGTTTTCAAACCGATTGTAAGTGGATTCTGTTGGACTATCATAATAATGTTAGGATTTCACAAAGGGGAAATTCATCTAATTATTCACTAATATAATTTTCTAAAAAGTTACATGACAATTTTTTGGAGTAATTGTTGATACCTAATTATTTAAATATAATATCAGATCTATAATCACTAAACTACAGTAAATGTATTTAATGTTATAAACATATGCTTTATACATCCATGAAATGATTTTATATTTTACTTCCTCTTTCACTCAACTACAATGAAATAGTTTTTTAAACAATGCCATTGCCTTGATTAGGTGGATTTTAAATATTTTTTACAAACTTAAAAATAGTTTTTGAAGTTTACATTTAGTTAGTAAATTTCATTTAATTTCCTTGAAAACATGTAATTTAGTTAAATATTATTTTTTTGGAAAAATTGTTATTTATAATTTTTTTGCCAGGTACCGTTACCTTCTACAACTTTCGATATTAGATATTGTTTTTTCTAAAATTTTCTGCTTTCCAAGAATATATTATACGTATACCTTCTGACTAGTATTTCTGGAGATTCATTTTCGACCTGGATAAGCATTTTTATTTTTTTTCTTCTTTATTCAATTATCAAATTCTTTCAAAAGTTATATTTAGCATTTTTTCGTAACTTTTAATAATGAGAGATAGTTAATTATATGAAATGAACCATATTAAAGATACTTTTGAGAAAGACCTATATGAATATTGGACATTTAAGCTCTGTAAAGTGACATCAACAGAGATAATACCTGAATAATATTAAAGGCCACTTAATTATACAGTGATACACCAAGTTTAATCAAAATCGTTATATCTAAGGCATCTAAGGCATATACCTCTCTTAAATATGTAATATCAGTTTTGCACGACTTTTCGTTTTTGAGCTAGAGTGTTCACGTACACACAGACACACAGACCATTTTCGCTACTTGGTTATTTGGACTCAGGGTACCTCAAAACATGTATTTCTGTTGAAAACTCAGATTCAAAAATTTTCACGATCGCAATACTTACACTTACTATATATTATATATAAATACATAAGTGAAAGTAATAAATAATTACACTTTACTCATGGTATTTTCAAGTAACAAGTTTACTTTTTCATATTAGGCATACTACATCCTCGAGGAACAGACTGATCTGAAAGAAACACACAATATACTTGTTCATGAGGGTATCATGCCTCTATCTCAAGCTGTTATAAATCTTGCGCTCAGAAGAAAACTTGAGGTTTTCACAACTTATGATGGAAAACTGGAACACAAAGAGTATCTTAAAAAAAAATATCCACAGGTAAGAACTTTTATTTTTAATAAGTTAAAATTCAGATTATTACTTTTTTTTTTAAAATAAACATAAATGACCCATGATTTTAGATACATGAAGATAACATTCTTAACTGGAATCAATCCCAGTTTGAAATACCATTTCTGCTTAGAACAATGGGTAAAGGATTTGATATTATTATAAATACACTACCTGACCCTCAAAAACTAAGAAGTACACTAAAATGTCTTGGGAAAACATCTCCTAAATTTTTTCAAGTTTCAATTCCTTCAATGGAATCAACATTTAGTATTGGTAAAGTATTATTTCTAGCTTTATTATTTTTCTTGAAACAAAAATTAACTAAAAATAATACTGATGATATCTAGGGCCCTTTTCTTGATATTTAAATGAGAGGTGATAGATTGCTGACACTGATCTTAATTTCAAATAATAATTTTTCCCAATCAGTAAGGGTAAAAATATAATAAAAACAAATCAATCACTATTTTTATTTTTATACACTCCTACGTTTTATTGATTATCTTAGTAGTTTTAAACATTGGTATGAAATAAAAATAATAATTACTTACTTACTCCATGGCGCTACAGCCCTACATGGGCTTGGGCCTCCTCTACAATCCTACTCCACTCTTCCCTATCCTGGGCGAGTCTCCTCCATCCTCCAATAACCATCTCCCTCATTACTCTCTCTATACCATCTGATCATCTTAATCGTGGACATCCCCTAATTGTTCTTCCTCCAGGCTTATCATCCTGTAAATAACCTATTTATGACACTGAGTGAGAAGAAAATATATTTATATGAAATGTGGGACTTGGTAAATACACTTTGAATGAATTGACTAACCTGGTTTGTTATTCTTCAATTATGAGGCCTATAGAACAACTAAATAAAAGGACTATTCACTCCTGTCTAACAAAACAATTTATTTTACAACTGTAATAAGTGAATCTATTAAAGTCTTAAAACTTTAGGCTTGATCCTCTTATTCTTCAGTGCAGTGCCTCTCTCTTCTGGTAACCTCCTTTCTTCCTGTCCCGGCCTAAAGTACCTTCTTTTCTCTCCGGCGTCCTTCTCCAGCTGCTGCTATCTGCTCGGTCCTTTTTCAAACTTCTTCCTTCTTCGTCGATTGTTTATCGATATGAGACTTTTCAATGAACAATTTGTCCACTGCACAATTGAGTACAATTCATAGTGCAAGCTCACAAACCTATATATTCCTTCTCATTCCCTCACACAATATCACATAAAGGAGTAAATACTGAGGGCTATGTACTACAGTCCAGTAATTTTTTGGGTATCCTACTTGCCATCATCCGTTCTATGTAGAAGCTACAGATCTCAAACCATTTCTTTCAGCTCCTCATTCTTTCTTATTCTCCAGTTGCTGTTCTCGCAGACAGGTCCATATATTCTTCTGAGTACTTTCCTTCCCCAAAGTTTTAACATTCTATCACTTTCTTTGGAAAGTACCCAAGTCTCACAGACATAAGATACAATCGGCCTAATGACTATTTTATGTAAGATGACCTTAGCTCTGTTGGTAAGGCCTCTGAATTTTAATGGCTTTTGAAGAGCCTAATAGCACCTGTTTTCAGCAGCTATCCTTGCCGTAATTTCTTCTTGGTGCTCATTCTTTGACATGACAATAACACCCAAATACCTAAGCTGTTTTGCTATCCTGAAAGTGTGGCTTCCAAATTTGATAATTTCTTCCATTCTTTCTGGTGGATTTCATGATGACTTCATATAAACTATCTTTTTGTCGTTTACATGGAGGCCCAACTTTTTCAGTGTTTTTAAACTCCTCAATAAAGATGCTCTTGATCTAGCTGATATTACCATGTCGTCTGCATAGGCTAGATGCTGTGACAGTCTATTATATATTGTGCCATTAGGGCTTGTCCAAATTGCACTTACTGCATATTCTAAGGCTAGGTTGAAAAGAGTTGGGGACAAGGGATCTCCCTGCTTTAGACCGTCTTCAACTGCAAACTTTTCCAATAGTGCTCCTTGTATCTTGACTTTACAGCAACTATCAGTCAATGCCATCCTTATTAGACTAACTAACTTTTTCAGTACACCTAAGGTGACCATTACTTTCTACAATTTTCTTCTATTGACACTGCCTTAAGCTTGTTTACAACTATATTGTAACATTATATTCATTATTTTCCAGCATCTGTTTGACAGAAAATATTAGGTCAATTGTAAATCTATTTGGCCTGAAACCGCATTGATACTCACCAAGAATATGTTCGGACCATATTTGTAACTTTTTATTTAGGAGTGAGGAAAATGCCTTATACACTATCTCCAAGAGAGATATACTTCTATAATTTTCGCATTTAAAAAAAATGCCGAAAGAGTGGACGGTTGCTATTATCTACTCTGTTTTCAAAAAAGGAGACAGAACTAAATGCGAAAATTATAAACAGAACAATAGTTATTGTAAATAATATTGAGATAAGATGATAAAACTATTATAAATAAAAGTATAGATAAAACTAAATAATGATAAATATGAATTAATATATTTCAATTAATAAATATAAATAAAAAATATAGTATTTGAATGGTTTTTTTTTTAGGTCTTGGTATATTTCTGTTCTCTACAGGGATGCACTGTATTTATCCTGAATCATTAATATCATTGCCGATTCATACAAAAATATTTTTAAGAGATTTAGTTCACAGTGGTTTGAAAAATGGAGAAATACAACCTATTTCTTACTACCGAATTTCATCTTCAGTTCTTAACATAGATGTTACCCCTGGGGTCAAGTAAGTTATATTTTTTCTTTTTAAAGGATTATAATTTTAAAATATTCATTTTCTCTTCTCAGGCCCTTGTTTCACTTCACACTTCATTTCATATATTATGCATATTAATATTCACAATTTTATTTAATATCAATATTTAAAATTCTACTTTCTTAAGTTAATACTAGACCATTTTTATTTTATTCTCCAAATTTTCTTTCATTTCAGGCCAAATTGAAAGAGACATTTTTGAAATATAGGTGTATTGTAGAAAATATGTTTGTACATCCTTCAATGAAAGTAGGAGAAGGAATTTTATAAAATTGATATTGAATCATTTTTCACTAATCCCTAACTTTCCTTCTATTTTGAGCCTAATTTAACAAGCTATTTTTGATATAGAGACTCGTCATAATTTGGAAGTAATGGATAGAATTCAATAAAATTAATATAATCTTCTAGGTATCAACCCACGCAATCCTTGAAAACTTCATCAAATTTGGATTAACAGAAATAAGTGTTTATCTCGTCACATGGATTTGATTACAGACAGACATGGAACCAAATTTGTTCCTTGATATTCAAAACGTAAAAAGTTTTGCAATCAAAATCTTTTTTTTACTTTCATTTACCTATATATGTTATATATAGTATGGGAAAGTATGGCGATCGTGAAAATTTTTTAATCTGAGTTTTCTACTGAAATACATGTTTTGAGGTCCACTGAGTCCAAATAACCAAGTCCCACAAAATGATCCATATGTTTGAGTGTATATGAACAGTCTACCTCAAAAACGAAATGTTGTACATTACTTAAATTGTGTATTTAACATGCCTGGGATGTCACTGTGACTTTTTCGTCAAAATCTGCTAACCGTATGTCCTGCTGCTTTACATCATCAATGTTACTCATTTTTCCAATGTTCTCAAAAACGGCTCTAACCATTTTGATTTAATTCATTACTTCAATGTAAAATTAAATGCTTTTTAATATAATATTCTCATTGAATATTGAAATATTCTCATTGATGTTTTCTAACAGGGCCTTAAGTGATTAATTTTAAAAATTTCTTCTTACAATTATTTTCATGTGAAATAATTAATCATTTCACATTACCAACTGATATAATAAATGGTTAAATATAATGAATAAAGAAAAATTATTGGAAACTAAAGGAGAAATATGGGTTGGAAGCTATACGGAAACAGCCGAGAGCACTCGACCTTTACCGATTCTCTCCCTTTACAGATACCCAATACTCCTCTGTACAGGGCTTTCCTATTGTTAGTTTAACTTTTATTTATCCCTTATAAATATTCTTTTTAAAGATTTTCATGCAAAATGTTGAGGATCTACTAATATAAATCTAATGGGGGTGAGGTGACTGAGCAGGCCAACACCTGTGTCTGACAACCGGGATAGAAGATAATTAGTTAAAATAATTACGAGTTCGCATCCCAGTGCTGAGGGGGCTTTTAAATCTGCCATAAATTCCAGTCCTCACCCCTTGCCCCGGGAAAACCCCCAATATAGTCTAAAAGGCGAGAAATGGAACCAAACAAAAAAAAAAAAAAAATATATATATATATATATATAAATCTATAAATCTAATAGTATTCAAGAGAGAAATACAAGAACATTGCAGGGCTGCTCAACTGTATTGTGTTGCTAAATAACACAGCATACTCATCAATCAATAGATATTATTATTTTAAAAAAATAGAAACAGTGATATTGGACCATTGGAATACATATTAGATATGCCAAGTACAATTAATAAAATTAAAAAAGCAAAGGCCTAGATCAATATTCTAATGAACCTAAAATAATAGTTTCTGCCATGGTCTGCAACTGCTCCTTTTCAACACCGAGTCTCTTACTAACATTAAGTTATTTTTTTGATGATTTTCATGATGAATTTTTATGATAAAACTCAAAATTTTCCAAAAATCTATTTTGTTCCACAATTGTTAGTATTGTTTGATACTATAAACAGTCACAAAATGTAATGAAAAGTGATAAATGTATACATTTAACAGATTTGATGGGCAAGAAAAACATGGTAATTAATTGTTTTAAATAAAGTAATACCATAACTTTCACTTTGACTTCTCTATTTATGAAAATACCTATCTACTCTAATTCTTGTAAGTGAAAGATGTGTGATGCACTGCGCTAGATTTTTTTGTTATGTATCACCGACAATTTTACCTTTATCTTCTTGAAGCACTGCTAATTTTAGATTTGACTTGCTTCAAGTTCTTTTAGATATTTAGATAAATATTTGTTGGACAAAAGGAAAAAAATATTGATAAACTCTTTTTCTCAAAAATAGGTATGAGGTCAAAAAGAAATTGATTGTATCGATGAAAGATCAATGTATAGCTTCTGCTGGGACAAATGCACATGTTTTCGATTCGAGTAAATCATATTTAATTGTAGGTAAGTTGTAATTTTCATTTTAATTGATGATTTTTTTCATTTCAAAGTATTCCTATAAAAGAATTTGTATTTATGTACCCAACTCACTTGAAATAGTACATTCAAAAATCCTAATGATTTATATTATTGAATAAAAATACTTTTATTTTCTTTGTGTAATTGGAACAATTAAATTTAAAAGAGATTCCTATTAAGAATCATTATAATATTAACTTTACACCAACTGTCAATGTGTTACTGTTTATAAAAACTATCGAGACTATATGAATTGGAAGACATTGTCAATATTCCTTTCATTTTGTCGGGGGTCTAGGTTATTTACACTCGTGAATTTAATTTTCTTAAAACAAAATCCCGGCACTGGATATAAACTTTTTGAGTGTGTTTAACTTTCGTTGGAATTTCGGGAACTTAATGCTTTTGTGACACTGAGTGATAAGAATATATATATACAAAATGTTGTACTTATTAAACACACTTTGAATGAATTGGCTCACCTGGTTTGTTATTCTTCGATTGTGAGGCATATAGGACAACTAAATAAAAGGACCTTTCATTCCTGTATAACAAAACAATTTATTTTGACAACTGTAATAAATGAATCTATTAAAGTGTTATAACTGTAGGCTTCATATTCTTAATCTTCAATGTTCTGCCTCTCTCATCTCAGGTAACGTCCTTCCTTCCTCCTCTCCAACAAGTGTTTTCTTTGTTCTCCCAGAGTCCTTCTTCAGCTGCTGCCACCTACCGGCACTTTTCAAGGCTTCTTCCTTACTCTGTTCTGTACCTTTTTCGTTAATTGTTTATCAATTAGATACTTTTCAATAAACAACTTGTCCGCTGCATAATTGAGTACAATTCATAGTGCAACCCTACATTCCTATACATTTCCTCACTTAATGTCACATCAAGGAGTAAATACTAGAGACCATCTACTACACTATAATAATAACAATGAAAATATAAATAGATACAATACCAATAGGTTAGCTTAGTTAGACTAGGTTCTAACAGGACCTATAATACAACCATCATTTTAAGAAAAATAAGTTTTAAAATTTTTATGCTAACTCTTTTTGTGTTATTAATGTAATTTATCAATTTTTTTTTATCTCCTTTCATGACAGTAATTTAATGTTGGAAGATGGTTCAATAATAAACTACTTTACCTCTGATTTTATATAATATATTTTGAAATGTAGTTAACAGATTATCACTGACAAAATAATTAAAAAGTGAAATTGATGATACATTTCTTTTCAAATAAAATAATACATTTAATCTTAAAGGAGAGTTATAAGTGTCAATAATCTTTTAGCAAAAAATATTAATTACAATCTTGTCAAAGCAAAGTAGCAATTTATAAAAGAAAGAAATATTTTCAACAAAAGAACAATTATATTTTTAGTAGGAATTATTGATGATAATCTAAAATGAATGTAATTTAAGTAAAAAAGAAATTTGCTTAATATATACTTACATTTTACTTTTAGATTATAAATTAAAATGAAGCTGATCCTTAACTTATAATTATATAACATATATTTATATTACTTCAAATTCATGAATTTGTTGATTGTAATTTTGATAACTTTTTTTAAATTGATATATTTAGGCAATAAGGCAGATGGATGGTTGAATTTACTGGAATGGTTAATAAGACGAGGTGTGAGAAAAATCATATTATGTATTTCCAGTCTATCAGCAATAGCTGCTCAGAAGTAGGTTACTAATACCATTCCATATTTATTAATTTATATTAAGCTTTTAATGTATCCTAAAGAGACTCTTGAGAAAAAAAAATGGCCAAAACATGACACATGAAATATCATTATATAGTCTTCAAAAATAATAGTTTTATTTATTAAAAATTAGTAAAGGATAAATGTTGTATTATATTAATGTTGTAACTGCTACCCCTAAACCTCGTAAAATAGATTTAGTATTTTGTATTTATACTAAGCTCTAAACCATGTTTTTTTCATTGACTCCAGATCGTCTTGAAACTTTATTATATTCAAGAAGTTATTTAAGTTTTATTTAATTTTCATCAGTCATTCATTACTTCACTGTTATTTAATATATAAATCGTTATACCTTTCGGAGTAAGAAAATTTTGTTGATATCAAGTATGAATTACTTCTAGTCTCCAAGCCTCACTTTATTTTCCTGTCATAGTAAACTTCTAGGTGATAAAATATGTTTCACATAATAATCAAAGTTAGATTATCTTCTATACCAAATTGATGGAACTATTGTGTATTTTACGTTGAACAGTTTATTGTATTTGAAGTATTTCAAATTACTTTTAATGTTTACTTTTATTACTTTATACACTATACGCTCTTAATAAAAGCTTTTTTTATTTCCACAAACTACATCAATCAATGGAAATAAATTGTACCTCTTTTACTGTTTCAGAATTAATACAATATTAACGATAAATGATCATGTCACCATCACTACTTGCTCCTCAAAAAAATTAGATTCTGCTGGAAATATAAAATCGTTTATAAATAGATTTGAAAACGGCACTGCTTTAGATACTGCTTTTATTATAGGAGAGGTGAGCTTTTTAATACTTTTATTTTATCATGTTATCAGTATGTGACATAATCTATCTCAATTACTGGATATTTTTTATTTATTTTTTTAAATATGAAAATACCATAAGGATTCAGTCATTTATCAAAGAATGTATCCATATCACTATCTATCATGATTGAACAAGTTCTGTTTCATGAGAAATAGCAAAATCAAAGATTTGATCTTTGTTTGAAAAACAGTATGTTCTTTGCCATATTTAACTCTGTTTATTTACTTATTTTTGGAAAATCTGCCATATATTAGAAATTAGAAACCATAATACGTTAATAAAAATACCTAGAACTATAAGCAATACTATAACAATAGCTTTTTAGCAATAGGTTTTTGGTGATCCTCAGTTCCTCTGCATCCAAAAAAATTTACAAATGGTTTAAAATTAGGATATAATTCTATCAAAAATAATGAGAAGAAGTTAAAAAATTTTCAAATAAAACATAAATAATGTATATAATTATTATATAATTTAATTTTATCAGGTGGCAGCAATGGGCGAGAGGACTAGAAGAGATAAGTTTCAAGCATTATTATTCGATGCAATTGTACTTAAAAATAATAGCTTAGTTATCAATTTTTCAAACAAATTTATTTTTCAAAAGCCTTCTTCTGTTAAACAGAAATTTACTGTATTTATTGTCCCATTGATGGATATGATAAAAACATGACAATGCTTTGGTTATTTGTGGAAATTATAGTTTATTAGTTTAAAAAAATTATAAAAATCTGAATACTACTTAATAAGAAAAAAAAACTAAGTTTTGTGCTTTAGACCACATGATAGAAGTGAAAACATCTACAAGGCGAGATTAATAATATGAAATATAAATTATAAATAATAGCTCATTATAAAGAGGATGAAATGTTGCACATTTTCCTCGTTTACAGTATGCAGATCCGAATTTTAGTTTCTGAGATATTTTAATTCATATCTTTCATAAAACTCATTATAATTTGGTTTTTGACAATATTTTTTTCCTTTTCGCCTCTCTAACACGGTGATGCATTAAGATGTAATTTCAAATAATAGTCCATTACAGAGAGGAGGAAATGCTGAACAATTTCCTCATTTACAGTATGCAGGTCTGATTTTTATTTTCTGAGATATTTTAATCCATATCTTCAATAGAACTTGTTATCATTTGGTTTTCGGCACTATTTTTTGTCTTTTCGCCTCTCAAACATGGCGCCACGTTAAGAAACAATTTTGAATAATAGCTCATTACAAAGAAGATGAAATGATGAACATTTCCCTCGCTACCAATATGCAGGTTCGATTTTTAGTTTTAAATATTTTAATCCATATGAAAAAACGCTTTAATCATTTGATTCCAGCCGACTTTACCCACTTTACTCTCCACAAAAAAGTGCCTACAGAAGTTTTCACTTCAAAAACTGTTTAGTGGTTTAAAGTTTCTTTATTTTACTTACCATAATTATAATGATAAATCATAAGTCACTGCTTTCTCACGAAAATTAAATTCTTTATAGGAAAATCAGGGTACTATAAACCAATTGGCTACAAACCTTCCAAATACAAGATTTATTGTTATTTGCTATAAATCAGGGATATTTCAAGAAAACCAAAATATAAATTCAAGAATACTAGTCATAAAAACACCAAAATGTCCTGATTATACTGAATTTTTAAAGGCTATGGATTCTCTTATGGATCTTTCTGAGCCAGTTATTTACTTGAAACACAGTGAGAAAAATGAATTAGGTAAGTTCTATTTGTGTTGTCATTAATCATAAAGTGTATGCTTTGAGGTAGTACATGCTTCTTCTATGAATCTTATGATAAATCGCTTCAATTGAATTTAATTAATATATTAACATGTTACAACTTAGGCTTCAAAATGTACTGGACCACAAACTAATTCTTCATTATTATTTTGAAAAATTCCTAACTTATAATTTTTTATAAAAACTTTTTTGAAACAGTTAGAATCTTTTTTGTTAGACTTTTATTATAAAGTTTGTATTCGAACTTCACGCCACAACTTTTATAGTAAATGTTCTCTCCAGATCTCTATCGTAGTATCTTTTATAATAAAAGTATTTTCTAGAATATTCTTATCTCAAGGTTTTTACACATGTTCTATATTAACAAAGTTCTCATTATTAGTTTTCTTACATAAATAAATGCCTGAAATATTCCTGGTATTGTACCTTGAAGTATCTATTTGACTCGTTAATTGTAATAATTTTTCTTTACTTATTTAAACAATTTCTAAAAAGAAATATTAAAAAAAAAAACTAAGATTCCCTCAAGGGATATTCTATATTTACATGAGAATATATATTTTAAATGTTCAAGTAGGAACTACTATTACTGTTGCTTACATAAAAAAAGGTTTCTGCAAGAAATTAAATCAACAAAGTTGTAGCATATAGTTCTTTTAGTATATGAACTTAAGGGACATTTTTTTTAAGGTTCTTTTGAAAATATTAGTTAAGTATTAAAGTTTTGACCTAAAAGTTCTTGTAAAAGATTTGAAGTAAAACTTTTAGAAAGTGTTCAATAAAATTTTGGCCCATGATTTCTCAAGGAACTTACATAATAAAAAGTGTTTGTTTTAAAGCAATATACTCCCTTTATTTTTTAGATACAGATTCATCTGCCCTACTACATTGGCAACATATACCTACTTCATTAAAAGAAATCGCAAGTCTAGCTAGCTGTTCAAAGAAAGCATTCTGGAAAGAGTTAAGATCTAGTTCATCACCTTACAAACACTACAAAGAAATTTCACCTGTTTTTATTCTTCCATCACTGAAGAAAGGGCAGATGAAAGAACTAATTAGTTCTCTTTTCCATCCCGCTTTTGAAGCTGTTCTTCCTTCATATTTTGAAAATGCAGATGATTTAGCTGAGCAATTATTTGTAGTAAGTAAGCTGAATCACACAGTTTGAATATTAAGACTGATGTTAAAATGGGTAAAATTTATATTAAAAGAAGTATTATATATATTTTATAATTATATCTATGTTTTACAGTTTGATGGTATTTTATTTGGTTTGTATGTTATTTCACTTTCATAATTTTACGAAATATTATGATAATTTTCAGGAATTGCAAAAGTTTTCAAGTTCAGTATTTACTATTATTTGTTCGGACTGGATGTGGATGCTAGGTTTAAAGTTAGGAACACTTTTAGAAAAATCAGGAAAAACAGTGTCATTAATGCTGCTTGGTATATCTCCTCAATGGGCCAAACCTGAATCAGTGAGAAGAGTTTATGATCAAGTAAGAAAAAATTAAGTAATAACTAATTGTATTGTTCAAATTATAATTAATGTTAGAGTAAAGATAATGAGAAACAGTTGGTCAGGAGTGTGGTATTAATGAATACTATTTTGTAAAAACACTATTTAATACTTAAAATTCTATTAAATGTTAAACTGTTAAAATACTATTTTGTTATTTAGTATTCATTTGACTGCACCCCACGACCAACTCCTTCTCATACAATTAATGTTATTTAAAACTGACTATGACTGAGTTGCTACATATTTAGTCATAAGTTTTCTCAGTTATTTCTGTTTATTATTCTATAAAGATTTGGCAGTACTAGTTCACAAGAGTTCCCCATGGTTCACAATCACTTCGGTCACACTTGTTCATGGAATCCCGAATGCGTTCGGGTTTATCCAAAAGAGAACGAACGCGACCTATCTCTTGGGCCAGTTACTATTGGCTTTCCCGCCATTTAAGTACTTCTATAACCTTAACCATGTTCAGTTATATAGCAGGAGCCGACTTACATTCAAAATTTAGGCTACACGTCATGAAACCTGAATTGAACGTGCACTTATATTATAGATCTGTAAAAAAGAAATAGTAATAGATAAAAACCTTTAATTATCACATCTCTGAATGGTATTTCACGATATTATTGTACTTATTGATGATTTCCATTATTCATTATCTTGGAATTATCCATTATTGATGTGTGGAATTATCCATTATTGATGTGGATTGTGTGATGGGGCAATAGCTGATGTCATAAAAGACAACAACATTCGGCTGTTTTCGGAATTCCATGAACAAGTGTGATCGAAGTGATTGTGAACCACGTATAATCCGTGCGAAACTCTTGTGAACTTGTACCGATTTGGCTCTTTTAATTAATGAGAGCATAAACTAAAAAAAAATACTTTTTAGATATTATTGGAATTCTCCAAAATAATGGAAGGAGATGGTCCGGGGTGACGGTCATAAATAGGCTAAATAGTGGCAAACCTATTTTATTAAAAGCCAATGTTTCGACTCATCTATGCAGGTCTTCTTCAGGGAGGTATGCTTCACTCCAAGCTGAACACACCTCCCTGAAGAAGACCTTGCAAAGTCGGGTCGAAACATTGGCTTTTAATAAAATAGTTTTGCCACTATTTAGCCTATTTATGACCGCCACCCCGGACCATCTCCTTTCTTTATAATGCAATGATCAACTATTAAATATTCAATATTCCAAAATAATGCATCAGCTCTCTCAAATATCAATAAATAAATAAGTACTTAATGTTTTACCAATGCAGGAATATTGATTTACTTTTTTATTGCACTTTAAATTATAAATATTCAATGTATTATTGAATTGTATGGCTGTAATACCAACATTTCTGTCATTCTTTGGTGCCATAATGTGCTGACATCCACTAACAGGTCTCCTATTGTTACCTGTCTAAATCTGATAAAAGCTCGGGAGACCACAATCTGGGAGACACCAACTGCATTGGCGATATCCACTTGCCAATGCCCTAAAGTGCTCATTCTCACAATAATATTTCGAACTTCTGGTTCAATATTATGTCTTTCCCTCATAAATTTTTAATTAACTGTATCCATAATATTACTCTTGTTCTAATTTTATTTCAGGTCATTAATGATACATCAAGTACTGACTTGAAGGCTCACAACCAGATTGATTTAGAAAAAGGATTGGAAATTCTGCAGGAGAGGGTTCGCTTAATATCAAGTCCTTCCCTTCTTAATGATATTCAGTTTAAGGGATTATGTCATCTCATAAACTTTACAAAGATAACAGATGCATATCTACAGCTGATTTCAAAGGTAGTGATAGTATGCCAATTATTGTTATTTATTTGTATTTAATAGGTAAATCTATTAGCCATAGACTATATAGACCTAGTGTCATCAGTCTTTCAATCAATCCACTTGCTCCACTAGCTCAAAATCAATGACCTGTCGATTGACCAAAATCCATTTCATGAAATATCTAGAAAAAAGCTCTGGTCTCTCTCTTGATCTCTGATCTTTAGGAACTGTTTAACTTGTTTTTTTTGTTTTGTTTTTTTATTAGTTGACATGGAATAATGAGAAATGTATCTATGATCTCAGAATTTTTTTTCTTTTCAAGACTTTTGATTTCATATTTCTTCCCATTCACCAAAGCATTGAAGCATCTTTCATAGGCACCACTATTCCAGTAGAACTCCATTCTCAAAACTGTTATCTTTTCTCAATACATTGTCAATATCCATAATTCATCTTCATTAAAGATTAAAGATGCAACCTTTCATTCTGAAAAACCATCGTCTTAATTTTGGAAAAAGTAAGTTTTTTAATAAACTTTATACCCATGCCAGAAATACAGATCAATCTAACACTCACACCTGTCACCAAAAAGACATATTACCATAAATTTTAAAAATGCTCACTGTTATTAGAATAATAAAACAACTTATCCTCGAAGCTCTTGGATTCACATTTATAGCGATGGTTAAGCATAAGCTGTAACTCTTAATCCTGAAGCTAATGTATTATGCAAACCAATTACAAATGAGTCAAGTGTGGACTGGATTTGGTGGAGCCGTCTTGTACTTATCACAACATTTATGGTTGTTGACACAATTTTGAACAGTCTAGCTAAGTTTAAAATCATTCAGAAAAATTAAAATTTTTCCGTCGTTATAAAAAATCATATTCAAGTGTTTTTGGAGATGCAAAAAACGAATATCAACTTTGTTTCTCCCAAAAAAAAACTTTTAAACATATATCTGTTTGTCAAAATTGTTCCCATTCTGTTTTATCTGCCAAATATAATAGTAACAAAAAAGAAACCAATTAATATGTAATAACCTATACATCAGGGCAAAGCAAAGGAAAAAATAAATTTTGTTTGAAATTATATAAACATTTATTTTTTCAGCTACTTGAGTCCATTGAAATGGACTTTGGGACATATGTCAAATTTTTAAATTTTTTGATGTAGTATCACAAAATTAGTTTTCTTTTTTTTTTTTTTGCTGGGAAGCTGTATAATAGTATCTATTTTCAGCAATGGTTTTGGTTGAAATCAGTGGCCCACTGACTGTAAACTCCCCTAGTAAGTCAGAACACTGCCATGTCGCTCCTCTTATAACTAAAAATTTGAAAATTCCATGTCACAATAAGAGTTTTGAGAAATGTATATCCATTTCTTAGCTTAAAGATTGTTTCGTGTACAATGTAAAATTGACAAAGAGTAATTATTCATTATTTCCCCCTTTCCCAAGACTGATCCAATAGAGTCCGATAGCAAATAAATTACCAGGCATTCATGTGATCTGTTCTGATCTAATATTCATTTAGAGAGGATTCACCTAAACACAAAAGTTAGAAATATAAGTGGCTGTATATTTATTTATTTTTACTTATTGCAATTTATTTATAGTGATATACTATTAATAATAAATTATTTATGATGTTTTTCAGTCATGCCAAAGGAACATCAACATACAAATAGTTAACGAACCTGATTACCTCAGCATGTTAAGGAGCAATGTAACAACTAATTTTATAAATTCAAATGTTTTATTTGAATGCAAAGACTATGCCAGATTTGTGCCAAAAGATTATGAAAATGTTTTAACTTGTAATTTATCTTATTTAGAAGAATAAATGCTTTAAAATAATAACATGCTTTAAATTGATGTTTTGTTAAATGTGTAGATATGTAACAAACTTTTACAAATAAAATATATATGAAAAAATATTTTTATTTGGGTAAATCTAACATACATATTTATTTACCATAATGTCAAAATTCCCTCAATATTTTCATGATAAAATCACCTCTCTCCCATATGTAATAAATTTAATTCTTCATTAGATTGGAAAGATTTTTTTTAATGATATCACAATTCTTCTTTTTAAATATGTCATTTTTCATCATTTTACAAACGTATTTTATTCTTAAACACAAAAACTATATTATTATAATAACATAAATAGGTAAGACTACAAAAATATTTAGTGTATCCATCCACAGGACTTTGCTCTCCACTTCGGGTGCTAAGTCTAATATAAAAATTATTTGCTATTTTATACATTACTATACACATATAAAATCATAATTTTCCCAATATTGGAGAAGATATAGCAAATGATTTTTATATTACACTTAGTATTAAAAGTGGAGAGCCAAGTCCTGTGGGTGGATATACTACACAGGGTTAAGTGGCCAAACTGCAAAAATTTCCTCTGAAGGTATGCCCGCAAATGCTTTGTTTAGGGGATATTCACACCTAAAGATTTTAGTTGTTATGAATTATTTACAGTATATGAAATAAATAAAACCTATTTATTTGTTCTATGTTATTAATTAAATGTAAACATTAACATTCATATTAAATGTTATTCAAAGTGAAGGTATATCCGCAAACGCTTTGTTTAGGAGATGGATTAGATAGAATACTAATAAGGCATTTGTAATAAAACTAACTAACTGTATAAAAACTATTGGCAACATAAGGATTAATACTATTTGGAATTAACATTGGGAACCCTCAATAACATTTATCAGTTAGTAAGAGGCTTTCACAGAGCACTCATCATTATGCCTTCCATAACGATGGATTCAGAGGCTGTTTGAGACTTGGTCTGAGTTTTTGGAGATTCTGACCAAACGTGAGTGTGGAAGGAAGTGAAAATTGTACTAAGTTTAACAGGTCTATGGAACTGCAGGGAGAAATTTACAGATACAAATTGAACACAAAACAATCCTAGGGAGAAATAATTCTGGGAATATACAGTGTGGTGTCTTCGTTTCGATCTGTTCCATTTTACGAGCATACTCTTAAAACTCTGCCCTCAGCAGAAGACCTCAGGAAACCCCCACGACACATCCTCGCTCTGATTGACCAGTGAAACAACCTGAGCCGAAAGATAGCTTGCCTCATGCATGACTGGAAGACATCACTCTGGCACGAGCAACTACGGAGGAACCATGATGACCGTCACCAGTTTGACCATCGCCATGAGACTCATCAGGACCTTCGTTAGTAAAAAGAGGAGCGTGCACTTGACATCCAGGAACGAGCTGCTGACACCTAAGGAATAGCCTACACTCTTGACCGAGAGCTATGCAGCGAGGGACGAGAAACCCATTTTCTCCTCTATCAACCACCTTGAGTCGATACTAAGACACATCAAGGGAAACAAAGCTTCTGGACAATGAGATCCCGTACATAATAATGAAGATGCCCCCAAGAAAGAGTAAAGCCTTTCTATTGAACATTTTCAACTCGTACTTTCCTAATGCCTGGAAATGCGCGATCTTAGTGCCATTGCTCAAACCAGCGAAGAAAGGAGACTCACCAGAGCACTATCGTCCGAACAGCCTCCTCTCGCACATCAGCAAGGTCTTCGAGAAACATACACCACCATCTCATGAAGCACTGCATGGAGGAGGCCATCATCACACCGGAGCAGACAGGATTCCAGCGGGAGGTTCGTCTGCGAACATCACCTGGCCAAGCTGCCACGATTCAGCAGATGGAACACAGTAGAGCTACGGCGCTAATCTCCCTGGATTGCAGTCAGGCCTTTAACGCCACACTCAACTAGTTCGCCGCCTGGAGGAGTACAGGTTTCTCGCTCCTCTATGCCGACTGATCCGAAGCTATCTTAGCGGAAGATCGTTCGTCGTACGAATAGGCGGAGACCTCTCTCCACCAGAACTTACCAACTGCGTTGTTCCTCAAGGGTCTGTACTGGGGGCAATACTGTTCGTCGTCTACACGGCACCAGTAGTGGCACTCAAGCATCCAGTGGCGATGTTAGTAGCAGCCTATGCGGACGACATTGTCATCTACGATTCCAGTTTCGACGCAGGAACAGCACTCACCCGGGTACAAAAAGCCTCAGCCATCATCGTTCGAGAACTCGATGACAACGGTATCAGGGTGAACCCAGCGAAGACAGATGCCATTGTCCTGTCATTTTAGAAAGGGAAAAAGAGACCTCTGCTAACTGAATTAACCGTCAGTGGGTTTAGTCAACAGCTCTCTCCAAGGATTGTCTACCTCGGCGTCACGCTAGATAGGCACCTGACCTTCTCTAGTCACATCAGGAAGAGGACCCAGAAGGCTCGGAAGAAGACACGTATGCTCTACCATCTGTTGACATCGCCGCAGCTCTCATTACGTCTGAAGCTTCAGATATCATTATACCTACAATACTCCATGGTGCCCTCTCTTTAGACACCTGTACAAAACAACTCTACAACGACTGCAGAGCTACCAGAACTCCGTTCTTCGGCGAGTAGTAAGAGGAACTAATCTCTAGAGGGCAAAGAACTCGGTCATTCACGAAGGGCTTCGGTTCCCGTCAGTGCCTGCATTGATAGACCGGAGGCACATCAGATTCTTTGACGGGCTGAAGGTCTGTGCCAATCTATTATTCCAAGATATCTCCCCACAACCCAGAACCGGGAGGTGGCAAGGCAAAGTCCCCTAGGTGGATGTACTCGCCGAGGGAAGGAATCCTCTGTAGTCCATATCCATCCTTTTTTGTAAATAGTGTAAATAAAATTATAATTATAGTAACCAGCAGAGCAGACCTTTCCTGCTCAGAGAAAAACAGAAGGCCTCGTGCTACAAATGCCCAAAATGCATACCGCATACTATTCCTCTCCTACCTTAGAATAATAAAAGGTTTTCAGTCGCTGTGTATACTTATTTATATCATAAATTGTATATTGTATTTGTCTCTTAATAAAGGATTCTGGGGGATAAGGAAAAAAAGGACTCGGCAAATCCCATCATATCATTCCTATTCCCTATCCTACCTTAGAATTCCTTCGGGTAATAAAAGGAAAATGTAAGCATGTATATATTCATACTTATATGAGTTTTGTATATTGTGTTTCTTTATAAATAAAGTTTCTGAGGAAGGGAAGGAAAAATAAATAAATAACGTACATTCGGCAATGTACACAATTCAGGAGGACTGTCAACTCCAAACATCTCAACAGGACTTGTAAACAGACAGGAAGAAATATTCTTTTACAATCAATACAACGCACCTTCAAAAACACAGCTAGGTTAAGGTAAATCAGAGTATCGATCCATCACTATGTAATGCTCCGAATATGGTACTTATTTCATGTTTTTTGTTTAAGAAGGATCGGAAAAAAAAAGTACACTAGCACTCCTAGCGAAAATGACTACTACCGAAGCCGCTACTCCAACAACCAATGATGAATATGCCAGGCGATTTCCTAATAGAAGATTACCAAACAAGACTATCTTTAGCTCCACGTTTCAAAGTCTTACAGAAACTGGTACATTTGCTATAATACCAGGTGCTGATGGTATTTTTGCTCCTTTGCGAAATAAAGAAAGGAGTGCGACCATATTACAATATTATGATGATAATTCATCAGGCAATGTACGAAGAGCTGGAGCAGTATTAAATATTACGCCTACAACAGTATGGAGAACTCTCATTGCGATGGACTTCACCCATATCGTTACCAACGGGTACAAAATTTATTACCGCAAGATTTTCGGAAAAGAAGAAATTTTTCAGATTGGTACTTAAATCAAGTTGAGCATAATCCACAATTTTCAGGAAAAATTACAAATTATTTTACAAAAAGAGGTATCTTCAATCAGAAAAATAATCATCTCTGGTCGCAGGAAAATCCCCATGCAATTCGTGAGTATCATTATCAGCACTAGTTTCAGTGCAATTTGTGGTTGGAGATAATAGACAATATCTTAATGGGTCCGCATTTCTTGCAGCCTCAACTCAATGCGGGCACATTTCTGGAATTTCTTAATAATAATTACCATGATTTAGTTAAACATATTACATTATAGCTGAAAAGGGACATGTGGCTTCAATTAGATGATTGTCCTGCACATTGCGGAAGAGGTCATCGCCAATGGCTTAGTGTTAATTATCCCAATCAATTGAATGGCGGTGCAGGACCAGTGGCTTGGCCTGCACGCCCTCCAGATCTGACACCACTGGATTTTTTTGTTAAGAAGGATTATTGAATCTTGTGAAACAGTAACACATATCCAGTGCCGTTCTGCCACTTTTGCTGTTGAAGAAAGATGCTGAACCTGTCTTAATGCTTGTAAATGACCTAATAAGGGTTAATTGTAAATAACTAGTTTTGGCGGGAATTATAAATATTCCTTCTGTTTAGTCAGGGGACAAGGTTATTTACACTCGTGAATTTAATTTTCTTAAAACAAAACCCCGGCACTAGATATAGACTTTTTGATGGTGTTTAACTGTCGTTGGGAATTCGGGAACCTAATACTTTTGTGACACTGAGTGACAAGAAATAATAAAAATATATATATATATAAAATGTGGGCCTGAGTAAATACACTTTAAATGAATTGACTCATCTTATTATTTTGTTATTCTTCAATTGTGAGTCCTATAGGACAACCAAATAAAAGGACTATTCACTCCTGTCTAACAAAAATGTTTATTTTTACAACTTTAGTAAGTGAATCCATTAAAGTCTTATAACTTTAGTCTTGATCTTCTTAATCTTCAGTGCAGTGCCTCTCTCTTCTGGTAATCTCCTTACTTCCTGTCCAGGCCTAAAGTACCTTCTTTTCTCTCCAGCTGCTGCTACCTGCTCAGTTCTTTTTCAAGCTTCTTCCTTCTTCCTTGATTGTTTATCGGATATGAGTTTTTTCAATGAACAATTTGTCCACTGAACAATTGAGTACAATTCATAGTGCAACCTCACATTACTATATATTCCTTCTCATTCCCTCACACAATGTCACATAAAAGAGTAAATACTGAGGGCTATGTACTACAGTCCAGTAATTTTTTGGGTATCCTACTTGCCATCATCTGTTCTATGTAGAAGCTACAGATCTCAAACCATTTCTTTCAGCTCCTCATTCTTTCTTATGCTCCAGTTACTGTTCTCGCAGACAGGTCCATATATTCTTCTGAGTACTTTCCTTTCCCAAACTTTTAACATTCTATCACTTTCTTTGGAAAGTATCCAAGTCCAAAGACAATTTTTCATTTTTTTTTTCACGGAATTTCCACAAACAATAAAAATAAACATCACTTAAAACTGTTAAAAATTATTAGTTTTTTGTCACTCCATTTGCTTTTATGGCTTTATATTTAAATATTATTTTTTCTAATATCTTTATCTTTCTAATGGTGCATTATACATTTAAATTATTATGCGTTCTTCTGGATTTGTTTACTTTCCTACCTATAATACTAGGTAAAGAACTTATTGCGATGGGGTCAAATTTCTAATGTGCGGTTTTCAACTGATCTTTATATTTGAAGACCCTGATTCTGAAAAACATATTTTTTTTTTTTTCAATAAGTGAAAACATATTTTTCTATACACTGTAGTGCATAAACCGCTCTAACGATTTTGATGAAACTTTCCTATAATTTTCTAGTTAATTTCCTTTCAATTTTCGTACATATACTAAATTCCTGAGAAAATTGAAAATTAATGAAATTCTCTGCAAAACTATATAAAAATCGTTCATTTTTCAGATAGGGAAATTCGACTGTGGAAAGTCCAAACTAAAATCTAGGCAGATTTTTCCTTGAAGAAAAGCTTACTAGTAAATATATGGATGAAAATCTTAAAAAATCCTGAAAACTTCATGGTTCAATTTAACAATTCATTTTTTGCCCCTTGGCTTAGGAGAAATTATTGCTTAAATTGGGCAGGGTATCTAAATCCAATACCCATAGCAATCATTTCCACAGTAAAAATACAAGAATTTCTTATAGATCTCACGACAAGTTGCTAAACTAAAAAGTTACTTAGTTATTCTCATGTTATTTGGTTGGATGAACCCTGGTATAGACTTTATTCTATGTGGAAAAAAAATCAGCAATACAACGGTCCTCTGAATCAACCATATGTTGGTTATGTTTAAAAGCAACAATGGTACCTATATTAATTATGGAAATAGATTAACAAAAAAATAAATAATTTATTTTCAATTATGGCAAGGTCATGAAAAAAAAGTCAAAATGCAACTTTTCAACAGTTTTTGTTTAATTATTGTACATTTATTTTGATCACTTTCAGTTGAGTTAAAGCCAATACCACAAATTTATTATCTGTTTGATATTTGATAGTAACAATCTAACATTCAATAAATTAATAGTAGGTTCATACGAAATTAAAAGATACATAAGACTAATTAAAAGCTTTATTGAATCCTTTGTAGACCATCTCTTGATTTATATGCATGTTCAATAATGCCTTTTTCAAAATATTGTTTCTTCACTTTTCGGCCTGCAGTCTTATGCTCAAATAACACCAGCGAATTGATTACCTTTGAAGTCTTCTTTTCATGCAGCAAGGTAGAGAAGTTAGTTGAGGGAATCGCATGGATTCTTATTGGTCTCTCACAATGCTAGAAAAAAAAATTAATTATAGATTAGAATAAATTTTATCGAGTTTATTATTAATCATAATATAAAATAAATTAACAACAGTAAAACATGCCTGTTCCATTATGCTAGTGTCATAATGTTCTTCTGAATCTGGTACTATGATATGCAAGAGTCCCTTATAGATATGAGGACCATTAGCCAATGGTAAATGCATGAAATCAAGTCTATTCTCTAGAACTTGCAAACCTTTTGAAATTTTTGGTTCTTCATTTCTTAACAACTTCAATTTCATTGCCTGAAAATATAAACATAAATATCATTGTGCAAATCAATCATTGGTGTAATTAGATTATTAATAATAGACAGATAGAAAACAAAAGAAAGAGAAAGTAAAATATTGTTTTGTTTTTTAAATTCTTGTTTTTTTCTAACTATGTATTACCATTTTGAAGCCTAATTATAATAATTTTGGTAATGTAATTTAATTAATGGTAACATAAATTTGGCTTCACATTTTATAGTATACATGATCTATATCATTCAATCATAATGGCCTGCTACATAATAGTGTACTTATATTCTACGTTCTATAAAAAATAGAATAAACGGCAAAATATTATTGTAATTTTAGTAAATTCGTAAAAAAAAATATTCTTTTAAGCCTTTCTTGGTAATTTAAGGTTTCAAAACAAGAGGACCAAACTAAAGTTAAGATTGAAGTTAAATTAATATCATACTGATGTAAAAAGATTGATTTTAATACAATACTGCAATATATTATCAGCATGTCGTTAACAAGCTCAGTGAAGTTCCTTTCCTGGACTAACATATCAGTTATTCTTTTATTGCTTTTTTTTTTCCAAGGAGAATATTATTGTATCATTTAAACAAGTTTGAGGGCTTTTACTAAAGAATATTCCTATCAAATGAAAAATAAAAGGTAATTAAAATGACATTCTTACAGAAATATAATTTTGAATTAAGGACTTTGAAGTTCTTTTAGCTGATGAATCCACAACTATAAGGGCAACTGTTTTATCTTGCTCCTCTAGAATTTGAGCAATAATAAATCCAAGAGACCAAGCCCAATCACTGCATATCAGGGAAATTTCATTAATCTTTAATTTAAGGATTTCCTGTAAAAACAATATAAAAATTAGTATTAGACAAATAATTTTTTTTGTCACTAAGGTGAAGAGTTTATATAAAAAATGTTGAAATGTGCTACCAAATTAAGCTAATTTCATTAATGTATTTAGATTAATATAATTTTATTAAATAGTATATTATTATGCCTTTAAACAAAACTTATAAACTAATTTACTAATTATTAACACCTATTAAGTATTAGTAATACTAATTATTAATACTGTAATAATTGCTCCTGAAAAATTTAACTACCCAAATATTTCTTCTCCACATTCACTCTCCTCTGTTCTCAAGCCCACAACTTATGACTAGCACAGATCATAATAATCAAATTATATCTTCTGATCATCTGCTCAAACCTTTCCCTTCAAAATTATATTTTCCCAACAGCTCTGCAAAAAATCATAGTGTATTGAATAACGTACTGACTCCCTCCAAAGTTTCCGACTTCAGTCCTATCACCAATCTATCAAAACCTCTCGAAAGTACAAACCATGTACATCTTAATAACTTTCTAGAGAAAAAAGTTCTTGTAGTTATTTATTACCAAATCCTGTCCTAGATTAACAATATTGTCATGTTATTTAAAAATTCAGTTCTATACTTAAACAGCTAAAATTTCATGATCTATGTCTGTCAAAACATATCAGCTCCTAGTCTCCATTCTTATTTCCGCCCATGTTGATGGCAGCCCAGTGCATAGTTATTGTTGAGTATCTGGTAGACATAAGTTGAGACTGAGTAGAGTAATCAAGTTTTTCATTATATTCACCTTGGCGAGTTATAGGATGCTGCCACATCTCCAGTTGGTATACCGAGTTAGGGTGGCTTTAGCTTGATTACTGTTGACAATTCTTGCTATGTGTATATCTATTGCAATTCTTTTGAAACCAAATGCATGGCTATATTTTTAATTTGTTCACCCTCCCCTTTTCCCACCCATCTTCCTCAGTTCATGTTTCAAATGCCATACCAGATTTGTAAACCAACAACGTTTGAAATGCTTCCTTTAGCAAATTATGCTTTCATTATCCATTATATATTACTCCTATAATTCGTAAACCATCTCAATCCATGATTCCTCTTCAATGTTTTTTTTTTGTAAACACCACTTATATATTTTACCACTTCATCTTTGATCTGCTACATCAATGTAAACAATATTTATTCAAGTTTAAACATGTACTTATTGATTATAATAAATAATTAACAAGTGATAACTTTAACATATTTTGTAAAGTAGTCCAGCAAATAATCTATACAATCTATGTTATTCTAAAGGAGCAATAAGTCTCAAATTAAAATTTATTTTTCAGACATTCAATTAATTAATAAAACTATTTTTATTTGAATTGATAATATTATTTAAATACCTGAGAAAGTTGGTTGGCTATGTCAGTGATATTATTAGAGCTTGAAGGAATTATTGCTTCAAATGCTGAATAAAATAATGAAGGTATAAATTTTTCAAATTCACTTTTTCTGAGAGTTGATAAAATAAACACAGGATTGGTTTCCCTAGCATATTTAGAATTGAAACTACTCGTTCTGACTTCTTTCCAGGTGGCTTTTTCTACATTATTTATTAATTGTAGTAAGTCATCAGATGTATTAGGCAAACTTTGGAAGTATTCAGACATGGTGAGATCGTGTACTAATAAAAAAAAAAAAGTCTTTAAAATTATTTATACTTCATACATCATCAACTATAAAATATATCTACAAATTTTTATAGGATTAAAAATGAAAGGATTTTTAAAAAGACAATAACTATTTTTGGTGTCCTGGAGGTGGTAGTAAAAAAAATCTCATATACAAGTGGGAAGAACTCCAGATACTAGTCTTTGATGATGATCTAGATTTCTTAATCGCTTAATTAATTCTAACTTTAAAGCTTTCATTTATTAGATCTAAATTTTTCATAAGATTTTCAGGATATTTTATGCTACAGAGCATCCCATTTTCCAATATTTTTAAATAATTCAATATTATTACTTAAGAGAGTACTGAATAATTGAAATAAAATTGATTTGACATTGTAATAGATAAAAATAATATAATATTTATACATACGTTACTAAAAATGAAGAAGAATGGTGATCAAAGAACACTTAAACCTAAACTTTTTTTTTTTTTTGACTGAACCCATAAGATTTATAAGATACAGAAAATTAATTACCTTGTGTTTGTGTTGCTTTCAGTTCCGACAAGTAAATGACTGGTTTCTCCTGGGCAATCAAATAATCAAGAGTAGATACTATTAAATCTGATTTTAAAAGACTATCAACTGTGGAAATGGCTAAAGAAGGTATCCCGGATGCAGAGCGTGCATCACATTCAGCTTCTCCACCAGATTTAAGGGATACCAATGAGAATCTTTCTTTAGAAACACAAAGATTTTTTACGACAGCTTCATTTTCCTTTGAAAATAATAAAAAAAAGTATGATATTATCGATAAATTCATCTTTAATCATGAAAATTTTTATATGAGAATATTAATACAGTTGTTTACATATTTAACCAACAACTATGATGGTTTAACTTCATATTAGCTTCATCTAAACATAATATTACATAAAAAAAAAATTATGGTTTAACTTCACATTAGCTTCATCTAAACATAATGCTACATAATCAAAAAAAAATCATGAAGATTTTCACTGTGACAGGGTACCCATCCTTTCAAGGATGATGGTGCATGCTCCTCCTCCTCCTAATTTTAAACTATATACATAACTCTAACATATGAGGAATTACGAAGTTTTTATTACCTACCCTCGATATTCTGCAGTTTAAAAATCATAGAGAAAACTGGTCGAGAAACATGGTAAATAACTAAACAAAATGTTATTCTGTTTTGAAAGTATCA
Organism: Nezara viridula; assembly: GCA_928085145.1. Lineage (NCBI taxonomy): Eukaryota > Metazoa > Arthropoda > Insecta > Hemiptera > Pentatomidae > Nezara > Nezara viridula. The sequence goes on from OV725081.1 coordinate 77,385,532, forward strand.
GCTAGAAAACTTAAAATATATTTAATGAGAAACAAAAATATATCTTACCTCTCCAATAACAAATACAGAAGAAAGTCTGTAGCTGGTATTTATTTCCTTTAGTAAACCATCAATTGATTCTCTATCATTGATTCGCTTTATTGAAAGTAAGTTCAGATTGAGTAAAGGATTGGAGTGCAACAGTCTGTTTAATCTATGGGGAAAAAATATATTGAGTATTGCTATCTAATCTCAATAGTAATAGTTGATATACACACACAATAAAAAAATAGTATAATTATATTATTTTCACAAGATATATATGTATATATTACATGTACTTATTTTGTAATTGTTGAAAAATAAAATGGATGATAAGAAAAAATATATATTATTTTTCAGTTTTGAATGATTACATAAATATTAATCATTATGCACCAAATTAGTACTTATAGCCTTTGTAATACTCTTCTTGGAAAAATAAATAATGCAACTCTTTAGATTTCCTCTATGAACCCAACAGAATTATGTATCTATGTTACTGTTTGAATCATATATCTAAGTATCATATTTTACTATTATCCATTACTCAAGCAGTTTTCTAAGTTTTTTTTTTTTTTATTTTCTTCTATTATTAACTGCAAGATAATTTGAATTCAAGTTTTATACTTTTTTTTCTATATTACTTTTCATTTGTTTTTACATATTAACGACCTTGTTTTGTAACATTTTTTTCTCCTGTCATAAAACCTGTCTTTTTAGGAACTTCATAAAAGACGGACAAAAATTTGATTTGCATCATTGTGTGTTTGTCACAAAATATTTTTATTTAGTTGGCACAATGTTTAATATAAAAAAACTTTTATAGAGAAATACCTTAATTATAACATACCTGGATATATTCCAAACATCTCTAATATTAATAATGGAGGAATTATTTTCCTTCTTTTCTCTCTATCTCTTCAGAGCCTATCGGCATAGAGCCCCACCTCAGTCCACCATTTCCACTTGTCTTTTTGTATGGCCATAATTTCCTCTACCCGATTGATTTTTCTTCTTGTCGTTCAAGTCACTTCAGGAATTGCATGTGCAAGGTTCACAATCTATTCAACTTCTTTTTCCCTTCTGGTTTAACTTCCATGAACTACTTCATTTCTCTGTCTTCTAGGAGTCTGCACAAATGTCCAGATCAGTGCAATTGATCTTCCAAAATCTTTTCATGCCTTCTATTTTGCTTCCTTAATTTTTGTTTCTATTTATTTATTTTTATTTTTTATGATTTATCTTTTCAATATATTCTTGTCATTCTAGTGGATCATTTAATAGCAGGTAGTTTCTCTAGGATTCTTTTTTCTATAACCTCTTTGATCTTCTCACTCCACCATTTATTTATTTAGACCCACCATGCCTCCTCACTGCAACAGTTAATTCTCCTAGTTTGTTCGCCCATTTTACAAACCCCAGATACTTCGGTTGCTGAGGTAATAATGATTTCCTTAATTGTGTACCACATTTCATCAACGCTTATTTCTGCGTTGACTTCTTTTAGTTTTATACGGAGAGCTTCCTCAGATGTTATTATTTTCCTTACATCTCATAAAGTTTCGACATAAATTTTTTAATTAGCCTAAACAAGTTGAAAATATAGTTTAAGTTAAATAAAGGCTACGGCCAGTCAATCATGTGGATTTTAACCAAAACACAGAACAAAGAAAATATGATCTTCATATTAGATTTAAAAAAAAAAAAACTATATTGGAAAAAAAAGTAAATTAACAGGTTCAAATTTGTTTTCAATAAGGAAAATATGATATAACAAAAAGCAGCATAATACTATCCACATACTAGTTATTAAAAAAGTAAAACTATTTAATAATGGCACATTTTAGAAAATCTGATTAACTATGCAAAATGAAGATCTTTTTTTTTTGGGCGTGCTCATACATAATTTTTAAGTACAAATGAAATGATGAATTTTTTATTGAAAATCAAACTTTTTCTGGTGATCCCATTATTATACACCCTCTGATTTAATAAGAGAATTATATGCTAATTAAAACTTACTGCTGATTGGAAGAACTGGTAAATGAATGCTTCCTTAAGACTAGATAAATGTTCTGAGCTCCTCTTTTGGTGAGCCACTCACAAACCTGGATCCACATATTCATTGTATCTCCTGTAAATGTATTGCCTATTGTTAGTATTTACACTGTACACTAAATTTTATGCTATGAGATCTACTAATATAACATCTAAGATAATGCATAAATACTAATGTGTCTTAACATTTAATCAGAAAAGCAATGGTATATCTCTCAACATTTAATTCACTTTGAGATAAGCATTATTGTACACAGTCAAATTTGTTTATTTACCACTTCATTTGTAAATTTTGATTAGCTTGGATAGAATAATCTATGCCTTCCTATTATTCACTGCCTTTCTGACAATTCAGAATTTATGAAATGGGAAATAAAGTAAGAGGATTTATAAATTATACCTTTACAAGTCAACCTTTTATGAATTTCCAAAATGCTCTTTAAAAAAAACTTGGCATTGGCTATAAATGTATTTAAAACTACAATTTAAAACTAAAGAAAAAGAAACAATTTTAATACTTTTTTCAATTTTATTATTAAAATAATCTAAATTTCTTATATAGTAAGAAGTTAATTTATATTTACCTATGATAAGGTAACTATTATCAGGAGAAGCTGTGAAATATGAGGAAAGTATATTTGCAGGGAGTTTCTTTTCCATGTTAACTATCAATTTCGTAGGTAATGATTTTTTTTCCCTGAAAGATAACAAAAAGTTTAGAAACAAATAAAGGAGTTTTGTGAAAATTGAGCAATTAAATAATAAAACTTTGTAAATTTTGAAGAATTCTTTTTGGACAAAAATCGTTTCCAAATAGTTGATCATTGTAATATAAGATATTAATGACCAAATATAGGGTATTTAGTAATATTCTTATAGTGATATTCAGGGTCAAGCTATGACTTGCTTGCACAAGTCCACTTATCGCATAATAAGTCCTCTCAAGACATAAAAGAATGAAGAATCCATGAAAGTATCATTAAGAGGTTGGATGCTGTGGTGGTCAAGTTTGTTTGAGTGAGTATCTCGAAGAGGATCTGGGTTCAGTTTCCAAGTGTACCAGGCTATATTTGTTATGAAGCAGTAACATGAAATGATTAATACCTGGTGATAGTCTCTAGTTAGCCATCAAGGGTTGGCAAAAAGTATCTATGTGCAATCCTATTTAACCAAGCTAGTTTTCATGACCAGTAACTGTACTACGATGAAGTAATTCTTCATAATTCTTGATGTGTTACATCTGGCAAGTATATACAGCTAACTGTGTTACCACAGACTAGTGTAGATTATATTGAAAATTAATAGTATCAAATAATAATGATCAGTTCACACTAATTAATACATAACAAATAACTAAAAGTGTATCTGGTTGTAAAGTCCATATAGAAATATAAGCCTTTTTTTTAAATACTGTTTATGCCCTATTATGCAGCCCAAATCTGGGTTTGATCCTTCCGTTTTCTCACTATTTATTTCATTCTATGACCTGCAGTTATTAATGCTTCTTGATTTTAACTTACATGGGGAGGCTAGAGTCATTGGGTTACCGATTCCAATCAAATTTTTTTCAGTGATATTACATCGAAAAATGTTGGACACATATCCTGGCATTCGTTCCAATGGATCCTAGGAGCCAAGAAGAAAAATATTCTATATAATTTCAAACAAAATTAATGTTATTTATTTTATCTTTGCTTTGCCCAGATTTTCAGGTTAATATACATCAATCAATTTCTTTTTTTTTTTTGTGCAGAATAAGAATAATATATTGACTATTGTATTATTAAATGTGTTGTGTTGTATCATAAATTACAAAAATCAAAAGAAGCACTCAGTAAAGTAGGCCAAGTAAATGTTTGTAGTGAAAAAGCAAGTTATATTGGTATTTAGGGTCCTTTAAATATGAATTGTTATGTAAATAAAAAATACAACCTTTAGTATTTGAATTTCTTGGATGATTTTTTTTTCCCAAACATCAACTATAGTATCATAACTCCTTAGGACTTTCTTAAAATTCAACTTTCATGTAATAATTGAAAAGCTGTATATTGTAACCTAAAATCCGAGTAAAGCAAAAATAAAGAACTTAATTTTTTTTAAGCTCCTTGGGCCCATTGGAACAAAAGCACTGATATGTTTACAATATTTTTTGATGTAGTATCACCAGAAAAATTTGGTTGAAATCGGTGACCCACTCAATAAAGCCTCCTATTATTAGTATGAAGGTTAAATTTCTTTAAACGTGAAATAATATTCTTTTTAAGGTGTTGAAGTGAGATGTATGAATGAGGAAATAATTTTATTCTGGGACAAAAAGTACCAAAAGAATAATGACAATGTTAAAAAATTATGCACATTAGTGTGGCAAGATAACTACAAAATTGTACTTATTAATTAACTGTCAGCAGTATTTGTAATTACAGAAATAAATAATACTTATATAGTTGCCATAGTTTGAATATGAAGAAGATGGCGAATTAATAGTTGTTTAACAAAGTTTGTGCAGGAGGATTGACACATGGAAATATAAACAAAGAGTTCCAAAAGGAGGTAGCAGGAATGAGGAAAGATTTGTTGAAGAAAGTGCTTTTATAAGAGGGGATATATAGATCAATAAGTTGAGATCTAGTATTTAAAGAGTGAACAGTGGAAAGCAGAGTAAGGAGCAGGATGTAGGGAGGTATTTCGGTTCTGAGGACTCGAGAAAAAAACAACAACAAAAACGGAGGATTTGCCATTAGGAAATAGAATACACTCATTTTAACTCTATTATATGTGTTCTCTCTTATCTTTGTTAATGTGATTTTTATATTTTTCATTCCTAATGATGATCGAATCAGCATAATACTGTATAGTTATTAATTGGATACTATTGGTGAGGAAGTCAAAGCGCTGTTTTGAAGTTGCTGCTATTATTAATAATATAATTTGATTTTCATACTTGTTCATATACTATAAAAACATATTTTAATACCTGAGGAGAGATATGGCATCAATATTCAAGTGTTTGTTGGTCAATTGTTTTGATGGTAAAGGTTTTATCTCTCCTGACTGAAAACCTTGAGCCACAAAGTGCCTCAATTGTTCCTTTTCTTCTTCGCTTATCTGCAATAGTGATTCTGGGCTTAAGCCGGTCATAGTATTTTGTCTAAGAAATATAAACATACCTGAAAATTAAATTCCTTAGCAAGAAAGAAAAGTGATAATATAACTAAATATCCGAACATCAATAGCACTTACTAAATTATTACCTATTTTTTCATCTGTTTTCAATGGAGATAAGCTGATTTGGTAACATTTTCCAGCAAAGGCAATAAGCCCTAGACATTTTTCAACCATACAAGGATCAGATGATGTATTCACTACTATTGGAAAACCTTCCCCTCCAAATTTTATTTTCATCATTACATCAACCTGCTTGTTATTAATATTAATAAGATTATCTTCAGGAATCTGAAATAAAATTTTGAAAAATAAATTATGAGTAACCCTTTAACAATAGTGGACTTATAATTTTTCAAAAGCTATCCTTTGGTATAAGATGGAATAAGGCTGCAGGTTATAGGTAATCTTATGACTGATCTGTACTAGATTTATGGTAGATATACTAGTGATAGACAATATTTCAGTAGATGACACATTAACTTTAAAATAAAAATAAATATGACTAGTTCTACCTATTGTCTACCAATGGCATATTTAATAATGTTTTTCAAAAATAGAAGATTCACAGTGTTCATATGAACAATGTGATTTCACAATAGCAAATACCACCTAATTTTTCCATGCCCAGAAAAAATATGCTTTTATTATTAAGTTAGTTATTATTTATTAATTACCATTATTGTTAATTACTATGATGGTATAAATTGGTGACCTTAGTTTTAATAAGGAGAAGTTGGTCTTGGATAAGGTCCAAGAACTCGGACAAATGATTAGTGGAACTTATGTTTATTAATTGCCTATGTTTCAACCTATATTATAGGTCTTCATCATCACTAAAAAGACAAACAAAATCATTGATTTGATACAAGATACAGATCTATCAGTGGAGGTCAAAAAAGACAAGTGGAAAACGAAATGAGTATGAGCAGAGAACTACTCTAATAATTTATTCTAAACTACTTAATAATTTGAAACACAAACAGTAATGAATGATACAGGAGTTATTAATCTCGATCTATTAAATCTCGATATTAAAATAATTAATTTTAGTCTATCAATAAAACAATGGTTTTATGGAAATACTGAATGAAATAAAATTCATATATTACATAACACAAAACAACCTACGAAATAAATCTGATTTTTTTATGGAGGTGATATGTCAGTGCCCAGGTGTGCCGAATGTCAAAGGCCAGCACTGGTTGAAATTATTAAAAATTAATGTAAGCACCATTAGTGCAGAACTTTATTAGATACAAAATATAATTCCTGATATTCTAATAATTGTTTTATTGATATAGTAAAAATAAATAGTTAAAAAATCATTAAAGTGACCAAGACTGGCATTTTTCTCCTGCACAAATTTGAAATTATGAGGAGGAATAAAAAGAAAAAAAAGTTTAATATTGATCTGGATAAATGTGATTAGAGTAAATTAGTGTTATATCTTACACAGTAGTAATTAGTGTGTTTCAGAGCTTTCTGCACAAAAAAAAAATGCATTTTCAGCTATTTGTAGTAGACACCCCCCTGTATTTACTCCTTTATGTGACATAGGGTGAGGGAATGAGAAGGAATATATAATATATAGGAATATTAGGTTGCACTGTGAATTGTACTCAATTTTGCAGTGTACAAATTATTCATGGAAAAGTCTCATATCGATAAACAATCGATGAAGAAGGACACTGGAAAAAGGTGAGAGCAGGTAGCAGTTAGTTAGCAACAGCTGGCAGAAGGACGCCGAGAAGAGCACTTGAGGCCTGGACACGAAGACGAGAGGACATTACCTGAGATGAGAGAGGCAGGACATTGAAGACCAAGAATATCAAGCCTACAGTTATAAGACTTTAATATATTCATTTATTATCAGTTGTTAAAATAAATTGTTTTGTTAGACAGGAGTGAATAGTCCTTTTATTTAGTTGTCCTATAGGCCTCACAATTGAAGAATAATAAACAAGGTGAGTCAATTCATTCAAAGTGTACTTACTCAGTCCCACATTATATATATATGTTCTTATTGTTTCTTGTCATGCAGTGTCACAAAAGGTATTAGATTCCCGAATTCCCAACAACAGTTAAACACCCTCAAAAAGTCTATATCCAGTGCTGGGGTTTCATTTTAATAATCACCAGTGTAAATAACCTAGTTCCCTGATATAAAAGCGGAAGACTATTCGCTAATTCCCCCCCAAGCAAATGATTTAAAATTAAACTTTAGCAGGTTATTTACATATTGGTATGTGAGTACTAAAATGATCTTTTGGATGGGTGGAATAATTTTGTTTATTTTTATTTTTTTTGTTCATTAAGTTTTCGCCTAAAATGTCTTGAGACTAAATTGGACTCTCTGAGCCCTATAGTAAAAAATACGTTTTTCTATTTATTGCAGCATTACATAGAAGCAGTTCTAAAGATTTTGATGAAAATTGCCATACATCTTTGTCTTTATGCCATTTAAATTACATACATAAATTACAAATTTAAAATAAAACTTACAATAAATATTGAGCCAAAAAAAAAAAGCACAGGAATAAGTTGGAGTTTAATAAAACATAGGAAATAAATGTTCAAATAACCATACCTGGGGAAAGGTTTGTTTGATCCAATCCTTCTCCTTTGAATTATCATAAGTAGTAAATACATTCATTTTACTTTTTAATGCAGTTCTAATAATAGCTTGAGAGAGAGGATGTACAGCTTCAGTCACATAAATTGATTTTTGATCAACCATTTTGTTATCGACTTTTAAAATGTAATAGGCCTTTAAGAAACAAAAAAAGAATTATATCAATTTTTATTCTCAGCTAACTAAATGTAAGAAGTTAAATTCTAGTCAAATCTGATAAGAATAATTATTATTTATGCACATTATAATAGTTTCTTTAATGATAAATATATTTTTAAATAAATATTTTAACCTGTTAGTCCCTCTAAGTAACCCACATTTAAGGGTTATAATGAATGCACAAAGGATGATGTAGTGATGAATAAGTTGAATCGATATCAAATTTTGGTATTTTTCATGTTTATGATATTTTATAGACATCAAGAAGTATTATGTGTTATAGATAATAATGAAGTTTTAAAAACAAAATAATCGGATGGTGTACAAGTTTTGACTGAACAATTATAACCCTTGAAAACCAAATATAGAAAACAAGGTAACAGTTGCTTTATGCTTATAGTAACCAATCCCTTTCTGTTGGTTAGGTGGAACTATTAAGGGTGAAAGAAATGAGTGATTTTGAGACTGAAAAATAAAAACATTTCCTAACTTTATACTTGCTTTCATTTACTTTGGAATTTTCTTTTTTTTTTTCAAATATTTATATACTGGATGGTTAAACTTTTCAACATATCTAAAATTATTTCCTGTTATATCTGCATTGCTGTTTCAACAACTAACCATATTTTTAGTAGTAGTATTGACAGCCCAATTTTTTAACAGCTTTCATTGAGGTTTTATTCAGAATTAAACCTTTTATAGTATGAATCATAATAATTTTAATAACACAGGGTTTACCTAGTTTTACACTAAAATTACTGATTCAGAATTAACTGAAATTTTCAGAGATACAAATCATAACAAGATTAACTAATTTCTCTGCTTCTCTCAACTTGAGCAAAATGTTATACAATTGCAGACAGACTATAAACCTTATTCATCTATAAGTGAAATTTCAATATTGTGTTTTAACAATTTAAAATGTGATATAGTAATTGCTGTTTCAGAATTATAATGACATACCATTGTATAAGGTAACAGAACTGAAGCAATCTCGCTATCACTCCAATTTTTCGGTTTGGGCCAAGAAAGTTGATTATCAGGAAGAAGAGTTTTTGTTTTATCTGACAATGTTGCTAAGCCGCACACTTTTCTTCCATCCTTTTCACCTACATATTCCATGACTCCGATCTTTGAATTAAAATAGTACAGTTATTTTTAAAATTAATGTAAAAGAAAAATTAGCAATATGACAGTGGAGAGTAAACTACATTTTGATACTTCAATGTGCAAATTACCTTCTTATCGACTCCACAAACATCAGCCAGATTAATTCCTATTGTATTTAAACTGGTTCCTGGACATCTATAATGAAAATTGTTATATTATTATTATAGAGTTATTTGCAGTAATAGCTAATTCGATAGCTTTAAATGAACTGTAAAATAAACTCATACAAAAATAATACCTTAAATTAGAAAATGGGAAAATGTCTGACTCTGTCTTTTTATGGTCTGTATTGATAATGCCTGAATTCCATCCATACGTACACCAATGTCCATTGAGATGAATGTTAATCTTCAGATCTTTAGCTAGCTGACTTTCATGCTTAGAGAGATCAAATGTTTCTTTGTCAAAAAACACATATCTAAAAAATAAAAAAAAAATAAGAGTTTAAATCTTATAAATAAAAGAAAAAATCATATGTCTGTTTTTTGGAATATGTAGTTACTACTCTATTTTCTCATTAAACATCAATGAAGTATTGCATTGCCTACTATATAGATTACATGGTTGACAATGAGCTGCAACATATCTAGAATTGACCTAGAGACAAATAAGAAGAGTTAGGAGAAAACATGACAAGAAGTCTAAAGCCAGAACTAAGCAACCTAATTCCAGTGATAGAGTTGAATAACTGTGAAAGGATCGAACCTTTTAAAAACAAGATGCTAAAGTCAGAGTTACTGGTCTATAGATAGAAACAGTAATTTGCATGACAGGGAATTGAGGCATCACACGTAACATTACCCAGGGAAGAATAAAAAAGAAGAATTATACAACAAAGATTTAATTATTATGGGTAAGAAGGTAACTGTAAATGCAGTTAAATTACAATTATAACGTCCTGAAATGGGATCATAAGAAAGAAATTTCGTTTTTAGGGTAATTTTGTTTTGACACTTTCACTGCAGGCTTAATTTTATGAAAATATCTATACTTAATAAAGTAAGTTACCTATACTTAGGTGTACATATTTCTTTTTAAAAAAAAATAAAATTCACAAAAACACTTTTAGAAAGCCAATGTGAAAATGGAATATAATGCTTAAATTAATATTTGGATTGCACTCTATATATTTAAACAGTGGATACTATCTCGCAAAAGTTTGGAAACTATTGACAGTCCATTTGGTTGTGATTAATTTTCATATCTTCAATAATAAAATTGAAAATATATGATGTCAAAAACAATTCGATGTAGAAAACCTGACTGAAATTTTCAGACAGAAGGAGAGATTTAATAGTATTTAAAAACTTCCTAATTATGAAGGACAGGAATAGCAAAGAGGAGCACAAGCCCGTCACAAATGTAAAACAATGAATGAATGTATAATCAAATACATACTTTTTTGTTACACAACATTTGAAGAAAAAAAATTGATTGATATGAATGTATTGTCGGTTTATTACAAAAAATCATTAAGTGACATTTCATAACCTTAAATCACTAAGAACTTTGATGAATTTTTCCTTTATGAAATCAAAAACCTGTGTGCTTGTTTTGACTAAATTTAATAAATATAAAAGTGCTTGTGTAATTTGTATGCACTTAATATGTTTTTATCATTAATTACTGGTACTGAGGAGGAGAACTAGTCTGGTAAGTGGACCTTGTGGTCCTTTTTGCTAATCCCTGACAGATATCTTAAGGTTGCCACTGTGTTCTTACTGTATTGGGAATGTCAAGATTCATTTCCCAGGCCACGGAGAAAAGAAAATTAAATGACGCGGGTGAGAATTGAATCCACAACGTCCAGAACTGGGTATTCTGGGATTCAAGCCTCAATGTGCTCAGCCATTCTGTTCTATCGCTAACTAATGTAGAAATTCACAAAAATGTTCTTAGAAGTTCAGCTCCATCGAATAGATACTTAGTGACTGATGATATTTAAAAAAAAAAAAAATATTTTTATTAATTGAATATAAACCACTACAAACTCCCAAACCATATAAATTTAGACCTGCAATTAGGCAATACTCAAAATCTAACAATAAAAGTAAAACATTACAAACCTTATACGGGAAGAATTAGGCATTCTTTCACTATCTGCAACAAGTTTGTGGATAGTTGCTAAGGACACTGATGTACCGACTAAATAAACAATGTTGTCATCCTGTGACAATTTTATTTCTAAAGTTCTTCTCCAAGATGGGTCCGAGAGTAGAACAAAATTTGGTGTCACAGTAAAATCTGAATTCTGAAAATATAAATATCTTATATATGAAATGAAATGAAATGAAAATAATTTTATTATTCTGGGACTAGTGTCCCTTTAGAACAAATCATAAATACAGATTATATATCAATATTTTGGTGTGTCCATGAAATACTATTTATGGATCTGGGAATAGAAAAAAAATTGGTGTCACTGCAAAAGGTGAATTATGAAAATAAAATTAAAATACGGCTAATATTTTTGGCTTTGTCTGAAAACTTTACGAAACTAATGAAATAACAACATATTGTTTCTTTGAATTAATTTTTATTTCTCTACATAGACTATATCAGAGGTGGGAAACCTTTTCACAGGTACAATGTACTTTTAGTGTAATAAACAATAATATTTCCTCAACTTTTAAAAAACGATTTCCTACAGCTTTGTTTAAATTTTAAACAATTTTAAAATTAATTATGCCTTGATGAAAAAAAAAAAGGAAATCAAACCTATCAAGGTGACTTTTATCATCAAAACAATTCTCTGATATGATAACATAACATGATTGCGGGACTGCCAACAGCTTCACTACTGCAGGAGTGGTAAGAAAAGAGCAGTATAGATATGACATCATACTTAGACTGCTGAGCACTGCCAAAGTAATAGGCTTCTTTCTACTCCACTAAAGCAATGCTTTGTGCTAACTGGTAGCAGTCGGCTTGGTGGCCAGTACTAGCGAAAGAGTAACTTAAGTTCTCCAACTTGTCCGATCAACAAAGCAAGACTATGTATATTCTGAAATCCTTCGTGGTTTGATGAAGATTGCTCAAACACGTGCGAAAAAAGAAAAGCCGCTAAATTAAAAGCTCTAAATAATTCTAGCGAAGACAATCTGGAATACTGAAATCCTTCAGTATTAAAGATTTTAACTCAGAATAATATCACCAGAGGTCCAAGTACCCGGTGTTTGAACAACCTTATTATTTGGTACCCAGCAAAGTTTAAACTAAGTGAATTGTCCGGTGCCTGAAGAAGTACATAATTCATTATTACCTTATACTCAGTAAAATCTGTTACCTGGCATAACAACACTTTTTACTATTAGAGGCCAAATCGTAAAAGAACGAGCAAAACAATGATGGATACAACTATCTTTTTAACACTTTCAATGAGCAATAACAATTTTTTTTATCTTGAATGTAACAATTATGATATGAACGAACAAGATCTGAAATTCATAAAAAAAAATTATTACAGTTGTAAAAATGAAAGCACTCAGTGTTGAAGGGGACTTAAGAACCTAATTAAGCTCCGTTGAGCTTTGATTGATTGATGTTCAGATTTTAAATTAACTTCATGCTTCTGAAAGAAAATATCCATGTGTTCTTTTCTTCACAATGTCCCAGTTTCTTATTTTAGTTGGATACAATTTTATTTGCATAAATTTTGATTCATTTTCAGTTTTCTTATTATTACTATTGTTATGTGAAATTGACAAACTTCTGATATTACTTTTTTAATCTTTATTTTCAATTTATTGTTTTCTAGAGCATATTGAAAGCAGCATTGTTTTTTTTTTTTTTTTTTTTTAAATCAACTTAAGCAATTCAATTTATGTTTCTTTATAAAGACGAATCTTCAAAAGATTAATAAGATCATAAGGTAATGGTATCCCAATTATCTAAAAAGTAGAAGTAGAACAAAGTGCAATGCAAGTAAATGATGAAGTCAGAAAACTCCTGGCTTAAGAAATGAAAAGTTCACTTCATATAGGGTTAGATCCGGCACGAAGTGTAGTTAAGTAGTTCAAACTGTAATTTACAGGTTTCCAATTTGGCAACTGCTAAGGTGCATTGTTTGTTAAAACAAAACACTTTTCTGCAATTTTTGCCTTAATCATGTCAAACAACTATTTGCAATATGCTTCTGTAATATTTTTTTTCTTTCTCAAGATAATCAATCTAGATAATTCCAAAATCACTGAAATTTTCAAACTATGTACAAACATATTTCATAACTTCATAAGTCATAAATGTTTTAGACAAACTCAGATGTATTCTCTGTGAAACTTGTTTAATTTTTCTTCTTGCTACACAACTTTTCTACTTATTATATTTGAATTTTCTAAACAAATATTTTCACATTTATCTTCCAAGAATATTGGAAATAAATTAGTTAATACTATGTTAAGAAACCTGATGTTTTATGCATAATGTTGAGATTCTTATAGATCGTAATTTAGCTTGTCCTATTTTAAGTATATATATTAATAAAATTGTATGAATTGAATGTATATTTAAATAACTGAAAGTATTAAAAGCCTATCTAAGCATTGGAGATAGAATTTTCATATATCTTTATAAAGTTAAAAGATTAAACAAGCTGAAACAGTATCCCAAGCATAAGAAATATGATATACTAACCAATTTGCACAAATAAAATGAATTAGAGGCGTTCTTTTGTTCTAGTACTGGGACAAGCGATGGAGGTGGAGTTTGGTTTAATAATAGAAGATAACCATGTTCGACCTGCTTTAAAATTTTTACAGGATTATTTAGTTCTTTTGAAGCATTTATGATCAGGACGGAGAAGTATTCATCTTCCGAACCACATTCATTTAAATTTTCAGCTCCTCCTACTTTCAAGATCTCAACCTGTAACAACAAATTTCAGTTTTTGATGTCCTTTACCTTATTTCGAAAAATAAAATTTTCATTCATTAATAATATAAATAATAAAAGTCTGTAAACCAAAAGGGAAAAATCTCATTGAAAATACATCAAGTTAAAGATAATTTGATTGGTATGTTAATTAAAATAAATCTAATTTTTAAATTAAATTTTGTATTGTAATGTAATAATATAAATTGTATTATGAAGAAGGAGCACACAAGAGCAGATCTTTATTCTAAAACAAGTAATAAAAAAATTATGGGAAGTAGCTCAGGATGCGCATGCCTTATTTGTCAATTTCAAAGCAGTCTATGATTCTGTGAATAGAAACTGCCTTTGGAAAATCATGACTGAGCTGGGAGTTCCCAGGAAGTTGGTGAGATTGATGAAGGAGTGAAAAAATGATCCTCAATGTCAAGTCCTAATACAAAGATAAGTATCTGTTAGAGAGGACATCATATGAAAATGGAGCAGTGCATGTCGGAACGAATCATAAAATCTTAAGATAGGCAGATGATACAGTTGTTTTTAGAAGCAACTAAGTGAATATTGTGAAACTCGCTAAGACTCTGATAAGAAAAGCAGAGCAAACCGGCATGCAAGTAAATGATGATAAAACAAAATACACGATAATAAGCTGAAACTCCCATCCCAATAACATGATCTGCATAAAAGGAAAATCATTCCTGAGAGTAGAAAAATTCAAAAATCTCCACTCCACAATAGTCTCACAAAAAAAATAATAAGTTTGGAGACTCATGGTGTAGTTCATCAGCCATACATAGATTTTAAAGAATCTTTTGATTTCATTGACCACTAGAAACTGAATAATATTTTGATTGACCAGGGAATATCTATGAAGTTAGTAAATCTACTAGTGATGTGCTTCAGAAACCAAAGGATGGGACTACTAGAGAATTTAGGAAGCTATAAAACATGGAATATTGGTGCATACGTCCCATTAATACAACTGATATAACAGCATTTGACATTTTAAATGAACATATAAGGTTGGTGGGCTTAGTAATGAACAAATTTCTAAAAAGTTAATCAGATTTAGCAGACTTGTAAACCTCCTAGGTATAGAGTAAAACATAGGTAGGAGGATAGTGTTATGACAGTATTTCGATAGTGATCAGTGGACAAAGGTGTGTAGACACCAATTGGTGGTATTAACATAAAACCTTATGGTTTACTAAGCCATTCATTATTATTATTACATAGAATCTTTTGTTTCAATTAATTATTTTACAGGTCACCATACCTTAATACCATTTTTTTTCTCAACAGCATGAAGAATTCGATTATGTAAATCCGTTCCTACGTTAACTTCAATAATATATATCTTTGGAACTGAGACAGCTTTCTTCATATTTTGTACCAATACCTCTAAGCTATAATCGAATATTGAGTCCGTCTCCTGTAAAACAAAAAAATAAATTGATAAAACTGATTAATATTGAAAACTAAAAATGATAGCTTAAAATGGTCAGTATCTCAAGGCGATAGATGGAAGGGACTGTGATTAAGATAAGACACTATCTTATATCATATATTATATCATATATCATATAATATCATTTTAGATGCTAATCCAATTTTCGAAGATCGACTGTCAGTAAGCTTACACTGGAATGTATTTTAGTTAGTCACAATGTTTTTTTTTTCATTGTTATGAAATGTTAAGCTTTATGCCAAGAAAAGATTAATTGTGGGGAATTTGATTGCACTCATTTATTCAAAAGAATTCTGAAGGGGAAACACACAGAATTCTTGTTGAGACTTATGGTGAACATGCTATGTTTGAAGCAACATGTAGAAACTGGTTTCGGTGCTTCAACAATAATGATTTGAATCTTGGAGATAAAGAACACTCTGGCGCACTGGAAAAGTTTGAAGATTAAGAATTAGAGAATTTACTTAAGATAGTCCCATTACTAATTGATGACGCGAGAGTTTGGAAACATTTGAAAGCATTAGAAATGATCCACAAGCAAGGACATTGAAAGACATAAATGTCAAGACACGTTTTATTACATATGAACTCCTGCTTAACCAGCAGAAAAGGAAAAGTTATTCGCATCCTATCATGACTGGCAATGAAAAACAGATAAAGTACAATAATCCTAAGCTTAAAAAAATTGTGGTAAGCCCGGCTTGTTCTCGAGCTTCTTCCATCAGGCATTAGGTCTGGTTAGTATGGTGTGATTTATTATGAGCTGCTAAAATATCATGGGAGATTGCTATAAACTACAATTGAGGTGTTTGAGCCAAACTCTAAAGGAGGTGTTTGGCCACTGTACAAACAGAAACACGCCACATTATCACATAACAACGCTCAGCCTACTACTACGGCAAATCGACTTACAAGTAAATAAAGATAACAGAAAATATATTATAGTAAGCTAAAAAATCCACCTATATATCTAGTCCTGTCATAAATATTGTTACAAGAAATATATATACAGATTTCAAAAGAAAAATTAATTTTTTCAAAAACTTTATTAGAAAATAAAATTTATATCTATAGAGAATAAAACAAAAAGAAATTACTCAAAACGACTCCCTTTAACCAAGCATTTAACAGGCATTTAATCGCCGTGGCCTGTCATCATTAGCAGGGCGCAGCACTTCTTGAGGAAAGCGCTCAACTGCTCGGACCAGAGATTGTTTGAGGCTTTCCAAGTTAGTGTGTGCTTTGTGGCATGCCATCCTCTCCAGTTCGGACCAAAGCTGATTATCTAGTGGGTTGAGATCAAGGCTTCCTGAGGGCCAATCCAAGGCCGAGATGAACTCTGGAATGTTCTTTTGCAGGCACTGCTGAGTTGACCTGGCCTTGTGAGCTGGAGCAAAATCCTGCTGGAAAATCCAATGACTTCCAGCAAACAGGGTATCATTTAGAGAGTTGACAACAGGTTCCAAAATATCATTCTGATAGTTTTTAGGGGCTGTTTTAACTCCTTTTTCACAAAAATGGAGCTTTGTGGTGCCATCCAAGCAAATTCCCCACCAAACCATCACTGGGGAAGGGTGATGACCTCTTTGCACTCTTCCAATGACTTTCTGGGCTTCTTTAGAGCTGTGTGCAAACATACGATCATGGCAAATAAATTTTTCTTCAATTGTAAAAATTTTCTCATCACTAAACAAAATCCTAAACAAAGACCATTGGTTTAACGGCCAAGGAGAACTTTGCATTTTCTTTAAAGAAGTGGTTAGCCTTTGTCCTATCATTAATTGAAATGCACCCATCCTAAGGTCACTTTTTATTATGCGATACATTGATCTGACAGAGATTCCCATTTCCCGATTAGTTGCTTTCGAATGGGATTTTTTCTGATTTGAGCTGCCACTGCTCTCACTGTGCTGTGCTGACTGGTAAATTCCCAGGGGGTATACCGAAGGAAAGCTAAGAGGATTGTGTTAAGGCTGATCTGGCAGCATTGGGTTTCGACGGTGATTGGTGATATCGACATCGGATCTTCGGGTTCACTAAGTATTTTTATTATTCTTATAATCTTAATAAACACATTTGATATAAATATCTTTGAAAAATTTTAGGTATGTATATTTAATGAATTAATAAAGGTATAAAGTGGAAATATGCAGGTACAAAAGGGAAAAATGGTTAACATTGAATTAAGATATAATGATCTCTAGATAAATTGCACATACACAAATTAAAAATTTCTAAAAATAAAAAAATATACCACAAAACCAAATATTAATAAGCTTTTATAAAGAAAACTGCTATAAAACAAAACATTATTTTTTTGTTTAAAGTAAAATTAACAAAATACTTACAGTAGTGTTCAGTGATAAATATGGTATGGTTTTTAATGTGCTACAGACTATATCCTTTGAAAGCCTTTTTGGGACATTGGAACGTTTCAACTCAGGGTATAAAATTTCCAATCCATCACAATATATTAAGCCAGAATGTTTTTCAAATGACACAGTGATTTCTGGAAAAATATGTTTAAAATATATTAATAATAAAATAGAATGAATCGACAGTATTAAGAGCACATTATTAGAAAAAATACCTTTGTTCAGCTCAAAATTAAGATTATCATAGTCTATTGAAATACGTTGAAGCTTGTAGAATAATTTCAGCTTGGATTTGTCATCTGCTTCCAATATAGAACATAACAACATAATACTGTCCATAAATGTAGTCCACTTGCCATTCCAGAGTATTTTTGCAGAACTTCCTAAAATGGAATGGAACATTAATGTAAATTCATACATATGTATTATTCTATTATGATACAAATATGTACATAGTTTTATAAACTATGTTAAATTTATAATTGACAATTATTCCATTTTGGTAGAATAATGTTCATATCGGTCAAGATTTCTTTAGGGGTATTAGTGTTTCTCCTTAGTGAACAAAGTAGGTAGAGTTTTATTTTAAAAGATCACAAAACACTTTTTCTGTTCAAGAAAAACAAAAACCTAAGTTAGTAATTGGATCATATTGGTAAACTCAGTACTGCCAAGCTACAGGATCTTGGTTATGAGAGATTTTTTTTTTTAATGATATAAGTGAGTATATTTGTAGATCAATGTTCAGGAGTGGAGGAGAGGGGCTTCTTGTGTTCCAATTTGACTAACAAATAATCAAAAGCACTTTCTGGCTTTCAAGTATTATAGGTTAGTTGTAAGTATAAATTTTTTCCTTGAATTAACAAAAGATGAAGTAAAAATTTAAGAAGCCAGAAGAATGTATTTTTTCTAAATATTGGCTATAATGATTTACTAACTGAAAAATCTGGTGCGCACAACACACAAATTTCACTTATTGCTCAACTATGAACAGAAATTTTTTTCTGACCATGTTGGGCTATTATAAAATTTTTTAATTGCATTTGTAACTGAGCTAAAGCTAAAATATTGCAGCTAACAAATCATAAATACTATTAAAATAAAAAAAGACCTATTGATTATATCACCGGTTGATTATGGATTCTATGACCTGTTGATTATAGATTTTACCACTATTAGTTATTAAATTGTTATTTTCCATTGCAAAGTTTACTAAAATGGAATTAAGAGATTTGCATTGTCTGTTTTAGACAGGTAAAAAGTTGTCACACTGATTGTAAGTAGATTCTATTGGAATATAGCAAAGGGAAAATTTATCAAATTATTCACTAATTTACTCTTCTATAAGGTTACATAATGATTTTTCGGAATAAACGGATGATAGATACCTAATTACTTAAATATAATATCAGATCTATAATCACTAAACTACAGCAAATGTATTTAAGGTTATAAACATAAGCTTTATACATGCATGAAATCATTTTATATTTTACTTCTTCTTTCACACAAGTACAATGAAATAGTTTTTTTAACAATGGCATTGTCTTGGTTAGGTGGATTTTAAGTACTTTTTTCAAACTTAAAATTATATTAAAAGTTTACATTTAGTTAGTAAATTTCATCTAATTTCTTTGAAAACATGTGATTAATTACGATAAATATTATTAGTTTTCAAAAATTATTATTTATAATTTTTTCGCTACTCTCCGTTACTTTCTACAACTTTCTATATTAGATATTGATTCTGTATTAGATATTGATTTTTCTAAAATTCTCCGCTTTCCAAAGGTATATTATAGGTATACCTTCTGACTAGTATTTCCGGATTTTTTACTTCATTTTCGACTGGATTAGCATTTTTATTTTTTTTCTTCTTTATTCAATTATCAAATTCTTTCAAAAGTTATAGTTAGTATTTTTTCATAACTTTTAATAATGAGAGATAGTTAATTATTTGAAATGAACCATATTAAAGGTACTTTAAAGGAAGACGTATATGAACATTGGGCATTTAAGCCCTGTGAAGTGACATCAACGGGGATGTCACTAAATGACCTAAATGATATTAAATACCACTTAATTATACAATGATGCACCGAGTTTAATCTAAATAGAGCCGTTTTTGATAAAATTGTGAAAATGTGTTTCAGCATTAATATAAAGTTGCACTTCCGGTTAGCCGATTTTAAGGAAAAAGTTGCTAGGACATCTAAGGCATATAACTGTCATTCATTTTTAAAATACGTAATACACACAGACTATTTTTCGGGACTTGGTTGGAGGACTCAGGATACCTCAAAACGTGTATTTCCGTTGAAAACTCAGACTCAAAAATTTTCATGATCGCAATAATTACCCTTACTATATATTACATATATAGGTATGTGAAAGTAATAAAATATATTAATAGATTTATTACACAATTATTGTTTTTAACATTTTACCTTTATCAGACACTGTCAATGACTGGATAAGTTGACAAGATGTTCCGATTTCTACTCCTTTGCTAGAAAGGTAACTGTAAATTTCATCTTTGGAAACAATGGTGCCATCCACAGAAAGTTGTCTGTTTGTTGGCATATTTTTAATCCAACGCATTTTTCCTCCATGTGATACTTCCACTGAATCTTGACATAATTCCCAATCACCACATCCGTTTTGCAGGCAAAGATATAATTGGCAAACACCTGAATATCATAATCAATTTATATTAATAAATTTTACTAATCAATTTAGTTTTTTTTTAAACAAATTCAAAAACAAAAAAAATCTGTTTCTGTTTATTTTTTTTAGTATTCTACTTTTTTCATATTTTATTCTATTTTGTTTTTATATAATTATTTTCTTCCACAAGTTATGATGATTACTCATTATTACATTAAATTAATATATAATCTTTGTTTATGTTTTTACAACAGAGGGCAGTTCCACTATTGGGTCATATTAGAAACATATAAATGTTGAATCTTATAATATAATTGGTTTGAATTCTTAGGTTATGATTAATATTTTTATTACTAATGATAATATTTATTTATTTTTGTTTAAATTTTATGTTGTATGTGCACTTATTCATTTTTTAAAATTGTCATTATTGTACAATTTGTCATTAGAAAATATAAAATAGGTTAGGAAGGGAGAGAAAAAAATGTAAAAGTAGTTAAAATGTATAAGGGGAGAAAAGAGAGAGGGAAGAGAAAAAAATGTAAATCAAATGTCAAGAAAGAGAAAGAAAGAAAAATAATTGACAAAGAAAAAAAATGCATAAAAAAAGGTTTATTACACTCACATGAAATGATATTGTTGTATATTTGTTTTAAAGATTGCCCATTATATTGATTAATAAGTATGCGGAGTATGAAGCAACCTAATATAATTGAGCAGCATCCCTTTATGAAAATGAAGTGTTTCTCCCTCTATCTCTTTCTTTTTAAAATGGATTTACGTATTATAACAAGATACAATGCTAGTTTTAAAAGTGATAATTTTATTTATATCATGAAAATCATTTTTAATAGAACATGGCAGAGATGACCCAGCTCATTAGCTAACTAGGACTTCATTAAGTCCTATGCAGTAATTAAGAAATCAATATAATTATTATTATTTCATTTTTGTTTTATAAAATTACATAGAGATTTAAGGTTTATTTTACTAAAATAAAATGTTCCATTTAAAATTGTAGCTGGGATATTTTTTATCTTGACTAAGAGGAAGCCTAGGATAAAATGAAGCAAAATATAGAAACAGAGGGTCTGATATAACTAACTTTTCTCTAATTTTCTTTTTATAAATCTCAATTTTAAACTGACAAGTGAAAATATAACAAATTACTAACCATCAGTTACATTTGGATTGCATAACACTTTAAAATCTTCTATAACAATTGGCTCCTTAGTTTCATTCAGAGATTTATAATGATCTATTACTAAATCCTGAAATAAATTAAATTGAGATAATTATAATATTACTTAACAGGGTATCTATTTTCAAAATGAATTCAAGGTAAAAATTACTTGAAGCTTAAAAAATTCTAAACACATGAAAAATTACTTTATTATTTTTTATTTATTAATTGTATCAATGAGATATGTTTTTTATTAAAGTAAATAATCTGTAAAATTGAAGGAAAGGGCACAATTTTTTAAATTTTGCTTATATCTCAAAAATGGTGCAATACAGTGAAATTTTTTTTTGTATAATAAATGAAACTTTTTATTGTATAAGTCTTTTCCAATTCTCAACCGTTTTTGAGCTACATGCTCGGAAAAAATTTAATTTAAAAAAAAAAATCATTTTACCTCACATTTTTTCATCAAATATTCCTTCATATCACCAAAGCTATTCATCAGTGAAAGAAATTCATTTAAAAGAAATTGTAGAGACTTAAAATTCCTTATTGGAATACAAATATATATGCAAATTAATCTCTTACCAGTCTACAGTTATAATTGTATTAGATATAATATTAAAATATGCAGATTGGTTTATATACATATATATATATATATATATATATATATATATATATATATATATATATATATATATATATATATATATATATATTCTAAAGGGGAGTTCAATTTTTAATTAATTCCTTTCTCAGGTGAATATTTTAGACAATATGAAGGAATGTTTGATGAAAAATGTGAGGTAAAATGATTTTTTTTTTATTCTTTTAAAATGTCAACTTTTTCCAAGCGTGTTGCTCAAAAACGGTTGAGAATCTGGAAAAACCAGTTGAGTAAAAGTTTTATATAATTTTATAAACTTTCATTTATTATTAGAAAATTTTCTCCTGCGACGTACCATTTTTGATTTATAAGCAGAAGACTGAAAATTGTGACCTCTCCTCCAAAAAAGAAGTGATTGGTCATTAAAAATACCAACATGCAAGTAAAAATACCAAATTTTAGTCAATTCTAACGATTACTTTCAGAATTATGGACATTTAAATTTTTGAAGTTGCAAAGACATTCTGGGATATGTACCTATTTGGTTTTCATTTGTAAAACCAACATTTATTGACCAAGAGCTTTCAAAATTTATTCGTTTGTCATAAATTTAATACAGAATCTGCTGATGCCATAATTTTATAATATAATAATAGTTTATAATAATAATGAAAAGTTTATAGTAATAATATTATAATATTTCTTCATGCATAAAAAAATTCTTAAATATAAATTTTCAAAGTTGCCATAAACATATCTATAACTACCTGTAGCTATAATCTCCCTCCAAATATTCCAATACAACCATATATTAATGAAAACAGCACCTAATTCTCTACCAAATGCAAAAATATAATTAGTGTACTTTTGAGTTTGAAGAGTTTTATTACACTTTAAACCCAATACAGTAAATTTTGATTAACAGTTCCAAATAAAATTGCTTAAATATTTCTCCAAATATCCTATATATCGCTGAAAAGACCATTAAATTTACTATCAGATTATGAAATAATATTTGCAGAATTTTGAGTTATTAGAGATTTATTATTACATAAAGCAAATAAGTTTTTGTGTGATGCAGAAATGGTGTGCTAATTGATTTAAAAAAATATCTTTAGATAAAATCTCTCTCTGAAAACGCCAATACAACCATATATTAATGAAAACAGGATAAAATTCTGTATCAAATGAAAACATAATATTAGTAGGATTTTGAGTTTAAAGAGTTATATTACTTGAAACAGCATGCAATACTCTTCCAAATGAGAAAATAACATTGGAGACGGGTATTGAGTGTAATAAGATTTATTACAACATACACACATTTAAAAAAATCTGTGTATTGCGGTATCAGTATGGTCAACAAAATAATGTTTGTATTTATTAAATTGAAGAGTGAGTAACTCCTTATGTGTTTAGAGGTAGAGGTCAAAATATATTAAAATTAGATAATGAAGTGATTTTCACCAGTAATCGCATGAAGTGACGAGTTTTATCAACAATCCTATTTCATTTCTATCATTCCTTTAGTCTTATATTAGTCTTACCACAGCTGGCTCTGGTCAAGTTAACATCAATCGTTTTATTCTATAGGTTTAGTAATCTTAAAGATTGCTTATTATTTTCACTCTCAAATTAATTATAGCGTACTTTTAGTGTATATCCAAACAGTTTATTGTTTTATAATAACCGTAGAAGGTATGGCATGTAGAAGTGAGTATAAGATATTATATTCATAGAATAAAACAACTGATGTTAACTTGACCAGACTAACATAAGACTAAAATAGCTCCTTCCAATGTTATTTTATCTTTTAGAAGAGTACTGCATGCTATTTTAAGTAATGTATTTGGAGAGAGATTACAACAATTTTTACTTGTATATGGAACTGATAAATTAAATTTTAATGTATTAGATTTAAATTGTAATATAACTTTTCATCTCGAACTTCCACTAATATTATTTTTTCATTTGATAGAGAATTTCATTCTGTTTTCATTAATATATGGTTGTATTTGTGTATTTGGAGAGAGATTTTAACAAGAGGTATTTTTTGTATTGATTACCCCATTTCCGCATCACGCAAAAACTTATTTAATTTATATTATAATAAATCTCTTATAACTCAAAATTCCACAAATATTATTTCATAATCTGATAGTAAATTTAATGTTTTTTCCATCAATATATGGTTTTATTAGAATATTTTGAGATATATTTAAGCAATTTTTACTTGACAAATGAATACATTTTGAAAGCTCTTTGTCAATAAATGTTGGTTTTATAAATGAAAACCAAACGTGTACATACTGGTTTTGAGTCCAGAATCTTCCAATAATAATCCAAGCCTCCACATCATCGATCCATCTCGGTCTAGGCCTTCCTCTCCTTCTTTTGCCTCCTGGTTTATAATATAATAATCTTTTCAGGTATGTATTTTCACTCATCCTTTCTACCTACCTTGGTGTTTTTCCTTATTTATCTTAAGACCCAATTTTTTTTCCAGCATCTTCAAACTCCTGTAAATCTCTTGATAGAGCAGCTTTAAGTCTTGATGATATTATCACATCATCAGCATATGCCAAGTGTTGTGTAAGTCTATTAAAAGTACGAAAGTGTTGAGATCTAATGGCTATCAATGTCTCCCAGCGGGATACGGTATGCTGATAACCGTAGCCCAGGAAAACCCAAGAAATGGCTCCAGTCCTAAAGATGTGGTAACAAGTCTTACTCACACTTCCTTGTAGTGACCGCTGGGTAATGCATACCACAGTAGACATTGGCTAACGCAAGAGGGCACAGGCGAGCTTCTGGCGCCTTAAAACTGGAACCTTCGACTAGGGGAGGAAGCTCCAACAGAAAATCTCAGTGCTACAGGTTGGGGTTTGGGCACTACCCTGTTCTATAAAAACCCAACAAGTTTTCAAGAAATCACAAAAAGCGACAGAAAGGAGTGGATTCCATGGAAAATGATATAGGCGTGGACAGGGACAAATAAATTTAGCAGCTTGGAATGTCAGGAGCTTGTTCCAACCTAGAGCCGGAAGAGAATTAGAAACAGAAATATAAAATAGATATACTAGCACGGAAAGAAATCCAATGGAGAGACACAGTGCTCTCCAAGATGAAGTACTACACAATTGTTAATAGCAGCAATAGGCAGAACATTATGGCCATAGGTTTTGCTGTAAGAAACTCCCTCCTGCACTCTGTTATCAAATACATAATAATAAAAGAAATTAAAAAAAAACTAAATAATTACAAAACATAAAATAATATGGCTCACCAAGTAAATTGAAGGTGGAATGTAGGGTTGGCCATTTACAGTACATTCTTTGAGGTACGAGTACTTTTCACTAGTAAATTCAATATTGATGTTCTTTGAATAAGCTATGCTCTGTAAAATAAACAAAACAACTAAAGTAAAAAAAAAAGATGCGAAACAAACTGAACACCATTTTTTACTTATTTCTGTTTTATTAACTTAGTTCCATTTTAACAGTTTTTGTGTAACTTTTTAGGAAAAATATTGTTAAAATAAAAGTTGTAAGACAATTTTTCTGTAATAAATTTCCAGGTTTATAATAAAGGTTTATCTTCTTAAACTTAAAAGAGGTTCCGTTTAATGAAAAATAAACAGTAATTAGGCTTGGATCAGTTATTATTTGTCTTAAATGATTTACCCATGATTTTAATGTGTCCTTTGTTTGAGTTGCAATGACTAAAAGTCATTCTTTAGATCGGCTTTTTACAGAATCAATAGAGAACTTTTAAATAAAAGCTTTTAAAAATAAAGGTTCTATAAAATCTTACATAAAATGTTGCTAGGGGAAAATTTCTATTCACAAAAGAACTGAAAAACTATCGATAATAAAAGTTTCAGTGATACAGAAACTTTCAAAAATAAAAGTTTTTTTCTGTTTCAAGCCCTGATTAAAAGTGTTTGTCTTCTATGATCAGATCTTTGCAAACAACAGTAGGTTGGTAAACAAATTCGCCAGTTACAATCAGTAAATATTTTAACTTGAATATTTACTTACAGGTGCTAATGTGTTGCTCACAGCAAGACCGTAATTCCAAAAAATGAAAGGCTCAAAAGATGCAGTCCCGCGAGAAACAGGAAATTCAACAGGTGGATATAACTTATCAATCTCCAAAACAACTCCTTCTAGATATAACCTTAAAATAAAAACTATGTTATTTATGTTTTTCTTCACATGAAAATACTTAAAGTACAGTAAGATAATTTTACTATCTAAAATTTAATCAATAGCAATCAAGTAAATAAGAACAGTAAATAATGAATCATTAATTGAAGTGTATATCATTATATTGATATTTTTACAGGTAGATCCATTGTTCATTGTCTGATAGATCTATTTTACATGTAAGTTTTAAAAGTGTTAATGATTTTTAAATAAACATATTTATTTAAAATATATGCTAACTTTCCAAGGGCAGACAGCAGGTAAATTACACCATCTGGTTGTGCTCGATGTGTTAGAGGAACATGT
Organism: Nezara viridula; assembly: GCA_928085145.1. Taxonomy (NCBI): domain Eukaryota; kingdom Metazoa; phylum Arthropoda; class Insecta; order Hemiptera; family Pentatomidae; genus Nezara; species Nezara viridula. The sequence continues at coordinate 77,412,423 of OV725081.1, forward strand.
ATTGCATCTGGCATAGATTTTTTTATTATAGCTTGTAACAATCCATGAGGAGCTATTTCAACCACAATAGCATCCTTTGGCACATATTCTGAAGCTTCTTCAAATAAGACACTACCAAGAAGGTTATTTGTGTGATATTCTGCTGAACTGTACATTGCTGCTTCAGTTTCCCAATCTTTTTTGGGAACCGAAGTAGATATCCATTTTGATGACCTCTTCTTAGGCTCAGGTATGACCTAAATAATCAAAAATGCATATTAGCAAGACATTAAGAGCAGGATTTATAAAATTCTAAGTACAAAAGAATTAATACTAACATGAGTAAAAATAAAAAATAAACTAAGATGCTTTTCAGACTTATTATTTCATTTCTTAATTAAAAAAAAAAAAAAAAAAATCTGATCACATATCTTCCAATTAATATGGTAATAAGATAAAATTACTGTCCTTGAGATTCACGAAACAAAGAATTATCAATTGCTAGCATCATGAAAATAATCTTGAACCAACACTCTAAGACCATTGAATGTTTTAAAAGCTCAAAAAAAAACATGAATTAAAAAATCCATTAATGTAGACCTTCATTACAAAGGAGACAAAAAATCTAGAGGTACAACCAAGGCTAGTCTAACAAGAATGGAAGGTGAGGTTCATTCCACAGGTCATCTATGAAATAAAGTTCATCCCATCCAAACCAGATTAAATACCCTGCCGCTAAAATGTTATAGCATGCAACACCTCCCATCGCTATCACTATCTCAAAATAATGATAAATAGGTGTAATAAAAATTAAAATATATATGAGCTGTTCCATACCTTTTTCAAACTTTCCAGAAGAGATGGAGCAGCCGGTTGAATATATCTGCTGTGGTAGGCTATATTAGAAGCATTCACCAACTTAGCAAATACTCCTTTTTCTTTAATAGAAGAAACATATTCCTCCATTAATGAAGTAGGTCCAGACAAAGTGCAACTTATTGCTGAATTTCGACAGGCCACATCAATTCCTTCAGGTAAACAATCTTTTATATCATTATAGCCCATACCTGAAACAATACATATTTACGTAAAACATAAAATAACTTAAATATCATTCAGGCCTTTGAGAAATGGTTCATTAGCTTATTTTTTATTCCAATGCTTTTCAGATAAAATTTTTTATTAATAATCTTCAGAACTATTGCTTACCAACAGCAGCCATCATTCCAGGAATCAGCTCTGCGTCCAGTGAGGCCTTTCCACGAGCATAAGCTGCCAAAATCATTTGTTCTGCAGTGAAACATCCATCAGCATATGCACATCCTAATTCTCCAACTGAATGTCCTAAAATTCCATCAGGTACTAATCCAATTTCATTTAATATGTCTACCAGACCAATCTAAATGAAACAGATCTATGGTTAGGAAGAATATTGATTAGATGAATATTTATTACTAATTAAAATTTATATCAAGAATAAATATATAATTTTCAAATAATACTGCTGATTAGCCATTTATTCAATTTAGGAGTATGTATGATATGATGTGAATCAATGAGAAGTATTTACATACTCATATGTATATGTATACATTTATATTGTAATATAAACCTTAATTGAAAGTTGTTAAAAATGATTGATTAAATTAATGAAACAGTTAAAAAGCAATCTAATCTAGTTTCTGTAGTTCAGGGAAAAGAAAATAGCTGCTCTGTAATTTCTCCAGGAAGGAAAATCCCAAAGAGGAGAGGGAACAGACAAAGGATTTTGTTTTGGCTAACAATTGGTGTTTGGCTGGGGTGAAGAGAGAATAGAAGGGATCGTGGCTCTAGTGGGTAAAACCCAGTAATAGTATTACCATCTTTGAAGTTGTTGTTTGACAGAGTCACTAGTTATTTGGAATTACAAGAGAGAGGACCTCCCAGGGAGCTTGAGTTGAGTAGAAGAAAGTATTAACATTTTGGAAGTTGTGTTTTGGCAGAAAATTGGAAAGCATTTGAAGACAAATGAATTTAGTGCAACAAAGGAAGAAACAGTATCAATAGAAAAAAGATTAGCCAATTCATACTTGACTTTATTTTAAAATCAGTGTTTAATTTTAGTATAAATAGTGTAAATAATAATAGTTTGTCTGAGGGTTTTGATCTGAATTGAAAATCAACACACATATGTAACTACCCAATTTTAATAAGAATTTCAACTATTCCATCAGGCTTTTCTGATCGATTTTCACACTTCTACTCAATTTACTGCTCATTCCTTTTCATACCTTTATAAGACGATAGTGTGTCCAGTCTTGCTGTATGGTTGTGAGACTTGGACTACTTCCCGGGCTTGTGAACAGGAACTCCTAGTCTTTGAAAGAAGAATCCTCAGACACATATATGGTGGTTTTCTCATCGGAGGAGAGTGGAAAAGGAGGAAAAACCAGGAGCTGTACATCATGTTTAAGGAGTCCGATATAGTTCGAGTGATGAAAATTGCAAGACTGAGATGGGCAGGACACGTCGTTAGGATGGGCAGCAAGGATCCATCAAGACAATTACTGATGGAGCCACTCCATGGTACCAGGAGAAGAGGAAGACCAAAGCTGTGATGGTGATGGTGTTGTTGCTGATGCAACAAATATGCTGAGGCTTTGGAATTGGATGGCGGCTGCAGGGGACCGAGACAATTGGTGGAAGCTGCTGGAGGATTCGACACTGGATTGTAGAGCTACACTAATAATAATAACCAATTTACCCAAATATTTTAAAAAATCAGTTTTTTTCATAAATAAAATGTATGTTAGCATTGGGTTTATTATAATACATCCCATATCATGGTAAAACGATGAATAAAAACTTTGCAACAGTTAATTTTAGGAATTTTTGCTGAAAACATGGGTAATTTCATTTGACAGAATAAAAAATATCTTCATTTTTTTTTAACAACCTGAGCACAATCTCAATTTTTTTCTTTATAAACCTTAACTTAATTAATACAGATTTAAAGCTTATCCAACAAAGAATTTTTTTAAATGTGGGGTGTCTGTAGTACAGTTGGATGATAAAAAAAAAAAATTGTGAATAATTTATGATTTTTCTAGAAACAGAACTTAGCTTATAGTTTAGCTGCTCAAAAGTGATCTTTAAATGGTTTTAACATTAATAAACTCTATTTTCTTTTAAAGTAAAATTTATCTAGTTTATAATGAAGCAAATCTTAATTACTTAAATTAAATATTTCTTTAGTTATTGCTTTTGATTCAACAAAAAACACGAATCACTTAAAAAAAACACAAAACTTGGATTTGCTACTTTTCTGCTGAAAATTGGTCCATTGATTGTATGAACTTTTTTGTTGCTATTGAGGTCTGTGATTGCTCCTATAAAAATTTCTCTCGTTATAAAAAGGGACGTTACTGGAACAATTTGTTTTGGAGGGAGGAAGGAGGAGAGGAAAAACTAACTGAATTTCCCAAACAATTTGCAATATAATTCCACAATTTCTCTAGTTGAAATAAAATTTCATGATAATGAAATACTTTAATTTTCTCAACTATTTGGATTGAATTTTATTTACATGTTGGTACTGTTAACATTTTACAACAATAACTTTCTTTTCTATTCAGAACATGACCTGGTATCTTACTGTAACTTTAGTAGTATTGGTTTTATATTTTAGTAAGTCTTTGAGTAAAATGTTTTATTGCAATTTTAGTGCTTACAAGAGACAGTTGGAAATATTTTCAACAAGATGTCCATCATAATAAATTTTGGTACTATATTAAACTATAATAAATAATGAATACTCTGTTTCATTTGAAAATGTTAAGAAATTATTTGTGATCATACAAACAAAACATATTTAGTTTACTTACTTGAACTGCAGCAATTCCCACAAATGAATTTAATATATTGTCAAAAACTGATGGATCAGTAGTTGTTATTACATCAATGAGGTTTATGCCCAATGGTTTGAGTATTTCATGGCATTTATGAATTGCATTGGCAAAGATGGGAATTTCCATAAGTTTTGCACCCATACCAGTCCATTGAGAACCCATTCCAGAAAATACATACCAAATAGGTCTTTTATGCATGTTATATTCCTGTAATAAAAAAAATAAATTATCCTGGAAAATTGAAGATTAAAAAAATTGTTCTAGATAATATAATATAGTAAAAACATTTATAGATTTGCATGCCAAATTATTTGAATACCGAAATTGGGACTGAGTTTGGGGCTCTTTTTTAGGTTTTTATGATAAATATAAATAATGTTTATTTAGAGTTATTAAAGTTGTTATTTCTTGGCTAATGGACCTCTAGATTCCATCCTTAATTTAATTTTGTGGCTGTAGCTTTTTTCCAACCATCTTTTATTTAATAACAAAGTGCTTAGTATAGATTTATTACAAAAAATTTGAAAATAATTTAAGAAGAATAATAATTTTTAAGATATAAAAATTGTTATAATAATTTTTATTTATAGTAAAAATATAAACATTATGAAACTCATTGTGAATTAGAAAATAAAATAAATAAACAATTACTGGTTTTTCAAAAGCTTTCATTTTAAACTAAATGTTTAGATTAAATATTTTAAAGATGGATTTTTGTTGATTCTTTTTTAATTATCTAGGATGGTATAATTATCAGAATTTTCAGTCAAATATTTTAATTTTTATTTATTTCATATATTAATAATAATATTCTTTTCGACTAAAAGTACTGATTAAAAACAATCCTAAATAATAAAAATCTTATTTTTTATTTAGTCTACTTTGCACTTAATTATTTTAAATAAGATTTTATCCAGGATGTGCTTTCTCCTCTCCCACCAATCCCTAAGGTGGATGATGTATTTAAAAAAATATTTTAGTGGAAGAAGCCTATAAATAAAAAAAAGAAAGCAAAAGAAGTAAGTAATAAGAAATAAAAAGATTCAAATAATGAGAAAAATCATTAACCCATTTATTTTCCCTTACCTTAATCAAATCGTTACATCTTGACAATTAGCAATAATTATTTATGAATATTAAGTTCATTAGAAATTATACATAACTAACTTCTGATAATACATTAATAAAAGATAGTAATTAGTTTGTACTTAATACCATTAATATAATCTTTATGCCTAAAATAATCATGAACACCTTTGTAATCAAGAAAACTATGGATTATATTATATTATTTAAATAATAGGTCTAATGAGAAAACTTAAATATCGAGTATACCTTCATTTCATTAATTACTTCGCCTTTGTCATTCAATATTGTGTAACAACGAAATGGATGTGGTCTAATTACATTTCGAAACAATCTGTGACCCAATGCTATAAATTCTTCATCAATAGGCATCTCTTGTACCTGAGCAATTAAAAATAAAGTGTATAAATATTTCGTATTATTACAAGAATGTTGGATAACCTATAAACAATACATATTTATATAACATGATAAATTTATTTTATATAAAAGGTCTTGTTGTAAGTAATATAAGTAAAGTGGAGTGAGATAAGTACTTTGGTTCGTGACCACCCACCAAGTGAAAACCATGCAACCTAAGATTTTCCACCCCCTCAGCTATGTGAGATTCGTCAACTTTCTGGAGGCAACTCCCACATTACCATAAAGATGATCCTAATATAACAAAGAAGACTCTACCCTGTATATCTTAATTGTTGCAATTACAGATGTGTTTTCCAGAATATCAGTAACTGTTCGGAGGTTTAATCTTTGGACGATCAGTTCCAAGGAAAGAAATATAGGTCGCAGTGACCCTGAAAAATCATAATCCATGGATCTATAACTATTTGTCACTGTCCTTAGACTAAAGTAAGGAGGTGGGTAGGACTCTGTCAAGTTTATTTTACAAATCTTTGAACAACAATAAAATAAATAAATGAAAAAATAAAATTTCAGGTTAATCAAATTATAATCACATACTGTTTTTAAAATATGTTTAATGCCTTCTTCGTTTCTAGCTGAAGCAACGAAAAGTCTGGGGAGACCATCCGGCAAAACTCCTACTTTGGGTTCCCTTTTTTTGGCTTTTGGATTCCTTTTAATAATAACATGAGACATTGATCCATATGCTGAATATGTGTTAACTCCAATAACATCTCCCTCCAGTTTGGTAGGCTCTGTAACCACCTAGTTAAAAGAATTCCAGCGTTAGGAGAAAAAAATCAATTAATTTAATTAGAAAAGTAATTAAAAAAAGATAACAGGTAAATATTTTGAATAATATACCTTCATCGCTCCACTCTTGAGAGCTGGGACATCATTATTAGATGTTGAATAGTGCAGGTTTGGAGGTATGACTCCTTTGTCAAAAGTATACAATGCCTTAACTAGAGCTACACCACCAGCTGCGTCTTCACAGTGGCCCACATTAGATTTGATTGATCCAATTAGTAGAGGTTTATCTCTTCCTTTCAGCAAGACATTTGATATTTTGTTCAGTTCAACTTTATCCCAATACTATCAAAAATACAAGTAAACATTACTTATTATTATCATTAAAATAAAATAAAATAAAATTAATTTTAATATATGCTATGCGGATTTTGTCTAACTTAGTACCTTATGAGTTGTGAAAATATCATACTAACATAAATTAAATAAAAAAAAAAAATTAAGCATGGTATTGATATGCCAGTACTTGATTTATTAAATACAACCACTGATTGATAAATATTACGTGGCTGTTGCACCCAATGCATTTTCAGTATGTTAATGCAAGTCTTATTGTGTTTAAACATAAACATAATTTTTTTTTATTCCACTAATGCATTTTATTTGTATAATCTTAACATAATATTGTTTAAATTGTACTTTTTGAGCATAAATCATAATAATACCATAAGGATTTGATAAGATAATAATGATGTCCCTTAATTTCAAGCAAATAAAATACCTATTCCTGACAAAGTTTTCTTGATATACAGTAAATTAAAAAAAAAATTCACATTGATCATTAATCGGATGAGACCATTAATTCATTTTAATCTAGGCAACTGATAAATAAAAATAAAATTTTATTTGTTCCTATGCATTAGTTATGTACTTAAAACTAACTTTCAGGTGATTATCTTCATACAGAAAAAATATTTTAGGAAATCATTCAGTATTCTTAAGGGATAAGGAGGCCTTTTTATTTGAATATTCCATTATTAACTATTTGCAAAAATGATACCTAATTCTTTTTAAATATAATCCAGTACATTAAACAATACCTCTTCTCATATTTAATTCTTAAAAACAATAAAAGATTGGATGATTGCAAATTTTGATAAATATTTCATGAGTCTATTGTTTTCTATTAACAGCCAACCTCTCCAGCACTGTTTATGGAGTACAGATTTAATAAAATAAGCCATTAAGATCATTCATAAGGTTATGTTAAAGACATATTTTATAACTAAATGCATTATATTATCAACATACTTTCATTGCTTCTCCAGAACATTCTATGTATGACAATTCTTTTACAAGATTTGGAGCTTTATCATAAGACTTTCTTAACACTTTTTCAACATTCTCTGCATCTAAATCGGCAGGGGGAAGATTTTTATTGTAACAATCTCCAATTGTAATGTCTAAGACAGTTCCATAAATTCGTTGGGCATCTTGTTTTCTTTGTACGAAAAATACAACACAACCTTCTGATCTGGTATATCCATCAGCTGTAAATTATTGAAAATATTTTTATTTGTAATTGAAATTATTGTAATATATGAATACCAAACACATTTGTTTAAAACAGCATTAAGTTTAGTAATCAATTAAGTTTCAGAAAAAGAAAACATGTTAAAATTATAATTTTTATGTTATGACAGACTATTTAAAGTTTTTAATTTAGTTCATGTGGAAAAGTAAGCTCTAGTTGGCAAATATAATAAAATAATTTTCATATTCATATAAATCCTAAATTCTCTCTTGGAAAAAACCCACATTAATATGTTTATTTTATAATAATGTAGAGACGGTTGACCGTTGATATAATATGAGAAGGAGTTGATCGGGGGGAGGGAGGGGGAGGGGAGGTGCGGTCAAATTAATACTAAATTAAACAAGTAGAATTATTTAATTTTTGCCGACATTTCGACCCACTTTGCAGGTCTTCATCAGGGCGTAGGATGTAGCACTGCGGGAGGCAGTTGGAACACTGATTCAAAAAAGCAGTGTTTCAACTGCCTCCCGCAGTGCTACATCCTACGCCCTGATGAAGACCTGCAAAGTGGGTCAAAACATCGGCAAAAATTAAATAATTCTACTTGTTTAATTTAGTATTAATTTGACCGCACCCCCCGATCAACTCCTTCTCTTATTTTATAATAGTTTTGAAAAGAGAGGTTATTTATTGATCGTAACATAAGCAGATGTAGTTTTAGAGTTAGGACGAGACTATTCAACTTAAAGCATTAAATGGGTCAAACATCATTAGTATGCAATATAAAAAAAAAATGAAAGAAAAACTGGAAGAATAAATATTAGTATATCATAAACGAATAATATAAATGCTACTATTTTTTATTTCACTGATGGTAATATAAAAGAGCAAAAACTCAATGAGATACATAAATTAAAACTTGAGATATATTCGGAAATTCCAAAAGCATAGACTTTAGTAACTAAAATATTGGTAAGAGAAACCAACCCATCAATGTTTTAAAAATTCAGACATCATCAGGACAGATACAAACCTGCATCACCTAAGTGTAAAAATAATACAATCATTCAAGTTAAGAATATATGTTTGGATATAATGGAGCGATGTACTGTTTCTAGTTAATGTGTCTTTTTAGGGTGTTGATAAGATAGTTGCATTACGCTTTCTTGTATGTGATTTAGACTGTTTCTGCCACAATGAAGCCAAAATTGACAAAACATTGATAGGGTTTGTAGTTTTACCTACGTAGTACAGAGTTTACCTACATTTTAGAGATTCGAGTGTTTGAAATTTTCCTATTATTTCTTAATATTCACTAATCATATTACATAACTTTTTCTTTATCCTCATTTAAAACATAGACAGTAAATAGTTCAACAATGGTCTAAAATCCATTTTTTTTACCTCATACGATTTTTTAAATTTATTAATAACATAGTTAATTAATGACACAAATAACAAAGAGAAAATCATACTATACTATTTGCTAAGTTAATAATAGGACCCTCAAGTGTATCAAGCCTTCTACATTTTCGAGATAATGTTTGAATAAGGAAGGACATATAAGAATTATTTAACGTAGAATACTTTGAATAGGATAAAATTGTCGTACCATCATCAGAGAAACATTTTGTTTTTCCATCATCATTAATACGTCCCATTTGTTGGTAGTGAAAAGAGCATTCATCTAACTTTTCTACATTTGCACAACCAACAATAGCAGCTTCAGCCATGCCACTGGATACAAGTGAATAGGCATATCTTAATCCTTGTAACATTCCATTCCAAGAACCATCAATGTTGTAACTTGGACCTGAATTGTATTTTAAAAACCATTAACTCTATATGTATAAACAAGTTATTCAAAACCATAATTAATACAATAATATTAATATAATCAATAAAAAACCATAATAATTATACTAATTTATATATGTTCATACAATAAAATGACTTATTTACCTTTAAGGTTTAAAGTATGAGACAATCTGTTAGCCATCATACATTGACTTCCTCCAACAATGCTAAAACCATTATTAGCCTTTTCAACAGAGTAAATAAGATCGTATTTTGATGGACCTGATCCAACAGCAACCATGATTTCTTTACCAGATAAATCATAAGGATTTACTCCTGCAATGAAGAAATTAGTATAGCTATACAAATTAATTTTAATATAGTTTGACTTAAAGACCCAGTTTAATCTATGAATTGGATAACCGGAAGTGCCACTTTATATAAATGCTGAAACACATTATTACAATTTTCACAAAAACAGCTTTAACGATTTTGATTAAACTCGTTGTATCATTGGATAATTAAGTGTATCTTTAATATCGTTTAGGTTCTAACCCCGTTGATGTCACTTTACAGGGCTTAAATGCCCAATTTTCATATACATCTTTCTATAAAGTACCTTTAATATGGTTCATTTCAAATAATTAACTATCTGTCAGTATTACGAAAAAATGCTAAATATAACTTTTGAAAGAATTTGATAATTGAATAAAGAAGAAAAAAAAATAAAAATGCTAATCCAGTCGAAAATGAAGTCAAAAATTCGGAAATACTAGTCAGAAGGTATACGTATAAGATACCGTTGGGAAGCGGAGAATTTTAGAAAAAACAATATTTAATGTAGAAAGTTGCAGAAGATGAGAGAGAGAGAGAGTAGTGAAAATTTTTTAAATAATAATTTTTTAAAACAAACAATATTTAACGTATTTAACAACGCATCATCTGCCATTCCATTGGCCCACTGCAATCATGGCTTGCCGATTCTTCTCTTGGAATATATCCTTTCTTCAAGTATTTTATTCGGGATCTTATCATCTTCCATTCTAGCGACATGCCCCGCCCAGCAAAGTCTTCCAATCTTAATAAATCTTACGTCATTTATATTCTTGTACAGGCTAGCTATTTCAGCATTTGTTCTCTGTTCGCCAGACATTATTGGTTAAGATCGGCCCGAAAATTCTCCTTAGGAAGGCCTCTCGAATCTTAGGAGTAGAAGTTCTTGAGTTCGTGAGATTGTCCAGCATTCAGAAGCATAGTTCCTGGATAGGTCTTATGAGCGTTTTGTATAGCTGCACTCCTGTGTTTCGGAAAAGAATTTTATTTTTGAAATGTTTTAGGAGCCCGAAATAGCACTTATTTGCAGCCATCATCCTTCTATTTATTTCTCGCTGCATGTTGTTATATGCGATGATCTGGGATCCTAAATAAATAAATAAATTCATTCACCCGACCAAATGTGCAGTCTCCTATTTTTATCTGGGCTTCCTCCTGATCGATTCCTTGTGGACCTGCTCTCATATATTTCGTTTTTGCTTCATTAACAATCAGGCCTACTCTTTGTGCTGCTTCTTTGAGTGCGAGAAACGCTTTCTTCACGGATATAATAATTTTCCTCATTATATCCAGATCGTCTGAGAAACCAAGAATCTGGGCCGAACTGTTAAATATGGTTCCTTCCATCTATGCACCTGAGCCTCTGACTGCACATTCCAAGGCCGCATTAAATAAGAGACAGGCAATGCTATCACCCTGCCTGAGGCCTTTATTGTTTCCAAATCTCTAGAGAAGACTCCGACCATCATGACAGTACACTGCACTATTTAATATTATGTATTATTCAATAAAAACAGTAAAAAATGTATATTCGGGCAAGAGATAATATTCTCACAAATTCCAAAAGGTATCAATAAAACAGTTTATCTAGTTTTGAGGTTCTAAAAAAAAAAAAAAAATAGATTTAGCCGATGTCACGAAATTTCTCTCATATACTCGTCCAACTAGCCAAGTCAAATCAGCACAAAAAAAACAACAAAAAAAAACCGCTGCAAATTATTTCACAATGGTTTATTATTTTCAAACAATTATACATATAAAGTAACATTACCTTCCTAATTACAAGGAAAAATAAATAAAAGGTGATTCCAATTATTGGAATAAAATTTTTTTTTTAATTATAAGTAATAAGCTAAAAAAAAAACTAGCATTACTTCAGTAACACATTCAAAATTCAAAAACCAAAACAAAGGATATAACCTTTGCAGTAGAACATACAAAAAAAAAACCTAGAGACCATATTTTTGCTCCTAATTGTCCGATTTTAACGAATAATTATTTGTTTTTGTTTTTAGGAAATTCCGTAAACTTTTAAGAAACCATATACAATATACACAAAAAAGTGTATACTTTTTGAGTTATTCGGAATTTCATTTTACCATCCCTCGTAACTTTTTTTCCAGCTTATTTTCGTTGAAAATAATAAACCAAAAATATATTAAAATCGCGATATCTCTACTAATAGTGATTTGATTTCGATGAAACTTCCTTCATTTTTTAGGAAATTTAAATACCATTGAAACATCTTATCACAATATAGACAATAAAAGTGTATAATGTTTGAGATTAATTTTAAAATCCCTCGTAACTTTTTTTGTAGCTTCTTTTCGTTGAAGTATGTTATATAGATAAATTTAAAGGGCGTCGAGAAATTGACTTTAGCGAAGTTTCATTGAAATCGATACATTCGTTTAGGCACTACAGTCTGCAGCAACGAAGGTTTTTCGGCCGCTATTTGAAAATGAAAGGCGGATGGTAATGTCGATGAAGGAGGATCATCCTCGGGTGAGCTCTGATTTTATATCCAAATTTGAAAAAAATCGGGACAGTAGTTTCGGAGAAAATGCGCGGACGGCGGACGGACTAAAAAAATTGTATTCGTTTTTCGAATTCTACGTATCCTGAAACGTGAATCCTCAAATTTTGAGAAGGGGTTAAGTTTTTGAATTTTTTGGCCAATCACAATGGTTCAATATTGAAAATAATAAACCAAAAATGGTCTAGCTTGCAAAACATGACGTAATTCAAATTTCTTTTTTATATTGTTACCTATGCAGTGACTATAAAAAATCCAAGTTTCCGCCCTTGAAAGCGTTGTGGGTTCGCTGCAGTGCTCCAAAAACCATTAACATATTGAACTTTATTTGGTTTACGCTAAATATTTCCTTTTTAAGGAGACATAGATAAAAAAAAAAATGTTTTTTTTTTTTTTTTAGCTGAGACAATCTTAAACAGCTTAAAATTATACAACATTTTTATACAGAATATTTTTTCTAAACCCAACAGGACGCAAACTATCGAGCTTTCAAAATGGGTAAAGTTTTTAGACAATTAAATTACTCTATTAATATTTGTTCGTTATCTAATATTCGGTAAAAATTAAAAGTGTCTGCAAAAATTAATTACAACTTGTTGGTGTATTAATATAAGATGCATTTAAAATTATTAGAACCAGTTATTGTAAATTTTCTGGAATATATGATTTAATTTTAGTGTATAAACGATTGCACGCTATTTAATAGTCTTCAGGAGGTCCGTTAATTATTAATTTTTTGCTTAACCGAACAAAAGTGTTTTCATCTGTCTAGTCTATTGAATAACATAAAACCCCTCTTCTTTCTCCCTATAGCAAGAGTTTTGCTATTTGTTACTCAGTTAATTTTCCATTTACTTGTTTTCTCTTAATATAAGTTCAGCGGTCAAGATTGGCTGCAATAAAAACAACTATCTTATTTGTTTCAATAATTTAGTTAGCTGAAACTAGCTTATTCTGAGAAAACAAAAATGAATGATTATACGTTTTTCTTTGTTTCCATCGGTTAATACTGAGAGCCGGTTAAGCGGGGTTCTACTGTATATATTTTATCGAAAATTTAGTTGTCATTATGTTAGATTAATTATAATTAAATTCTTTGGTACTCAAAAAAGGTCAATATTTGAGTAAAATATTCGGTACTCAGTACTCAGAGTCACTAACGGATTCAGGATTTTTTTTTTGGGGGGTGGGGAGGCTTCAGCCCGAAAGATTTTTTTTTGTAGGTATATAATAATTTATTTTTTTCTTGTAATATAAAAATAAAAACGTTTACTTACCTGAATCACAAATGGCTGTAAATGCAGTTTCCAGAATAACGCAGGTATTAATGTCCATCTTCTCAGCAAGCCTAGTGTGTATTCCGAAGTGTGTGTGGTCGAAACTTTTTTTACCAGGCAGTTTTCCTGAGTATCTTGTTATATTTAAGATACCTAAAATAATAAAATATTTTTGTTTAGCATTCTATTTCCAATGCATGCGATCCGATATAATTATAATCCAAATATTGTAATATTACATAGAAAAATTCAAAGAGAGGAATATTTATCATATTTTTGTCTTATTTCATAGGCCTGATATGTTCAAATTTGTAGTTAATTTTATTTTTATCTAGAAATATTTTGAAAACACTTATTTATTTTTACGGTTTTGTATCGGTATATATAGAACGTAAATATATATTAATTACTAGCCCACTTCCAGGCTTAGAATTTCGATTTAATTTTCCACTAAATGAAGTATTGATAGCATTGCCTAAATATTCCAGATTCCAAAACCGTGTTCCAAGCAATCCACGGGAGGAGAAATTTCTCTTTGCTTAGGTGTATATGTATATATTTAAAAAAGAAAGGGGAATAAAATAATATATATATATATTTACTTTGTTTTTCTTCCGCATCATACGATATCACATTTTGACCTTCAACCAATATCTTCCATAGTTCTTCTGTGTTATTAGCTCCTGGGTATCGCCCTGAGATGCCAGATATCACTACCTCACTCCTCTGATCCATTGCCTAGAAATATACTAATATAATTAGTAAATTAATTTAGCAACAAACACAAAAATAACAAGATGGTTAATTATTAAAATGATTTGTTTTTATGGACTGAATTGATGATATATTACTAGAATTATTTCTAGTAATAATCAGTAAATCACTATAGTTAATAACGACGCAGTTTCTTGACAATAGATTCAGAAAGCTGACTTCCAGCTTTATTATATACGTTAATTAGAGCATATGCCACTTAAGAATCCACACTCTAGGCCTGGGGTAGCTCCCTCGGCAATTTATTACAGTTATAATTTTGAATATTTTAATTACTAGGAATCGCAATACAACGGAATTAATTGTAATGGTGCACGTAATAATGTGTAGCCAGGCCCAACTAGCACATGGGGGAACCACGTAACGAAAGATTAATTTTCAGACCAAATTTGGATTGTCAACAAGAATAGATAGAATGCTAGTTAAGACAATTACAATTAATTTAGATTTGAACAGTTACAAAAAAAAAGAAGTAAATTATACTAACTAATAAACCGTGCACTATTTACATCACAGTACATACTCCCCACGTTTTTAAAGATAAAACACAGTAAAGAAACAGGCACCTTTCCTTGGTAACCATCCCGGATTGGGAGTAGAGCCGGATTTTCTAATCTGGAAAAAAACCCATAGATCTTCACAAGGACCTACTTTTTGCCTACTGGAATATTTTACTTCTTAACATACTCGGAATTCGATGGGCGATCATTATTAATGTGTTGGTCATAAGCCTCGACTATAAATAAAGCCGATACATAAAAAAATTAGCTGTTGGTATTTCATAGCATAATCTCATGGAAGATCTTTGGATACATAAAGGTATACGTAGTATGGAGAGTTATAAAAAAAGAAAGAAAAGGGAGGGGGCGGGTGAATGCTATTGCTCTAGATGCAAGAATCCTATATTGAGTTCGAAAATGGAGACACGCTGCGAATTTTGTACCAATGTCCGTTCCTTTGAAACCGATTGTATATTCATTTAACGATGACGTTAATTTGATTCATTTCCGATGATAGTAATGTGATGTTGAATGTTATTAACATATGCTGATTATTGACGTTGTGAAGTATAACTGTATATATAATATTATCACGAACTTTCCGCTTGTAAATTAGCCATTGTAAATGTAAAACAATATCTATATTCCTTTTAGAATACGTCATGTCATAATTAATGCCATCAGCTATTCTAAATCTCACAGTTCAATCACCAATGTTTAATCAATAGAACAATGGCTCACGCATATCACAGTATGATGTTTGCCGAAGGACTTCGGTGTACAGAAATCTGTTGACAATTTATATTAAAAAAAAGCTTTACCATTATTTACATTATATATGCCTTCTCAAGTTTTATTTCTTCAAGTAAAAAACTTGTTTGAGAAAAATAGTCTAAAAGACTTGAAGATACTGGAAATCCCTCAAAGCAAGACGAACATCAGAACTCAATTTATCAAGGATTATAAAATGTCATGAGAAATATATATTTTTTCTCTATTAAATATTCAATAGAAGCAGAATTTAAATCATATAATAAATTTAATCAAATAATAAAACATGACTGTAAGAAATAAAGTTTTAAAAATTCAACTAAAACTTTTTTATAACCCTCCTTAAATTTTTGGTTTAATTTCAAAATAAAAATTGTTTAAAATACGTTTTAGTCACTATATTCTTTAAAATCTCCAGAATAGAACTAAATTATTTTGGAATTAGTTGAGCCAGTTGATTTAAAGTTTAGTTAATCGTTAAATTCTTCTATAAATTATATTGAACCAATTTTTATTACTACTAATCATGGAAGACGGTTAATTATTTTAAATAGACAAAATCAAAGGTACCTTAGAGGAAGAAATTTTGAAAATAAGGTATTTAAGCTCTGTCTGTCTATTTTAATGAGATTAATGTCAGATTGGTATTGGTAAACATAATCAATACAATTATTATAAAATGAACATTATAATTCAAAAGTATATGTACAATATAAACTAAAAAATATAATTATCTTTGAATTTCAACAATAGAAACACAGGGCTTGGTAATATACTTGCGTACCTATTTATAGGCCTTAGATTAGCCATCTAGTCTACTTTTCCCATTTCCTTAATTGATTTTAGTTTACATATTTTGTTCAATCGTGTACGTTAATTGTTATTGATTTTATTTTTTCATATTTTTGTCCTTCAAAATATCATCGATTTAAATAATTTTTACCATTTTCTCGAAAACGGCTCTAATGATTTTGATTAAATTCATTATATCAGTGTTAAATTAAGTAGTTTTTAATATCAATTAGGTTCTAATCTCATCGATGTTCTCTAGCAGTGCTTAAATGGCTAATTTTCAATATTAGCTTCCTTTAAAGTACCTTTAATTTTTTTTATTTGAAATAATTAACCATTTCACATTAATTTCTAATATCAAAAATAGTTAGATACAAAATACGTAAGAATTAATTTAATAATTATTAATTAAGAATTTAATAATTAACTAAAGAAAAATAAAAGATTTAACGGAGAATAGTTGTCATGCAGAAGCTAAAGGAATTGGAGTGCGCCCGAAAGATCAGAATAGGCTTCCATATGTAAATGAGCTTGTATAAGACAATGTTATGAACATATAGATATGGGTTTTTCATAAATGCTATCACTGGTATTATTTAATATTTAATTGTATTAAATATTAAACTGTATAGATTACAGCGATATAAATATTAAAATTTGTATATATATATATATATATATATATATATATATATCGTATTGAAACAGATAAAAATACCCATAATGAAATATAAATAAATGTAGCGTCTATAATTTTTACTTTCACTTCCATTATGTCTGAAAATACTTATTTCTGTTAAGAAGGGAGTGGTAAGTGAAAGTTGTGTGATGCGCATACTGCACCAGAATTGATTTTTTAAATTTCTAATAAGTGGCTAGCAGCCCTGAAGATTGGCCGACGCCCCGGGGCAATTGCCCCGGCTTTTCCGCCCCAAACCGGCACTGATTAAAATATACAGTTGTAAAAAAAATGGTTAGTGACAAAAAACGTGTATATAATACATTAGACGGCTACGAAAAATATATTGTAATTAATTGTTTGAAATATTTCGTATCGTCTATAAATTTTATTTTCACTGCCCATTGTCTGAAAATACTTATTTCTGTTAAACAAAAGAGGTGATAAGTGAAAGTTGTGTGATGCACGAACCGTATGAAATATTATCCTGAAAAGGAATAACTTCAACCTTGTTAATTGAATATTTATCATTTGTTGTTTTGTTTTTTTTATTTCTTATCATCAATATCTATTTAGTACAGTACTTCAATGCTTTTAACTCCTTAAGTCTGAAGGTCAATCATAAAATTTATAGATAACGAATGAAAACCACCGAAACTAACACGCTTTAGGGCGTTAATTCTTTTAAAAATACAAAGCGATATCATGGCAGAAAGTCTCGAAATTTAGTTTAAAAAAAAATAAATAATTGTAAGCAGCATTTCTTCTTATTTTTGTTTGGAAAACAGATGAAATGTGGTTTTATTAATGATTGCCCGAGGAAATTTAATATTATTTCATAATCAAATGAACTACTATGGAAGAAGAAAGAGAAAAGGATTGTATACAGTCTAGGGAAACTAGATAATACTATCGAAAAATAATCTTTGCATTGGAACACCCCAAAGAACAAGAAGAGGAAGACAAAGAGAGACAAGTAGATCTGTAGGAAATAGCCTAATTAGGGCTGGGAAGTCTTGGCCAGAAGCGAAAATGATAGTAGCAAAAAGCAATGTAAAACACTTGTATATGCACTATATGGTCCGCCAGGAGTCAACGGTGATTATAATAATAATTGGACTACTCAATTTCTTTTTCATGTATTTTTTTTTTTGAACAATTAAAATTTTTGAGGAGAAATTAAAATCTCTGTTTTGGCACCTATTCAATTCACATACAAATTTTCAACCCTCTTACTCAATTTGGAGGGACTGTAGAGGTGTGCAAAAAAGGGTTGCACCTTCCAAAAATAATTAAACGTTCCATTTTAACAGTTTTCTGTAAAAAATTTTTAGCTAAAAAAGGAACTTTTTTTTCCAATAATGTTCTAGATTTACGGTACAAGTTTAACTTTTGTTGTATTTAAGATTTTAAACAAAAGCTAATTTAAATGAGAAATAAACAGTATTTAGAGTTGTGCTTATTTTAGAGTTATAAATTATCTCAAATGAATTACTAGATTCTAATGTATCGTTTATTTGAGTTAGAACTAATCAATTTTAGTCATTTTTGGAGAAATCGACTGAACTTTTAAATTTTTTTTTTTTTCAAATTAAGGATCTGTAAAATGTTTAGTTGCAAGAGAAAAAGTTCCAGTTCAGAAATAACATAAAGAATGGATACTGTTAATTAATTCATTGGTTAAGGGCATTTAAGGATCCAGGAATTAATTTTTAGAGGGCTTTAGCTGGAAAGATTTATATATATATATATATATATATATATATATATATATATATATATATATATGAATAGTTTAAGTAAGAGAGTAGCTGAATATATGTGCTTGTGGACGGTGCTGAGACTGTCGGTGTGTCCCTGGCCTGATCGAAGCTCTATTTTTAAAACTTTGAAGAGGATCCCATCGTTAACTTATAAAAAGAAAAATACCGGGATCGAAACATCAATAAACATAGAGGAAATGAACATTCACTAGTTTATTAAATAATTAATAAGTGACCTTATTCCCAATTAAATGGTTATGTTTAAATTTAATACTCAAAGGTCGATTAAAGAAAAAAGAAAAGTTGTAAATTTTTTCATAAGACTTGGTTATATTTGACCATTTTGGGGGACTTCACCCTGAATGCCTCCCTCCTCCCATAGATCTGTCTGTGGTTAAGGGCAAAAAGCTTGTGTGTGATCTTAGTATTTTGGAAGGACTCGATTTGAAAGGATTGGGGAAGTGTAAAAAATGTTATAAACTGGCAAAACCACAAGGACATATCGTAGCTTTGATTATTCCTTAATTATTCCTACTTCTATTATATTGTTCTACCAAGAAAACATGCACAGCAGGTTTCAGCTCATTTGACACTAAAGGTAAGAAAATGCCGAATCGAATGAGAAATATATGTATCAAACACCCCTAAAACCACTGCAATAGTTGTCGTTCTAATGGTTCCGAAATGATACGAAATGCATACTCCTCCTCTATCTCCTCTCTTGATGATCTTCAATTCAATACAAAAATAAATTAAAGAACTGAACATAAAATTTATTGACCACACTGTCTTAAGCTGGAGATATTAAAAATATAAGCCCTGTATCAGAATAATTATAAATAAGGTTGGTCCTTAAATAGTCATTTTTGAGAGATTTAAGTTATCAATGGCCCTTAGTATTTAATTTAAGGCCATTGATTACTATTCAAATAAAATTCTATAACTAAATTATTATTATTTGAAGGATATCAATATTTTAGTAAATAAAATAAATCATACTTCACCTTATCTCCTCAATGCCTATGTCAAAAGTCCAGTGAGGAGTGAACCACAGCACAATATCAGTTGATACTATAATCACTTTTATAGTCTCATTTACATATACCAGACTGTTTAAAATGCACATATAATTTGTAATGTAAATTTATACAATTTATTTATTAGAATATAATTGAACTATGGCACTATATAGATTATAGTCAAGGTTATAAGTTACAGAAATTCGAATTGTTTCCTAAACCAATCAAAATCAAACTAACAGATTTTGAAATTAAATTAAACCAATCAAAATCTGAATCAACAACACAAAATTTTATTTGATTTACAATTAATTTTCGCTTTCGCTTTCCTCTAAACCTCTTGCTTAGGGATTCATTCTATTAAAACTTCCCTTGAAGATAATTTCTATTAGATCGGATATTCACTAGAAGAAATATTTATAACTTAACTTAATAAAACGTACATTTTTTTTTCAGGCTTATGAGAACACAGGAGAAATTAAACTTTTGGATAGGGAAAAAATATAAGTTTACTGAAGGTAGGTAATTAAGGACCAATGCTGTAGGATTGTCTCATTTTTGTAAACAACTCATAATATGATTTGATATTATTTTCGTAACAAATCCATAGAATTAATCTTGACTTTCCCACTCTTGTTAGTCCGTGGTACAAGACCCATTTTTATCAAATTATTAGCGTCAGTCTAAAACTTCATGAATGGCTTCATCTCATCATAACCAACAAATTTTTCATCGATGAAAATTTTCAGAAATGGAGCATTTTCATTAAATTAATTAATTTAATGAGGTACTAAAAACTCATAAATACCCATTTGCTTTCAACTTGAATCGTAAAATAATTTGATCATAAAATTGATAAATAAAAGGTGGAATACAACAGTATTGAGTTGTTTGGTCCTGCCTCTATAATATAATGCCTATATAACCTCGTTGTTTTGACATGTTGGGGATGGCGGTCACGCTAAATGGCCCAATATTTTTGTAGGCCACCTTTTTTTCTCAACTTTTTGATCAAATTATCTTATGGTTCAAGTGGAAAGCAAAAGGGCGTTCATAAGTTTTTAGTACCTAGTTAAATATACACAGTTTCCCGATCTCCATGTTCTAAAACGTCCTAATTCTAAGAATTTTTGTAATTAAAAAAGTTGTAGATTACAATGAGATGAAGCTGTTTACTTAGTTTTAGGTACATGTTAATAATTTGTTAAAAAGAAGTCATAGGTAGGATTAAACAAAAAAAATATTTGTATTGTATTCCAGGATTAATCCTCAACAATCACTCACTTTCAACATAGGGTTATTGGCCTTATAAAGCATATAATATGCTGTTGCATAAAGAGTATGAAAAGAGGGCCTGTGTTTATAATAGATGTCCATTAATTATAGTGACGATGGAAAAGTAAAAAGGGTAATTAATAATACATTGTTCACAGATGTATCTGAATTTCATAATATGGAAAGTATCTGAAGATATTGCAATATTCCATTAATAATATCTATCAATGAAAAACTTAAAGAGTCAAATGAAGCTCAGAAAAGTGCAATATAAGTTATTAATTTAATAATACAAAGCCTTTAACAGATATGAGCATCTTTTCTTATATAATCTTATTCAGATTATTTTTAGTTTGGTGAATTGTCATTTTATTGAATTATAACAAAACTACTTTAAATACTCTTAAGGTTGATTTTAGAATTATTCTCTGAGAGGCTTCAACCATTAAGGATGTGCATACATTTAAGACTTTAACATGTTAATAAACCTAAACCAAAGGAACTCAACCTTTTTTGGTTGATATCAACCTTTAAACATCCATAATGCTGTTTCTAATTTATAATATACAGACAAAATACTAACTTAAATAATTGATATAATACTGGAGATGCAAATCTAACTTAAAATCTTTTTTGTGTACCTTTTGTTGTATCCTTTATAATACCTCATTTAACTCCATGACACACTATCATATCTATTACATGAGATTTATTATTATAGTACATAATCTATATGTTTTTTATGTTTTATGTATATGGGGATGATATGACTCTAAGGTTGATCATGCCCCCCAAACATTTCTTCTGTGCCCCACCAGGTTGAGAATTTTTGATCTAACCAAATTAATAGAAGGTTTAGGCTATGGTAATGGAGAATAATTAATAAGTTGGGATATCTGATGCTTAATAGAAAATAAACGCCATTTACCATTAAATTATGTATATATATATATTATTTACACATGATTATAATTAATACTCAACATATTACTATATACATTTCCAGAAAATATAACTCATAATAAAATTAATGAAGAAATAAATACATTGTATTAAAATAAATTTTAACAAGAAACATTTTCATGTTTAGTTTTCAAAACTGTTAATGAAATCTCTATATTACTTTTTTATAATTATATAATCATATTAATTTTATAAAAACATAAACAAATAAAATAATTTATCACACATAAGTTCATATCAGGTATTATTTTTGAACACAAATAAATTGCTGGAAAATGTAGGCACAATAAAAAAGTATTTTGATAGGAGGAGAATACTATTAAAAATTTATTATATTCATAAATACTTCTTTGTTCTAAAAAGTCAATCATTCTCATTTTGGAAAATATATAATAAAATAATGACACTCAACAGAAGCTTAAATTGAAAAAACCAAACATTTTAATAATCCGATAAAAAAAAAGTGAAAATATCAGTACTAACAAAATCCAGTATATATACATGCATTAAATTACAAAGTGTTGACAATAATAAAAATAAAAAAAAATAATAATTTTCATCACTATATAATTAAATTACTTTCATACTTTTAATGAAATACTAATAATTTGTAGTTTAAAGCAAGAAAAAAAGTTTTACAGAACTTTTGGCTATTTTTTAAAAATTTAAATCTTATTTACAGAAAAAAAGTAATACCTACTCGCATGATAGTGATTGGATTATATAAGTATTTCTCAACTTATTTTATAGGCAGTAATAGTTTTGTTGGTCTTTGAATAAAAAGAATTGCCAAATTTTAGTTTATAATTGATGTACATCAATGTGCATGCAACACATTGTGATTTCGGTGTTGATATTGATGCCATTCTATCTATGTGAATTTGATAGACTTTTGGCTAACAGCAATAGATGAAATATTCCTTAACAAATATTTGAGATTCAATCCGAATTAAAAATAATAATAATAAAAATGTTTATAAAATAAAAACTTTATATTATCTTTGAGTTTATACATTTAATATTGTACAATGATTCATTAATAAGTATATAAAATTAATGGAACATGCTCAGATCTAAAAATATTTACATAGTTAAGCAATAAACTTTTATATAATTGTTGTTTTAATTACATTATGTTTGATTGAACAATAACTTGCTCATCGTTTGAAGATTTTAAAATAATTTTGGAAATAGGTAAACAAATCTAAAATAATAAAAAATAAAGAAAAACGGTAACCATTTTATATAAAAAATTAAGAACATGAAAGAAATCATAACAATAATATTTTAACTAAATTAAAATATTTAAAATTTATATTGCCAAGAGTATCCCACTTATATTTGTTATCAGATGTACACAAAATTTTCTATAAAAAATCTTCTTAGATTATAAATAAATGTCTCTCTGTTTTCATTATGTTTTATGTAATAAAAATATAAATTAATAAAAATATAAACAATCACGACTAGCAAATTTAAAAATAAGTTGCAATTTTACCAAATAAACTAATTCATAAAATTTTTAAAATAAAAATAATCAAAGTATATCATATCAGTTCCATCTCATAATATACATAAACTTTTTTTTCATTCTAAAAATAAGATGCTCTATCATAATATTTACAATTTTAAGGCACTTTAATTTTATTTGTTTTAAAATTTTATACAGGAATAAAAATCATCACAGATATCAAATTTTAACATGTTCAACACAACGTATGGTTCCTTTCTCAACAAGATGCCTCTTTAAGTGATTAAAATTAGTTTAACCTTCTGAATTACCAATATCATTGTAAAAATATTTGTTTAGACTACTGCCACTGCCGGCTTACAATATAAAAAAAATGTTTATACCATCAGTCTTGCTTGTCATGTTGAACATGTTAATACATAGTTGCAAACTAGAATATCATCAAGAATGCAGTAATTACATTCATTTTTAAACTTAACAAATCCTACAACTTGCTAATAACCAAGTATACTTCAGCTTTGTTATTTAGTAAATTGTAAGAAATTTTTTTTTTTCAAATTCACTAAGTGTCTTCGCTGATCGTGGATCCCACATCACTATCACCAGATTTCTTAATCCCATTTGGCATTTGGTGATAATGTGTTTTTAATGAACTTCCTGGTCGACTATAATCAAGGTGATCATAAGTTTCCTCTGCAACAACAAAAAATACAGTAACATATAAAAAATGCATATAACATAATCTCTTGAAACTTCTCCTTTAACTGTACCAATTTTAAAAACTCACTATTACCTTGCAATTTCTTTGCATTATCTTTTAATTCTTCATATAAATGATCTTCTTTATCCAATAAATCCTCTTCTGGATTATGATAAACATTTGGATTGGCAAGATCAGCCTCTTTGTTCTTCATAAGAATTGAACCACCTTGAGCACCTATAACAGATTAATAAAAAATAAATAAAATAGATAAAACGATAGAAAGTAATCAAATATGTTAAGTTTCAATATAGCTGAACCTCATCATTTAGCATTTTGTCAAATGACAACACAAATGACGGCAACTTTTGGAAAATTTCCAAGTTTTATAGATATAAACCCTCTTTTTCCATGGAATGGTTGATAGTCGCATTAATTGTTTATTTGTGATTCAACCTCCTTTTCTTAAATATACACGATTTGTTTCTATTTTTCTAAAACTGGAAAGTATTGCTTCACTGCTCTAGCACATATTTTTTATTGTGGATTAAAGAAATTTTTTACAAAAACTGCTATGCGATATTTACCACTCCATGATATCCGGCTGATGCCATTATTTTTATCATTATTTTCAGGTGCTTCAGATGACATCGTCCCAATGTGTTAACTAAATCTATTTATATAATATTAGGAATCTTTGTGGTCTGAACTGGACTACATTTTGCTGTTTATATTTTTTTAAATGGCTGAAACCTATATAACATAATTCTTGCATTCTATTGAAAAGTAAAAGAGTTAAACATGACTTATGTTAAGATCAGGTTGTTTTTGAATATTCCACAAATAATACTGATTTAATAAATTAATAAGTATTTGTACCCAATAAATAACTGGCCAGGATACATACAATATATTTTTTTAAATATAATACATGTTTTGGTAGGAGCTGAAAGGGCAATCAAAGTATCAAACTTTTTTTTTTTTTTTTTTTTATAAAACTTTGTCATTGTCAATGGATTTATTGAATATGAGGTTCAACTATATTTTTCTGAAAACATTCTACACTAAGCATTTATAATAATATTAATACTTTTAAATAAAGAAAAAAAATATTTAAAAAAGAAGAAGAAGCTAACAACACATTAAAACAAACAAAACAAAAACAACAGAAATGCAGATCTCATCATTTTAATAAGTACCTTTCAGAAATCCAGGCTCGACTCTATAAGCATCCAGTTTTTCTTTTTTCAAGTTCGAACTTTTCAAATTATTAATGAACTGATTATTAAGAGGTGATTCTTCATCCCTTATAGTTGATCCAAAAGAATACACTGGGTTATCGAAGTGATTTCGGTCTAAGGAAAAAAAATATATTACATAAGAAAGATGAGTGAATGATAATTAAACAAATGCATTTTGGTTAAATGTTATTTTTAAAAGAAATGTTAAAACATAAACATTTTATTTTATTAATAAAATCATAACCACTTGTTAGTTTATCTACTTTCAATTGAAATATTTTTATTAAAATTACTCATCCTTTCTTATCTAATATTACACCTTGCAGAGATTTATAAATCAATTCCTTAAGAAATAGCACAAACAACCCTCTAAGTTATTCTTATGATAATATTAACTACAATAAATTAATTGAGTTTCAGGCCAATTCGCATTCAATATGTACTGAGAAAATATTGTTGAACAAGAAGATGCTAGAAAATGTATAAATTTAAACCCAAAAATTCAAGATTGTTCTATAAATAAGAAACAATAAGAATATGGTATTCGCATCGAGTCTGAATATGGAACAGCTCTAGAAAAGATAATTTCATGTGTGAATAATGAGTAGCTACCAAACTGAACTGGAAGCTATTCACATTGAAGCTTGGAAAACAATTTCTTTACTTTCTTTGTCAAACGGCATAATACTTTCATGTTCTGTGGACAAATTTTTGCCTATTAGCCAATAATGAAAAGAAAAAATTGATCTTTCCTGTTGCATGAGGAAGTGATTTTGTAAATAAAAAGTAGTCCAACAATTGATACCTGGACACATTGAAGAAACAACTAATGAAAGACCACACTCTGGTAAAGGCTAATTGTAATGTTTATTAGAGAATTATAGAGACATGAACTAATATATGAACATATATTGTAGATCTAAAAATGTTTAAATAGAAGAGAATTTGGCCTGTGCCTATATTAATGCAGAGAAATATATACAATATATACACAGGTTTTTATATATACACAGGCACAAATATATACACAGGCTTTTTCCAAAGAAATAAAAAAAACCTGAATTATTGTTTTTATGTCCTATTTATAAAAGGAGATATTTTTTTTAAATTTATTGATTAGGTTTTACACTTTTGTGTAACCCGATTAAGGTAGGAAGAGTAGGTTGGATTATCCTACTGGTAACTGTCCTAGTCATAACAGCACTCTCAACTCAGATGAATTCAAAACAGTCCTAAACATTGTTATTCACATAGTTAATTATTAATGTAATGCATGTACCTAATATTACAAACCCATAACAATATTCTATTCAAAATTCATGAAAAATGAACTAACACATGAAAACATGAAAAAAAACGTTGAGTTAATAAATATCTCTTGGTTTTAAATTCAAACCATTATATTTATATTGTAAATAAAACATGTATCTATTATTAGTATGTTGTAATAAAAAAGCATGTATGTTAAAATAATTAAATAAGATCCGTAGTTCTGATTTAGAAACAAAATATATATACAAATACATATACACATATATTTGAATAACAATGGTTATTTAAGAATTAATAATAAGACATTGATTTTTTTCTCTTGTCGATTAACATTAACAATTTTGTTAAAATTTTCCCTTCCTGATTTTAATAATGAAAAAAGTTCTAAAAATTGATATAAAATATAAACTTTTTTATACCTGATCCTTCTGGATTCGCAGTGTAATGGATATTACACATTTGAGTTTTGAGGCTTTGGACCCTTCTTCTGTAATACAATACAATTAAAACAAGAATAGCGGCAACCAAAATAGTAAGGAAGGTTCCACCAATGATTGATCCAGCACCACCTGAATTTGCTCGCTCTGTTGGATCAAGGACACTCTTTTCTGTCAAGGGGATGTCACAGTCATCGCCTAAGCAGAATACAATACATATAGAACATTTGAAGAATTTCGAAGGACTTTTTTAAGTTTCTAAAAGTTGTTAGAAATTATGATATAATATTTAAATACCTTATTTCTAATAGCCTATGAGTTATTTCTAATATATTTTTTATTATATAAGATTTATCTTAAACTGGGCACGTAAAAAAAAAAAATAGGTAGTGTAATTTACAGAACTTATCAACACCAAATGTGAAAGGAAAATTTTATTAGATGATTAATTCTTTGGTGATATGGATTATTTTAATATTTCATTTTTTGTATAACATAAAATGCTGCAATCAATTAAGTTTTTTGATTTAATTTTTTTACAGGCTTGAGGTTGAATATGCACAATGATAATAATAGAAAATATGTATTAAAAAATTTAATTAAATTATTTTAGACATGAAAAGTATACATATCAACATCTGCCAAAACATCAAATAAGTTTAAACAATAAATTCATATAGTAAAAATAATGATATTGCATTAAAATAACATATTTAGACAAGTTTGCTCATATCAATTAATGAAAGTCTATTGTTATGCAAATTCATAAATTAAAAAAAAAAAAATGGCCTCAAGCTCATTGCGAATGTCATACTAAGTGTTAAATTTAGTATTCAAAGGATAATAATTGTAAAGTACAATAATCCCTCAATGTTTGCGTGGACTCCATCAACACCAATAAGTGTTGATTATGAGCGAATATGAAATCTAAAAGAATTTCATATTCCCAATTGCAAATTTGACATTCGCAGATAAAAAAGTAGCAGCAAAACCAATTCAAGTAAGTATTCACATAGTGAATATGAAAATTTATTCTTAGGAGTTTTTCACATTTAAATTTACAAATACATACTATGTGTATATGAAAATAATATGTTTTGATTAGAAATAATTTGAAAGGCATCAGCGTTTTTGCAGCACTCGTAAATAAAAGCAACTGAATTTCGTTGTTCATCTATTAACAGTTACCCACCAAAGTTTCAGCCATTTTGGACGCACAGTTTTTATGTAACAGTCGTTTGAGTGAGTTGAAAATGAACAAAATCCAGTATCGAGCTGTCATTAAATATTTGTTTTTGAAAGGCAATACACCTGCACAATTCAAAGATGAGTTGGATTCTGTGTATAGGGACTCTACACCATCATTTACCACAGTGAAATTTTGGGCAGCTGAATTTAAACGTGGCTGTTAGAGCTTGAGAGACGATGACAGGACATCCAAAAACTGCAACTACTGATGAAAACATCGCTAAAGTTCACCAAATGGTGCTAGACGATCACAGAATCAAAGTGAGAGAGATAGCAGAGGTTATGAACATCTTAAAAGAACCTGTTTGTTACATATTACATCAACATTTAGATATGAGAAAGCTGTCCACACGGTGCTGCGTTTGCTCACATTGGACCAAAAATATATTCGAATGAACATTTCCAACCCTCTGTTGACGCAGTTTAGGCACAATCAATCTGAGTTCTGGCGCCGATTAATTACTGTAGATGAAACTTGGATAAACCATTATACGCCCGAAACAAAAATACAGTCCAAACAATGGACTGCGAAGGGGGAACCGGCTCCAAAAAAAGCAAAAACTGTTTTCTCGGCTGGGAAAGTGATGGCGACTGTTTTTTGAGATAAGTCATGGAGTTCTTTTAATCGACTATCTTCAAAAAGGAAAAACCATTACAGGAGCATAGTACGCATCACTACTTGACAAGCTGAAGGCAAAACTTGCGGAAAAACGGCCACATTTGCATAAAAAGAAAATCCTGTTTCACCAAGACAACTCACCGTCTCACACCTCAGCAGTTGCCATGGCGAAAATCCACGAAATACGGTTTGAACTGCTTGACCATCCGCCTTACTAACCAGATTTAGCCCCAAGCGACTTCTTTTTGTTCCCTCATCTAAAAATTGAGCTCGGAGGACATAGATTTTCGTCAAATGAAGAGGCAATCATCTTCATGAACAATTATTTTGCAGAGAAAAACGCTGAGTACTTTTTGGATGGGTTACAGAGATGGGAGTATCACTAGGAAAAGTATGTAGAGTTACAAGAAGACTATGTTGAAAAATTAAAAAAAAAAAAATTGTCTTTTATTTTCGTTAGGTCAGAAACTTTTCAGACCACCCTCGTACTGTACAATAATTTAACTAATTTGATATTTAAAAGTAATAAATGCATTAAGTATTTTATTGTAATGGAATCTGATTAATTAATTTAAATTATAATAATTAATAGGAAATAAAATATCTTATTGTTTTATGAATACCTAAAGTACAGTAACACTCACCAGTAAATCCTCTCTTACATGAACAACCATCAATAGCATGGCAGATAAAATTATCATTTTTACATTGACATAATTTCATGCAGAATTCTCCATAGTAATTATCTGGGCAAACTAGAAAATATAAAAAAAATAAATAAAATGAGTATGAGTACTTTAATGAACATTAATTATTTGATAAATTTATTTTAACAGCTTATGGAAGAGCTTAGAGATTGAAGTTTTTTTTTTAAGCTATAAAATAAACCACAATTATGAGATTAAATGGTAGCAGTTTTTTTTTTTTCTATCAAACTTCTTATTTTAAAGATTATATTTTTGTGCGATGAAATTAGTTCATGTCTAGTAAGCCTGAAATGTGCAAATACTTTTTTAAAAAAAACATACTTACATTAAGAAACCAATGCAAGTGAGGAAACAAAAAAAAAAAGAAAGGTTAGACTTAATATTGCAATGGTACATAAACACTTATGTCAAACATTTGCAAAATGTAGCACCTACACACTACTCGATAATACACATTATTAAACACTTTGGCAAATATCTACCATATGTGTGGTTGTACTTAAATAAAAAATTAATGGGTATTTAAGACTAAAATAAATTTACAATACAAAATAAATATTCACAATATTACTCAATTCTTCTTCGGTGCATACTATTATTTTCAAGTTAATTTATTATTAGCCATATTTACACCAATTTAAAAAAAAAAAAAAAAATTTGTTGTCACTTAATGACTACTCATCAAAATGACGACGTTTCGGCTCGTCGAGCCATTTTCAAGTCTAAAATACCCATCATGTACCTGTCATTTTCACTTATGCGAATTGCAAGCGTCATGTTTCTGAGTCACCCACATGTCATCCATCTCATTTCTATTCAGTCACTGAATAGAAATGAGATGGATGACATGTGGGTGACTCAGAAACATGACGCTTGCAATTCGCATAAGTGAAAATGACAGGTACATGATGGGTATTTTAGACTTGAAAATGGCTCGACGAGCCGAAACGTCGTCATTTTGATGAGTAGTCATTAAGTGACAACAAATTTTTTTTTTTTTTTTTAAATTGGTGTAAATATGGCTAATAATAAATTAACTTGAGAACAAAATAAATAATTGTAATCACACAATAAATAAATAACTGTGTTAGGTTCAGGATTATAGGATCATTAATTGATTAAATTTAATAATAATAAGGCTTAGCGAACCGAAGGTTCGATGCACGACACCACCAATCGGGTTTACACACCTTACCTCCACCGTTCGCCGTCATAACACAGCCGCTTCAGAGGGCTTTAATTGCATTCTATCCCACCTTCGCTTCGGTCTACCCCTTGGAGTTACCATTCGGCACAACAAAATATTAACCTTTTAGAAATTCTCTCGTTACTAAACCACAACATTTACAAGCCCATTTGATTCGTCGCGATGAAATTACCTCAATTATATTAGTCGGAGGCAGCTCACGCATTTCGGCGTTGTGTAAACGCGTCTGGAACTCGTCGGTTAACTCATCCTTCTTCGGTCCGGAATATTATACGCAAATTCTTTATTTTCAAAAAACTGAAGGAAGTTCGCATCCTTTATTGTTAAGCGGGCCAAGTTTGCATCATAAAGAACTGTAGGCAGATAATTGTTGTTTAGATTCTATTTTTTTAAGTTTCGGGACAAGAGGCGCGAAACTAAGTAGATTTGGTCACAGACAAATAACAAGCATTTCCCGCCTTCAGTCTAAACTTATTCTCTTCTTCAATTTTCGTTTTTTCTTGTTATGTTGAAAATAGTTACATAAATTTTCTACCTGTTCAAACATATTACATCTATATCACGATATCACCAGTAGTATCGCCATTGTGCAGCTAACCATTATATTTTGTTTTAGCCACGTTTATTTCGTGTCCTAGTTCTTTACGGCTTTATTAAACGTTTGTCGTATTAGTTTTATAGTTTCAACGTTTCGCGTAACAGTACCAGGATCTTCAGCATAGCCCAGCACGGATGTTGTCCCGCCGAGATCCATACCCTTTCTCGGTTCGCATTAACCTACCCTACATGTGCAAGTGCTAATGCCAATTGAACAGGACAGGCGAAGAGAATCCCCCAGTTTTTTAAGCCCGTACGAAACTCGAATTTTCGGACAAATTATTACCAATTCATTAATTGATTAATTTGTGTTAATTATAATTATAGTATTTATAACGAAAATTGATCCACACTCCTACAAAGAATTTAGATATCATGAAGAATTTTAATGCATAGAAAGGCCTGAAATTAACCTCTATAAAGAAACATCTCTGGTTGACATCGGTAACAGTTAGTATGTCATTAAAAGTGAATTATAAAATGTTTTGTGGCAATTTTGATTTTAGTCTTGAACTACCTACCAATTAAATTATGAGCTAAAACAAATCATATTAAGAAAACAAATATAACACATTAAATAGAATTGTGAAAGATATTGATATTTAAAAATTGAAAATTATGTTAAAATAACTTACTCTGGCGACATTGATGGCCAAACCATCCAGGCTTACAATGACAAACTCCATCAAGAGGTCGACAAGTCCCATTATTTTGACACTTGCATACGTAGGAACAATTTGCTCCATAAGTTCCATTTTGACATGGTTCAGAACATTTTGGCCCTTGCCAGCCAGGGAGACACTGACATTGACCTGAATAAATAGACAATTAAAAAAACAAACAATCAAATAGCAGAAGTGAATGTCCATGAAAATGAATAATCACCAGTAACATGATGACAATCCCCATTTTTGCAATCACAAGACTGCTTACAACCTGGACCATAGGTATCATTTGGGCAAGGGTATTGGCACATAGGTCCAATATAACCTGGCCGGCAAGAAAATTCTCCAGTTACATGATCACAAGACATATTTTTACCTGAAAAATAAAATATGAATTCATAAATTTGAAAAATCATCTGCAATTAAATATAAATAAGGCATTTGTCGTTAAATAATACAAAGGCATCCCTAGGATGGGGAGAGGGATGATCCAGTGAGGGTTTCACTTACCAAGAGGGCTTACAGCAGCAAATGTTTTAAAAAATTAAAAGACAACTTCATTAGAAATAAAGATGAGACATTTTTTATTGTTGTTTTTATATTACTGCACTAAAGTTAACACTTATGGAATTATATAATATGGAAATATGTTCTCATATTTCTCATATCTCTCAAATCTCATACATAGATTTTTGATAACTAGAAAATGAGCCGATTGACTCGAAATATTGTTATGAATTAAATAAATGGTAAAATTATAAGGGCAATTCACTGCTTAAAGACACTGTATGAAACATTTTACTTTAATCAAACAACAAAATTTTTTTTTTCTTATAGTATAATAATCTCTTTGTGGATTTATTTAATTAATACATATGCTTTCAGATATTATACATGTATTCAGCTGGATAATTATATAACTTATCATAAGAAACAGTCATCACAATGATAGATATAGATACAAATGAGGAAACAATACTTCTTCAATTTGGAATAAATGATTTTTTTCTTGTTAGAGTTTTTAATATAAAGAGGATATAATGGCCGAGAACATTGGGGCGTGGGTCCCAGAGTTCCCAGTTCAGAATGTTGTGAGTTCGATTTTCACATAGATCGTGGATAAATTTTCATTTCTCGGCGGCCTTGGGAAATGAATCTTAACACTCCAATTCTGGTAAGTACGTGGTGGCAACCTCATGGTAGCTGTTAGAAGTGGGTCGGCAAAGAGAACCCATAGGGTCCACTTACCGGACTAGTTCTCCCCTCCTCCCCCCACTAGTTCCAGTACCTAATGAATATACATATAAAGAAAAACTTCAAAAATAAATCCTCTTCGGGACTATCTATAATAAGTAATATAATAGTACAAATAAGAAAAGGAGAGTAGAGCTATAAAAAAGTGTTTAGTTTAAATTTTGGTTATTTAAAAAAAAAAAAAACGGTCCTTTCAAATAATACTGAACATTTTCTGGAAATAAATAAAAGGCAAAAGAATAGTGGAACACAAATCAAAACATTCAAGATATTTAAAAATGAATTATTTTATTCAGCTATCTACTGGCCCCAGTTCAAAATTCAGACTAGTAATTGGCCTTCAGATAGGTGAAAATGTTTTATATAAACATGAATGTAAAAAATTAAATAAAATTTTAAAAATCTTATTTTACAATATTAATAAAAAAAACAGAAGTAGTGAGTACATAAATATAATTTTTTTTTTAGCTTTAAAATTTTTGGAAGGAACTGAATATTAGGCAATGATAAAAAAATCAAAATTTCTAAAAAAGACTTTTTTTTCAAAATACTAAAACTTAATATTTTAATAAATTAAGATGTAACAAATGATAAAATAAATATTGTTCGAAAGATTAGAATAAGAAAAATTCACCAGGTAGAAAATAATTACAATTTAAATATATTAGAATAAAATGATTTCATCATTATAAAAATAAAACAGCAACATAATTTTTACATACCTGAACTCTTGTTTTGACATGTTTGAGAGCATAAAGTACCAAAAGTACCTGGACGGCAAGCAAGTTGACATGTCTCACCCATCCAACCAGCAGCACAAACACATTTTCCGCTATCTTGTTTGCAAGAACCATTATGTATGCAATGGCAATCTTTAGAGCAATCATCACCGTATTTACCTGGTTCACACTTGGAATCACAAAGTATACCTAGGACACATAAATTAAAATTTTACCTTTAAAACAATTGCATGTCATAAGCTCATTTCATTTTTTTTATTTTAAGACTTCTAATGCCTCAAGCCCAAACAACAATAATCAATAATTTCAAGATTTAAACATCTTAATTAAAAATATATTACATAAATATATTAAACCAAATTTTGAAATCGTACCATTCCAAGGTTCTTTACAAATACAACTTCCGGTCTTAGGATCACAAGATTTAGTATTTTCTTCAACACAGAAACATTTTTGTTTGCATCCGATACCAAAAAAGCCCTCATCACATGTTTTGCTGCAATCAGGACCTTTATATCCAGGTGGACAGATACAGGTACCTGAAAATTGTTTTTTGTAAGACAGAAGAAAATAAATAAATGGAATTCAATATATCATTGCAGAATAAAATGGAACAATATCTTATAGTTGATTTAACAACAAAAGTTATTTTAATTTAAATTATGTTTGTAAACACAAATAAATTTCTAAAGGTGATATACTATTGGCTTCAATTTATTTCCACTTTAATTAATATAGTTATAAAAAAAAGTTTATATATATGAACATACCATTTACAGGTTCACATGCACCATTGTTTTGACAATTACACTGCTCTGAACAATTTTTTCCATACATGTCTTCAGGGCACGGTCTTTCACAAAACATACCTTTCCACCCTAAAGTAAGAAGTTTGTAATACAATATAATAAAATTATAGCTTATGTGTAAACATCTTTAAGAAATGATAATTAGAAAAATGATCAATTACTAATAAGGTTATTCATTAAGGAAAAATTCTAAAGCTGAATTTAGAAATAATACATACCTGGAGGACAAAAACATTCGCCTGTTTCACCATCACATTGGCCTCCATTGTTGCAATTACATTTAACTTTACAATTTTCTCCATAGAATCCACTTGGGCATGGCTCACTACAGTTTTTACCATGGAAACCTGTAAAATAAAATAATATTAAGTTTTGTTTTTTAAATCAATGTTTATTATTATTTTTAAAAAAAATTATGATAATGATTCTTAAAAGTCTCTAGTTTAAAATAATTATTATTTTCTTTCCCACTTATGAGTTATCAAGTTAAAAAAAAATTGATTTGTTCATTAATGATGTTGATTGGAAACTTATTGTCAAGTATTATCTTGTATTACTTTTACTGATATCACAAAATCAATGTAATTTTTCACTTGGAGGGGATAGGGAGGAAAGAAAATTACTCCAAAACTAAAATAATTTTTTTGTTTCCAACTTCCAAAAACAACATTCTGTTTCATCAATGAAAACTTATTTCTAGTTCCATAGAGAAGTCATTTCCAAGTATTGTCACCCCATTACATTTTACTTGCACTTATCTATATATGAAATATATAGTGAGGGACAGTATTGGGATCGTGAAAATTTCGAATCTGAGTCTTCAACGGAAATACATGTTTTGAGATCTCCTGAGTCCAAATAACCAAGTCCCGCAATACGGTCTGTATGTGTGTGCGTGTGTCTATATGTATGTGACAGGTCTAGCTAAAAAACAAAATGTCATATGAAAGTGAAATTGTATGTTTAAGGTTTTTATATACCTGAGATATTACAGCAATTTTTTAATCAAAATCGGCTAATCGGAAGTGGCAATTTATATCATTGATGGAACACATTTTTACTATTTTCTCAAAACGGCTCCAACAGTTTTAATTTAATTAATTATATCAGTGTAAACCTAAACAGTTTTTAATATTATGTTAGTTTTGTTCTCATTAATGTTCTCTAACAGGGCTTAAATGGCTAATTTTCCATATTAGCTTTCTCTAAAGTACTTTTAATTTTTTTTATTTGAACAATTAACAATTTCATATTAATCTATAATATAAAAAATAGTTAAATATAAAATATGAAAGAATTTGATAATTAACTAAAGGAGAAATATGAGATCGTAACAGAGAATAGTTGTAATGAAGGAACCAAAGGGATACGAGTTCACCGAGCTGGCCCAAACATTACAACAGGCTTCCATACATAACATGAGCATAATAAAATACGGACTCTGGCAATATTATGTACATATGTATATTCAGTTTTCCTAAATATTTTCGTTGGTATTATTTAATATTTAATTGTATAGATTGCAGCAATATAAATATTAAAGTTTATATATTTAAGGGTACTTAAACAAATAAAAATATCCACAATGAAATATAAATCAATATAGCGTTTACAATTTTTACTTTCACTTCCCCTTTTTCTGAAAATACTGATTTCTGATAAGAAGAGGGTGGTAAATGAAAGTTGTGTGATGCTTGCACTGCACCAGATTTTTTCTTAAGCAATCAAAGAAGTTATTTTAGTTTTTAAGTATTAACTAGTTTCTAACAATACTTCCTCTTCAATTCCTAACAACCCTTCTAGGTCTCTGAAAAGAAGATGGTCTTGGGACCTTCTAATATAGAACTATTATTGGAATGCTACCTATGAGTAGTTTCTGTTCAAGTTTGTACATGTCATATAACAATTCACATTTATATTTTGTATTTTTGGTTATTATAGTTGTAAATTTCAATAAGTAAATAAATAAATAAAATTTTGTAATAGTATTGACCCTCTGTTAAGTTCAACCAATTTAAGTATGGTTATATAAATAAATTTATTTGTTGACTTACCGGCAGTGCACTGACAAGTGCCATCTATTGGTGAGCAAAGTGCATTATTAAAGCATTGACACACATTTTTGCAACCTTTTCCCCACTGATAAAATGGACACGAATTAGAGCATTGTTTACCATGAAATCCTATAGCACATTCACATCTCCCAGTCCAAGGATGGCACCTACGGTAATAACAAACATTTATAAAAATACAATTCCAAGCAATTAAAGTAATAATTCAAAGTAAATAAATATAACTCTGTTATAGTTATCTTTTTTGTAAAGATAAGTTAAATATATAAAAGTGCAAAATTAATGAATTTTAATTAAAATTTTATTTATTTGAAATTTATTTTAAGTCAATCAAAATTTTACAAAATTAAAATAATTACTTGAAGTGAATATTCTGATATTAAAGCTTATTTTACATTGGTAATAATTATTGCTAAAAAAAAAAAAATAATAATAAAATAAATAAATGGTGCAGTACAATTTTAGAATGCATAATGCTAAAATTTTGATTTTTTTCAAATTCTTTAAAATCAAATAAGTTATTATGGAAATTTTTACCATATATGACAACTTAAAATATTAAAGACATTTGTACCAACTTTATTATGATTTTTTATTTATTTTCAAATCTTATATTCTTACTTATCTCACTTTTTTCGGTAAACAGGGGTTTTCTCTGCTGGATGATGGATTAATGCCAGAGTAAAACCCACTGGCACTAAAACTCAAACTCATAATCTTCAGTTTATCAGGATGCTGGGTAACTTGTGCTTAACATACATGTTAGCCCACTCGGCCATCCTGCCCTCACATTTTCATAATTTTTAGGAACACAGGTAATTTGAAAGTGGTTACCAGATTTCACTTCATTTGATCCTTAGTGGATTAAGAAGTGGCCTCTTTGTGGTATATTTGCCAACATACTTTCAACTTTCAAACAATTCCTATCAAAAACTTTGATTTAAGGACAGAGATCAGTAATAATGAATAGTAATAATCAATGGATTATGACAGTTTAGTGTTGGTGTTCTTGGCCAGTTTTTTACAAAAAGTAGGGCGATCAACATACAATTTTGCTAATTAACTATTCCTCATTAAGTTACACAGTGTACAGTAATTAAATTACATAGTTTACACTCCTCAGCTTGATTGATTGGAGTTACCTACTATATGCTGAAAGGCCTCACACACACAAGCGGTAGAAGGAGTAGCCATATTAGAATTCCAAAAAAGCGATCTCCCATTTCCGGTTGGTTAGTCAACCATTCACATAATAACCAGCCTCTTCAGTGCCTATTTCAAATACCTACTACATACACAATATATTCCTCCTTTACCACAGGCTCATACACACACACACACACACATATATATATATATATATATATATAGCATTTCCAATTTCAACCTTTTCCAAATCAAATTCAACCTTTCCCAAGTCAAATTAAACCTTTTCCATTTCAAATTCAACCTTTTCCAAGTCAAATTCAACCTTTTCCATTTCAAATTCAACTTTTGAATTTTTGTCAATTTTCGATTTTTTTCTAAATGAAGGCCACGTACTATATTATCGAAGGCATAGCTTTTGATAATATAAATAAATAAAAATACAAAAAAAATTTGATAACGCGGTTGCATATCCATTTATTTTAACATTTTAGATTTTTTCAGTGTAATATTTCTATGTCATATTCAATTATTTCCAAGTCAAATTAAACCTTTTCAAAGTCAAATTCAACCTTTTCCAGATCAAATTAAACTTTTTCCAAGTCAAATTCAACCATTTCCATTTCAAATTAAATCTTTTCTAATTCAAATTCAACCATTTTCATTTCAAATTAATGTTTTAATTTTTGTAAATTTTATATTTTTTTTTAAATAATGGCCATCCCCTCTCCCCTCCAATATGAAAATCTATTATTATGCTCTCCTAAGTAGAATTTTCACTTACAGATATCAATTTATTGTACCCATTCGGATTTATTAGGGACTAGTATTATGCTATCCTGTACCTAGTTTTTAAAATAAGCTCCATTTTATGATCAGGCCATAGCGTTTTGACTTATTTAAGTTTTTTGAATTTATCCAATATAAAGGTCTACTTTTATGTTTCCGAAGCCATAGATTTTGAAAACGCCCTCCATTTTATGATTAGGCCACCGCTTTTTTAAGATTTAGGCCATTTTAAGATTTCGAACAATTAGCTGAACAATCTGAATACGATAGGTTAAATTTATTACCAGTTGCTTTTCGGCTTTTTAGTTTGTATTCTGTGGTTAATTTAACTTTTGCTTCATAATATTTATTTATTTATTTATTCATACTCTAAAACATATTGATGAAACTTTGTATTGAAAAAATCTAAAATGAAGCCTAATTAATCGAGATACAGCGGCTTAATCATAAAATGAAGATTAAATATTAGATAAATTTAAATATTAAAAATTAGAAAAATTTCAATACGTCTCAGATAACATATAAGTAGATCCTTATACCGAAAAAGTAAAAAAAAAAAATTTTACAATCCAAAACACAGTGGCATAAACTTGAAATAGGTTCATTTACAAAACGGGGGGAATCTATTGCTCCAGAAACATAAAAGTAGACCTTTATATTTGATAAATTTGCAAAACTTAAATAAGGTAACACGCAGAGGAGTAATCATAAAATGGAGGTCATTTTCAAAATCTATGGCTCAAGAAACATAAAAGTAGACATTTATATTGGATAAATTCGAAAAACTTAAATAAGTCAAAACGCAGTGGCCTAATCATGAAATGGAGGTCATTTTCAAAATCTACAGCTCCAGAAACATAAGAATACACCCTTACATCGAAGAAATAAAAAAAACTTAAATAAGTCGAAACGCAGTGGCGCAATCTTAAAATGGAGGCCATTTTCAAAATATACGGCTCCGGAAACATAAGAATATACCCTCATTTGTTAAAAATCTGAAAAACTCAAATAAGTCGTAGCGCGGTGGCCTAACCTTAAAATGGAGGTCGTTTTCCAAATCTACGGCTCCGGAAACATAAAAGTAGACTTTTCTATTGGATAAATTCTAAAAACTTAAATAAGTCAAAACACAGTGGCGTAAACATAAAATGGATGTCATTTTCAAAATTTACGGATCGGGAAACATAACAATACACCCTTATATCGAATAAATCAAAAAAACTCAAATAATTCGAAACGCAGTCACGTAATCTTAAAATGGAGGTTATTTTCAAAAACTACTCATATGATAACAGACCCACACATCGAAAAATTAAAGATAATTAAATAAATAAAAAAAAGTTGAATTTGAAATGGAAAAGGTTTAATTTGACTTGGAAAAAGTTTAATTTGATTTGGAAAAGGTTGAATTTGACTTAGAAAAGGTTGAAATTTATATATATATATATATATATATATATATATATATATATATATATATATATATATATATATATATATATATATAGCATTAAACTACTCATAATTTGAAAATGAAAATTAGTTTATATCTTACGTTACTGTATGGTTTGGAGTACATTCGCAATGATTTTTACAATCTGGACCATAAAACCATTCAGGACAATTCCTTTCTTCACATGTTGCCCCAGTCCAACCATTTTGACATTTACATTTACCGGTTGATACATCACAGTCTCCATTTTTGCAATTACAAATCCCTTTGCAATTGTCGCCAAATGTTCCGACTGGACACTTCTCATTGCACTGTAAAATGTATATAGTATAATAAATGGTCCGAAATTTAAATTAAGGTAGATCTCTACGTAAGATATTAGATATTACCTTTTCACCTATGTATCCTACAGCACAAATACAAGTACCATTGATATGATCACAAATTGAGTTGTTATTACAATCACAAGTGAGACTACAATTTTCACCATATGTTCCAGGAGGACACCGATTGCCACAGACTTGTCCCTGCATAGTAAGTATTGAAGGCATTAATACATATTTATTAAGGTTTAATCAAATTGTATTTAAAACAAAGTGTAAAACATACAGTCCAACCAGGAGTACAAAAACATTCACCAGTTGCAGGATCACAAGTTCCACCATTTTGACAAAGGCATTCATGTTTACAATCTGAACCATGACGTCCTGGAGTACACATTTTTTCACAGCTGAAAATAACAATACATAATAATTTTCATTCAGTTTAGTAGCAGATTAATAGATGTTCTAAAATACAATGATGCGGCTAGGAAAGTGTATTCTTAAATAGGGGACATTAGTCTTGACACCTTGAAAAGTCAAGAAACAAAAGAGTACATAATCAAGCAATGATAAAAGAATGTACTGAAATACTGAATTATAATATATTTACACACAGTATCTTGTAAAATATTTTTCAGATTAATTAATAAAGAAAATAATTTTTCATTGAATTAAAAAAAAATTAAATAAAGAAAGAAACACCAAAGACCATAATAAAAAAATGCAGCAAATAGAATATAAGTAATTTATGTAATCTAAGTTTACAATTTATCCAAGTAAATTCATGTTTTTATTAATAAATTACAATACTTTTCGAATTCATTATACCCAAAGTTGAGTAATTGGTAAATATATTTTTATATAAAAAAAAAAGTTCTAATTACGGTAGTAAATTAGCTTACAGTGATCCAGTGTAACCTTTGGGACAGATGCATTTGCCAGACACATGATCACACCCAGCATTGTGTTTACACCTACAGGTTTCAGCACATTCAACTCCATACTTCCCTTCAGGACAAGGTTCGCCACATAACTTCCCTAACCAGCCTCGTTTACATTCACAATTTCCTGAGAAAGGGTCACATGTAGAATTATTTTTGCATTCACAATCATGCTCGCAATCTCTTCCCCATCTTCCTTTCGGGCAAGCTGAAATAAAAATATTTTAAATGCCATTAAGATTTACAATAAATACTAAATATAATGTACCACTGGCCTTCAAACAGTTCACATATTGTAGTGGTACAGCTTTTTTTTCTCTAAACTTAATGAAATGAAAATTAATATTTAATAAATTTTATTGTTTATATCTTTTGAATTGCATAGATTTTTTAAATTGCTTGGCAAAAAGAATGAAAGACCTCTAGTAATTAAACAATTGTTTTATCATTGAAATATTTGCTTTCTAGCTCTTAAAATAGTTTCGCCACCTTTATTATGGTGATCCCATGTCTTTATTAATTAATAAATTCTTAAAAGACACAATTTTCTTATATTTT
Source organism: Nezara viridula (assembly GCA_928085145.1). Classification (NCBI taxonomy): domain Eukaryota; kingdom Metazoa; phylum Arthropoda; class Insecta; order Hemiptera; family Pentatomidae; genus Nezara; species Nezara viridula. The sequence goes on from OV725081.1 coordinate 77,454,792, forward strand.
TTTTTAATGCTAATTAAGTTTGTAATATAACATTCTGTCACAATATGGACAATTATTATAGCAAAGAAAGAATACATTCACACCAAACCGAAGACATGATAACCCTATAATCTTCTATGCTTAAAAAAAAAAACATAATAATTTGTCAGCAGTTTGATATTTATTAAATCTAAATTTAATACCAAACACAACTTTAATAACACTATGTACTTACATTTATCTGTTCCAAGAAGGCAAAGAAAAATAAAACAAAAAAGTAAGTAAAATATACATTATGAAATAGCATCACTGTAGCATAATTTTAGCATTACATCAGAAGTCTAGTACCGACAATACATTTTGAAATGAAAGAGAAGTTAAAGCATCATGCATTACTATGATAGTATTAGATTAGGTCCAAGATTCTACCTAGTTTCGCTACTGATTTCAACATTTACTGAATGTTTTTAGCTCATAAATTAGGGAAAGATAAGGAAATTTACTTAACTTTAAATGTTGACACCTTTGCTAATATATCTATGGTCGCAGGAATAACTTAATAAATCAAAAAATGGTCCTCATCAATTATGTGTATTGTCCTCATCTTGCGAGCCACCTTAACAGTTTGATGAAGTTGCTAACTTCACAATTCTCATCTTTTAATTGAAAAGCTTTAGATCTTTGAGTTTTCAACTTCTTCTTAGTGTTCAGAAAGCTTGGAAGCTAATTAAAATACAATGACTCATGAGGACCAATTTTTTACTAACCAAGTTATTCACTGAAATCATAAATAGATATTTGGTTGAATTAGAGATATTGGTGAAATTTCTCTTATCCAATCGGCTCGATAATAAATAATAAATTAATTGATTATTTATAATAAATAATAAATTAATTGATTATTTATAATAAATAATAAATTAATTGATTATTTATAATAAATAATAAATTAATTGATTATTTATAATAAATAATAAATTAATTGATTATTTATAATAAATAATAAATTAATTGATAATAAATTTAGAAAATATATTTTTTATTTTAAATAAAAAAAGAAAAGTATGTGCAAAGGTAAATGTTTCACTAGAATTCGATTAATAATTTTTGTAATTTTATAAAAATGCTTGTAAAAAGGTAAGATTGATTAAAGTAAAGTGTAAGAATTTCATTTAAAATCAAGTTAAATATATTTTTCTTTATACAATTTTAAGTTAATAGAATGGACTAGGATAGTTTTGTTCTATAAAAGAAGGTGAGAATTTAAACAAATGAAATATAAAATCAAAACACTTGTCATCTAAGAAGTGCTATGTAGTTTTGTGAAAGTGTTATTTTTCGATAAATAAAAAAATAAATATAAATGGAAACTTGATCTCCTACATTTAAATTAAAAAAATATATGGCAGAAGTGAATATTTAAAACAAGTATTTACAAGATGAAGAAAAGAAAAAGAAACTATGAACTGTTTTGTATATGTGGCTTTGAACGGAAAGGATGTTATATCAGAACTCTGTTGTGACGCCTCCATGGTACAGTTTGAATTGAGTAATGGGCCAAGTTGGAGTCAGGTTGTTTCAAGGAATGGCTTGAAACCAGCAGCTCCCGCATCAGTCCAAGATCAGCTCTATTGGAAGTTGGTAATGAAAAAACAAACTAGAATATTTTCATGCTTGGCCCCAAAGAAGGAAATCAATAAGAATGAAAAACTAGTAATACAAAATTATTTATAGGACTTCAAATTCATTTATTAGTTTTAAGTTTAAAGTAATACAAAATTATGCATGAAAACAAATTAACTATTATTCATGGACATCCCGCAAAGACTCGATCAATGTCTTGACCTCTTGTTTCTGTATTTAATTTTAAAACCCAAGAACCTCATATATAATATATATATATTTTTTGTGTGTCTGTAAATAATTTTCATTTTTACTATTAAATATAAAATATTAAGAATTAAAAAAAATTCATTTGCACGTGATAGAAGGGACTTACAGATTGAACACCGTGGACCACCATAACCAGGTTCACATTTGCATTTATTTGGTTCTACACATGTCCCATGTAAACAGTCTTGGGAACACACAGGTTTACATTTGTTAGAAGAAGCAGCATAACCTTCACAACAAACATCAACTGGTTTTGTTTTTGTAATTACCTAAAAGTATAAATATAATGAGTGGCAAATACAGAATACCTATATTTTTTTAAAAATATTATTCATAAAGTTGAACCGGATTTAAGATCCCTGATCTATGATCAAACAAATATATAATTAATTATAAAAAAAGGATATGTGATAAACCTTCAATATTAGTTAGCATATTCTAAATTGTATTACTAAAATTCACTCTAAAATATATTATTAACCATTCTAAGATAAAAGATTGATAAAAACATTCATAGATTGAAATGAAGACTATATTAAAAACAAAATATCAAGTAATAAAGGTATTTATTTCAGGTTGTTTATTCTGATTTTATAATGGAAAATATGAACAGAAACAAAATAGTTATATAAATATGTATTTATATTTGTATATATTTTTTATAAAACATATAATTGTTGTTTCTTAATGAGCGATCTATTTATAATAATTTAAATATTTGAGCCGTTTATTTTGAAAGTGGCCCAAGTCCACGTATACATAAATTGAGATATTTAATGGTTTGCATTTCAATACAATTAAGACTATATGTATAGGATACTAATGAGTCATAAGGTTTCAATGTATCTAAAGGAGTTAAATTTATAGTTCCAATTAAAATAGTGGCAATTATTAAGTGAATAATATGTGTTTTCTTGCTAAGAATGAAGTGAGGCCACTTTCAGAATTAGCAACAAGATTCATTATAAAATTTCAATGAACCCAAGTCCATTAAACATAACTTAATATGCTTCATATTAAAAAAATACTCAATTTATTTTATATATCCTTACAACACTTCAAAAACATAATGTATGTGATTCAAAACATTTTTGAACTACAAAACTACAAAATAATTTAGTGTTCAATTACATTTTGTATGCGTGAAAGGGATTTCAACAAATGATGTTCCTGTGGTATATATCGTAATAGGCCCATTTTGTCCTTGAATTTTGCTGTTGTAATTTGTCATATATTTTCATGCAATGGTTTTGAATACAATTTTTTTTAACTTACTCGGTCTACCGCGTTGTGGTAATAAATCCAGAACTTTAAAATTTTTATTCCTATTCATTGATGTCTTATAAAAAATTTTATACGGTTCAATTCGAACAAAACGCATCCAAAGTATTTTTAATCAGTTCATTGATTCTCTGTTAGAATTCTTCACCCTTTTAAAAATTGCGTCTTATAATAATTATGTTGATTCGAAATGTTCTTGTTTCATTTCATTTACAATAAAGTTATTATTTTTCCGCAACTTTTTCATAATATTACAATAATCTTGTGGATCAAACAGAATTTTATTTTTAATGAAATTTCTACCACTCCAAAATTTCTTATCATTTGATAAAAACATTGTTATATACGCTTACCACATTATTTTCAACTGTTTAGACAGTTTTAAAAACCATTTTGTTTATTAAAACCTCCCAAATACCAAAACTTCTCATAAATATTCATTCTTTCTTCTTCTTCATAATTTTTATCCAAATTTTTTGACAATGGTAATCTTATTTTTGAAAACATTTTTCATTGAACGTGGAACTTGTAAAATATGTTTCATCAATCTTTTCTCCATTGCTATTCGTATCTGCTATTCTCTGACGACGAATATTGTCTTGTAATTCTCTTTCTTTTTTGATTTTCTTGAAATCATTAATTACTAAGTCTTCTTCATTATCTAAATTTTAAAATCTTTAATTTCTAAAATTTGATATTAAATTATATATTTTATATTAAATTTACACAATATAAATATTTACAGTTAAATGTTAACAGTAAGTATGTATATAGCAATTTTTTTTAAATTGTATTAATTAAGCATACTGATTATTCAACAAAAGCAATTGTCCAAAAACTGAGGTAAGCTTGTTAAATACTTCTTCTTCTTCTTTGTCTTCCTCTTATGCCATTAATTAGCGTCGAGGAGCCTCAACCAGTGCAGCCACTCTTCCCGGTCCCTGCTTAGTCGCTTCATCTCATTAAGGGTTTTGCCTCTTTTACATCCAATCCTTTGAATGTAATCCTGGAACGTGAGTCTGGGGCGTCCGCGTGGTCTCCTTCCTGTGGGTCGAGCCTCTAATATCCTTATAGGATTCAAATTCTCATTCATGCGGCAGACGTGTCCAAACCACTGGAGTTGCCGTCTTTCTAAAGTAGTTTTAAGTTCGGCAACTCCTAGCTGCTCCCTAATGCTTTCATTCCTAATGCGATCCCTTCTAGTTCTGCCAACAGATCTGCGAAGGAACCTCATTTCTGCTGCCGTTATGCGACTAGAGTGCCTGTCTAGCATTGTCCAGCTTTCTCCGCCGTAGGTGAGTGTAGGTAGGTAAACAGACTTATATACGTGCATTTTGGTCTTCTTGTCTACTTCGCGATGGCCGATAATGCTATTAGTAGTCTGGTAATATACCTGATTCGCCTTACATATTCTACTTGATATTTCGGCGTCTATCTTACCAGAACTACTAATTACGGTCCCCAGGTAGGTATATTCAGTCACCACCTCAAGTGTCTCGCCATTGCAGATCAGCTGAACATCTTCTCGCTCTTCCCTCGTCATAACCAGCACTTTACTCTTGGAGGTGTTAATTTGCATCCCTTTCCTGAGCAACTCTTCCTCCCACTCTACCAAAGCTTGTTGTAGTTTGGTCTTTGTGTCGGCTATTAGGACTATGTCATCCGCGTATAGAAGGCTTTGTATGAGGACAGTTCTCAGATTCCACTTCCCAATTGTTGTCCACGCAGTTCGGCGTTTACAAATTTTGTGGATTTCATCCATTACATTTATAAATAGAAGGGGACTTAAGCTATCTCCCTGTCTAACTCCTCTCGCAATTGGAAAAGGTTCCGATTCCATACCGTTCATCCTTACCACTGCCATGGCTCCTTGATAGGCTGACTGTATGGCCGCCAGCAAGTCTCCAGGTACACCCTTGGCTATTAGGGCATTCCAAATTTCTTTTCTTGGAACCACATCAAACGCTGACTTCAGATCAAGGAACGCAAGATACAGATTTTTATCTCTGTCCCAAGCTTTTTCAGCAATATTTCTGAGAACAAAGATGTGATCCTGCGTCTGTCGGCCTGGACGAAAACCAGCCTGTTCCGCTTCTAACTGCCCTTCCACAATCCGTCGGAGTCTCCTTTCTAGTATGGAAGTATAAAGTTTATAGACCACTGATAGCAGACTAATGGGTCTATAATTTTTGCAATCTGTCGTGCATCCTTTTTTATAAATCGGGAGGATTATACAATATTCCCAGTCCATGGGAATTTTCTTTCTGTCATATACTTCTTGGAACAGCGATTGTAGTGCTTTAAGAAGTTCTTGACCACCGAATTTTAAATATTCTGGTGCGATTCCATCCCTTCCTGATGCCTTACCTCTTTTTAGCTTATGGATTGCATTTTCTATTTCTTCTTCCTCTATAACCTCCAGGCTTTCTTGAATATTGGGCTCTTGTTCTTGATAATGGTCTTTTTCTGGATTTTCGGAGAATTGTTCCTGGAAATATTCCTTCCATCTGCCAAGGATCTTTTCCTTGTCTGTAAGTAGGATTCCATCGCTACCTTTTACATTTCTAATAGGCTTGCATTGTTTTCCTCTTAACATCTTAACTTTTCGCCAAAATGTTCTTATAGATTCGCGGTGATCCTCGCTCAGCCTTTTACCAAACTCCTCCCACGACTTCTTCTTCGCCTGGCGTATGGTTACCTTACATTCATTCCTGGCTATTCGATATAAGTGTAGCTTTCCTTCAGTTCTATCCATAAGGTATGCTTTCCAGGCAAGCTTCTTCTGAGAAACCAGTCGTTGGAGATCATTGGTCCACCAGTCTGTCCGCTTTCCCTTGCCAGACACTCTCTTCTTCCCACAAACTGTATTTGCTGTTTCCAGAATACATATTTTCAGTGCCTTCCATATCTCTTCCACATCTCCATCGAATGACGTTTCCCTTAATTTATTTTCCAGGCTTTCTGTAAAGAGGGCCCTTTTCTCTGGGTCATCCAAGGCTCTTACGTTGAGGGTTTCAAATACTTTTGTTTTCCTTTTATACTCCGGGATGATCTTTGTATCAGCCACAAGTAAAAGGTGGTCGCTGCTTATCTCCGCTCCTCTTACTACTTTTATGTCAGCGAAATACTGCCTTATGTTCCTATCATATATGAAATAGTCAATTATACTATTTCGTTCCATGCATGAGAAAGTGATTTTGTGGATTCTCTTGTGTGGATAGAAGGAATTTCCTATGAGGAAGTCATTATGCACGCAAAAGTCTATTAGCCGTTGTCTTGTTAAATACTAATGAATTAAAATGACCTTCGGACATTATCAATAGTAAGAATTTCAATTTAAGTATAAATGGACTTAGGCCACTTTCAAAGTAAACGGATCAATTATTGAACTAGCTCTGAAAACTTTTGTGTCCAAAATTATCGCATTTAATCCAAATATAAATAACCTCAAATTTCTTATTGATAGATAACTTGAAGTTGTCCATTTAAACACGGTAAGTCGGAAATAATAAACCGCTCATTTATTGTTAAAAAATAATCAGCTTTCAGTTAGTGTATTCAATATAAATACATAAACATATATGGAAGATATATCACCTCATCTTGGTAAGAAGAATCAAACACAATTTCATATTTTGAACATCTTGGTGGAACTTTCAGGCACCATGTGTAAGATTTGATTTGTCTTGGCTTTTTAACAGTAACTCTTACAGTGAAATTATACCTAAAACATTAAGAATAAAATTTATAATAAAACACTAAAACTGGGAGTTTTTAAATTTTAATCACATAAAGATGCAGATAAGTAATATTGTACAAGCTGTAAGTGAACTAAATAACTGCCTATGAGCCCCACTTATCTTGATCCGTCCCTGGAGGTAATAATATTAGTTTTTAAAATAAAATGGGAATGATGCAGGCTGGCAGCAAAATATTATTAGGCACAAAATTATTAGGCTTTGTCAAGAAGGAAAGTGAGGATTGATTGACAAAATTCTAAAAAATTAGTCCTGATGGTGATGGGACAAATAAACTGGTTTGTAGCACAGTACAGACCACCATCTTTCCTATACCACCATCAAGTGAAGAATTACACACTCCTACTAGTGCCTGCTCCCTTAAGTTTTTTATTGCTATTTATGAGACTGACTAATTTTTTAATATATCTTAAAAAAACGTTGATAAGATTTTCTTGATCAACAGTCTTGAAACATTTTATTTATTCAACATAGCATTCAACTACTAGATTTTCCTGATCCTTTTTAAATTAATTTTATGGAAAAGCTGGGTTGGGACAAGACAACTCCAGAATCAATTGGCGAGTGTCTGTTGGAATAAAAAATAAATTTTCTTCACCTAGGTCCAGGAGTAACTCGAAACATGAACTCGAAACATGAACTAGACTAGAATATTATAAACACATTTATCACACATGAGTAACTTACGGTTCTTGTCGTGTGCATACATTGGGTCCTTCTAAAGTATTATTTGCAGTAGAATCGGCTGCTATACTAGCAATGAAGAAATAGATGATCACTGATAAAATGGGATGCTGCATAATGTATTATTTTATAAATTATCCTTGATGAAATTGATTATTGCATCATTTCTTGTTCTTCTACCTATGAAAAAAAAAATAAAAGTATAGCACAAATAGTTTTTATGACATTATTTCATAAGTTTTTACAAGGTCTCACAAGTTTTTACAAAAAGCTTAAGATTTTTTTTTTAAGAATATAAAAAAATATATTAAAAAGGTAATAAGTACTTAGTTGTAAATGAACTATAAAATAAATAAAAAAGAGGAGAAAGAAGAAGTAAAACAATCATTTCCTTAATATGTGTATTGTATTTTCAGCAATATAAAACATTAGATACCAGTCCAGTGTATTAAATCTTGATTGCAGTCCATCTTTGCTTGATTTAGGAATAATATAAACATTTTTTTTTCTCCATGTTTTAAAATTAGTTTACGACACTAAGAGGAAATGTTATCCTTCAGAATAATTGATTGTAGTTTCAAGTATAATCACAATATGAATATTTTATGATACAACTGTCTTTAAAATGTGAACATTATCAAGTAATTAATGAAAACCAGCTAGATGGAAGAATGTATGAAGAAACAACAATGTATGAACAAATTAAAAAAATCCTGATTTTTAATATCTTCTCTCTATGCTAAACAAATTTGAATGAAATCCCTAATTGGCTATTCAATTTTTTTCTTCATAGACAATTAATGAGATTAATTAGAGAGGAAATTGTAGTTTTTTTTTTTTGTTTTTTTTTTCGTCCACCGCTTCATTGCCTTTCAGGCTATATGGAGGTTTTCCTGAGCCAGAGGAGAGGACGGGGATTGATATCAGAGTTAAAAGCTCCCTCTCTCCTGGCAGCGGGATACTAACTAATTATTTTTATTATATAAACTTTGGTTAATCAGGTTGCCGGGCAATGCTTGTTTTGCACATCTCTGCTACCTAACCCCCGAGAAAAATGAATTGTGGTTTGACAGATATTTTCAATCAGTCCTTAAAAATGAGAAAGTGACATTAGTCAGAAGTTAATAAGGCCAAAATACCTTATTACAGTGTTGTCTCCTAAGAAATTATGAGGCAAGAATCATGAACCTCATGGGCTTTTGTGAGATTTGTTCACTATTCCTATCATTATTGTTCTTCCTATCAATCTTATCCTTAAGCATATTTGTATTCACTTCAATTTGGAAATATTTGTTGTCAGAATCTATAGAACTTCTGACTTAACTTTAATTTATTTAAATCTTGGGCATTAAGAACTTTCTCAGGTTAGCTCATTATTGTTCTAACCAATTATTTCATCGTTAGAGTTCTATTAAATTTTATGTGATTCCATACTATAAAAAAAAAAAAGTAGAAAAGATTGTGATTTCAGAAACAATACCTGTGAATCAGAACGATAGAATGTTTTACAACTGCATCATACAAATTGCTAATGCTGATATACACATAAGAAAAGTTAGCTTTCTGATTGATAATTTTTTGCAATCAATAATTACATAATGGAAGAAAAGATAAAACGGTTACTAACTAAAGCTGTGATTCATGCAGCTGAATCAGATTTATCTCACCAACAGAAAACAGAAAAAAAAATATGCATCTTTTCTGAAGCAAATTAGCCCACATTATAAGTATATAAGTTCTTAAATGACTACCTTATAAAACTCTCACTATAACTACGAAAAGAAAATTTCAGAAAGCACCTGAGCAGCACGTTAAGAATAAAATATTATAAATTTGTCACATAAAGTTTATTACGGTAATATTTAAATGAAAAAAGGTGATTAGAGATAATTTGAAGTTATGTTTTCTGGAAAGGTTAAGCATTGAGTAAGAAATAATTCTTTATTTTCAATGTTTATTGTATTTGGAAGGGAAAATGTATAATTGATTTAATGAAAAAATGTGCAAATGACACCTTAACTTAGGGGTACCCAGAAGGGGGTTTCGAACTTTGAAGAGGGTGTACATTTTTATGGGTTTAAGAATTTGCTGGAGAACCATATTTTTGTGGAGATTCAATTTGCGAGAACTTTCAAATCAGTAAAAACAGGCCATAGCAATTGTAATTTAAATTAACTACAAATTTTATAATTCTACTTTTATGAGCACCATTTTTAAATAGAGAAAAATTTTTGAGATGGGAGAGAGGTCATGGGCTGTCGCACTTTGGGGAATAAGAACCTCTGTTAAATTCCGTGCAACTTAACTATTATTATTACTAATTAAATATTTTATTCTATGCAGATGAAACTATTCCTAAATGGAATCAACTAAAATAAACTATCAAACTAATTCCAAATGAACTGTTTTCATTGATTCAATGGAACAAGAAACTGGAAATATAATTCCACGATGTCATTATAAAATTTGATATACCACTTCTCAATAATCCTAATGCTTCTCATTTAAGCCAAGAGACTGATGATTAATATTTCTAAACAATAGTTTGATAAGGGTGGTTGGTTTCAGGGGATTCTCCTCTTAAGAAATAGAAATAGAAAAATCATCTTTATTCTGGGACTAGGTCCCTTTAGAATAACAGTATTGTTCATATATATTAACTACAAATCTGGTCAAAAGACTTATTACAATGAATAATGACAAAATACATGTAATACATTAAGTATTAATTAAGCTCTTAGGATAAATTAACGAGGACAGTTGGGTAATAGGGGTTCAGTACTACAATATTGGAGCTAAAATAATTGCATAATAATCACTGAATGAAATTATAAAGGAAAGTAAAATCTATTTTATAGGTAAAGCATTGTAGTGATGGAATATAAAAATTAAAAAAAATAATAATAACTGTTAATATGTAGGGAAAGAAATTGTAAAAACTAAAACAAAAAAATATATAAAAAAACAAATAATGATATACATATGATCCCTAAGACATTTAAGTGATTATGCGTAAAGATTAGGAGAAGAGAAAATAAAATAAAGTATATATATACACATAACGAGACGTGTGCGAATGATTGAGAACATATCAGCTTGATGAGGAGATCCTAGATGTCGCTGCTTATTACTTCCCCTTTATTGGCTACCCAAAGTACGACATGAATATTTTGATATTATTATTAAATGCCCGTCTTAAAAAAAAAAGAAAAAAAAAAGTAAAGAATATAAACTCGTCTACAAAAAAATATTCAATAAATAAAATAATAAATATCACAAAGGAAATTTGCCTAAGAAAATAACAAATTGAAAATAAAATTCAAAAATATTTTGTTAGTTTCATAAATACATTGTTAAAAAAAATAAAATAAAATAAACCTACATAACATTAACGAATAAAATAACAACAATTAAAATAAAATATTATAATAGTTAGACTTGTAAATTATATATAAAAATAAATACATTTAACGACTAAATTTATCAGAATGAAAATAATAAAATTATCTACGATAGCGTGTTGGAAGATATTGATTGATCCCAATAATGAAACTAACAAGTAAATATTTCTGGCATTGGAAAACTCTTAAATTAGTTATTGCGACCTGGTGACACATTTATGTTTAAAAAAGTATACAACTTTCTTATGAAACTCGGTTATTTCGATTCGGAAGACGTTAGCTTGTGTAGGTATTGCAGTGAAAACTTGGATTCCAAATTTTTCACGATTTCTCTCACTATATATTTCATACAATAAAATAAAATTTTATAACTCAAAATTTTCGCCAAGAGTTGAGCCTTCGATTGTTTTTTTCGAAAATCATAAAAATTGTTCAACATGGATCCACCTAACCACAAGAAAATTAGCATGACTTTAGAACCCTAGAGAGTACAAGAAATGGTAAAAATTAGACGCTCGTAAATAAATTAGGTTTGGAGATCTAAAATAAAAACGTTTGGGGAGTTTTTCTTTGTTTGTTCCTTATAAATGCATAAAATCTAAAAGTTACAGATATGGTTACGAAGAGCAATAATTTAGAAATCCAACGGTCGTAGTAACGTTGGCTTAGGAGACAATTATGAGGAGTTATGAATGTTTCAGTAAACGGTATAAAAAAAAAGTATATATATTGCTATATATACATACATATATATATATATATATATATATATATATATATATATATATATAGCAAAGGTAGAAAACAATAATTTAAAAAAATGATAAAAATTATATATATTTTTTTTCTTTCTCAGTCCCTAAGCCACATTGGCAAGAAATCTCGGAAAAAGGTCTAATATTTTTCGACCTAGAAGCACCAAAAAAAAGTTATATTGAAATAGGTGACCACACGTTCCGAACCTCCCTCGTTAAAATTGTCGAGAGGCAAGGTGGGAGGGAAATAAATAAAAACCAAGAGCAGAAGTATTCATTTTATTAACAGAAAAAGATTCAGAAAACATGAAGGAAAAGGAAGTAATTAATAACTTTTAACATATGTAACGGCTGGACACATGTGTGAAGAGCCTTTATCTCGATCCTTATGATGTGTGGATAGAAGAGATAAAAGAAAAACGTAGACTCATAAATACATGTTTGTATAAAATGAAATAAAAAATATCACAACACATTTGCCTTTTTTGTTTTTAATCATTAAAGTTAACAATCATAATAAAACTATTTAATTATGTACTTATAATATCCACATGTTACGTATAATACTGCCAAATTTACAAAATTATCAACCATAATAAAATATTTTCAATAGTATTGACAATAAAATTTAAAACCAGTTGGTCTTTTACCTCCACCATCTAATTAAATGTAACACGATAAGATGGAGTTGAGGACACGATGCCTCCTTGCACTGACATTATCCAATCGTAAGACGGAAACATTTAATTCCAGTTTCAATGACTTCACGATTATCTACACGTCATCTGTGACAAAGGAAGGAGAGTCCATGTTCTTCAATGACAATGAATTGAAGAAAGAAACTAAGGGATCATAGCAGAGTGGTGACCACCACGGAGGATCAGATTTAGCTGTTCAGATGCAGATAAAAATTAACTTTAAAATTTATAGTTAACCCACATTAAAAATGAAGGACACATTTTCAAATAAAATTTAACCTTTGCCAGCATTGGCTGATTTATCCTTCTAAATAAAGATATCTGTGAAGGTGATAATACCCGGTACTAATTATTCTCTTAGATGCAAAAAAAAAAAATACTTGCACATAAACACAGTAGAATAATTTAATGACTATACCTATGTTGGCCGGATGAATAATGCATACAATGTCAAAAATAAATTTCTCCTATGTTAGTCACTAAAAAGGACAATGGTAGAGTATATATTTGTCATGATTTTAAAGGCCGAGGAATTTCCAATGTTAACAGCACGTGAGAAGCAAAAATAACTGAATTTTAGATGTATCTGAAAATTTATTTAATAACTAAATAACTAGTATAAAAACTGGTATAATAATATATTAATTAATATTGAATTTATTGCAAGATTTATAAATATATTATTTTGAAAATAATATATATTTCATTGCTTAAGTATATAGGATTACGCCGAATTAGATCCCGATATTTATATATATATATATATGTATATATATATATATATATATATATATATATATATATATGTTAGTATATATATATACATATATATATGTTAGTATATATATATATATATCTATATATATATATATATTTTTTTTTTTTTTTGTAAATAAATGAAGAATGTATATTTCGAATTTCAGGAAAGAGGCAACAAAGAACAAATAAACATTTAACAGTTTATTTAATTTAAAAAAATGTTAAACAGATTTCACTTTGATTGTATAACTTTCAAATAAAGTACATTTTGTTTTTTTGAAATTCTGCATCTCCCAAGATTTAGTAAGTTTCATTGCCCGTAGTTTATATTAGTTTAGGAGAACGAAAAGCCATTCGATATGAAAGCAAATAACAATATCGATAGAATTATTCAGGAGTAACGAAGACGTGTAAATTAAAAGAAATATAAAAAACAAACTTTTGTTGTTATATCATTATCCTCTAACATCCACTTTACATATATTTTGAGTGAAGCACAAATTACAGTTAACGACTATAGAAAGTCTGGAAGTATTTAAGTATATATAAATTATGACTACTGTGATATTCACCATAAATTTTATTTTATATAAGGTTTCGGCCAAAATTGTATATATGATATATGTACAAGCAGATTTATGCGATGAAGACTGACAAATCCAAAATTTAAAACATATAATGTATGACTGAAAACTATTTGACAGACAACGATTTGAAATAATAATAAGCATAGAAAAATGGAAAATGGGCTGAGAAGAAACAAAATTTGTTTTCTGAATTCAAGAGAGACTTTCTTCAATTTATTAGAACTATCGATTTTGACTTACTGACTAAGGATGGCTAGAGCAGGTAATTTCTTGCTGGGTTTCTTAATTTTATCGGGTTTAATTTATTTAGTTCCATCATTCGTTTCTGTTTTTTTACTGATTTTTTATTCGTTACTTTTATCTTATTTTGAACTCCAATTTTGTTACAAAACATGTTACCCCCTTCCAAAACTCTTGAAATTTCATGAAGTATTTCTTTAAGGTGTTGAGCATGAAGATGAATCAAATAAATGGCTCATACCATCATATCTGGAGTTACCACGTAAGGAAAAGAATACAAAAAAAAAAAAAAATTGTAGAGGTATATGAGTGCATACAATCATGAAATGAATTGTGTACTAATTTTTATGCATAAAAAAAAATAATAATACTAATATATCAATAGACTGATCATTTAAAAAAAATAAATAAACCCTGTCGCATTCTGTTTGCAATATTTTTCTTCAACTTCGATTTTCTATTTAGATTTATGATCCAAGAGATGGTTCTTTCTATTTTTTTTTTTGTTCCTCAAGGAATGTTTTATGTGTAAACAGTTCGTTTTAAAATAATCATGCAATGAATAATCAAATCGGAGAGAGACTAACAACTGACTGGTTTACCTTGGCGTAGAAATATAAGCTGAAGGCGACCTTTCCCCCATCTTTCAAACTAGATTCATCTCAGAGCAAGATGTGCGTCAGTAAATTATTGTCAACAGGATGGTGACGAATCAATAGCAACAACAGATGACTCACGGTTTCTTCAAATATTAAAACATTTACCAATTAGATAGTGAAATACTATAGGTATCCAAATACATTGCGCTGCTTCAAGACAGCCTACTGATCAATCCATCGGAAAAGAATAATAAAAAAAAATATATATATATATATAATATTTAAAATATGTAAATTTCGGAAACTCATCACTAAATTAATCATAAAAACAATTAAATAATTTATAATAAACGTTTTTTATTGAAGCTAACTGATAATTGATAATTCCAAAGTCAACTTTATTTCCATTTTTTTTATTTAATTAACAGTTTTGGTACTTTTTTTATTTTTTAGTGAACTTCTTTAACTATATCATTTAATTAGTAACAATATTGAGCGCAGGTGGGGAACTTTTTTCCATCACATGCCGCAGTAAGGTTAGGCGGTTCCATTGGAGACAGCAATAACTCTTTAAATTTTACTATTGCTATTTTTATTAATCGCTAAATACACACACCCACATACATACATTCAACTTGATTCTATTAATATCCAGATTTTTTTTACTTAAATATCAATTAATTCTAGCACTAGATTAATAAATATCGCGCAAAAACGTTTGGAGGCCGTAACTACGTCACAGAGGGCACGTGCGGCCCCTGAGGCCGCGGTTCACAACCCATGATATAGAGTATTAACTATCAGTGTATCATGTAACTATAACAGTATCACTGACTGATTCGCGGTAGAAGAAAAGCGGTTAATTTATCTTCCCAAAATATTTATTTAAAAAAAAAAAGAAAACTGTTTAAAGTTTTTTTTTTTTCATAGCCCCTTTCTACTTATTTTTGTCTTTAATCCTTGGATTGTCTTAATAATACACCTTTTACTGCTTAAAAGCATTGTAAGGTTTATTTTTAGATTTTTGTCGTTTCTCTAAGTATTTCGTTCTCCATCTGTAATATAAAAGGTGATGGAGCTCACCTCAGGCTTGAGTTGACCTTATCCTCTAGAGCTTACAACTAAATTAAAACATCGATATCATGTGATTTGTTGCCAACGTTTTGGAATTTTGGCTGGTAACATATTGTTAAAAAGAGGGTTTGCCAATTGTTGGGATTTTTCGAAAAATGATTTTTTTCGTTTTGCGAAAAATTCTTTAATTGTTGATAAGGTTAGTGTTGTTTGTATATCCACTGTCTTCTTTCTCTGCAGCGTGGTTCCTCTAACAATTTTTCTAATTATACCATTTTGGAAATATTCTAATCTTTTCAGAGTTGTTTTGCTGATGTGTTCGAACAGAGGTGCACCATACAACAGAGCCGGCCGTATTATACTGGTATAGATCAGAAGCTTTAGGCGTAAAGATAGGTTTGTTGTCCGAATTAAATTTTGGAGTCTGTATGTCTTAGATCTTACTGTTTTAATTTTTTTGTCAAAATGTCTATTAAATTTTAAATGTCTGTCGAAGTGAATACCGAGATATGTTAAGTCAGTCGATAATTTAATACTGGTGTTGTTAATTTTGAATTCCTTTGGCATTTTCTTTTTTCCTTTTTGATATGAAAATATAATTCCTTTCGTCTTTTCCGGATTGACATCTATGTTTAGGATTTTTAGCTGTTCTGCAATTTTTTCACAAGCTGTTTCCGCCTGCTGCATAGCTGTTTTGGCATTCATACTGCTACTTGAGACAGCTATGTCATCAGCAAATGCTGTCACAGAAGCATTTTGGTGTTTAGTTCCCAACGTAAAGTATAGTTGCTAGTATCAATACTTGTGAGCAAATACATTTTTAATGGTCGAGTAGGAAGATAATTGATTTATTACGATTTTTCCCCACAGACAAGTTAATATTTCTACTAACTTCTGTGACCATTCTCATAATTCCTTTTCTCAAAATCTAGCTACGGCTCCATCCCAGAATTGTACAGACTATTCATAGTAACAGATTCGATACGTAATTAGTACACCTGATCCAATGTTTGTCGTTCGATTATTTCATCTAAGGTCGTTTCTGTTTGCCAACATAAACAATGATTC
Organism: Nezara viridula; assembly: GCA_928085145.1. Taxonomy (NCBI): domain Eukaryota; kingdom Metazoa; phylum Arthropoda; class Insecta; order Hemiptera; family Pentatomidae; genus Nezara; species Nezara viridula. The sequence continues at coordinate 77,471,568 of OV725081.1, forward strand.
ATTATTTAACGAATTTCTGTGATTGCACAACAAAGACAGCTTAACCCTGTAATTTGAGGTACGCAACGCAGGGTATTCATTTCTTAAAGTGATGTCATATCGGTGAGAATTTGGAGCGCACCGAATAATTTAAATAAAAAACATAATAGAATTTAACACGTTAGCTGCGGTTATGGTCTCCGGCGTCCTACAACTTTACATCAGATATAATGATTACTTAGGTTTGTATCTATCATTACATCTATCCAACTCCCATTCAAATATTTTTAAAAATGACCATTTTAGAGATTTCGTAAGACAGGCAAAATTCGAAACCCAGACGAATATCGGAACCAGGGTACCATAGCCGCAGCTAATTTGTTAAGGGCGATTTTTCGAAAAAGATTTTATCTAAGAGATATAAATCGAATAAGAAGGGGTAAGAAACTAAAATTTGCTAGACGTCTAAAAGGTGCAACACTGACGAAAATCCTGGTCTTTCATTTTAGGTTGAGTATTTTCTCGTAACGTTCTTTCAATGTGTAGGAATCCATCAATCTATTACAGTCCATAAGAACGGTCTTTTTATTTAATTTTATTTTATGGTCCCAAATTTAAAAAGCAAAATGAATTGGTGGTTGATGATTCATCGGAAATATTAGAACGAGTGTCCGATGATATCCGATATGATCGACAGTGACCTTAATGATACCCGATATGATGATATCATACTTCCGATCTGAGAATAAAACTATCAATGGATCGATTCACGTTGATGTTATTTTTTTTTTATTCGTTATACCTAATATCCCAATTTTTTTAATAGTTGGATGCAATGATCCCAAATAATAGCAAGCCCTCAAATACCGGGCCCAATCTATGGGCACAATGTGTAGGTGATCTACCTACAAACTATATTAGAAGAGGCACCCTGGGCTTGGTAGGATGGATCCAGTGGTAGTTTTTTTTTGCTGGGGGGGAGAGGGAGGGAGGAGGTATGTCAGGCTGAATACATAATTTGGCGAAAATATTATCTTATCTAAAGTAGAAACTGTAATAAAACGATTATCATCCTACATAAAATGAACAATTAGAAGCCGAGTGGCTGCGCGGACTAATACCTGTGTAAAAATCACGTTGCCGGAAACTAGATGAACCAAAGTTAATGATAAAATAATAACGAGTTCGCGTCCCGGAGCTGGGAGCTTTTAACTCTGGTGTTAATTCTCCAACCTCTTACCCTGGCCAGGGAAAATCCCATATGGCCTAAAAGATAAGGAAGTGGAGAACTAAAATAAAAATAAAAAACCTAATGAAGAACGCTCAAAGTTATTCACAAGCACTGGTACATGATAACTGGATCTTTTTTTCGCAATATTGTTTTGGCAGAGAAAACTTCCCCTTTTTCCCCTCTAGTGGATCCGACACAGCACCTTCGCCACTTTGGACTTTTGAAGAGGGTATATTCCCTATTTATAATAGCCATATCACTCGAGGTCGATATGACCTGGAGTGTCAAAGTGTTAACTTCAACATTCTCGATTATAACGATGCAGGTTCGAATCCGGCTTGGGTTAAAATTTATTTAGTGGCGGACTCACGGAATGAATCTCGACCTTACCACTCTTAGTAGAATAGGTTTGGTAGTACTTCTAGAACAACTCCTCTCCCCGTATGCTCTAAATGGCGTGGTAGAAGTATCGATTAAAAAAAAATAGCCATAAGCCATATTACTTGGACCAATGGATGCAAAGAAGTAAAAAAATATATAAATGCAGAATTGAGTTAAATTGACTTGAAATCTAAAAAATTAAACTTAATCTTCGTATTCTCGGGACTGCGGTTAACATATTTTTTCCGCAAGGTGTTCCAGGAATGTAATATTACCTTGCTTATTTGCTTCGATTCTTGTTTGTTATTCGCATTAAAAAATTGAACAATCAATTACAATCCCCATTAATTCAATTTAATACATGAGATTTTCTTCACAAATATTAACAAATATACAAAAAAATATCAAAATCAATTACAATCCCCATTAATTCAATTTAATACATGAGATTTTCTTCACAAATATTAACAAATATACAAAAAAGTATCAAAATCAATTACAATCCCCATTAATTCAATTTAATACATGAGATTTTCTTCACAAATATTAACAAATATACAAAAAAAGTTTACATAAGCAGCGTAATGTTGTTCAAACACGTAACGAAAAACATAGTCCCATTCTCAATAATAAAATCTGTCCAACAGGACAGTCTATATTTTGATTAAATAATTTAGTAACTGAGAAAGAAATTTTAATTGAGCTATTAAAATTTGTTTCTCAGAAAGTATAGAAAATTGCCTCCCCGAATAAATACAAAGAGTGTGACATGGTTTCCTTTGTCTCCTGGGTACATATTTAGTAACTGAGAAACAAATTTAGTAAACCTCAAAATTAAGGAAAGTTGGTTCCCCTGAACAAAAACAAAATGGCTATGTTGTTCATTACCTCCGGGCTACAGAAATAAAAATAATGGAGGCATATACCTGTTTTGAATAACATATGTGTGCTGAACACAAGAAACCCTTTTACACGGTTAGGTTTATCGTTCAAAGTGAGTTCATGTAAGAAAATGGTCGAGCAACTTAATCCTGCTAAAGGGTTTTAACAGCATAAGGAACATAAGTCCGTTTACTGTCGTAAATGATCCATTAATGATTAACAGATTCATCACAACTTATAAACATAACAGTATCATTATAAAAAAAAAAACTGTATGACCAAGAAATTCGAATTTGATAAATTAAATTTGATGGTCTTTAGCGCCAGAAATATAGTGACTTCAAATTTTGAAAGCAATATTTTTTAATTTTTTAATAGAAAAATATATTAATCTTGTGATTTTACAATATAATATGTTCTCATCACTTTTTTTTTTCTGGCAAGTCCATTTATACACTATAATAAAATCAAGTAGAGTACGCCGTATCTGTGGTGGTACAAATGTAGTTAAATGGATCTTTATTGTTTTATTGATTTTCATTAAAAAGGTGTTGTATAAGAGACAGTTAAACATTATTAACTGATTACTGACTATTCACTGATTCATCATTCAGTAGCGGAACACTCGCCGGAAAAAAAAAGACGAAGGTTTGGCATTGGAATCGCCAGTACTTATTAAGGTTGCTGTTACAATTTCGTAACAGGTTCCAAATTACAGTGATCTTGTTAGCTGGTTTAACAGGCAGCTCTCAATTACCAAAAAAAACGGTAATGAACAGACTTCTTTCCTGTGCTTTATTCCAATATCATCCTAAATAGCAGTTATGAGATCGCAAAGAGGCAACTATTTCCTCTGAAAGTAATGAATTAACTTGCTCCTCGCCTTTGACAGAGAATATAACAACGGATTAGATTACTTATAAATAGTGAACGAAACAAGCAAATGTTTCATGATGGTCGTGTTTAAATCAAATGAACAATAAATCTCATTTCAACATAGGAGATAATTACTCAACGGTTTTGAAAGACAAAGAAACATCTATCAGTATATAAATAATAATAATAATAAGAATTTGCATTTTAATAAGGAATCATTACCAATTAATCATTGGTAGTATCAGTGTGGATATCATATCATTACAGTGACCATCTTTGGATATTATTATCACAATTGTATTATCATGTTGTATTTGTTGTTATTAATCTAATCTAATTTCGATAAAATTACGTCATAAAACAAATTTTTAAACTAAACCATAATTTTTACGTTAACACCATTACAAAAAAATTGGCATTTTGACGTATTTATTAAAAAACTGCCATTATTTAATTGCTCACCTTTTTTCTTCTGCTACTGACTTTAATAGTTAAAAATATATAACCAAAGACACTTTAAAATAAATTTTATATATATATATATATATATATATATATATATATATATATATATATATATATATATATATATATAATATATATATTCTACAAGAATTATTAACTTAAGAAAAAACAGATTTCGATAAAATTGAACAAATTTAGAATCTGTACCGTTACAAGACATAACCTCTCCCCAGCATATATTTTTAATATTTTAATTAGTAACTAAGAAAATTTATAATGAAATAAATAATAATAATAATATAAAAATCAATTTCAGGAAATTATAGTAAAAAATCGAAATTAAATCTATTCCGTAATTTGATACTTAACCGAATTTTTTTTCTTGTGTTCAAATCGATTCCATATACTAGACAGCCAAAGTTTTTGCTCATTTTCAAATCCACATAATAGGAAATTAATATCATTAAAAAATACATATATAAAAGAGAAAAATAGTCAACAGCGAGTAATTATGACATAAAAAAAACAGGAACTTCGTATATTTTAATAAATTAGATTATATTAAGTGAGTTTAAAAAAAAATATGAACTAAGGATATAGATAATATGTACCTAAAATTATTTATAAGTCTACAATTTTGAAAACAAAATTCATAAAGAGTTATCTATCTTATATTGTTAAAATACATATGCCGCAGGAAATATTAATAAAAATAAAAATCAATAACAAAAAATTAAGAAATAAAATAATTATTAAGAATAAGGTTAACTAAAAATATATTGCAATTATGGATTTTCACAAGTAGTAAAAAAAGTTTCTAAATTAAAAAACAAAATAGAATCCCACATTAGAAAACATTATAGGAATAAAACCTTATGAGTACGTTAGTAAAATATTTATTAATACAAGTTTTAATATTTTGTATTAGTAATAATAGATATTTTTAATTTAAAAAAAAGTTAAAAGAATGATAACTGTAAGTAAATCAGATGAATATAATTTGAATGAGTTATGTTTGATAATATTTTATATTATTATATTATAATTTTATACAAGATACTTAATAAATAATATTTTTAAACCAGATCACGTAAGATGAGTCAGGAAGAATATCTATAGTGAGGAAGGGTTGGAAATTGAAATTAAAAATGCATATTTTGTTTTAAACGAGTTCAACTTATAAATATTTTAAATAACTAAAATACCTTATTATATGTTATTTGTTAAAACAAACAGTTCCATATATAGCCTGGCTATTGTTAAAACATCGACGAATAGTTTGTTATGCGGCATAGTATACCTGAACCAACCGACAAAGTAGAAAGCAACATTTCGTTAAAAATCGAGTAAAAATCTAGAAACAAAAATGTATATATGACTATAGACAAAATATTTTGTAAATACTAATATTTGTAAATACTTAATCCATTCCATAAACAATATTTTATAATGCTAACCATGGATTTCACATCATGTTTGAACGATTCCCAGTCATGAAATAAATATATGCGTGAAAAATTACCACCTACTTAAAAATTAATACTGCAAACTTTTTATGTACGATTTTTTACATTAAAAGATTTCGCAACGTGAAACCTCAAATATGGAACCAAAGTTATCTTCTAAACATTTTATTTATTTTATCAGTAAATGAAATTTCAGTCACTATGCAAAACTTCGACCTTCAAATAACTAAGTAAATAAAAAAGAAAATTTCAGAAATGAAATCATTCATTCCTTATTAGAGATGAATCAAACAAAATCACAATTGACGTAGTGTCTTAATCAAACAATTAGCAACACTTTTTCTCACCGTCAGGAATAAATATTTAATGGCTTCTATTTCTCATTCATTGATTTATGCTTTGATTACTTTTAACTAAAACTCAGATGAAATTAAAAATAGAAGTGATACAAATATTTTTAAAAAAGACGGAGCAAATCAACACCCATGTATATGTATTATTTCAATGAGATTTCTCTAAGTTACTATAATTAACAATAACTAAATTATATGTATCGTTACATCATATATATATTGATGTTTTATATTTAGCTTTTGATGGTTGGAATTAGGTTTAATTGTAAAAATATTATCTTCTTTAGTTTTCCATAATATCATTAATGATATTAGAATTATATTTACTAGATTGTTAAATTTTAAATCAGATATCGCCATTATTTATTAAATTTACATACAAATAAATCTATGTAAATAATGTAAAACAAAATATTGTTCTTGCTGGCATATTTATTTTTTATTTAGCGTTATTAAAGTTTTTTATTACTAATCCTGGATTCCCCAAAGGCAAATATTAACAATGACACTTTCAAAAGGATATTCATCATTGACATATAGAAGATTCTCATTTCACACTTATAACTCATGGACGGTATTACCAGTTAGCATCTTTTATTTATTTAATGTAGAGGAAGTTTTGGCACCAGTTATTTTTCCCTGAGCCACCGTTACGTTTTCGTTTGTTTATTTCCTTAAACGCTTGAAGGAAAAATGAAGCAATGTTGACGTAAACGAAGGTAAAGCACAATCATACGCACATGCAATTATGTATATATATATATATATATTATATATATATATATATACATATACATGCAGAGTGTCCCTATAGTAGTAGAGGAATTTTTTTAAGAGATTGATAGTAGACATCAAAGAGCTACAAGAAGTTCATGTAAACAACGGCCCAATTTCTAGCAGAAAAGTAGGAAATTTAAATTTTGTGTTTTTTGGACAAGTCACATTTATTGTTGGGTTTAAAGCGATTACTAAAAAATACTTAATTTAAGTAATCACCAATTTCATCACAATAAACTAGACAAAATTATATAGAGATAATAACTAGAGATAACGAGATATAAATGAAGGCTCATGACAAAATTAACTGTATCCGAAATGTGCGTGCTCAACAAAACGAATAACTGATTTATAACTATCGAAGTTGCTCCTATCGATTTTTTACAATCGACAAGGTCATGGTTCAAACCGGTGGTCATTGAATAAACTATGATCACCCGAACTGAATGGTGTTCGATCTAGCAATTTTAGATTTCGAAAAGGCTCTTCATTCCTATATCTGAGTATATGAAAACAACTAATTAATAATGAAAAGTAGATAATGGTAATTATATTAACATATTAAATTATACTAAAATAAGAAACTAAGCGCCCCCAAGTTGTTCTTTGAAACTTATATAAATCTAGTTTTAAAAAGATTTTTAAAAATTTTCTCACCAATTAAAAAAAAGAGAAACAAGTACAAGTCGTGGTACTTAAGAAAATTATTTTTTAAAAATTGCGGAGTAATTTAATATGTATCTAAATGTTACTTTGAGTTCAAGTAAAGTGAGTTCTCATGTGGAGAGATTGTACACAAATTAATTTTAAATTGTTATAAAATGAAAAAAGAAATATATATCAGTGGCTAGTTTGACCATTAAAGGATAAAACCTACAGATTTTTTCATCATTCAAACCGATGAATCATATAATTGATTGCACTTTTTTTTGTTTCCAGAAAATTATTTTAACTAAGATAAATTAACTATACACCTGTACTTCACTTGAAAGTGAATTCTCAGAAGGAAAAATTTCACAAAAATGAATTTTTAACCATTCAAAAATTAAAAAAAAAAATGTTGTCCCGGTGGTAAATTTAACCTTTAACAGTTAAACCTATCAAGAATTTAAGTTCATTAAGTTATTGTAGTTATTTTTGCTTTTAGAAAGGTAGAAAAGACCTATAAACTAGGTTTCATTTTTTAATAACTACTTTATTTAATAACTCCCATTCATATATTTTCGAATTTTTTTGCGAACTTGGAAGCAAACTAATACAAACAATAATGGATATTATGGGTGTACATATAATTTATTTTAAATAATATAATAAGTAATAAATGAAAATGAAATATTTTACATGATATTACTTTCAAATTCTGGTGACTTTATATATACATTAGTATTTTGATCATTAGAGATAATAGTTTATTAGGTTTGTCAATTCTGTTATTATTGGTTTATTACTAAAGTACTAATAATAGAGTTGACGAATTGATACATATAACGCATCGGGAAAAAGTTCCTATTACATCAGCGTGTTGGGTCCTGTATTTATATTTTAATTATATTTAATGCACAATCTGTTCTCGTTTTTAAAGAACTGAAAAACTATTGACAGTCAAAATTTCAGTGATTCCGATTGATAAAATTAATAATTAATTTATTAGGCAATTATTGTAAATTAGCTACTGTTCAGTAATAAATTGTATGAGATCAATGTTTCGAAACTTTAAAAAAAAAAAAGTTTTCAAGCACTGCTTTTTTTGGTATAACAAGTAATATTACTTTGTTTTTGTTTCCCCAATATATAAAAATACATTTTTGATAAAGCTAAACTTTATAGTACGTTTTTGTGAATTTCGATCTTATTTATCGATGCAAAAATACATAACTTCACAAACCTTACAAAATGACACAAACCGTATCATTATTAAATGAAAAATAGTTACAATAAAGTGATAAACTGTAATGAAAATTATTAGTAATAAAATGTAATGAAAAACACTTTAAATACATAAGTGCAGTATATTCTGAATTTTGCAGAGTAAAAATTCATAGTATTTGGTAGTTTAATTTTATGAACCAACAAATTTTATGTTTTTTACACATTTATCAAAATTTACAACAAATTTATCAAATTCCATTGATAAATTTTGTGTTTGTATATTTTGGTGAGAATGATTGAGAGTAATTCCGGACTACTGTATGATATGTAGGATAAAACTAAAAAACAGCAGGAACCGAAGTATAAAAAATTGCTAGAAGCGGGACCAAACAGAAATGTTGAGAGTGCACAATATCACAGGAAACACCTATTAAAAGAGTCCACACTAATAAAATGATACGGTTTACAACAAGATGAGTCAACGTCTTGTAGTCGCAAGTGTGGCACCAACATCAACCGTATTATTCTTCCTCGAGGAGAACTTCTTCATTGATATTCAACAATAATATAATAATAATGCTTCATTGAATATATATAATACAAAGTCAAACTATGAAAAAAATACAAAACATTTTACGGCATACAAATCCGTCTGTCAGATATTGTAAACAATACATTACTGGAGCAGTAGATAATTTGCAATTGTAGTAAAACAGGATATAATTATCTAATAAATTAATTAATAAATCTATGAAATATAAATAAATGTACTATTGTAATAAGAAATAAATATATAGAAAAATAAAATAAAAAAAATATTCCGCAATAATTGAATTTTATTTAAAGAAAAATAAATAAAAGAAAGATGAAACAAATCGAAGAGATGAACATACAGACCCGGTCATAGAAACCTCGATTCCATTGAATGTGTTTGTTATTCTTTGCTTATTAAGGTTACAAGAAAACTTTAGCAATGTTTCTCAGTTCAGTTTTAACTAATGTCAGGATAAAAGCTGTAATTATGACCTGTTTCAAAAACTGTCTTCGCCAGAAAATATTAAAATTGTGACGTTACTTGAAGTAAAGGAATTTTCGCGGAAAATAGTAACGAGGATAGGGAAAACTTTTTACAGCCAAAAGCGCCATATTTTTTTCGATCTTCTCTAGTTCTTTTCACATACAACTCCTAAACGGTGCATCGAAGCGAAAAACGTACTCTTTAAGAAATTAAAGAATGTTGAATTGTGAGTCGAACGAGTATCTGAACTTAATAATTTGGTTAAGTAGTGTGGTAGAAAACCAAGGTCAATGAACGCTGATTTTTGCCATTTTTTCAAAAACTGAGACAAATTACTCTAAATGGCCCTACAGCTTGGAAATGCGTTCCCTGGGAGGAAAACTCAGAGAATCAAAGTTGTAGAGCATGAAATTCTGCGTCTTTTGAATACCAACAGTTTTAATCTAGGCCAATTATATTTCTTGAATCGGGATTTGTTATTTCACTTTTCCTTCTCTCAGCAGCGAAGAATTTTGATAAACGATGTCTCAAAAGAGACCGATCTTCAATAAGAAATAAGAATGTGTCTTATTTAAATAAATATAAAGTTTGTAATTCCTTATTTATTTGATTCGAAAGGTGACCTTATTATAATTAATTAGTAAAAAATTTAAATATGTTTTGCTCTAAATTTTAAAAATCTTTAAGAAATTTGAAATACGTCTATTTAAACAATATATCTCTACATTTTTTAAAAACATTTACTTTGAACAATAATTTTGAAATCTTCTGCACCAATATTTCTAAGTCATTGGAAGTATCAAGAGTTTTATCAATGTTGACTAAATGATAAAAAGATTATCTTTCTTAAGAGGCACGCCTTTTTTTTCTTCTTCTCACTTTAACGAGAAATATTTATTATATTCTAGGCTTGGCTAAAATTTAGAACGGATCAATTTGAAACTAAAAAAAAATTTAAGTAAAACTTAGACTTATTAATATTGTTCAAGGGGTAGAGCAACAAAAACTACGCAGTTAGTCTAATTTTTCAACTAATATATTTTTTATCTTATTTTTCTGATATATTTATTTGTTTTGTTTTTTTCACGACCCTATATAGATTTTTTATAACCGTAGTTCTTAAGTTTCGATTGAATTATTTTTATCAAACTTATTTTTTTTTTTATTAATACGAGGAATTTTCAATAAATTCGCATTAAGGCCTCATCCTATTAAAAGTTTAAAAAATATTGTAAACTTTGTTTATATAGTTGAATCACGGATCGTTAAATTAATATATAATTCCATATTTATAATAACATTTCTAATATAATCACTATTATTACCGAGGAGACATATAACAGTAAAACATATCTCCTACAATGGGTTTGATGACCTCTAAAAATGCAGCTGAAATATGTTTATCGCATGACCGTTTTCCGCTACTATCTATAATAAAGAGAAAGCAACAGTCATAATTCTCAGTGATTTCTCACTATCCATGTAACGTCAAGCGCCATCTGTCGTTATCAAACAAACTGATAATGGACATATCACTTAGAGCTTCATAGAAGTCGTTTATCCATCATTTTAAACAGAAAAATATTATTTTTTATTAAAATTTCAGAAGTATACCATTTATACTAGTGTTGTCCAAAAGCGGCCTTCATCTGCAAAGTGTAAGACTAAGACCTGTTAAACAAAATAAAACTTTTTTTAAAATAAAAATTATAGCAAAATAGTTAATAATACGAGATGATTTTAGTTAGGGTCTATCACTATCTTTATAATCCTTTAATGTATTATTCTTTTAATCTACAAGACCATACTGAAACCTATCTGGACCTACGCACTTGAACTGTGGGGAACTGCTAAACATTCGAATATCAAACGCATCCAATCCTTCCAGTCCAAAGTACTTAGAACAACAGTCAATGCCCCATATTATGTCACAAACAAGACCCTACACCATGACCTTAACATCCCATTTGTTCTCGACATCACCCCATCCAGATTCTCAAACTTTCACCAAAACCTTATCCATCATCCAAATCCTCTAGCTCAATCGCTATCCAGGTCCCTTCATCCCTACAATCCTCCACGAAGGTTAAAACGGCAGTGGCCCAGAGATCTCTTGTAAATATTCTTTTGGAGTCCTGGCAATGGCCAGCTTCTCCACCCATGTCCCGAGCGTCTGTGGCTCTAGTGCCCTCTTTCAGTCTCCATTGGCTTCTAATACTAGTGATGCTGCTGGAAAAGTGGCACTGGGATTGCCTTCCACATGTGGGGGAAAAGGCCTGGCTCGGAGATTCCTGGGCGAATGTATATATTGTATATAGGTATGATTGTGTTTAGAAGTTTCTATTTTATGTTTTTTTCTTTTATTTACTTTCTTCATCACTATTATTTATTTATTTTTTATATTTATATTTATTTCTCTATTATTTGTATATATTGTTTGAATGAGAACTCTTAGCCCTAATAATTATAGCCCTCCAGCAGTGGCTGATTGTATTATTATTCAATAAATAGATTTAAAAAAATGTATTAATTAAGTTAATTTCATTAATTTGGTTGGACTTTACTAGGTTATGTCAATAAAACATCTAAATGTACTAATTCCGTAGCGTTTTTCTAAGATCTAAAGTAGCGTGTTAAAAAAATAGCAATAAGCTAAAAGGAAGTTGCAAGACTCTTTCGTCAGCCAAGACTGGTGCGCCAGACCAAGACTTATCTTGGTCTTTCATTTGGGCGGCACTAGTCTATTCCAGAAGAACCTAAAGTAACTGTCTAACATGTCACAGCCTTTGGTTCTCCATATTAAGGAGCACCACAAATATTAAAAAATCGATTATTTAATATTCATCAAAAGTAAAAAAAGAAATCGGTAATTTCATTATTGTTAGACTTCAGAGGGGCATGAATATAATTTAATAATAATTTGGTGAAGATTGGAGCCGTTGTTTTTGTGGTTAAGTGGTTAGCGGTTACAAAAAAAAAAAAAGTCTACCTACCCTTCAATATAATAGTAAGACATCTGTAATATTTTGGTTTATTATTTTCAATAATGAAACATTGTGATCGACCAAAAAATTCAAAAACATAACCCCCTCTCAAAATTTGAGGTTTCACGTTTCAAGATGGGTAGAATTCGAAAAACGAATAAAACTTTTTTTGTCCGTCCGCCGTCCGCTGTCCGCGCATTTTCTCTGAAACTACTGGACCGATTTTTTTCAAATTTTGATATAAAATCAGAGGTCACCCGAGGATGATCCTCCTTCACCGACATTACTCTCCGCCTTTAACTTTCAAAATGGCGGCCGAAAAACCTGCGTTGCTATAGACTGTAGCTCCTAAACGAATGTACAGATTTCAATGAAACTTCGCTAAAGTCATTTTCTCGACGCCCTTTAAATTTATCTATATAACATACTTCAACGAAAAGAAGCTGGAAAAAAAGTTACGAGGGATGTTAAAATTAAATTCCAAATAACTCGAAAAGTTTTTACTTTTTTGTTGTTATTGTATGGTTTTTTAAAAGTTTATGAAATTTCCTAAAACAACAAAAAAAAAATCGTTAAAATCGGACAATTAGGAGCAAAGATATGGTCTCTGGTTTGTTTTTATGTGTTCTACTTCAAATGCTATATCCTTGATATGGTTTTTAAATTTTAAATGTGTTACTGAAATAATGATATTTTTTAGCATATTTCTAATGATTAAAGAAAAACAGTTTAGTCCAATAATTGGAATCACCTTTTTTTTTTTTTTTTTTTTTTCTCGGAAGGTAATGTTACTTTAGATGTATAACAGTTTTGAGATAATAAAACATTGTGAAATCATTTGCAGTGTTTTTTTTTATTTATTAAAATTTGGTCGTTTTTAAATTATTTTTATTCTTTTCCTCTTTGCTTCATTTGTGTGAAAACCTGTACTTCCTAGTTTCTGTCGCATTTTGAACAAGGACACGGATTTCCAACAATCTTGTAACTAGAACAATGTGAAACTGAACACAAGTGCACTTACTGAAATCTATAAGTATTATACAACTAGTTTAAAAGATCTCAAAATTTTCCAATCTAATCAAGGATTTAGTAGCTTAAATGCTTCTGGAGACAACCATTTTGAAAAAAAAAAATCGCCTATGAATCGATCCAGTACTTGGCACGTTTACAAACGAAAACTGTGCTGTCCTTTTATTTAATGGTTAATTCGATTTCGGTTTGCTATAGACAGTAATGGACCTTTTTAATCTAACGATAAAAGAAAATGTAAAACTCATCTACCTCGAAATTTGAGGTTTAATGTTTCAAGGTACGTAGAGTTCAAAAAACATATTTAAAAAATTCGTTTGTTTTATGTCTACGGCTATTTTTTTTAAATAACACGGATGATTTATTTCTATGACTTAGTAGAACCAAAATACAGGTCAAGATGTGCTGATCCTCAAAACTCGGAATTACCAACCGCTATTTCGTTCAATTAGAAATTTAGAATTCGATAAGTTTTTTAATCTTTTAGCAAAGACATGTATATTATATGGGGAGAGGGAATTTCTTTGATAATAGATTTTAATAACAGTCGTATTAAAATTGGATTTATATTTTATCAAGCTCTGAGAGTTCACGAACGCAAGCAACTTCCCGTGACGTTTGTGGAAACATTGTTATATACCTTTTTTTTATGCCATCCTGACAATGTATAATTAGAAGAATCGTTATAATGACAAGCTGTTACATCGAGGTTAGTATTATATAACGATAGATCATGGTCAACTCAATTCAACTACGTTTGAAATGAATCACATGATATCGTTTTTCTAAACACGATATCACAATCATATTTTCGTTCAAATTCAAGCGATTCCATCAGGAAACCTCTGTGGGGGAGGAGGGAAAGGTTATCAATCCAATCGGTGTATATAGATAAGATAACTCATGTGTAAATATGGTATATGTGTATGCATACATGATCCCTTCAGGAAAAGAAACCGACAGTTGCAGTAGGTCGCCAAGGTTTGTCTAACGGTATCCTCTTTGGCGGCCAAGGCTAGTTCTGGCCCACTTTCTCTCCACTACGTTTTCAAATATCACCGCTTGTTTATATCACAATGTTTCGTTAAAAAGGTATTGAAAGTGTAAAAGTTTCACTATCGACTTTCATGCTTTGTGTAAGTGGAGTAAACTGAAACAAAATGAAAAAGCAACATGGAGATAACTAGGACATAAGTGATCAACTTTCTACCCGACCTTCGTCGGACGGTTTGATTAAATATTAGCTAGTAATTGAGCGAGTAATCATAGGAATCTTATACCGAAATATTTTCAATGTAACATAGTTTCTGTATCCCAACCTCAAAATAAAGAATAGAATAGAAGAATCAACTTTATTCTGGGACAAAGTCCCTTAAGAATAATTTTGTACATAAAAATTAACATTCCATCTGGCCAAAACACATATTACATTAAAAAAAAAATAACTAAAAACTCTAAGTGATAGCAAAAGTTTTTGCCTTATTACATTTACATTACAGAACGTGACTAGACATCTTTTCCATGCTCAAAAAAGAATATATATTTATATACAAATGATAAATAGAGAAAAATGCAATTTTGTTACATAATAAATGGCTACCCAGCGTCTGATTGAATTGTAAGGAGGAATTTGAACAGGAGGGTTTTAAATATGGATAGGGATGGTGCATGGCGGATTTTAAATGGGATGGAATTCCAAAAGGTAGTGGAGCGGACAATAAAGGAGTGTGGAAAGGAGACAGATTACTTGGGATAAAATAATTAAGAAATGAAGATTATACTGAAATGCTACAGGTTTCGTTAGTTTGAGTACAAGGAAACATACGGCCATATAAAAAAACATAGTTTGAGTAAATCAGATTATTGGTAGTTCCGTTAACTCAAAGCAGGGGTATCCATCCTCTCTCCCCCCAAGGTCGATGGCGCATGAACTACCCCTCCTCTTCCCAAGATAGTTTACTGCTCTCCTCTTCTTAATAACATTGCAGTCTTAAGAAAAAAAATTTAAAATCATAGGTCATCATACACTTTCAATGATCTGTTATATGTTTCTCTCTTGTCCCCTGGTTTAAAACTTTTCATTTTGAAAATTCATAACATCGTCAAAAATTCAAAACATTATCAAAATGTGGCCTCCTCAACAATTTTGATGGCACAAATTGCGGCATGAAACCCCATTTCGGACACCCCTGAATCATAGAGTCTGTGAGATAGATTCTGCTGAGATATACCATTCACAAATTTAACAATAATTCAATTAATCCTTTAAATTTTGAAAAATAGAGAACTCATCAAATTAACCACCACATTTTTTTTTCAATTAATTTCCTCAATATCGTAGCTCTATTCGACGAGAATGTCGTTTGCTTACTACAGGTATTTAAAATGTAATATTTTGCATGCATGTATCATACAATAAACATTTTGTATTTAAATATGTTTTATCAGCAAATATGTTTTTTAACAACCTCAGCATTTGTCACCTAACTTGGTGAATACTCCATTTTATAGAAGCCATGTAAGCCAAACTATTATTTTCCGAAAATCATTACACAAAAATGAATTACTACGTATCGTAGAAAACGAAAAGTCGGATCGTACAATTTTTAGCTTTGGTTAGGCCGAGGATACGGACTGATACCAAATACATATCAATAATAGACCTCTGACCTCTGAGTTCCTTCATAATCTTAATCAACAAGATGAGCCGTTATACGGTTTTAGAGTTTCGATCATCCATTTTTGAAGTGAAAAATTCTTTAGGCGCGTTTTTCAATTTTTTTGCGGAGAGTAAATTAGATATAGCCGTCAGATTTCCTACGTGTAACGCTGGTGCAAAGTCGACTGGAGTCGACTAATTGTAGTGTTTTTACATATGGATTAAAATCTCTCACCTTAAGAGGTTATTCTAAGGTAATGTGTTATAATTAAAAATTGTATCTTAGTGCGAAGCCGTGTGAAACGAGGTGAAAGGAAAAGAAATTAATTAAAATATCGCAGAAATCAAAAATAAGACCTGCATACTCCAAGCGAGATAAATGTTCAGCATTTCATCCTCTATAAAACGAGCTATTATTTATAATTTATATTTCATATTATTAATCTTGCCTTGTTGATGTTTTAACTTCTATCGTGTGGTTAGACCTTAGTATGTTTTTTTTTTTTTATGTGTTTTGATTGTAATGAAGGGTAGTGGAGTAGATCAGTGGTAGGGCATTGAGCTTGCAATGCTAAAGGTCCCAGGTTCAAATCACGGCTCATGGCAGAAAAATTATTTATTGTGTTTCATTGGCCGTGGGGGGCGACCCTGGGACCTTTAGCATTGTAAGTTCAGTACCCTACCACTGAGCTATCCTACTAAAAAATAAACAAACTAAAAAGATACTAAGGTGTATGCTCTAGAACACACGATAGAAGTTAAAACATCAACAAGGCGAGATTAATAATATGAAATATAAAATATAAATAATAACTCATTATAAAGAGGATGAAATGCTGAACATTTCCCATAGGTGAACACTCCTGGGGCACACCCATCCTCTATAAAGTGGGTACCTTTAATTTGAAACATAATTAAGGAAAAAAACATGGCGTTTGTGCGTGAACTCAATCAAATCACCTCCTTGCACAACCGTAGACCAAGAACAATGCTTTCCTAAATAGTACTGAACCCAGGACACTTCATGGGTCATAGTGGTACAGGATTTTTTTTTAATGTTCACATATCTAGAAAAGGTGAAAAACATTGACTCTTTAGCTGATAATATTTAATTACTTGGTTTTCTTAAGGTTTCATGTTTTTGTCTTTGCCAGCATTTTTTTATATATCTCCCCTGTAGACCAAAATAGTTGTAAGTCATTAATTAGAACCATAGATCAAGCGATGATTTGGAGCACATTGCTGACCAAGCCGTGTTGATTATCGAGAACCAAGCGCGGGTTCTGCCACCTAAACAATTCACCTTCTGGATATTCAAGCTCTGCATATCATTTTTATTTTTATTTTTTTTTATTAAAGAAGTTTACAACTGTATTAAATAATTAATACAACAAGCAACATGACATGTACAACATGAAGAGAAACTACATATTGGTAGCACTGCAATTTTATTTCTATATTAGAAGGTCCCGAGGCCATCTTCTTTTCAGACGCCTCGGAGGGTTATCAGGAATAGAAGAGGAAGCAAGGTTGGAAACAAGAGGGTTCGGATGGTTCAGAAGTTTATTATGAAAGGAAAGGTATCTGGATTGAGCTAAATCGGAAACATATGGTACATTAAGGTCATTATGGATGATTTTATTTGTGACAAAGTAGAGAACATTATCTGCTTATTTAAAAATGTTTTCGAATTATAAAAAATATTTATATATTTAATGAATTTGTTATATAATCTGTTTGATAACATGAGCTGAACTGTAGTAAGCGGAACTAGGGCTGAAGGAGCAGCCTCCGCAACTGAAGATCCTTTCACCTTTCTATCCAACACTGACACGTAACGATGGCTAGGCTCACGATCCATCAAAGCGGTCTGGAATCGATTCGTTATTGAAAACAATTGAATTAAATTGGCCTTATCAGGCGAAAAGAATCGAAGCAGTGAAATTACAGAAGATGTAAGTTTTTTTGGAAACTAATGTAATAAAAGAGAAAATAAGTAAGGTTCATCATATTTCTAAGTACTGATGTAAAAAAAAATTATTTTTATTTGACTACATCATTAGCATTAACGGATCCAGGATTTAATTTTGGAGTTCAGCTCGAAAGATTTTTTTTGTAGGTAAAATTACGATAAGTACTTCGGAAGCAAGAAAGAAACTAAGCACCTATATGAAATGGTGTTTAAGTAATTCTTTAAGTCCTATTAAATGTAATTATACCAACAATAATACTTATAGGGATATTTTTTTTTCATAAAAGATGGTTATATTTTACCGTTTGGGGGAGAGGGGGGTGAGGGCTGCAGCCCGAATTCCCTGTGGAGTTCGGATTTCACTTATCAATTACTAAATATTTCGATTAGCGAACTAGTAATAGCGAGAGTTCCATAAAATGGTGAAAGAATATAACACTTTTGGCAGGTTTCGATCAATAGCTCCAACCATTATTCACCTAGAGTTTTCGGAATTTTACTTGACATATGAGCCTTTCAGTTGACAGAATGACTCACACCGATTTCAACCTTTTTTATTGTTAATTTTAGGGATATTTCTAGTGTGAAAATCTATACCTTTATTGATAGTTCTAAGCTTCAACGCTGCAATCACTGCTGTTCAACTGGTCAACGTACAGATATTATGAATTGTCCAACTAGAAATATCATTAAAATGACTTTACTCAAAAATGTTGAACTAACAATTAGTCATTCTGTCAACTGAAAGGCTCATATCAATATATCTCCGCTTCTGATTCATGTATTATAAAACATAACAAAAAATTAATTGAAAAATGTGTATAATATTTTTACAAAACAGTTTGCAATATAACTTGATATTATAAGGATTGCACTTCGTAATAAAGGATTATTTAATAAATAAACACCAAAAATACGTTTTTTTAAAGCTTGCGTTGACCAGAGAGCTTCGTCCACAACATAATTAAGAGAATTTTCATTCATGAAGTAAACGTATCAAAGCAAGTTTTTACAGATCACATGTAATTTAATCTTTTTTCGGTTCAGTTTTTTTACGCAATGCCTAATTTCGGAAGAACTTAAACGTCTGTTCTTCTTTTAACGTAAATCTTTTGCAATCGTGTTCTAGAAACAAGAAAAAAAATGCATTGTTGTAAATTATAATTAATTCTAAAAAAAAAAAAAAAAAAAAAAAAAATGGGAAGAAGACAATCTAGGATTTATTTCTTTTCGAATTTTGTCCCTTTTAGTTATAGAGCACATGCTATTTGATTTGTCTTCGGCACTTCGAAAAGGTATCATATGTTTCATCCCTCGACAAAATTTCCTCAGATTCTTTTTATATCAAACTATCAACTATACCGCATCCTTCCTACATCTAATGCCTTCAACAATTCGAACCCTTGGTCCTCTCACAGGGAAAACGAACTCGGGTTTCTTATTTCTATATCCCTTCCAAAGAACAGAAACCTTGGATCGTTCCATTCTTGCACGCTCCACTGCCTTCTGGAATTCCTTAACAACAAATATTCGCCATTCTTTTCCCCTTTCTTGACTTAAATACCTTCCTTACTCACATTCCAAAAAGGCATTCTCCAATCATGAAAATTTAATTTACGAGTGAAATGTTGATTAAAAGTGAATAATAGCTTTAATATATAAGTTTTAACCGTACAATTTCTCACGAAATATATTTTAATAACATTGAAATCCCAACCTCAGATGTAATTAGGTATTTAGATTTATACCTAGAAAAAAGACTAACTTGGAGGACTCGTATTAGACAAAAACGAATGGAATTAAACAGACGATACTATTTTTTATCTAGGTTACTTCTTGACAGACGTTCAAAATTATCATTAACTAACAAACTAATCCTCTAAAAACTTTTAATTAAATCAATTTGGATTTATGGAATAGAAGTGTGGGGCTCTGCCAACATATCTAGAATTAAAAAGATAAACTCTTTATAGTCCAAAATTTTACGAAGGATAGTTGATAGTTTTATGTCGCAAACATAAAGATAAAAACATACATATAGATTGAAACAACCCAATAATTTTAGACACTGCAAAAGAATACTACAATAACTTTCACCTAAGACAAAAAACCTTAACAGAACAAGAAACGCATACAGCTCTCCACGGCGATAACATAGGCATTGGCCAAGAGACCTACTGAACTGAACTATATCCTGAATATGTGATGGGACGCTGTGAAGCTGCCAAAAAATTGTTCTCATTGCAAAACAATTTGTTGATCGCAAATTTAATATGATCTTCAATTTTATGTTTATGTAATAATAAGTAATAAATATAATTTTTAACTTTGAGATTAGAAATTTTCTTGATATGATTTTATTTTCTGCTCTTTGAGTTCTACCAATGGGTAGTTTCTCTTCATGTTGTACATGTCATGTTACCAATGTCACATTTACTTGTTGCATTTTTCATGTAATACAGTTGTAAATTTCATTAAAATAAAAAAACATTTTGGCTGTTTTTTTACAGTAGAGAATGTATACTGATTTTATTAATTTAATTTTTGGTTACGAATGTTTTCTGTTTGTTTGTACATATGTGTTACTATTATTTGACCTAGTCCTAGATAAAAATAAGATTTTAATAAAATAAATGATCACTCTTGAAAGCCGGCAAGAAATTAAACTGAAATTATACAGGGTATATTTAATTGGAAGCTGTAAAGAAGAGTAATATGAATATAAGAGACAAATACCTATATTTTAAAGATTCGATTCATTAATTGATACATTGAAGTAAACGTATTTAAATCACGGTGCTTTTAGTTGCGTTTTTTCTTCCTAGAGTGTCGTTACTGCAGATTCTTTTAATTGGTGAGCTAGATTGAGCTGCCGTTGGCAGATTGGGATTAGGGGAGCCAACCAAGGACGATTCATTAAACACAGTTAGTGAGGGCACATGGTCTGTCTGTACCACCATCGTGAGCATGCGGGCCTCACAATGGCTATCCTTTTAGGTCTTCAGGAGAACTTGAAGGGCTCACTCATATGATACATGTTTGTAGTTATAACTTCTAAGGGCAACCACGTCTAAAGAACCTTTTTATTTTATTTTTATAACATTCAACTAGATAGTACTATGATCAGAATATTTAATGACCCTTCAAAAATCGCCAGTTACCCTTTAATACATCAGCAGATTCTCATGTATAGAAAGATTGTATGAATAAGTTGTCACTTATTAACGATAACTAGTATTTTTTTTGACATATTATTATGGAACATGCTTGAACTGATGTCACAAATGAGAGAATACATTGAAATCGGTTGGACATATTGCGACATCTATAAATGGGAAAACGATGTATAAGGAGGGAAGACTTAATAATACATGTAACCCCCATTGCACAACTAACCACAGAGATGTATTCAGTACGTATAGATCCGGGAAATCCTTAAAAATAACTTCTTTTTTTTTTTAAACTTTTATTATGATATTTACAACTGTATTAGTATGAATACATCAAGTAAATGTGTACAGAGGAATATTATCACATGAAACACGCTTGTTGAGAAACTACCCATTGGTAGCACTCTAAAAATGAACTTAAATTGAAGTTTTATGAGTTCTCTGGGAAATGAATTTCTTTCGCATTTCCCAGAGGACTAACAACTTCACTAATTGAAATTTGAAGCTAAAAATTTAATTTTGTTTTCAAGTGTACACTCGCATAGTGTAATAATCCAATTGACATTATGCAAAGTAAGTTCCTTTCTGTATTCATAATGTTATTTTTCCCTGCATACGGTGAGCTGTATTTTTATTTGTGTATCTATTACTTGAATCCTTTAATGAAATAAGATCAAGCTCAACTTAGCATTACTTATTCGTTGATTTACATTAGTTAAAATATGTAATTTACTGTATGATTTTTAATATTTATACTGAATAATGATACAAATATATTTTATTCAATCATAAAATAATTGTTTTTATATTTTTAATTTCCTTTTATAAATATATTGCTTTTTTGGTTTTTTTTTTCTTGTCTTCTAAATATGAGTGATTTTATTCACTAACATAAAATGTTAAATGTATTTTTAAGATATAATTTATTATGTATAATATCTTATAAAATTATTGTACTATACAGAAAATTCATATGGAATCATTTAATAAGTAATTTTCAACTAATAAAAGTATCAATTTTATTAATTTAGTGATAATACTACAAAAACATTGATGGCAAACTAACTAGGCATAGGATCAAAAAACCTATTCCATTCTATTTGTAAGAAGACTGAAATGTTTCATTTACTAGAAATTCAGTCCACGAGAAGTCTCTAACCAACATCTGTTTCTCATTCAGGCAAACAGGAACAGAAGTCTATAGTAGAGTTGTTTTCTTCTTTTTTTCTATTTTTTTTTTTTTTTTGCAATATGAGTCAGTAGATATTAACAGAAATCCATACACCATTTTCCAGAACCAACAGTATCCTAGCCATTTGAACTTTAAAATCAAGAAAAAATATTAATTTATTTGTATACCTTTCCAATGGAGAAAACTGACTTAAAAAAAAACAAAACAAAAAAAAACATAGTTCGCGTCACTTAAGTATTTCTACAAAATTTTAAAGACCATTTTTATAAACTTTTTATACTTTCATTCATATAAATATGTATTATATAGTAAGGAAATATGTATCAATCGTGAAAATTTTCGAATCTGAGCTTTGAACGGAAATTCAAGATTTAAGGTCTCCTGAGTCCAAATAACCAAGTCCCACAAAATGGTCGGTGTCTGTGTGTGTAAACAGTCTAGCCTAAAAACGAAATTTTGTACACAACTGAAATAGCGTATTTATGGGTACATGTTTTGGATTTCACAGCAACTTTTTCGTCAAAATCGGCTAACCAGAAGTGCCACCTTAAATAATCGATTTGACACATTTTAATAATTTTCTGGAATCCGGCTCCAGAGATTTTGATTAAATTCATCACATAAGTGTAAAATTGTGTGTTTTTTTATATAATGTGGGTCTTATTCTCTTTGATGTTCTATAACAGAGTTTAAATGCATACTTTTCAAATTTCCTCTAAAGTACCTTTTTATATTTGAAATAATTAAGCATTTCACATAATAATATTCAATATTTATAAACATTCGTTATATATGTTTCCGATAAAACCCGGAATTTTTCCAAAAGATCTATTTTTCCGCACAACCATTAGTATTGTTTGGAACTATACATAGAATTACATATAGTCGTAAAATGAAATGGAAAGTGGTACAAACGTATAAATTTAATTGATTCGATGGACGGGAGAAAAATATGGCAATTAATTGTTTTAAATGAATTTATACCGTCAGTTTTACTTTAACTTCACTAAATTAAATTGTGTGATGAGCGCAATTGATTACTATGTTAAAAATATTCAATGTTTTTGCATTGTTTAAAATAAAACCATTTATTATTTCAGAGAAAACGGATCTTAAAAAAAATATTGAACATTATTTAAAAAAAAAATTGTTTGTATGTTTCTGTTATAAATATATTTGCTTTTAACATATTTATTATTGGAACTGTTTTTATTTTTCATCTTCTTTTTTTTTTTTTTTGAATTATTTCCTTACTTCTTAGTATCACAGGTAGCAGTATTTATTAATATTTTCGTCATTATTCAGTTTAGTATAACTTCTATATTTTATATTCATGAATTAAATTTTAGTTTAGTCATATTATTCCATGTAAAAATCAACTTTAATTATTGATTCTCATATTTCAATAAATCAGGTATTATTTTATTTTTTTAGACCTGAAGGAGGCCTCTAACGCTAAAACTTCAACACTCAGGATAGAATAAAAAAATACTCATGTATGTCATTAACAGTCATCTATATATATATATATATATATATATATATATATATATATATATATATATATATTCAAAAATACATAAAATAACGTCAAGTAATAAATGGCCTAGCGATACGGTATTAAATATAAAGCACTGATTTAACAGTTCACAAAAGTTATTTTCAACATAATAGGAGTAGAATGAAATAATTGAAGATAAAAAAAATAAATGAGAAGGTTTCAGTTTTAAAAATGAGCCATTGATTGAATTCGTTAACTTCACGGTATTTTCTAAGAGTTCGTGAGCTTAGAATAAATCGTCAATTTCATGCTAAATTTAGAAAATTTACAATGGAATATGACAGGTGATTTTCACAAAGTTAAAACTTCACAAAGGTAAAACTTAAAGATCCACTAGCTAGCTAAAAATGTTTATTAAATATTTATTTATTTAAATGTCTGAATGGAAGACAATGCATGAATTTACTAACAGAACATTTCTAAACCTAAAATAATAATTAAACATATATTTCACGTTTTCTGTGATGTTATGGGCAACTGAGCAAAATTTTAAATCATTGCATATTATTTCTAAGATGCGTTTTTATTTTATTTTCATTTATTCGTTAAGTCTAATTATTGAGCCGACATTAATAGATTTCATTCTTCTTCAGAGGTGAAAAATATGAACTTCTTCGAGAAAAAGTATACAATGTATGGACAACTATTTCTATTAAAATATGAAAGGTGTTTAAATTCCCTATAAATTGAAAAAAAAAATTGCGAAACCGGGGAGTTATTAGCTACGATATAGCCATGTAAAATTTGCATACATGTTTTGGTTTATAATTTTGAATAATAAACCATTGAAATCGATCAAGTAAAAGAATTAGCATTTGTTCACTTAGGAAAAATAATATGCTAAATATTATTTGTATGGGCCAACTAGTAAGTAATATAATATATTATAAAATTTGTCATTATTTTTAAAAATATACCTAGACAATCTTAGCTCGATACTATTTTTGAAAAAGTTACGTACAGAAATAAAATGGGAATAGTATGATTCAAAGACATTCAAAAAGCTATTTTTGACTTTTACACAGCATTGAAACTCTGAACAGAACGCGTTTTTCGAAAGAACTTGCATTAAAATTCGTTGAATAATTAATAATCTTAGCTTATACAACTTTTTTTCCAAACTTCATGAAAACCTTTAAATGTCAAAAACGTTTAATTGTATGAGATATAAACTTACTTTTCAGCTTTTACTTTTGAAGGGTTTTGAAGACTGAGGTTAGGTGTCAAGATCCTCAGGACAATTGTAGAAGTAATGTAATGATTTCGACAAAAAAAAAAAAAGTTCGTCAAAAAAGAAACGAAGTATTCTAGGATATGACGCCACAAGGAATGTTTGATAACAATGTGTTATGTCATTTTTAATTTCTAATTGTTATTTCCATCAATGGAGGTCGCTAATATTGCATCCGAGATAATAGCTAAGATTGAGGTATAGGAAAACTAGCAATAATACCATGATTTTAATCCAGCCAGGATAAAATGTCAATTACCATATCGGCTAAAGAAAAATAAATAAAAAACACGACAATAATATTAAAAATAAAATAAAATTTATTAAATTGTTTTTTGTTTTTTTTTATGATATTTACAACTGTATTCAGAAAAAAAATACATTCAGTAAATGTGATAACAGAAAATAATAACATGAAAACACTTGTTGAGAAACTACCCACTGGTAGCACTCTAATAATATGTTTACATTAGGAGATCTCGAGGCTATCTTCTTTTCAGACGCCTCGGAGGGTTATCAAGGATCGAATAGGAAGCAAGGTTAGAAACGAGAGGGTTTGGATGGCTCTGAAGTTTAAAATTGCGTTAAAATATAAATAAATTTCCCTATATTTATAATAAATACGGCTAAAAAGATTGAATAAGCAGATAACTTACATTCAAGAACTAGAATGCTACAGCGACTGGACTATCTGTAAATAAAAAAAAATAAAATATTAATAAATTGTGGTACAATATAAAAAAAAAGGAGTAACAATAGCAAAGATTATATACTAGATCCTGAAATAAGTTCTTTATTTTTTATCTTTATTACTTGTATGTTTTAAATTTACGAAAGATATTACAGAGGCAAATTTTAAATAAATTATATTATAACTTATAAATAATGGAAGTGTAATTTTTTCTTTCCTAAAAGAGTAATTAATTGTGTTTTGGAGGGTTCCAATTTTTGTCGTAAACCAAAAAAATTGTCAAATGAATGTATTTAGAACTATTCAATAGGATTTATTTTTAAAAAGTGGATATTGAGATCACTATAAGTTTTCACGAAAATAAATATTAAATAATGAATAATATTCAATTTTGAAATTTTTTTTTTTTGTTTATTTAATGAAATTTACAACTATATACAAATACAACTAGTAAATATGCGCAAATTATAAATAATGGCATATACAGGCTTGAAGAGATACTACCCAGTGGTAGCACTCTCTAAATAATTTTAAGTAAGAAGATCACGAGGCCATCTTCTTTTCAGACGCCTAGGAGGATTATCAGGGATCGAGGAAGAAGTAAAAGTGGAAACAAGCGGATTTGGATGGGACTGAAGTTTATCATCAAAGGATAGATATCTGGCTCCAGCTAAATCAGCGACATATGGTACATTAAGGTCTTTATGAATGGTTTTATTTGTGACAGAGTATCGAGCATTAAGGATTTTACGGAGGATTTTCGATTGTAAGGATTGGATACGATGACAATTCGATGGTTTGGTGGAGCCCCAAAGCTCAACTCCGTATGTCCATATAGGTCTTATTATAGTTATGTAGATAAGTCTTTTGTAATTAATTGAAAGTTTGGAAATTTTGAAATTTAGAGATAAAAATTCAATTCTCCTAGGCACATTTCTTTAAATCGTATTAGTGCAAAAAAAAAAAATATATATATATATCCATCAAAACAAAATACTCTCCCTAGTGTGTCAGTAAACATACAATACATGTAGACTTACATAAATCTACATTGAAATATAATAGCAGTAATTCAAATTAACGATTTAATTAAAATATTTCATAATTTAGAATATTCACTGTTTATTCGAAAACCGGACGGTTGCATGCCGAACACGTTTAAACAGCAGCACCTCGTAGTTCTGGAATCATAAGCGGTGCCGGTTCAAACCAGCTTGAAGAATCCACATAATTCATCGACCTTCTCATTTTCGTGTATGTTGATAACCTGTCCTCCCTGATCTAGATGGAGCACATAAAGGCGTTAGGACAAAAAATTCACAAAGAAATTGATAAATAACTTAACTTATTATGATGCCCGAACAAGATGTGCAAGGATTAATCATTAACATGTCAGCTGCGTTTACGGTCTTCGGCGTCCACCATATAGCTTTATATCAGATAAAATGATTATTTACGTTTGTATCTATCTTTACGTCTACCCGACTCCTATTCAAATATTTTTAAAAATGACCATTTTAGAGGCTTCGTAAGACAGACAAAATTCGAAACAAGCCCAGCCGAAGTCGAGACGAATATTAGAACACTGGGACCGTAACCGCAACTAACGTGTTGAAAATTCCGAAAGAAAAAATATAATATATATATATATACCTAATTGTTAAACAGACAGAAATATTAGAACATTAATTCAAACGTATGTGATCCAAACTGATTAATATATAAACCGTTAATTTCAGAAATTAGTTTTACAGCATCCGATAACTTGGATAGGATTAAATCATTTTCATCTATCAGGTAATTACGATATGATAATTACTCAAAATTTTCTAAAGCAAAACCTTATCACCTATATAACATGACGAAACCTGGAAATTTTTATCTTCATGTGAAGCAATGAATCAGTTATTGTTAAAGAAGCCATTATTTGTCGGTTAAATGATTCCTAATGAGTGTACCATTACTATCTGACGGAACAAGCCAATCATTTAAAGAATAAAATTCGTGATAAATTTCCGGAAAAGACAAAGGAGAACTCATCAGCTGAGTCTTACAAAAGTAACCGGAAGAGGCCTCAATGGAATAGTTGCAGGTGACTCATTTGAGAAATTTACAAGTGTTCCTTACTCAACTTCCCAGAATCAGCGAACGGCCTCGAAACTAAGATTGGATCTGAGAAACCACACGGTAGTAGTATGGAAATCGCTCCTAGTCAAATGTAAAATATATTTTACAATGAATAATATACCTAGTTCTTAGTTGATAGTTTATATACAATAGTTCAATTTAATTCAATGCCTTTAATTTGATACATTACATTCATTAATTAAGCTCTAATTAAATAAGTCACCAAAGCAGAACAGATCCGCTACTAGGACTTCATCTTGATAAGCGCCTTTTAAGGAATTCTTATAAAAGATAAAAACATTTATTTGAGAAACAATCTAAACTTCTAATTCAATAAACCAAGTCTATTTGTAAAAAAACAGAGTTGAGATTTAAGGATCTAAAATACTATCGAGTTCCCAACCCTAATGCTTACGATTAAAAGTATCCTTCTAGTTCCTTATTATGTCGCAATTATAAACCTCCGAGGAGTCTGAAAAGGTGTTGTCGATAGAACTTTCTTATGTAAAACAACTAAAGATACAAATGAATTATTGAAGGAAGTTAGTCGACTGTTCCACATATCGTAGATGATAAATAGTCAGAACCCAGTCATTTTTAAGGTATTTACTAGTGCTGACGTTTCAACGCTAAACATGTTGGTCATAATGGGGGCGTGTTTCGAGTCCTGTGTCCTTAACTATTCATCATCTATAAAGATATTAATATTTCCCTTGTTATGTCTAATAGTACAAGAAAATATATAAAGTCTACACAGCTGTACATTTAATAATATCCCGTAAAAATACAAGAAAAATAAAGATAGAATAAATATTATAAAAATAAGGATGGGAATAATTACATTAAGAAAGAATTTTAAAAATAGTTTTTCATTGATTGATTAAATCCTAAACATTTCATAGCATTCAATCTTGTAGCTAAGCACATATTTAAATGTCCAAAGTTAATGACTAAAAACATAAGAATACAATTCAAATATGTAAAAAAGAGGATACTTTTTGAATGTGTTTAATTCAAGTCATCCCAACTCGAACATCGAACCAGTGAAATGTTTTAAATAACTGCTGTCGTAAGGAATTACGAATTAGACTGATTCCTATGTCATGTTCTGTTTGCGAAGCTATTTATAAGAAAGATATAGAAAAAAATCTGCAATATTTTAGAAAGTTATTTTTGCATTTAAGACATTTAGTGCATAAGGTGTGCAAGACAGCATTACATTGAAAAACCAGGTCAAACGATGCTGAAAATAAGACAAAACCATTGCCAAAGCCTTTCACTGTATCAGTTGTACACAATATTTGTTACAATGTGGTCATATGTTTATGCATGAGTAGAGCACGTTAATATTTTTAGTTGTTTTTGATAAAATCAACTGGACGGTCAACAATCAAAAATATATACTGGAAAATCAACTACAAATTCCTTATAATTTTGGAGAGAAATTAACAAAAAAAAGAAAAGAATTGGTTAAGATGATCTTCTGAGATACATATTTTAATAAAATAGAAACATATAACTACTCACATAATAAATTACTTTTCTACGATACTATTACAAATTTATAAATAGAAGACCTCCATAACACTATGTTTTTTTTTTTTCTTATTTGATTGTATCATATTTTCAATAAAACATTTTATTAATACTCTGAATGATACAAACATATTTATCTATTTTCTAAATGACATTTCATTTAATTTTTTTTGCTATTTTTAATATTTTCCAGTCAACCCTTCATGATATAATTAAATTCAATCAATAAAAAAAAAGTGAAACTAAAAACATTATAAATTTCATATTTTTTTCATAATAGAAACAATCATAAATAATAATAGAAATAAGTCCAATTATAACAGAACAACTGAACAATAGCAAAAATACTATTTCCTTTTTCTTTATGACGATGAACAGTTCGTGATCAAAAAGTTTGCTTAAAAGAACAGATTTTTGATCATGTTTTTCCTGGCTGGTTCTTCTTTTGTCAAAAATCAAGAAAAAAAATCCATTTATTTTCATCTTGCATCCTTACTTCCGAAGGAGTGTACTATATTATTATACTTAATGAACTATTTTTTAAATGTTTATATTTTAAGCGTATTGCCTATACGATGACTATTGTAAATTTATTATTATAGCTAATATTGGTAAGGAAGGTCGCTGAGCAAATTCTGCACCTGGATGCAATTTCTACGTTCCCGTTTCTGTGAGAACACAACAGGTAGTCATTCAAGGTCTTATCGTAGCTGAGGTAATCTGAGCGAGGGGGAAAAGTAGCTATTATCAATTTTACCTGGCTCCTGGACCCGTAGTACAGAAAGCAATTTCATAAAAATCAGCAAACATAGAGTTTGTAAAGAGAATTAAGCACTTAATATGGCAAAAAAACAACAACAAAAAACATTTTTTTAGATGTTTTCTAAACTAATGAAAAATTTTTTTTATGTTATCTCATAGAAAATTTAATTCTGAGATGAAAATTGTTATTACTTTTTGCGAAAACCCCTTCTGAAGAAAGCTATGAGGAAAAATAACTTACAAAAACGCACAATTTTACGATTTTAAAATCACAATACTTATTAAAGGGGAGAGGGAGGCGGAAGGATTATATAATGTGACTAGAACCTAGCCAAATTAGATGAGTTTTGTTTATTGTTTCATGCTTAACATAAGTTAAGTGAATAAATGACATAAGTTACATTCTATAACCCGCACTCCCCTTAAAAAGTATTGTGATTTTAAAATCTTAAATTTGCAGGGTTTTTTTTTTATAGTTATTTTCCATCATAGCTTTCTTCAAAAAGGGTTTTCGCATAAAAGTAGTAGAATTTTTTCTTCTCAGAAAATTTTCTATGAGATGGCATAAAAAACAATTTGAAATTTTTATTAGTTTGGAAAATACCTAAACAATTTGATTTCCTTTTTTTTCCCTATAAGGTACTTAAATCCTCTTTACAAACTCCAATGTTAAAGTCCATGGGATGAAGGAAATATAAGAATTTTGCCTTGAAGAACAAAAGGCCGACTAGTTTTGATCACTGTGCGTCCCCACGCAGGAATAGAACCCGCACGGCAGTGGTCTAAGCAATCGAGTTATGTTTGTACTTATTTATTTTTAATTTATTGCCATTAATTATTGTTATTAAATCCCACAAAAGAGATTCGAACTCAATATATAAACTTTTTTGCAGGCGCATTAACTCCAACACCGCGTAATGGAAAATTGGTTCCCTTAATAAATACAAACATGTACATGGTGTTATTTATATCTAGAGTACAAATATTAATAATGAAAAAAAAAGATAAAATAATATAATAATGAAGCTAAGAAGCCATCACCCATTAAGCCACCAGAGCGGGAGGTAATCGATGGTATAAGAGATACCAGCTCGAACACTTTATTTTGTACTCACAAGGTTCAGGGCACCGATCAATCCATGCCTGAAGCCCCTTCCAGCGCCTTAAAAATGGAAAAAAACGCGGAATCCCTTTTTACGAATGTTCCACTAAATGAAATATATAGAATACTGGAAAAACGGTGGGATGAAATAGAACCGTACACAGAAATAAAAGATAAAAACGTTTTTATGGAAGGAATCAAATTAATTTGCGAAAATGGCTATTTCTCCTATAATAATAATTATTACAAAATGAAAAATGGTCTACCGATGGGCGGATGTATGTCAATCAATCTTTCGGGCATATATCTGAACAATCTAATAGATAATGCTATAATTAAATGGGGAAAAAAACCGAAGCTTATTATAAAATACGTTGACGATATACTTGCAATAATAAATAAAAATGAATCTGTTAATTTTCTGGATAAACTAAATTATATATCAGATAAACTAAAATTCACAATGGAATTGGAGAATAACAACAAAATAAGATATCTTGATATGTATATTCACAGAAATGAAAGCGGCGATCTTAGCACGGCATGGTGCAAAAAAACAATAACTAGTGATAGAATCCTAAACTGGCACAGTAACCACAAGAAACATATAATAATTAACACAGCTAAAAATTTAATAAATAAGGCAAAATTAATAACAGATCAAAACCATATAAAAGAAATCAAAGCACAAATATATCAAATTCTATTAGAAAATTGGTACCCCATTCGATTAATTAATAAATTATGGTATGAAAATAAAAAGTTAATTATAAATGACAATAGTAACAAACAGATTATTGACATTAGCAATGATAGGAGTGAGAAAGTGAAGCAAAATATTAAAATTAATAAAGAACCGAATTTAATAACAAATTATTTTAAAACTGAAAATGCAGTAAAACAAAAACCTTCCATGAACGATATACATGACATTAAGACACAAATTGAAAAATGTAATGGGAACAAACAACAACCTAAAAAATATTTTAGCGTCTCATATATTAGAAACTTAACTGATAAAATTGAAAGAACATTTAAACAATACGATGTAAATGAAATTAAATTTGCAAGCAAACCAATTAATAAATTAGATACAATTTATTCGAAAACTAAAGATAAAGTACCTATCGATAAATTAACGAATATTATTTATAAAATAAATTGTAAGAATTGCGACAACAAAGCATATTTTGGACAAACATCCCAATGGTTTGAAAAAAGGCTTAAACAGCATAAACAAAATTGTAATTCAAAAAACACAAAAATTAAATTAGCTACTGGACTCTCACAACATAATATGCAAACTAAACATGAGTTTGATTTCAAAAATGCCAAAATCCTACATAATGAAAGAAATACGAATAAACGTAGAATTAAAGAATCAATATACATAACTAAAAACTTAAAAAACTCAGTAAATAATCATACAGACGTGGATAATATGAATACTTTTTATGCTAGTTCTATTGAAAAAATCAAAATTTGAAATAAATCAACTAATATTACTTAAAATAGATCCACATGTAATATTGAGTAACAGCATTATATATGTTCATAATAAATAGTCTTCCCCTACTCCTATAAGAATAACCAGTCACTGAATAGAAATGAGATGGATGACATGTGGGTGACTCAGAAACATGGTAAATTTAACTTATTTTGAATCATGTAATAGTAAAGATGAGTAATAATAATGTGGTTAAATAATTAAAGGTGAACATGACAATAATAATGAATTTTATTATATTGTAGACGCTTGCAATTCGCATAAGCGAATATGACAGGTACATGATGGGTATTTTAGGTACATAATAAGTATCTTTATAATTTGAAATATGTTAAAATTTAATATATGATTGTAAATGAAAAAATTTTTTTAGACTTGAAAATGGCTCGACGAGCCGAAACGTCGTCATTTTGATGAGTAGTCATAATTTGTTGTTCATAGGAGCATATTTGTTCACGAGAGTGACTTTAGCCACGGGAGGATCTACGGGGGGGAGGGAGCTTTCGGCCTGAAGCCTCCCCAAATGGGAAAATATAACCATATTTCATCGAAAAAAATATTAAAAAATTATCTCTCAAAGTACTATTGTTCGTGTGATTACATTTAAAAGGGCTTTAGGAATCACTTAAATACCATTTCATATAGGTAGTTAGTTTCTTTCTTTTTTTCCGAAGTAATTATCGTTATTATTATGAAAAAAAAAAAAAGCTTTAGGGCTGAAGCCACCCCAAAATTAAATCCTGGATCCGCTAGTGACTTGAGCTAAATATTTAACCAACTAAAGTATGAACCCTTTTAAAATTATAATTATATATTTCAGCTACTAAACGTGAGCAAATGTTGAGAAAAAAAATATCCTTCAAAATATTTTTATTTTTTACTGTCCTTCAAGGACCTCTTTAACATTATTCATTTTCGTCCATAATAATTACTGTTATTATGGAGGAAAAAAAAACTGATTTCCCTCCAAAAATAAATTACGTATCCGCTACTAGTTTAGGAAAAACAAGCAAATGGTTGAATAAATAATTAATTTAAAGTTTTTTTTTAAAGTTATGTCCATAAACCTCTGGTCTCTCATTACCAACAGGAAAGTAAAAATCTATTGAAAATGTTTGTAATAATGATTATTGTAAATTGCTGCTTTGTCAACAGTTCTCTTAGTAATATGTTACTAATAATACATGACAGCAAAAGTAAAACATTGATTTTAATACCCAACTGTGACAATCTACTGACTGAAGTCCTTTTTGACCTTGAGTCAGGGACGAAAAAGCGGTATTATTTTAAGCAAATTTTCATTGTGTCAGGCTGAGAGAGAGAGAGAGAAACACTTTATTTTTCATAAAAATATAAAATATAAAGGAAGAAGATGGTCCGAGGTTGCGGTCATAAAAAGGCTAAATAGTGGTAAAACTATTTTATTGAAAGGCAACGTTTCGACCCGACTTTGCAGGTCTTCATCAGGGAGGTGTGTTCCTCGAAACGTTGCCTTTCAATAAAATACTTTTACCACTATTTAGCCTATTTATGACCGCCACCCCGGACCATCTCCTTCCTTTATAATGCAACGGTCAACTATTAAATATTCAATAAAATATAAAAGATTGCTGCCCAATTATATTGGGTTGCTATATAAACAGCATCGTCCGAGGGGTAGACTGAAGCGAAGGTGGGAAGATTGCATTAAAGCTGATCTGAAGGAACTGGGTTTGGACGGCGAACGGTGGAGGGAGGTATGTAACAAGCGATTGGTGGTGTCGGCATCGAACCTTCGGGTTCGCTAAGCCTTATTATTATTTATTATTATTATTATTATATAAACAGCATACTCTTCAATCCTTAGGACAATAAATGAACTTATACATAAATATACAGAAGTATTAGTTTATATTAGTAAAATAGATATGGAGAACTCAAAAAAAAAAAAAAAAAAAACATGAAAAAAAATATATATATATATGTATATATAAACTTTTTTTTCCCCTTCATTTCATTGTTCATGCTTTTTTTTTTTTTTTTAACATTTAACATTCCCTTTCTCTCACTTCTCTCTCTTTATAAACAAAGTAAGTAGTCCTTTTAGGTATTACAAAGATGCTCGTCTGCCGAGTTTTCTCTTGGTAGCGTTAAGATACAACTTTGAATAATACGCCATTACAAATAGGATGAAATGATGAACAATCCCTCACTTACAGTATACAAATCCTATAAGATTGAAAATTTGCTCAAAATAATACGGCTTTTTCGGTCCTGGCTCCAGATCCACTTGAATAATCAGTGAAGAGATCCTAAAAAAATGTCTGTTATAAACTGATTCAAAATATATTTTAGAATTGAGGTAAAAGAATTGGATTTGGAACCAGGCATCCGTCGAGAAAGTTGAAAGACAGTCCCCGGTTTATGGCACCGTCCCTGTCGATCATAAACTTTTTTCTTTCTCCCCAACAACGGGATCTAAAAAAAGAACAAGGTGGCAGGTAGGTGCTTCGGAGCTTCAAACAAGCACAAGCTAAAATATTTCCTAGGAATCTAAGAAGCTTCAGAGAAAAATGTGAAAAATATACTGCAAATTTCCATTTTGTAAATTTTACATAATTTACTGTGACAAAATTTCACAAAAGCTAAATCATAAAGTTATAAAAATATTCCAAGAACATATAAATGTATTCTTATTAAGTTATAAACATATTCTAATAACAGGAGACAAACACATATTCGATCAAAAATATTTTTATTCGACAAAATCAATGAGGAATGTGAGCGGTGTGTCCTCCAAGTGCTCGAACAACAGACGAGTTCGTTACTCCCATTGTTATACATATGAGTACTCCAATATATTCCATACTGTAGCCTTCCGCCGACCAGACTTCCATACTAATGAAAAACATTGAACATTCCTTTGAAGACAAAAAAGCATTCGATGACTACTCGTTTGGCGGTTGAGAACATAATAGTAGAGGATATGATCCTACTCAGAAAAGAATATAACGGAACCTATTCACTAGGTACAGTTGAAAAATTCAAGCGAGAAAATCTTTGAAACAATGAAGATTATTTGTATAAGGCCTGGCTTCTTCAAAAACAAGAAAGGAAAGCAATTGTATTTCCAATTGAAAGCTTATGTTTCTAACTGATACATTTATCTTTGAATTGAAAAGTTCTTTTGAATTAGATTAAGCCGTCAAATCTCCGATGTGTAACGTGGGCTCAGGTAAAGTCGGCTGGAGTCAATTAATTGATGTGTTTTTGCATGTGGATTAAAATATCTCAAAAACTAAAAATCGGACTTCCATACTGTTAACAAGAAAACTGTTAATAATTTCATCCTCTTTGTAATGAGCTATTACTAAAAATTTTGTCTTAACGTGACACCGTGTAAGAGAGACGAAAAGGAAGAAATAGTATCGAAAACCAAATCCAGGAGTTTTATGGAAGATAGTGATTAAAATATCTCAGAAACTAAAAACCGGACTTGAATACCGTGAGCGAGGAAAATGTTTAGCATTTCATCGTCTTTATAATGAACTATCATTTATAATTTATAATTCATATTATCTATCTAGTCTTGTTGATGTTTTCACTCCTATTGCGTGGCCCCAGTTTCTTTTCTAAGCGAGGAATAAATATTATAATAAATGTTTCACTGTTATAGGTAATAGTTCAACTCACACCTATACTGACTATTTCGCCTTCAACTGTGTTGAAAAGAAGCCTTGCAAGAAGATGAATTCAGAGCCGGAACTAGAAAGAGAAAAAGATGGCACTTGCCCTGGTCGACAGAATTTAGAGGACGGTAAATTTTGAGGGGAAAGAAAGAGACGTGAATGAAGAGGTACCAAAATGCACATTGCATCTCCTGTCAAAAATCATATAATTTTATTAAAACATCGTCATCGTTAGGACTTCACCTTGATAAAACCGGATATTCAAAGAAAAAAAAAATGTCCTGTTATGTGCCTTCAGAAGTTCTCCATTCCGACCACTTTGAGGTGGCAGACAAAAAAAAAAAATATTTATAAAGTGGATAGAATATAAAAATTCATTGATTTTTTTTTTTCAAAATAGGACAACGTTTTACCACAAATGACTTCTTGGAATTTCCCTACTGGTATCTGAGTCATCATCCTACACATTTTAGTAATTATAAATTAATATTAATTTCTAACTTTTTACAATCTCAAAATAATCTATGTCACAAAGAAGAAAAAAAACAGTATGCACGGTAAATCAGTATTTTTATCAGTTAAATAAGAAAATACGCATGTACCTCATATGCTTTACTAAGATTACAAATTAATACAATAACCCAATACAATCAAACCTAATGTATAGTGTTGCCCAAATGCGAGACCGAGACTCGATCTCGGTCTTGTAAACGCAGTCTTGATCGTGGTCTTGGTCTTGCGCAAGAGTCTCGCAACAGCCTTGCAGTTACATATTAGCTTATTACTATAGAGATATTACTGTAACTTTTTAAATAGGAGAAACGTAACTAAGCCCGAATGAAAAATTAGAGGATTTAAATGTAAAAGTATATTGGTTATACCAATTATTAACATATAGTAACTAAGATTGTCAAGTATTAGTAACTATTTTGCCTTAATTTTTATTTAAAAAATCGATTTTTTTTTTACCATTTCTGGTCTTGGTCTTGCAACAGTTAGGCGGCCTTGGTCTTGGTCTTGCAAAGTGCAAGACCAAGACCGATTTTGAGCAACACTACTAATGTAGCTCCAAGTTAAAAATTAATATAACCTCCCATTGCCATATGTTTAATGCAAGTAGTAACATATAAAGCATATTTTCTTAACAATTATATTAAATTTTATGTAATTATAAAATGAAAATTGATGAAATTGATACCATTTGAATTTAATTCTCCAGATTGCCTCCAACTTTGAGCCAAATCGATTAAGCCGTTTTGAAATATGAGCGTAGAGAGTGAAAAAGATTCATTCATTATTGAAAAAGAGTGTGAATTTAGTTAAAAATAAATCTGAATCACTTAGCTAATCCCTCCCAAATTTGCCTCCAATTTCGAGACAATTCGAAGGAGCCATTTTATATATGTAGGCGTATTAATGTAATTAATATCGGATTAACGATAGTAAGTGATACAGCCTTCATATGGATTTGAATACTGACAGACACGGAACCAAATTTTTTCCTCCATATCCAAATTTGAGAAGTTGAGTAAATTTCTACTTCTGAGCATATTTGTTTACCACTTACAAGAATACAAAGATTCCCTACCTTCAGTAGTTAATAAGAAAAAATTATTTTTAACAAATTATAAAATTTATAAAAACAAATTTATTTATATATTAAAAAAAAAAATAAACATGATCATTGTTCGGAAGGCAGGACGTTGTGATGGAAGTTGTGATAGAATATTTGTAACCACATCCTTTTTCGGGATATCATCCGACCCACGGCGGCCTAGATTAAAGAGATATCCTATATTATAGCGATGAGATCTTTATCATACATATTGCATGCTAAAACATTTTATATTTCTCATCGTGTTAATCTACGGGGAAAGGGCTGAATCGAAAGCAGAGTTATAACTACAGGTAATTAGCGTTGAGATTTTAATTGAAAAGGGAGTTTGCCGAAGTCGTAAATCGCGATCTAAACGAAGATTATACTGTCAACACTTTGTCAATCTTCGGCTATTTAGCCCAGTAATCTTGTCATGAAAAGGGAGATTTTTTTCATGAAGGAGCCCGTTTTCGACAAAAAACATTCAATAAATTTTTAAACTAGATTAAATATGCTAAATTTAACACCAAAACCTGCTCAGTAAATTTAATAGTTTACGAGATACAGATTTTCAAATTTTAGAAAATTCAGATTTTCTATTTAAATTATTTTCCATGTTTGATCATATTCAATTGTCTTTTATCTTCAATAACCTGTCTGATATGAGTACGTGAAGTAAATTTTTATTCATTTCAACTGACCCAAGTCATTTATTGCGTTCGATCTTTTTATTAGGCGCGAAAAGTAGCCCGAAACTGATATTAAGTATTTAAGGTCTGTATATGGGTTAGATGTGACAGCAACTTTTTCGTTAAAATCGGCTAATCGGAAGTGCCACGCTGAAATACATTTTTACAATTTTTTCGAAAACGGCTCTAACGATTTTGATTAAACTCGGTGTATCATTGTATAATTAAGTGATCTTTAATATCGTTTAGGTTTTATCCCCGTTGATGTCACTTTACAGGGCTTAAATGCCCAATGGTCTTATGCATCTTCCTCTAAAGTACCTTTAATATGGTTTATTTTAAATAATCAACTATCTCTCATTATTAAAAGTTACGAAAAAATGCTAAATATAACTTTTGAAAGAATTGGATAATCGAATAAAGGGGAAAAAATAAAAATGCTTATACAGGTCGAAATTGAATCTCCGGAAATACAAGTCAGAAGGCTTAAGTGTAATATATCATTGGAAAGCGGAGAATTTTAGAAAAAAATAATATCTAATAAATACAGTTGTAGAATATAGCGGAGAGTGAAGAAAAAAATATACATAATAAATTCTGAAAACCAACATTATTTAACGTAAATCACATGTTTCCAAGGAAATTCAATGAAATTTTCGTACTAAATATAAACTTTTAAATTTTCTTCACGTTTCATATTTTTAATATATAGTTACAAGGAACACAATGATATGCAATTTACCCACCAGGTGTGGCCCACCGACTACCCTCTTTCACCAAACAGCCCTCCATCGCCCCTCCTTCAAAATATTTAAGTCAATAAATATTTACTTCACTGACTTATATCAGACAGATTATTAAATATAAAAGACAATTGCATATGATCAAACAAGAAAAATAATTTTTTTTAAAATTATTTTAATGAAATTTACAACTGTATTACATAGAAAATACAATAAGTAAATGTGACATTGGTAACATGACTTGTACAATATGAAGAGAAACTACCCATTGGCAGAACTCAAATTAAAGTTCTATATTAGAAGATCCCGAGGCCATCTTCTCTTCAGACGCCTCGGAGGGTTATCAGAGATCGAGGAGGAAGCAAGGTTTGAAACGAGAGGATTCGGATGGTTCTGCAGTTTGTTATGGAAGGATAGGTATCTGGATTGGGCCAAATCGGAAACATATGGAACATTAAGGTGTTTATGGATGATTTTATTTGTGACAAAGTAAGGAACGTATAGGATTTTACGAAGGATTTTAGATTGTAAGGATTGGATAGAAAAATAATTTAAATGGAAAATAAAATTTTAAAATCTGTATCTCGTAAACTATTCAATTAACTGAGCCTGTTCTGGAATTAAATTGTAGCATATTTAATATAGTTAAAAATGCATTGGATGTTTTTTTGTCGAAAACGTGCTCCTTCATGGATAACATTGGGAAAAACCGAAATAAGTTCAAAAATATAGTAGTTTTTGAGATATTCAGAAGTGATCCGAGAAGGGGGGAGGGGCGAAGTTGAAAACTTGGATTTTGCATCTTTCATATACCATACAATTAAATAAAAATAAAATGTCTACCCCATTCAATAGAGCTTAGGATGAACAAGGTTACTGGGATTCCATTGCTTGCGTGATCGCCAGATTTTGGCCCACTAGTCAAAACGGAGTGATACTTGTACAGTAGTTCCTAAAAAATAAACTAGAGCTTCAGTATGGCACTTTGCTAGAAAGAAGTATACGTAGAAAGCATTTAATCTATAACTATTTCATTTCTGTATATTAGAAGTATGCTGAGTATGTGCCCACAAAGTACGTTTTATTTTCGTATTTAATTTCCATTAAAATTGTGAAGGGATCACCAAATTTTTAAGTGCTAAGCGCCTCTCAAGGTCTTATTCGACAAATTGTTAATTATTAATTAATTAGGTTACAGTTTGTTTTAATTAAAATGGCGGCACAATTTTATATTTATTTTAATTTTTCAGCCAACTTCAATTAAATTTAACTCTTCCAGATTTAATTGAAAAAAGAAAGAATAATAATAAATAAAAAAAAGGAATTGATCTCTAGTTGAGGCTTGCATAAATTTATCATTGAATGTGACGCCGATTTTTACGCTTTCACGTCCAATTGGACAATTGTGACGACAGACCCAGTTCTATTTTGGCCGATGTTGCAGCTTTTATGCAGAATATAATTTAAGAAATCGGCGGTAGAAGAACTTCAAGCCAAATTTTTTGGGTTATTTTTAAACATTTGCATCGTTGACCGGGTTGATGATAGCAACACTTATAGAATGCATTTGCTTTTAAAAGCTGGTCGAAGAGGGAACTGATATAAGAACATATTTTAAAACAACATTAATGTGCTTTAGATATCTATTTTAAAAATTACAAAATTTACTATGAAAAGGAAATCTTGGGTATTTTTAAATATTCGAAAGAAACGGTTTCATTCAAGTAAAATATATCATTAACTTTTCTATAAAAAAAAATCGAATTCGCTCAATTGTTTTTAATGTTTATTCAGCATAATAAACGGCATTGTCCTCTAGATTGTGTAATATTATACATAAAAAATGACCTTTGCTCCAAATGATAATTAATAACAAATGTAAACAATGCCCAATTGTCACCAACTAATTTCAAGTGTGAATACATAATTATATTAAGATATAATTTATACATAAATAAAATATCGCCACTGTAGGAACAATGCAACATAATTTATTTTTAACGAAATTAAAGTACGTATTCCGTTTACTTAAGCTAAATATCTCTAAATAGTCGAACGAAATTTCTATCGAATCTAACCAATAAAAATAAAATAATTTAATTTATCCTCCCCTTTATACCCTTGCTGAGAGAAACTTCGTATAGTCTAAAAGGCGAAATAAGGGAGAAAAAAAATTATTAACTGTTAAAATTATGGAAAAGACAAAAAATCAGGACATGCACTCGTTTATATTTGTTTATTAGATTTTTCGAAGTTTCGACACAAGCATGTAGGTCTATCATCACGGTTCCGTTTTTGTATGTACAGATCAAAATGAAATGGTAAAAAGAGATAAAGAAAAGTCTTTTATTCAATATACTCCACAGAAGTCTGATTTGTCTTCGTCACGATCGTTTTCTTCTTCTTCTGTTCTTTCATTTTACTCTGTATACACAAGAATGATGACCCACATGCTTAGGACAAAACAGCTGCAAGCATGAAAAATAACATAAATTACTGAATACCTCATCTCCCTATAAAAGTAACCAATACGAGTTATACAAAAACATGTACAAACTTATAGATTCAAATATTTTGGAAAAGTTAAGCATATTATTATCGTTATTGTTATTGATATTTATTTTTAATCTGAGTACCTCTAGTCTTCAAGAGAAAGGTATATTTTTCTGCAACTATCAGGAAATACAGGATATATCAAAATTTAGAAAGGTATTTCCAATTATATATAATTACTTCCTTTGTAGTTTCCTTTGTAAACCACTTTCTATTTTTGTATTAACCTATAGGGCTATAGTAGCTAACTTATTAGACGAAATTTCTTTAAACTTCTAGGTGTAAATACCTTAAATTTATGTTATTTTATTTTTGTTGGATTTGTTTTATATAACTACTTCTCCTTGCCAAAGCCCATTAAAAATCTTTAAAAATTGTAAATTTAAAGAATTTATTTCTGTTGCACCTGTAGCTGACATTGCTCTATTTGTAATATTGCTACAGTTGACAAGGATGTAATTATACAAAATAAATTGTTCTTAAGTTCAAGATAGATATTAACAATAATTATCTTTAACTTATAAGACTAACGTCTAGAGTTTCCCGACTTAAATTTATCGGCAAATGCTGAACACTGTCAAGAATCTACTTTCGACAATATGAATAATAGTATAATATAATATAAATGCAAATAGTTGCAATAAAATAAATGAGGATAACGGAAAAAAAGTTAATGGTTCCATTTTTAAGATCCGTTAAATTGAGTATATCTAATTGAATGTAAGCGAGTACAGGCCAGGCAGCTAATGGCAAAAGGTCCAAGATAAGGCTCCTGTCGCTGACACCTATTAATTATCCAATCCCTTTTCACAAGATAAGTGAAAACAGATAAAACAATAAAACAGTGGAAGATAAAAATTTAAAGTAAGGTGCTCTTACTGATATATGGTATTTCCTGGGACACTAAGTGGATCGTGAGGAACCTTAGTAATTGGACATTCAGTTTTTCGATTATGGTTTCCGGCAAGACTAAAGCAAATTAGAAAAATAT
This sequence comes from Nezara viridula, assembly GCA_928085145.1. Classification (NCBI taxonomy): domain Eukaryota; kingdom Metazoa; phylum Arthropoda; class Insecta; order Hemiptera; family Pentatomidae; genus Nezara; species Nezara viridula. Next base: position 77,514,629 of record OV725081.1, read on the forward strand.
AAAAACATATTTTTTTTTATCATTCCCAATTTTCGAAGTAAGTGTAGTAAGTGTGAAGCATCGGTACACAGTCAGCTACTCTATGTTTTGCGCAGAAATCCTTATTGATGTCCAGGGCATCAAAACCACACCAACCAACCGAGATTAAATAAATCATCATTATCTTGCATGAAACATACGAACATAGCAACTACATTAACAGAAATAGGAGTTGGTAATGTTCTGCATTGAAGAGCGCCATCCACAGGTTCCAACCGACGATTCGAAAGCGGGTGGCCGTTGTGCTCTGGATGGCAAGGCGGAAGCGAGAGGTGGCAGATGTTCACTACTTCCTTCCACAGGACCATAATCACGACCCCAACTATGCGAGTTATCGTCAACTAATACTAGACAACATTTCTTCTTACTGTTTTAAGAAAAATAATAAAGTTATATTAATTCTTCTATCACAGATCCTATTCACTTTTTACAATAAATAAAATAAATTTCATCAATGAAAAGCTATTTTTATTACCGGGATTGCCATTGGCGGATTCCAAAAAAAAAGGAAATTACAATTTTTTAAATTATTTTTTTAGTGAATGTTCCATATTTTTATTCTGAACAAAATTTGTTATACAGTAAAATAAGTAATTATTTTATACTTTTAAACTCACTTATCCTAAAAGAAAACCAGTATCCCCCATTTCATATAAAACTATGTTGATGTTAGTTGTATTTTTTTTTCGTCCCCCTTTCCATCACACAAAGCAATCGCTAAATCCATAACCGGGTCATGTTCAAAATAATTCTGTAAGCACTTTTTTTTTTGGCCTATTTGAGATTGTCCTTAAATAAATTTAAGTATTACAATATTATTACTACTCTTTTAATCTTTCAACAAGATGAGATCCTTGCCGTCAAAATGATATTTTTAAAAAAATTTTGACAATTAATACGAAATGATTTAAAAAGAATCTAGAGCAAATAAATTTGGCCTAGAATTTTTTTTCTGTTGGATTTGCAGATCTTGTTCTGCCTAAGCAATCTGCCTAACTTGGACTATTCGTTTCCAGTTATCTGCATGTATCTTACAGACTTTCTGTTGATTCGATTTATACATCTGGTTATGGCCTTCCATCTGGTCCCTTGCCTACTGCTGAAGCGAACTTTATTTTATAGAGGCTTCGAGCTACATGCCCTGCCTATCCTAACTTCCTTGCCTTCATATCATAGCATATTGATATAACATTTCTGTAAGGATTTTATTGGGCCATCTTCTCCATGCGCTACTACTCTGGTCCTAGATTATAGTACCGAGGATTTTCCTCTAAAATCCCAGATAAATAGAATAACGAACTTTAAAAACAACACAAAAGATACGATACTGCCAAAAACGTCACGAAAACCCATAATAAGGCGTCCAGGATTGATAATTAAAATGACCATGAATACCAACAAGCTGTTTTTCCCTGTGGCATTTGAATAGCTTTAAACAAAATATAAATATGTTTATATTAAATAAAATAAATTGTATAAGAGGGTTACAATGCAAAAATATAAACTGTTTTTTAGTAGTTCATTTCATAGAAGTACTCATTTTTAAGGTTAAATTAATAAATACTTCAAAATTTAAATCATGTAAAAAATAAAAAAGGAAATCTATTGTGTAAAAATATAATGAACCATAGAACTGTCAAACAATAAAGCGTTTTTTGCACTTTTCCCATCCTGTTTAGAACAATGTAACAGTATACTGACAACAGCTTACACTTTTCTCACATTACAACGCCTGCCATAGACTCGACTCAGTATCAAGACGAAAAGCAGCTGGATCAGATAAGGCAATCGTAAAAACAAAGCCGGATTACAACCTCTTTCATAAGTGACAAGGCACTGACTTAGTTGAAGACATGCAAGGCTCATTAGAGAAAGGCGAAGAAAGTGAATTATGAATTATTAAGTATTTTATAAAAATTAATAAAAGTTCCTAGAACTCTTAGTCAGACGAGAAAGAAAGTTGAACCATGACGCTAAGTGTACACGCCCATGATAGCGAGTGAGCCACGGCAATCTATTACATCTTGTATCAAGCAGACTATCAAGATTTAGCTGTTGTCATCCAGCATAACGGTTGCGTCTCTGGTTACGATATGTGGTTCACTGTTTCGGCCACAACGGATGACAAAGAGCAAGTAAACTTTCTGGGTGGTAAACAACAATAGTTTCGTATTACTGTATAGTCATTGTGTCTTATATCGAATCACAAATCTATTCAAACTGGACATATCGTGAATTTCGAAGTTTAACATGAACATAACGTGAGGTTACATTCTTTTAGGGCTTATTTTCGGTCCAAATTCTTTATCATCATCACGATTCTTGCCAATCATTCCAATGATTTTTTTTTTTTTTTAGATAAATAAATGTATTAAATTTAAATTATGCATATTTTCACATAATATTTTAGAACGTACAATAAAGAACTGCTTATATAAACTGGAGCAATCAATATCCTATGATATGAAATCAAAGAGGAAATGATGAGCGGGGCACGTAGCTCGGAGCAATTCATCAGAAATGCTCTACACAACAATGGATACCTCAATGGCAGGCAAGAGACCACACGTAAACAAAAAAAAACAACAGGTATTTAGATAGATCAAATCAACAAAGATGCATTAGAGCTGCATGCAGACAATTAGAAAGAAATTGTCCAATATGGAGAAGGCTGGTTAAGGCAGACAAAAGATTGGTAAAGACAACAGAAAAATATATAAATACAAAAAGTACTCTTTTTAAAATATTGTATTGTTTATTTTTCTCGAGAACTGTTAAAGACAGATTATCGGTTTTAGAAATTTAGGATTATAAAAAAAAAATCAGTGGAATATTGTAAGGGGTGGTTTAAATGTTATCAAATTAGATAGTTGATGAGGTGTACAATTCACTGTTAAAGAGAGAATCAACATACACTCATCCGTTTTTAACTAATGAACGTTGTTTAGCCGTAGGACAAACAATAAGAGCGATGGAAATAAGCAGTTTTGTCAATTGTTTTATCAAGGCCAGAACCAAAGTAGAGAAAAAGTTGCTCCTGACGGCAGAATTTAAAGGGCGCCAAATTTCAAGCAACATTGTTTTTCAGTCTAACAAAATTTATACATATTTCTACAAGGTGTCCCGTAACGCAGATGAAAAATTTTATAGGAGTGATAGCAGACACCAGTAGCTACGAAAAAGTTCTAATAAATAAATGGCTAATTTTAGAAAAGTAGGAAATCCAAGCTTTGTGTATTTTTTGTAAATTTGAAGCGATGAATAAAGAAATATTTAATTTAAGTAATTATCAACTGCTTCATTGTAACTAGACGAACTTTAATTATAATGAGAATCAAGTTTCACATACCCAAATAATCTTCTACAGAACTTCCAATGGCGAAGAAATATTTCAAAATACTCTGCTTTGTATAACGTAAATATATAAAAAAAAAACTGTATAATTATAATGTTTGGTTGACTTCTTCAATGATTTCTTCCTGCAAATTCTAAGTTCAAATTCTTATCATCAGTTCCAGTGTTGAAAAACATTTAAATATTAATGGGATTAGGTACGAATTTCCGCCAATAATGACCCTCTTTTTTTTTTAATAAAAACCAAAAACAAATTTATTAAATTTTAATTTGATGCATATTTTCATCTGCCAAACTATGAAGGTTTTGTAGTCAAAAACACACCAAAACAATAGTTTTGAAACTAAATTTGAGGGAAAATATGTTGAGTAATTTTTAACGATTTGAGGACGAATAAGTCCTTATAAATAAGAACAAACTTTTAAATGTTCAAAGAAAACATACATAATATAAGATGACTAAATTGGAAATTTTTAAAAACACTGTAATGACAAGACGTTGCTAACGTGTATGCCTATAATCAGATTCATTGACATAATAAAATGAATCTGTAATAAAATGAATATTATCACTAATACGTACAAAGAAATGGCGCGTTTAATAAAGATAAAATAACCTTTCTTCAGACTCTTCCTCTGGGATTTTCTTGAAATGTTGAATATAATTTTAATTTTAATTTTTAAATTTCTAGCACATTCCAGATTACATATTTCTCCTCAATCATATGCAAGATATGCGTTCACCGGATGCATTTTCATGACTATTTAAATATCGCGGTTTACTCCTACGTTTGAATATCACTGGAAGGATGTAGATAATACTATCCGATTATTAATGCAATGATGCACTAGGAATATATCAACCATTGTAAATACAATATATGTTTGTGAGTATTTGAGTATTAAAGTAGGCTTGGTGTGCACCAACACATAAAATTAAAAAGTGAAATTTAATATTTTCTCGTCGAAGTTAACTGATTTACCATTTGATTAAAACATATCAGTTTATCATTGGAATAATGGAACCGATTAATCCGTGGAACAGACCCATTTTTATCAAATTATAAAAAATATTGATTCGTTTGACGTGACCTCTACCCCTAAAGCGTTAAAATAACGAGGTTATATAGGCCAAACGGACCAACATTTGTGTTGGCCACTTTTTTTTTTCAATGTTGTGACCGTATTATCTTACGATTCAAGTGAAAAGAATATGGGTATTCATGAGTTTTAGTACCTAATTAAATAGACAAAGTTTGCCAATATCCAGATTCAAAACTCCCCAATTCTGAGAATTTCGGTAAATAAAATAGTCGTAGCTTACGATGAGATGAAGCTATTTACGAAATTTTAGGCGGATGTTAATTATTTGATAAAAATGTCTGTACTGCTGAATATTGGACATAAACTGAAGACTGTCTTCCAAATAACTACTCTATTCATGTTCCACCACTCTTTCTCTGTTCGACCATCAATCGATGGTTACATTGTAATTTTGACTAAATTTTAGAGCAATTTTTAAAGTAAACTACACTATTATAATTCAAAATTTTAAATTTAATTTAATTTAATTTAAAAGCCACTGTTCCAAATGGAAAACTAGCAACCGACTCTCTAGAAAAGAAGAGACAGTCCTCTGCCGCTTACGAATTGGGCATTGCGAATTTTCACATGTCTACTTACTAAGAGGACTAGACCCACCTACCTGCGAGAGCTGTAAGGTGCAAAGAACTGTCCAACACATCATTCAAGACTGCCCAGTATTTGAGAATGTAAGGAAAAATCACAATATGGCTCAGAGCCTAAAAGAAAACCTCAGCGACAACGAAAACGCCGCGGAAAAAACCTTACAGTTTTTAAAAAAAATAAAATTCTACAATAGAATATAAATAGGAAGTGTTGCCAATGACCCTGCAGGGTAGAGGCAACAATAAAAAACAAATAAATAAATAAAATTCAAAATTTATTATGTAACATTCATTTAATAATTTTAAGAATCCGTCCTAGTTCTCCTCTTTCTCCACGAACCAAACTCCTATGAACTTCCTATAATAGTTCTTTCTTAAACTCTTGACAGGAATCAAAACCATTGGTGACCTCAGGGGTGCCCATCCTCCCCAAGGTCGATAGTGCTAGAACCTACCCCCTTCTCTTCTCCCAAGATATTTGATTATTCACATTTTCTTAAAAACAAAGCAAGCTAAGGTAGAATTAGAAAAATCGTAGATCACACACAACTTGCTGCGATCTGCACCATGTTTTCCCCTTGACCATTTGTCCGAAAATGAACAAATCCGTCAAATTTTGCCCTTCTCAACAATTTAAAAACCCATCAAAATATGCTCCTCTCAAAAATTTAGATGGTGCAACTTGCGCCATAAAACTCCCTTCTGGGTACCATTGGGTGATCTTGAATAAAACTAGATATCCACAGTTTTTAAAACTTGAATGAAGATGTTGACCATTGCTAGAAAAAATAATATCATAATTTGTAAAGAATGTAGGTTGGTTTTGATTTATTTATAAAAGTTAACTATTAAATTAAGTTAACATTAATTAAATTAAGTTAACTTTAATTGGATTATATTAACGTTAATTAAATTAACAACCTGCAGTGGCTTTTAGCGTTGCTCAAATGCAAGACCAAGACTAGTCTTGGTCTTGCGCACTCAGTCTTGGTCTTGGTCTTGCGCAAGAGTCTTACAGTTACCTATTAGTTTATTTCTATAGAGATATTACTGTAATTTTTCTGATAAGGAAAACCTAACTACGCCCAAATGACAAATTGGAAGAGTTAAATGCAAAATCACATTGGTTATATCAATAGTAACTAAAATTACATATAGTAACTAAAATTGCCAAGTATTAGTAACTACTTCGCCTTAACTTTTATTCTCAAAAACAATTTTTTTTTTTTTACCAGTCTTGGTCTTGGTCTTGCAACAGTAGGGCAGTTTGGTGGCTTTAAAATACCAGTAAACAACTAAACATTCAACTAAAGATCGTTAAGTTTCCTCCCTTCCCTTTTACCCCAAATTGCTTAAAGTGATGTTCTGTATGAAGCTAATGATGGGTTTATTGAACAATCATTAAGAGAACTGCTGAATTTGGTCTGAATATATGTAATCTTGTTATTTCAGCCCAGATGTGTTAATTGGCAACACGTTTGAGTTTGAGATCATCTTTTTACACTATATTTGCTAACTTTAAAAACTAACTGAAAAAAAAATTGAACATAATAAAGGGCCGGCTACTTTCACCAGTAAAAATATTATTTAAAAGATAATAAACTATTATTCGCAACAATTGTTTGTTTTGAGCCGCCATTGTAAGAAATCGCTTATATCTAACAAAGATCATGAGGAGTACATGTTCTAAGAATATACAAAAAAAAAAAAAAAGAAAGAATGATTTACTGAGGTACCCTGTTGAAATCACGTAATGTAATTAGGTCTTGATTAATTGAAACGGGCCTTATCTCACGCAGACACAGATAACATCAAGATGTTAGTCTTTCTTGAAGATATTGGTTAAAATTTTCAAATCACCGTAGCGTCTTCATGATTTGAAAACTTTTATCTAACTTTCTGGCTATAATATCTTATAGTCTGATAATCAAGGATATTTAAAACGCTATTTTTGGATGTGGATAGGTCTTGATGAATGATTTATTGGTTCCGGAAAAGGGACAATGAGTGATATATTTATTTAGATTAGGGAGATATTTAGATTGGAAGATACTGATTTTGTAAATGTAAATGGAAGGAAATTGGTCAATGACCATTTAGGAACTATAGATAACATAAAAAGAAACGTATTGATACTTTTAATACATAAAAAAATATCCAGGTATGACTTCTGTACTCACAGTAATGGAGATCTATACCATTAGTAAGTTAAGCAACTACAAATCAAGGTTCAACTACTCGGGTTCTGAGCTAGTACAATAACGGATTAGTACTAGTTCAGGGATAGTTGTGTCTTATTAGCTAGATATTGTATTAAACCGAAGGGATATTTTCAGTGGGATAAGCTGATCATTTATTAAGTAAATTGTTATTTTAACAGCCGTGGTAAAATATGAGGCTTAACAATAGTGTGAGTGTGTTGATTGAACTATCTTCATAATATTATATTGTATATAAGGATAAACATGTTTTGTTATTTCGCTTGTACGTAGAATGTATTACGGAGAACGATAGATACGGTTCGTAATGTGAGATAGCTAATAATTATGTTCTCGTTAGCAGGGGTGTGCAGAACGGGGTTTCATGGCGCAAGGAGGACGGTAATTTCAATTTTAAGGGAGGGAGGAGGTATATTCACATATGAATTTTCAAAAAATAAAGTTTCAAATTAAAAGACAAGTGGAAGCATGGAACAGACCTGTATATAAACTACGAGTATTTAAATTCTATCTTCGTTTTCACTGTTTTTAAGAAAAAGAGAGAAATAAAATATCTTGGGAAGGGTGAGGGAAGGTTTATACGTCATCGGCCTTGGTGGGGGTGGCCACCCCTGCTCGCTGAGTTATACTAGCTTTTATTTATTTTGAACCTAGAGTTACAGACTATACACAAGATTAAGTTAAACCAATAAAAACAATAAAAGAATTAAATGATAAGATTGACCATAGATAATCTCTGTTAATCAAAGAACTGAGAGTGGGTGTAGACGGAAAGGTTTTTGATACTGTAAAAAGAAAACAGAGCGGATTAAAACCTACAAGAAAGTAAATGAATCATGAACAGGAGTTAATTAAAATAAGTGAGCATTTTCTTTACTGATATATCTTAGACTCTTATTAAGCTAGCTTAGTTCTCGATGATATCTGAATCGAAATAAGATTTTAGCAGATTATTAACGTTAATGAGATTCGAACATGTCTACAAGGAGTGGGTGGATTGGTCACGCCCAAGCGTGGGAAGGGTCTTGGACAGGTGGCACACCTGGGCCCCACAAGAATGCATATTGTCAAAAGCTTAGCGACCCACCTCCAGTTCGCAAATCTAATACTACTCTTCAAAAATATATATAAATTTTGTTTTAAACAGAATTAAAACATGTCACCATAAAGAAAAGAAAAACGCTCCAAATTATTTCACAATACTTTATTATTTTCAAACAACTATACATCTAAAGTAACATTACCTTCATAATAACAAAGAAAAATAAATAAAGATAATCCTTATTATTGGCCTAAACAACTTTTTTTCAACATTAGTGATTTGCTAAAAAAAAAAAAAAAAAAAATAGCATTACTTCAGTAACACTTTCAAAACTAAAAAAACAACACAAAGGACTTTTGCAGTAAGTAGAACATACCAAAAATCTGGAGACCATATCTTTGCTCCAAATTGTTCGAATTTTTTTTGTTTTTTAGGAAAGCTCGTAAACTTTTAAATAACCATAGTCGATTTTCGAATTCTACGTATCCTGAAACGTAAAACCTCAAATTTTGAAGGGAGATTAAGTTTTTGAATATTCCGGTCGATTTCAATCGTTCATTATTGAAAATAATAAACAAAAAATATTTTAAAAACGCGATATCTTTACTGATAGTGCTCTGATTTCGGTGAAACTTTCTTCGATTTTTAGGAAATTTAAATACCATTGACACATCTAATCACACTATCAATCAAAAACAGTGAATATTGTTTAAGTTATTCGGAATCTAATTTTACCACCCCATGTAACTTTTTTTCCCAACTTCTTTTCGTTGAAGTATGTTTATTTTAGTTATTTTTTAAATGTTTGTTTTAGTTTATGTTGACTTTAGCCAAGTTTCATTGAAATCGATACATCCTTTTAGGCGCTACAGTCAATAGCAACACAGGTTTTTCGGCCGCCATTTTGAAAGGAAAAGTTGGATTGTAATACCGATGTAAGATGACCATCCTCGGGCGACCTCTGACTTTAAATCCAAATTTGAAAAAAATCGGTCCAGTAGTTTCGGAAAAAATACTTGAAGTAGTGACGGACAAAAAAAAATATTTTCGATTTTCGAATTCTGTGTATCCTGAATCGTAAAACTACAAATATTAAATGGGGGGTTAAGTTTTTGTATTGTTTGTTCGATTACAATGGCTTATTATTGAAACTAATAAACCAAAAAAAAAGAAATATCACTACGCCAGATTTTAAAATACACGTTATTATATCATTTGTATATCATTTTTTTTTCATTTGAGCACTTGCATCTAGAATAAAAATACTATCTCTATAACCCGGAACCTCCAAAAAACAAACCTCTATCAGAGAATCTATTTATAGCTTGATCTACAAACAAGTAATTTAAATTTAAATCCTTTACAATAATTAAATTGTTCACTATAAGTATACAAACCGAAGAGTTCGCTATTTTTCATTAATTTCATATTCCCTAAGTTACAGCTAAATTAAAAATATAATTTGTTAGTATGTAATTTTTTCAATAAACCTACAGGAAAAAGCAGAGGTTTTACAGCAGATTTGCAGTAAAATGTTGGATAAATATTCCCTCAAAATTCCCAAGTTATTTATATCGGGAGTTCGCGAAGGTCGGTTTATAATTGTTTTGTATTTTCTTGCTACATCAGCCAACATATTACATGTTTATAAACCAGTACGATAAAAATCCTCTGCAATAAAAGACAATGACAGCAAATAATAATTACATTGGTTGGTCGGTCGTTGTATAGTAAAGGCGTAAAACCTGTTGGTTATGAACGCCGTTAATTAAGATTATATATAATTAATTATATCTTCTAGTTGTGAATGATTGCAATAAAATCAAATTAAAAAGACGTAAAACGCAATTTAAGTTCAAATTTATTTGAGGTTATTAAAGTTTAGTGATTTAAAGTTAGGGCGATGTTTGTGCTACTTGAGAGGTTCAAAGATTCCTTTACAGCATATGATTTTATTCAGAATTTTTTCGTCATTTTCCAATGCAGTTGATGTATTAACCGGTATTCCTCTTTTGTTTAATTCTCTCATGTAAAAGGCACACATGTATCCTATCAGTAAACAATGACCCAGCAATTGCATCCCAAATGCTTCAAACACACATCATAAATCTAGAAGAATGGTGTCAAAATTAGAGAATTAAAATCAACTCCAATAAATCCCAAAAAATTACCTTTACCCTTCGTCGTAAACCTACAGTTTCCTTTAACAATACTCCACTTATCCCTGTTGAGCAAATCGATACCTAGGACTACACCTGGACAAACGACTAACTTGGAATCCTCATACTAGACTGAAACGACAAGAAACCGCTCGACGTTTCCTATTACTTCAGCACTTACTAGACAAACGCTCTAAACTTCCCATTAATTACAAAAGACTCACATACTTGACTATAATAAGACCTATTTGGACTTACGGAGTTGAGCTATGGGGCTCCACTAAACCATCGAATTCCTCTCGCATCCAATCCTTACAATCCAAAATCCTTCGTAAAATCCTCAATGATCCTTACTTTGTCACTAATAAAATTATCCATAAAGATCTTAATGTTCCTTATGTTTCAGATCTGGCCCAATCCAGATACCTATCCTTCCATAATAAACTTCAGAATCATCCCAACCCTCTCGTTTCTAACCTTGCTTCCTCTTCAATTCCTGATAACCCTCCGAGGCGTCTGAAAAGAAGATGGCCCCGTGATCACCTAATGTACTCATATCATTAGAGTGCTACCATTGGGTAGTTACTCAGCAAGTGTATTCATGTCATTATATCAATTATGTCCAAATTTACTTGATGTATTTATGTAATACAGTTGTAAATGTCATAAAGAAATAAAAAAAAAAATTAAAAAAAAGGCACAACTGTCAAATTAAATTATATTTATACATTGTGCTCCCCAATAAATGACATTTAGACATTTTCAGATAATTAATAAAACAAAACAAATATATATATATATTGTTATTGGGTTCAATACTTCGTAAGGAAGCACTGTTTCCTGGATAACGGTCGTGCAAGGAGGTGGACCTGACCAAGATCACGTTCAACCACCAAGTTTTTCTCTTAATTAAATAATTAATAGTACTCAATATACTTATATAATTAGTATACTAATATAATATACTAATATACTACCAGTGTATTAGTGTATACAATGCATGTACAATGTAATTAATATACTAATATAATATACTTAATATACTACCAGAGTACTTAAATACTTAAATTTTCACTTTCTATTTTATGATTTTTTCGTCTGTTCATATAAATATCCTATGATATTCTAATAGGTTTTAAAATACAAAGAAAACATAAGTGTTGAATATAATTTAAAAAAAAAAATGTTTACTATGAGCATATCGCTACTGTTAATGCAAAATATAGTATGTAAGAATTTTATGTTTTTTTCTCTCTGGACTAAAGGTGACATTTTCTAGTCTGCAACTGCTATAAATAGTGTGTTAAAAAAGAAAATAGCAGGGGGAAATAAAATATGAAATTATACTAATAATCAGTTTTCTATGCTCTTCTGTAAAAATGTCAATTTTTAAATACGATGTTTGCACTAACAGTAGCGATATATATATATATATATAATATATATATATATATATATATATATATATATATATATATATATATATATATATATTTGCCAGTTACTGAAAGCAAAGATGTCGCAGATTGAGAAAACACGAATTTAGGTTCCAAAAATGTGGAGGAGTGGGGATGACTTCCATTTAAAAATCAAAACGGATAATTTATAGATATTCATTAACATAACTAAACCGAAAGACTCAACTCCTACCTGGTCATAACAGATGAAGAATAATTAAATGCAGTTTACAAAAATTAATGGTTTAGTCAAACATACACAATAAACTATATGCAATTCAAAATACTACATTTAACTTTTCTTCGGGTAACTTGGATGATTGTTTTATTATTCAAAAAATGTGTTACCGCAGCCAAACATTGTTTCAATATAAATATTTTTAGGTAGGGAGCTGAGCTTTGAAGATAAGGATCTGAAACCTTGACATGGTATTGTAAACACAAATATTTTCCACAAAGGAGTAATCTCAGATTTTCAACGCTTTCTCGACCCAAACCACACAACAACCAAGAATTTATTTAAAATATTTTTTTTCTTTTTCAACCTGGTAAGTTGTGTTATTATTCTTTCATAGTAATGATGATTCTGAATGGTAACTTAAATGTAAAAAATACACACTCATAAATATTTTATTTTTATTTTTTCTTGATCCTCAAAAATAAATACATCATTTGTTTTTTTGTTTTTTTATGCTATATTTCTTAAATTTAATTAATTTACCGGATTTGAATATGATGAAAATTGGATAACGTTGGCAAAAAAAATTATTTACATAAATCCTTTTTTTTGTATTAATGATATTAAAATAAAAATATATCTAATAAATGTGAACCGAAGAATATTTATTTATTTAAAGAATATTTATATAAAAAACGAACCACTGGTAGCACTTTAATACATAAATTTAAATGGAAATATTATTATGCAAAGTCAAACAAGTTAATGGACCATGATAAAAAAATTGTGATTTAAATATAAATTCAGATAAATTATAATAAGCACCGGTGATGACAATATTGAAAAAAGATAAATAGATACATTACCCAGAGCTAACTAATATATAAAATCTACATATATAAAATAAGTTAGTGAAAAACTATAGAAGGAATGGACTAATTAAAAGGAATCGTTGCAGCCCATATTATTTAATAGAAATAATATGGTTTATTTTCAAGGTTTAAAACAAAGATTATTTAAGATTGTTTTTCAGACATTATTATGCAGAAGCACAACAACAACAATAATCCACAGGTTTAATGATGTTTGAAGGTTATCGTTTTGAATTAACGGTGGGAAAAAAAAAACAGTGACTTAATTGTTAGGGAAGTCCAGAGTTAAAAAAAATATATAAAATTACTTTTTTAAGTTGGGAAGTTAGTTGCAGGTTACAGTCCTAAAAATAGGAATAAAAGTAAAAAATATATATTATAATTTGTGCCTCAATTATGAATTGGTCATTAAGGAGATCTGCTTTCCTTAAGCAAGTTCTCGATGTTTTAGAAAAAAAGAAAAAAAGAAACCATATTATAATTAAAAATTTTCACTAGTGTTAATATTCTTCATTTTCCTATTTGAAGAACTGTATAGGATGCTAGATGTTCTGGTGAATTGTAAAAATATTCTATGAAATTAGCATAAGTCTAAAACCAAGGCATGTGGAAGTCATCCCCACTCTTCCACTTTTTCGGAACCTAAATTCGTGTTTTTCACTCTTCGATCTTTACCTTCAGTAACTGGCTATAAATATATATATATATATATATATATATATATATATATATATATATATATATATATATATATATATATATATCGCTACTGTTAGTGCAAAAGATCGCATTTAAAAATTGACATTTTTACAGAAGAGCATAGAAACTGATTATTAGTATAATTTCATATTTTATTTCCCCCTGCTATTTTCTTTTTTAGCAGACTACTTATAGCAGTTACAGACTAAAAAATGTTACCTTTAGCGCTAAGAGAAAAAACATATAAAATTGTTACATACGATATTATGCACTAACAGTAAAAATATATTCAACAGTTATGTTTTCTTTGTATTTGAAAACCTATAACACAGTATGATATAGGATATTTTTGTGAACAGACAAAAAAATTATAAAATAGAAAATGAAAATTTGTTAAAAAAATATTAAGTATTCTGAATTAATTATTTAATAAAGAGAAAAACTTGGTGATTGAACATGACATTTGTCACATATAAATACAGATCAACACTAAACTTGGATTTCCTATTTTTCTGCAGAGAATTGGCCCATTACTTATATAGTAGGCCTTGAAGGACACCCTGTATAATATGTATACTATATTTAAGATTACAATATATATGTTTATGAATAATCGATTTTAATGGATTTTCTTAACGGTAATAAATAATCTAAAAGGTAACTTTAAATGATAATAAGAATATAAACAGCAGGAAAGATAGTGAGTGGTCTTGACTGCATGTGACCTTGATGAAGGACAACTGGACTGGGGACATACCAGCGACACATGCTAGGGCATCAACCACTCCATCCAAGAAGGAGGAGTTATTCAACTCCACTATCAACCAGAGCAGAAATAATTGTTCTTGAAAATGTGCTCCTGAGCCGGAAAAGTTGACGAATAGAAAATAAATAAATTATAAAATAATGGAAGAGATAACTAATATAAAAATACCTCAGGATCACTTATGGCCATGCCTCATAAAATAACAAATGGATAAACTCCACAATGTGGAATGATCATTAAACATATAGAAACATATATGACGAAATGACAAGAATAAAGCATTAACTGTATTGTAGTTTAATTTTATTAACAACATTAAGTTTTTTTAATAATGTCCAATTAGGAAGGTTTGAATGTTATCGTTTTAAATTAGCAGTGAAGACAATATAGTGACTTTAATAAATATGTTGAGGAAAAAGCAATATACAAATTAAATTTACAAATATTAAAATAACTGAAAAGATACCTTCTAAAAAAAAACAGAACCACTCTCTTTGACTCTTCCTAATAAAATAATGATTGAATAAATTCAACAATAATTTATGTAAAATGATTATAACAGTATAAATAATAATATAAATTTGAACAAACCATAGTAACAATAACTCCCAATTAAAACTTTTTTTAGTTTATTATTTTCAATAATGAAACATTGTGATCGACCAAAAAATTCAAAAACATAACCCCCTCTCAAAATTTGAGGTTTCACGTTTCAAGATGCGTAGAATTCGAAAAACGAATAGAATTTCTTTTGTCCATCCGCCGTCCACAGTCCGCCGTACGCAGTACGCGCATTTTCTCTGAAACTACTGGACCGATTTTTTTTCAAATTTTGATATAAAATCAGAGGTCACCCGAAGATGGTCCTCCTTCATCGACATTACTCTCCGCCTTTAACTTTCAAAATGGCGGCCGAAAAACCTGTGTTGCTATAGACTGTAGCTCCTAAACGAATGTACAGATTTCAATGAAACTTCGCTAAAGTCATTTTCTCGACGCCCTTTAAATTTAGTTTAATAACAAAAGAAAAAATCGTTAAAATCGGACAATTAGGAGCAAAGATATGGTCTCCGGTTTTTTTTTTTATATGTTCTACTCCAAATGTTATATCCTTGGTTTGGTTTTTAAATTTTAAATGTGTTACTGAACTAATGCTATTTTTTTTTTTAGCATATTACTAATGATTAAAGAAAAAAAGTTTAGTCCAATAATTGGAATCACCTTTTGTTTTTTTTTCTTTGTAACTCGGAAGGTAATGTTACTTTAGATGTATAATTGTTTGGAGATAATAAACCATTGTGAAATCATTTGCAGCGTTTTTTAATTAAAAAGAAACTTCAACTGTTTTATTTTATTTCATTATTTTTAAAACCTATTTTTTCTCTTGAATTAATTTTTCAGTATTTCATTTTTTTTTTAACTCCTTCAGCTGCATCTCTTATACTTTTTCAATATATTTTAAGATTATGACTTATGTTGATATTTTATCACATTAAAATTTAAGTCAAAAATGGAAAAATCCAAACAAACCACGAGTATCCAACTTAACAAGTGAACTGTTAACTTGCCAACGTTTCGCCAACTCGGACATCATCAGGGCAGAAAATCCAATATAACTTATATGTAGAAAGAAAAAACAAAAAAGAAAAAGGGGGAAATATATATATTTCTGTAGACATCTCTCGAAGCCATCCAGATTTTTTTTTTCTCTCTGCATACAAGTGATCTTGGTTTTTCTGTCTTGATAAAGCCTGAATTGGTGATACATTGGCAAGTTAACTATATGCCTTTATGTTGGAGACTAGTGTTGCCCAAATGCGAGACCGAGACGAGTCTTGGTCTTGCAAACTCAGTCTTGATCGTGGTCTTGGTCATTGCGCAAGACTCTTGCAACAGTCTTACAGTTACTTATTAGCTCATCACTACAGAGATATTACTGTATTTTTTAGATAGGAGAAACCTAACTAAGCACGAATGAAAAATTAGAGGAGTTAAATGCAAAAGTATATTGGTTATACCAATTATTAACAAATAGTAACTAAGATTGTCAGGTATTAGTAATTATTTTAACTTTATTTTTATTTAAAAAATCGATTTTTTTACCAGTCCTGGTCTTTGTATTGTAATAGTAAGGCGGCTTTGGTCTTGGTCTTGCATAGACCAAGACCGATTTTGGGCAACACTATTGGAGACTCACGGCTTGGGAGTTTGGATTTTTCCATTTATAACATAATCATCTTCTGTCTCTTTTCTAGCTTTAAGTTTATATTAATAATTAAAATTTATATTATAGAGTAACACTGCACGGGTTTGATGGAAACAATCTCAAATAAATTATAAATGTTTTTAAGTTTTAGTGCTTCTCATACATGTTCATGTAATTTTTGTAAATTCAATGATAAAATAAAGCATTGCAGGAAAAAAAAAATAATAAACGTTAAATAAATTAACATTTGAAGAAATAACCGTTTTGTAAATCGATAAAACCTTTTTTTATTAAAATTTAAATAAAACAGAACATAATCGAAAATAAAAATATCAATATGTGTAAATTATTATAAATGCACTAGGAAAAACTCATTAAAAAAAAATCAAAAAGTTTGTATCAATCAATAAATGCAAATGTTCCTGTTCGAAAGAAGCAGCATGCATAGAACAGCAAGGCCACACTAGCTAAGGATGAAGAATATTAAGCTATGAATCACTCCTTAGATTTAAAGTATATTGTGCGTGAGACCATTGCTGGACCAACGAATAAGTTTTTTAGACTAAATATTTACTAGATATCTACCCGAATTATGACATTATTCAGTAGATCATACCCAACGTCATGGGCGTAGTTTACGGATAGCAAGATGCCCTCCTTCCTCTCTCCCCCTCCCCCCCCCTCGCATTTTACAACATAGAAATAGTTTATAAAAAAAAATTAAGCTGTGTGCTTTAGACCACACAATAGAAGTGAAAACATAAATTAGGCACACAGGCGGATCTACGGGGGGAAGGTAGGGGAGTAAAGGAGGGGCTTTCGGGCTGAAGCCCCCCCTCCTCCCAAAAAAAAAAGTTAAAATATAGCCATGCTTTATGAAAAAAATTATCTCTAAAAGTGTTATTGTTCGTCTAATAACATTTAATAGGACTTAAAGAATCACTTAAACACCATTTCATATAGGTAGTTTCTTTCTTTCTTCCAAAGTAATTATGCTAATATACACATACAAAAAAAATCTTTCCGGCTGAAGCTCCCTCCTCCCAAAATTATATCCTGGATCCGTTAGTAACAAGGCGAGATTAATAATAGCAAATATAAATTATAAATAATATCCCATTATAGAGAGGATGAAAAGCTGAACATTTCCCTCGCTTACAGTATGCATGTCCGATTTACAGTTAAATCTATATATTAATCTATATCTTCAATAAAATTCGTTTTAATTTGGTTTTCGACACTATTTTCCCTTTTCGCCCCTCTAACTCGGAATGGCGTTAAGATACAATTTTGAATAATAGCTCATTACAATCAGGATGAAATGATGAACCTCTCTCGCTGACAATATGCAGGTCGGATTTAAAATTTTTAAGATATTTTAACCCATACGCAAAAGCACTTCAATAAGTTGACTCCAGCCGAATTCACTCTATACAAAAAAAAAAATTGCAAAACGCGCCTAAAGAAATTTTCACTTCAATGAAATAGAAACAAAATATTGGTTGTCAGTATTTCATAATTTTAAAAGACACTAATTTTAATTAAAAAATACACTCTTTACAAATTACTCCCGTTTTTTGAGAAAAATTCTTTTGAGCTGGTATGTTCTGCTCTACAATGTTTATTAATTAAGTTACATAATAATTTAAACACAAACAATTCAATATACAATAGATTTTAACATAATGCCGTCACGTTTAGATGAATGGATACCATAATAGATCAGGTAGTGGCACTTAACAAGTCGGTACTAAAATAAATATGTATATTTATACAACCGCGCCTCGGCGACCAATAACGGACAATGTCACCGTTTTTTTTTTTTATGGAAGTTGTTTATTGTAACTATTAGGGTTTTATAACAATGAATGATTTCTAATGACATTAATACCCATTTTTGAGCCCTCACTCAATTTCTATTTTGGGGAGAGGGGAGGCGAAGTTATTAGAAACTACTGTACTATGGCCGAGGCTCTTAGACTGACATTCGTACTTTTTAATTATTACTTAGTTTTAGTAGTTAATATCCTGTTTAAGTTGAAAAAAAAACAGCTACAAAAAAAAAAGGGTTCTTTTAATTTGAAATTCTAATCTTCAAAAAGATTTAATTTAAATGTTTTAAACTAACGGGTTGTATTAACTGACAGATTAAAGACATGGGGATGTTTTTTTGTTGAAGATGATTCCTAATCGGCAATAGGTCCATTTATATATAAATAATCAGTGGTTAAACTTTCTTAAAAAGTTCCATTTCAACACTCTCGGTGAAACTTTTTAGGTAAATTTTTTTTTATTTATTTATTTTTATAATATATTTTTTATTTAATTTTTTCTTAATTATTCTCCCCTATTACCCAACAGTTATTTTTCTTTTGAATTTTCCATCCTTTTTCTATTAACTTTCGTTTAATTTTCCATAATATTTATGAGTAATATATCTCTCGTCCCTATTTACGCTTCCGGTACTTTAGTTCAAACTTCGTCAGATAACCGTTAGAGATGACGCCACAATACATCTCTTCTCTCTCCCCCCCCTTGCTACTATTTTTGCTTCTCCTTTTAACACTGATTGTGACAGGTACTCTTTTGTTTTATCTCTTTCTTATTTCAGCTTTCTCAGTTTCTTCCCTCCTTCCTTTCATTCCGTTTCTCTGTTTTAACTCTTTATTATATTATACATTGTCTGTACATCTTGATAGACTTTACAATATCTCAATTTTCTATCTAACTACTCTATTCGCAATGTCTTAATTTTACTATTTATTTTCATATCTTATATAACTTCATATTCCTTTTTTCTGTTTTACATTTTATTCTAAGATTCCCATTTTAATACTTATGTCACCTTTTTCGATCATGTTTACTTCATCATTCCACACTTTGTAACGGTTATTATTATTTATCTCTTAGTTTTTACTATTGTCATTATTCTAACAACTTCATTTTACTTTAATTTTTTTTTACCTACACTACTTATGTTTCTCATACCTTGTTATCTGGTTCTTTTCTTAGCCCTGATGAAGGCCTGAACTTCAGGTCGAAACGTCGGCAAATGTCAAAATAAATATTATCATTTATTTTTGCCTTCTTATTTGACTGATCACCTCAACTATTCTTCTCTTCATTATTCACGACAGTCAACCATTTTACCCACAATTGTAAAAAGTTCTATATTTACGGTATAAGTTTAACTTTAAATAAATAAATTCTTTAAAAAAAGTTACTTTAAGAAGGAAATAAACAGTAATTGGACTTACATTAGAGTTATAATTTGTCCTAAATTAATTACACGATTCAAATTAATTCTTATGCGTCGTTTCTTAGAGTAGCCAAGAGTAAAAATCATTTTTTAGATCGACTTTTTAGCAAAATTGACAGAACTTTTAAATAAAGGTTTTTAAAAATAAAAGTTCTGTAAAACATTTACTGGAAAAGTCGCTAGGGGAAAAGTTCTTGTTTCAAAAGGACTGAAAACTATCAACAATAAAAGTTTCAGTGGTACCGGAAGTTTTAAAAAATAATTTTTTTTTCCGTTTCAAGTTCTGTAAATATTGAGTGCTTTTCTTTAATAAATTTTAATTTTAATTAAAAGAAAATGACGTTTTAAATTTTAAGTATAAAATCTTGGATATTTAGTCTACTTCCTTTAGCTTTTGCAGGTATCAATTATCTTATCCATGGTCCCAGACGTAGACACGCCCAGGGAGCGCCTTGCAAGAAATAATGCTGTCATCGCTCTTTGTTCTATTTTAACCTGCAAATCGTTTAAGAAATCTTATTTGTCCTTGATTTATTTTTGGAAAATCTGCGGCGTAAGCAAATTTTATCGTATAAAAATTAGACGTAACTCGATTTGAAAAAATAGTTGACAATTTCATATTTCATTTATACAAATTATACAGAAGGAGAAAAAAAGGGAGTATATCAACATTTGAATAATTTCTTAATTTTAATAAGATTTTAACTAATTTCTAAAAGATTGAGTACTCGTACATAAAAAAAAAAACCTGTCCTTATTTTTACTTCAAAGTAAAAATCAAAGGCATCTTTATTTTATTTAACTCTAAATTAAAACGGAAGCAGAATTTTTCATGTCTGCAACAAGATGGAAATGGTGATGTAATGCTGAACTTACCACAGGAAACGCAGTTTTCATTACCAGCTTCTCCGGAAAAATCTGAAACATAAAATAATAATCTGATTAGGCGAATTGGTTACTTTCATTTCAATTTAATATTTTGAAATGAAGATAAAGTTACATATAATAAATGAAGTTATACCCGCAACAGGTACCAACATTGGTAACAATTTGGAAACAATAAGTCAGCATCACAGGCGGATTAAATATAACCCATTCTTATGAAAGAAATATTAAAAATTATTTCTAAAAGTATTATTGTACGTGTAATTACATTTAATAAGACTTCAAGAATTACTTAAACGACATTTCATATAGGTAGTTAGTTTCTCTCCTCTCCTTTCAAAGTTCAAAGTAATAATCGTCATATATAAAGCTTTCGGGCTGAAGGCTCTCTTCCCCAAAATTAAATCCTTGAACAGTTAGTGGTCAGCATGGCGCCTCAAGACCCCAATTTATCTATTGCTTAAAGCTACTTATACATCGTATGGCTTAATGAACCAGGAAAACGTCTATTAAACCACAGTTCTCACTCATGAATTTTTTTTTGTCTATAAAATATGTATTTATAAGTTGACAATCAGCAAATGTGATGGCGATAATGATAAAATGACATGACAGGCATGGGGAAGGAAAGTACTCAGCAGTACCTCTTCCCTAACTTGTTCCAATTACTTAGGTTGTCTAAGGAAGCAGATCCCTCATCCAACGCCTTTTTAGTCTCCAGCTCATGTTCTGAGGTATGTCAGCTGTGGCCATGTCTCTTATAAGTCTGTTATTATGTCCATTTAAATTTGTGTAAAATCGTTGTATAGGGTCGTTATATGTTGGTCAACTGTAGGAAAGTGGAGGTCAGTATGTAGAGTTTTGTTAGTCACGTACCAAGGTGCTTTTGTTATGAGTCGCAATAATTTTGATTGGAACGTTTGAAGTTTTTGTAGGTGTGTCTTTTTAGCGATGCCATATATTTGTGATGAGTATGTCCATATGGGCTTAAGTAAGTATGTATATGTATTCAGTTTCTGTTTTAGTTTTAGTTTTGAAGATTTGGCAAAAAGGGAGTAAAGTAGTTTGAGTCGTTGGTTAAGTTACTCATGAATTAAACGTAAGTCAGAAGCAGTTGTAACTTACTACCATTGGTGGATTTTTGGTAGAGGGGGTAGGGAGAGATTTCCGGCTAAAGTCTTTTTTTTTCATCCTTTAGACAAATCCTTAAACAACTACAATAATTTCTCTTTTTAAATTATTATGTTTATGTATCAACTAAATGTAAGCACGTGTAATCAAAAATAGAATAAAATTTATCCTTTAATGAATTATTACTCCTTATTTTAATTACGATTTATTTATTAATTAATTTTGTAGAGGCCAAAGGGATCACATAGACATCATTCCATGTAATTTCTTTCTTTTTATCCAGCGTAATTACCGTTAAAAGAAGGAGGGGAAAATAAGACCCTCTCCTCCCAAAAAGAAACACAACATTTGACTATACTTCACAGCAACAATCTTTCAATTTTGACAAGTTTTTGTTGTTACATCGAATTGACCAGCGATCTTGAAAGCGAAACGATTAGAAAGTCCGATAAAGGAAAAAAAGCCTACCAAGTAGGTCAGTGTAGCTTTTTAACCATTTCTATTGAATAGATGAAGGAAAAAATGGAAACTAATGCACGACAACAAAAAAAAATGAGAAGAAAAGGTTTTGGATAAAAATATGAAGCTCGTGGATAGCAATGGACAACGAATTCCAAAAGGAGTTTATAGTAGTTAACTAATAATAAAATATTTAATGATTGAAGTGATATTTAAATATCAGGTGGAGGAGCGCAATTGAAATTATAAATAATATTATTTAGGATTTTCAGCGAATGGTACAAAATATTGCTTAGATCCGGAGAGATAATCAATCTATATAGTTAATAAAATGAGATAATGATGAAAGAGAGACGAAATGTTTATCTTATATATCTTTGTAGGCGACAGTTGTATATGAGGTACGCGTCTCTCATATCGATGAAGTTTAAATAATATTGTATTGTATTATTATTACATAATTATAATATCAGTTTTTAAGATTGTTATTGCTAACGTTTCAACTCAAGCTTGTGGTTCATGATTAGGGCATGTTAACAACACTGAAAGTGTTCCAGAACTGAACAACATCCATACTTACACCTTGAGTACATTTTTTTAATGATATAAGATAAATCCATACAGCTAGACAAAGTTAAGTTGAATTTTTTTTAGGTTATAATAAATTAAATATATTTCCTAATTGCTTTAAAATATTTTACTACACTTCTTGTCTGTTTAACGCCGCTCAGTGGCAATATTTTTACTTTCCTACTTATACTAGGTAAGGAAAGTATTGCGATCGGGTCAAATTTTCGATATGCGGTTTTCGACGGATCTATAAGTTTCCCCTCAGTTTTTTCGAAAGGAAATTCCCTACAAAACTATATAAAAATCGTTCATTTTGGATAACTATTTACGAAGTTACAGCTATTCAATTTCCAATGTAAGATTATGGGTTCATATCCTGGTGTCAGAAGGGGTGAATGAAGAAAAAATATGATTAAGTGAAAGTAAGAAAATCTGTTGCTCACATCACACAAGCTTCACTATTTCCTCTACTTATAACAGAAATTATTGTTTGACAAAATTAGGCTATGGCAAAAAATTTTTGATCAGCAATATTAGAGAGTATTGAAATTATTACACTGATCTACCTCAAGCCAGTTTACATTGCTTTAGTTTATCAAATAAATCGTACACAAATCTTTTCTATGATTAATTTTCAGGAAAATAAATCTAATTCAATTTCTTTTTGTTTCTTCATGAACATATGTAAAGATATAAAAACTTTTCTGAACTAGATAGGAAAGTCGAGTGAGTGGACACACCAGATTTGTTTATAAGTGATGTTGCTATTGTTTAGGGATTGGAAAAGTTTTCTTCTATGAGATTTGTGAGCTTCATATTTCATAAGAATATAGTATAATGTTTGACGATTTATACAGTTTGAACATTCAACGGAATCAGAAATTCCTATACGGTGTAATTAGCTATTGCATAATCCGTGATTTTATTTCAATCTACAGTATATTTTTATTTCCTCTTTATTCAGATTTGTGTTTGAAAACCATGGTCTGCGAGTAATATTGATTTGTAATACTGGGCTGTAAAAGAATGATGGTGTTGTTCTTGCCAAAAGTTCTTACAATCTTCTTTTGTGGTTACATGGAAATCAGTATATGGGACCGAAATATTCAGTGTCTCGCCCGTGTCTATATCCTCTTTTGCCAGATTATCGACTTTTTCTAGGACCCTTATTTATATTTTATATATATGTATGAATGAGTTTAGAAGTTTTTATTTTATTTTATTTGTTTATCTTTTCTTATTGATTTACTTTTTTTTATCAGTATTATTTATTTACTTTTGCATCTCTATTATTTGTATATATATTCTATGAATGATAACTTTTAGCCTTAATATTTATGTTTTTATAATTATTTAATGCTTGTAGGGAGTTATTATAACTGTGCGTTAATAATCTTTGGTACTTTAACACCTTCAGTTCTGGTAACATGCCCTGATGATGACCCACCAGGTTGGATAGAAATGTTGGAAAGAAAAATATTAAAAACTGAATATTTATGAGTCCTGACTATTTATTATCCATGATATTTAGAACAGTCGACCAACTTCCTTCAATAATACTTTAAATGATATCCTGATATCCTTTTTTTTTAAAGAGAAAAAAAATAGACAAAATAAAGCATTCAACACACATCATTAATAAGCCTCGTGCTCGAAGGATCATTTAATATCTTACATCACCAACTGAAAGATGATTATAACTAATTACGATGAATGTTGCAGATTACTAAGCTGTATTACTTCTCTCCCACCGATCTATTGCAAGTTTTCCTATGAATGACTACGTAAGCAAGCACAATGCACCTATCTCATCTACCCTTCTTCTGTCCTCTTACTTTTATCTTATCTCGAGTTCTTTTGTCATGTATTAACTGAGCGCCAAAGTAAAGTGGATGGAAAAGTTAGGAGGATTCGAGAAACTTTAATAACACACGGACTCACTGAATTCATGGTAATATTTCAAGTGATGGAGTAACAGTAAATTGTGGAATATTATTACTTAGGCATTGATCTTGACCGATGATGTCATCAATGTCGTTATTGAAGAAATAAATGAATAAAAATAAAAGTGATATTGAGAAAGGTCCGAGAGTAAAAAGGATTAGGAAGCCTTTGTTTTACTTAAATCCTTCGCATCTCAAAGCCTGATGCAATTGATACCGTCTAAGGTAAGTAGGATGGAAGGATCATCCAATGTTTAAATTTTATCAAATAATTTACAGTCAGAAGATAAGTTGTAGAAGAGCATTGTGCAAACAGCTTGATAAAAACATTTTCAATACACCACACCGCATAAAAAAATTATCTAAAAATTAATTATTACTCTCAAAGATTTAGAATTTTAGCAAGGGTACAATGTTTCCCTTAAACATTTAACAAATCAGAATGAGTTACATTTAAACTAGGGATGCCCTAATTTTTTATAGCACATACTACAAATGTACTTTCTTATAACTTGCCACCTTTACAATAATTATTTCTATATTAAGTTTGTTCACAACACGAAGTATAACTATCAGAAAACTGTAAGCCACTACAGCTTCAGGTATTGGAACAGAAAAAACTGTATTGTGCATATGGTTGACTTGTTAGTGGTCCAAACTTGCTTATGAACAGGCTCGTGGTACGTTTATACATTTCACAAACTATGAGAAACACAAATGTAAGAATTGTTAGTTTCTCTAGGCTAAAGTTATTGCTTTTGGCTTGTGTCCGTTTCATCTGCTTTCGATTTTAAACATTAGCATACACTGTTTGAGTGACAGATGTTGAATTTAATGATATCTGGAAAATTTAAATTAATGTTCTTCATCCAGCATATCCTTTGATGAATTTTGCTTTTTGCATTTTTTTTTTTTTATTGTGTGAAGTGAAAACTTCTTAAGGCTCGTTTTGCACTTTTTTTGTGGAGAATGAATAAGATTGAGCCTTGAGATTTCTGATGTCCAACGCTCGGGTAAAGAAGGCTGGAGTCGACTAATTGAAGTGTTATTGCATATGGATTAAAATATCTCAAAAACTAAAAATCGGACATGTATACTGTTAGCGAGGGAAATATTCATCATTTCATCCTCATTGTAATGAGCGATTATTTATAATATATATCTCAAATGATTAAACTCGCCTTGCTGATATTTCACTTCTATCGTCTCGTCTAAAGCACACACCTTAGTTTTTTTTTGCTCTCTTAGGATTTTTTTTTTAATTACAGATATATAATAGATGTACATATAATATATAATACAGATATAATTCAGCAAATATAATTCCGTCATGTCTGTTTCTCCGAAAATATAGAAATGTCTTAGCACCCTGTTTTTTTTTTTTTTTCTTTTTTTTTTGTTTATGTTTTTTTAAATATCTGAACCCGGCCTTATATAAATGTATATGTATTTGTTTTCTAAAAATATATTTTTTCGTCTTTCGTAAAGTTGGAGATTATTTTTATGTAGTGAAAACGGTAACCTATTATCTCACTGTACGGTAAAATGTATGTACTGGGATAGTAATTTTGTTTTCTAAATCACACACGTCGAGCCGAAAATATTCTTTCATTCCGGACAAAGAACTTGATTAAGATAACACAAAATTAGCGTTCCAATTCCGAACCCCAAGCGTACCACATCGTGGCACGTGTATCTTTTATTGGACACTCCTCACTTATTATCGTTATTAGAGAATTCTGATGTAGATCCTCTTAAACACCCTATAATGTATCAATGTGTTAAAATTATGAATTATGTATTATGTAAATTAAACTTTATCCTCCTGTTGGATAGATTTATATAAGAACCAGTTACATAACTTCAATAAATTAAGTATATAATAATTATTAAACTAATTGCAAGCAAATAGCGCATACATATTAAAACAGTGTGATATAAAAGCGATAAATCCAAATATTACAGGTATTACAATTAATAGGGTCATTTATACTTAATTTATAGATATTTATAACAAGGTAAAAAAGCTTTTTTTTTTTACAATCGGTGACATACTTAATCACTAGAATATAAAAGAATAAATTTTTGTATGTTAAATCACATATTAATAACTTATCTGAACAATTACAAACAAATCGTAAAAGGGAGAATTTCGGAACATCTTTCTCAGATTTGATGATGACGTCTATAGTGATAACGTTTTCTTAATAATCAGTAGTCAAACACTTTAAAATTTGTGACGAAATTGATTTTTCCTCTTCTATTTATTATATATTTGGAGGTATTTAGATTTTTTATAACATTAATAGATAAATTTCGATCTAACATAAAAATTTATGGAAACAATAAAGAGAGAAAAATACGAATCACTGATAATTATTTTTTTGTTTTTTTCTAGGCGGAAAATGGTTTTTGTCTCAAATGGTCTTTATAAATATCAAAATGGAAATAAAAAATATTTGATTTCATATGCTTGAAATATATGTCGACTGTTTTTAATAAGGGAATGTTAATTGTATGTTTCAGAAATGTGTGCCTAACATAGGAAAACGAATACTTGAGGTTTATATTCCAAAACATGGTTTATTGTGCATGATGATTTTCGTATAAATAAAATTGAATTTTGGGATCCGAAAACTCTTTATTCTATAAAATCTTGACACCAAATGTTCAATATAATATTTTATTATGTATAATGCATACCAAGATAAGCTGTGACATAAAAATTCTAAATATTTTATTGTTGACAAAAAATATTTTGTATGGTTATAACGTTTTTTAAAATTAACAAATATAAATAATATATTTATAAAAAAATAATATGTTGATATTATTTTATACTATAAATAGTTTATTTTTAACTGAAAACAAAAATTATCAATAAACTTTATATAAAATTAATAAATAAATAATAAAAGACTTAGCGAACCCGGAGGTTCGATGTCAAAACCATCAATCGAAACTTTATAACAGAATTAATATGTTAAAGATTAACTTTACATCTCTCGAAATAAAAAATAAAAAAAAATTGGCAAGAGTCGTCTTGCCTTGGATTATTTTCAGATAACATGATTTTTTTTTTTTATTTATCTACATGCATTGCATTACTAAAAATGTCGTAAGCAAACTCATGGTTTTTCTATACTGAAACAGTACACAATAAATATAACAAAAACTGATTTTGAGCCAAGGAAAAAAGAAAATTATTCTATGGTTTGTTGAAAAGATTATTTATTTTTCCAGTACTTTCAAATATACTTCTAATATCTAACATTAAAATATTCAAATAATATCTAAGATAATAAACTATGAAGTTATATGTTCAAATAAAGAAGAAACATTTTTTTTTTCATCACATCTGTTTATATTACATTGTGTGCTATAAAAGAAAATATATAAAATATATATGATAAGAAAAAAGAAAAAATTTAAATCATTTTATAAATTCTAATAAGAGATAAGGACAGATTTCGATATCACTCGTAAAATAGAACCACAATCAACGCTGAGTGACCTCTCCCTTAACTAATATTTTATTTATGGCGAAAAAAAAATTCGGTGATTCATATTTGTTATCTACAGAATGACAAAGAAAATACGTCGTAATCTTTGTTTATTAAATTTTAAATTTTATCTTCATACATATAATAACAATGGAATTGTTAAAATATAAATGAAGAAATATAATTAAATTCAATTTTTCTAATGAAAGTCAAGATCACAACGTAATGAATATGCTTATGATTATTAAAGAAAAATTTCACACATTGCAATTTTAATTAAGTATAATTCTAGCAGATATATACATATATATATAGCCAGAATGATAGTATCTGTCTACTGATTTCATACATCTATATATTTTTATGCGTTCAGCTACTTTATACAAACCATAATTTAAACCATGGTTATAAAAGTACACATTTTTTAAAATTATATTTCTGAAATCACTTTAATTTCTAATGAATTTCGGAAATAAAAATGTTCTGTTGCTAATAGTAGACAACAATATTCTCTTCTTACTACTCCATAATCAAAATCTATCACAGAGATTACTAATATTTATATTTCTGATATAAAAAACGATCAGTCAAAAATTATTATTATTGTTAATTGTAAACATTTTGTTACAACTTAGTTTTGTTTGACTTCCTCGACAACCGTGATCAGAACAGAGTTGGCAATAAGACGTTTATATTGCATACGTATATATTGCATTTACATATATTGTAATAGTTGAAAAATGAAATGGAGGATACGAAAAAAAAATCAGAACGGTGTTGTAATAAATTTATTACTAAAATATAATTTTTATTTATAGAAAATATATAAAGAATCTCTTGAACTTATAGTATAGCAGTGATTTTAATAAAACTATTAATTATAGGAATTAATCCCTATGGTATCAAGTAATTAAGCATCCCTATATTTTATTATATATTTTAACATTTACGATTCTCATAAAAATATTTCAAGGCTTTGGTAGATTCGTTTTTTTTTTTTTTATAGAAATGAAAGAAATAATAATAATGAACTAATACCTGGTACTATATATCAAATCACTATTCTACGAACAAATGAATTATAATAGTTCAATTTCAGCTTGGTAGAATTAATTCTTAATCCCTCTCCTTCATGGAATGTTGGTAATTTTTAAAATAACCAGATTTTGTAGATCTATTAGGAGAAAAAGAGGCGTTAAACAACTATCAAAATAATTTAAACCTACAATTGTCTTGAATTAAATAGTTGAATCAGCGCCAACCTAAAAAGGACGCTCTCACAATTAAATACGACACAAGCAAAACAAATTTTGGTCCATAAAATCCAGACCAATAGTGTGGATAAAGATTTTACATATCAAGACTTGTTGAGTTCGGATTGCTATAAGAAAAAACCGCTACCTTGGAACAAACCTTATAGCAATCAGCCAATAGAAATGCTAACTGATACAGTATTCAAACAATGCGCACGTTTCTCTCATCCCTGCCCTCATTCGACGTGACCCGTTTTGTTAAGTTATAATCCTCCTACATCGTCTATAATAATAAGTTTTAGATTTCACAGATGAAATCTGTTCATAGAATACAGAACGATATTTTCATAACATCAATATGCTGGGTAAGTTGAAATAAATACCCATTGTCCTGAAGAGAAATCACTCTCCTTCTATAAGTGAAGTGTAAAACAACAACAATTATGCACACAGTGATAATTATCAACGATTTGTTTATGTTACATTAAATAAGTAATTTAAATTAAGCAAAATAAAGAAAAGACAGTGTGTACATTATTTAATAAAATTTTATCAATTTAAATTCTTGGAAATAAAGTAAAATAGAGGCTAAATATCTCAAGAAAAGAGCTTCATAAACATAAATGAGCACAAACCATCATAAACAGTAGACCATATCTCAAAATGCAACGAACAGAGCGGTGATCAGTCTAATATGTAAACTCTACTGTTAATTTTGAATTTCCAGGTCGGACCAATGTAACCTTGTTTATTTAGATTAAGTTCAGTAAACTTGTAGTTTCACTACTCAGCTTCTTTGAAAATTCTTTACACGTCATTATGAGCATCGAAGAATCACCTAGTAGACACAAGAGAGAGTTGGTTGGTTGTTTTAATGTTATAGGCGCAAAACATCTATGTCACCAGTGCTTTATCCATAAAATATTATTATTAAAATATTTAGGTGGTAGGTTTAATGGTCAAGAAAAAAAACTATATATATATATATATATATATATATATATAATAAATAAGTAAAAGTAATAGATAAAACTTATACACATATAAAAAATAAGTAAAAGAGGAATAATAATAAAAAATAAATAAATAAAATAAGGGGGAAAAAGAGTTTTATATATAAATATATATATATATATATATATATATATATATTTTTTTTATTTCTTTATGACATTTATAACTGTATTACATAAATACATCAAGTAAATTTGGACATAATTGATATAATGACATGAATACACTTGCTGAGTAACTACCCAATGGTACCACTCTAATGATATGACTACATTAGGAGATCACGGGGCCATCTTCTTTTCAGACGCCTCGGAGGGTTATCAGGAATTGAAGAGGAAGCATGGTTAGAAACGAGAGGGTTGGGATAATTCTGAAGTTTATTATGGAAGGATAGGTATCTGGATTGGGCCAGATCTGAAACATAAGGAACATTAAGATCTTTATGGATAATTTTATTAATGACAAAGTAAGGAGCATTGAGGATTTTACGAAGGATTTTGGATTGTAAGGATTAGATGCGAGAGGAATTCGATGGTTTAGTGGAGCCCCATAGCTCAACTCCGTAAGTCCAAATAGGTCTTATTATAGTCAAGTATATGAGTCTTTTGTAATTAATGGGAAGTTTAGAGCGTTTGTCTAGTAAGTGCTGAAGTAATCGGAAACGTCGAGCGGTTTCTTGTCGTTTCAGTCTAGTATGAGGATTCCAAGTTAGTCGTTTGTCCAGGTGGAGTCCTAGGTATCGGATTTGCTCAACAGGGATAAGTGGAGTATTGTTAAAGGAAACTGTAGGACAGGAAGTCGTTGGTTTACGACGATATATATATATATATATATCGTCGTTGGTTTACGACGATATATATATATATATATATATATATATATATATATATATATATATATATATATATATTTATTTATTTATTTAGGAATTTCTTCGATATGAAATTTTCCTCAACCAAACTCCTTCGTTAGCAAGTCTCTCCATCTCTGCTGGTCCATCGTATTCTCCTCCGACAGTCTCCTACCAGCCATACTCTCCACCACTCTATCCTTCTATCTAACTGTATGTCTTCCTCTCCTTCTTTTACCCCCAGCCTCCTAATCCATAATTATCTTTGGTATCCTATCGTCGCCCGTTCGTCTCACATGGCTATACCACCTGAGTCTTCTTTTTTCCATTACCTCTAGGATATTTGGCTTTATTTCCAATATCTCCATAATAGTGGCATTTCTTATCCTTTTGATCCTTGATATCCTAGCAGCTCTCCTCCAAAAATCTATTTCAACTGAAAAGATTTTTTTTCCCTTGGTCATACCGAGATGTGTAAATAAATAAAAACATAATAATCATTTATGGCGAATAAATTTAGTAATCGCCAATGCAATGTAATAAAAAAAAAAAAAAACTGAAATACAACAACCCATGAAGGGTCTTGGGTTTAGTATTATGTAAGGAAGCACTGTTCCCAATTTAATAAAAACAATAAAAAATTATTAATTTTTAAATAACTATTACATTCATAAAAAATAATGGTACCAATTAGCGAATTAGCTGATCCAGAGAAAATAACGTGTAATGCAGAACAGCAACTTCTCGTATTACCGATGAATTAATCTAAGCTAATCCTTAAATTTTCGTGGAAAATGTGCTTATCTAATATTGTTGTGACTTTATCAGTACGAAAGATTTCCGGAAAAGATTCAGATTAGAAAGATTTTTTTTTTTAATTTTTCATCCACTCTCGTTTCTAACCTTGCTTCCTCTCCGAACCCCGATAATCCTCCGAGGCGTCTGAAAAGAAGATGACCTCCAGATCTCTTTTTGTGAATTCATTTTTAGAATGCTACAGGTGGATAGTTTTTCAATAAGTATTTTTCATGTTATTATATTCCTGTGATTACATTTACTGGATGTATTTTTTTTTAATGCAGCTATAAATATCATAAAAAATATTTTTAAAAATTCATAACGTTGGTAAGAAATGAGCACAAGCAGCTTTAAATAATTATAATTCATCAATTTTAGAATACTAAAATTTACGCAATATTTGGAGTATTGTATTAAGTATCGATAATGTTCGGTTCTTTACCTTGCCAAAATATAATAAAGTATTCACGTACGGGGTTTCCCGTTGATGATGGAAGAGCTATGATACAAGGTAATGTGGATTGTCTACTGAGGAAATTGTAGTCTTGTCAAACTATAGGCTAGACATAAAAATAAAGCTGTTAATAAATTACCTATATCATTTATTTTGATATGAAAAATCAAGCATAACTTTGAATATTACCTAAGTACACAGGTCGTATTAGAAAATTGATTAAGGGAGTTAAAAATGTATGATTTATTATTTGTTCTGGTTTCTAGTACAGAACCTATCGTTGTAATTCAATTCCTTGTCTGTCCAACCTTTCGGACGCGTTGCTCATCTTCAGAGATATTACTTTCACTATTAGAACATCATTTTTACAGATATTTGTTTAAAGAGTATATACTTTTTATTTTACCTTCTTAATATTTGTCTTTTATCTATATCATTCTTAAGCATGTTAGTAAACATTTGTCTTTCTAATATTTCATTTAATAATTTTATACATCACTTAGTCAATTTTCGCGTTGGACAGATAAATAAATAACATATAAGGAAGAGAAAATTGTTCATACATTATACCTAAAATAACATTAAACTCTTTCTTAAGTAAATCACAGAACATCAAATAATTCCATGTCAAAATAAATGGCTATTGGAAAGGCAACATATAAGGACGCGCAACAAGCAAAGGCTTCTCATGTTTCTTGGGATTGCGTATATTAATATTACGATAACACTCCAAAAACTTTTACAAGAGCCAAAATATCATAAATTTTCAAAGTTAGGTGAGAGTGCTTTTATCTGCCACGAACACAATTCACACTTACACATATATACATATACACAAGACTACATTATTTCTCACACTTACTGGCCAACGACACATCATAGGGTTTTCCTCCGGAGATAGCTGCACTTAATAGTAATACGAAAGAAAAAAGAAAGATTTTCTAACAAAACTTTCTCCAATTGGATATACATCTCATGTACAAGGAACTAAGGATCATATGAAAATCAAAGGTGATGAACTAAACATGAATGGTTTAGTAAGCTACACACATGACGCGATATGTCCCGACGATTCGATAAAATTTGTCGGTATCGCTTCGGATTATCGCGCTCTGTGTAATTGCTATTGCATTATAGATAGAAGTACAACTATATCGCCATATCGCCGCTGACAAGAATATCGTATCGCAAGATATATCGCACTCTTTGTGTAGGAGCCTTTAAACTGTTAGGTGTTAAAGCTTTGCTAATTTGCTAGTTTTTATTTTTCAAATATTGTTTCATACAGCCACTAACTGCTAATGTAACAGGATGATTTGTCGCTATGACGATTAGCATCGAGTTATTTCATTTCTTATTATTATTATTTAGGATTCAGCTGCTTAAGTTGCCTGATAAATTAGCATGATGAGCTTGAACAGTCCCATTTATCTGGATATTATATTTTATAATTTATTTGTTTTGCTCATTATCCTTGGGTGCTAAGCGGTGAACTGTTTTGAATTTAAGGAGTAAAATCTGTTTATCATAAACGATTTTATTTATGTTTGAATATATTAATTTTTAATTATTTACTTGGAGGTTTCGTGATACCAAGAAACATTGAATAAGGAGTAAAAAAAAAATTAATGTTTAATAATAGTTTATAAGTGAAAATAAATATATAAAACAGGTGAAACATAAAAGGGATAAATTAATTGATTTTAAATTGCTTTAAGCCATTTTATTGAGAAAGTAAGGAGCATTGAGGATTTTATGAAGGATTCAATGCTTTGTGGAGCCTACTCATGTATATGATTCTTTTGCATATTAAGGGATACTGTCGGACAGGAAGTCATATGTTTACAATGGAGGATAAGCGTGATTTGATGGGATACATTGGAATTTATTTTAATCCTCCAGTTTTGACACCATTCTTCAAGGTTTGTGATCTGCGATTGAAGAGTTTGGGATACAACTGTTGTTTCATTATTAACTGAAAGGATACATGTTTCATCGGCATATGTCTGTCACATTTAAATACCATTTATAGGGAAGGAAATGGTTATCTGTAATAATACTTTGTTTTAAGTAGAATTTTGATAAATGATTCCATCACTAAATATAAAACAACATTTTGATAAATAATAAATAAATGGTTACATCATTAAACATAAAACAACAACATGATATCATTAACTCAATTTCTGACGAGCGTTCGTCATATTTCCTTTGAGATAGGTCTATCACATGAGAATTATCTCTTGATTCACAGGAACCGAGAGCGTTATTCATTTTTTATTATCATATTTTGTTCTAATATGAATTAATAAATACTTAAGCCCCTTATAATGGAACTGCAATATTTTTGACTTCAATAAAAATATATTGAAGAACTCATGTTAATACTTATATTTTTCAATTGCACGATCATTATAAATGTTTTCATAACAGAAGTATGATTAGATGAGCAGAGATGAATATTCTAAACCAATTTCATTAATAATTAATATTACTGAAATGTTTTGACTACGCCCATTTATAAAGGAGTATTTATTGAATCTTTATCGGGAACTGATTTTATATAACTATACCCATTATGAAGTGAAAATTATTTCCCACATAAGATATCACAGTGAATTGCTATCATATAAACTAATATTGTTTTAAGTAGATAGAAATTTTTTTTTTCTGTTTGAATAAATATCAGGAGTCGATGAACCGATTTTAAACCTAATACTTATAGGGAATACTATTTCAATTTGCAGTGATTTTCGGAAAATTCCGGATAAAAAGAATACAGGTTTGAGCTAGAACTGGACATGAAATTAAATAGACAAGCGCTGGCTACTGTGCTGGTTAATGTTCGTTAATCTCAATTAATTAATCAATTTTAATTAGTTTAGTTAATTGGTTAACTTTATGTTCGTTTAAGCTCTAACTTTTTTTAACTAATCCAAGAATAAAGCGATAGTTATTTAACAGCCAATTATTTCTTGAACATCGTTTTGTTTGACTGCAAACTAAGCAACTAATGAGCTAAGTAATTTTCTATTTACAAAAAATAATATTTTTTTAAAGATTAAGGGGTACCCCCTGTCCGCTCAACGGCGGACCAACCTCCATTTTATAAATTATACAACTGCTCATTTAATTGTACAATTCGTAGCTCAAATTGTATAACTTTAGTTTATATATATTCTGTATTTCAGATTCTATTATTTTTTATCAACATAACACATTGTTATTTTTATAAAATATAACACAATTTTATCATAAAATAAACTGAACGAAAACACATTTCAGAAAAGAAATTAGATCCTTTAAAAATCTCTATTATAATTATATTGCCAATTTATT
Organism: Nezara viridula; assembly: GCA_928085145.1. Classification (NCBI taxonomy): domain Eukaryota; kingdom Metazoa; phylum Arthropoda; class Insecta; order Hemiptera; family Pentatomidae; genus Nezara; species Nezara viridula. Next base: position 77,550,765 of record OV725081.1, read on the forward strand.
AACGATAATTATATAACGATAATTATTCTTATTGACAATTTGTAAGCAGAATATATATTCAACTTGTCCAGCTATAATTTAAGCCTTTCATTTCAAATATTTTCATTGTACGTTATATTGTGCTTCCTTTTCTATCCCATAATAATTATAATTATAGCACAATATAAGTAATATAATGATTAATATATTGTATTAAAGAGAAATGTATAGATCGAAAAATGACTGCTATCACGTAGGTAAAATCAAATTACCACCACGAGATGAATACCATTTCCCATACTAATCTTTATTTTGTATTAGGAAAGAAGGAAGTAACAGGAGCTCAGCAGAGATGTAATTAAATGAATAGATGTGTAATTAGTGCTTATTATCTGTTCTATGCTAAAATAAAATATGACCTACACTAAAATCTTTTTTATATAACGGAGAGATTTGTCTTTATAAATAAAAAGTTTTTTTTTAGTAAATAATTTGTCAAAATACATTACAGGACTGTGATAAAATGTTTTGCAATTATTTGTTGAAGTCATTTTGGCTGAAAACACACTTACTTTGGAAGTTGACAGAATATCACATAATTATTTTGGACACTGGAAGTGAATCTCAACATGTTCGGAAAAAAAAAATTCCAACTTAATTAACATTGGCATAAAGCTTATTAAGCAAAGACAGAACATAGATTACCCGCTTAAAATACTTAATCCGGTTAAAAAATCTTTGAATGGTTTTAAAGAAGACGAACCATACATGGATCTGAGGGAAATTCTGTAGTTTACTATGACGTAACTGTTAATTACTTAAATAACCTATTTTTTAAAGACGGCTTTCTATTCAACAAAAACTAAATTTCCTACTTATCTTCGCAAAATAGGACTTTGGTTTACATGGAATTTTTCGTAGCTTTTAAGTTATGCTATCACCTCTTTAAATATTTCCCTCTAATTACAGAACAGCTTGTATATATTCGTTTACGCTTTATTTATTTAAATATCGTGAGAGTCTGTGGCTCTAATGTCCTCTTTCAGTCTTTTGATTCAAGAGAGTCAAATCGCTACCACATGTGGAGTACAAATCCTCGGTTCGGAGTTCTTTGGGTGGATGTAAATATTGTACGTAAGTATGGATATGTTTAGAAAGATTTATTTTATTTCAATAATGGTGTTTCTGAAGTGGTTATCGTTTATTTTCCTTCTATCTTATTATTATGTACCAATCATTATCATTACAGTTCCATCTCCATTTATTGACAAAATATGCATCCGCAATATGAAAATGAGGCAGAAACATTGTATAATGTTTAAGATTTCGCCTACTTTCACTGGAAAAAAGATTATCTTTATCGCCTTTTATGGCTGCATTTCTCATACTTATCTAAACTATGAGCAGAACGATATCAGAGAAGGAAGAGAAGATAATACAAATGGTATAAACTATTTAATATTAGAATAAATAAATTTTCGTAACCCAAGGAATTGAATTTTAGTAAATGTATACGGAGAAGGGGGATAGGACATCAGTTGATATAGGAAGCTCAACACTAATTGAAATCAATTGACTGCTTGTCCTGCTTTCCCATCGGCAACATCTACACAGCACGTAACGCTTATCATCGACCAGTATTATAAATAAAATAATAATTATTATTAAATATCGAAACATAGGTCTCTTAATATCCTGTTTCATATTCAATTCTTTATTGAGAAATATTACAATCAGTCACATCTCAGGATAATACTAATAGTGATAGAAGAGTAGTTCATTCGTACTCTATGTACAATAAATAAAAATAAATAAACAGAAAGATTTACTAAAAGTAAATGTAGTTAATATTAATGGTCCATTTTGTTTTCTCTAAATTATTGAGTAACCAATATATCTTAAAGAATGGTTTCAAAACTGGAGGATTAAAATAAGTTTTAACACTTTTCATCTTTGGCTTAAATTGAGAACATTTAAAAATTTTCTCTGCAAGACTTTTGATGATTTACCGCTTCAGAATTATTCTGAAAGTTGATCTAACACGAAATTTATCTGACTAGCAACTGATTGTAATATAATCATCATATGAATATAAGTAATGGTGGAAGATTTTGCATAGATCAAAATTTAAAATAAAAACTCTCCAAATTTATAATTCATCACTGAAAATTTACCTAAATGTCGACGCTAAGCCTATTTCGATATCATAACAGAACTTCATGGCTCAGTTCTAAGCGTCGAATTTTTTTCGTATTAAATATTTATAACCCAAAATCCTTTAATTTTCAGACTTCATGATGTGATATATAAAATAAACAACGTAATCAAAGATAATTATTATACTTAAAAATTATAATATCCTATAAGGACACGTTAAGTGTAGAAGTTCACAAATTAAGAAACAGAGCTAAAATCATTTTTCAAGAAAGTAATGAAAAAAAATAGAGATAAAAGAATTTTTCCATAATAATTCCTATTAACTTTAAAACTAGCATAGAATTCACTCTAAAACTAGTTAGGCTAGATAAAAAATGCTTATATAGAAAAATTCCGAGTTGCAAACCAAGCCTCCATCCAACTAGTTGGACTACCGCATACTCCCGCATGCTCATTATTAAGAAGAAACCAGAAACTTTCATTGACACAAGACTCTTATAGAGAGAAATCAGAACGCATTGCATAAGACTCAAGGCGGCGGAGCACATAGCATTGCACGAGCTAACAGCTAGCTGGATTGGATGCTTTTGTGTAATGTAATTCGAAGCTTTGTTACAAAAGGTTTTAATTAACAGGTTCGGCCGCGATTGCGCTTTGCAGCTTCCATAACTAAGGTAGAAAATATGTAAATCGGTCAAAATCTCAACTCTAACAGCTCTCACCAACATGGCTTGGAGTACAAGGAGAACGAGGGCCAACCGCTTATCACTGGAGGAGTCACAGTCCGTGAAGAAAACTACTGGAACGGAGAAAACTCCTGTGAAACAAGACTGAAGAAAGCTACTTTTTACCCGACTACACCACATGTTCCTGATAACCGCTTATAGTTAAGGGAGGAGTGACTGGCGACCAGTTAAACTAAAGCTATGATCAAATAATTATGAGTTGGTGTACCGGTGCGGGGCAGGGGGTTTTAATCCTGGTAATAATCCTCCGTCCTCTATCCTGGCCCGGCAAAACTCCGTATAGCCTATAAGGCAAGGAAGGGGAGGACAAAAAAAAAATTATGGCTCAAATTATTTAGTGAAATTCTATGAATGTATTGAAACAATTAGGATGCAAAGCACTGACACGTTCTTCAATGTGTTTAAACAATCCAATAAAAGATATGTAACAGCTTATCCGATTTTTAAGTTAGATGGCACAAATTTCTCAATTTTTAAAATAATTTGAGCTCAAAACACTGAACAAAATATTTTATTAAGTATTCTTAATTTTTTGTTGGTTACATATCATGTGCTCTGTGTAGGTTCAAGATCATATCAGCTAAATAATAATTGTCAATATTTGAAAAATTAAAAACTTTAAAATAAAAATATAATTTAGTTATAAGTTATATTTATCTACTTAGAATGATGACATCTTCTTCCTTGTCTCCCAAAATATTTTTCAATGTCGTCGAACCTTAATTTTTGTCTCTTTTTTTCATATGGGGGGCACTCTAATGATAGATGTCTAATTGTCTGAGGGGTGTTGTCACACTTTTGGCAGGTTGGCGCTTCGAGACCTGTATGAAGGTATCCGTGTGTGAAAAGACAGTGTCCAATTCGCATTCAGCACAATATTACTTCTTCTCTTCTCGATTTTCTGGAGCTTATGGACCATGGGTTTTTATTTCTGTTAGTTTGTCTCGTTGTGTTATCCATCGGTTTTCCAATTTTTTAATAGCTTTTTTTTTGTTTCATAGAACCAATCTTCAACGGTGATATAATTTATTGGCGTTATACCTGGTACCTCTCCCTTCCTCGCCAAATGAGCAGCTTGGACTTCTTTTTCATTGCCCGTTATGCCACTATGGGATGGAACCCAGACAAAGACCGCACTTACTGATCTTTTTCTCATCTCCCACCATACGTTTATTATTTCTCTAATGAGAGAATTGTCAGGGCATGAGTTACCTATCCCCGCCACAACGCTTTTGGAGTCGGTTGCTATGATCCATATTCTATCTTTGGAATTCGATATCCAATAAAGGGCCTTCATTATTCCAATCGCTTCTCCACTGGATATGGAGCTCTCTCTTGGTAAGTTGAATAGTAGCTTGTTTTCGGTTGTATGGACAGCGACACCAACGTTATTTATCTACTAATAACTTAGTAAAAAAAAAAGTACTATGGAACCTTATCTGTCAATCCTAAGAGAATGTACTCCTAATTTTCTTAAAAACCTTATTCGATTGTTAGAGATATTGACGTCTAAGAATATTTAAACTTGGTGTAGTTGCCGGATGCCTTCCATTTCACATCACGACTCCTGGCAGGTATATTTCGACCTGGTGCAGGTCAACATCCGAAAGAGTCCGGAGTTTCATTCGGAATTACCCGACTTCTCCATCTAAGTTAAATCATTGCAGACGTCAATATCTCTAAAAACAAAAAGGTATTTAAGTGATATGCAAGTACGTCACGTCTCGTAGCATAGATAAGGATATTCATGTAACGATTTTTTTTTGTAATATTATATTTTTTTATTAAACCATTTATAATCAATAAAATGCGATGAAAGATCGAGAAAAAAGTATTTCTTCTAAATTGAAATATTTCGGCCATCTTAGAATCTTAAATGCAGTGGCATCTCTATTTGGTTTTTTTAGTCAAATGATAACCTCACTTCAAAAATTAAACACTTTTCTTCACTTAACGATTTAACTAGAGAATAACAATTTTTTAACCTTTCAAAGGTCAAAAAGCATTTAAGAATATATATTTTTTATATACTTGATCTGTTTTAGCAAATGCCTCATATTATATTTATATTTAGTCGAATAACTATTCAACAGGAAATGGAAACAATAAATACGATGATAGAGATATATAAGAATGACAAACATTATTTTTCATTTAAGCAGTACTGAAAAATAAATCGGTCCCAGGCTTAACTTAATAGGATGGCCACACAACAGGAATTTTAATAATTTTATTTTTAGAGGGTTCAACTTAGTAGTAGTATTATAATTTAGTAGTATTTTAGCAGTCCTGTACCTCAGGAAATAATAATTATTGTTAAGATTCAATAAACCAAACAAATAAAATAAAGAATGAAAAGCCGAACGCAGTTTCATTCATTTAACGACTGACACCATTTAACCTCGGATATTAAAGCTAAACGTTCCCACCAACGTTCCGGTTCTGTTAAACTTCACACTCAGCATGGTAAACTGAAGGATAAGCCACCTAATCTGTGTTAGTACCTAAGAGCGTTGAACCCAATTTACAACTGCTTAAAGTTATCTATCGTAGCAGAGGTGACCAGAAGCGGGTTTCATGCCGTAAATCGCGCCATAAAATAATTTTAGGAGGGAGGGGGAGCACATTTTGACTGGGCTTTGAATTTTTGAGGGAGTAATATACATTTCGATAGGGTTATGAATTTTAGCAATGGAAAGTTTCAAACCAAAGGCTATCAGAAAACATGGAACATACCACAGGAAGTAAGATTTTTAAAATTCTACTGTTTTTAAGAAGAGGAGAGAAATAAAATATCTTTTTAGGAGATAGGGTAGAGGCATCTTATTATATTATTATCAAATTATAGTACTATCTTTTTATGCGGCATTGATCTTGAGGGGGTTCGGCACCCCTATATCGCAAAGCTTTCTCATGACATTTACTAGTATAAAAAAAAAAAAATCTAATTTCTCCGATAGCAACTTTTTACTATCCTGTTGTATTCATTAGTTAGAAAATAGTGTATTGATGATTGACTGTAGTGAATAATTAAACAGAAATTGGTTGGGGTGTTCAGTAAAAAAAAAAATTAAAAATGAATAAATGATATTAATTTTTATATTAATATTAATTATCAGGCTTTCATCAGGGCTGGACTCACGAGACCCTACTTCTAACGGGAAATTCCCTGACGAAGACCTGAGCTTTAGGCCGAAACGTCTGCAAATATGAAAATAAATTATATTTATTTATTTTGAATTTGTTTTTAATTTGACTGAACACCCCAACCAACTTCTCTTCAACCATTAGTTAAACAGTATGGTCGTCTTGTTAATTTCGTTAGTCATACCGAGCATACCGAGGTCAACTTAGAGAAACGAATGTTGTACAGCATAACAAAATCAAAGGACATAGCTCTTAACAATGTCATGCCTGACTCAGAAAAGTAAATTCTTGTTCGTTCAATGACATACTGGCCTACAGATCTGACTGGAATTTCTGATCCAAACTGACAAAAATCAGTGGCGAAGGGAAGGTGAGGTAATACCAAAAAATAATCTGATCATTTAAAGTTTTATTGAAAAAAGAAATCAACAAAATTAATTTATTTTTGTTTTTTCACCTATTTCCTTAATTTCCATCCAAGATTAAGTTGTATCTTGTACCATTGCTCCACTTCAATGTATGCGATTTGCTTAGAAAAGGAAAACATTCCATATTAGAGGAAACACAAACAATCATGGTGTGCTGTCCAGTAATTCTAAAAAAAAACACAATTTACTTTTCTTTTTTTAATTATTTTCATCATGATTGTTATATGTTATACTTCCTCACAAAAAAATACTTAGCAGTGAATGAAAAAAACAGAAATAGCCATTTTTCTAGACTGTTCCGGGTAGTGTTGGATGAAAAGAATCATGACGAGACTACAAAATGGCCGTTGACCTTCTTTGCTTTAAATAGACCTTCTTCAGCGTTACCGCGTATAATCCGTCGCTATAAAACAACCTTAAAAATTATTTATCTTTCGATATACGATATATGTACGTTATACTTCTATGAACAATGCCTACAATTAAAATACTGTCAAACACCATACATAAAGTGGTAAAGATGTATTTTTATTTTGAAGTATTTCCTATAGCTTGTAAAAATAAATGGTTATCTATCCGCTGAAAACCATATTTTATCAGCAGCTAATTAATTTCATAACTACTTAGGTCATGGTTCTCCGATAGTCGACATCTCGAACCAAATTACAAAGTCACAGGAGACTTGAGTACAGGAATAGGAATGAACATGACCCGATCAACTCAACACAAACAGTCCAAAGCCAACAAACTTCTTTCCAAACCCAATCAAAGCAAATAATGTGTTTACGGAACCAACGTCGAATTGCCCGAATAGTTTTTTCCACGTCTTACTTTTATTTTTAGAATGGACTTATGGACAAAGATACTGATCTTGTAAATCATCAAAAGTTTCTATATTCTGCCGGCTAAAAAAGTATTTTATTCTATTAAAACAGAACCACTAATTTCTTTACCAAGATCATTCGTTCCTTAATTGTAATATAAGGCAATGAAAACAATCCCTCCTTTTTAATGTAGGAATGACCTACATGGAGTTGTCCATTTTGAAATATGGTCATTAAATAATTGATTAATTACAAGGAAATATAACAACATCAACTGTATTGAGTTGGTAAATAACACAGCATACTCTCATCAATCAATAGATAATACTCTATAACAATGTAATTATTGAAGGAAGCTAGTCGACTGTTCAACATATCATGGGTGATAAATGTGACCATTTAGTTCTGACGAACACAGTCATTTTTTATTTGTGCCAACGTTTCAACCCAAACATGTAGGTCATCTTCAGGACTGAAAATTTTAAAACACAATCAGAGATATAATATTATACGACCGACAATGGTAAATAATAAACTATAGTCACAGGTAAATGAGTATAAAGATGGTACATGAATCTTAACTATTATTACAATACACAATATTAAAAATGAAATTAATACGAAATAAAAGTAATACGAACTAAACATAATATATATATTCTATTTATAAAAATTTGTAATATTTTCTTTTACTAACCATGGTTCGAGCACTGAAGGCTTTCAAGTACTGATATTCAAGTACCTTTGGTAGGTAAGTGAAAAGGTCGGGGGAGGATTTTCCAGTTGTCCTTTTTAAGATAGCAAAAGATAGGTAAACATAGTCAGAGGGGAAAGGAGGTAACATTTCTGTTAGTAGAATGTAAATATTTTAGATGTGTACAAGATTTGCGTTGTTTCTTATGGATACGAAATTAAGAATACTGGCTAGTAATGAAATGAACGTAAGCAAGAGGTTCCAATCAATATAAATATAACATAGTTTGATCAAAGGTACACAATGGTTAGCCAAATAATATTTATAATAAAGACAATTGCAATGGATTGAAAACATACGTAGGACAATATATTATACAGTATTTTAAAAATAACGAAACGTTGGCACAAATAAAAAAAATTGTATAATGACTGCGTCCTGATTGTTTATCATGATATAACAATGTAAGAGACTTAGTTCGGACTATTGGAACACATATCAAATATGCCAAGAACGGTTTATAGAACCAAATAAGCAAAGGCCTAGATCAATACATGTGGTATTTTTTCTGTCATAGTCTGCATCGGCTCCCTTCCAACACCGAGAAGGATTGGAAGAAATTACTTTCTGCAAGAAATTACTTGTATTAAGAGTGATGCTTCTCCTGCTTGCGAAGTATTCTCTCTCGTCGAATTCATCTCTCTACTTTTCCTTCAGGTAAGGTATGCAACGATCCTGATCGTTGGTTACAAATCTGATCGTGGGATCCACTATGAGTGCCTTCTTTTCAGTCATATTGAACGTCCAGATGTCAATGAACCTTGTTGAGCCTTCAGTATCAAGGCAGTAAACCTCGAGGAAACATTTATGGTTCAAAACATTTCAAGGCATTCGGCTAATCTATGCTTTATATTATTGTGCCGGCGGGTGACTTGGAGCATGTTATGCGGACAACTGACCAACACATGAGGGTTTCTAACTCGACCACATTTGCGGCAGAGGAATCAAACATCTCCGTTAGCCTGGCTTCCGGCCTCTGTTACTCCGCTGAGAACATAACTAACATTTAATTCTCCGGCGGTAATCCATTCTAAACCGGTGAGAGCTTTTCTATCATTAAATTTAAAGTTGGATGCACGAATTAAATTTAAAGTGGGACATACCAATTCCCTGTCACATGCACTTGCTCCGCTCATCAAAGGATCAAGATCGTAGTGAATGCATTAAAAATACCAAAGAACGCGGGAATTCAGATTCTTTTAAGTGTAGTGACTAACTGATTGATTTTGAGAGGTTAAAAAAATATTAATAAAATAAAGAATCAACGATATTATCGATGCTTACGAAGAACAAAAGAGGTAGCATATTTTAAGTTTTTAAATAACAAAATAAAATCACTCATCTTATAAAAATCAATTAAGAATACTGTAGAGGCCAGGGGTACTTCAAAATTAAAATACAAACCTTTCCCCGGTGGGTCTTCTCAAAGGTGGGGAAAATTCGAGCAAAATTAAATTGTGGGAAAGAAGGGGAAAAATAGTAAAAAAGAGACCTGTAAAAGAAGAAAAAAAATTGCATGCACAAGAAAATATTAAAAAATAGAAATATTCAATAAATCAAAAAATGGAAAATGAAAAAAAGATATATACAAATGTTGAAAACAAAAGAAAATGAAAGAAGAGTATTAAAATGCACTGAAATAAAATGAACAATAAGATACAATATTCAGAGAAAATAAAACAAATTAAACATCAGGAAAAAAATATATAAATGAAATCAACTTCTAAAATTATAAATAAAACCAAGAGAAAATAAATAACTGTTCAAAAGAATAAAACTAATTTACAGGTGAAACGAAAATTAAATTCATGTTTAAATGACGTGGTGATAGTGGTGATAGCCAAGTTGGAGGTTCTGCTTCGAATCAGGTTAGCTTTTCGATGTATATCATCGCGAATAATACCCAAATATATAAATACTATAAAGTTAAATACATTTCTTGAACTATTATATCTTAGCTATTACAAAAAAAAATAAATAAGCATTTTATTATTAACATTTAAAGGGGTTAATGTTGAGAAAAAAAATTAACGGAAGAAAAATAAAATGCGTAGATTCGGGCGTTAACAAATAGAGAATTGGAAGATATAAACTTTAGCAAACAGCAGAACACGAACGAATAATTTTATCCTTCTCTTTGAGGCAAAGACCACAAGAGGCAGGTATAGTTGTTTTAACTGTTTAACACGTCCTTCCTCAATATGCAGGTTGTTTTTATTTTTTCCAGAAAGGTTAGTAATTACCCCTATACAAGAAGTAAAGTTTTCGTGGAAATTTAGTTCCATTTCGCAGAACAAAATAGTTCTGATGCATCAAAAATATAAATAAGCAAACATTCCTTTATAATTTGCGAATTCAGAGTAAACTTATAGATTTCAGAAAAGGGTGTTATAGTTTTACAAATAAATTATAACAGACTTGATGGCGTGCCAGATCTTCCGCGTTCTCTTTCTGTTGAAGTCCATCGATTCTTGATGTTTGTTTGAGGTGATATTATTGGCTTTGAGTATGCCCTGATTTTCAACTCGCAGCCTTGTAAATAACGATCAATCTAACAGGCATCCTACAGAAGGCATTTGCTGTCGAGACGGAAGAGTTGGAGGGGAACAAGACCTATTGCGTCAGCAGCTCTAAGGTTACCCAGCCGGATCATCCGCCTATCCGTTCCGCGATAGAGTCACCCTTCGCCAGATCGATATGTTGTTGGAAAATGGGGAGGGGGCGATCTCAACAAAGCATTACGCCATGACCCACAGGGAATGCAGAATATGGGACACGTAATGGTTGGAATAAGAAATATTTTGGCGTACAAATAAAATGTAAACATCATTAAAAATAAAACTATGGGAGGAGAGAAAACTAAACGCTAGTAATCATTGTCATCACAGGTATCGATTTGTCTTAAGAAAACCCTACAGATATAAATAGTCGACTGAAATATTAATGATGCTTTGTACATTAATGCCGTACTGAAGTATTGATGTACCTAAAATATTGATGATTTTTTTTTTTTTTTTTATATAGCTCTCATAAGCATCAGTTACTAATTCTTGCATACAAAAAATGGTAATAATACATAAATAATTTTAAAACACTACAGTGTCCTTTTTGTGGTATAAATAATAAATCTACCAAATTTCTATTTTTAGATCAGTTTTCCTTAAAATAAAAGTAACGAAGAAACCTAAATATTTATACAACCTACGGAAATAGATATAGCTGGTATTAATACTGCTTTTTTTTTATTTTTTTTTTTTATTCCCTACCTCGCCATTTTAGGCTATACGGGATTTTCCCGGGCCGGGGGGTGAGGGCGGGGAATTTAAAATCCCCTCCGCCACCGGGACGCGAACTCGTACTTTTTAAATCTTCTCAAATCTGTTATCCGGTTGCCAGGCGGCGCTGTGCACACGCTTTAGCCCATTCGGCCACCCCGCCCCCTAAGTGCTTACTCCTTGAGATACCCCGTTCAGTATTAATACTGCTACAAGTGGGAGGAATTGTTCCGTCAATGGGTCTTGTGACCAGCCTCTGACGACTACTTAGAGGGCGAGGTTACCCCTTCCTCCCCCGCCTACTAACCAGAGTGGGAGTGTCAAATTTCATTTCCAGGGACCGCCGAGAAATAAATTTTAACCGATCCAGAAGAGAATCGAACCCACAACGTACAGAACAAGGCGCTCCAGGATCCAAAGTGGTCCCTTACTAATAGGTGCTAGTTAGAGGTTGGTTTATAAAAATTCGAGGAAAACATTATTTTTCTAAACTTTTTAAGATTTTTGTATCAGAAAACGTTTTAAACCATCCGGATTTTTCGTCATGTCTTCTGATTGAATTCAATAATTACTTTAAAGCGGTCTTGCATAATCTTCTGAATTAAATATTTCTTTACTTATCGCTTCCTGTTCAAAAAAAAAAAAAAAATACTTACATAAGAAAACTCAAAACTTGGATTTCTTACTTTTCCGCTGAAAATTGGCACATCGGGACACCCTGTATAATAATCAATCTGAATATATCTTTTTTATTTAAATTTATCTTATTTTTATATTTTTTTATAGCGCCTCTACTCGTCCTTAATACCAGTAATGCAACTAGGTGAGAAGCGCTGGGATCTCCTAGAGCTCTGCCATTCCTTCCATGAGTGGGGAGAAAGGCTTGGCTCGGATTTCTCCTGAGTGAATGGATTCTGTAATTATTGTATAAAAGTATGCTCGCGTTAAAGTTGTTATTTTGATTATTTTAGTTCTTTTGTTCATATAGATTTACTTTTAGTATTATTACTTTTTGTATTATTTACTTTTATTTATTATAAATAGAATGTGAATTTGATCTCTGAACACTATTATAAATGTCCTTAAATGTGGCAGATTGTAATATTTTTCAATAAATAAGTTTAAATAAAAAAAAAAATCAATCATAACTCAGTCAACAAGCTTTTATTGAGTTGTCACTTAATTTTTTCTAACTGAAAATATTACTTTCTAATCCGACGACCACGAAGAAATATATTACAATTAATATATTTTATTACTATTCAGAGGCCTTTTTTTTTTCTTAAATGTTGACTTTGGATTTTATATTTAAAGTAAGGTTTAAGATGTTCTCACATAAATCACATCAATATGATATAAACCAGTATTTATTCAAAAAATAAGGACGGTGAGATGTTTAAAAGTTAAATGGTGCTGACCACCTGTAAATAAATATGACGCAGGTAGGAAGAGCGGTACAAAAACTAGCCACAGCTGCCCTTGAGGGTTCATATCCCAGCGGCCTTGCCTGCTATCTTCCATCGAGATTCCTCAACCTGCATTCAGGCAGCAGGCCTTCAATGTCTCCGCAGCAAGTCACATGAGAGTTGTGTCTATACAAGATAATCAAATAAATCTTATGTTCAACGTTGATTCCATAAACAAAAATTCCTAAAGACCCTTTAATAAGGTCAGATTTCGACTAAAGCTTTGTTCTAGACATTGTAGTAAAGAACTATAATTTTCAACCATAATGCGAGATCACCAAAGACTTTATAGTTCCGTTCACGGAGATACATATGTTAACGTCAAGTCTGTAAGAAAAGTAATCTTACATTGCAACATTACTTCGAGTATTGGTATGTTCAGTGTTTTTTGTTATTCGTGTAAAAAATCGAAAGAGGTACTAGTTCCGTGACTCCAAGATGCCACTTGTTGCAAGATCACTCAGAGCAGGTTAATTAGATTCCCGAAAGATTGATAGCAAATTATCCTCTCTCAATTAAAGAGGGTTCACCCAAAAAAAATAATAGGAAGTTCACGTGACCACAAATTAACTTAAATCCATTGAGTACTGACTTTCAAAAAGGAAAAAAATGTTAAAACGATAATTTCTATTTTTAGTTAAAAAAACATCAACTAGTTCTAAATTAAAAAAAAAAAATGAATTTTGTAAGCTACACAATTGTTTTTATAGATCTCTCAAGGATTCACTACTTTTAAATTAATTAATATATTTTTGAACTACAATAAAGCAAAGACAGCACATCTTAAGTCAACGGTTGCCAACTGTTTAATTATACTGAAATATTCCAAAAAGAAAGACGCATTACATTATGACGAATTCCAAAAGGCAAGGATAGAAAAAAGATGCTAGCAATAACAACCGAACAGATGGCCATAGATCCTAAGAAGTTACGCAATTAGCATGCTAAAAAACCGTTGGAGATACAAATGAGCCAGCCGTAACGCTATGGTGACACATTCAGACTGCTAGTAGTAATACTTAAGCAGGCACAGATACGCATTTGATGGAGCAATCAATGTGAATATTATAATTTTATTTTCAACGCCAGATTTCACGCTTTTCGCATTAATCCACCTTATCTTGAATATGATTGTCAATTTCAGTTTAACAAAAATAATCATAATGATGATTACCTCTCATAAAACCAATCAGCGACAACTGCGACAGAAGGTATAATGTACATACAAGTTGCCATTACCTAAAATTAAAATAGTCTTTAAAAAAAAAATCCATCAAAACTAGACCGGACAAATAATCAAAACCATATGAAACACTGTCCCTTAAAGCATTGTATCAAGTTGATTTTATACAACCATATCGCCAGTGCCTAAAAGTTGCAGACAATTTTTAAAACAAGATCTTCATGCGTTCTATGTATTTCAGTGCATAAATAATGCAATTCCTATCTTCAAATATCACTACAGCAAATTCCAGAGACTTAATGTGACTTGTAAGTAATTGTGACTTCCATATACTCAAACTTATATGGAATACATACATCAAGTCGAGGTTTTTCCAAACAAGATCCACAAGAATTAAGACGAAGAAGGTTCAAGATCTAACTTCACTATCAAAGTTTTCAGATGCAATTAAAATTAAGAATAGAATGAATTATTATTATTGTATAATTATTTAAAACCTCAATTTCAAATTTACATATGATCATAATTTATATATTATATTGCATATATAAAAAAAATTTATATTAAAAGATAAAGAAACAACAATGTTCGATAACACTAAGTAAAGATTGCATTTGAATCATACATACATTATATATATATATAAAATTAAAAATACTATTTTTTAAAAATTTAGTATTTATTTCACCGCACCCCTCCACCAACTCCTCATATTATATCACGGTCAACCATCTCTACATCATTATATATATATATATATATATATATATATATTTATATTTATGAATTTTAAAAAAGAAATTTAACGAAGATGTTTAGAAGCGTAACGAGAGTTTGACAATATCTCAAGTCTTCTAAAAATCTTATAATCTTATATATGGTTTCATTTTTTACGTGAGAATATCCAATGAAACTGGAAAACTTGCAAATATGTATATCAATGACTTTGGGAAAGGAATGCAAACACCTGAATATTGTTATATATTTTTGATTCGGAGATGTTTTAAAGAGTGTTTAATCTCTCTCTTTCTCTGTCTCTCTCTCTCTCTCTCTCTCTCTCTCTCTCTATATATATATATATATATATATATATATATATATATATATATATATACCTACACATACATAAACAAACTTAACATGGATGCGTGGGCTATACGGTAGGGTTCGATGAGGTCCTAGACCCAGGTCTATTACAGTTTTAAGCCGCTTATTTGGGTCAGGTGTGGTTTTTGTCCTTTTTTTTTTTTTTATCTCCCAGCTCACGTAGCAGGAACAGTTTTCTCAGACCCAGGTCTTTAACACATACTACGTATCACCGATTCCACCAGTATAAATAAAACCTTTTAAACAGTTTAATAATACCGTTATAGAATTGATTATTATGTACTTTTATGTCATCAACAGAAAATTCGATGAGTTCGTAAAAGTAGTTGACATTTAAAACATAAATTATTATTTATTTATTGTTACATTCCGTATCTACCAGAGCGGGTCATTAGCGGCTTTAGATGGAATTAAATTAGGTAGACAGAATTAATGTATTTTATGAATTCAAATACTCTTTGGCAATCCAAAATCCTTCGTAAAATCCTCAACGCTCCTTACTTTGTCACAAATAAAATCATCCACAAAGACCTTATTGGTCCATATGTTTCCGATTTGGCCCAATCCAGATACCTATCCTTCCATAACAAATTCCAGAAACATCCGAACCCTCTCATTTCAAACCTTGCTTCCTCCTCGATCCCTGATAACCCTCCGACTCCTCTGAAAAAAAAGATGGCCTCGTGATCTACTTATGTAAATATATTATTAGAGTGCTACCAATTTCTCAACAAGCGTTTTCATGTGATTGTATTATTACTGTGTGCACATTTACTAGTTGTATTATTTTTTATAATACAGTTGTAAATATCAATGAATAAAAAAAAAAAAATACTTTTTGTATCTTCTCTTCGTCATGTGAAAGTGCGTCAGATATGTTGGAAGGTATATTATGTTTTGTTCTGGTGTCAGAGTGTAGTCTGGCAGTTGTTACAATGTGTTTCAGTGTAAGTGATGTGTTGCATGTTTTACAAAATGGTGGTTCCAGGCTTATCATTAGGTAGCCATGGGTAAATAATGTCCAATTCTAAGCCGAGTTAAAATTATTTCCTCTGTTCTGTTCTGAAAGAGGTTGTCCATGGTTGGACATTTTTTTTAATTTCTTGCAATTTGTTTGTAGATTGGATCGATCATAAATTATTTAAATAATGTCATTTTGTATTTATTATAAAATTAGTTAAACGTAGATATTTTATTTGGAATCCTAGGACCATTGTGATTTATAAAGGAAGTTTTAAAAACTCATACAAGGTTCTTTTTTATGCTGGCCTAGTTCTGAGTATTAGTGTTGATGACGTGGTAGTTTTACCCTCGCTGTATCTAAGATATCTGCGGCGTCTGGCTTATTTTCTTTTTTTTTTTTTTTCTTTGTTAACATGTTTATTCGCAGTAGCTTGCTGAATAGTAAAAATATAAAACCAATCTCAAGATATTTCTTATCATCCAGTGAAAGTCCTTGTGTTGAATGTGCCTAATCTGGTTCAAACAGCACCAAGCCTGGTTCCTATTTATCTTTTTTTGTTGCTTTTCTGTTATTTCTTATTATAAATATCTATATTTTTTACTATACTTCAATACGTTTAATTTTCAAGATTGAAAGTCTTTCACAGAATCAATATAAAAGCAATAAATATCTTCGAAACCCACAAGTTTTTGGAAATTTCAAATATAAAAGAAAGAATGAAATTCATAGACATTATTCAATGCTATATCACGTCAAAGAGAGTGAAAATTAAAACTGAAAAAAAAGGAGCCACCAGGAGAGGTCTATTACTAAGATCGTACTTTCTTTGGAACAGAGATGGAAAGTAATTTAATTGTTTTATTAATGGTTACCTATGGAAATCGAATATAATTTCAAAATTAATTTTATGTTATCTTAAATTCAATTTATTGAAATGGCGGAGGTGGGAGTAAAAGGTTGAGATCTCCGAAAGACATTCCTCTAACACTCAATCCACTTGTAAAATTTCATTAATCTAACCAAGTTGGAGGTACCGTAGAGAAGCGCAAACTCTTAAAAACCGGGGCAAACGGAATTTGCCATAATGTTTATATTTTTGGACTGCAAAGGAAACAATCCGAAAATACCGAATTTCAGCTCGTTTTATCCAAAAGTGGCTTCTGGAGGTTCCGAAATAGAGTAGAGGAAGAAGGCATGTTTATATATCCAATATAATATTAGTTCCGATAATGTTTAATGAAACGGGTCGAGTTCCCATAAACTTGCCGAGAAAGGAAGCTGAGGCAGTTATGGATGATAACAGGCCACGACTACCTTAGGAAGCACCTGCTTAGGATAGAAGTGGCAGACTATCCACATTGCAACCTATGCGATTCGGGAGCACATATGGACGCTGCGCATTTATATGTATGCTCGCTCTTGTTAAACATAAGATGCATGGGCTGCAAGATCTCGGATGGTGAAAGCCGATAAAGAGAGGTATAATTTAAAAAAATATATATATAATATTAGTATTATATATTATGGAATCTAATCATACAGATCTGGATAGAGGCGATAAAGACTATCATCGGTATTATTGTCTCTGGGATTAGCAAAAAGGACCAGTAGATGTAAAAAAGTACTGAACGAGTACCAGTCTCATGGAATCATCTCCACGATGTTCTAAAACGTATATAATATATGTGGCACCTGTGAATAGTATGTTAGGTGCAAAATTAAATTTTCAGAAAAACGTAATTGAAAGTTTAGAATATCCAATTGCAAGTTCATTTTTTGAGTTTCAGTCCATGATTCAAAAAGGAATATGCATCTTTGTAACAGCGGCATAACTTAACCTATTAGACACAAATAAATAATAGTTTTCGGGTGATACAAATAAAGATTCATAAAATTGAACTTTACACAATATTCACAAGTGCGGCAGAATTCCATGTTACTTCCTACCACCTCTGATACGGTATAAATTTATATCATTTTCAGGTAAAGCAGAACTAAAAATACACTTTTGAAACAATAGTTGTTCAATTTAGGCCCCCTAACTGAACCTAAATATATTCTACAAGTTGAGTTAAAAAAATTACGAACGTTCATAAGACAAATCTTCGAAGCACCTTATTTGCAATTAACTCCAAAACAAGTTCTACGGATGATTTAAATAAATATAATAACAATAATTTATTATAAAACCTTAAACCTACCTGTTTATAAGATTATAAGCTCTGTTAAAAGCTATCCTCTTTCCTAATGTAATCGTCTTTTAAAAGCACAGTTAATTAACAAATATCAAATAATCTTTCGAATAACACAAAGATTGCTAAGAATAAACCTGTGCCATATCTTTCAATTGGAAGATAAGATTCGGAGAGATTCTAAGTAAACGCATAAGAAAAATATCCTATTTCAAATTGAATTTACAATTTATAATGAGAACACACCGGTTTGTTTTTCAGACCATAATCTACGAACTAAAACAAAAAAAAAGGAACATAAGACATTACATCTAAAAATAATGGCTGAACTCAGTGGGGAGATAAAAAAACAATATATTCAAACAACAATTAAAAAAACATATTTATGTATATTACCACCTTTAAGATGTTTGTTAATATTTAAAATACTCTGAAAAAAAGGAATTATGAAATAAAAACTAATACTCGCCCTTAAATTGATTGAGCCCCCTTTAAATATTCGCACTCTTTTTGACAACGCCTTTGTCCAGAACAAACCATAATATCCCTTAAAATCGCCATAAACCATTTCGTTTATGAAACAATTAAATAAAACATGTTTTTATTGTTATTTAATTACAACACTTAAACAGTGCATACGTTTATCTGGAGCACGATTACGATTCCGGCTCACGAGCACTGATTGTCATTATCATAATAAATATCGGCTTCCAGCCCTGACTTGAACGGGTTGGCAAACAGTTGGATAATCCGCTGAATAATTTTTTTTTTTCAATTACGTTAGGTTTTCGTCAGATAAAAAAAAAAAAGAGAGTAAATTACTTAATGAATGAAGAAAAAAAGACTTGAGCAATTTAGTCCTTATGATTGTTAATTATATGATCCTCTTGACAATATTCTGAAACGTAAGAGATGGAAATGAAGGAAGTTAAGACAAAAGTATCAAACTAAACTGTATTATTAAATAATAATGCTCTGCAGTGAATTAAAGTATTATTAAATCATTCTCTATAAATTAAAGTTGATATATATTCACACACATATATTTTAAGCAAAATCTTACAAGGCCGAATCATTACTACATAATATTAACAAACAAATCTTAAAAACTCATCGCTAATTTACACTGGGAAAAATTTTAGGAACAAACAAAGAGCCTCCTCAGACAAACATAATTGTTTATAATGACTGAGAAAAATACTAGCATTCATTTTTTTTTCTCTGTAAAGCACATTGAACATCTACATATAAAACTGCAAAATAACAAATTTTAACAAACAATGAATCTATACATAGATATTTGTAAATCATAAACTAAATAGGCACAATGAGAAGTCATTGTGAATAGCCAAGATACCGATTTGGGAAAAGTAAACAGTTAGAGTATACAATTCCTATCAGACAGAAACAAATTTTGGTGTCTTTCATTCGTCAAATATTACATTGGCAAATAAACAAAAATATTATTTTCGAATAAGTAAAATTATCACCAAGGAACAGTTTAATAATGAAGTTTATCAGTAACGGATGATTTATGAAGGATAATATAATGTTATACTGCCTTAGTTGAGATAACAGGCTAATATTTAGACAGCATTATAATATTTTTCTATTTTCGTTAGATAGAAGGTCCGATCTTATCATTCTCGAGTTAAGATCCAACGTGGCGTCATTACATACAATGTAGGATAGGACTAAATCGGTTGGTTGTATGTTGTGTAGTAAAGGCGTAAAACCTATTGGTTTTACGCCGTTAATTAATATTATATATATTTATATCTTCTGGTTGTGAATAATATGAATAAAATTAAATTAAAAGATATAAAATGCAAGTAAAGTTTAGAGTTGTTTAAGATTATTAAAGTTTAGTTATTTAAAGTTAGTACGTTAAGTAAAATGAAATTAAATAAAATAAAAAAGGAGGAGAATGCTGCGTGAGAGGTTCAGAGATTTTTAAAGATTCTTTCTTCATAGAGAAAACGTATGATTTTACTCGGATTTTTTCGTCATTTACCAAAGCAGCCACGGACGGATCTACGGGGGAGAGGGAGGATTTTCGAGCTGAAGCCCCCCTCCCCCAAAATGGCAAAATATACCCATGTTTTATGGAAAAAAACATTTTTAAAAAATATCTTAAAGTATTATTGTTCGTGTAATTAAATTTCAAAGGACTTAAGGAATCACTTAACCACCATTTCATATAGATAGTTAGTTTCTTTCTTTTTTTCCAAAGTAATTATAGTCATTTTTATGAAAAAAAAGCTTTCGGGCCGAAGCCCCCCCCCCACCAAAATTAAATCCTGGATCCGCTAGTGAAAGCAGCCGATGTATTTGCTGGTATTTATCTTTTGTTTAATTCTATGATGTAAAAGGCACAACTCTAAAAAATATAGACTACTATCATTCCCTCTCCACACTTCCGAATAATGGGCGGATTTTTTTTTTGTAATTAAGTGAAGGTGCGTAAGCCTGGTATGACCTATTCTTAGTCGCGTAAGGGCGATTTCTCTGCGTTTACTGTGACTAGAACTTTTCCATGGCTTTTTTTTTATAACCTTTAATTTATTTGGATGGTTGTTGTCCCATAGTGTCCGCCAATCTTGGTGTATAGCCTCTTTAAGAGGTCTCGCCAATTCTGACGCAGTTAAGAAAGCTTTACTACGTCCTGGAAAGGGTAAGAGCTTTTTTTGCTGCTTTTCAGCCATTTCATTCCCACCAATGCCTACATGACCGGAAGACTATAAAAAATATACTAATGTTCCAATGTTATTTAGCTATTTTATGAGTCCCAAAATACTATATATTCCTATGTGGTCTGGATACATGCTGTTCATGGCTTTAAGGGACTAAATCGGTAGAGTGCATCAAAGGAAATTTTTTCATAAAAAATAATTGTGTGATCATTTTTATAAACAAAATTAATATACTGTATGTTAATTCTAATAACATAATACAAATATATTATATAATATTATGTACCAATGAGTATTTTCCATGTTTATACTTTAGGTCCTTAGGCTCATTTTTTACAAGTGTACATTACTTTTTAAAAATGTTTCAGGATATTTTTGAGAATTCGTAGTCATTAATTATCATTAATCATTAATATTATTAAACTATCGTTCTGCTTAAGAGCTACTGAATATCGAACATTCTTTTAGCAATTTTGAAATTATGGAATCTAATAAAACTTTATATATTTATCTTATATCTTTACCCAGGAGGTAAAGAACGTCATGTCAATTTTTTAAATTGTTTAGGGAAGCCAATTTTCTATAGCTTTGAGCTATTAAATTTTTTTTATTAGTTACTAAATCTGTACCCGGAGGCAAAAAACACCATGTCACATTTTTCGTAGAACCAATTTTCCATACCTTAGTTATTAAAATTTGTTTCTTCGTTACTATATTATTTAATAAAAAAATGGACATAGTTTCCTTTATCTCCAGAGCATAGATATTTTCTCTTAATGTTTGAATTAACTACATAGTTTTGTTGATACTGAAATAATTTCATATCCAAAATAATGTTATAAAATTCGATATGTAATATGCAGTTTAAACTCTTTAAGTATATCAATCGATAAGGGTCGTGCTATATTTTTATTTATTTTTTCCTAACATTCTAATCAATTTTTTTAATACCGAGAGGATATGATTTTCTTTCCCTAAAAAGGGGTATTCTTTAATTCGATTGTCATTAAAATGACTTCTTAATATTTTTTTTATACTAATTAAACAATTTTATAAAGTTATTTAACAATTATACACAATAAGAGAAGATAAAATTGGATATATCCAAAGTTAAAACCCAAGAAGTGTTTTGGCATATCTTAGGACTCAAAAGAAAATTCAATGTTGGCTCATAAATGTTAGTTTAGTTCTTATCAGAAAATTTATTATAATGAGACCCACTTAATATGAAATGTAGACTATATTGAAATAATTTTATATAATAATTATAATTATTGTTATTTAAATAATTATTGTTAACTTTTTAACCTTTTCGATAATTACCGAAGTTATACCGTATTACGCTAATCTATAGACCCGTCATTGATTTAACTGATAAAACATAGAAAAAGAACAAGGGAAATATAAATAGATCTCAAACTTTTTTTTTTTTTAAATAATCCTGTTACGTAACACCATCCTTGCATCAACAACTAAAGAAAGTATGAAACGGCAAATGGTGGGGACGGACATATTCATGGCTACCCACGCGGTACACCAACGCTACAGCAGAAACTTGCCAAGAGGTATTCTGGATTTTCATTTCTCAACAGAGGAAACACACTTTCATTAAAAAGAGAAAATCTTGCAATTCATGAATTTCAAAAGTTATGCATATTTTTTTTTCTTTCTCTTCTCGAAATTCGTAATCTTAAATTATTAAATCGTCCACGCTACCTTAATGTTTCGTATCCATAATTTTCTCCAATCCATCCGAACCCTCTAGTCTCTGGTTACCTTGCTTGCTCTTCGATTTCTGAACCTAGCTTCCTCTTGTGTGTTTCAAAAAAGGAAAAGGATGATCCCGTGAAATTTTAATATAGGATTTTTATGAGAGTGCGACAAATGGATAGTTTCTCTAAAGGTCTGCTCATGTCTTGTATTTTTAGTTACAATACGGTTGTGAATTTCTATAAACGAACGAAAAAGTTAAAAAGAATATCGTTGCCATGGATAATTGAACTCGAGGCGAAATCATTTTTATTTATATAAAATATTTCAGTTCATGATAAAATTACTACCGTCTTTCGAAGTTGAATGCGACGATATGTGTACATATTTTTTATAAATTTTCTAATGGAATATTTAGAAAGAAAATACTGATGAAAATGAATAATTAACCATGTAAAGCCTAAGATAATTTATAAAATTAATACCAGACATGATATCAGTTTACATACCTTTATTTCAATCAAATTAATAGTATAAATACAGTACGTACTTAAATGATATTAGTATAATGCACATACAAGTATACAATTTTTAAGTACATTTACTGTTAGAAATAAAGGAAATTTAATTTAAACCAGTGTCATTCTATTCGGCTCATACATTGATATAATATTATCCGCATATTAATTTTTTTTTTTTTAAACCTTAAATATCTAATAAAATCGTAAATAATTAACCAGTGAACGTTTCACAAAGTCAGAAACCACCAGCACAGAAAAAGGTAAGATAAATATAGACCCAAGACAGTACATTTCTTATCAATCAATCAATAGCTAAAAAAGATTAACCAAATAGTAAATCATTCAACCATAGTTAAACATATCATTCTTTTTTTGAAATTTTAAATAATAATTTAAATAACCCTTTTTTTGTTTGTTTGATTAACTATAAATTGCATATTGATTTAATAATAATACCTAATAAAAAAAAAAACTACTACAAGCCATGATGGATCTTGGGCTCAATACTACTTAGGGAACTTACCTGTATTTGTTAATGTACAGTACTGACCTGCAATATTTTTTAACTGTTTTCATTATGAAGGTATATTTATAAATTTACAAAACTAAGAAAACATTTTTAAAAATGGGCACATATGTAGAAATAATTGTACTAAATAATAATTATTGAAGGTGGGAGGAGGGTACGGTTGAGATGTAAAGGTACAGTTGTGGTACGTCTCAATACAGGAAATCATAGATCTATTGAGTTCCAATTTTGAAAATACGCATTTTTCACACATATTTTACCATTTTGATTCAATTCGTCTTTACTATATTCGTTACGTCTGACAGTTAACCGATTGTCTGTTTTTTTTTTTAAGGACCTACATTTAACTAAAAGAAACGAGGTTAATTCAGCCTTGAGAAATTAAACTAGAACAAAAGAGTGGCTATTCGATTTAAATTCGTAAATAATTAACCAGTGAACGTTTCACAAAGTCAGAAACCACCAGCACAGAAAACGATAAGATAAATATAGACCCAAGACAGTACATTTCTTATCAATCAATAGCTAAAAAAGATTAACAAAATAGTAAATCATTCAAACATAGTTAAACATATCATTCTTTTTTTGAAATTTTAAATAATAATTTAAATAACCCTTTTTTGTTTGTTTGGTTAACTATAAATTGCATATTGATTTAATAATAATCCCTAATAAAAAAAAAAAAAGCTACTACAACCCATGATGGGTCTTGGGGCTCAATACTATTTAGGGAACTTGACTACTTGGTCAACGGTTGTGCAGGGAGGTGATTTAACCGATATCACGCCAGGTTTTTCCCATTAATTAATTATTTTAATTAAGAGAATCCACTTTATAGTGACTGTGTGTACCCCAGGAGGGTCTACCTACCCAGGGTCGCCCCAAATAATAATTAATATTTGAATTAAATCGCCGTATAACTAAAGATTTAATTATATAACTAAGCTGATATTCCATACACATGTAAAATACAACACATGATACGATTTTTTTTTTTTATACGAATTACATGATAAGAAAATATCTTACTACCTATTCATGAACTTAAAAAAAAAAAAAGTTAACGGGAACTACATCCGTTTTATCAGTGGCACAGCAGCAGGTGGGTTTAGGTAAACATTCTCCAGGTTCCGGAGACCTGGAGGATAAGGAACATAAATTATCTCAGGTTTCGTTTGATCATGCGAGTTCTCACTATCATAATATAAAAAAAAACTTAACAGGATAAAAAACGGTCTTAAGTAGCAGTTAGTTCTTAGTGGCACTTGTTTAATAACGTTTCTAATGCTAAGATTAAGCAAATCTCATGTCTATTGATTCATGAACCAAATATAAATTTTTAATTAATTAAAGTATTTTATGAAAATTTCTAAAACCTTTTTTTTTTTTGTCAGAAAGACATAAGATTCTGTTATTTCAAAGGGATAAGTCGTTTAAGGAATAAATATTAGATTTTGAGAAGATATAGTATACGAGTGTCGAACTCAAAGCATGTAAATAAGTTTTTAATATTTAATTTTGTAATTAAAAGGAAAACAAAAATAAGATCCCTTTCAGGGATGAAAATATATCTGAGAATCTTTATGTTTGATATTGACAATTAACATCGTGGAAAAATTAACATGTTGGAATAATAACGATATAACGAAATATGGACGTTTTTATAAAACATAGATCGATATTTCTGATCGAACATTTTCTTAATTTTTTATGTTATGATTGGATATTTGTATATTATGTATTTACATCCCTACTGTTTTTAAAGATTAAAAACATCGATACGATATATATTTACACTCTTATAATAGCTATTTCATTATTTTCTATTTTTTTTTTTTTTTTTTTGGTTTTAAGACTTGTCAAAGCAAGTCCTATTTTGAGCTATTTCATCATACCTCTATTTGTTAATGTACAGTACTGACCTGAAATAGTTCTTAACTGTTTTCATTACGAAGGTGTATTTGTAAATTTACAAAACGAAGAAAATAGTTTTAAAAACGGGCACATATGCAGAAATAATTGTACTAAGTAATAATTATTGAAGGTGAGATGAGGGTATAGGCAAGATGGAAAGGTGTAGTTACAGTAATTCTCAATATAGGAAATCCTCGGTCTATTGAGTTCCTATTTTGAGAATACGCATTTTTCACACATATTTTACCATTTTGATTCAATTCGTCTTTACTATATTTGTTACGTCAGAAAGGTAATCGATTGTCTGTATTTTTTTTTAAGGACCTACATTTAACAAAATTAAACGAGGTTAATTCAGCCTTGAGAGATTAAACTAGAACAAAAGAGTGGCTATTCGATTTAAAAACAAGAACTAAACCGAGGTTATGGGAAATATGATACTAACTCGGAACCGAACCATTTAATAAGCCTTGTGTCATTTAATATATACATACATATATATATATATATAAACAGCTTTATTACAACACTTTATAATAAAGTGTCGTAGCCTAATAAGCCCTACCGCCATTTCTTCCTGTCATAGCAGTCTTCATCCCGGAGTTCTCTTGCTGCCATTGAATCAGGAATACCTTCCATCCATTCTTTTCCTGGTCGATCTCTCTTCGTCCTTTCCAATGGAACATGTTTAAATACCCTTTAAAGCCATCGTTCGTCCGCCATTCTCATAACGTTTCCAAACCAAATCTTTTTTGTCTCAATGGAGTACAGGACTTTAAATGGCTCTAATTAGGTTAAATATTTAAATTTTAAAAAAATGTTTAAGAAACGCTCAACTTTCTTGAGATGTCTGTATATCAAATATGATAATATTCCCTTTTGCAAACGAAATTTAAATGTAAACTGAAGCGATTATAAAAAACGAAACCGATAGAATCTACTTGCATGTATAACATACTAGGTACGATATTGATCATATATCAGATAAAAGAAATTCCTCAAGATGTAAGATCCATAGATCAATAAATTATTTGTCTTCGTCATTCCGAACTCTCATTAAACATATCTTTGTATATAGAACTAATTCCTGTCAAATTATTGGTGAGAAGCTGATAATCTCACATGTGAAATAAATTTGGAACTAATTATTGACTATATGTATATATAGTCAATTAATATAAGTTCTCATAAAACGTCACATAAAAGTATATATCACCTCGTACTCAGTTACAACGCAAGTGGAACATACATGTAATTATTCATAAAAAAAATCTGACGAATTGACGATAGAAGCAGGAACAATGCTGAGCTGGCAGACGTAATTATTTACAAAGGAAGCGTTCTATTTACCATCATTCCAATTCTACGAACGATAATGGCTCAGGAGAATGGCTCATCAAAATGCTGATTGGGCGTCTTGGATACGACAATCCTCTTCATCATTAAGAATTAAAGTATACAAGAAATAGTCTGTACACCTAGCAGAGCTTACGTTTAACAAGATTTTAACAATTACTGAATACTCTCATGCATATAGATAGATACAAGTGGATATATGATGACTTAGATGTTCTGACGCGTTAAAAAAAACCATGTACTCCATATGTATCCCGGAGGTAAACAACCTACATGGAAATGTCCACTTTTGTATTTATTCAGGGAAGCCAATGTTCCATTAATCTGAGTTATTCATTTTTTTGAAGAGAAGAATGGTTGGAGTGATCAGTAAAAAAAAAATATGAAAAAGTTTATTTATTTATATTTTTTCCGACGTTTTGGGGGCTGGTCAAACGAAAGGTTTCGGCAAGACCTTTCATTTGACCAGTCCTGATGAATGCCTGAACTTCGAGCCAAAACGTCGGCATAAATATAAATAAATATACTTATTGATTTATTTTGTGTTTTTGACTGATCATCACAACCATTCTTCTCAACAATTATTCATTACAGTCAATCATAAATCCACAATTTTTTTTCTTTATTATTAGATCTGTATTCTGGAGGTATAGGACACGTGTCAGATTTTTGTGTTTGTTCAGGAAGCCAATTTTCCATAATGGACATGGTGTCCGTAACCCCTAACGCACTGATTTAATCATCATTAAAATACTAACAATCGAACTCTATTACAAAAATATATATATAAAATGTTTTCCTAGCAACAGGCAACTAAACAAGAAGAAAAAGAAGTTGATGGCAGCTCCAATGCTACAGGTGGGAAGTGTCCTTGATGACTTGAAGCTCTTGACAAGCTTTTCAATTGTTGTTGAGAAATTATCTTTCTTGATAGCTTATAGCATTTACTTCAAGATAATATTAATTAATGTTATAAAAATTATGGGCGTATTGAATTACCATATTTCCATTTTATAAACGATATATAACTATAAATTCGTTATCATAAATTAATATTTCGATTGGAAGTATTAAGATTTCATCTAAAAAAGAGATTGATTTTTTTTTTTAACATTAAATAATTAATAACAAAAACACAAATGACTTCATATAATCTAAATAACATTGTAACCAGACATCTAAAAATATTTTTCTTTGTTTATAATAAAATAATTTTGATTTGAAAAAAATAATTTCGTTTAAATTGATATTTTATTTTAATCAGATACTATTTGACTTAGAAACTTGATCTGTTTATATAAAATATATCTTTAACGAGTAAATATATATGTATCTTTTTTGTTTTATGTGAAACAAACTTAAATAAATTGTAATAACACAATAACAAATATAACTTTTAAGTAATTAAATCAGGCTTGGATCACTTACATTTCTAAGCACATATAGTCTCCTTTAGCTTAAATCAAGTATTATTTTTTTAATTAATCAAAGATGATAACATCTCAAGAAATTCCAGTGAGTGAAAACATTATTTAAAGAGAGTTTGACATTATTTAACATATTTTAAGTCAAAATGTCTCATGCAATTTAATCAAAAATTAGTAGTAAAAAATTACCTCAATAATCGGAGAGGAAGAATGAGGCCAAACAACAATATTGCACGAACCACAAACACAAATTATAATATGGCCAAAGACGCTCACACTAACTGAGTACCATCCAGGACGGCTTGACCCGCAAGACTGCTTTCCAAACCCCTCTCCTTTGTAAGAGCCAAGCTTGTGGCGCGATCTACATCGGCATCTTGGCAACATTCCTAAAAAAATATTAATGAACACTCTTTTGAATTAAATTTCTTTTTTTTTTACCAACAAAACTAACATTATTTTTTATTTAGAAATTCAATGATTTTATTACTTTTCTATGCAACGACTGCAGTTGGCTTAGTCGACCCACTTTAAGTCACTTAGTCACGAAATATAAATTTAATTTTTATTTTATTTTTTAACGAATCACATTTATCCTTCATCTTAAACCTATGACTTCCTGCCCTACAGCGTCCTTTAATAATACCACACTTATCCCTGTTGAACAAATCAGATACCTTGGACTCCACTTGGACAGACCTCTACCTTGGAATCCTCATAGCAGACTGATAAAAGAAACCGCTCGATCTTTCCGATTCCTCCAGTACTTACTAGACAAACGCTCTAATCTTCCAGTTAACTATAAAAGACTCATATACATGACTACGGTAAGAACCATTTGGACTCTCGGAGTGGAGCTTTGGGGCTCCACTAAACCATCAAATTCCTCCAATATCTAACCCTTATAATCCAAAGTCCTTCGTAACATCCTAAATGCTCCTTACTTTGACACAAATAAAATAATCCATAAAGACCTTAATGTTCCAAATGTTTCCGATTTGGCCCAATCCAGATACATATCCTTTCATAACAAACTTCATAACCATCCGAATCCTATCGTTTCTAACATTGCTTCTCTTCGATTCCTGGTAACCCTCCGAGGCGTATGAAAAGAAGATGATATCGTATCTCTAATGTACATATATTTTTTTAGTGCTACCAATGGGTAGTTTCTCAACAAGCGGTTTCGTGTTATTTTATTCCTGTGTTCACATTTACTGAATGTATTTTTATTTTTAATACTATTGTAAATATCATTAAAAAAAAAATAATATTTATAAATATTACTTGTAATTGTTTAAGTATTTAGCTCATACTATTCACAGAAACAATTAAGGAGCAATGAAAAAAAAATTAGTTTTCGATTTTGAGGAGGGCTTCAGATTGTTCCCCTTCCCCTTGAAGATCGGTCAGAGGTTGTTAACTAAATGTCTTAACAATTTCAATAGCTGAAACATAATCCTTCGGAAACTAAATTTTTAAAAGTACGACATACGTATTTATTTGGTACAGAAATATTTTAATTTTCACAACTCTTGGATTGGATCTTTTTAATAGGTATCCTGTTACGAATAATGACACTTTACAACAATAATTTTTTTTATATACAAACATAATACTGTAATAAAATTATACTTTGTCATAATTCTTATAATTTATACATTGATTGTTGGGTACTGACGTACCCAGGCCATTTCTGTTCCTGCTCTTCCTTCCCTTCCCTCAGACATAAGACATTTAAAAAAAAAAATGAAAAAAATTATCATTTACTGTATAGATAGGGAATTATTTAGATAAAAAATTAACGAACTATAAGTACTTGTGATAGATAATACAAAACGAATCAGAAATAAAAGAACTGAAGAAAAGAGTACACTTCAAAATGAAAGAATGAAAGACGTATGAAATAAGAGAAAAGAACAAGAAGTAAAAAAGAAATGATGTTTATGTGGTTTATAGCTGGTCTATTTTTACAATAAAAAATAAGGTATTTAATAAATTATAAAAAGTATTTTTTTATTAATTTAAGAAAAGAACGTTTGTAAATCTGATTGGAATAAGGTATTTCTTTTAAATACACTTAAAATAAGAAAAAACTTTTTCTTGGAAAGCCACAATAAGTGGAGACTTCAGTCAATGTTTAACATAAGTCTGGTAATTTTCTATAGTTTGAAAATTAAGGATCTCAATTCGTTACGTATCTAGCTTTATATTCCAAATCTCAATTGGTTTTCAGTATGTTTGCTCATTAAAAATATATATACATAATCATGGATTGTAGTTGTAAATAAGTGTAGAAACCCACAGTACACCAATTAACCTAATTTGCTTAAAACAATTTTTACCCCATTTTTTTTTTAGATTTTTTGAATTTTCTATGAGTTTAGGTTCCACATCATTGATTTAAGTTTCCGTTTCAATACTCTTCAATATATATGAATACACTTTATATTTAAATGAAAATCAATTCTTCAATATAATAAGGGCGTTTGATTGTACTAGGATTAATGTAGTCTTGAACTGAAACCTAACAAAAAAGGACTGCCGGGTCATAAAAAAATTATAATAAAAAATAAATAAATTTTAAAAAATATTAAATGAATAAAAATAAAAATGCAAAGAGCAATTTTATTAATTATCAATTTCCATAATTTTCTTTACATGGCTTATATAATTCTTTATGCCTAATATTAATATAATATTCCATCAAAAAAATATTTGTTAATATATAAACAGTTTATTTTTGTTTTCCACACAAGAGGTGGGAAAATTGTTCGAGAATTATAATTTAGATTTTAGAATTATGCTTCAGTTACATTAGAACGTTAATAGAGTACAGGAGGGATACGGGGGGGGGGGAGATACCATTTTACCAACGATGGACAGAAAAAAAACGTTGATCTGCCTCCTGAAATGCAATACTGCAGAATGAGATGAATTCGCAGTAGCAAGGGCTAAAAAAAAAGAAAAAAAAAATGAAATGTCAACTATTTCGAAATAATCTTTGAGAGTTTAAAAAAAGTTATTTCATCATCATGTTTGTAATCTATAAGTATCTTCATCAATTGAAAGTGGAGTTTAAAGATCACGGCAAAACAAGTAAAAAATCTGATAATAGAGTCTTAAATGGTTTCGTTCTGACAGTTTTTTACACGTTTTCCAATGATGAGAATAAATACATAAAATCTACTAAGAAATATGTGATATTTATCCTCAAAACCAATCCAAAAAATTAAGTATACAGGGTTTCCCGTAAATAGAGGGACCACAAGATCTAAGAAAAAGTTAATGTAAACAATGGTCCGATATTAAACAGAAAAGTAGGAATATAATTTTTTTGTTTTCTTATAGATAGCGATAAATAAAAATATATAAATTATTTTGTTTTTGCTTAACAATTGCATCACTTTAGATGATAAATATTCGAAAAATCTTTTTATTTTTTTTTTACTTTTTTACATGTATAAAAAGTGTATAATTTATGTTTATTATAATACATTCCAGATAATGGAAAAAAAAGATATTATAGCTCTGCAATAATTTATTGTAGCCATTTTTGATGAGAAAACACGAACACTTAAAGGTGACAGGGTATCAAAACACCATTTTTTTACACAACTCGAGATGAATCTCAACTTACTTCGTAATAAATCCTGAACTGAATTTATATGGACTTGAAGCTTATTAAACAAGGAAATTTTCCTAAAAGTGGAGTATCTGTTGTATAGTTGGAGGGTGGTAAAAAAAAAATCGTGAATAATTCATGATTTTCTAAATAACCGAACTTAGCATAGTTTAAAATTCCTCTTTGAATGGTTTTAACAATGACAAACTCAAATTTTATTTAAAGTAATTTTTGTCTTGTTTACTGCGATGCAATTGCTTATCACCTAAATTAAATAGTTTTTTTTTCAGTTACCGCTACCAATTCTACAAAAAACGTGAGTAACTTAAAAAAAACATAAAACTTATTATTCTCTACAAAATATTATTCTCTACTTAGTGGACACTCTGAACATAAAATAAAATTATAAAAACAAAGTTAAGAAAGTTACGCCATGATTATTTTTTGATTGAATGCTTTCGATTTTAAATATCTCATCATCCTCATGTTATTAAATTTTCTGTTTTAACAATTCATTATTTTTGTTATGAGTTCATATATTCTCAAAATAATAAATTTTAAATTCACTAACTGTTTAGTAGCAATAAAAAAAAAAAGAATTTTTCACCATCGATTATAATTACTTTGTATATTATGTTCACAAAATGTATTTTTTTCTTGTAAATCATTTTTTAACGATACCAGACAAAGATGTTTTGAGTCACTTGTGAACTTATGAATCAGCAATATTTAAAACAAAGACCTTAGTACTAACAACTGCAATTCAGATCAAAGATGAATCACCACAGATCAATGTAAATTATGACAAAAAATCCAAAACATCTTAGCTACGAATAATAAATAAGTTGACATCTTCGGACATAAAATATCATAAAATATTAGTATATTTACATATTTATATTTATAATCTTATGTATTAGTATTTATTTCCTAAATATAATGTTAAATTTTCAAGACTTAAAATCAACTAAATAAATAAACTCGACAAATGATTCCTCTTTAAAAATGTAGCAGTAAAAAAAATATCATGGAGAAATTTTATGGTTAATAATAAACACAATCATTTATATAAACTTCTTAAATAATTCCAGTTGCCTACAATTTTGAAATGACCTATTTATATTTACATATACACATAGCCGCAGTTATTTTCCTGATTGGGTGCGTATTAGAATTTTTTAAAATACAAAAATACTTTTCTCCCAATAATGACCTACTCCAGCGAGTCATGGGCTCTCACCACAAAGCACATCAGCCAGATTCGGTAGTTCAGCCAGTAAGAGCAGCCGAAACGGTGATGGAGGAAAATCGTTTGAGATGGTTTGGTCATGTCTCTCGAATGCCAGAGAATCGAATGGCCAGTATAGCGTTGGAAAGCATAGTTGAGGGAAGAAAACCTCAGAGAAGGCCCAGGAAGACCTGGGAGGCAAGTGTCAAGGAGGCCTTTGACAGAAGGGATATTGACTGGAGGAGGAGGCGGCAGTTGGCTCAGGATAGAGAGTTGTGGATTCGGCTCCTCACACCGCCTAGCGGTAGAAGAGGAAATAACTAAGAAGAAGAAGAAGAAAAAATCTGTTAATTATTTTAAAAGACGGGCATTTCTTGAGAAATTACTAGCATTTAGAAAAATGGGATAAGTACATTTAAAATTATTTCAGTACCTTTTAACATGTACTTCTAGATGCTAATGAGTCTTGTACGGAGTAGGAAATACTGTTTCTAGACCAATGGTGATACAAGATAGTGATTTGGTCAAGATCGCACTAAATGGTCAAATTTCGTTTTTCAAATGAGGGTACCCATTTTAGAGAGGTTGAATTTGTCCCAGAAAGGTCTCCAGGTACGTTCCAAATGTATAAAATCTCTTTTTTACGTTATAGGTCTGCTTGAACCATTCATTACTGGAGACTTCATAACATTCACTAATTGTGAATCATCACTAGTAAATAAATTGTATCAAATAATTGTTTTTCTTAAAATTTTTCAAGTTAAAATTATTAGTCCGCTGTTGCAAAACTCATTCTTGTATTGCAGATCTGTAGTCCCTTAACCTTATTTTTTTTTTTTTTTGTTTATTTCGTAGCTTAAGATATGATAGGTATAAACGCCTGTGATATAACGATTTTATACTATATATTTAATTTATGAACATCCTTTCTGAAAGTTATGGAAAGTTATTACTTTTTATAACCTCTTTGAAATTACTGGAATCGATATTAGATTAAAGCCCGCCAAAAGTTGAATTGGCGCCTTTGTTGTGTTACCAGAACCTCAGTATTAGTTGTTTGAATCAGTTTTTAAAAAAGTAGAGTTCTATCAAAATGTATGTTCAAGTGAGAACAATTGATGGCAAACAAAATGTTACCGTCACGGTTTCGAAACTTACAACTGTAGTTCAGTTTAAAGAACTTGTTGAAAAAGAATTAGGTGTAAAATGTGAAAAACAGAGGCTTTTTTTCAGAGGGAAGCAGGTTTGTTTTTATATTTATTCTGTCAATATTGTATTTTTAATCATTATGAAAAACTCGAATAAAAGATTTTTACAAAAATTAAACTGTAATTTGATGAGAATTAGTTTCTGTTTTAGCTAGAAGATGACTACAAAATATTTGACTATAACATTAATGTAAACGATGTGGTGCAACTTATGATAAAACCTGATTTACCTGAATTAAATGAAGACGCCGATAAAGAAATTAATTGTGTAGATGAAAAGTCTCCCAAGAAGGATAATGTTGATAATCCAAAAAAATTGGTAAACTTTTGTTCATTTTAATAGCTTTGGTTTCTTCTTTTTATATATGTTAGCATTTTACATTTTAATTTTTTAATTTTTAGAAAGAAGAAGAATTTCCTGCTGAAAGTCTGTATTTTAAGGTTAGTATGATTGTTTTTAGTGCCTATTTTATTTTGAATTTTTCAATATTTTATTCTTGCTTGATTCTGTACATTTATTTGTTAATTCTATTTTTTTCACATTATCAACATTAATGTTTTTATCAATAAATTACTTTCAGAAATATTTTAATTAATTTGAAACTTTATCATACTTTCTTTAAAAGTGTAATTTAATGAATAATTATTGTAGAGTGGTTTATTTATTTTGTATTAAAATTATCCTTTCTCCATCTCAGAGTAATTTTAGTGTGAAAAGTCCCTTGATTTGTTAATTTCATTGTCACTATATCGAGTTTTAATTGAATACCCGCTGGTTGACCGTCATGTATTTTTGAGAAAGTGATCCAGAGCAGTTGTTATTTAAAAGACTTAAAATAATGAAACAAAATAGTTTTTTCACTATTTCAAGTTTTTTTTTTTTTTATCTATTACCTCGGACCGTCTCCTGCTTCTATGATCGAGTTTTGTTGAAATGTTTACTTTCTGAGGGCTGTTTTGTTATAATTGTATTGATGCTTATGTTTTATATACCAAGGCCAATAAGCATTGGCCCTTAAAGCCCATACAAGGGACCCTTAATTTGCATGTGTCAAAAATTGTCCAATTTTTAAATAAACGATTAATAATGTAGAATAAATACAAATTTAGTTATACCTTAATTCTTATATAATTTTAAAATATATGATAGAACTCATACAAAATATATTTCAATATTAATAAATCATTCAATAATTGTATGATGTTATTATTTCAGTGCTGAGGGTATGTTACTTCAAATTTCTAGCAGGAACTGTTCTTTAAAAACACTGTTTAATTATGGTTTATAGAAATTCAAATATATCTTAAATTTTGGTATTAGTTGTTCTATGTGTATTGAAAATTACTATTACTTAATCAAAAATTCTTAATTTATTGACTGTTTGAATAGGACAATTATAAGAGCATGTGAAATTGAACTTAAATATGACATTTATTCAAACTTCTTTCCAACTATATTTCATCTGAACTTTTTTGTTAAAGAAAAATATCTAATTAAATTAAATTAAGAGAAATAAATGATTAAATTTATAATATTTTTATAATTAAAAACAAATGAAGCAATCATTTACAGTGTGGACTGTGGGGCTTGTTATTTATTTGCTGTTAGCTCAATCAGTCTATTTAGTAGGTATTTAGTTCATATGAGTATATTTATTTTTGCTCAAAGGTTGGTGACTATGTCGATGCTAAAGATTTGTGCTATGGAGCTTGGTTTGAAGGAAAAATTGTTGGCATCTTCAAAGATATAAATAAATTGAATGCTGAACCAACTGAAGAAGATGATTGTTTAATTTACAAGGTGTATTTTCAAAGGTAATATATTTATTTTTCTATATTTTGTTCTTTATATAATTCATTTGTAGAATACCAACGATACATGTATCAATCTTAGTCAAGTAAATAAAATTAGATTTAGCACATCTTTTAAATAGTTTACTAAAAATTTTTTTTTTTTTTTTTTAATAAGGTTTGGTCTTGTGACCTTTCTGCATTGATCTAACTAACCTGTCTCATCACTATGTCATTTCTTAGGTTTTTTTTTTTAATTCAGCTGTCAAATACTCTCTGAGAATTTTAAATTAAATACTCTCCTCTTCATTTTACCCCATACAAGCCAGCTTGAGATTATCATGTAAACTGGATGGAATAATTTATGCATAAATAAATTAAGAGAAGATAACGGTTAGGAGTCATCGTCTTGTCTTTTACCATGTTTATGTGGATACAATGACAGATTTCATGTGGGGTCATATTTTGACATGAGTTCAAGATGAGGAATTCACTAGTTATTATCAGTTCTTGGCTATTGGATGATATGTGAGAGCTGTTTGGTAATGCTATAGGAGTAGATTAAAATTGTATTAAAAAAACAAACAAAAATGTAATATTTCAAATCCAGGCCAAGTCACTTAGAGATTACTTCTCATACCTAAATATTTTAGATATCTCAGGATGGCGATCGACTTAGAGAATAGGAAAAGTCATGGAATTTTCAAAACAAGGAAAAGTCAAGGAGATGTTTGGAAAAAATTGTTAATTCAAAATTTTTTTAGTATATACATTTTTTTCTTCAAATTAGAAATAAATTTACAGTGGATATCGTTTATAATGACCTTGAAGGGGTAACTTTTTCGTTATAAATGACCACAGTCGCTTTATTCATCTATCTTTGACTGTCAACACTGGTCGTTGTATTCAAATCAAACAAGGGTAATAAATAAAATTTAAGCAAAATGGAATTAAAACATTGCTTTTTTGAAAAGAAAAAACATACCAATACTATTTACTATTTGTAATATGTACATCAGGCTGGGATATTAAGATCTGGCTGGCAAGCACTCATTCACTCGACCTGTGGTGCTCCTTTTAAGCGCATTTATTAATCAGAAATATTTTTGGTGTCATGTTGTCGCCACCATGTTAAAGTAACAATTGTTTAAAGGACTACCTGCCCTGTTTTACTGATTGTTCAAGGAAAAACTCAACTAGTTTAACTTGCGCAGGAGTCTATATAGAGAACCTTAATATAAAACTAAGCATACCACTAGGTA
Source organism: Nezara viridula (assembly GCA_928085145.1). Taxonomy (NCBI): domain Eukaryota; kingdom Metazoa; phylum Arthropoda; class Insecta; order Hemiptera; family Pentatomidae; genus Nezara; species Nezara viridula. Next base: position 77,588,251 of record OV725081.1, read on the forward strand.
AACATGCCACAGTATTTCAAGCAGAGGTGTTTGCTATATTTTCTGCAGCCACCTGTTCAGAAGTTACCAATTGTGAGAATGCTGGCATCATTATCTATTCGGATAGTCAATCGGCACTACAAGCATTGGAGTCACCCAAAGTGACCTCCACACTGTTGCAAGAGTATAAACAGGCTTTGGAGACACTGGCCTGCTCTAAAAGGATGGAACTAGTGTGGGTCTCTGTTCACAAGGGAATTAAAGGCAATGAAAAAGCTGATTTCATTGCAAGGAAAGGAGCAGAATTTCCTATTGTAGGTCCGGAATCTGCAATAGGAATATCCAAAAAGCATCAGCGGAAAGAAGTCCTTGATTGGATCTGGAAAAAAATAGGTAAAGAATGGAGGGAATGCACGGAGTTTAGGCAAACAAAACAATTAATTAAAAGCCCCTCTACCTCCAAAACAAAGTGGCTCCTGGGCCTAGGAACTAGGAAAGAAATCCGACTCATCATCGGAGTACTAACAGGCCATGCAGACTTAAAAGACATTTAAAGATCTGTGGGATAGTGGAACTCTGTAAGGATGAAGAACTCTGTAATCTGAGGTGCACCTGAAACTGCCAATCACTTCATCACGGAATGTGACCGATTTGCGTCACTCAGATACAGGTTTCTGGGAGCAGACAGAATCCAATTTGCAAAGCTACTTCCATAAAATGGCCCAACATTTTGAACTTCATTAGAAGAACAAAAATATTTGAGACAGTGTAGAGGTACAATAGACAACCACTGGTAGTATCGTCTTTGGGGTTGCCAAAAAGGATCAATAGGCCCACTTGCTGGACTAAGCCCTCTCCCCTCCCCCCACTATTACTAGCACCAACAATTATTATGCTGTTTATAGTAATAAAGAAACTAAATTATTTATGAGAAACTACATTAATGTTAAAATCCTCCGTAGCTCACTTTATTTTAAAATAAAGTGCTTCCTCAGTGAATAAAAAATGCTTCCTCTAAAACATTTTATTTGTTGTTTTATAGGCTGATTTTTTTTATTTTTTTATTCAAATCATTTTGTTTGTTGTGGCTTTAATTAACCTTTGAATTTAAATAAACACTGTTCTTGTTATTTGTTTAATGGTTATTTCTCACCTTGCTGTCTGTAAATCATAACAGCAGTCAGAAAGATATTTACAAACAGTAATTTTCCAATCTGCTTTCAGGATTGTCAATAGTTAATACATTTATTTTATTACATGATATTTCTGGAACATGGGGTTTATTTATGTGGCTTTTATGCTTGCTTTAATTTTTCATTTTATCCCTTACTATTAGCATGTGTGATTAATATTTAATATAAAATATTATTTCTTTTATAATACTTGTTATCTAGATTAAACTAATCTTTTTTATACAGCTATCCGGATGATCCGCCCTTACTTCTATCTTTAAAGGATGTTAGACCTCGAGCCAGAAATATTTTACCTATAGAAGATATTACAGTTGGAGATCTAGTAATGGTAAATTATAATATTGAAGAAGCACAAGATAGAGGATATTGGTATGACTTAAAAGTAACAAGTTTAAATAAAAATGGAAGAAGAAAACCTACTTTAAAAGGAACGCTATATGTTGGTACAGAAAATACAAGTCTTGATGACAGTACCATTGCATTTACAGATGAAGTTATGAAAATTGAACCAAAAAAGTTGATATCCGAAAGAACTGAAGATGAATTAGAGTTGATGCAGCAGGATACAGATAAAAAACGTAAGTTGATGTTATTAACTATATTTGTGGTTTCTAGCATATTAGAAGATCTAAATTTCTTATTTCATCTGTATTTTCTATTTTTGTGATTTTAACATCTTTCTTTGGTTAGTTTTATTTAAAATTATTGCTTCATCAACATGTAATTATATTAACAATAAGAAGGAGATGGCTCAGGATTCAGTGAGGAAAGAAATCAAAATAATGAATTTAATTTGGTCTTTTTTTTCTCTCATAATCTCTGAATACCTACTTGATACATCATATAGTCAACCATCAACACATACAAATTAAAAATTTCTATTGAGTTTTTTTAAATACAAATATTTTCATTTACTTTTACTTATTTCTTCAACAGGTGTTAATGCCCCCTATTGTTCAAACTGTTCCGACAATCCACGCAGAAAATGCAGAGAATGTGGATGCCACAACTGTGGTGGGAAAAATGATCCTGAGAAACAAGTTATGTGTGATGAATGTAACATGGCTTTTCACATCTCTTGCCTCAAACCTCCATTAAGTTCAATTCCAGAAGTTGATGAATGGTATTTTCATTTTACTTTTATTTTTAAATATTAATGTAATTTTATTTTATTTTCATGTTCACAATTTTAGATTATTGTTTAGTTACGTTCGGTGTTTCTGATATGACTTCATTATTTATTAACTCATAAATTATTTATAATCTATCCAACTGATATCTTAAAACTGTTAGTTTTCCACTGACTTAATTGGTCAGTTTCATTTAATAAATAAAATAAATGTTGATTTCTGCATTTGACTATATTTCCAGCTGAGATAGTTGTGTGATAAAATTAATTAATATATGGTGTTAAACTGCCGGGTTTGATGCCATAAACCTTTTAAGAATATTATTTATTTATATTAATCACTTAAAAGTGTTAATGCTAGATTATTATCTGCTAATTTTAACAAACTTGAACTAAATTAGTATATTCGAGTTCTGGTCTATTGGATAGTCAAAGATCGAAAAAAGACGAAGAAGTCACCATTTTTTCTTTATTTTTATTTTGCATTCAACCTTATTGATAAATTATTTGGTTATATCATTTTACAAATTAGTATATTTTTATATAATTGGTTTGATTGATAAGAATTATCCTTTGATTATCAGCTTTCTTAAATAACTTGATATTGTTTATTTCAAAGGTATTGTTCAGACTGCAAAAATGATGAAAATGAAATAGTGAAGGCAGGAGAAAAACTTAAAGAATCCAAAAAGAAAGCTAAAATGGCCTCAGCCGTAAATAATACTTCACGTGACTGGGGTAAAGGAATGGCATGTGTGGGACGTACAAAAGAATGTACTCTTGTCCCACCTAATCATTTTGGACCAATTCCAGGGGTGGAAGTTGGTACTACTTGGAAATTTAGAGTGCAGGTTTGTTGGTCTTACTCTAACAAAAGAAATATTTTTTTTAATTAATAGAAATTCTTATTTGTTGTTTGTGTTCTTATATATAATTTTAATGAGCAGCTGATTAAGTTTTAACAAATTTATCTTCACATTTTCTATGGTTATTACTTATAAACTCCAATTAGTCAGGTGTATAGTAGAATCAAATATTATCTCTCTTTCTGGTATGTAACACCTATCGACTATTATTTACTATTCTTTTTTTCTGTAATGTTTTTAGTGTGTCATTAATTATAAGCAAACTAGTTGGCCCATACGAAAATTCGCACAGTTTATTCTTCAATGATCAAATAATAAATTAATAAGAAAATAAAACAATGCAACATATCCTAAAAGGAATCACTGTCTCCCTAATTATAATCGATAAAGGAAATAAAAATTAAATTAAAACTTCGTTAATGTTTGGAACCAACATGTTTACAAATTTCAATAAACTATATCTTTGCTAAAAATAGTCAGATTTCGATGATTTTTTGTTTTGTTTTTCCTTTTGTAGGGAATTTAGTAATCTTTTATATAATCATTGACATAACCCAGGGAAATATGTGTAATTTTCGAGTTGTTCGCAAATAAAGTTCCTTTTCTTTCATAACTTTTTTGCCTGAATTTTCGGGGTGATTAGACTATTTTGTCCGCCTGAAGGAGAAGGAAATCTTCAAAATTGGTGGCTCAATCCTGGGATTTGGTGAAGAATTAAAAAACATGGATGATGTGGCTTACCTACAAAAAACACCTTCGATAAATAAGATAAACTCCTCCTCTATCGGTCATAGGGGCCTCAAGTCGTCAAAATGAGACTTGTATTCAATGACAGTACTACAATTAACGTAAGGCTGTGTGGATGCGAACCCTATGCCTTGCGTTATCTTGAAAATAGTATGTTTTTGGGCTTAAAAATGCATGATCCGATAGTTCCGGAGAAACTATCCGGGTCTTGCTGTACCCATCGAAATCTTCAAGGTCCAATTTGTCCCGTATTGATCTACAGGTCTACTACCGTTCCAGTATTAAAGCCTAGCAAAATGTTTGTATCGACTTTATTTATTTTAGAAAGAAAAACAGAAGGGGAGAATACGATTCGCTAACTCCCTGTGAAATTCTGAATCCAACAGTACCCCATTCAAGGTATTTGAGCATGACAGGAGCTTATATTTGGTACAAAACCGATTTCGAGCCTTATTGTAATAATGTATGTGGGGATAATTATATAAGATAATCAAGATTATATGTAGATATGAATATACAGTGGTAATAATTTATAGTATAATAATTATAATTATGAAAAGAAGCACATGAAAAACAATAAAGAAGATTGATTTTGGTGTTCCTCTACAACTGCTAAAATTGGTATGTTTATTGAATGATTTTTTAAATTTATTTTTTATTACAATTATTCCTGAACATTCCTAGGTTTGACATTAGTGAGTTTTATTTTTTTTAATAATTTAGAAAATCCCATGATCGGGACATTATTTTGTCTTTATTACTTTTATTATCTTTCCAGTCAGCGTTTAAAAATAGGTCCTAGCACAGCAATTTGTACAAATATTTTGGTCTATTATGTTAAATGGAATATTGTAATTGACCAAGGAAAAATATTAATTACTTCCTAATACATAGGATCTACTTATTTCCATATTGTTTTGCTATTTCTTCATTATACGAAATTTTCTGTGAATTATTCGCACGGGCCAACTAGTATATTGTAATTTAAAATAATAAAAAGCTGATATTTAAAACAAAGATTTGTTTTTGTCTTTTTTGGTCTTTTTAAAATGTATTCCCTCTAGGTTTCAAATAGGTCCAGCATTCCCATATTTGAGATTCGCTGATATTCCAGGAATATAACTCATGCAAATGTATTACTACACTGTTGATAGCTTGCACTTTTTGGACTAATAGATTGCAAGCTTTTGGACCGATTAGATTAAATGCTGCTACACACTTTTTAACTTATTAATTAGTAGAATAGTGTTTTTTACTTATTAGTTTGTCGTGTAGGGTTTTTATTATTGATTTGTAGAGTATTTAATTTTGATGCAGGTCTCTGAGGCGGGAGTTCATAGACCTCATGTAGCAGGTATCCATGGTCGGGAAAGTGATGGAGCGTTTTCACTTGTTTTGAGTGGTGGATATGAAGACGACATTGATTCAGGGGAGGAATTTTTTTACACAGGATCTGGTGGTCGCGACTTGTCTGGAAACAAGAGAACTGCTGAACAAAGCTCAGATCAACAACTTACAAGAATGAATAAGTAAAAACAGAAAAAAATACAATTTTTTAATTATAAAAAGTGTTCTATCATTATTTATTTAATTGTTAATTCATTTATTCTTTTCAGAGCTCTAGCAATGAACTGCAATGCTAAGTTTGATGTAAATAAAGGAGCTGAAGCTAAAGATTGGCGTGGTGGGAAACCTGTAAGAGTTGTAAGGAATTTTAAACTAGGTAAACATTCAAAGTATGCACCAGAAGATGGAAACAGGTGAATAAATGGTTTATTTCATTGTTTAAAGTATTATTATATTCACTTTCTAAAATATAGATACACATTTTTTAACAAATAAGATATAAATAAACTCCTCCTCAAAAGTATCGCAACACTTTGAAATATTTGAATTGGAAACAAAAACGTCTGTTTTTTCATAAAGAAAGGTTCTGACGTCCATAATAAACATTTTTAAATTGGACATAAACAAGTTTTATTAAAATAAATTACAATATTTCTTCTAATCAAGAAGAAAGTTAGAAAACTCACTTTTTAAAACTTTAACTTTTAAATTTTTAATTTACATTTAATAAGATGTATTGCCCCCTCTGGCTTGAATGACTGCTTCATCTTGTTTTGGCACACTAGTAAAAAGATTTTGAAGAAAATCTTGGGGTTTATTGTCCTACTCCTCCAATACAGCTAGCTGCCTTTAGTATTTCAAGGGTAGTAGGAGGTGAATCTCGAACATGCTCGATTGGGTTAAGGTCTGGACTTCTTGCTGGCCAATCAATAGTGTGAATATTTGTGGTGTTCAGGTACTCAAAAACACATCTTGCCTTGTGAAATCGGCCATTATCATGCATGAGCAACGATTCAGTACCTATGAACGACACAACAGGCACTACATGATCTTGAATCATTTCTACATACATCAAAGCATTCAAGGCTCCTCCTTGGATTAGCACTAACTCGGTACATGTCTCCCAAGATATGCCGCCCCAGAACATGATAGAACTGGCTTAGTTTGTACCTGTTCGCCAGTGGCATCCCTTTGAGCAACATTGAATCTTGACTGTTTTAATACCCCATAATCCTATAACAATTTGGACTAATGTTTTGCAATGAAGTGAGAAATAATTCCCTCTTTCCACTTCTATTTAATTCTGTTGTCCTCCTATATATGATAAAAAGTATCATGCTGAATCTGTCTGGCACCATTTTTAATAGAATGGCAGAGCTGCTTTAGTATTTGGATTGATTCATCTAATATCATGTAATTGAAACGGATGATGGGCAAACAGGCAGGAAACTCCAGATGGAGTTAGGCCTCTTATGACTGTTTTAACATGTTAATAAAATCAATAAAAGTGAACAATGTGGTTTGCAGATTTAATACCATACTCATTACATTTATTAAGTTGATCAAGAGATAAATATTTATTGTCGCTTTTATTGTAAAGTAATTCATTTTAACATAAGCTATTATTTAATTATTGATTTTATTCTATGTTAAATTATAGGTATGATGGTATTTATAAAGTAGTCAAATATTATCCAGAAAAGGGAAAGTCTGGGTACATCGTCTGGAGATATTTGCTTAGAAGAGATGATCCTACTCCTGCACCATGGACTAAAGAAGGGAAAGCTCGTGTTGAATCACTAGGTTTGGAAATGGTGGTATGTAAATCAGTTTTTATTATTTTTTGAAACAGTGTCTATCTTATAATTTCTATAGAAGAGATGTAATTTAAAATACCATAAATACATATATAGAAAAAATATATCTGATAAATTTTTAAGAAGAAATAGGCAACATTTGTGGAAAATAAATTTTAGAAACAATTCCATTTATCCTATTGTAATCACAATTCATAAGAAAATCGACTACAGTAGAGTCTTGAGTAACCCTATTATTCAGTTGTCATAAAAAGTATTTGTATGCTCTGAATGTTTTATCACTTAATATCCCCAAAACCATGGGACAAACAAATAATTTTCAATAAAAAATAATAATACAATAGAGGAACGAGATTGTTTCAAAAAGTAATGGAAAATTGCATTGAACTATACTATAAAAAAGGAATAAAATGTAACAAGGTTTCAGAAATGTTGAATACTATTTTTGGTGATTTCGCTATGAGTAAAACAAGGGTTTATGAGTGGAACAAGTATTTCTTATCTGGTCTAAAGAACATTAATGATGACAAGCATATTGGATGCCTCAGCACCTCTATGATGAAAACATGGGAAATGATTATTAACAATAGCCGAATCACAATCAGAGAAGTTGTTGAATTTGACATATCAACTGACTGATGACATAAAATTTTTCATTCATGCTAATGCACTTGCACACACTTCAATACTTTTTTTGTAAATTTTTGGTGATAAACAACTCTGTAATGATGCCTCAGCATCCATATTTATAGCATTTCCAAGTCAATTTCAACCTTTTCCAAGTCAAATTCAATCTTTTCCAAATCAAATTAAACTTTTTCCAAGTCAAATTCAACCTTTTCCATTTCAAATTACACCTTTTCCATTTCAAATTCAACCTTTTTTTATTTATTTAATTATCTTTAATTTTTTGATGTGTGGGTCTGTTATCATATGAGTAGTTTTTGAAAATAACCTCCTTTTTAAGGCTACGTGACTGAGTTTCGAATTATTTAAGTTTTTTTTAATTATTCGATATAAGGGTGTATTTTTATGTTTTCCGATCAGTATATTTTGAAAATGACATCCATTTTATGTTTACGCCACTGTGTTTTGATTTATTAAAGTTTTTAGAATTTATCTAATATAAAGGTCTACTTTTATGTTTCTGGAGCTGTAGATTTTGAAAACGACCTCCATTTTAAGATTAAGCCACTGCGTTTCGACTTATTTAAGTTTTTTTTATTTATTCGATGTAAGGGTGTATTTTTATGTTTCCGGAGCTGTAGATTTTGAAAATGACCTCCATTTTATGATTACGCCGCTGCGTTTTGACTTATTTAAGTTTTTCGAATTTATCCAATATTAAGGTCTACTTTTATGTTTCTTGAGCCGTAGATTATGAAAATAGCCTCCATTTCATGATTAAGCCATTGCATTTTGACTTATTTAAGTTTTTCGAATTTATCCAATTTAAAGGTCTACTTTTATGTTTTCGGAACCGTAGATACTGAAAATGACCTCTATTTTATGATTACACCACTGCGTTTTGACTTATTTAAGTTTTTCGAATTTATCCAATATTAAGGTCTACTTTTATGTTTCTGGAACAGTAGATTTCCCTCATTTTGTAAATGACCCAATTTCAAGTTTATGCCACTTTGTTTTGGATTATAAAGTTTTTTTTTTTACTTTTTCGGTATAAGGATCTACTTAGATGTTATCCGAGACGTATTGAAATTTTTCTAATCTTTAATATTTAAATTTATCTAATATTTAAGCTCCATTTTATGATTAAGCCGCTGCATCTCGAATAATAATAATAATAATGCTTCATTTTGGATTTTTTCAATACAAAGTTTCATCAATATGTTTTCGAGTATGAATAAATAAATAAATATTATGAAGCTAAAGTTAAATTAACCACAGAATACAAACTAAAAAGCCGAAAAGCAGCTGGTAATAAATTTAACCTTCCGTATTCAAATTTTTCAGCTAATTGTTCGAAATCTTATAATTTTGTGACAGGAGACCACAACATTAAAAAAGATAACTAAAATTAAATTAAAAATGAGACACTACATATTTTTTTTATTTTGATTAGATATTTTTATTTATTTATTGAAAAATAAATAATCCTTCGTATTTTGTTTTTTATTCGAAGGAAAAATCAAAAACACTTAAAAAAACCGAAACACAGTGGCCTAATCTTAAAATGTAAGTCGTTTTAAAAACTAAGGCTCCGGCATCATGAAAGTAGAACTTTAAATTGGATAAATTTGAAAAACTTGAATAAGCCGAAATGCGGTGGCCTAATCTTAAAATGGAGGTCGTTTTCAAAATCTACGGCTCCAGAAACATAAAAGTAGATCTTTATATTGGATAAATTCTAAAAACTTAAATAAGTCAAAACACAGTGGCGTAAACATAACATGGATTTCATTTTCAAAATTTACTGATCGGGAAACATAAAAATACACCCTTATATCGAATAAGTCAAAAAAACTTAAATGATTCGAAACACAGTCACTTAATCTTAAAATGGGGGATATTTTCAAAACTATGTACAGGACAGCATAATACTAGTCCCTAATAAATCCGAATAGGTACAATAAATCGATATCCGTAAGTGAAAATTCTACTTAGGAGAGCATAATAATAGACTTTCATATTGGGGGAGGGAGAGGGGATGGCCATCATTTAAAAAAAAAATATAAGATTTACAAAAAATTAAAACATTAATTTGAAATGAAAACGGTTGAATTTGAATTGGAAAAGGTTTAATTTGAAATGGAAATGGTTGAATTTGACTTGGAAAAAGTTTAATTTGATCTGGAAAAGGTTGAATTTGACTTGGAAAAGGTTGAATTTTACTTGGAAATGACATAGAAATATCACACTGAAAAAATCTAAAATGTTAAAAAAATGGATATGCAACTGCGTTATCAAAATTTTTTTTGTATTTTTCAAAAGCTATGCCTTCGATAATATAGTAAGTGGCCTTCATTTCGAAAAAAATTGAAAATTGACAAAAATTCGAAAGTTGAATTTGAAATGGAAAAGGTTGAATTTGACTTGGAAAAGGTTGAATTTGACTTGGAAAAGGTTGAATTTGAAATGGAAAAGGTTTAATTTGACTTGGAAAAGGTTGAATTTGATTTGGAAAAGGTTGAAATTGACTTGGAAATGCTATATATATACCCCGATATGGCACTGTTTGATTTTTTCTTCTTTCCAAGAATAAAAAGAACCTTGAAAGGCCGTCAATTTTTAGCACAGATGAGATTAAAAGTGCATCACAGAGAGAGCTAAGTGTTATCCCAAAGATCATGTTCGAAAAATGTTTCAGAAACTGGAAGAAGTTCTAGCATAAGTGTCTAATACCTAATGGGGATTATTATGAAGGTGTTAAAATTGTAAATGAACTAATAAAATTATTGAAGGAAGCTAGTCGACTGTTCTACATATCATGGGTGATAAATATTCAGGACGCAGTCTTTTAAAAAAATTTTCTTATTTTTTTATCTGTGCCAACGTTTCAACCCAAACATGTGGGTCATCTTCAGGGCTAAAAATTTTAAAATATAATCAGAGATATAATATTATACAACCGATAATGGTAATTAATAAACTACAGTGATTTGATGGTACATGAATCTTAACTATTATTACAATACACAATATTAAAAATGAAATATGTAAAAAGTTATACAAACTAAAAATAATATATATATAATCTATTTATAAAAATTTGTAATATTTTCTCTTACTAACCGTGGTTCAAGCACTGAAGGCTTTCAAGTACTGACACATTTGGTAGGTAAGTGGAAAGGTCAGGGAAGGATTTCCCAGTTGTCCTTTTTCAGATGGCAAAAGGTAGGTAAACATAAACATAGTCAGAGGGGGAGGGAGGTAACATTTCTGTTAGTATTCTCAATTGTCTTTATTATAAATATTATTAGGCTAACCATTGTATACCTTTAATCAAACTATGTTATATTTATATTGATTGGAACCTCTTGTTTCTGTTCATTTCATTACTAGCCAATATTCACAATTTTGTAACCATAAGATGCAAATCGTGTACACATCTAAAATATTTAGTCAGTAAAATAATGTACATTCTACTAACAGAAATGTTACCTCCCTCATTGTATTTTAAAATTTTCAGCCCTGAAGATGACCTACATGTTTGGGTTGAAACATTAGTACAAATAAAAAATTAAAAAAATTTCTTAAAAGTCTGTGTCCTGAATATTTATCACCCATGAATTAATAAAATTGTTTTGAAAAAATGACAATTCCTATTACTTTATGAATTCATCTCATTTGTTATGTTTTTCATTAGCCTACTAATGATTCCTTGGGAAGTTTTAAAATGTATTTTCAGTTTATTCTTACTTTAAAGCATTTTGTTTTTCTTCTAAATAAAAATCAATAGAAAATTTCTCTTTTTTTTCATTATGTAAACTATAAGAACTGCCTGCTCACCACAGGCCTTTTCAGAAGTTTTTATTATTTAAGTATAAGTGTTTTTTTGCCTATTTATAAACTTAAAAAAAAATTAGTTCTTATAGGTATTAATTTAGTTGATAGATCTAAGTCCTTACTAATATAAAAGTTGATGAATATTTATAGTTTCCAGATGGCTACTTGGCAGCAATGGAAAAAAAAGAAAAAGAAAATATCCCTGCTAATTCAAAATTGAAGAGGTTTTTTACTGAGAACTCAGAAGGTAGCCCAAAGAAGAAAAAAGTAAAACTTATGGCATATAAATTAGAAGAAGATGTAGAAGATAAAATTAACAATGACACTGCTAACTCTAAACTTTGGGATACTGTAAAACTTGCTTTAGAATCTGGTAAAAAGGTATGATCACTATCTGTTTTCAGCTTTTTTATTTTATTCTTTGCAATAGAGAAAAAACTGCAGCTAATTTATAAAAAAATATTATTAACTAACACTGAGCTTTCATTATGTTGAATATTTATTATTATTAGGTTGTTAATAATTAATTTACTTTTTTTTTTAGGAATTCCTGTCCAAAGTTGAAGAAACATTTATGTGTATATGCTGTCAAGAACTAGTTTTCCAACCTATAACTACTCATTGTGGGCATAATATTTGCTTAGTACGTTTCAATTGTTAATTTTTTTTCTTTAAATCTTATGTTGCTTATCACAAAAATAACTTAAAGCATACCTATGATATCCAATGACCTTTATCATGTATATCTTCTTCTACATAACCAAAACACAACATACCTAATTATTGGTTCTTAAATTTTAGTTTTCTTATTGTGTAGACATTTGTTTCTTATATTTTAAATGGATGCATTTTCCATTTTTAATGGAAATTATTTTCGTGTAATAATTCCAGTTTCATTTTTGAATCTTTTAATTTGTTAATCTACATTTACATAAATCTTGTCAGATGACATACTTGACTTTAAGTTTTGTGGATTTTAATAATTACAGTTGTTTTATTTTTTTAAACTGTATTTTGACTTCCAATTTACTCTTCTTTTCTGCAGGTGTGCTTGCAAAGATCCTTCAGCGCTGAAGTTTACACTTGTCCATATTGCAGAACAGAACTTGGTAAAAAATTTGAAATGGAGCAGAATAAATATCTTCAAGACGCACTGCTTTTACTTTTTCCTGGCTATAGTGCTGGACGATAGTTTATAATTTATTCATTAATTTAGAATATGTCATATAAATATATTAAAAACAATTGTATAGCGATATGGTTGTACATTTAATATTCATTTTTGGAGGGTTCCTGTCTCTCTTAACTTATTTTTCAAACGTTTCCAAGAACTAATTTTTGCATAATTGATTATGCAATCATCAATAAATAATGAAACATTGGTGCTTAGTCTTATTGTAATATAAATGATGATTAAAAAAAAAAAAGAATTATTCTAAATAATCTTTGATTATTAAATGATGTTAGATCAAATTAGATCTTGAATAAGGGGTATATTTAAAACACTGGTAAGAAATTGTTTTTCTGTTATTTCATATTATTGAAGAACTATGTTATTCTTGGTATTATTAGTCCAAGAAATGTAATAATTATAAAGGAGTGCTGTAATTAATTGAAATTTTGATTATTGGATTTCTAATACGGACAAGCTCATTGATATTTTTCTTTTTGTTACTAAAATTGTTTCACTGGTATTGAGACATTAATTATATTCTGAAGTTAAAATTTATTTGTTTGTTTGAGAAATTGGTTATGAAATGAAATGATTAAAATTATTCATGTTTTGTGAAACTGTACTTTATTTTACGCTCCTTTCTAATACAAGACATGAAACAATTTACTCAGTAATTGTATATTTAATTCTTCACAAGTGATTTTAATGTCAGATAAGAACTTAGTTATTCTCAAATTACATCAGTCCATATAATATAAATTAACAGTATATATTAGTGAATTCATTGTTATATTTAATATACCTATAGATTGTTTTAATGTTAGGAGAATTGGTTTATATTATTTTCTGGAAAATGCCTTATTTAAATATTTATTATTGTTGGTTTAATAATTGATTTTTAGCATTAGTTGATGTTTGTAATATTTCTCTCATTTAAAAAAAGTAAATAATCCTGCTGGTATCAGAGTTTAAAATGTATTATAGAAAATTTTATTTTTTAAATGAATGTAATTTTTGTTTTAAAAAATATATTTTAATTTTAAACTTTTATTTTATTTGTTATTTATATTACGCTTATACCACATAATACTAAAAAGATTTATCATTTTATTTATTTATTTTTAAATAGTGAAAATTCTTGAATTCCTATTTGCAATTAGTCTTTTTTATCCTATTATGAGACCATGGATCCTGTACTGATTTAAGGTTCTGTTCTTCGGAAAGTGACTTAATTCTGGCTGAATTCTGCTTAAAAAAATCTACATAATTTTTACAGCCTGATAGTTAATCCATTTTATTATTTTTTTATGAAGACCCATCCTAATTTGAATTATTGCCATATCTATGAAATAAACACTTTTTATTTCATTCAACAGTTTGTCTTTAATTATTTTTTTGAAATATAATTTTTGATAAGCCTGTTGTATAATAACAAAGTACCAATCTGGGGGGGAGGGCGTACCTGCCACTTGTTAAAAATTTAAAAAAACATCCGAACATATTAAAATAATTGATATTGACCTACGAATAAAATAACTTTATTAGAGAAATAATGAATGAAATGAAATTCAAATATTTCATAATATAAAATAGCTTAAGAAACAAATTTTTTTGGGGAGTGTTTGGGAGATGCTGGCATTGCCTGGGGGTGCATTTAAGGCTGGCACAGGGTAAATATTTGGCAGAAAAGCCAAATAGGTGTAAAAGAGAGTTATAGCAATTAAGGTGAGTGTGCTATAGCAGATCGCCGCCAAAATGGATTATCGGCATAGTTGACTTGATTGCTTTAAAAATGAACCATAACGACTAAATTTAATTTATTACTAAGCTTTAAATTAATTAAATTGTACATATAATAAAAAAGTAAAATAGGAAAAAGAACTGGATTTTTATTGATTATTTTTTTTCTGTAACTTGAGGTAAGGGAATATTTAAGGTAAATTAATAAGACAAATAAAGAAATTTAATCAATCAAAAAATAGTTTTATGGCAGAATTATATTAAAATAAATAATGATAAAAACAAATGAATTTTGTAATATAAAATTTAGAATTATTATGAAACATATAGGCGTTACAAGGAGGATTGCCTTTCAAGTCAGGGCTGAACTCCAGAGATCACAGTCAAGCCAATCTGCATCATGAAGACCTCAGCCACCCATCTCCTCATCCACTTCATCCATCCATCTTTTTCTGGGTTGTTCTCGCCTATGTCTTCCTGGCGGTTGCCAATCTAGAATTCGGTTAGATAAATTATAATTAATTTTTTAAAAAATTCGAAAAATGAAATTTAGATACTTTATTGGCTGTTAGTCTTATCCGACGTTCGTTAATCCGTTCGTAAGTTCCGTTCAAAATCGTAGTCGGAATTGCCCATCCCTATCAACGTTATGGGAACTTCCACCATCTCGCTAGTGTTATTTACTCCAGTAATCAGACATTTTGCAAAATCGTTGGCTTTCCAACTTTGCAGATTCTTTCCCACCCTAACCAGATTTTTTATCCATCTTGGGTAATTTCTTTGCAATTATATTCCCTCGGAGCAGCATCATTGAATCGCCTTATAATGAATAGGCGGGTTTTGGGAGTCAACCAATTGAAGTATTTTTGCATTTGGATTAATATATCTCTAAAAAATAACTAAAAATCGGACTTGCGTACTGTAGGCAAGGAAAATGTTCAGAATTTCATCTTTTTTATAATGAGTTATTATTGAAAATTGTATCTTAACGCGACGTCGCGTTAAAGAGGAAAAAAGTGAAAAAATAGTGTCGAAAAACAACCAATAACCAGTTTTTATTGAAGATAAGGATTAAAATATCTCAGAAACTGAAATTGTCTGCATACTGTTGGCAAGGGAAATGTTCAGAATTTCATCCCCTTTCTAATGACCTATTATTCAAAATTGTATCTTAACGAGACGAAGAGAAAATTTTCTAAAAATTCCCCACACTTTTTGATGGGTTCAAATGCTCCTAAAACCTTAAATCTACCTGTCTAAGGTGGAAGACGATCATTTTCGTAATACCTAAAAGGAGTATTATCAGCCTGATACGCTGAAAATTTGCTTAAAATACTACGGCCTTTTCAGACCTGGCACGTGGTCTATAAGCGCGTCCTGCTAAATCGATCATTAAATATTGTATTTTTGTATTGAATTTTAAAATAATATTTAATTATTTGTATGTCAATGTAAATATGATAAGTGTTAACTGTGAGCATTTTTGTCATTAAAACATGATACAAAAATTTATCGACCGAATTCTCAATGAACCATATGATTATAGTAACTATTTTTATTAAATAGTTTATTAATTAAATTCTAGCTATTTTCAGTAAAGAAACTCTAGAAGTTTATAAAACAGAGAATATGGAGAGGAGAGTGTTAACAGTCCCTACTCAGTTATTAAGCAGGCCAGAGCGAGCTATGGTACACTCAGTAATTGCTCCCTACATTTTTATCAGGTTAGTTTTTCGGCAATGAATGCATTGTTTGACTTAACTGCTTTGTTACAAGTAATAAAAATTAAATAAACACCAACTTCACCCCCACAAAAAAAAAAAAAAGTATATATATATATATATATATATATATATATATATATATATATATATATATATATATTTATATTAAATCTAATATTTAGCAATTTTCTAACCTAATACGTTTCTATGGTAATAGAGACACTAGATTTTAAAATTAAATTGTTACCAAGTCGTTTCATATGAAATTTCTATTTTCACAGGGAAGGTTATTTATAGAGATAGGAATTTCATTTCTTTAAACTGAATCGATTCACAATGATCAATCATTGTATATAGTTGAATGAATGAAAACGTGTTTATTATACTTTTAAAAAATACGAAGTAAAATATATATTCAAGCAACAACATATAGATAATGGAAAATTCCATCTGTCGAGGTCTGTGTGTAATTCATAATAAATATTCATTACATTTATAACTAAAATAAATGAGTAATAATATATCTACAGTATTATTTATACCTCCATTCTAGCAATTTCTTCCTTCACTGTTTCATTTGTTTACATAGGGATTTTAAAAAACAAACATTAATACCTTATAAATCCAATAAATAAGAAATTTGATTTTAATAATAATAATAATAATAATAATAACAATCAAATATAATTAAACAATAAAAAAACATTACAATAAATAAACACGATATCGTACCAATGGTTCACTTACTAACTAATTGAGATCTTTGCAATGTGGCCTGCTGTACATAATTGTTTAAGGCTTTCCAGTTAGAACTCTTTAATAAACCAAATAATTCTTCTGGAGAACAGTTCTGCTGTCCAAAATATCTTTCTCTTATCTCACTGTACATGTGACAAGTCCCTAAAATGTGAATGATATTCTCTTTTTCTTGAGAGTTACATACCGGACAGTTATCGTTACTTACAACCATCCATTGTTTTACGCTTAAATCGTGCAATTCAGTCCTACATCGAAAAATTGACCCTATAGTCACAATGTCCAAACTATCATTAAGACAGGGTGTAACAGCGTCTACTGAACATAGTCCTGCTTAGATAGAAAAAATCGAATGAAGACATTTTTTAAGATTATTTTGTTTTTACAAGTCCTCCAACCTATTTCTAACAATAGTCAATTTTCCGCGCAGATTGGCGATATTTCAAACCTTATAACTATAAGGCGAAATTTTTTTTTTTTTTTTTATTGAAATTTAAAGTACTGGTCCCGATGTATACAAAATAAAAATGTTGATTAGGCAACTTTCCAATTTTAATTTAATAAAGACATACAACTCTTAATGAGTTCAAAATAAGAAACATTCAACTTATGATAAATATTCGACTTATTTATACAATGGACTGTATTTTGATGAATTTGTAGATTATATGAATTGTGCAAATCGACTTACCATGTTAAGCTGGCATAGACATATTATTACCTGAGGGCACCCTCGGTGCAGTTGTTGCATCTATGTGGGTCTGTGATGGAGTGGTCCAGTCGTACCGGTAGCTGGTACGGTTTAAATTTTTTCTTTCAGATCTTATCTGATCTGCCCCCACCACTAGCCTCCACCCGACAATCATGGAATAGCTTTGCACAAAAACATATCCCCCATTGTGAAACAACTCATTTCACAAAAAAAAAAAAAAAAAAAAAAAAATATATATATATATATATATATATAAAGATTGATAATTACCAGGCAAGACAGAGGAGTTTTATTTATTTATTTATTTATTTACATCCCTGCCGTGCCTGATAGGCAATACGGGTTTTAGCAGCAGTGAGATGTTAAGCGTTTCCGCGTAACAACACACAGCTGCTAGAAAAACAATATTTATAGACTGGGTCCATATTTCGACTACATTTCTTCTAAGTTTGGTCACGGATTTCTTCTGCTACTCCGTCCGGCGGCCTTCCAGGCGGTGCAGCTCCTCTTCTTCCCAAGTAGAAATGAGTTGGGCCTATAATGGATTTCCATTTTGCAATGAAATCTATAAAATGAGGATAGTTTTCCTCACTCATGAGTTGAGGGAGCTCCCTTTCAGTCAAAATGTAGAGACCGGTTTCCCTGAGCAGTTTTGCTCTCTGTGCCTCATAGGCAGTACATGCTACGACAATGTGCTCGGCAGTCTCTGGGACTCCGCAACTGGGGCACAAGGGGTCGATATTCTTTCCAAATTGGAAGAGCTTTGCTCGGAAGCCCCCGTGTCCAGTGAGTAGTTGGGAGACCCAATAACCAGGTTCCACCCATTTTGCTGCTAACCGGGAACCGATGGTGGGAAAATATTTTCTAAGAGTACTTCCTTTCGGAGTTGTTACCCATCGCTGGTTCCATTCGTCAAGGGTGTACTCTTGTATTATCTTTTTCCATCTACCTGGCTGTTGGTTAATCTTCTCACGGAGATTTTCTGGTAGACCTGCCGAGCCTTCTCTTGAAAGCTGGTGATTTAACATGTCTTCCTGCAACAGGAGGTCGAGAGGAACACCTCCTGCCAGGACCTGTACTGCCTCATGAGACACTGTCTTGAAAGCTCTGGTGACGCACAGCAGAGCCGTCCGCTGAATCGAAGCCAACCGCCTCTTCTGGTGGTGCGAGAGATGCAGAAACCAACCTGGGGACGCGTACCTCAGAATACCCAGAACTACACCTTTATAAATTGTCTTAGTCGCTGGGTATCTGAGGCCCCAAAATGCACCCCCGATACGACTGAGTCCATTAAGCGCTAGGGTCACCCTACTTCTCAAATAGTCCAAGTGAGGTGACACGTTGAAATTTCTTCCTATTCTGACTCCGAGGTAGGTGACAACCTCACTCGGACGAATTCTCGATCCTTGGATTATCATTGTAATAGGATGAGCCCTATCAGTCTTGCCTTTCAAGAGGATAGCTTGTGTTTTAGCAGCTGACATCCGCAGTTTCTTCATCTCGCACCATCTTTCTATCAGGTTGGCGCACCGCTCAGCTTCTTCTTTCAACCTGGCTCTGCTATTCGACGCCACCACAACGGCTAAATCATCCACAAAAGCTGTGGCGGAGAACTGCTCTTCTTCGAGCACACCCAGCAACTCGTCGAAGACAAGTTTCCACAGAGCAGGGCCAAGGACAGAGCCCTGTGGACAGCCTTTCTCCATACTATCTTCTACTTCGTAGAAATTACCTCTTATTCGGAGCGTTCTATCCTGGAGATAACTTCTCATCAAAATGTACAAGTTGCTAGGAGTCTCGTATTTCTGCAGCTGCTGGAGTACACTTGGCCACCATACGCTATCGAAGGCGGAGGTGATGTCAAACAAGAGGAGCATGACATACTTCTCCGCCTTCTCTTCAACGTCATGGCGTACTCTCAGCAGGGCATCTGCAGTTCCCCTGCCTTTGGTACATCCATACTGCCGTGGATGGGAAGCTCTCGAAAAAATAGGCTGTAGGCTCGTGACCATCATGTTCTCCAACACCTTACTCATAACAGGGAGGAGACAGATAGGCCTATAAGACTTTGCCATTTGTTTATCCTTGTCACCTCCCTTGTAAATAAGTCTGAGATCGGCAATTTTCCACTTTTTTGGGAAGTAGCCCCTATCTAAGCAATCATTGAATATTGCCAGGAGTTGATCTTCAATGTAGGGAATACTATTTCGGAGGATTGCCGTATCAATATTGTCAATACCTGGGGCACGACCAAGCCTTTGTCTATCCACGGCAGTACGGAGATCCCATATGTCCCAGGGTGGGCACAAGTCTGTACCGGGTGGGCATACCGTAGTGCGTCTAATAAACGCGTCTCTCTCGTCATCTTGGGATGGATCATCTCTGGGGAAGGTCTCTATAATGAAATTTTTCGCCGTCTCCTCCAGAGTGGTCGCCTGGGCATCGCCGCTCTTCATTGCAGCAATCACCTGTTGTGGACTCATCTTAGCCAGGGCCACTCTGTAAGGGATACCCCAGGGGTTCTTGGATGACTCCTCGACGATAAACTCGTCCCAAGACTTCCGCTTTAGTGACCGCACTTCGTTTCGGTATGTCCTGGCCTTAGACTTGTACTCGTCATGAAGTGTAGTGCGCCTCTCATCACAACTACACCTCTGGTACGACCGCCGTGCCTTGTAGAGGTCTCTCTTCATAATAGTGAGGGCCGTCGTCCACCATGGGACTGGTCGAGCTCTTGCCTTCCGGTGCTGGAGGGTTTCCTCTGCAGCATCACAGATGATATCTGTTATTCTGGAGACTCTGTAATCTAGGTCATCAGTCAGATCCGTCTCCGCCGCATCCCATTCATTGTCAACGAGTTTTCCCTCTAACGTGGACCGGAAGGCACTCCAGTTTCCTCTTTTTGTAATATAGCCTTTAGTTATGCCGTGGGAACTTGTAAGTGTCGCATTTTCTACGACACTAAACACTATTGAGTGATGGTCGGAACTCGTATCAGATCCGAGGGCCCAATCGGTGATGCGGTTAGCCAGCTGCGGTGATGCCAGAGTCACATCAATCCAACTCTGTCCTCTAGCACTAGAGAATGTAGGGATGGCAGAAGGATCGTTAATTACTACTAGCTGACTCCTAGATATGAAATCACCGAGCTTAGTACCCCTTCTATTTGTTCGATTGGACCCCCAAACCGTGTTCCAGGAGTTGGTATCTGAGCATATGATCACGTTTCGAGAACAAGCTGTGATCATCTCCATGGCGGATATGTCTTCGTTAATATCATTTCCATCAGGTAGGTAAGCCGATACAAGCGTAAAAGTAACGTTACTCCACCTGATGAAGCAAGCGACATTATCCGGCGTGGTGTACTGCCTCAGATCCATCACATCGAGGTTTGGGTTATTGACCACTATGGCAGCCCTGGGCCTCCTCTCTCCACTGCTCAGAGCGATAACCCTCGATGCGAGGCCGAACCCCGTGACCATGTTCCCACGGCAGCATGGTTCTTGGACCGCCATGACGTCGAATCGCTGGGAGAGAGCTCGAAGTTCATCTGCCACGATGCGTCGGCGGCCCATATTCAGTTGGAGGATGGTGATTCTATTCATAAAAAGTCTTTTTTGCCACCTCCTTGGCCCACTTTAAGTGCACAGGGCATTCACGACTGCCTGCCTTATGCTTCCGTTGGCTAGATGGGACATTGGCCCGCTCGCAGTTTATACAGGTCGGACCAGTCAACTCTTTTTTTTGGGGGCAGTCCTTAAGCATGTGGCCAATAGTTGCACACCAGATACAGACTACGCCATCTACTGGGCAAGTTGCTTTAGTATGACCGTAGCCCTGACACTTAGTGCACCGTGGAGCGTCGATGTAGTCTTTAAAGGACACCGACCACCATCCTCCATCTAAGCTGGCTGTCTCTAAGAGTATAAATCTAACCATTGGATGAACTTCGATCACCCAATTCTTAGTAAAACCATTCCTTGCTATTGAAGAGAAAAGAGGCCGAATGTCATCAGGAACAAGTGTTGTGGCGCCCGATTTTTCAGATATTCTTCCCCATAGAAATTCAAACAGCTGCATAGATGTCCAGCTTTGAGGCACACCTTTTACTTCCATCTTGGGCTTCTTCTTCATAGCAAGTTTTGCTTGAAGTCCTTTTTCACGGAGCCCCTGCCACCCGATTACTTTGGTGGCTTCGGACCTATCATCCATGCGAACCAAGACAGAGCCTGCCTTTGTCGCTCGGACTATGGACGCCTTCACACCTATTTCATCCGGCGATGGCAAGCCATTAATAATGTCTACCGGAGTTTTGCCTACTCCGCTGATAGTGACATATGTAGGTCTTGGCGTTTGAGTCGGTTTAGCTGGCAATGATTTAACTATTTCCGCTATTGATTTTGGTTTTGTACCTTGTTTGTCGATTGGATTTTCCTTTGCATCAGGCTCTTTTTTGCTGGTAGCGTTGTTTCTCTTCTTTTTCCTTTTACTTACCACCACCGTGAAGGATTCAGAGGCAGCTGAGGGTCCAGCCTGATTAATGTTTTTTTCGGCTTGCGTCTGAGGTTCCTTCGAACGTTTAGGTTCTTGGTGAGGTGCTCCAATTGACGTGGTGAGTGTATCGGTATATTTTTGCGGAGATTTATCTACTAAAATTTGTTTCAATACATCATGCACCTTCTGTGACGAAAGCGTGTCCAAAATAGCCTTTTGAACTATGGCCGAGACTCCAACTTGTTCTTTTTCCTTTTCCTGATTTTCAATAATATCAACAAGGCATTGTACCTTGATATTAATCTGGTCTCGGACACTAGAGCTTAATTTTTTTCCATTATTTTCAATGGCCATTGAGATGCTTTCCTGTATATCTTTAGCCTGGCAAAGTTTGCTTTTAGTACTAGTCTCTTCCAAATCCTCTGGTAAATGAGAAGAGCCCCTCCTTGGTCGTTTTGCCACTGCTCTTGAGAGATTTCCTTCCTTTTGTACCCCCTCCATCTCGATATTGACCATAGTGTTTATTATAACTGAGATAACGTTATCTGCAATTTATAACCTTCCACTTTTAAACTATAACTAATAAAGAACTAAATGAAGTACTATATTCACCTGAAATTGTTTTCATTTACCTTAAGGGGTCTCTTAATACACTTTTAAATGTCTTATTAGAATGGGCTTGCCCGAACAGCAGGAATCACTAGTGGTAAAAGTAAAAGTCTAGTACTCTATATACTTACTAAATTTGTTCCTACACAAGCAAGTAAATAAACTATCTTCACTAGGGCTTCCTATGGTGCTTTCCACCCACTGTAGAATAGTTCACAAGAATCTACTCTGTATGAAAGTTAATGAAATGTCCCACTCCTAACCTCGCTATTTATAATATTTACAATAAACTAAGCCATAACAACAAAACACATACAAAAAATAACACAAACTAACTAGAAAATTAATGAACGATAATAAACACGAAATAAACAAGAAAATAAGCACAGAAAACTAGATATTAGATAATCAGATTAGTACAAATGTGATATCACTATTTGACCTCGCATAACCTCCCTATCGCAAGACAGAGGAGTATACGCTTACGCTGTAGGCCGAGGAGCATCAGCTGGAAGCCATACCTGATACACGGTGGGCCAGACCCCCTTACCGTGCACCCCCCCCTCCCCCCACATCCCTATAAATTGCATATCGTTGTGTTCCTTGTAACTATTTATTAAAAAAAAAGCCAATGTTCCCACAAAAAAAGTGAACGCACTGCCCCAAAATGGCGTCCAAAGATGGCGGATTGACGACTTTGACTTTAGTTAGTTTTTTGGTCACTGCGAATCAGCATTTGGCTTAATTTCCTCATAGTTGGTCTTTTATTAAAGCTGAATAGTCATAGAATAATAAACCATGAAGAAATATTAAAAAATAATTGGCTTAGACTATGAAAAACACTACTAAAGTCAATTTTTTTAACAAATTGACTCAGTTGAAAATTGAGACTGGCTTCACTTTAAGGCAGGTTATAGAGAAATCTATATACAACGAAAAATATCTCTCTATCTCCTTAGTGCCTTACTCTTAGGATTGTGCTAATATCTAATTGTCTTTCAGAAAAGCAGGTTTTCATTTTAGATTCCTTAAAAAATCGTTTGCAAATGCACTAAGCAGAAGGAGAGCTATGAGCTATAATTTTCTCGATATACCTCTCTATATCCTGCTTCAAAGTGAAGATAGTCCCGATGTGCACCTTCAGCAATCGAAAATAAAGTGATTTTTACCATAATAAACCTACATCTTAACTTAATATCATCCAAACTGCAATTGACCCCCTTTTAGCAGCATGTTGAAGTATTCTCTTCATCTGTCTACTATACATTCGTTTAGCCATATAATGGATACTGGTACTTTTTATCTTTTCCGAGGTTTTGGCACTTTCTTTCTCGTTCGCTTAATATATTTTTCCAGTTTTCGGGTTCAATTTCACCTTTTTCCTCATTTCAAGACCAAATCCAAACAATCAGTTCTGGCTTATAGAAGAACTTATAGCGTCACCGTTTCTATCTTTCTTTGTGCAGAGAGAATAATTCATTCAATAATAAAATTTCCTATTTATTTATGATATAGTCCAACTTCCGCACAAAATAAAGGAAATAAAAATTATTTTTTTAATTAGTGATATATTTTACTATACAACCCAGCAGCTATTCATTATGTATAGTTCAGATTAGGTATATATTATTTTAGTTTATAAAACAGGTACGACTCATTTCCTGGGAAGTATATATAAATTTTAATTACCTTTAAGAATCAGTAAATATACAAAACACAATGTTAAATTGCAAACGTTAAATAAAAAAAAAATCAAGATATTTAGCAAAGTTTTTAATTAAGTTTTATTATTATAATTGTATCATTTTTACAATCAAGGTCTTCTTAAACGACCTACGTGTAGAAATAAAGAAGGTTAAATAAAAAAAAAATAATAAATTTTTTTCAAAAAAATTTTAATTTTTTTTTTTACAATTAAATTATTGCATTAATATTTGTTCGTTAATAAAACCAAAATAATTTACCAAAAATGTTATTATATCACTTTAACTAAGCCATTTATGTGTACTGAATGGTGTGGTAGAGGCCTGTAGGCACCCACGCCAGTACCGCTTTCTGCCGCACAAGTGCATTTTCTACGGAACTGTTCAAAAGTTTTTAAAAAATAATCAGCGTTTTGGAAAGAAAAATATATTCTCCAGATGGTTTATATCAGCACATTTTGCGTTATTGTAGGCCGTTTAATTACAAATGACGCTTGATTTTTAACTTGAAAATTTTTTTGTTAAAAAAATTGACTTTAGTAGTGTTTTTCATAGTCTAAGCCAATTATTTTTTAATATTTCTTCATGGTTTATTATTTTATGACTATTCAGCTTTAATAAAAGACCAACTATGAGGAAATTAAGCCAAATGCTGATTCGCAGTGACCAAAAAACTAACTAAAGTCAAAGTCGTCAATCCGCCATCTTTGGACGCCATTTTGGGGCAGTGCGTTCACTTTTTTTTGTGGGAACATTGGCTTTTTTTTAATCAATAGTTACAAGGAACACAACGATATGCAATTTATAGGGATGTGGGGGGGGGGGGTGCACGGTAAGGGGGTCTGGCCCACAGACTATGACCTTAGCCTTAACTAGCCTCCAACCTAGCTCCCCAACCTGGGTAAGACCAAGAGATGCAGGCGCTCAATCGGTGCCCACAGAACGGACAGTATCCTACACTCAAGCTTCCGACCACTCGTCTGCACACTATACCAGATGACTAGCCTGAACGACGTCAAGTCTAGCTGAACACAGGTGTCGTGCAGCGAGTAGTCGTAAACACAACGACCGCTACGACCGCCACGGCCGAGCAGTGCAAGCACTCTCGCCGTCCACCCAAAGCGCCGCCAGGGCTCCAGCGACGCCCCGTAGTACCAATTTGATCGGGAAGCACTTCTTCCCTGACCTCAGAGCACGATTGGTCTCAGGCTCCGCAATCTTACGATCACTACGGCTTTACATCGACTGCCGATGTACAGGAGGATGCCTGAACCTCCGCAGTCAATGAGGGACGATTCGAACCAGAGGCTCAAGCCGATAGCCGTACTCCATAACAGTGAAGAAAGAAACTAGAGGAAAATTTCTTGGTTTACAATAAAGAAAGAGAGAAATTATTCAAAATAGATTTTTGGAAAATTAGAAATAAAGTGAGCCAGATCAAAGACAGGCTAATAAGTTACAATTCGTATAAAACAAAATGACTCCTCATTAAATAAAAAAAAAAAAAGTACATATCAATAAAAGGTTTCTCCAGAAGGGAGAGGCACTAACTTGTGCATCGGTCTCACCAAAGTGGCTGTATCAGTCCTCAATTTTACCACCCTAACTACACCGTCAGGCCTTGGAAGTATCTCTATTATCGCTATCGACACAAAAGTCGATCAAACGTTGACCGTTTTCATTATTCATTCTTCCGCCTCAATGGATTCCTATAATCCCAATAGCCCCATGACCACACCTTGCATTAAAATCACCACTCATGATTCCATACTTTCCCTCATCTCCTGCACTCATCCAGAGTTCTATGCATATCAGCAAAGAACATTTCTTTCTTCAAGATTCCGGTATCTTCATTTGTTACCCACACTTATTTGGAGATTAGGAAATATTCCAGTTTCCTAAAAACTGCACCTGTCATGACAATAAAATTCCTTACTCGGCAAAAATTTGGGAATCCAGAGTAAATTAAAACATCGTCATCTTCAAGCCTATGTTCCCTGGTTCCTTTCTTTTTTACTTCACTGATACCCAGAATATTATATTATTAAATTATATTATATTTTTTCATTTACTTAGTTCGGCCTCTTTTCCCATCAGTGTCTTAATATCCCAATTTCCTGTTCTAAACTCCATTTCCATTCTAGGTCGTTTCCTTAAGACGTTTCATTCCCGAGACTCTAAAAGAAGCTCTGTTACCTCATTGTAACTGGCCTCCAGAAGTCCTACGGAGGAAAAGGTGTAGGAAGAGATTAAGGTGACTTGAATTAGGCAAGGGGACTTGATGCTCTTTAAACTAAAGGAAGTGGGAGAAATCAAGAGCTTACATGGGCAGGGTAGCTAGTTCCTTGAAGTTAATCTGTTCTTCGCTGTGATTGTGAAAAGGTATCTACTCCCTACTCGAAAAAATTTAAATTATCGATCAGTATAGGCTCAACTATTCATGTTAGTCTACGAGGCATAGGCTATATAAAACTATGTAAAGGCTATAATAGGTTCATTCACTTTTATCTGCTTCACGATATTTTATTCAAATATTTTATTTATATTTACAAAAGTCCCATTCATTGATACTTTCTTCTTATGTATTTGAAGAACACGGATGACGGACGTGGAGGAAGCATTGATGGACGAGTCGCTGACCCTGATGTGCGGTACCTTCGTTGCCTTGCGGACAAGCAGACCGCCCCCAATACCCCTCAGGCACATCTCCAGCTACATGACCATGTCCTACAATTTCAGCCAGGAACTGCTCAGGACTGCCGAGGCAATGCAAGAATTTACTAAATCTTCGGGTTTGTAGGGTTCTTCATAGTTAGTATGAAAGATATTTGTAGTTAAAATATAAAGGATATTTCTTAAAAAAATCTTTAAAATGTCAATCAGCATGTATATTTCTCACTGAAAACGGCCTTTATTGGTCTATATCTTAAATTAAGAAGGACGAATCTAATACTAAAATTTGTTATTACTTATATATTTTGTTCTATTGGGTTGTTCGGAAATTAATTTTATGCTATCAAAATAAAGCTAATAAAATAAATGATATGTAACTACTTATATTTATCAAATATAAATAGCATGATAAATCCAGTGGGGGGCAATCGCGACGAGGCTCCGACCTAGAGGGGCGTCCGTTGGGGCGCTAGCCACTTTTTAGAAATTAAACAAATTAAATCAATTATTTTTAGCCTATCAATAAATCATCTGCATTAGGGAAATGTTGAATGAAATAGAATTCAAATACTACATAGTATGAAACAGCTTAAGAAATAAATTTAATTTTTTTAAGGGGAGAGAGATGACGTCATAAACCAGGGGCGCCGAATGTCTAAGCCCGGCACTAGTTAAATCGATATTATATAAAATATCCTGAAACGAGAAACCTAAAATTTTTAGAGGAGGTGAAGTTATGAATTTTTTGTTCGATTACAATGGTTCATTAATGAAAATAATAAACTAAAAATTCTGATAATGCATTTTCTAAAGAATTTTGATCAGTAAAACCTTTTAAAAAGTGGCCCAGATGTTTAAAAAAAGCGATAGTCGTTAGGCTAGAAGTCTGGAGAGTAAAGTAGGACGGGTGAGGTTTGATTTTGTTGCGGCAAAACTGTACTTGTTTTGCCGCAACAAAATCAAAAACAAGTAAAGCTCAAACTTCTTAACGAAAGCAGCCGTTGAATGCATAAGAAGACCAAGTTACAAGCTTTTTTAGCTTTCTAATTGCATTGAGGTGGTCAGCGATGGTCGATTTGCTGAAGTTCTCGAACAAGTCTGGGATTTTCTTTGATCAATGGTCGCAGAACATTGTTATTAAGGAAAGAAGTCCTTTCACGATCATCTTTGTCTTCAAGGCTGAAGTGAAGTGTGAAATTTTTAAACCATCGTTGAACAGTGCACTTAAATATGCTGCAATCACCCCATACTTTATTAATAATAAAATGTAATCTGGCCGGCTCTTTTTCGAGTTTGAAGTTGTATGAAAATCAGGATTTTATATCTTAGTGAAGATTTAATTATTGCCTACTTCTGAAACGCTATACAATATAAAATCATTCGTGTTTGAAAGAATATTAGTAAGCCTTCACACCGTTATAAAAGAACAATCACTCATAAGTAAATAGTTTCGTTACATCGAAGGTTGATATATAAATATATATGAAATCTTGCTTTATTTTCCAAATAACCCAATGTAACTGCTCACTTTTCCAATTTACAAGGTAAATCTAATTGAATTCATTGATTTAAATTATAAGAACTTAAAAAAGAATAGATAAAAAAATATTAAAAAATAATTATCTGAAGATAAATTTAAAAAAATTACACTCATCAAAAAATTAATGAATCAAGTTTATTTGCATTTTACGTAAAATAATTATTGATTTCCGACTGTCAGTTTAAAATAAACTATGATCAATGCATTAAAATTTAATAATTACAGATTTATATTATTATTATTTAAAAAATGTTACAAACAATAACAATGTATCGTAAGTTAAATTTATCATAAAAATGTTGCAATCTAGCATAGAATGGACTCCTTCACAAAGGAATTGTTAAAAAAAAAACTGTACAAATCGATGCTTATATAAAAAAACATATATTCCACAGAAATGGAGCTATACTTTATAGATGCTTTGAAAAATGAAATTTATAGATGCCCTCGGTCACCTAGAGAAAATAGGCAGTTAGTTCGTCATAAAATAGGTAAGTGATAGTTTTATTACATTAATGATTTCTCACACTAGCTATAAAAAAAATCCACACAGCACTAAAAATATTAAATGGTTTTAACATCATAAATTCAGTAACAATTCAATACAACTTCCCTGTTTAATCCACTACTGCTGGTCAAACAGAGATTTAATGGGAGTTATAATCGGGAAAATGGTTTCAATTAATAAACCAGTATATCGCATAAATTAAAAAATGTATAACTGACCAATGAGGTTTTTTTTTTTTCGTTTCTAACATTTTTGGGCAAGTTTTTAAATTTTTAGGTTTGAAAAGTGTACTTAAAAATATAAATTTATGTACGATCGAATTTATAAAGTATCGATATCTCCAGCATAAGGCTTTTTAAAATTATTTTTATCATAATTGTTATTATAGTTTTTTTTTTTTCATAAAGCTCTGAATTAATTGTATAAGTTAAACTCTCATTTATACAACTTCTTAAAGAAGTAAATATATAGTCGAAGACTACATATATCGAAACTGATTAAGAATTAAAGCTAACTTCTCATTTCTAGCAGGGTACCACAACTATAGAAATTAATAATAATTAATCTAAACTTAAATATAAAGAAACGTGACTGTCCTAAATATTATAAAAAATCAGCTTATTGCATTTTTTTTTTTTATTGAAACTTATAAAAATTTAAAATTGTGGGTTGATAGTTGACTATATTGAATAATTGAAGAGAAGGATGGTTGGGGTGATCATTCAAAATAAGATAGTAAAAATAAATAATTGTATTTAGTTTCACATTCGCCGACGTTTCGGCCCGAGTTCAGGCCTTCATCAGGGCTAATAAAAGAACCAGATAACAATAGGTATAAGATATTATAAACATTGAAAAATAAAGAATTGAAATTAAAAAAGGTGAAAGATATCGACTGAAAAATGTAAATAGAAAAACCGTTACTGTTATTATAATACCTACTTTATTTTACTGTAATGTTCACTCTATCTACTTCATTTTACTTTAAATTTTTCTACCTACATTTTTTAGTCGATATCTTTCACCTTTTTAAATTTTAATTCTTTATTATTTAATGTTTATAGTTTCTTATACCTATTGTTATCAAGTTCTTTTCATAGCTCCGATGAAGGCCTGAACTTCGAGCCGAAACGTCGGCGAATTTGAAAATGAATACAATTATTTGTTTTTACTGTCTTATTTTGACTGATCACCTCAACCATCTTTCTCTTCAACTATAAATAATTACCAGTGCGCCCTTTAATGATAAACTGAAAATAATTTAGAAATAATTATTTTAAATTATAACGTATTTATATAACATTGGACCCCTGACCTGAAGAGGAGAATCAATTGCTTTTAAAATATTTTTGAATAAATGTGCGCGAGCAACTGCCGGATTTGATATGTAAATTCATGATAGCGGCAAGTTATTAAATTAATTGAGTCTGTGATAAGGATGAACATACTAATTAATTGTGATATAAATAAAATAGGTGATATGGCCTCATAATTTGTATTGTCTGCAAATCGATCTTTAAAACATTTATCATAATTGGTTAGTGATTAATTATCTATCACTATTTGTCCCATTTTAATATAAAATAAAATATAGCAATATTTCCAGTCCACTCACGTCAAGTTTGTACCCAGGTCCTGGAACAACATTGGCTGCCTACGTTGCTTACACTAAGAGATATATATTTGTTAACGATTTAATTAATGATGGAGACTATCCCATGGGCCTCAATAGGAAAGGTAATTTATAGGTTTACTATCATAAAAATATTTTAAATGTATTATAAAAATAATGTAAATATATGCAGAACATATAGTAAAGTAAAATCGCATGGCTAAACGAAAGGTGGTGAAGGGATTCGACGAAATCTATATTGGGCCATCTAAGTTTGAATCATCACAATAACTGGAAATTACATGATTTTTTTTTTGTAACATTTGCATGTGCGTAAGCTAAAGTGTTAGATGGAATTGATATTGGACAATCTACACACTAATCCGCACATTCTCTGAAAATTTCATGAAAATCGGATAAACGGTAGTAGATGATTAGTCCGTTGCATCGATTTGACTACAGACAAACGGCGAACCAAATTTGATGCTTGATGCCTGAAACGTAAAGCTTGAGTGGAATTTTTCGATTTTGAGCACATGATTCTTTTTTAACCTCCCTCACGAATACAAATCTTCCCTACCTTCGGTAGTGAGGAAGCAAAAAGGAAAAAAAAAATGGAACGAACTATGTTAAAAATGTTGTACGTAATATTCTACTTAGAAATAATTACTAACAATTTTTCAATTCTTGAAATTGATATTTGAAGCGAAGGAGAATATTAAAATACTTGGTGATTATTTAAATAATCACAATAATTAATGAATTTGAATTCTTCTACTTTTAGAATCAGTGGCTCAGCGTACCATGTGCATACCCGTTATCACACCAAGCCATGAATTGGTGGCGGTAGTACAGTTGTCGCGAGATGCTCAAACGAAACCTTACAGTTTAGTAAGTAACTCATGTATACATAAATTTCAAATAACTATAAGGTCTTAGTAGATTTTTTTTGTTTTTAATTTAAAACTCAACCCTGCCTGTTAGGCCTCCAACAACCATTACTCTCATGATTATCTAAAATTAATTTCTTGGACAGATCTTGATTCTTTTTCTACCTCCAAGTGCAGAGGTTTAGCTTCGGCCAATCTTCATCAACTTTCAGTTTTCGACGATCAAACGCCGTATCCTTATCACTGACAGAAAGCAGTCTCTTACTGGGAGCTTTTCTTCTGGTTTGGCCTCTATCCCACCCATTTGATCTTCCTTTCATCGTACATTCAAAGTTAATACCAAACCATTTCAGTTGGCGCTGCTCCATTTCAACTGGCGAGACTCCCAGGTTCCCCGGAATACTTTCAGGCAGTATTCGGTCACTTCGGGTTTTCCCCTGGATCCTTCTAAGGATGTTCATTTTTGTTGCAGCAGTCACTTTGCTTTGCTCGTCCTAATCTCTGCTCCATAGAGCAAACCTAGTAGGAATACTGTTTTAAATAACAGGATCTCGATTCTATAACTCTGAAAACATCGGCTCTTATCTTAATTCACTATCCTTATATAGTCAGTCCTTGATACGAACTCTTTTTTATCGAATTATTAACATCCGTCTGAAACTTCGTAAATAGTTTCATCTCATCGTAATCAACAACTATTTTATTCACGAAAATTCTTGGAATTGGGGCGTTTTCAATCTAGAGGGGGGCAAACTTTGTCTTTTTAATTACAAAAATTCGTAAATACACATTTGCTTTCTGCTTGAATTGTAAAATAATTTGTTCACAAAATCGAGAAAAAAGGTGGCCTTCAAAAATATTGAGCCTTTTAGCGTGACCTACACCACCAAATTTCAAAATAACGAGGTTATATAGGACAAACGGCCCAATATTTTTGAAGGCCACATTTTTTCTCGATTTCGTGAACAAATTATCTTACGATCCAAGTAGAAAGCAAATGGGTATTTACGAGTTTTTAGTACCTACTTAAATAGACAAAGTTTGCTCCCCTCCAGATTGAAAACACACCAATTCCAAGAGTTTTCGTAAATAAAATAGTTGTAGATTACGATCAGATGAAACTATTTACGAAGTTTCAGGCGGATGGTAATAATTCGATAAAAAGGGGTCTATACCAGAGACTGATACATTTTTTCCTTCCCTCTAAGGATGATTTGGTTTAGCTTTTCTTCAGATTCTTCTTGAGATCTCGTTACTCTTCTAATCACTACACACTTCTTAAAATTAAACGACACACTCTTTACTTTCATAAGCCGCCATCTCCCAACCCCAGAATCATCACAGAAATTAGACAGTAGAGGTATAGATTGAGCCAGAAGACATTACGGATGTCCTTAAATTTCAAGGCAAATACAATTCTTATATTCCTTCATATTCCTCCGAATCCTTATGGCAACATCTTAATACCAAAGTTCAATCTTTTTACGATATTCTACCCCATGCACCTAACGCTAAAACCGTAACAGCCTCTAATTTAACTCCTATACAATTTTCACGCATTATCTAGTTCAACTGAAGAAGCTAAATTCTTCAGTCTTAAAATTCTTCTGATATTTTACCTGCGCTTCCATTTCATTCCATCCTTGATACTTCTTTTTAATCCGACAATTTTTATTTCTGTGATATTTCCCATTATAGTCTAATTCGGTCAATGATTAATGGTAAATTGGGTTCATAGAATTATCACTGGTAAAATGTAGAGAGTAGCGAAAATAATGCTAACTTATGAAACCTCTGCCTTTATAATATGTAAATTACCATATGAACTGTCAAAAAGAATATTTAAAAATATCATTAGCTTAATATAATAAAAAATAAGGAATAATTGATCAACTGATCAATTATTAGGATGAAACAAAATTGTCAGGATTTATAGTCAAGAATTTTTATTAGGTTAGCCGACGTTTCGACCCAAACATGTGGGTCATCCTCTGCGCTAAAAATTAAAAAATATGAAATAACATCAGAATAACAGTAATAAGATGATAAGTATATTTAATTATTACTATCATCTTATTTAATCTTATAAATATCATATTGTACTCTTATTACCTTTACACTTTTATATTTATTATTTAACTGATGTTATTTTATATTTTGTAATTTTTAGTACTGAGGATAACCCATGTGTTTGGGTCGAAACGTCGGCTAACCTAATAAAAATTCTTGTCTGTGAATCCTGAAAATTTTGTTTCATCCTAAACAAAAAAGGAATAAACAAAGAAAATAATATATTAGTTGTTAAATCAATACAACTGAATTATATATAAAAGGCTTAGTCGACGTGGACTGTGGAACGTAACTATTTTCAGAAGGATCTTGAATTATGTTTGAACACCTGCCATTGGATCGGGACCACATCAGAGCATTCACACAAACATTTAGGTCTGAGGAAAAAAGTTGCCATGTATGATTATTTCTACAATCTTCTCAATGCCTTTTTGTTCGAGCACATACCTTTTAGACAGTACATATCAGAGTTATTAGTAAGTATAAGCAATAATTAACTATAATGACTAAGAAACACGATACTAACAGTATGTAACATTTTATGTGCATTGAAATTTATTGCAACTATTAGACGGCTTTGTTGTCGAGATTGCCCCTGTTTGTAGTATTGCGACTTCTGTCTCGTCGAGTCTTTTCCTTCACCTTTCGCAGGTATCGCATCTCTAGAGTCTGGATCTGGCTCCTGTGTTTCGAAGTAAGTGTCCAGGACTCGGAAGAATACGTCAGTAAAGGAAGGAATACTGATCTGTAGACCGTCATCTTCGTTTCCTTGGTCACCTCTTTTCGGTTCAGGAAGCCTTTCCTAACCGAGTCGAACATTCTTCCAGCAGCTCCTATTCTCTGCCTTACCTCCTCGTCAATATATCCATTTTCGTTGAGTTGAGCACCCAAGTATTTGAAACTTTCCCCCTGTTCCAAAATCTCACCATCTAACATCAAGACCCTCATAACCCTGTTTTCTTCCAATGCGCAAGCATTCCGTCTTCTCAGGGTTAATTTCCATATTGGTTTCTCTTAAATCTTCCTTTAGGATGTTAATGTTGTTCTGGAGGTTACGATCATTCTGGGTCAATATGAAAATATTTTCATTTTAATCAAAATTAGCTTGAAATTATTTGTGTGTTGGAATTCTCTATACTAATGTAAATTTTTAATTTAGTATAGTTAGTATTAATCTATTAATCTTTTATATGTCATTGTTCCGGAAGCGGAACATATATCAAACAAGTTTTTTGGCCAACTTAATTATTATATTTTTCAAAAACAATTTTTTCCGTCAAAGCAAAGGTTGACATTTTTTTTTTCAATGAAGATTTAATCATTTTTACTTCTATGAATACAAAGTTGAACTTTCTTTTTAATGTCGAGAGGTTTTTTTTGTAATACTACAGCAATGAAATTTAATTTTAATATTAATTGATTGTGATAGATTACTGAAAATAATGCAATTTAGAAAATGTAAAAAAAAAATTCTAAGAATCAGTTTTAATAATATTAATATTTATGTTCCACATATGGAACAATGGCAGGTTCACGCTATAGAAATGTTTTTTCTGTTCATTGTTTCCTACTTTGTTTTCTAAGTAGAAAAATGCACATGGAAATTCGTAGAACTAGTAATTGCTATTCTAAGATTTCGTAATATTTGTATGATTCCTTACAGATAGAGAAAAACTGCATACTTTTTTTTTTTTAGTTTCTTAGAACATATATTATTGGAAAGATAACGCCAAACCTCCTTTGTTTTTCTCAGTTATTACTGTGTTCTTGTAGTGACTGCATGATGTTTCCTACTCACATTTTACAATAATTGGATGATGCGTGCTTTACCGTGGAAAAATAGTCCGCTGACAGGTCTGAAGACTTCAACGTTAACTATGACAATTTCAGATTTTTTTTTTTTAAATCCTTCCTAGCAGTTGTAAGGCAGGTGGACATTCTTCCCTAAGAAGGTGTCTTCATTGTGGTACCAACCCAAAATGTCAATGCAAAGAATGCCAGAAACGCATTCATATTGATTGTTTCTCCCAATATTATTGAAAACAACAATACTTGTATTGAATATTCTAATAAAACTATTAAGAAAAAATGTTCTTTGTATAACCTTAACCTGCCATTGTTCCACTTCTGGAACAAGTTGAAAAAGCAAAAAGGAATTTTTTTTTTAGAAAATATCAAAACTGATACATATTGTGACCAATATTACAGATAAAAATTTCTACTGGAAATAGGGGGCGTCATCTAAAAGTTTAAATCGCGCTTTTATTGCTTTTTAGAAAGAATAAATTATATTTGATACATATTTTTTATTTTTTAGTGTTACGGTGCGAAAATAATGAATGCTCAATGTAGCATATTTTATATGGTATCGGGAACCGGGCACAATTATGATGCCCACCATGACATCAACTACGATATGTACATGAATTTAGAAAAGTTTATCCATTTTAAGAAAATGACTTTCGGGTGAGATTCCTTTATGATACTGACTGGATCACGGTTTGTTGTACAAAATCAATATACATTTTTTTTTTTCCGTGGAAAGAATATGAAATATGTATATGTATTTTCTTTACTGCGTTCCAGCCATGAAATAAAGACTGTGGCATCGGAAACACGGAGACAAAACAAAATGCTGAATCTCGGTAAAGAAGAACTTTTCATGAATTATAACTTGGATATTTATAATCCCGTCGTGGTGACCTCGAGTTTGGCAGCAACTTCGCAAGGATATGCAGCCTACAGAGGTGAGTGAGGGGATTTTTTTATACTCTACTTTTGAAAGATATATTATTTTATCAAAGCTTGTAACTAAAGTTAATACATTATCATTATCAGAAGTTTCTAACGCAAAGCCGTAACTCTCTCGAATTGTTTAAAATAACCAAATATTCATTATTAAAAATTAACAAAAAAGAAAAAAAAAACGATAACGGATATAAACATATTTTAATATCAATTTAAAAACACTGATAGATCGTTTATGAAAACAACGAAATGCCTCGTATTTATACGATGCTTCCTATCTCTGCCTGATTAGTCTTTCTTAGACTGTTGATGTGAGATGTATCATCTTAGTAGTGCCGGCATTGAGGTGGAGCAACCGAAGCGCCGAACTGGAGGGACGCCTGTTGGGGGCGCCGCCTGATCTTCAGGGGCACTCACCACTGGTCAGAAATTTTTTTTTTTTGGACTTATTTATTGAAAAATATTACAATCTGTCTCTAGGACATTTATAATAGAGTTCACAGATCACATTCACACTCTATGTGTTCAGAAATTAAAAAAAAAAATACAAAACGTATTAAAATAATTAGTTTTAGCCTATCAATAAATTATCTGTATTAAAATAATGTTGGATGAAATAAGATTAAAATATTAAACAATTTAAGAAATAAATTTAATTTTTTAGGGGAGATATGAGATGACGTCATTGCCCGGGGATTTTTGAATCATAAAAAGGTTTGGGTTATTTTGATATACTAGATGTGTTTTTGAATTGATAAATAAATTAAAATTCACAAAAAAAAAAACGTACTTAAAAGTATAGCTCCATCAAAAATAATAATTTGTTGATACCTTAGTCAACTTAATTCAGAATTTTATTCGAAAAATAAAATATAAAATACATATTGCAACTTGCTTTGTTATTAATCTCTACGGAACAAATTTATTTTAGATTTTGACATCAAGTTAGATTGGTATCAATCCAGGAGAATCATCGAAATCTGTTTTTATTTTTATTTAATTAATCTGTTTTTAATATTTATTTATTTTTATTGCCATCCATTTATATATATATATATATATATATATATATATATATATATATATATATATATATATATATATATATATATATTATTTTTTCCCCCTCTTCCTGGGGGGAAGGGGAGAGTCTCGGGGCAGCATATGGCTTTCCCTGGTGTTTACAAGAACTCCTATTTATTGATACAAAAACAGTTTGAATACATCAAAAGAACACTAATCTTATACTACATAAGAAATAATCGCAGTTACTGTAAGTGTAAAATATTTTGATTACAAAAAAGGAGATTTTATCCAATTAATGTGTTATTTAATTTTCTAAAATGCTACTTAATAGTTTTTTGCAATAAATTTACGATGTGTTTATTGTGGTCAGAAGATTTACTATCTAAAAATGAATTCAAAGTTATAAAGTCAGACTTAATTTTTCTTGTGATGCTTTCTTTTTCAGGAGTCGCCGAAATGATCAATAAGCAGGATAATGTCAAGTTTTGTGCTGAAGACGAGGAAATATTTAAAAACATTCTTCTACATGCTGACTATGTCCTCTCATGTCACAAACTTTCTGAAGAAATACGTAAACTAGTAAATACATTTATATATTAGTCAACCTCATGTTAATTAAATAATACAATTAAGAATAATAATATGCTATACGTAATGCCAAGTTGATCCAGTATAGTTTTCCATAAAACTTAAATATTCAATTGAAATTTTACCAAAACTAAACTTATAACGGTATCATTTTTCAGGAAGCTTGTTTGAAAACTAGAAATGAGACACTTGAATTGCTTTTTGAACCCTGTCGGCATGACAAGATCAATTATAAAAATATCCAAGTTGAAAAGGATCCAGAATTGTATTCGTAAGTATTTACAAAACAAATATTCACAGAAAATGTTCATGGAGCTATTTTTCAATTTCACTTTTCACTATTATATTAAAAGAATAAGTATCTAAAAAAATATTCGTAATATATGATGAGAAATAAATAATTTCAGATATATTCTGTCTGCAATCCAAAATAAACCGATTTTCTTTCGAAAGATAATTTATAAACATTTTTTTGTGAAATTGCTTTCAATTAATTATTTGTGCCAAATATATTTTACCAAACTTATTATATTATTGTGACACCCGATTTGTTGGATGAATAAAATATTGCTGGAGATGGGGACAGAGATTCCACGAAACGTACATTAAATAAACTCTCAACAACTAATTTTGATTATTATTAAACTGACCAGAATTTCTCAATTCTGGCTAATAGTATGCCGGTTTGAGTTGAGGTTATTGCGGAGCCGAGGTGTTTGAATTTGTCTACTTTCGAGAATGAGTTAAGAATCCACGCAGATATTGCTATTAAGGTGGATTTTCCAGCTAACATATATTTTGTTTATGAGGTTTCATTACCTAACATTGATATAATAAATAGAGTTTGTGTTATTGCAATGTTCTTAATCAGTGTTGGTATTGATAAATATGACTGAAAATCATAAATGTATTCTTTAAGGAATAGCTCCATTTTTAAATATTTATTTATTGAGCAAAAAATACATTTTGCCCCAATTAAGGGCATTAGTATTTGAGATGTAAGAGACTCATTCATAATATATATATACAATAACAAAAAAAACAACAGAAAAATTATAACAAAATGAAAGAAAAAGAGAACTTTAAGGAAAAGTAAAACAGAAGAAATAAAACATGAGATAACATTAAATAAAAATATAAAAACACATTCATACTTATTTACAATATTTACAGTCAGCCGAACCAGCTCCAAGTCGGGCTCTTTCTTCCATGTGTGGAGGATAAGGCAGACTATAAGTGATCCCAGCGCTTATTTCTCAGCCGCGTCACTGTGATGGGTATCCAGTGGAGACTGAGAGGGCACTAAAGCAGCAAGACTTGAGTGGAGAATCTGGCCATTGCCAGGACTCCAATGATGTGTTTACAAAAGATCTCAAGGTCACTGCCGTTTCAACCTTCGACGAGGATTGAAGGGATGGCTGAAACTGGATAAGGATTGTGCTAAGAGATTGGGATGATGGATTAAGTTTTGATGAAAATTTCAGAATTGGGATGGGATAACGTCAAGGACATAGGAGATTTCAAAGTCATGATGTAGAGTTTTGTTTGAGACATAATAAGGAGCTTTGACTATTGTACGAAGGACTTTGGATTGGAAGGATTGGATGCGTTTGATGTTCAAAAGTTTAGGTGTCCCCCATAGTTCAAGACCATAGGTCCAGATGTATTTTAGTATGGTCTAGTAAATTAATAATTTGTTTTCTATTGAGAGATTAGAGTTTATTTTAAGTAGTCAATATAAATGGCTAAATCGTCAATTGAGTTATTGTCTTTTAAGTCTAATATGGGGGTTCCATGTTAATTTTTTGTCTAAAATGAATCCAAGATACCGAACTGTGTCTGAGATGGGAGAGTTAAAAAGGATAGGTGGACAGGATCTGCGTCGGAGTGTAAAGGTGACATGCTTGCATTTGGATTCGTTAATTCAGATGCGCCAATAGTTGCACCACTACTCAATTTGGAAGAAGTGTTTTTGTAGGTTTTGAGACGCTGCTTCAGTGTCTGGGAGGAATGAAAGTAGGCGGTGCCGTCAGCGAATGTTGCTAGGGTATCGTGATTGGTTGAGATTCCAGCGTTGAAGATGTAGAGAACTGGGCACAAAACATTGTCTTATGGAACACCAGCTTCAACTGGATAATGATTGGAGAATTCAGTGTCGAAGTGGACTTGAAAGGAACGGTCGGAGAGATAGGATTTGATGAGTAGGTACAAGGATTGGGGTAACTGGATTTTGAGTTTGAAAAGCAAGCCATCGTGCCACACCCGGTTGAAAGCTTGTTCTACGTCCAGAAAAGCACCAGTGCACTATTGCTTGTTTTCAAGCGCATAGTATATATGGTTAATAACACAAAGGCCTTGTTGAACAGTGGAATGTCTTGAGCGGAGTCCAAACTGGTGGAAAGGGATATTGTGGGATTCGAGTATGGGTAGGATTTTTATATGAGTTTGAGTAGGATTTTTTCAAAGAGTTTTGGGAGGATCGGGAGCAAGCTTATTGGCCTCTAGGATAAGAAATTATTATCTGGTTTACCTGTCATAGAGAAGAGGATAATTATGGAGTGTTTCCACATGAGAGGAAAATGAGTTGTGTGCAGGATAGAGTTGTATAAGGATGTGAGGAATATGATTGCAACAGCTCCATTAAAAAAAAAATTAATATCACAAATGTAGCTAGACAATAATTGCTGTTCAAAGTAGAGCGGTAAGTGAAAGTTATGTGATGCGCGCACCAGATTTTTTTGCTTTCTAACCCATTTTAACTTAAGCGACATTTTGTCTCATAAATATGACGTCATTGCTTAGATATACCAGTACCAAAAGTTTGCAGTCCAATTGTGTATTGTAGCAGTTACGAAATCAGTTACCATCGTCCTATGTTATTTATACTCATTATTGAAGCAATATTGTTTCATTAGGAACAACATAGGTGATCAATTTGCTTTGCGTATCGCCCATTTCCATTTACGTTAGTAATATTATACCAATTTAGAATAATAATTATCGGAACAAATGATATTAATAATACAAGTCAAGAACTTAAAGGATACAGTCTGATAACCTTTCTCAACGGAGTTTACACGATCCTGACGCGGATCATAAATTATAACATTATGAAAACAAAAATGGCAATCTTACTTTTTCCTCAGATTTAGTTTATTTAGCGATAACTTTATTTATTTAATTCTTTTATATAGCTTGGTTCCTAAATATTTACAAGTTTGGATATTTTATGATGCTTCAAAAATAATAACCCTGAAATGAAAACAAATCACCTCAATCTAAAAAGATGGGATTCCTTCCAACCTATAATCTCTTAAGATGTAGCGGTGAAAGTCAACAAACTCTACTTTCTCAGTCTTCAGGCATTGCTCATTAGCTGTTAAGTTAAGTAAAATTAGGTCAATTTTATAACTTAAATTTAAACATGGGATAATTACTTACATTCTTTTGCCTACAGAGTGAACTATGCTCCAGGTACCGTATGCTACCTGACACTTTGCAAGATCATCGACTTGATGTTCGAGGACATTTTGCACAGGTGGAAACTAATTGAACCAGAAGACCGGGCTAGATTCTTATTGATGGTTCAAAAGGTATCTACCGATTCAGAACCTTTGGATTTCTTGAAGATATTTTGTTCTGTCCATTGTGTGGCGACTATTATCAAAAGGTGTCCTAACGTTTTCACGGATGTAGAGGTATAGCTGTCGGCTCTCACCGTAATGATGATAATAATATAAAAAATAGAATTTCAAATTTTAATGACAACATTTGTCAACAGAAAGAGTTGCTTTTGTACAGCGCCCTCTGCCACCAGATCAACGTTTCGGGAACTGATCAAGAACTCTCCGAGGACTTGGATATCTTTCCAGATAAAGTTGGACACGAATATAGTTCTAGCTTCTTCTACACCAAACTTATTTTTAAAGCAAGTAACTTTTTAAAACATTTTATTAATATTTGAATGATATGTCGAATTGTTACAAATATTAAAATATGTTTTGCTATTTATAACTGTATTAACATGACATGACATCTATTCATTAAACATTTATCCATTGATAGTACCCCAATGACGGTTTTCTTAATAAACCCATCTCAGTAGTGCATGGCCAATTTTTTCAGATCTTTGAGGCCAATTTGCTTTGAAATGAATACTCTCAAATGGCCTGAAATATCTCATTCAAAATAAAATAAATTTTATTTTTCCCTCTCCTGTTTCCTACAGTATGTTTTTGGATGGTTTCATGAGATGTCAATAGCAAATGTTATTTTTCTCTCTCTTTCTTTCTGCATGTATACAATCTTTTTTTTTCTGTTCTGATGATCCCTGAATTGGCGAAAAGTTGTCAAGAGAGAAAGAAATACTTTACTTAAAGCAGTGGTGCCCTACTATATAGGGTTGCTCGATACACAGCATACTCATCAATCATTTTTTTTTGGACATACAAATTCTTTTTCATATTACACAGCACAAACAATATCAATAGTATAATATTCTAATACATACAATTACAATTATACAATATATTATAAATACATATATACAAGACAATTTCTAAAATTTATAGGGCTAAAAAAAAAAAAAAAAAATAGTATTCGAATGCCAAAGTTTTAACACCAGAAAATTAAAACGCACACACAGCCAGTAACGTAATTCTATGAACATAGACAAAAAGATATGGTAACTTAAATCATTTAAAATTGAATAAATAAATAAATAACGATAATCAACCCCTAATTAGCGTATATGTGATGATGAATGATCAAATGGGAGTCCAGAATAATATCCTCGACCAACACTGCAAGCTCCCCGACATCAACACCTAGTTCCTCGAAGAAGCTTCCTGTTCTTTTAGGAGTCATTCCGCAAGACCCAAACCAGAGGCCTCTCACTGTGAACTCTCTCCGAAGGTCTCGTGGAATTTCTATTTTAGGAAAGGGACGCATTTCTCGTAGATTTCCCTCTTTTCTCTTTCTACTTAATTGGCTTGATCGAGATCGTTGCTCTCATAGCGAACAGTTAGATCAAAGACCAGTGCCGCCTTTCCGGTCCTAAATAATGGAACTATATCCGCTTATCTTGTTGATCCATCACTATCAATACAATATATCTCGTTGAAGCATACGAATTCCCTTTCCCTAAGGAGCCTCATCAAATCTAATTGTACCCTATGGTGCCGGCGTGTTATGAGGAGGTAGTTGTTGGGGGCATTTTCCCAGCACATGGGCTGGTGTTTCAGACTCTCTGCCGCATTTGCGACAGAGTGACCCAACTTCCTTCGACTGTCCACTGGCTCCTGGGACTCCACGCAACGGTGCATAGTTGATGTTAAGTTTCAAGGAGTTTGACCATTCTGACACCGA
Organism: Nezara viridula; assembly: GCA_928085145.1. NCBI lineage: Eukaryota > Metazoa > Arthropoda > Insecta > Hemiptera > Pentatomidae > Nezara > Nezara viridula. The sequence goes on from OV725081.1 coordinate 77,631,730, forward strand.
AAGTACTTGCTTCTGGCATATATATTTATTAGCTTTCGGAGTGTATAACTCCAACGGCTTGCCACCTGCAACTGTCCCATTCTTCAAAACTATTCTCCCTCAGCTACTGTCTTAGAGCTCTCATGCTTCTGTAGCCCTGATCAACACCCAGTCTCTCCGCACATTTGGCTATTTCGGCGTTATAATTAAATATAGACTGGTACAGGGCATCCGGTACACTGGATTGTCGTTGGGCAATGGACCAATGTTGCAAAGGAGCCTCCCATTGACAGCGGATCACTCCCAATCCTCGATACCTCCTTGGTGCATATAACATCGCCGATGATGTATTAGCGGGGAGCCCTATGATCGCCTTGATACTCCTGCGGATATTTACATCAATCTCCTCCAATAATGCAGGCCGTATCTATGTAAGAGGCGCCGTCTGGAGAGGGTAAGTAAGCCCCGGGAACACATATTTATTAACTACATTGGTCTTTTGCTCCGGTTTGAGAAGGCAAGAGCTCACCAGTTTATCCAATTTTTCGTTAAATTTTTTTTATCTTTTCCTCATTTATTACTAGCTCTCCCGAGAACGTGCATCCTAAATATTTTGATGTATGAATGACTTCTCCGTTCTCAAGGGAGAGCTTTGTTTGTTGCAGCTCTCCTTTATCCATTATTAGGATTTTCTTCGGATTAACACCCAAACCGATCTCGGGGAGGATCCTCTGTACACAGTTAATTATCCTTTCTGCAGCACCCTTGTCGCGTGCTGAAACAGCCTGGTCATCCGCTAAGTCTGTGAAGACCACACATTCTAGGTCGCTGGTGAGCTTGTATCCATAATGCTTAGAAAATTCTTGCTCAAATACAGCTTTGTATCACATACAGTTCACTTGTATGTTGAAGAAGCATTTCTTTATAGTTTGGATTGTTCCATTCATAAAATCTCTCGAGCCTTTTGCTGGTTTTTATAGTATTATTTGTGGAGTAGCCGTGTTTTCACTAATTTTTGTGAGTAATAAATGTTTTTTACACCTTCAAGGTTTTTTGTTTGTATTTAATAATTTGTTCTTCCTTTTTTTTTGTATTTCATTTTACTACCAAATTTTTGTATCACTAATGTCCAGTGTTAAACATTTTGTTTTTCCTGTATCCTGCTATTTAGCTGTTTTATATAACCTTCATCTCCTGTTTCCTTCAGTATGTTTTTGGATTGCCTCATGAAATGTCAATAGAAATTTTATTTTATCTCTTTCTTTCTGCGTTTATGTGATCTTGTTTCACATTTATAAAAGATACCGGAGAGTGACGAAAAAAATATAAATAATAAATTCAGAAAACTTACACTATTTAACGTGAATCACATGTTTTCGAGGAAATTAAATGAAATTTTCATACTAAATGTAATCTTTTAAATTTTTTTCCAAGTTTAAAAAAAAGTATTTAAAGCCCACTGAATCAAGCCAATGCCATTGTTTAAAAGACTATTTTATTGCCCTTGTGTGAAAGAAGAGGTGAAGTATAAAAATATTTCATCGATATGTTTATAACCTTAAATACATTTACTGTAGTTTAATAACTCTAGATATGATATTACATTTAAATAATTAGATATCTATTGGTCATTTATTAAAAAAAAAACATCAAGTAACCTTTTAGAAAATTAAATTCGTGAATAATTTGATGAATTTTCCCGTTGTGAAATCCCAACATTATCCACTTACAATTAGTGTGACAACTTTTGACGTATCCATGGCGGGCAATGAAAATCTCATAATTTCATTTTAGTAATCTTTACTATGAAAAATAATAGTTTAATAACTACTAGTCCTTCAATCCATAATCATTTATAGGTTAAATATTCAGATATACTTTCAAATATCTATGGGCATATATGAGCCTTTCGGTTGACAGAATGACTAATTCGAATTTCAACATTCTTTATTATTAATTTTAGTGATGTTTATAGTGGAAAATTTATACCTTTATTCACAGTTCTGTATTTTAACACTGCAATCACCTACTCTGGAATCAACATACTCAATCTCTATATAGACATAACTTATGATGATTATTATGACCACATTATTATGACGTCATTGAGACTGCATAGGTAAAATGCAAAGATATGGACTTACAGAGTATTAATTTGAATTCATGTGACTTCATTAATTATATTTCATAATATAAATTAATTATATATTTATATTAATTAACTATATATTTATATAAATATATAAATTAATTTTCTATTTATAGAAATATGTAATGAATCTGTTTAAGATAACTGCTTCCTTTTAATGAAAAGTAGCCATGTAGGATAGTACTAATGTAATAATTCAAAGCCTGTTTCAAATTAAAAAAAAATTCTTTTTTAAACAGTATTTCAGAAACAGGAATTAATACTTAGCAGGATTTCTTATTATTTAATCTTAAAAACCATTACACCAATTCGGGTTGATACGACGAACCTAACGGAACAAAATGATGAACTGTAAATAAATATAGCAAATTAGAAGATTGGACACTGTTACCAAAGTGAATGTTAAATAATCAATACTGTTAGCTAACGATGTTATAGAAGTAAAAATAATTGTAACGATAACTTTTATTGTTATACATATTTTGAAGGCTTAACTGTTATAAGGCATCAAGTTAACTGTTTGGGAGACTACAAACAACTAAAATAATTTTTTTCAAATACAGACTTCAAATAAAATGAATCACTATTTTTTAGCCAAAAAAATTTATTTTTTGATAATTATGCACTGCACCCTATAGATTAACTTTTTATTAATTTTACTCTACGTGTTTATATTATAAGCTATAAAAATGAAATGTATAGTATTTTGAATAGACTGATATATATATATATATATATATATATATATATATATATATATATATATATATATATTACTAAAAACATTTAAAAAATAATATTATTACATGGATTAATCGAGAATTGTAGACATTAAAAAAATGATTAAATAATGGAAATCAATTGCGAAAATAATTCATACTTACTTATAAATGACGTTCTTCTTTTTTTGTCTATGTTTATCATCGTTCTACGTAATGCTTTATTTAAATCCATAAGCCTGGAATAAAAAAGATATTTGGAAAAAGAAAAAAAAAATCGCACTGAGTAAAAATATTTTAAAACACCTACTAATGGAGTAACTTAATAAATTTCTGCACCCATAAGCCGGACTGAAATAAATTCCAGATTGACCATATCGCTGTTTTGTTCTAATAATTGTTTAAAAATCTTATTTTATTATTATGAGTAAGGGTATTATTATAATTATTTTATATAATTTTTATTACTACAATATACATCGAGGCTATTTTCTTTACTATATTGTTATGCTAAGCTATCTTTTGCTTCAACTTTTCTTGATGTTGATAAGTTATACCGCTCATTGATCATATATTTTATTAACAGAACTGTCAAATATTTAGTGATGAAGAGGAGTCGACACAAATGCTCGATAAAATGTCCAAACTGATGGAAGCATGCTATTATGAAATGGTGGAAGGCAAGCTAGAAAAAATACTTGTGTTACTTGCTAACAAGAAGTTTAATTTGGAGAAGCCGAGGCACAAGTATTAATTCAATTAATTTATTTAGTGATGCAGGAATTTTAGTATAGCATTGTAGTGGTTTTCCATGACGAATCCTTTTTTACTTTCACTTACCTATTATGAAATAAATAATAAAGGAAAGTATTGTATTACAATCGTGAAAATTTTCGAGTTTTCATCGGAAATACACGATTTAAGGACCCTGAGTCCAAATAACACAGTATCATAAAATGTTCTTTGTGTGTGTTTATGTATGTATCCTCGTATGCATCATGGAAATATATCAGCAATAATACAGTCTAGATCAAAAACGAATAGTCGCACGAAATTGAAATGATATATTTTAGGTAGGTTTATGCCTAATGTTATTGCAACTTTTTAGCTCAAATCGGCTAACCAAAAGTGGCACTATAGATTTTTCAACATGTTAACAATATTTTCAAAAACGTCTTGAACGATGTCGATTAGATTATTTATATCAGGATAAAATTAAGTTGTCTTAACTAATAGATTGGTGTTATTCACATTTTAATAATCTTGTATGGCTCAAATGTCGAAATGTCAAATGTTTTTTTCCTCTAAAGTACTTCAGATTTTGTCTATTTAACATAATTAATCGCTTCACATAATAACCAGGAATAAAAATTGTTAAGTGTAAACCATGAAAGAATTAATAATGATAAGTAACTAAAGGAGAAATAAGAGATGGTAATGTGGCACCGAAGAAAACCGAGTGCGCATCCGAGCTTGATCGAAGGGTATAAAAGACTTCCTAACAAAAAAGATTTTTAACAAAAAACGGGCTCCGATAATACTGTATACGTACACTTCAGCGGTTTTCATAAATATTAAGAAGTGCTGATATTACTTAATATTTAATTGTGTAGATTAGAGCAATAAAAAATTGAAATTTGTATTTATACTAGTGCTTCAACAAATAAAAATAACCACAATGAAATATAAATAAATACAGTTGCCTTGTTTATCAAAGGAATCCTTCTTGGACTGAAAAAAAAATCTTGGCACATAATTGTTTATTATAATATAATTAAATAAATAATTAAAATAAACAGTCATATAAGGAAACGTACATTACATTATTCTATTTTATATATATATATATATATATATATATATATATATATATATATATATATATATATATATATATATACATCTAACATACTAACATATATATTTTCTTAAAAACAAAATAATAATACATTAGACAGTAGGGAAGAACATATGATAATTAATTGTTTCAAATAATATACTCTACCGTCTGTAATTTTTAATTTCCCTTCACAAAGAACTGAACATTTGGCTAAGAAATGGATAAAATCCACTTTTAGGGTTTATATTTTATCACTTATATTTTTTAATGAAACTATGGGGTATAATCAGAGATGTGCAAAATCAAAATCAATGATTAAAAATTAATAATAAAAATAACATTTAATTGCAACACCGATTTTATACCGATTTGATACAATAGGACTATAAGCATAACAATAATGCGAGACGACTAATAACAATCGTAAATGGAAATCTGATTACGATTTTAATCGTGTAATCACCTAACCAAAATGGCTGTAAAAATATAATCGTAATTGTAATATGTGATTATGAATATGAAGGTGTTTCGCATCTAATTTTAAGCATTAATTTTTTATTTATTTTAAATGATATTTACAACTGTATACAAAAAAATACATCTAGTAAATTTGCACATTGGTATAAAGACATGGAACACATGTTGAGAAACTACCCATTGGTAGCACTCTAAGCATTAATTTTAATTTGTCTCTCAATAAGTTCCTAAGAGCAACCATGCACGACTTAAAAAGTTTAATATTAAACCTCAATGCCTTGTATAAAACGGAATTCACTGGAATTCATTGTCACCAGTGCACACCATTCTCTATTTTGCCCAGAAAATGGAGACGGTAATGATATAAATTTTCAACTGAATACATTTTTCATAAGAGAACAGTAACTAACGAGCTATCAAACGAACCCACGAATTGCACTAATGCTTTAACCAAATTGACTAACGTTTTATAATCTCTAATGTGATAAGAGAGAACATCTAGAGAGATGGGAGACGAGTCCAGCACGTCAAAACAATACCTATAATAAATAAAAGGGACTTAATATCAATAACATAAAAAAAATGTATTTATTTTACTCTATATTTAAGATGATGTAAATGGTATGCTGAGATGTAAATAAACTGATGTATATAATATTTTGTAGGCATTTAGTGCGTATTTGTGTGATGGTTGTGGCTGGTTTTGCAGTGCATTTTAAACCTTTTTCAGTCTCTGTTGAATATCAGATAAAAAAGACACTCGGATCCTCAAACTGTTTTAAGGAGGTAATTCATTTTATTATTCGTTATCTTGAACTTAATACCTACTTCTTTTTTGTTTGGGTATTTTATTATTAGACTAAAAATAAACAGTGTTAACTTTGTATTCAAGAGGGATTTATATGAATTCTTTGGGATTGCGAGAATCATTTTATGAAGTGTGGTCCACTGCGACGGGTAAGCCCCTAGCAAAGATAATTGAGAATAGTTCCAAGCAAGTACTTTTGGGAAAACAGAGGAAACCCTAATCAAAGGAAAACAGACGGGCTTTCGCTAGTCTTACCTGTGTGAATAAGATGCTGAAAGGTTTCGCCATAGAATCGAGAGTTGTAAATTTAACGCAAGAATGAAAGATCGGAGAATCGTTCCGTAAATTAAGTTCTTAGATCATCGGAGTAAATTAAATGAGCAATACTGTCAAACATTGATGTCCCTACTCTGATAGTGGTGACGCTTCAGAATGAAATTTCATGCTATGTGCATTTCACAAGTAATTATGCACATTCGCTTTTGCTACTGTGAATCTACTTGTTCGAAACCTGAACATCAGATTCGTCTTAGCTTTTTTTTTTATCAAGAAGCTTAGATCCAGATGTGCTGTATCTTTATATTAATTTAGAGGCAATACTCTGCTGCGGTTCAACTTGATTTAAAACCTAAAAAATCCATATATATGTATGTATGTATAAAGACGGTCACGCATCCTTAGCCCACATTTTTGTCTCTCTGTATTATTCTAAAGGGACTCGTCCCACAATAAATGAATCATTATTATTATTATTATTATATATATATTTTTTTTCGGTTGGCACTACAGACCATGAAGATCTTTGGCCGCGAGATGTGGTCTTCTTACAGACGTATGCTCCTTGCGGAAGCTGAGATAGCCTGAAGGGGGTCACCCAACCTCATGTTGCTACTAGTTAGTCTCCATGGTGCAGCGGCAGGCCATCCGTAATTTCATAGCCGATCCCTTTGGTACCAATCTGGCAATGTCCTTCCCACCGACTCACTCGTGTTCAAGGACAGTGGCAAATCGAACTTGATCCATGGATTATGGCTACTCGGAGTCAGCAGGCGCAAGAGAACCTGAATTTTTTTCTTGAACCAGACGTCCATGGACGTCCAGGATGTTTATAGCCTCAGGAAGGTTGCCTCCAGTAGCCTGACGGGACTCACATACTCGGGAGGGGGGGGAGACTCGGGCAGCATGGCTTTTCCTGGTAGACGGTCACCCATCCAAGTACTAACCACGCTCGATGTTGCTTAACTTTGGTTACCTATTGCAACTGCCTTAGCCCGTACGGCTACCCAGCTCCCTAATACACACACATATATATATATATATATATATATATATATATATATATATATATCCCGTATATATAAATGCAAATATAAATATCCCGCGTGGGCGTATAATACTAAATGTTAGCCGAAAATCTAAGAAAAATAATTTTAATAATTTTTGTTCTATTCTAATTATGGTTTATATAAAAATATTTATAAACTATAATTTCAATAAAATAAGTAGTATAATATTTTATAGAGTTTGAAATCGTTTATATACCTGAGATATTCACATATTCAGTCTTGCTTCCTCCTGATATAAAAGCTGCGTATGGTCTTGTACGATTCGTAAGCATCGTTAAATATAGTATCATTTTTTTAAATTTCATTTTTTTTTTTTATTTCAGAATCAATGCGACCCATCCAAGAAATTCGAATCTTTTGACCGTGTGGAGTTAGCTTTAACGCAAACTAGATTTCTGGACACAATAGTCCTTCCTTGGGCAATTATTTTAAGAACCATACTTCCACCTACGACTCCAATGATATTCAGATTAGTGTAGGTACTTTATTTATTTCCATATTTACCTGCCTCATATGTTTCAGAGGCCATTATTGACAATTAATTACAATAAAATCTTATCATGGTACCCTACTCAACGCACACAATCGGTGAAGCGTCATACTTCACCATGACTGTTAAAGTAATAATTTTCTCAATAAATTATTTAGTGTATTCAGGTACATTTATTTGTTTTTAAGTTATTTTATTCTTGTTTATTGTATATATATATATATATATATATATATATATATATATATATATATTATTTTTCTGTTTAATTTATTTTTATTTATTGTACAAGAGTGTGAATGTGATCTCTGAACACTATTATAAATATCCTATGATACAGGTTGTAATATTTCTTAATAAACAAATGTAAAATTAAAAAAAAAAATCATTATCTTGCCCTATTGAAAATCTCCCTCCAATTGAAGGCAATATGACAAATCTATCCCTGAACTTGTATTAATCCATTGTATTCGCTCAAGAACTCTCGCCATACCTGTTTTTTTTTTTTTTTATTAAACATAATAAAAAGTTTCTTTCAATATTATCCGAAGTCTCTTACCGTTACAAATGATATTTAATTTGTCGAAGAAAATCACAATATTTTAAGTTTTGAAATTAAACAAAACGAGATATGTATTTTTGGTAGCCATAACATTAGAGAGTCATTTCATTGCGCGCAATAAATGAAAACATGTTTTCTATAGACTGTGGCGCGAAAACTATATATATATATATATATATAACTCACAGAAGGTTATAACAGTCTCTTTTTGACATGTGTTTATTTTAAATTGAAAGAAATAATCTTGTGTTTATTTTGAATTGAAAGAAATAATATTAAGTCTTAGAAGTCTTATCTATCTCACACCGGGCCTTAACTCCCCCCTGCCAGTTTATGAATATTCTTCGTAAACTAATATCTGAATCTTACAGGTAGGTCAAGTCCGGAGTGAATCGTCATCAGGCTATACTATTTCATCAATAAAATTTTACATTGGTATACAATGAGAACTTTGCATTGTGGTTACTTTATTCACTTGATGCAAAAGAATGGTTAAGCAATAAAAACAATAAAAAAAATCTGATTTTGATGAAACTTTCCTATAACGTTCTAATCATTGTCCTTTCAATTTTTGTATATAGACTAAATTCCCTAAAAATTTCAGTGTATATTAATAGCCTGTCGTTTGAAAGGTAATGAAATTCCCCACAAAGCCATATAAAAATCGTTTATTTTTGACAATTATTAACGAAGTTACAGCTATTCAATTTCCAATGTAAGATTACGGGTTCATATCTTGGGTTCAGAAAGGGGTGAATGAGAGAATAAAGATGACTAAGTGAAAGCAAGAAAATCTGTTGCCCGCTTCACACAATCTTCACTATTTCCTCTACTTTTAACAGAAATTATTTTTTTGGCAATACTAAGCTATGGCAAAAAGTTTTTGATCAGCAATATTAGTGAGTATTGAAATGTTTACACTGATGTACCTTAAGCCGGTTTACATTGCTTTAGTTCATCAAATAAATCGTACTCAAATTTTTTGTTTGAGTAATTTTCAGGCAAATAAATCTAGTTCAATTCTTTTTTGTTTCTTCATGAACATATGTAAAGATATAAAAACTTTTCTGAAATAGGTAGGAAAGTCGTGTTAGTGGACACACCAGATATTTTTTATCTTGTATATATGTATACTTATTCTCTATATCTTTTTATTTATCTATTTTTTTTTACTTTATTATTTATATTTATTTTCCTTTCTTAAGTACATATTGTGTGAATGAATACTGTAGCCCTAGTACTTATGCCCTTTTATTTCATTTTAGAAATTTTATTTCATTGGAAAATTTCTTTACAACCATTTTATTTTTCATTATAGATAAGTCATAGAAATGTCATGAAGGCATTTAATAGTTGCTTAGAGTGATCAAATGGATACATCGTCGGCTACCCAAGCCTTATATTTTTAAGGAAATTTAGCAAATTTGCGATTTCGGGTGTTTTCTTTAGCAACAAAATCAGAGACTGGACGTACATTATATGATCATTTTTAGAAATATTTTTATTAGTTTGAGATGTGTTTATGTTATATTATAACTGACAAAAAATATATTTTCGTTGCATTGCGAAATTTTTCTATAATTTTAAATTTAATCTTTTACAATCCGAACAGGTAATGCAATCTACTTGTTCGGATTATCAAGGCCATACTGAAGTGTAAATTTTTAATGATGTCATCACTGATCACTGATGTGCCCGATGTTGCAGGGAAGAGCGTGAGAACTGGAACGAAATCACAAAGAGCGACATCTGCAGGGACTTCTGGATCCCGCTCAAAATCGAGCCGGTCCAAGGGAGGAACAACGACATCATATCCTTCTTAGAGAGCAACGCTAAGCGCTGTCAAGGACCCGACGATTCTTCGGAACATGTCATCGATTATGAGAGGGCTCTTGAAGGGAGCCAAGATAAGAACGAAACCCTCGAGGATGCAAGCTTATACAGTGGAAGTTTTAATGGCTGGTATAAGTTCAAGAAGACGTGAAAATATTTATGTACATAAATAAATAGAGTGTGCGGATCTCTAGTTGTGAGTGGTTTTGTTTGTTGTCGTTGGTAGATGGAATTAGGCGAGAGGCGAGAGGCGAGAGGCAAGGGCTTGTTGCTCTTCGTAAACGGTGAGAGTGGCCCGCTAGGTAGCAGCCAGACCGTTATCGAGTATCTTTCACCAGTCACCAGCTAGGAGCGATGCTAGACGGTCTGTTCATCCGGTAAGTCCATCTCCTTGCACGGGGTATACTTGTCATTTATGTCAACAAAACATGGTTACTTCTTCTTCTTCCATATTAAGACATTAAAAGAAAAAATATCTATATCAATTTTTAACAATTAATTTTTTAGAGTGAAAAATTACCATTTGTGAGACTTGATGCCTTGTTTTTCTCTTTTTAACTATTACATCAGACGAAGTTTCTGTCAAGTTATCTATATTCAAACCGGCCTAAAACTTTGAATTGCGCATAAAATATTTAATTTCATTCATTCAATAGATTAGAAACTAAATTAAAAACATTAATTGAAAAAACATCGCCATCCACACTGCAAAATCCTGCAAGAACAAAAACTAAAAATTTTCAGGAGACGAAAAAACTGCGTAACTTTTTTCCTGTGAGCATTATATTTTCGGTTCAATTTTTTTTTGCCGGCTTAAGACAAAGATGTAATGCTACATGTGACTTTTTTGATCGTATTTCTGCTAAATAATCTTTTAGAGCCATTACATCAAACTTATAGATGTTTAGTTATTTTGAAAAACAGGTAAAAGAAAAAAAAAATATTGTAGTAATACCCATAACTTTGTTAATAATGATCAAAGCATTGGTTTGAAGACCGTTTAATATTATATTCCCACTTACCACTCTCTTCTTTACTTCGTCTAGTTCCATGGCAAGCAGTGTCGGCTTGGCAGGAGAACCCGGGCATTTGTCCAGAGGACCCAAATGGAAGTGCCCGCCACTTATTTAAAAAAAAAAAAAAAAAAAGAAATAGAAAGAGTATCAGAAAAATTAATTTTACCATATTAATAAAACTAATTGATATAGCAGTCTATACACGAAACGCATTATACGATCTGTATTTACAAGACCACCTTTCATTGAACATTTCATTACGTTTTTTCGGTAACGACTCAATCTCTATAACCTTCACTGTAACTTACAGTTTTTTACATCTCAATTTGCTGGTTTTTACAAAAGGCCATAGAGAAGAAATGAAACACCGTAAATTTCATTTTGTAGGATCACGATATGCTCCAGGACAAGAGAGACCAGAAAAGCTCAAAACCGCATTTTCCATATAAAATGTCTTTACAGGCTTTTGCATTGTGGCTGTCAATATATTATAAATTTAATACAAAATATAAAACTTTTGTAATTGAATTATCATTCAATTTTTAAAAAAATTAAATCAATAAATGCAAATGTAGATTGAAGATATACCCTGTTCTTAATTTCTGTCCGTATAATGGATCTTGTAACTAACCTTTCGTTTGCACGGGATTCTTGGTCTTAAGTTTAAAATTTTTTTAAAACAAAGAACCGGGCTTCGAATAAAACTTTATCAAGATGTCTACTATACTGGACTTCGGGGAACTAATTATTAATTTAACATTCTAAAAATACTGAAGTTTACTCCAACTTCAATGCGATTTTTAATCTCAAACAATTTAGACTAGCTGATGGTTACTATAAGTGTTGTTTATTCGCCTACATTGAATTCCTTCAATCGTGATAACCGTTTTAGTATCAAATATATGAACTATTATTTGGTTAGAATTGTTTTCATACTTATAAAATTTATTTTAAGAAGTTGTGTGTAAATGAGATCATTTCCGAAATCGGCCCTTTTTTTTTAGTTAAGTATACTTAAAAAAATAATTCATCAAACATTTTTAACCGTTTATTCAAATGTAAATTAAAAATAAATTTTTTTCATGGTACCACTATTGTAAACAATAAGTTAATTTTTTATAGCACATATTTTATAACTTTTTCCCTTCCCCGAATCAGACACTATTTTTTCCGCCTAAACCGAACCTCAAAATGTAATATAGTTTAATTCTTTCCAAAAGCGGCCCTATTCAAATTTCAATTTTTTTTAATCACTATTAAAAAAATCATTAGTATTCGGAAATATGTTCTACAAATGATGAATTCTTTATAAAATATTGGTTTTGATATTCCAACATGAATTGAAAATATAGTTTTTGTCACTTCCTGAAAAAATGTCAATAATGTTTCAGGTTTAATTTCGATAAACTTTAAACGACTCAGAATAATCAAAGAAAAATAAACGACTCGAATAGTGAAACTACTCTTAGCGGCCACACATGTTATCTATATTTTAAGAAAAAAAAAAATTCTAAAACTTCAAATCTCGTCATAGTGATGCAGTAACATTCCTCTATCTTGAGTCGCACAGGGAAACGTGGGCGAGCCAAGCAAAACTACATTTTTAAATGCTCCTTCTCACTGAGGCTTGTGTAATGTATAAACGCGGCTATACCGAAATCGATTTCAGTCAAATGAATACTGCACGCGTACAGTAAATATGCATTCATAAAGATTTTCCACAGACGAAGAACAAATATTGAGACAGGACCCAGACACGACTTCACGACTTATGATTTTTTTAAAAACTATCGACATATATAACGAAATTTAAAACAAACTTAAAGTGACTAAGGAGACTTCAGTGTAAATGACCCCAGTGGTCGAAACACTCAAGTAAATAAATAATCTGGTCATTGTGGACATCTAAGGAAAACATCTGCACTTATTTTAGTATTTTCTTTGTTTCATCTACTTCATTTCGTTTTCATTTTTATTATTACAATCATAGTTTTAAAAAAAATTAAGGTAACCATTTCGTGCATTAAGGGATGTCATTCAAGACCGAAATTGAAAAAAACAAAACAATAAACTGTTAATAATTTAACGTTCGAAAAAGGAAAAAAATAAACTCTATGTTAACCTAAATATGAATAATTTTCGGTTGTTACTTATAAAATTATTTGAGAAGTATAACGGGTTCTCCTCGACTTATCAATCTGAAGTTCACGTATTAAAAATTAAAGAGTAATATAATGTGAGACACTAGCGGATCCAGGATTTAATTTTGTGGGGGCTTCAGCCCGAAAGATTTTTTTTTCATATATATATAACAATAATTAATTTGAAAAAAAATTATAGAAATTAATCACCTATATGAAATGGTGTTTAAGTGGTTCTTGAAGTCCTATTAAATATAATTACACGAACAAGAATACTTTAAGAGATAGTTTTTAATATTTTTTTTCTGTAAAACCTGGTTACATTTTGGGAGAGGGGCTTCAGCCCAAAAGCCCTCCCCCCCCCCCCGTAGATCCGCCTGTAATGTGAGACATAAATGATAATTCAAGAATAGAAAAAATTAGTGGGGAAATTTTAAAAAACTGAGACTCGAAGGGAGTATAACCATAGTTAACTCTTGGATTGTAACCAAAGATTTTCAAATAAAAATATGTATTATTATCTATTTGCATATATTTATAGTTGATAAAATATGGCAACAGTTGTTTTGAAATAGGAATATTTTGAATGAAAATTGTATATTCTTTACATGTTTGTAGCCGATTCTGCTTCTATGTAACATTAAAAAATCTGAATATTTTACAATAACCAAAAGGATAAATTAGCCCTACATATTTAATGTAATATTTAAATTTAAGCAGCTAATGATCTCTGAATAATATTCAAAACAAATTCACAATATAATTTACAATTTGTTTTACAAATATGACTAATTAATTCTACTTTTTTTTTCTTTTTCATTCTCCCCTTCCTCGTCTTTTAGGCTATACGGGGGTTTTCCCCGGGCGAGGGATGAGGGCGGGGGATTAATGTCAGAGTTAAAAGATCCCCGCTGCACCGGCAAGCGAAGTCGTAATTATCTTGGTTTTCAGGTTGCCGGGTAACCCGCGGTGCTGTGCTCACGCATTAGCCCTCTCGGCCACCCTGCCCCAATTAATTCGACTTAAGATCCAATTGATTACATGTTATAAATTAATTACTCGTAGTAATTAGTACTTTATTGAAAGTACTTTCAAGGTGGGTATTGAGTACTCTATTGAATATACTCTCAAGGTGGAGTGGTAAGTGAAAGTTGAGTGGTGCGCGCACCGCACCACTTTTTGTATTTCTGAAACTTCCAATTTCCTTTACACAGGATACAACGATATTGTTCGCTTAATTATTATGGAATATTCAAGACAAGCATCATGACTTGTTGATAAGAGAAAGTCCTTCCAGACAGAGGTCAAAGAAAAGTGGAGTATCACCAACGCGAAATCTCACTTTCGGTCAACGGTGAAGTTCTCTAATCACTCTCAATGTATGAAAATTTTTATTTATGTCGTCTGTCGCTTAAATAATATGTATTGTAAAATATGTATATTATTATTTAACAATATATAAGATTAAATATATGATAAAACTTACAAAAACGAATTTATCTGTCTCTACTATCCTGTTTGTTCTATTTTGAGGCCTATTGAGGTTTATTTTTTGTTATCCTAAAACACTAAAAGAGTGTTTGATTGACTTTATTGTAAAAATTATGTTATTTAAAATTATGCCAAGAATTTTTTTTTCTAATATTTATGTGTTAAATTGCTCTTACAAATTTTAAACTCGTATTGATACAAAGCTGCAATATTAGAGGTTGAAAATTTTTAAATAAAAAATATGTTTTCTGAAAGCTGTTCAAGGTTTTAGTGACCTCGATTTCACTATTTTCTTTGAATTCCAGTCCACAATTTTCTTTTCTGATGTGTTTACATTCACAAGTATACTAATTACCAATCTGTTAGTTTCCAACTGTAATTATGTTTCAGCTATTATTGTTGGTAACCATTTGCTCCACCAAATTAAGTATAATCTTTATGGAAAGTTTAATCGATATATATTAAAAACAATATATCTGATGAAAATAGCAGCAACTCATACTATACAGTTACGAATATGCACACGTTCATATTGTAAGTACATTAATTTGAATATGTGCATATATCTATATTACCCATATTCTTAAATTATTTATTACTCTCTTAAAGATATATATAATGCTTTCTTTACTGCAGATCAAAAACAACAATTTTTCTCTTCCAAAACTGATACATTTTTGTATCAGTTTTACCGAGTCATTATGCCAAAATTTTTATTGCATTCATTATGAGTGAATGAATAAAAAAAAATATTTATGATTTTGCGATAAATGAGTTCCTAAAATAACAGCATTTGCCAGTCGAACTGTACATTTGTCTGTCAATTTACGAAGTAATCTTAATAACCCAAACTAATAGCTACAGAGGGACGTTCGGATTATCGAAAAATCCGGATTACAAATAGTTTTTCAGAAAAAGAACTATTTACAATAAAAGTTTAAAATCAATAAATACTTGTATTCGCATTTTAAAAAAGGTGAATTTGTAAGTATAAATTATAGGCCGTGGTATAGGCTCCTTTTTATAAAATAATTAACGTCCGCCTGAAACTTCGTTAATAGCTTCATCTCATCTTAATCTACAAATATTTTATTTACGAACGTTCTCGGCATTGGGGCGTTTTCAATCTGCAGGTCGGCAAACTTTGTCTATTTAATTAGGTAGTAAAAACTCATTTGCTTTCAACTTGAATCGTAAGATAATATGATCACAACATAGAAAAAAAAAAAGTGGCGTACAAAAATCTCGGGGTGTTTGTCCTATATAATCTCGTTACTTTAAGTTCTTCGGAATGGTGGTTATGCCAAAACCGACCAGTATTTCTGTAGGCCACCTTTTTTTTTTCGACTTTAATCATAGTATCTTATGATTCAAATGGAATGTAAATCGGTATTCATGAGTTTTTGGTACCTAATTGAATAGACAAAGTTTGCCGATCTGTAGATTAGGATGAGATGAAGCTATTTACGAAGTTTCATGCAGATGTTAATAATTTAATAAAAAGGGGTCTATTATTTTATTACGGACCATTATTTTATTTTTCTTATTAAGAATTCAATTATTTATTACAAAAGATGATCTTGGGAAAGAGACTATAATAAGTATTAGTTGAAAAAGGCCTTTTCAGTGTCGATAAATAATTGTTTTATTTCAAATTTGTCCAAATTTTCGCCTCCTCATTTTACATATAATTTAAATTTTCTTTTGCTCATAGTAGTGCACCCACTTGCACACTAAGTCAAAGAAAACAACCAAATGTGCTCATTAAATTAGATTATCTCTGAAGATGCCTGAAGAGGCGAAAATTTGAAATAAAGCAATTATTTATTGAGACTGAAAAGACCTGTTTCTACTAATTATTTGTTTAACTTTTGGAGGTCTTCTCTCATTGCTTTTACTTTTAGATGTGTGAGAAATATACGTTGCTTCACGAATTAATTTTCTAATTTTACGTTTAAAAAAAAAATGTTTTAATTTTTATATTTCTTTGATTGTCCATTAACCAAAAGAGCCTCGAAAAATGGATTTATTATTCAATTTTCAGATTCTATATATCTTGATAAGTAAAACATTAAATCTTGATGGAGAGGGTTAACTCTTTGTTTTTTGTAGGTCAATTATACAGGGGTTCATTATGTTAGTTGATAAAATGATAACTGAGGTATCAATCTAATATAATTTTAAAAATAAAAATAAATCAAACCTATGTGGAATTCCATCAAATTATTTCGTCCTTAATTTCTTTTAGAGCTCATTCATATAAGAACAGATAACAGAAGATAGTTAACGATTAATTAAATGTATTTTAATTCCATTCATCACAACTTCCTGGTCATTATCAACCTCTAACAATTTTTAAAAACATTATTTAGTCGATAAACGCTGGAACATTTCGCCGCTGGTGGGTTATGTTAATGACAACCGTATCTCCGCACTGGAATAGGTTATATCTATAAATTATATGTATTAACGACATTTAATTTATTAAACAAAAAATTAAAATAACATTTCCCTAAGCATATCTTATAGATCTCCAATTAGCTTCTGGCATAGTCAGCTCTAATGTTGAATTTGAATGATCACTATCGAAGGTACTGACTTGTGTTAATGTTAATATAATATAATAATATAAGGTTTATTAAGAATAGTTAAACCAATAAGGATATTGAAAACGGTATTTATAGTAGTCATGCAAAAACAAACTAGAGTCTATAAACTGTCTTTTTCCATGATTCGAATTTCTGTTTTGGATTGGCTGAAATGAATTTCATGTTAGTGAAAGATGCAATTGCACGAAAATCCGGTTTCAACTCAAGAGGACCATTCAAAAGGTTCGAGATCAATTACCATCACGTAACAGCCTCAGGATCTAGTATTATTATAATTCAAAAGTAAAAACTTTCTCAGCCTGCTGGTGATCCTCAAGGTAGTATCCTTGGTCCTATACTATACACAGTTTATACAGCTGACATCCCAGCACTGCCATCACCACCTATGACGATAATACCAATATCCTAGTAGTTAATAATGATCTATCAATTGCATCCCAAAGTCTTTAATCACACATCAAAAATCTGCAATAATGGTGTCAAAACTAGAGAATTACAATAAATTCCAATAAATCCCATCAAATCACCTTTACACTCGTAAACCTATGATATTCTGCCTTTCAGAATCTTTTAACAATACCCACATTATCCCTGTTGAACAAATCTGATATCTAGGACTCTACATGGACAAACGACTCACTCGGAATCCCCATACCTAACGATGAGAAACTGCTCGACTATTCCAGCACTTACTATACAAACGTTCTAAACTTCTAATTATTTGCAAAAGACTCATATATATGACTATAATCGAGCTTTGGGGCTCTGCTAAGATATTAAATTCCTCTCGTATCCAATCCAAAATCCTTCGTAAACTTACAAAATCCTCAATGCTTCCTGCTTCTTCACAAATAAAATCATCCATTACGACGTTAATGAACCATATGTTTCCGATTTAGCTCAATACAGATACGTATCCTTCCATAATAAACTTCTGAACCATCCAAATCCTCTTGTTTCTAACTTTGCTTCCTCTTCTATTACTGGTAATCCTCAGAGGCGTCTGAAAATAAAATGGCCTTGGGACCTTCTAATATAGAACTATAATTAGAGTTCTACAAATGGGTAGTTTCTCTTTATGCTGTACATGTCATGTTACCAATTTAAAATTTACTAGTTGTATTTTTCATTCAATACAGTTGTAAATTTCAATCTATATGTTTAAAAAAATGTAAAACAACTTAGAAGTCTCCATATATCGCTACATATTAAAGAACCAATTACTTTCTAACATCAATGTCTTCTAACCACTACATTTTAAATGGTTAAATTATTGTGTTATATTTAAATTGTTATATTAAATCATTGTGGTTAAATTACGATGCAGTAAAATGATACTCACAAAAACTCTAATGTTCATCACCGAATTTCATTTTATGTTATTCACGTAACGTCTAGTACCAATAATGTAACTGTAACAACTCCCTATATCAATTACCATAATGACATACCACCAGTCCAAGAAATGTAACGGAACGTCCAGTTCATTGGCAGCGGTTCTCGGTTATTGATAAGAAAGGAACCGGCACTGCCAGTTTTAACAGAAACCGGTGGAAGAACAACTTAGTTTTTTTTTTTTTTTGTTTTTTTGCGAAATTAAGAAAATCGGTCATTCTTCACTGTTACATTAAAGATGATTAACGCTTAAATAAATTACTTAATTGTCTGTTCTCATTCTGAATCTAGTTTAGTGACGCCATCATTTTCGATTATAATCATCTATATGTCAAAAAAATTCTGAAGAATCTAGATTTTAAGCATTTTTTTTTTAAACTTATTTATTGAAAAAATATTACAATCTGTCTCTAGGACATTTATAATAGAGTTCACAGATCACATTCACACTCTATGTACAATAAATAAAATAAATTATACAGAAAAATAATATATATACAATAAATAAGAATAAAATAACCTAAAAATAAATAAATAAAAAGAACACATACACACCTATATACAATATTTACAATTTGGCGAGAGAACTCCAAACCACACTTGTCCCTCCAACTGTGGAGGGAAAAGTATGACTCCAGGAGTTCCCTATACTCCTCTCTCAACCGTGTCACTAGGGCTAAACCCAGTGGAAATTGAGCAAGAGCGTTAAGCATATTTAATAATATTTCACCTTTTTTATGAACTTGTAAAATAAAGTTAATTCGTTTGATTTAATTTTTTCTTTACCTATAACTTATACGAACAGAGTGATATAAGATGGAAATACACACCATAAAAATAAATGGAATTAACAATAGATTATTTAAGACATTTGCTTAATGATTATTTTCATATATGTAATGTTTGTATATAACTAATTAATATATCGTCGGTTTATTGCAAAAACGCATTAAGTTTCATTTTGATGAATTTGAGATAATCGAATTTGAATTTTTTGATTCGTTAAAAAATTATTAAAAAAGCAATTTGATCGAATTATAAAAAAAAAAAAGAAGCGATTATGGTTCATTGTGGAACTTAGCAATTCAGTTGCCTGTATCTTTGATTAAAATGGTCTAATTTCGTTGTTTTTTTTTTTTTTTTTTTTTATTCTGTAGGCAATTTGGAAACCTTTCCTATAATCATAGGAATGGTCAACCATAAATTGTATACTTTTGAGATATACGCAAATAAAGTTTCCTGTTCTTCATAACTTTTTCTTGACATTTCTGGAGCTTGTGCTTATTTTTCGCGCCAGAAGGAGAAAATAATCCTCAAAAGAACGGCTCAATCAAATCGATTCAATGAAGGATTAGGAAAGATATGTCGTTCTAACAAAATCACCTTTGAAAAATGATATATGAATAGATTATTTAACCGTAAAATATTTCCCCATAAAATTGATATCGGGGGCTGAAAGTCGCGATTGATCCTCAATTAATCTTGCCTTTTGATCTTGATTTTGAATTCAATAATTTATTGAGTTCTTGATATTATATCATGTGAAAGCAATCAGCTGATAGTTAAATATTAAGTAACCCTATTTGAACAGAAATTGGTTTCGTATCAAACTACAATAGTAATTTAGTTGTAGGATACAACATCAGTCTATACATTTTACGTATAGAAATTAACAGCTGATTTTACAATTCTTTACAATCTCAGAGATTGTAAAAAATAATTTCTTATATATGATTTTTATTTTCAATTACCCATATATATAATATATAGTAAGGGAAAGTATTGCGATCGTGAAAATTTTCGAATCTGAGTTTTCAACGGAAATACACATTTTGAGGTCCCCTGAGTCCAAATAACCAAGTTCCGCAAAATGGTCTGATTGTCTGTGTGTATGTGAACAGTCTATCTCAAAAACGAAAAGTCGTATAAAACTGATATAACGTATTTATGATAAGGTATATGACTTAGATGTCCTAGCAACTTTTTCCTTAAAATCGTCTAACCGGAAGTTACACTTTATATTAACGTAGAAACACATTTTTACAATTTTCTCAAAAACGGTTAAAACGATTTTGATTAAACTCGGTTTATCATTGTATAATTAATTAGATGCTCATTAATACAAATTAGATCTAATCCCCATTGTCAATATATGTATTCCTCTAAAGTACCTTTAATGGTTTATTTAAAAAAATTAACTCTCTTTTATTGGCAGTAACTATAAAAAATGGCTAAATATTAAGTTTGAATGAATATGATTATTGGAAACTGGAGAAAATAATAAAAATGCTTATCCAGGTCGAAAATGAATCTCCGGAAATAATAGTCAGAAGGTATACGTATAATATATCGTTGCAAAGTGGTGAATTTCAGAAAAAAATAATATCAAATAAGTTGTAGAAGGTAACGGAGAGTGACGAAAAAAAATACAAATAATAATTTCTGAAAACTAACAATATTTGACGTAAATCACATGTTTCCAAGGAAATTAAATGAAATTTTCTCAAGTTTGAAAAAAAAAATTTTTAAAATCCACCAAATCAAGGCAATGACATATTTTAAAACACTATTTCATTGAACTTGTGTGAAAGAAGAAGTGGAATATAAAAATATTTCATGGATATGTTTATAACCTTAAATACATTTAGTGAGTTTAATAACTCTAGATATTATATTATATTTGAATAATTAGGTATCTCAAGTAGCCTTTGACAAAATTAAACTAGTGAATAGTTTGATGAATTTTCCCTTTGTGATAACACAACATTATCCACTTAGTGTGACACATTTTGACCTATCTATGTCAGGCAATGGAAATCTCGTAATTTCTTTTTAGTAAACTTTACAGTGGAAAATAACAGTTTGATAACTTATAGTCCTACAATCCATAATCATTTATTGGCATCCATGATCCTATATGAGCCTTTCAGTTGACAGAATGACTAACTCCAATTGCAACATTCTTTATTATTAATTTTAGTGACGCTTCTAGTGGGAAATTCACACCTTTATTCATAGTTCTATATTTCAATACTGCAATCACCTATACTGGAATCAACTTACTGTCTGTATAGATATAACTTTTCCAACAAGAAATATCACTAAAATGATATTACTCAAAAATATTGAAATTAAAGTTAGACATTCTGTCATTCTGAAAGGTACTCATAGCTCAGAGACTGAAACTGTGCGGTTTATAAAATAAGATGGTAGATTTATATTGCCTACTGTCAATTTAATAAATAGACTTTTTGTAATTTTAATGTTCTTAATGATTTGTTATCTGTATGCTTTAAGCTTTAGCCCCTTTTAGAATGCATTTCAAAGATTTTATAATAGTCAAACACTGCTTCTTTTTTTTAAATTTATTTATGTAGAATTATACCAATTTGTCACGTGGACAATAGATTATAGTGATATATGAACACAGTCACACCATATATACAGAAAATATGAAATTAACAAAAGTAAAGTAATAATCAAAAACTATGTACAATAAAAAAATAAAATAGCCTAAAGATAAGTAAATTAAAAAACATAACACAGTCATATCTATATACAATATATACCAAAACTGTTAGAAAATATTTTCTATTCAAAGTAAAGCGGTAAGTAAAACTTGTGTGTTGCGCGCACCAGATTTTTTTTACTAAATATCATCACACATATACTTATATATTTATTTATTTATTTTTAAGCTTAATTTTTACTTAATATCTAATTACTGTTTTTTCTACGTTTTGAGGAGTAGAATCGTTAAGAGAGTAGAGCCTTATTTCAAGATTTAGTTTTAATTCCAGATAAACGCCAAATAAATTATAAAACCTATTGTAAAATATTTAAAATAAAATGAAAGATTAGTTATCCAAAACTTTCTTCTTGAGGGATAACATACCTTACTTAAATTAATGAAAAAAAGAGAAAGCAAAGTGATAAATCGTGTTCTATTTTAAATTTGACACACTTGAGAATTCCAAATACGTTTAAATAACAAAAACATTTGTTTCAAATAAATTAAAGCTTTCATCGTAAACATCCTGGAATTTATTTTACAAGTATACCATAGCAAGAACTCTTACATTAGATATCCATTCTTCTATCTACATCAGAATTATGACTTAGGGTAGAGGGTCGATCAAAGAGTCGATGACACAGAAGAAAAGTGGGGCCGGATATAAGATCCCCTTTTGGAGTAAGAACATGACGACAACCACGTAGCCCATCCCTGGAATTTTCTTAGCAACCATGCCCAATTTATAATTGTAATGAAGGTACTTTATGCGATTTTATTAATCAATACACTTATAGTTTTTAATTGTAAAATTGTAAATTAAAAAAAAATTCATTCATTTATCAAAATGTATTAAATCGATCTCAATGTTGCTGATAGGATCAAGTAAGATCATAATTAACAAGCCTGCTGGTTATTTCATGATAAGGCTTAGTGAACCCGAAAGTTCAATATCGATTTGAACAGCGCTTCCTGCAAATCACCTTTTGAAAAATATATGCGATAAAAATATTATTTTTTAAAATTTTTATTTTATTACAGAATGACAAGAGGACCTAGTTGATATTAAATGCCATTTAATTGTTCATAGATAAAACGAGATGTTCAAAGAATTGAATTGTGAGAACCAGAGATTATCAGTCAATGGGAAAACACTGAGCAACCTAAGATTTGCTAACGACATATTTTTAATATCGCCGAACACGGATGACCTTACAGGAATGATTGGAGAATTAGTGGAAACCAGTAAAAAATATGGACTGAAAATGAATATGGGAAAAACTAAAATAATGACAAACTCCGCTGAAATTCCAATCTATGTAGACAATATTCAAGTAGAATACGTAGAAGAATTTGGGTCAAACAATAACATTCAATGAAAAAATGAGTAAAGAGATCAACAAAAGAATAAAGCTTGGATGGTACAAATATTGGTCCCTCAAAACGATTTTTAAAAGCAATATAGCGATAAATCTTAAAGCCAAAGTTTTGACTACTACGATTCTCTACGGGGCACAAACTTGGACATTGACTAGGAAACTTGAACTCAGGTTGAACGTTATGCAGATGAAGCTTTTAAGTAGTTTAATGTCAATCAAGAAGAGAGAAAAGAACAAGAAATAAAGACATTCTCCGAAAAGTGGATATTAAAAGCTTAAGGGCTGAAGCACATCGGTTAAAGTGGAACTGGGCTGGACACATGGCGAGGTTGAAGGATGAAAGATGGTCCAAACCATGTACCGAGTGGACCCCAGGAGAGAACAAGAGGAAAAGAAGCCGGCCGCATCTGAGATGGCGGGATGAAACGATATAACGTGCAGGCGAAAACTGGTGGCTTGTGGCTAGGGATAGATACAGATAGAAAAAAATTGAAAATAAATAAACAATATTTAGTTGCTGTGCTTTGTTTTATTATATTCTGTTTGGCTTTAATTTTCTTTGGCCTTCCATGGCTATTTTACAAAAACAATTATATCTGTTTTGTTTTATTTTATACATGTAAAAAGAATTATTGTAATAATTTAAACATATTATCCTGTGCTGTAGCCAACTCCGTTAAAATTCCTCCTTAGGGTGAGGCTTTTGTCAATAAAGCTTATTATTATAATTATTAGATAAAACGAGTTTGATCAAAATCGTTAGAGGCGTTTTCGAGAAAATCATAAGTATGTGTAAAATCTATGAATTAAAATGACACTTCCGGTTGATCGATTTCATGGGTAAAGTTGTTGTCACATCCTAGGTACAGGCCTATTTTTTTTTTTTAGTTTTAGTGAAATTTACAACTGTATTACATAGAAAATACAACAAGTAAATGTGACATCGGTAACATGACATGTACAACATGAAGAGAAACTACCCATTGGTAGAACTCAAATTAAAGTTCTATATTAGAAGTTCCCGAGGCAATCTTCTTTTCAGACGCCTCGGAGGGTTATCAGGGATCGAGGAGGAAGCAAGGTTTGAAACGAGAGGATTCGGATGATTCTGTAGTTTATTATGTAAGGATAGGTATCTGGATTGGGCCAAATCAGAAACATATGGAACATTTAGGTCTTTATGGATTATTTTATTTGTGACAAAGTAAGGAGCGTTGAGGATTTTACGAAGGATTTTGGATTGAAAGGATTGGATACGAGAGGAATTCGATGGTTTAGTGGAGCCCCAAAGCTCAATTCCGTAAGTCCAAATAGGTCTTATTATTGTCATATATATGAGTCGTTTGTAATTGATTAAAAGCTTAGAGCGTTTGTCTAGTAAGTGCTGCAGTAGTCGAAAACGTCTGGCGGTTTCTAGTCTTTTCAGTCTGGTATGGGGGTAGGCCTATTTTAAATTAAATTAAATTCATAATTTTAGTTTTCTTAAACTTCGTTTTTGAACAAGGCTGTTCACTCATTCATACTACTTTGTGATACTTGGTTATTTGGAATGGGAGACCTTGATAAACGTAGTTCCTTTGAAAACTCAGATTCGAAAATTTTCACAATCGCAATACTTTCTCTTAATATTTATAACAGATATAGCCAAATTAGAGTAAACATATATCTTACTCCAAAAGGGGTACTCTAGTCGCACCATCATTCTAAAATATGTTGTGCAACAAGAAGGAAGGATACCGGTCCCGCCTATGTTAGTCGGAGCACACATAGAATGCTAAACCAAATAATTTACGAATCGCCATTTACATCAAGATTATGATCTCGAATGACGCACTAATTTTGTGAAGTTAAAATAGTTCGAAAGAAATCATTGCAGGAAAAGAATCTCTTGCGATTACGGGTATTCAATACTTCATAATTTTGTTTATTTTTAAAATTAGACTGCTCGAAAGGAACTGCGTCAGAACTCACTTTCTTCGTTGGTTCGTACACAATGTGAAAGTGACCCTTGATCAGAATAACAAAAAGTCATTATCATTTTCATAATGTAATAAGGCATTGCATCATAACTGCATATAATAAGTAATATTTTAACCAATTAAGATAACGAAATCGCTTTTAAATTATGGAAAACTGAGAAACCTAATAAAATTTTAAAAACAATTAATCAAGCATTATACTGTTCATCCAACTAATCTCATAATATCCATTGCTTAATCAGGTGGAAAAACACTATTCATCATTCAATATTCAATATACTCGTATTGATTAACGGATTCAGGATTTAATATTGGGAGAGAGGGGAGCTCAACCCGATTTTTTTTTAAAGATATATTATGATAATTACATTGAAAGACACTAACTACCTATATGAAAAGGTGTTTATTTGATTCTTGAGATCTAATTAAATTAGATATTAGAGCTTAACCTAATCTTTTTATTATTATTAAATTAACACGTCGAAATAAAAAAATTATTATTAACTTTAATTGATTACTCGTGTTATATCGCTTTGAATAAAACAACAGATTATATTTAAATAATCAGGAGTGCTCATCCTCCTCCCCCTCTCTCCAGATTGATGTTACAAGATTATTATTCTCTCACTCCCAAGATATTTTATTGCACACCTTTTCTTAATAACAGAGCAAGTGAAGATAAAATTAGGAAAATCGTATATCATATACTGTTACACTTGCTGCGGTCTGTTCCATTTTTCTTCCCTTGTTCCATAATATAGAACTTTTCATGCTGAAAATTCATAAACCTGCCGTAATGTGGCCCTCTCAAAAATTCAAAAAACCCGCCAAAATACGCAACCTCAAAAATTGTGATGAAGCAAGTAGCTCCATTAAACCCATTTCCGGGCACTCCTTTGAATCACATACAAAAGTTAATTGTTTACAAATAAAACATTTAAATAACTTTTTAAAAGATTTGGTAAAAATAGAAAAGTAAAATATAGTTTTTCATTTCGTAGGAAATTTGGAAATCTTTCTAATTATCTTGGTTATAATCAAACATAAATTATTTACCGCTTGGAGATTGGTTGGGGATTGTAGTCAAGAGAGAACACACATAAAAAATAAAGTACTTTTATTTTTATTGCCGTGTACTTCCAGACCGCAACCCCCCAACCAACCATATGAGTGTTGCCCAATCACTTAAAATAGACATTGTTTTACTCAAATGATAGTCATATAACATATCAGTTTATTCTTGCTACAACTATAACGATGCCCAGAAGGGAGTTTCATGGCGCCATCAAAATTTTTGAGGGGGGCATATTTAGATGGAGTTTTGAATTTTTGAGGGGGGTGTATTTCGACAGGGTTATGAGTTTTCGGAATAAAAAGTTTCAATCCAGGAGGCAAGATGAAAGGATAAAGAAATATACAGATACAGACCACTGAAAATGTACTTGTGTATGAAATATGATTATTTAAATGCTACTTTAGCTTGCACTGTTTTTAAAAAGAGAAGAGTAACATAATATCTTTAGAGGAGGGAGAGGGGAGATTCATGGGCCATCGCCCTTGGTGGATGTGCACCTCTGATTGTAACTAGTAATTTTATTTATATTTAAATATTAATGAAATATGTAAAACTTTTAATTGAATTTATTTCCATTTCAGTAGAGAGGCAACATGAGTTCGGCGGTAGGATTTCCAGGAGTGATTGCTGGAGCAGTGAGCAATGCTGCTGTGGTAGCACCAATCTTGGCAGCTGTCATCGCCTACTTCAGGTATGACCAAATAGACCCTGAGGCAGGACTAGACGCTGTTGATGTAGATCCCACTCAGCTTTATCCAAATTATGACTTCATAATTATAGGTGCTGGCTCTGCAGGTGCGTATTGAAAATATATAAAATAATTATAATCATAAAAATAGTAAGACTTTATCTTTAATACAGAGGTAAAACCATACTTTACTGTAGCTTAGCTCCAAAGTTTCTAAAACTTTTAAGGACTTGGAAAAACAGAATAAAATAAGCATTTACCTCTTAAATTGTATACTTATGATTTCTGGATCAACTTTAGAAATTAATGAATTAAAAATTCTACAATTACAAAATTATCAAAGTTGGCAAGCTGAAAAATGCTAAAACACTATTACCCAATTCCATAAAAGAGTGAAATTTTAAATGCTCAAAAGATATGTCCAGATCCTTTGATGAAAACCCATCAACATTGAAGGTTTATTTATATTATTGCTTGACAATTGGAAAAATAAGCTAAAACTAATAATAACAATTTATAAGAAAAAAATTAACATTTAAGTGGGAATTTTGTAATAATAACAGTCTATTGAATAATATACAGTGTATAATATTTACAAGCCATGCAACTTTATTTTAAATCCAGGCTTCACAGAAGAATTCATGATCTACTTACTACGTATTAGCTTTTATTTAAAGTGATTTCACTCACCTACACTGGCTTTCAATACCAATATAGTTACAGTTTTAAAATTTGTTTTCAGGAGCAGTATTAGCAAATCGTCTTTCAGAGGTAGAAAATTGGAATGTCCTACTTCTAGAAGCGGGAAGCGATGAAACGGATATTTCAGATGTCCCTCTTCTGGCTGCATTTCTGCAGCTCAGCAAGATGGATTGGCAATATAAAACGGAGCCTCAAGGAACTGCATGTTTAGGTAAGTGATGAACAAAACTGGATTACGGTTTAAGAAAAATGCACATTAGTACCTTCTTTATTTTTTCTATAATTAAAGGAACAAATAGAGATTGGAGTAACATTAAATATACTCTTAAGAGCTTCTAGTACAGTAATGTTATAGAGTCAATATTATTGAAGTAATATAATTATTAATTTTTAATATTTCTTGTTTTATTAAAACAATAAATCCACAATAACTGGGAACAAGTAAAGGAAGATCCTAAGTTGGAATAATATGACATTTCTCAATATGTCTCAAGAATGTCTGGAGAATGCATGGTAATAGGAGGGAGACAGAAGTGTATTCCAGGAAAGAAGGAGTTAAAGAAGCCTGCAAGAAGAAGGATATAGACTGGTGGCACAGAACTGGTTCAAGAAAGGGAACTTGGATCAGACCTTACAATCTTAATCATCTCATTCACATTGCAGTGTGGTAGAGACTTGATTGGGAAGAAGAAGAATTTAATATGTCAAGTTAGGTTATCCATCTCAGGAACTCTTCATTCTACCCTGCCAACCTTTTATTACTCTTGATCAACAGCCACACTAAAAAAGCCTAAAATGACAATTTTGATGGAAAATGAGGCTTTACTGGTCAATCTTGTTCTGACGCATATTCTGATCCCACAAAATGAAGTCTATAATGTTTCATTTCTTCTCTATGGAAACAAAGCAACAAATTGTGATGTAAAAACTGTAAGTTACAATGAAGATTATAGAGATTGTATCATTACCGAAAAAACCTAATGAAATGCTCAATGAAAGGTGGTCATGTAAATACAGAATGTATAAAGCATTTTGCGCTTAGACTACACTATCAATTAGCTTTATTAATAGGCTAAAATTAATTTTTCTCATACGGTTTGTATTCTTTTTTTAAATTTCTAATCAGTGGCGTTCAATCGTAGCCCAGCGGCTCAGGGCAAATGTTCGGGTTCCCCTGCATTGAGGCCGGCACTGCTAACCATGGAACTAAATGAAGCAAAGAAGAGAGTGCTAAGTGGAAATATAATATTGAACGGCCTTAAAAAAAATCAAAACCTCCTGGCAATGCAAAATGACCTTGACTGTAAAAAAGCTACCATGTTGCCAAATTCCAGGTAATCAGAGACAGAATTAATTCAATAATTAATTGAAAAATTTAACCTGATGCTTTCCAGTCAAATGTTTTACAAATTTTTATTTGAGGTATCATTTCTCTATATTTTGGAAACAGACTTTGTCTCTGCCATGATTTCATCATTATTAACAAAGTTATGGGTGTTACTACAATAATTTGATTTATTTTATCTAACTAATACCTGTTTTTCTAAGTAACTAAGTTTTTCTAAAAAGCTATAAGCTAGAAATAATGGCTCCAAAACATTATTTGACTGAAATATGATTAAAAAAAGTTACATAGAACATTAAATCTTTATCTTTATCTTAGGCCTGAAAAAAAAATTGAACAAAAAATATAATATTTATAGAACAACAATTATGCAGTTTATTTCATCTCCTGTAAGTTTTTAGTTTTAGTTCTTAAAGGCTTTTGCAGTGTGCTGTTGATATGATATTTCCTTTTTATCTATGTTTAATATTTATCACCCCACCCCTGTCTTCTCCAATGTTGGAAAGACAGGTTATTTATCAATTAATTTATCTACTTATTTTAGATAGTAAAATATGATCAATTCTTCAAAACATATCTGATTACACCTTCATTAACTTATTCAAGTTTAATTAATTTAAATTGAATTTTTATTTCATCAAAATTACAATTGCTATTTATGTTAATTAAAAGTGTTGACATAAATAAGTTAATTTATCATGTTTTATTGTATTGTCGTCAAGGGACAATTTATTCATAATTGTATAAATAAATATTGTATTTCATTTCACATTAATAAATAACTCTTTCCTATTCAGGGATGACCAACAAGAGATGCAACTGGCCAAGAGGAAAAGTGGCTGGAGGATCTAGTGTTCTCAATTACATGCTCTATGTGAGGGGAAACAAAAATGATTATGATCTGTGGGAGTCTTTAGGAAATACTGGATGGGGATACAATGAGCTTTTGTACTACTTCAAGAAAAGTGAGGATAACAGGAACCCATATCTTTCCAGGTCTGACTATCATTCGACAGGAGGATACCTAACAGTTCAAGAAGCTCCGTGGCACACAAAGTTAGCAACAGCATTCGTCCAAGTTAGTATTAAATCATTTTTAGTAATAGAGTAAAATATTAAATAATAAGAAACTGAATCATAACCTGAAGCAAATTATAAATAAATCAGAAAAAAAGAAGAGGAAAACATTTCTTCTACGATTTGATTAAGCTGATTATATTTAATCAGAATTATCACATTAATTTACTTTTATATTAAAGGTAAAATTATTTTAACACATAAAACAATATTTTGGAGTGTGATTCTTTAGGTATAGAGGATATCTTTTGGGATAATCTGAGGTGCAGATCACTGCATATCTAAGCACATAACATACAGTTTTGAAAGATATGCAATTCAATCACCATTCTGATATTTGTTCTGTCATGCACTACCATTAAAGTCTCTCAGACCTTTCTACTGATCTCACCTATTCAAGTCTCTGAAAGACTTGAATGACTTTGATGTTCCTTTTCACCAAGGGCAAGCCTTGAATAAATCCATTTACAGCTGTTATCTGTTAACATCTTTATGATCTTTGTACTATATAATAATTTTTTTTAAATTTACACCTCCAAACCTTCTCCAAATGGACTTAAAGGGTTGACATTTTCGAAAATACAATTGGATTGGCATAATAGAAATGTCTTTTTCTCTTTTAGGTGTCTTATTTTTTTCTTCCTATCTCCGCCCTTTGTTCTTGATTTTTAAGGGTTTTCACACATCTACAGGTCCAGGCTGAAAATTTGTATGTGAAATGAGTAGGATGTGATAGAAGCTCCTTCTAGGAGTCTCAACTTTTGCCTCCAAGCATTACATTTCGTTTCCAAATTGAGGTGAAACGTTGAAAATTTATATGTGAATTGGATTGGTGTTGTAGAATTTGTCTATGGAGGTCTCAATTTTTT
Source organism: Nezara viridula (assembly GCA_928085145.1). Classification (NCBI taxonomy): domain Eukaryota; kingdom Metazoa; phylum Arthropoda; class Insecta; order Hemiptera; family Pentatomidae; genus Nezara; species Nezara viridula. The sequence goes on from OV725081.1 coordinate 77,663,210, forward strand.
TTTTTTTTTCTCTTTCTTACTACTTTTATCTATTAAATTTGGAAACAGAGCATGAGAAAGAATTCATTAATACAATTTTTTATTATTAAATTTCATCCTGTAAGCACATTAAATCACTTCACTAAATCAGTTTTACAAATAAAAATGAGAGGAAATGTGATCTTAGTGACAAGAGCTCTGCTGCTCTTATTTTTTTTCTCAATGTTATCTTATGAAATCTGGTACTCTCTATAGCTCTTAGTATTATATTTTCATTTAAATTATAAACATTATAATATAAATAAATTATATAAATTTTTAAATCAAATTATATAAATTTTTAAATTAATATATGATCAGAATAAGATATATATATTTATATATATATATATATATATATATATATATATATATATATATATATATATATATATATTCTTGTTTATTTGTACATATTTGTTATTTTTAAGGGATCTAGTCCCTTGAAGTTTGTTTTATATCCTATTCTATTTAATATATGAGTGTATGTGTATATATCTATCTGTGTATATAAGTGTGTGACTGTATCATTGGTATAATTTGGTTATGATAAAGATATGCATTTTACATAGGCAGGAAAACAACTGGGATATGAAAACCGAGATATAAATGGCAGGCGTCAAACTGGATTCATGATTGCACAAGGAACACTGAGGAAAGGCGCTAGGTGTAGCACCGCCAAGGCATTCCTCAGACCTGCGAGGCTCAGGAAAAACCTCCACATATCTCTAAATTCTCATGTATGCTGATGTAATACTATTACATAATCCATCAATGATTAACTCTTAAAGGTGTATATAAGTAGTTTATTTTCTAGGTTACGAGAGTTCTGATTGATAGAAAAACAAATGTCGCTTCTGGAGTAGAATTCATGAAAAATGGTAAACTTTACCAGGTAATTAATAAAGCAATTCAAATTTTATTAAAGTATAAAACTAACTCCTATTACTAATATATTTGTTTTTAAATTTTAGATCAGAGCAAAAAAAGAAGTTATTTTAAGTAGCGGTAGTGTTGGCTCACCACAAATCCTAATGTTATCAGGAGTAGGACCAAAACAGCACCTAGCAGAAATGGGAATTCAAACTTTGTACGATTCACAAGGAGTCGGCCAAAATTTACAAGACCATATTGGTCTTGGAGGTCTTACTTTCCTTATAAACCAAAAAGTTTCCTTGTTACCTACAATATATGAAAATGTTCAGTCACTTTTAAAGTATGCAATGTTTGGAGATGGACCACTTACTGTAATGGGAGGGGTAGAAGGACTAGCTTTTGTCCACACTAAGTACAGTAATACCACAGAAGACTGGCCGGATATAGAGTTTCATTTAATAGCTGGATCAACTAATTCCGATGGTGGAGCTCAGATGTGGAAAGCACATGGAATAACAGAAAAATTTTACAAAGACGTTTTTGAACCAATCAAGGGTCAAGATACTTGGTCTGCACTTCCAGTGCTTCTCAGACCTAAAAGCAAGGGGTTTATTAAGTTAAAAAGTAAAAATCCATTTGAATATCCATTAATCTATCCTAATTATTTCTTTGATCCATTTGACATGAAAACTTTAATTGAAGGTGTGAAAATTGGAATTCAAATGAGTAGAACTAATGCTATGCAGACATTTGGAAGTGAATTATATGCTCGTCCTTTTCCGTCCTGTAGAAATATTCCTAATAATACAGATTATTATTGGGAGTGCATGATAAGACAGTACTCAGTAACCATTTACCATCCAGTTGGTACTTGTAAAATGGGACCTAACTGGGATAAATCGGCAGTTGTAGATCCGCAGTTAAAAGTTTATGGAGTGAGAGGTTTGAGAGTGGTAGACGCATCCATTATGCCCACTCTTGTCAGTGGGAACACAAATGCCCCCGTTATTATGATAGCAGAAAAAGCATCAGATATGATAAAAGAACAATGGAGGAAGTTCAGTTAATAATGAAACTGAAAGCCATAAACCTATAATTTAATGAACTAATTACATTACATAAATGTTAAGTAAACAATTCTGTCAAAGCCAATGATGATCCAGGGGTTTTTAAGAAGTAAATTCAAGGATAAATAAACTTTACTTTAATGAAAAATTGATGTTAAAAATGATAAACTTGTTTTTATGTCTTGAGATACGCTCATAGACTAAATAAAATATTATATGTCAGAAGTAAATAAAGATAACATTATTATTACTAATGCAAATCAACACAATGTGAGATCCAATGTAAAAAAAAATGGATTCACAGTGAAGAAACAGTAACTATAAAAATCCTAATGTTTATCATATATTATAAGCAAATATTTAATGAATAATCAATCAAACTGTCACAACAATCAAAGTGAATCAAGATATTCTAATCTCTAAGAAGAAATAGAAATATCTAATTTTATACATATGTACTTACAAATCTATGAACATATTACTTAGCAATGAGTATAGATTTTGCTAGTATTACATACAAATTTTTTCACTGTAAATATTCTATACATACCTAATACTAAAGTGTTTACAACGTTATTGTTATTAAAACAACAAAAAATTGATCATTTACATCAATTACATTTTAAATTAAAGATTCTTGATGATGAACTTGAAAGTCAGTAGTTGTATCTACTAAATTTGAAATACAAGGATATGAAAAAAAAGAGAAAGGAAGAGTTCCATAAATATTAAACTAAAATTCTTTCACCGATTTTATGTATAATTAAATTTTAGTGGCTTCTTTACTTTTTTTATTAATGGCCACAAAAACTGCCTTGAATATGATGTAGATTCACATCCATTAAGAAGGCATAGTAAATCAATCAAAGGTTTTTGGCCTTTCAAATACCATCCATTTTTTTATTATATATTTTATTATTTATAAATGCTGGTTGAAATTTCTGGGTAATAATGCCCATCATCGACCTTGAATATACACAATCACTTCATGGATAAATAAATTTGAATCAGACAAAGTACAATGTTATCAATGTGAAGTTTAAAGTACTTTAGTTCTAGTCAATATAGCTCATAAAAAGATTGTTGTAACTATAGGGAGAGAGATAAAATTAATAGAAGGAAGAAAATGACCAAAATAGGACAAATGTTTTGAGCACTCTTCTCAGTTATTTTATGTTTTGAGTAAAATTGTTAATATCCTTGCAGTTCTTTTTGCTGTAACACTGTTTATGAAGGTCATTAGCAGGTCTATGAATTATGTACTAGAGGTTCTCAAACTTTTGGTAACTGGACACTTAAAAATTGTGGTGGGCGATACAATTGGATTAAAAAATAAATAAGTACAGTAAAAATAAATAAGTGTCAAAATTGTGGTGGGTGATACAATTGCATTAAAAAAAATCAATAAATACGAAAGTATTATGTCTTTTATAATAACATATTGTACGTTTATGGCAAAAAGACATTCAGTAACCTTTGATAAAATTAAATTAACAAGTACTTTGATGAATTTTATTTCTGTAATATTACAACATTGTGCATTTAGTGCAACTAGTTTTGATATATAAAAGGATTTGTGTCATTTTGATAAACATGAAATTATCTTAACGCTTGCAAGACACAAGACAGAGAACCCTTATTGTAATTGTGTTTAAATAACACATCATATTTTGATCATGTTCTAATAATTCATTACTTTTATCACTCTCTCTAAAACTAGTGTTCTGAATGTAGATAATAGTTAAGTTATGTTAATTATAATGTTAATAAATTAAATCTCTTTGTCAATTGTAATATGATAATTTGATATAAAATAAAAGAAATATTAAAAATAGTTGTATTTTCTTTGTATCTCTTTAAAAACAAAACAAAAAATAAAACATATTTATTGAACAAACCAATAGCTAACTTATTGTATTTGTTTACAAAAATTAATTCAATCCATATATCGATTAAATCAACTGTCGTAAACAAAAATATATATATATAAATAAAGCAATGCCGAGTGTGGTTAGCACTTGGATGGGTGACTGTCCACCAGGGAAAGCCACACTGCCCCCCCCCTCCCGGTATGTGAGATCCGTCAACCTACTGGAGGCAACTCACACTGACTGGGCGTAGGACTGATGACCCTACCCCAGTGTACTTAAATCAGTAATCAGGATGTGGTCAAGGAGACCACAACTCGCGGTCAAAGATCTTAATGGTCTGTAGCGCCAACCAAAAAAAAAAAAAAATATATATATAGAAGGTAACAGTGTTTTTATATATATATTTATATATAGAATAGAATAGAATACAAAACTGAACTTTATTCTGGGACTAAGTCTCTTTAGAATAACAATGATGAATTAATACAAAAATAAAATACAAATCTGGCCAAAAACTAACTTATATACAGTATTTAAAAAGTAGTATGTAACCACTAAAAAATAAACAAAAAAAAAAAAAAAAAATATATATATATATATATATATATATATATATATATATATATATATATATATATAAATGAACATAAAATCTTTTCAAAATTACTTGTTATTGTGATGGAAAAAAAGAAAGAAAAAAATAAAGAAAAGAAATTACATATCCACATATACACAACCACACAATTTACAGACACTAGGCTATCTAATAGAAAAATAACTTAATACAAAATGTAATATTATCTACAGTGATTTATATAATAATATGCAAACAATAAGATAAAATAAAATCTCAGGATTACTTGTGGTATAACGGAAAAAAAGGAACTATGTATACGTACATATTCATATTGATACCACAGGGAGACGAAAAGTATATAATATAAACATATATACCCGAAAGAAAAAGCACAACCTGAGGCAAAGAGAAAAACAAATAAATAGTAAGAATAATAGTCAAACTGGGTGACAAAGATTATTGCTGTTTTATGTTAAAACTTAAACAATAGGCACCACCATAACACTGTTAATTTTCAATTTGTTTTGACTGCTACTCTAATACTTTTCTGGTGGAAAATCACTGTTATTCAAAAAGGTGCTGATTTGACTGACAACTAACCTCTCAGATTTGATCAGAGAAATGGGAAAGGTCCACAGTAGAGCTGACATACACCAACCGCAGGCAAATCGACTAAAATAATTATCTTTTGACCACCAATTGACATGAGCCTATTATTTAAAATTAAAGTAAAAAATAGATAGAAACATTGGATTTAAATTTTTCATTAAAATGTTTACTCTTACTTTTCACAAATATACGTATAAGTTGGCAATTTTGAATGTTAATAAAGCAAATGTTTACAGAACTTAAACAAAATTTTTAATAAAGGATTTTTATAAAAAAAAAACAATCATTTGTAATGACTGTGAAGGTGCTCGTTGATTTTCATTGCAATAACTGACTATTCGTTAGATGATGAACCAAATGAATGAAATTTCATACTAATCATAGAGAATTCACACATTATTTCAAACTAAATTTCTCAATTATTAGACATTGAAAATTTAAGAATATTAAACTTGGTCCATCGAAGTAGGACTGCCTTGTGGATGTTGTGAAGATACTAATTAATTATAAATGAATTTTCAACTGAAATACCTAGAAAAGATTACATGATAGAATGAATTAGGCAGGAAATAGAAATAAAAGGGAAGAAAACAATGCAGCATTTTTAATAAGTTCATTAATCTTTTGAGCAGGTTCCCTCTTCTCTTTTCCACTGCTACCATAGTAGTATAACTTTTATTTTTATCCCATAGCTGAATAAAAGCAGGTCGCAATAACTGATTTCAGTCATTATATATCCAGTTAAAATTACATAAAAATGTATAAATACAAGATGTCTCACAAAAAAGTTGCCATTGCTGGTTCATCATTATATCCCGTTTGGTTATAAGCTGTATTAAGTATAAAACCAAAGAAAAATAATTTTGTTGAACCAACAAATCTGATTAATTTTAAAGTATAATAGATTAATTTAAAAAAATTAATTAACATTTATTTTTGAACAAAATTATCCTTTTTTTTTATTTATTATATTTAAGTATGGAGATAAGTGAAAACTTTAACAATTGGTAAATCTGAGGGAGTAGGGGGCATTAACTCTCCCCTCCAAAAGAAAAAGATTTTGGAATAGTTTTGTATTAAAAGCACCATATTTTTATTCTAAATAAAATGAGGCCGTGGTGGTCGAGCGAGTCAAGGCACCTGCAAAAACTTTATGCTACAAGTTTAAATGCCGTTTGCAGGATTTAATAACAAAAAAAGATGAAAAAATATAAATATTTAATAATAAATTAAATAAATAATTTCAAATATAGAGCCTTATAGTTTTTTTTATCCTCTCTATTGACAATTTTTGGATCTATAACCATCATTAATTAAATCTAACCAGAACAAATGGTGCTGAATAGTTAAAGTTGTAGTTGTCATTCTTTATTATTAAATTGATCATAATAGGGTTATTCAGATTGTATGCTATTCGATGTTATACTAAACAAATAAATAAAAACATTTGGCCTTATCTTCAATAAAAAAATGGCTGGTTAAATAAAAAAGTGGATTTTTTTCAATTAACTGATTACTAGTACTGTAACCTAAAATAAAATATTTTTAATAGTGTAGAGATGGTTGACCGTGATTATATGAGGAGTTGGTCAGGGAGGGCGTCAAATGAATACTATATATTAAAATAATATTTTAATGTAAATTAAAATAGCATTTTTGTATTATTTACTATATATTAAAATTTCATAGTATTTACTATATACTAAAATAGAATTTTTGTAAACAATAAAATACTATTTTAATATATCGTATTCATTTGACCATACCTCCTGACCAACTCCATCTCAAAATATTTTGAAATTTTGAGAGAATGCAATTTTAAAGAAATTTATATGTCAAGTTTTTATCTTCATGATCACAAAACACCAATATTTGAGCCATTGCATTTGGTGATTTATTTTTGTTATTAACTGAAAATTCAATGATCACACAAATTTATCAAAAGACTTATATTTTTTCTGTTGGGATTACAGACCATGTAGATCTTTAGCCGCCTAAACAAGCCTACTCCATCTCTGTTTATCTCGAGCTATTTCTTTCCAGTTATTTGCAAGCAGCTCTACCGCATCTTTTTTTATTGTATGTATCCATCTACTTTTTGGCCTTCCACGTGCGCTTTTGCCTTCCATTGAGGATTTCATTGTTATGTAGAGGCTTCCCGTTGGATTACTCTGAGCTACATGCCCTACCCATCTTAACCTCTGTGCCTTTATATCATGCGATATTGATTGACCAGTTTCTATAAGCAACTTTTTATCGGTCTTTCTTCTCCATGTGTTAGTACTCTGATTCCAGATTGTTCTGGTTATCAAGTATTTCAATATTTTTTTCTGTAGCTCTGGTTAGTGTCTATGTCTCACAGCCATATATTAGTACTGGCTTCATCATAGTATTGTACACTTGATTTGAAATTTTTTGTTTGATCTGATTGCTCTTGTTACATGCTCATTTACTTCCAACCGTTGGTCATTGATTGAGGTTATTGATATAACCTCATTAGGTATTCTTTTATAGTATCAAAAATCATTGGGAGTTGAACAATTAAATTGGATGTGGTTTATTGCAAATAATCTTGTTTCGATGTGTGGAGTTCAATCAGTTGCTCATTGTTGCTGACTTAAAAAATAATTATTAATGCATTGATGGTCAAATAAAAAAATGCAGAAATGAAGTGAATAAATAGAAATGAGGACAACAATATTAATGTGTTAATATATTGAAGTACATTTATGCAAATTATAGATTAAAACATATGACTACAGCTCCAAAAATAAAAATTCAAAGGTCAACTTCAACCATAAAATGGCACATTCAATAAGACTACATCTATTAAATGATCACAGAACAATCTATTCATAAGAAACATTATTCTCAGTAATGTGATGTTTATACTCCTCACCTATGTTTTGATCCTAATTTCATTCATTATGATTTTTTTAATTTAGTTTGTGTGTTAAATAATCTACTAACAAATTTTATTAAAATTAGAATCATTCCAGTAATGTTAAGTAAGAATTTCTAGTATTAATATTTTTTAAACAACTGTTTTCCTATAAACTTTCAATGATTTTGGTATTCCTACTTTGTCAAATTCAGTTCAGCATTTCTCGAAAAAAATAAGTGTTTTGGTAAATTGGACAAGCCAAACTAATTTAAAAAAAAAATAGATATTTCGTAATCATAACATAATCAATCATAAATATTAGTATAACTCATAAAATAAATGATAAAAATAAATAAATATAAATTAATAAAGGAAATATGTATAGGCAGAAAAAAATACACACAGATTATAAAAATATCAATAGTTTATTACAAATTTAAACTTAAAATAGTACCGTACACACTTAAAATTATAAGATTTTAATGTGAAATAACACCTCCAATTTATTTAACACTAGCTTTAATGATTTGATGATAGAGTTCACTTCAACTCGAAACTGTTAACTTGCAACTTCCTAATTACATCATTTCCATGTCATTTTTTTCAGATGTTAAAGAGGTTTGCGAGTATATATTAATGGAGTTATCGTCTGATACTGAGAGTATTTTATTAGAATCTGGATTATACTTAACTTGCCAAACCTGTAACAGAATTTCACCAATTAATAAGTAATAAAATCAAATTATAACTTTTCTTTGCCATTTAAATATATAAATGTACAGAGTAAATAAAATAGATACATAAAAAGGTGGTAAAAAAAACTGGTGCACCTTGAATTTTAGATAAAAACCGCAGAGTAAAGAAATATATTTGAGCCTGAAGTAATAACAAGTATATGACAGGTAAAAGGGGAATACCATGCATCAATCCTTTCGAGAAAATTTCATAATGCTTAGTATTAACAATAAAAGTATAAAATAAAATGTGAACATCATATCAGTCTGTCTCTACTTGCCTGTTCAATCGCATTGGTTTTGCTTTTGTGTTTTTTTCCTTGAAAAACAATATTTCATTCATATCAAACATTTTTAAAATTGTAAAATAGCTTTGGATCCCATGGCAGTCTCTCAGATTACTGTGTTCATTCAGAACGACCGAAGTCAGAGATGTACGGCCTGTGCTCACAGAACGCCTGAAACAATGGTTTGGCAGGCAATCCAGAGGTACCAAGAGATAGGAAGCTACACTAACAGGCATAATGGCCTTGATCAGACCATCTAAGAGCGACAGGTTCAGCTGATAACCGCTTCATTGCTCAAAAACTGCTACCAGACTTCATTTAAGACTTCTCATCGATTGCATATATTGCTCAGGGTGCGGATGTCAGTGCAGAAGGAGAAGGCTTGCTAAACACAACCTGCATGCTAGGGTTCCCACTTGCAGCTCTCTAATTACCCCCAGAACACTGAGAGGCTCGCCTTCACTTTTGTCGTGAACACATAAGATGATTCGGCCTCTGTTCTGGTTTTTGACGAGTCCAGATATAGCCTTTATGGAGGTAGCAAATGGAAACAGAGTTTGAAGTGTTAGCGAGAGGCAGATCTAAGAAGAACCAGTACGCATTAAGCTCACGCTTGGCTACTTCGCAAAGTAGGAAGTCAGTGACTTGTTTCAGGTGAGTTGTCGTTCACTAGTGGCGATTGGTTCAGAGCATATAATTTTGATATTTAATGGTCAAGCGAGGTCTTTACTGAGAGGATGTGGAACTTGGGTCAGGGGCGGATACGGGTTGTAGGTAACAACTAATGGGAGGAGGCCAGCGGGTTGGCGTGTTTGTAGGATGTAGGGGGGCGTTATTGCTGTTGTGTAGCATTTATTTCGTGGGGATGCGATTTGAGTGTGCCCTAGATCTCGTAACTGGAATATCCATTTTCGAGGTGGAAGGCGCGTCGGGTGGGAGTATGGAGTAATTGGTGGGGGGGGGTTCTTGGTTGCGAGGGGGTAAGGGTCGGGGGATGTGGGGTCAGAGGGGGTGGGGAGATGGGGAGCTGTGTTTGGTGTTCTGGGAAGTGCTCATCGTGGTGTGGTATTTTTTTATTGTACATGGGGGGGTGGTTATCGAGGAAGGGTATTTGTTACATCATCAATTCTTGTTAGTCATTTTTTGAGATTGAAGGAGAATAGGGAATGGGAGGGTAGTGTAAATGTAGAAGCGGCTCTTTCTTAGTGCTTATGTTTGCCCTTAAATTGGTGGGTGATGGTGGCCTGTCACTGCGAGCAGGTTATGGACCGTGGCCTTGATGTAGTACTCAGCGACATGTGCATCAGTGTGATAATGGTATTGCGGAATAAAGTCCGGTTGGTAGGATTTTTATTTTGTGAATGAGTTACGTCATGGCTTGTCCTTGACTGGGGATGAGATTTTGGTAGGGCTGGGGTTCTCTTATTATTGGGTGCGGGATGGGTTGGTTGAGTTGGGTGATGGTTTTTATTGATTTTGTGGGGAATGAGGGCGGTTTGGATGCGGGTAGGGTAGTATTTGGGTTGTGTAGTTGGTAGTGTGTGAGTAAAAAGGGTAGGGGAAAACGCGAGCTTGGGTGGGATTTATTGTGCTTTTTGGTTTATGGAAGGTTGGTAGTGGGTTGGGAGATTTTATTTTGGGCTTTTTTGATGGAGTTTCGTAGGTTTTATTTGTAGTAGACGGATCATTTTGTATGTGGGGAGGCTTGGGGGATCGGTGTTGTTACAAGGTTTTGGTTTTTTGTTCTTAGGGGGGGTGTATGGTGTAGTCTATATTCTACTAATCTTTCTAGGCTCAACCACTTCGTCTATTGGTAGTCTGAGGCACACAATAATGTCATTTATAGCAGGAATGTCTGGAATCCTTATTTTTTTCTCTTCTTTACAAGAAAATAGTGTTGGGCTGGGTGGTTTGTGGGTGTAAGTAGGGATGAGGTAGGAGAGGTATTGTGGGTGTGATGAGCGGGCGTTGTTCTGGGGAGTTTGTGGCGGGCGGTTGTTTGGTGATGTGGGGGGATGTGTTCTTTTTTTTATATGGGTGGGGGATTAGGCTGGAGGAAGCGAGTTAATTAAGCCAGGGATTGGCGCGTTGGGTGTTATGGGGTTCTGGGGCGGTTTTAATAGATGGGATGGGGGTTCAGTGGTGGGATGAAGTTGGGGGTGGGAAGCGTGTTGGTGTGGGATGGCGAGAGGTATGGGGTTTTTTGTTGTTCTATGAGGGGGATTGTAATTTGTAATGGGGGGTTGGTGTATGCGATGTGTGTATGGGTAGCGTGTGGCGTGAACTTTCTTGGGGGTGTGTTTTTGCGGTTTTCTTTTTATTTTTTGTTTTGTGAGCCGGTCGGGGGGTTTTTAGGTCTCGTAAGTTTTGGAGTGATTGGGTCAACCAACCCTTATGGTTTGGGTTATGGGTTGGGACGGGGTTGGGGTTGGTGATTAATCGGTTTTGTGTTTTTCGGTGGTTTGGGTTGTGGGGGGTATGCCGTTTTTTTTGCTTAGAGGAACGACACCCGGCGTTATGGAAGCTGGGGGGTGGGTGCGGGGGCGTGTATTGGGGGGGTTTGATTGGTGGGGGGGAATGAAATGGGGGCGGGTATTGTTTATATGATCGGGGTGTGCGTAAGGGGGAATGGTGGGGGTGGAAAGATTGTAGGAATGGGGGAAGCAGGTTGGTGGGGGGGGGGGCTGGTTGATTGTTGAGAGTCCTCATTGGTGGGTCGTTTTAGTTATATAAATTGGCGTGGCCAGGTAGCGTAGTTTTTTTAACCTTATCAAGGTTACGCCAGGTAGGGCGTGTTTGTGAATGTACAGTGGAAAAACAAAAAACACAAGTAGCACAGTGGGAGTTGTGAATGGGGGTATCGGGGGGGAACGGGGGGGGGTTTTACGGTCTATGTTAACAGGGTTCGGTTGTGGTGTTGTGAGATGTTGAGGGTGAGAGGGTGGGGTTATGTGTAGTAAGTGGGAGTATTAGCACTGTGGTGAGGAGCAGAGCAATCATGGATAAATAGGCGGAATAGTTTTAATGAACAGGCGTGGGTCTGCTGGAATACTGGGAGGGGGACTAGCGCCACAGTATTGAAGTGTGTGGGGTAATGTGGGGTATTGATTGGGATCTGGGTCTTAGATATTTGAATTCGCTGGCCATGATAAATGGTTAATTTGTTCAGCGGTCGTGGATTATAATAATGTCCTTAGTTAAGGATTGTTATTCACTTACATGATTGCTAGGATCGCGTGCAAAGTGCGTTGACAGGTAAATACACCCAGTCGTGGCACACACGTTCGTGTATTCAGCCCGCCCCCACCCCCCCCCACTCCCCCCCCCAATACCCCCCCCTCTACCCCCCCATCCCCCTCCTTAACACAGTATGATCTGAAGAACTGGATACAAAATGTGTATTATCTGGACTAAATGCAACAGATAAAACCCATGAAGCATGTCCAGAGAGTGTAGCTACAACACCAGGTTGTTGCTGTCGCCTGGAAATTTAATAATAAATTATTTAAAAATATAATAACAACATAAAAACAACTTAATGGCTATAAAATTTTTGGAATATACAGAAATTTTTTTGATTTTTAAAAACAATAGTAATGGTTTATTACTAGTAATGGGTTAAAACTACAATATAAGGAACCAATAAATTTACTGAGTAGGTAAGTTCAAAATAAATTATTAATTTTTAATATTAAATAAATTAAGATCTCAGAAAGACCTATACATTCCCATAACATATTTAATTAGTAAAATAATCTTTTTAACAAGAAAAAAAAATTGTTTCAAAATTTTACTTTATTTTGTGACGTTTCAGCTTTATTTCAAAAATATTAATTTTTGCAGTTCCATAGTCAACATTCAAAATATGCATAATATACAAATAAAATAAAGTTTATTTATGAATCTAGTTGTTTTAAAATGTCTAGTATTTTCATTTTGTTACATTCTATTGCCAGTAACTTATTTTTTAACAGCAATTCTGAAAAGTTATAAATTAATAGATTATAAAAAAAAAACATTTATTTTTAATTCAAACAAATGAATTAATTGAAATTGAAACAAAATTAATTTAATACAGTTTTTGATGTGGGATATTATGGTCTTTTTGAAATCTCAATCTAAATTTGATTAATATTAAAAATTAGATAAGGCTTACACCTAAAATGACAAGTTTAATAAAGCTGTTTTTCATAAATTATTGATATTAAATATCAAATTAAATCATTATATAAATAGACAAAGGCAAAATGGTTCAGCCCCTTTTTCTCTTATATTTCTCAAGTGATTTCCTTTTTTTGTTTAGTTGCTATTGATGAGCTTTAGTGTTATCAATAAATAAAAATTGGAAATAGTGTATATAAATGTTAGTTTGTTCAAAACAGTTAATCTCTGAAAGTTCTTCAGAAATTGCTTTGAAATTTTCATACAACTTTGCAATCAAATTCACAAGTGTTTTCATATTCATTTCATTACCATACGGCTATTCGTATCAAAATGGGAGTTGAAAAACCTAATACTCTTTAGATTATAGGGCCAAAACGGCTGGAGCAATTTTAATGAAATTTGGCCAAAATCTTTACTTTAAAGCCTTTATAATGTATGTATAAATTGTTACATTTCATTGCTAGTAAGTTTTTTAACAAATATTTTGTATATAGAATGTTTACCTTATATTTTCTTCACATTATTTCTTTTTTTGATTGATTTTATTTTGGCCAGATGTAATCTTTTAATTTTGTTCTATTTTGTTATTCTCAAGAGACTGTGTCCCAGAATAAAGCTATTTTCTATCTATCTATATAACATACTTCACCAAAAACAAGCTGTCTAAATTGTTATGATGAATTCAGGATTTTACTAAGGGATGACTTAAAATGTACGCAATGTTTTATTGATAATACCTATATTTATTTGAAAGCTTCCTGAATTCCCTACTAAATGGAAAAAAAGAACATCTAAATCGAAAAGAATCACATCCGATAAGATATTTTATTGCTTTTTGTTTTTACATTTTCTTAGGTTTATATTTTTTAAGAGTGCTCTATTGTAACAAATTTATCTTTGAAATATAGCTATAATATAAATGCAATATTGATATGAAATATTTTTTATTTTATGTGGTTTCAAATATTTTTTGGAGGAGAAAAAAAATTGAGATTGGTATTTCGCACCTAGAAAATCCTCAAATACAAATTTTCTTAGTAACGGAAAAACAATATTTTTTTACCTCAGATCTTGACAGAGTGAGAAAAGTGGGTTCAAATATTTTTTAGAAAAAATTAAAACGTATTCACATTTTTATTTGTCTATAACTCAAAAAGTAAACAAATAATAAAGCACTGTTTTCTTTAGTAAGTACATATAAAAATGAATGTCCTAATATATGGGAGTAGAAAAAAAAGTTGGAAGCTTGCAATCTCTCATTTAGGTTTTCATCAAATGTTCAATAACGATTATGGTCAAATTTCGACCACTGGGCGGACACTAATAGTAATAAATATAACAGAGAACAAAAATTTAAGAATAATCAGAATGCTTACATACACATTATACAGTTTCATATGAACACACCTTCCTCATACCTACTCATCACCATACACCTTATCCACATACCCATCCAACATTTCCAATCATACCAACCCTCTACATCACACTCAATCAATAATCCCCTCACAAACACCCCTAATAATCTTCCTACCCCCTCACCAATATCCCCAAAAACCCACCTTCCACACCCCCCCCCACCCTCATTCCCACCCATTTATCACCCACAACCCAAATAACCACCCACCAATCACACACACCACACAAAAAACAAATTCCCCATTTATAAAACCACATTCCCCCAATTCCTTTTAACCATCAACCCCCTCCCCTACACATCTCACACCCCCCCAACTACCCTACATATAACACACTTAAACCATTACATAAAATTAACCACACCCATCACAATCCAACCCATCACCCCCATCCTCCCTACCTTCCTCTACCCCTCACCAAAAACATTATATAGTTCCCTCCATAACAATAACTCACATCCCCACTCAATAATCACCCCCTTACACTCCTCAAACCCATCTCCATACTTTCAACCCTTTACTCCATCCCCCCCCCAACTTACTCCCCCATTCTTCCACCCCCCCACCCCCCCTCACCTCACCTACTACGATAAACAAACCCCCATTCCTCTTACACACTCACCTCCCCCCCACAAACCCACACCTCCCCACCACCTTCCCCATTTACACCCATCCTTTCCCATCCCCTCCCACCTCCTCCACTAAACTATCCCAACTTCCATCCCCCCAAAACACCTATACACTTTCTCTCCTCAATCCCAACCTACCCCAACTTAACTCACCCACCCTACCCCACCCCTTCCCCACCCATCCCCCCCCCTTCTCTTACCCCCCTTCTTCCCCTCTACCCCCACCCCATCACTCACCCCACCACTCCACCCTCCTAACCCCATTTCCACCTTATCCCCCTCCACCCCCAACCCCACACCCACACATCCATCCTAATCTCCACCTCCTCCCTCCCCTACATTTCCTCCCATTCCCCCACCACATAACCACTCATCTTCATTAACAATGACCCCCACCTCAAAAACCAGGAAGAGCAGAGTGGTATGATGAGGACTGCATCAGATTAATGCAAGAAAGAAATGAAGCTACGATTGATTATCGGAAGAAGAAGACGAGACAGGCTTACCGTGTTTATAGCAACAAGAGGAAAGAGGCTAGTGGTCTCTCACGACGTAAAAGAAAACGAGAAAAAGAAAAAATACAAGTTCTTAAAATAGCAACATGAAAATAAGGATGTACGAGGTTTCTTGGTGGGAATACGATATATCAAGAAGAAATACAATTTACGACATGTTTTCATGAAGGACGAGAAAGGCGATCTTCTGGCTGGCAGAAGGGATATTTTCAATTATATTTCCTTAATGAAGAATATGGTTCATTGTAACGATACTTCCCCATTTGAATATGCCACAATATAAAAAAATAATTGCTGTAACATCCCAGGCATATACAAACCTTAAATATGCAATTTCTATTTTGCATGACTTTTCGATTTTTAGCTACAATTTTCACACACATGCAAGCATATAACATTTTATAAGATTGTGCTATTTGAACTCAGAAGACCTCAATTGTATTTAATAAAGAGGAAAAATATTATGTATTAAAAATTAATTAACTTATGTACCTAGTTCTGTCATAAATCCTGTTACAAAAGTTGAACTTTGTTTACATCCTTGGGTATTATTTAGATAATCCTTACCTCTATCAGGTTATTTTCTTTACCTTCATCAGGATAATAATAAACAGCCCTATGTTCATGTACTGCGCTATAAATAGATATGGGACCATGTCAATACCGTCTGTACAGACCTCGATTGGGCTGTCCCCGCACTGTGAGAATGGCAAATGCAGTGAGCATTAGCTGCGCGATTCAGAAGAAATCTCATTTGAAAACAACAAACCATGTTGCGGGAAAAAGAATCTCTGTCAGATCAATGTCCCCCATAATAAATAGTGACCTTAGGATGGGTGCATTTTGAAGAATGAGAGGAAAAAGGCTAACCACTTTCCCAAAAAAATTAGAGTGGATAGAAGCAAAGTCCTCCTTTGCTGTTACACCAATGTTCTTCACCGAAAGATTTTGTTTAGCGATGAGAACATTTTTACAATTGAAGACAAATTTAATCAAAAGAAGCCAAGGAAGTCATTGGAAGAGTGGAACCAGGTCATTAACCTTCCTCAGTGATGGTTTGGTGGGGAGTTTGCTTTGATGGCAGTATAAAGCTCCATTTTTGTGAAAAAAGAAGTTAAAACAGCTGCTAAAACAATCAGGACAATTTTTTGGAACCTATTGTCAAGCCTCTAAATGACACTGTTCGCTGGAAGTCATTGGGTTTTACAGCAGGATTTCGCTTCAGCTCACAAAGCCAGGTCAACTCAGCAATGGCTCCAAAGAACATTCCAGAGTCCATCTCTGCCTTGGATTGGCCCTCAGGAAGCCCTGATCTCAACCCACTAGATTATCGGCTTTGGACCGAACTGGAGAGGATGGCATGCCACAGAGCACACACTAACTTGGAAAGCCTCAAACAATCTCTGGTCCGAGCAGTTGAGTGGTTTCCTCAAGAAGTGCTACGTGCTGCTATTGATGACTGGCCACGGAGATTAAATGCCTGTGTCAAGGCAAAAGGGAGATATTTTGAGTAATTTCTTTTTTGTTTTACTCTCTATAGATATATATTTTATATTCTAATAAAGTTTATGAAAAAAATAATCTGTTGAAAACTCTATATATTTCCTTGTAACAATATTTATGACAGGACTAGGTATACCTAATAAATGAGATTTACCAGAAAAACTAATTTAAAAAAAAATTAAATACTATTGAAAAATTTAGATATAGAATCTCACTTAGCCTTGTTTCTTATTTTAAATAATAAAACTTCATAATTGACAAAGGGAAAAAAAAAACATATGCCATTAAAAAATTTGAAGTTTTTAACTGAAACTAATAAATTCTCTGAAGAAATGTATTTATTTTTATAAATACCATTTAAGCAGGAGTATTAACTAGTCAAAAATAATTTGTAATTTGTAATAACTAGAATAGTTTAAGTTTTAAACTGATAAAACATTAATGTTTATAATAGTGGTATGATGATTGACTGTGGTGAATAATTAAAGAGATGTTGGTTGGGGTGATCAGTCAAAAATAAAAAATAAATAAATGATATTTATTTTTATTTTTGACTGAACACCCCAACCAACTTCTCTTTAATTAATGTTAATACATTGAAAATCCCAATAAGAAATTGTCTATTAGATTCAAAACTATCTCAGAAAAATTGTAAACAAACTACGTAGTCAATTGACAATGGGCATTCTACATATCCTACGCTATCAGTATGGCTTTAGCTTCAAATTTCTAAAACAAAACTAAAATTATAAGGTGATTTCGGTTCAACTTGACTTTTGGTGTCAATGACAGCAAAACTCACTGTCACAAAGTTTCTAATGCAGATATTCATAGTGACGAATGACAAAAAAAAAAAAAAAAAACGAGTCACTATACTATTAGAAATAAAATTCATATTTTAAATGTTTTTATATCAATTATTAAATAAATGGTGATATGTTAAAATTTTATAAAAAACTTACATAAGCAGTACTTAAAATAAATTTCCCCCTTGTGTCTATAGTTGCTTCTACTGTCCCTGAATTAACCCCATATATATTTATCTTTCCACTATGACAACCTGAAATGATATTCTTCGAATCGGGAGAAAATGCTACAGTCCATACATCAAGAGGTCCTCCTTCTATTTTCTTAGTCAAACTTCCATCTTCAGAATTCCATAATCTTATAGTTGAATCCAACGAGCTGGTGACAATCACTGAAACAAAAAAAAAAATTCACATACTAGAATACCTACTAGAATAATAATTGGGACACAAGACGGTTCTTAACTAAGTTATTTTTTCTCTACTTTATTATCCTACTAATTAATTGTATCGGTGATAATGACAACAGTTCATGTCCCTAATCAGTATTTGAGTCAAAATGTGTGGTTATCCACTAAAATAATATCAGTGTGTTTTAAGGATTAGTTTAGGGCATACGGGTGTTAACGCACTGTTCTAGTGCTCAATACCTAGATCTACATGTTTCAATCTACCAAAAACCATTTTTCCAAAAGGATCAAAATTGAATTTGTGCTGTTTTTATTTTCATTGATTCAATTATAAGTATAATCAAGACACTAGAAATAAAATTGAAAGAAGTGTTTAAATTGAGACACTGCTTCAATCAACATATTGTATTCCTATACCACTACAACCCATGAAGGGTCTTAGGTTCAGTATTTTGTTAAGTACTGTTTCAAGACCAAAGGATTAGCAGCAGGGAAATTATTGGGTAGAGATCACACTCAACCGCCAGGTTTTCTTCCTTAATTAATTATTTAGGTAAGATTATCCACTTTATAGAGACTGGATGTACCCCAGGAGGGTCTCCTGACCCCAGGGTTGGTCCATGGCTGATGAAAAATTACTTGTCACCAGATGGATTTGAAGCCGGGACTAGAGCTTAGTGGCCCAATGCCTAACTCACTAAGTGGTCCAATACCTACTTAAGATAATCCTCACACACCACAATTAAACACATAGGACGTTAAATTACCCAAATAACTAACCTGCTAACCTTCTTTGAATCACATAAACATATTTCAATGACTTTTTAGAATATTAAAATAAAAAGTACTCATTAAAGAATTACTTGATGAATCGTAATTTATATCCAATGAAACAACACCAAAACAATGGCCTTCCATACTGTACTTCTGTTCAAGTTTGTCATCTATCAGGTTCCACACTTTAACAGTGTTATCCATTGAACCTGTGACAATAATATCTTCCACCTCCTCAGTTTCCATAGAATCCCTGCAATATGAATTTCAGTATGAACAATTGAGATATAGAAAATTCAACTAAATTGTAATAATGTAATATATTTCACCTAGAAGCATCTCCATCTCCATTGATTTCTTCTTTTTTATGGGTGATTCTACCCCAGCCACATGACCAAATGCTGTCTTCATGAGCTAATTCTCTTCTATGGACTAGGTTAAACTAAAATAAAAATGTTAGGATAATCAAATGCTGGACAGTTGATAACTTCTAAAGGGCAGACAAATTTACCATATTTGTTCCAGATGCTAAGAATCGCTAGCTACTTCAATTATATCATGAAACTTCTAAAACACAAATCATTATTGAAAACAAATGTTTTATTAACTTCTCACGCAAGCGTTAAGAAGAAAAAAAACAAGCACCACCCTATATCAACATCAACACCGGCCTCCAAAGGAAAACAACTGAAGCATGTAACAACGAGGAAGGTAAATGCGCAGGTTATACAGGTACATAGAGGTAAAAAAAAATATCCCTTCGATTAAAAACGGACAACTTCCTAATGGTAGCGCTATGTTATGGAACTTATTTTATAAGAATTGGCTCCGGTAATTTTCCAGCTTCCAAAAAATGATCAATAGGAAGGTAACACAGCTTTTATAGACACAATTTAAACGGAGTCTTTTCCGTGACCATTATGAATTTTTATTCCTCACATTATCGCCTCAGTATTTTGGCGTACCATTCAGTTTCTTCCTTTATCTTTTTATTCTTGTTTCTAAGTACTAAATACCTAATTTAGTTTCTAATTTCTAAGCACCTTTTGCTGTTCTTTATTATAATTTATCTGATCTTAATTATTGTTTTCTGAGTTCTATTTCTAACTGTTTTGCTTATACTGATTTAATCAAGGATCATAATTACATTTTTGTTTTTTCAATTATTTAGTTATGACAAACCCTTATCCTACCATAAGAAAGTGTTTGATTTTTAAGGTTACAATTATTTTGTTTAAATCAAGGAATCTGTTAGGAGGAGACTTATTCTAAGACTTATTATTTGAGTATTAATTTAAAAGAAAAAACTTTTATGTTCATACTAAAATCATAAAAATCTGACATTGACTTTTTCTCAAGTGTAAAATACAAATGATAAAAAATTTATTTCTATATTATTGTAATCCAGGAAATAGATGTCTCAGATTAGATGAAGTATTTACTTTCTGGACACATATCCACTTTGAATTTTTCTCTAGTATGACAAGAAAAGTATGTTATTACTTACTAGTGGCATTACTATCCTTTTTTTCTCGATATAATACTATACTAAATAAAATAAACATTTACAATAACATCAGAAGAATAAAACTTTATCCAAATCTGTACGTAGAATACGCGGGTATATCTATACTATTATTATTATTTTTACAGAGGTATACAACTGTAAACTTGGTGTTAGTAATTTAAAAGGGTTTGGTAGATTTTATTGGTTCCAGTAAAAAAGTATATATATATTTCTTTCTGACTTACCTTAAAAACTTGGATGGTGAATATTTGAAATATTGTAAGAAATTCAGTTGAAAATGAAATTTGATATAAATCGTATGATTTCCTTTTGATCATTTCATGCATTACAATGTTACATCTCTTATAGAATAATTGTTGAATGCTTTAAGTTCATTAGTCTTTAACTATTGATATTGCAAACTTGAAAGTATATTATAATATTCACTAGTTATTTATAGTTAACATTCTCGTATTACTTCAATAGAATCAAGATATAAATATTAACAGAGAAGGATTTTGTAATTATTTATTGTAAATAATTATGCCTGTTCGAGACACAACAGAAAAAACAACAAAATATATACATGAACAAATCAAATGTATTTTAATTTTGCAAGGAATTTAGATCATTGGCCAACGCTGACTCCTACACTACTTGATGCAGACCCACTAGCTCCAGTGCCTTTTGCCCCAGCTTCGGCATTAGCTTGCGCCGTTCCTTCAGTTCCTCCCTTCTCAGATAAAACTGCTGAACCAGAAGTAGCTGCTGCAGTAGCTGCAGACCCAGAATCGTCAGATGCTTTAGAACCACCAGTTTGATCTTTAGGACCAGCCTTGGCTTTACTCTCAGCTAAACTTCCTGCCGAAGCTTTAGATCCTCCTTTAGCTTTTGCATCACTTTCCGCTTGAATTTTTAGCTTAGATTTGTCGGCCTTGTCATCTGTCGAAGCTTTCGATTCTCCATGTGCTTGCGCTGAACCTTGTACTTTAGCTGCCTGCTTTGAGCTATCAGCCTTACCTCCTACTGATCCTTTGGATCCACCATGAGCTAGGGACGCTGCTTGTGCTTCTGCCGTTCCTTTGGCATGCGTTGTCTGTTTTGGGTTTTCACTCTTTCCACCTAAGGAAGCTTTCAAGTCTTCTAGATCTTGAACTGTTATTTTCGAAGTATCAGCCTTGCCTTTGGATTCCTTGTGTGCTAGAGCTGCAGCTTTCGCTTCTGCCACTGCTTGGGCTTCTTGCCTTGAGTTATCAGCCTTGCTACCACCTAAAACCATAAATAATGCTGGGGTTGGTGCCTCTTCTTTAGGTTTAGCAGAAGGTCCCTTGCAAGAGGAGCCACCATATCCATAGGGTCCAGCCGGCCATCCAGGTGCAGCTCCGGCCTGTCGCCCAGCATTCCAGCCTCCCCACGGTCCCCAGGCTACAACAAATAGACTGAAATTTGGAATTTATTCATTGTTCTTTTTATCATTATAATTCATATCAATAGTAGCTAAAGCTTAACTGTACTATCACGAAAGGCAACTATTAATAATTATTGCATTTAAACCACTGTAAGTATTCTATTTTCTCGTTCGTCAACAGAGTAACTATAACATTAAAAAATTTATTACAATGCCATTCTAATGCAAGTTATTTCAATTCTATTCGATTACAATGTGTCTGAAGTAATTTTTTTAGTTTTCGTTAAGTTATTTCGTATATTTTGATAATAATTTCCACAATTAAAGTGGGAACACATTTTTAACTTCACTCTATATTAAATATTTTATGAATAATTGATTAACATGAAAAACTCAAGTAGAGGGGATTTTATTCGTTAGTATATGTACTTCCCTTTCAATTTGGATCCAATCCAATTATCACTATCTATCATTTAATTTTTAAAACAAAAAATATTGACACTTATTTTTATGCTTAAGTTCAATTTATATTGAAAATATTTTATTCAACAGGCATTGGATAAAAAAAAAGTCAGTACTTTATATTTATAACGTTTTTTTTTTAAATGAGAGAATTGTCCCGGTTTGATATTTATAACAAATTAATATTAAACGATTTCAAATATTGACATTGGAATTAATATTTAAATTAATTAATGCAAAAGGCTAAACAGACTTTATTCTCCTACTTCACACATCGTAAATGTAATAGATTATGATTATGAAATTAATTAATAAATTGATTGTTGTTAATAAGTAGAATATGTATATCTCAAGGCGCTAACGGATCCAATATTTAATTTTGGGGTGTGCTTCAGCCCGATAGGTTTTTTTTTCTTCTCGTATATATAACGATAATTACTTTGGAAAAAAAAACCTAACTACCTGTATGAAATAGTGTTTAAATGATAATTGAAGTTCTACTAAATGTAGTTACACGAACAATGACACATTAAGAGATAATTTTTTTCCATAAAACATTGTTACATTTTATCATTTTGGAGGAGCTTCAGTCCAAAAACCCCCTTCCCCTCCATCGTAGTCAATCCGCCTTTATGTCAAGGGAAGGATAAGGACTGTCCGTATGCAGTAAGTAATTTGTTTTGTAATAAAATAACAATAAAAAATAGCTTAAACAAATAAAAATCAAATTGCTTACCATATGAGACTTGCAACAGAGCTGCTACTGACAAAGCTAACAAGACCTTCATCTTGTTGAACTATCATCTTCCACGTATGTTCGACTTTATATATTCCGTAGCTGAGGTACAATTAGTGATGCACAATCACGGACATGGATGGCATAGATTTTCTCTCACGGATCAAACAAAAGTAGCAGTAAACAAATTGGCTTCTGTTGCAACCATGCAAACTATTTCCATACAAAGTACTGAGTTCCACACTCGTTGCGCGTTAATGGTATTTTTTTTAAAAATAATATATTTTTATTAAGAAATAATACGTATTACCACATATAGAACAGTGGGCATTAGAGCTATGTGAGGCACATTCACACCATGTATACAATTCAACAATAAAAAATAATAATAGAATAAATGAATAAATAAAAAGATATAACAAAAACAAAAGGAATAAAACTTGAATTAAAATCAAATATAAAAAAAACACGTTCATACTTAACAGTACAGTTTTTTTTTCTTCATAATGTGGTATAGGCCGTTTTTAAAATAAATAATCAAGAGAAAGAAACTCGCAGTTTAGCGTGATCTCGGTCCTTCATGGAAAATATTGGAATAGAATTAGTTTTTTTAAAAATCATTTATACTAGTTAAAAGATCAAGCAAAATTATTGAACACAAGCATATTTAAAAGAGATAAACATTTTAAAAAATAATCATAAAAATAAAGGTGTTTAAAATTGTCCTCATTCACTGAATATGTCGCCATACCTAAATCCGTGCAGGATGTGTTATGTACGACGCGACCCGCCCGTGGGGCACACATAGCCAGAGGAGGAGCGTTAAACACAAATAAAACTGAGTTAAACAAATTCTTTATTTTATTTTATTTTAAGCAATTATTGATTCACGTATTTATTTGATTATTTTCTTGAGAAAACTTGTCCTAATAGTATGAAGAGGATGAGCAAAATTTCGAGTCTAGGAGTTTAACTTTAAATCCGGCTCAACCCATTCGGGTTTAATCACTTTATTTACTGAATATTTTAGTTCAGTTCCAATGCTAGAACATTGAGAGTGACGTTACAATGAGCGACAATTGTCTCTGTAAATAAGTTTGATTATCTTCTTGCCCTGTACGTTTTGTAAATAAATTAGTCAATACATTGAGTGGCAAATATAAAAAAAATAAATAAATAAACATGACGTCCTCCTTGTACAGCTTAAGTCTGTCTCAACTTGCCGGATTCATATTAAGTTAATTAATTAAGGCTGAGACATCCGGAACGATAAAGCAATAAAATGAAAAATAATCAATGCTGGCCTCAACACTTTGAATTCTAAAAAAAAAAAAATAAAAATAAATAAATAAATAAATAAAATAAAAATAAATAGGTACGTTTTCTCATTGCACTGTCAACAATGACCTTTTAACAAACCGTATTACGGGGGGAAATTATGTTTATTACAGATGAAAAAAAATTTGACCAGTGAGTAATATTTGGTTTCAGTATATATGCAGTATATTTGAGTATATATGCAGGCGATCCCTTAATAATAAGCGATCGTCATTGAATCTAATTAATGCTTGAAAAGTATTTATTTTGAATTTAGCTGACGATCTGCAAGGGCCGTGATGGTGCATAACTAAAGCTGACTTGTTAAAAGGTCATTGTTGATAGCGCAATGAGAAAACGTACTTATTTTTTTTTTTTTTAGAATCCAAAATCTTGACACTAAAAGCATTATTACAAATCTTCCTGGGCCGTTATAACAGAGATTCTTTTAACATTCAGTACCATAGTTGTTCATCATTTCGATAAAAAAAATTACAAATCGATCAAGTGAATGTTGGCAAATGTAAAAAAAAAAAAAAAAAATTGCATGGCTAACTTCGAGATAGAAATTTAGTAGGACGTGATTCACTATAATAAAATCTTTGTCAATTTATTGTTATTAAGTATTTAATGATTGAAATAGCATTAGGCAGAACCACTAGCGGATCCAGGATTTAATTTTGGGGGGTGGGCTTCAGCCCGAAACCTTTTTTTCATAAAAATAACGATAATTACTTTGGAAAAACAGAAAGAAACTAAGTAACTATATGAAATAGTGTTTACGTTATTCCTTAAGTACTTTTAAATGTAATTAGACGAACAATAATACTTTAAGAGGTATTTTAAAAATTTTTTTTTTTAAAACATGATAATATTTTTCAATTTTGGGGGAGTTTCAGCCCGAAAGCACCCCCCCCCCTCTCCCCGTAGATCCGCCCGTGGGCCGAACAATAACAACAAACGATTCGTTATTTAAGGAGGCGCTGAAGAGCTTCATGAAATATTAAAAGGTATCGTTGCTTATAACACGATCATCATTTTACAACCGATGGAATAAGTTGATCAAGGTGTTAATATTTTTCGGCTTCTGGAAAGTTCTGGAAAGAAAGTTGGCTTGTTTGGATATTTGCTAGTAAAAAATTTAAATCTTATTCCCAATGCTGTGCAAACCATTTCATCTGGTTTAAATTCCTTGACTGAATATTATAGGGAGAGCCTAGTCGCATACTAGAGATAGTCAGTATCTGAGTAGGCTCCCTCTAGAGGAGACATTATAATTTCAAGGAATGAAATATGACAACAAAAAATTGAAATAAATAATATGACAAATCCTATAAAAAAAAATCTGGTGCGCGCAACACACAACTTTCACTTATGGCTCTACTTTGAATAGAAATTATTTTCTGGCAATGCTGGGCTATTATAAAATTTGAAGTGCATTTTAAACGGAGCTAACGCTTAAAGCTTACAGATAACAAGTCATTAAGACCATTAAAATTACAAAATGTCTATTTAATATATCGACGGTAGGCAATAAAAATCTAGTCACTCCATCTGCTTTTATAAACCACACAACTTTCTTTGCTTTTATAAACCACAGAATGACTAAATCCAATTTCAACATTTTTGAGTAATGTCAATTTAGTAATATTTTTAGTTGAAAAAGTTATCTACGCAGACAGTGAGTAAGTTGATTACTGAGGTGGTGATTGTACTTATTTCTTATGAAAGATGTTCATAGGAAAGATACTTTATTAAATATCTGTACAAAAAAGGTGTTTTAGTCTCAACAATTAAAAAAGTATATTTTAAATTTATACAAATTTTCGCCTCTTCAGGGGAAAAAACTAGAGACCGTATCTTTCCACCTAATTGTCCGATTTTAACGCATTTTTTGTTTTTTTTTCAGGAAATTCCATACTTTTAAAAAACCATATACAATATCCGCAAAAAAGTGTATACTTTTTGAATTATTCGGAATTTAATTTTACCATCCCTCGTAACTTTTTTTCCAGCTTCTTTCCGTTGAAGTATGTTATATAGATAAATTTAAAGGGTATCGAGAAAATGACTTTAGCGAAGTTTCATTGAAATCGGTAGATTCGTTTAGGCGCTACAGTCTGTAGGAACGCAGGTTTTTCTGCATTCTCCTTTATTAATTTATCGAATTCTTTCAAAAGTTATACGTAGCATTTTTTCGTAACTCTGAATAATGCAAAATGGTTAACTTTTTAAAATAAACCATATTAAAGGTACTTTAGATGAAGACATATATGAACAATGGGCATTTAAGCCCTGTAAAGTGACATCAATGGTGATAAGACCTAAATGATAATAAAGACCACTTAACTATACAATGATACACCAAGTTTAATCAAAATCGTTAGTCGTTTTTGAGAAAATTGTAAAAATGTGTTTCAGCGTTCATATAAAGTGGCACTTCCGGTTAGACGATTTAAACGAAAAAGTTACTATCACATCCGGCTAATATACAAATCTTAAATACTTAATATCAGTTTCGTACTACTTTTCGTTTATGAGCTAGACTGTTAACACAGACACACAGACCATTTTGCGACACTTGGTTATTTGGACTCAGGGAACCTCAAAACATGTATTTCTATTGAAAACTGAGATTCGAAAATTTTCACGATCGCAATACTTACCCTTACTATATATTACATATATACGTAAGTGAAAGTAATAAGAGGATATAGGATGAAGATACTGTCTGATGATGAGATATGAAAGTAGATCCCGGAACGTCTAGTTCTGTTTGGCCATGATGTCTTAAGTCAAAATATTTAAAAAATAATTCATCCCATCTTGATCTGGAAACTTTTGAAACAGTTTTTTAATGACTTTTATTGTAGTTGAATGGAGTAAGGTTTTCTGTTTTGAAATTATGATCACGTCTCCATGGAATTCCTTTTTGTTTGATACCTCATTTGTTAAAATTAATCGCCACTTATAACTGAAAAAGGGATCTATACCACTATATCTTGTATACTATGTAGATATATGACAAATAGTCTAATTAAAAGAAGAAAGTTTTATTTTATTTTTTATATTTAATATACATGGTCAGATTCAGTAATTTTTTAATGTTAAGATTTTTTTATTTATGAACGATTTTGGAGTTGCAATGAATGATTCCTTAATAATAATGGATCTTTCAAAACACAACTACTTAACACATTTTTAAGTTCCAAAATCATTCACAAAGAAAATAATACTAATAAATGAGTTTTCTATCGAACAGAATCCATATATTTTATTACAAAACAGTATGTGAAAAAACAAATTGTTACCTGTCCATCTCCTCTACTTTTGTTTGGCCAAGTAGAGTGGATGGTAGGATCATATCATATTTATGAAGAATGTTTTACAGACAAAAAAAACTAAGGTATGTGCTTTAGAGCACACTATAGAATGATTGATAATATGAAGTAAAAATTATAAATATAGCTCATTATAAAGAGGATGAAATGCTGATATAACCTTGCTTACGGTATGCAGGTCGGATTTTTAGTTTCTCGTGATATTTTAATCCATATCATCAATAAAACTTGTTATCATTTGGTTTTCGACACTATTTTTTCCATTTTCGCCCCTCAAACACAGCGTCCTTTTAAGATACAATTTTAAATAATAGCTCATTACAAAGAGGATAAAATGATGAACATTTCCCTCTCTAACAATATGCAGGTCTAATTTTTAGTTTTTGAGATATTTTAATCCATATGCAAAAACAGTTCAATTAGTCGACTTTACCCAAGCGTTATACTTCAGAAATCTGACGGCTTAATCTAATTCACTCTCCACAACAAAGTGAAAAACACACCTAAAGAAGTTTTCACTTCAAAAATTTTATTTTTAAAATGTCATTATTTTCTCATGATGGTTCACCAAAGATTCACCTCTCTTCGAAATAAAGTAAAAAAATCTGGTGCAGTGTGGGCATCACACAACTTTCACTTACCACTCTTTTAGCACAAATAAGTATTTTCAGACAATGGGAAGTGAAAGTAAAAATTATAGATGGCACGAAATATTATTTAAAACAATTACTTACCATGTTTTTCATAGCCGTCTAATATATTATATTTATTTTGTTAAACACCAACCATTTCCTTTTACAACTGTACTTATTTGATTATAATACATAATTAAATGTCATGAAATATTTTTAGTCTGACAAAAGTGACACTGATAAAGAAAGACACTATATTTATATTTCATTATGGATATTTTTATTTGTTTAAGCATTGGTATAAATATTAATTTTAATTTTTATAAAGCTGTAATGTATACAATTAAATATTAACGATAGCATTTATGAAAACAGCATATATATATATATATAATATTGTCTGAGTCCATATTATGTTAAGCTCATGTTACACATGGAAGACTGTTCTAATCTTTAGGGCGAGCTCATTCTTCTTTGGTCCCTCTATTACAACTATTATTCGTTATGATCTCTTATTTCTCCTTTCGTTATTAATCAAATTCTTTAATATTTTATGTTTGACTATTTTTTTCTATCATAGTTCAATGTGAAATGGTTAATTATTTCAAATGAAAACAATTAAACAAGGTACTTCTGAGGAAGAAATATTGAAAATTAGCCATTTAAACCCTGTTAGAAAACATCAATGAGAATAAAACCTATGTTATATTAATAACTACTTAATTTTAAACTGATATAATGAATTTAATCAATCAGTCGTTAAGAGCCGTTTTCTAGAAAATCGTAAAAATGTGTTGAATCAATTATATAAAATACCACTTCTGGCTAGCTAAAAATATTGCTGTAATATCCCAGGCATATACAAACCTTAAATATGGAATTTCACTTAGATAAGACTTTTCGCTTTTTAGCTAGACTCTTAACACACACAGACCAATCTGTGGGACTTGGTTATTTGGACTCAGGGAATCTCAAAACGTTTAATTATGTTTAAAATTGAGATTAAAATTTTCTCTATCGCAATATTTCTATTTATTTTAAATAGATAAGTAATATATTATTATAAAATAGCAAGCTGTCTATTTTTCCCCTGGCTCTCTATTTCAAGCACACCATTAAATAATTAGATCCATCATACAATGCTCTGGTGAATTGATATTAATCTTAAAGTAATTAATATAAAATTGCATTATAAACTAAAATAATGCAAACTAATATAAACTTAAAACTGAATAAGACAAAAAAATCCATGTCTAATAATGAAGGATGAAATAGCAATAAATGCACACAAAAAATAATATATTTTGATAGCTTTACATCATATACACAAATTGGAATACTTCACTAATAAAACTTTGATATTTATTTGACAAAGGCTAATAAAATTAAATGATCCTCCTATGTTAGCTTTAATCACAATTGTTACGAGAGTCACTAATCAAAATAAATATCTACAAAATATTTATGTAGTTATTATCATACTTATTATCAGGCGTAAACAGGTAAAATTCCAAAGCTCTACACAGAATTCTGATAATGCTAATGCAGTCGAATTAAGTCTTTAGGTTTAATAAACTTTTTAGTGCAATCAAGCAAATTGTACAAGTTTATCCCCAGAGAACCAAAATACAGCCTATTTAACAGATATTCACATTTAATAAAGAAATACATAAATAGCTTTAAACTTAAACAAAGTAAAAAAATACAAACTACAACATTGTTGACTAAAATAAACTATTATCACATTCACATAGATATCATTGTACAAATATATCATATATTAAATTTAAGTTGAATATACATACACAATTTGGATCGTTTATATTACAAAGTATTAAAGAGAAATTATTGGAAGAAATAATTGTTTTTTCAAGATGTCTACCGAACTTAGTTCAAAGTCACAAGGTAGTTTTAGTAATGTTTGAGAGAAAACATTCTAAATTATTTTTAAAAATGGATATTAAATCATGGGAAATCGTCAAGGTTTTTAAACACTAATAATAATGAAAGTTAGCAATTGTTATTTTAATTACATTAGAAATCAAAATGTTTGAAAGGAATTCAATGACTGGCCATAATATAAAAAAAAATCATATTACAGAACATTAGGATAGTTTTGAAAAACATAACTTAATGAAAAAAAACAACTTATTAAGATGATTATGGCACACAAATAAAAGACGTCAATTGTAAATAATAAACATATTGGTAGTAAAAAGAAGTCTAAAAATACATCAACAGTTTTGATTTTTGGGCTTTGACAAAAGTAAGATAAAGCAACATCTTATTCTTTGGACCGATGTTAAGATTATCACTCAGATGCCACCAAAAAATAAACTAAGACTAGAAACTAGATTTAATACAATAATAATGATATATAATCTAGAATGACCAATATTAGTAGAAAAAATAGTTGAATGTTTAATTCATGGTCATATCCCAATGTTACAAAATAAATTACATGGAATTATGTAAATTAAATTGACACAAAGTCATTTGAAATTGTGAAACAAACACTAAATCAACTCCTGAAATTGATTCTCTTTATATGTAAAAGAATAGTTATAAAACTAGGAGTTCAAACTAAAGAAATGAAAATTAAACTACTTTGAAGCTAAGAATAAAAAATAGTATACAAACATATTAAAAAATCATAAAT
The DNA here is from genome assembly GCA_928085145.1 of Nezara viridula. Taxonomy (NCBI): domain Eukaryota; kingdom Metazoa; phylum Arthropoda; class Insecta; order Hemiptera; family Pentatomidae; genus Nezara; species Nezara viridula. The sequence goes on from OV725081.1 coordinate 77,694,414, forward strand.
AATATCAAATTGAACCTGAATAGTTTGTTCTGTTTATACAGTCTTAGAAGTTTCTAAATACATAACTTAATTAAGATTGAAACAAAAAACATATATTTAATTTATTGATTACTATTATTATTCACTAAATGGTCCAACATTCATTTATCAAAGACACGAGGAACAATAAAATATCATTAGAAAGTGAAATTTGCTTCAAAACGTGAAAAAATCAAATTCATGATGTTTGGTGAACTCGTTTATCAATCATATAGATTAACTGTGGATTCATTCCATTTAATCTGAAAACCTATATAAAGTTTCAAGGAAAAACAGAGAAAAAACAGAAGGTTTCAGGGATTTATTGGTAGTTTCAGATCTGTAGTTGGCGTTGTCCTAAGGTTTGTATATCGGTAATTTCTCCTTCCCGGAAATAAGGTTTGGGAAAAATCTAAATCTGGGTCAATTTGATTACGATACCTGAAGGCGAGAATAATTCCAATCACCTGAAATATGCCAGCTCAACTTCAATGACAGGAAACAAAATTAAAACTAAGCTATGAATTAAAAAAAAAATATTAATATAGAAATTAAAAATAAAATAAACCTAATACTATTAGAAATTAAAAAAAAAAAAAACTAAAAAAACTGATAAATAAAAGAACTGAAACAATAGGATCAAAGATTAGAAAAAAATTATTGCCAACTTTAAGACAAATGGACAATTAACAGATAATTTACGCTATGATAATTAAGAATTGTATTATTCTTTTAGAAAATAAAACTGAATAAATTAATACTTAAATATAATAGAATAATAATAAGTATTAAGTATATTTTGATGTTAAAGAAAGGCTAATTGTCAAGTTAATAATTCGGTTTGTAACATTAAGACAATTTACAAAGCGAGAAACCATTTTGTTTATATAAAATTAAAGAAATAGAAATTTATCAATAACACATGTAAAGTTACAAGATTACAGTCACAATTGACCATAATAAAAAATTGTAACTTTATTGGTAATAAAAAAAAACACGCAGCATTATGGTTAATTGGCTTCAATAACTAATGATTCAGTTCAAGTATTGCAAATATATATATATATATATATATATATATATATATATATATATATATATATATATATATATATTATATTAAGGAAAGAAGTACATAATATTTTTGTTTTAAATATTGAAAACAAAGTATTTCAATAAACCAAATCCATTGTATATATTCAAGATTTTATCATATATAACAATAATGGAATCAATAAATGGTAATAACAAAATTAAAATAAATCATTACATTTTGATTGCTTATAAAAGTTCAATGAATGAAAAAGTATCTTGTTTTCTGGTTTAAATAAGAAGAAAAAGAATGTCCAATTTTAAGTAATATTTGAATATAAGTTAATTAAATTTAAAGACATTAATCAAGAAGTTCAGATTTTGGTCACCTCGCTCAGAACTTGGCCATCTTTAACACCACTTATGCTTTTATTAATTATATATGAATCTATAAATTAGTGATTCATTAATTAATATGCTATTAAAACAAGGTTTGTAGTTTGTTAAAGGTACTAAATATATAACTCGAATAATTGTATTTAAATATTGAAATATAGACATACTTAGAACAGTAAACCTTCATTATAAGAAAGAGAAAGATGACTAATTTAAATAAAATGTATGCATTTTCCATGTTCAAATTAAAAAAAAAACAATCAACAACCTCACTTTTTAATACATAAATATATATATATATATATATATATATATATGTTTCTTATATTTTTATTCGGGTATTCTGCTAGAGTATGTTGAAGTACATTAAAAATGTATATACTATCACTGGCAGAATACATAATTAAAAATATAAGAAACAAACAAAAAACAACAACAGAATTGTGATCAATAATGAACAGATTTTTGTGAAATTGGCATTAAAAAATTTAATTATTATTAATGACACATTACAAAAAGAAAACTAAGGTTTTTGAGGAAAGATAAGGTGTCTCATGCCCAATGCTTCATAGCAGAATAAATCAAGGCAAATGCCATTGTAAACTGACTGGACTGCAGTTTATTTCAAAATACTTCAGCTATGGTAAAGTCCAAAGACTGAATTATAAAGAATTTGTTGATAAAAAATTAATAGTATGTATTAACAATGATCACTTCAAACAAGTGCATGATTACATTTAGTCCAATAATGTAAAAAAAGATTGATTACTTTTCTTTTAATTCCAGAAGACTAAAAAAATAAGCAGAATCAAAGGGACTGTGTTATTTTGTATAAAACTGTATCAGATCACCCTTTACCTTAATATGGGTACCTATGGGTCAAGGTCAACCTATTTTTTTTGTTTTCCCGAAAGTCTCTGTGAAGAACAGTCTTACGGACTACTTATATTTCATTTTATAGGAGAAATGCCCTTAATAAATAGTTTTGTTTAAGTTCTAGGTTGAACATTTAAGCAAACTATATAACAAAAATTTGTTATGACAATAAATGAAACAAGCATTTTTTTTTTATACAGAGTGTCCCAGTTCTTGATAGTCAAACTCAAGAGGGGGATTCTAGAGAAAATTCCCAACAGAAAAATTCATTTGATGCATAGGCTGATTCTGAACAGAAACGGAGTTAAGACCATTTTTGTGTTTTTCTTGAGGTAGTCACGGTTTTTATGGAATAAGAAGGAATTGCTCAAAAACTTTTCAATATAATTAAATTTGGTAAGGTCAATGATAAAAGAGACTTTAAGGAGACATACCTACTATGGCCACTGTACTGCTAAAGTAATAGTACCTGTTCATTAGCAACGTATTTCTGTACAGCATCCATATTAAATCTCTTTTTTTTTTTATTTTAATGAAATTTACAACTGTATTACATGAGGAATGCAATAAAAAAATGTGACATTAGTAACATAACATGAAGAGAAACTTCAGTAACATAACATTGGTAGAACTCAAATTAAAGTTTTATATTAGAAGGTCCCGAGACTATCTTCTTTTCACACGCCTAGCAGGGTTATCAGGAATAGAAGAGGAAGCAAGATTGAAAACAAGAGGGTTCGGTTGGTTCTGAAGTTTATTATGGAAGGATAGGTATCTAGATTGGGCTAAATCGGAAACATATGGTACGTTAAGGTCGTTATGGATGATTTTATTTGTGACAAAGTAAGGTGCATTGACGATTTTATGAAGGATTTTGGATTGTAAGGATTGAATACGAGAGGAATTTGATAGTTTAGTAGATCCAAAAAGCTCGATTCCGTAAGTCCAAATAGGCCTTATTATTGTCATTTGTATGTAATTTTGAAGTTTAGAGCGTTTGTCTAGTAAGTGTTGGAGTAGTCGAAAATGTCAAGCGGTTTCTTATCGTTTCAGTCTGGTATGAGGATTCATTGACCTTACTAAATTTAATCCATGTTTTCTCAAACTTTACTTTAAGATGGTGTACTTAGATTTTAATTACCTTGAATAGTTTTTGAAGAATTCCTTGTTATTCACTAACAACTCTTAGTGACTACCTTAAGAAAAACATAAAATTGGTCATAACTCCGTTTCTGTTTGAAATCGGCCCATGCATCAAAAGAACTTTTTAGTTGGATATTTTGTCTAGAATTATGCTCCCCCAGAATTTAGCCATTAAGAAATGAGATACCCTCCATATGATATTGAATAAATTGACTTAGTATATATTTTACTACTTATATGTTACACCTCAGGACACTTTCACTTGTGAAATTTCAAAGGAAAAAATGAAGAAAATCAATAAATAAAATACGTGAAGTTTTAGTCTAATCCATTATTCAATAAAGGATTACTTGGGAAATGTTGCACTAAATGTTTGTCATTTAGTGCTTTTCAAACCTAAAAACTGTAAAAATAGACAAGAATCTGAAATATGTGTAAAAACTAAAATAGTTGGGAGAAGAAAATACACACCAGAGTTCTATTTATACTACTCAGCTAGAACTTATACTTGTTCTCAAAAACAAGAGGATAAACAGAAGAAGAGGAAGCAATTATATAAAAAAATGGTATGGGAGTGCTAATTTATATGTGGAGTTGTCATTACTTCATAATTAGTTCTTCTAAAATGTTTAAATATTAACTACCAACCTGTGGCTTTAAATATTATTTTTTAGAAATTCTTTTTATGTTTGTTCTTTCTTACATTATTTTTAAAATATTCCATATTGAAGAGAGTTGCCCGATATTGTTACACCTTTGATATGTTAAAAATATTAAATATACATAATGAATATAGTTTCCAAAATAGTAATTCATAAATTTCTCAGATAATATGCTATTATTATATAAAAATACTAATTCTGAAATGTCAGAGAAAACAAAGACTTTTTTTCTTTGATGAGGGTTTACTGTATTGTACCAAATGAAAATCAGAAAATATTTTTTTTATAAAATTTCTTTTGATAGAATTTGTTTCTGGATTTCAATAAACTGAACAAAATAAATAAACTGAAAATAATAAATAATAATAAAAAAAAATATAGCTAAACAATGAAATTTCCTTGATTTTCTAGATTACAAATATAAAATAAACCATTTTTAAAAACAACATTAGAGAAAATATAGACCCCAAATGAAGTCAATCATAAAAGAGTTTGACATCATCAAATAATTCCTTGTTCATACAGTAAATTATTATAAGTAATGCTATGATAAGATGAACCATATGGAAACTTTCTACATATCATGTTAGTATTTTTGCTTATTCCATTATTCAAAGAGGATACAGAAGGCTTTTAGTTAAAATGGGTGAATTCTGTTTATATTCAGTAAATGCATGCAGGTGAGACAAGCAAGGTTCCCAAACCCTCAACTCATTTATTGTAAAGAATACATGCTTATCTATAATTAATTTTAACTCTGTTTAAAAAATTGCTCTTCCTACAACAAAAGCACTAGTTGAAGAGATTAAAAAAAAGTAAATACAAATAAATAAGTAACTACTGTGTATCATTAGTGAAACAATATATATTTTTATTAGATATTTTCAGTGAGAAAAGCAACAATTTACACAGGGTTATATAACCTTATACCATATCAACCTAAAACCAGACCCATTAATCAAAGTATGTTTTAAATTGAAAATTATTTACACTTGTAAAAATACTAGATGTAGTACTTTAAAAAAAGAAGAGGATATTCTTAAGAATTACATATTAATATGTAATAAAATTTATAATAAAGAAATGCTATAGATAATTTTAAAATGTTTGGTAAAATTTTTGTATAAAATAAGTAACTTAGTATTAAGTTATATTTTTTTTTATGTCTGCATCTAATACAAATTAAAGATGATATTTTTACAGCCCTGTGATAGTAGAATACAGGACAGACAAGATTATCTGAAGAGAATCTTGCAATTAAAAAAAGGAGGTGAAATATTAATAGAAATATAATATGAACAATATTATCTTTAACTTTGTGGTACAATTTTATTTTGCACTTCACCTTTATTTAATATAAACAAGTAAAAACTCAACAAATAAGAACAGAAGTTAAAAGCTAGATTATAAATGGAAAAATCAATTTAATAAGATTTATTTATTATTACAAATATAAGATGATATTCTCACATCATAGTCATTTTATTTTTAAAATGAAAAGTTTGAAAAGGATTTAATCATTTTAAAAAATAATCTAAGCTCTTTTATTAAATGTAAATTGAAAAAATAAAAAAGCATGGTGTTGTTAAAAGTGGATAACTTAACATATATGTGATTCTAAAACAGATTCTTATTTCCTATAAGAAGTAGTATATAACTTTTTAAACATTTACATTTATTATCTAAGCACACAACATCAATGTACTACATTAAATATTTATTTTTATTTTCATTTAATGAAGTGATGAAAAATAACTGAATAATTTAAAACAATTAACATGTGCTGTTAAGTAAAATGGGTCTGCTTCTAGAAAAGCATAATAAACTAATTATACTACCAAAAGATTAAAGTGTCAAAGATACAGAAAAAGAGGAATGGAAAAGGAAGGCGAAGTTAATGGTGTAATACCCAACCACCGAGTGGAGTTAATGGTTAAAGAAAAGCACGGGGATTCGCACGCGGGTCCTTCTGGTTTCGATAGCGCACTGTCAACCAAACACCCACAAACTGCAAAAAAAAACATCAACAACAAACCAACAAAATTACTACAAGGCTTACAAACTTCATTTTATTTTAATTTTATTTCAATGTAATTTAGTGAGTAATAATAAAAACAGAACTAAAAATTAAACTTTCCCCTCAGTAATGTCATTAATTAGTGATTTTTAATTATTTTAAATCTATGAAACAAATAAAATGCTTATTTATAAAACTATGAAATGAAAAAAAAAAATTAAAAAAGCTAAGGGAAAGTCAATTATTGTGTTTCATTACATGCAAACTACGAGCATTCCATATTTAGCATACTAAAATATGGATTGAATCACAGGCAGTGAGAATAGAGTTGCAAACTTTCATTAAGTTTATTTTTTTAAATTCCTAAAATTAATAAAAATCATCAATTAAAATATGGAACATGCTTAGGAGCTTTAATCAACAGCGATGGCAGCAATCTTTTTGATGTAAGAGGTTAAATGTTTAAACACTTTATAAAGAAATATACATAAATAAAGTAATAATTTAAGAGAAATTAATGTTTTTTTTTTATAGTAAATAACACAACATAATTTTCAATTCTGTGTAAACCCTACTGACTTCAACTATATTTTGTTTAAGGTTTACAATTTTACTATCAACTTATTGAGCTCATCTTCATTGAAATTATAACAATAATAATTTTTCTGTAAGTAGTAAATTGATACTAAAAAGTTTCATAAATTGAAAATTAATGAAAAAGAATGAAACATTGCTGCCTGTTACTTATGATATTTTTCTGTATTTTTGAGAATAAATTTAATAGCTATCTGTTTTAAATATTTTCAGTTTTAATCATGAATTCTAATAAGTAAGGGGAAAAAACTATAACACAAATACTCTTTATTGACAGTGGTTAAACAAGATATGGTAAAATTCATGGAAATCTTGTGGTTTCCTCTAAATCCAGAGGAATAACTATAGGCTAGGTACTTAAGTCATTGGAATTCCAGTATCCAGTATATAGTTGTGCTGGATCCCAAGAGAATCTTTTGACCACAAATTAATTAAACTAATGATGATAAAACAGATATAGCTTACTAATATTGTTTGGTTTATTAAACCTGGGCCCACTTTTTTATTGAGCAACTTTGTTACAGAAAAATAAGTAAATAAGAAAAACTAAGAATAAAAATAAACTAAAATCTAGTTAATTATTAGTGAGAGAAAGAAGGCTCTTAATTTAAATTCCACTTCTTTTCTTTTTTTTCTAATATCTAGAAAGTTGATTATTTCTGAAAGTTACAGTGGAGCTGTAGATACCAATCAGCCTATAACAAGGATATATATGCGCATATTTCACTTCTACCTTTTTTGGGAATTCGCTGCATGAAGTTTTGATTTTCACGGTTTAATTCATCTATCCATCAGGATTCAGGTATCTCATTGCTTAATAGTAGGATTCATGGTGGGGCAAAGTACCTCGATGAAGAGCTTTAAGCCAAATGCTTCGCTTACCTTTAACCTACTGGCTTCAACATTGAGAGCAACTAAATAATCATCAATGACTTCCAGCAAACAGAGTATCATTTAGATGCTCGACAACAGATTCCAAAATATCGTTGTGATAGTTTTTAGCGGCAGTTTTAACTTCCTTTTCACAAAAATGGAGCTTAATGGTGCCATCAAAGCAAACTCCCCACCAAACAAACCATCAATGAGGAGGGATGATGACCTCTTTCCACTCTTCCAATGACTTTCTGGGCTTCTTGAGAGCTGTGTGCATACACACGATCATTTTGGCATTCAAATTTTTCTTTAATTGTAAAAATGTTCTCATTGATTGGTGTAATGGCCAAGGAACACTTTGCCTCAATCCACTCTAATTTTTTTTAGGGAAGTGGTAAGGTTTTGTCCTGTCATTCTTTGAAATGCACCCACCCTAAGGTCATTCTTTATTATGAGAGACATTGAGATTCCTATTTCCTGAGACATGATTTGTTGCTTTTGAATGAGATTTTTTCTGATTTGAACAGCCACTGCTCTCACTGCATTTGCTGATCTTACAGTGCGGGGACGGCCTGTCACATACAAATAGAATCTCATTATATCTATCAATAGTACAGTACACGAACATACGGTTGATACCCAAAGGTTTCAAAGTGTTGAAAATCTCTGATCTATATTTTCCAACTATTTGTATGGCAATTACAGCTATTCGGTTTTCTTTATTACCCCACTCCATGTTAACTGAGCGAAAGAAACATACAAACTAATTGGGATTATTATCCTGACATGTAAAGAAAATAATCTGATAGAGGTAAGGATTATCTCAATAATACCCAAGGATGTAAACAAAGTTCAACTTTTGTAACAGTATTTATGGTAGAACTAGGTATGTTAAGTGAATTCACCAACTCCCCGATGCTACGAGTCAGGAACACTCTTGACCTCCTGAGTTATCCTTTTCCATTTTTTCCTGTCTTGCTCCTCTCTTCCAATTACAAACTTCCTCACTATGAGAATTTATTACTTGACAATTGGTATTGTCACTCTGTTTTATATTAAGTAGAGAGCGAGAATAGATATCAAAATGGACTTAGTTATTTTTTAATCTGTATCAGGTAATATATAAGATTTTAATAAACAAAAATCAATCGATGTGACAGTTCACAAAATTTTTAAGCAATTATATAAAAAATAAATTCAGTAATTCATAAAAATAAATATTAGTTGAAAAAGATTTGGTGACAATCTATCATTTTATTTTATATGTAAACTAATTAGCAATAAAACATGACATCTTACAGCTTTATTCTATTAAAATTTAGTAATAGATTATCTCATTTCTACATAAAAATTATTGATGTTTTAAAGAAATAACCTAAAATAATAGGAGTCTATGAAGCAGTTGGCCAATTCATTTTACAGAAGCTGCATGGTTTATGATACTAAACAACTAAATGATCAATAAAATGAATCACAAAAATATTTTATATAAAACAGCATTGTGTGAAAATTAAATTTATTCTTAAAAAATATCAAATGAGCACTTTTTACTCCTGCAACATAGTGCATCATCACATACTGAGAGAAAAAAGTAATTACAAAAGCAACAGTCATATAATAAATTATAATAAGCAATCATAAAATTAAAAAATACTGAACTCACCTCAGTGAAACTAAAAAAAAGTCCTATTCCTCCACACAGTTTAAAGGCATAATCAATTGTAGACTGCAACTTGGACATGCAAGGAGGGCAGGTACAATCTTCTCTACTGCCAGCCGGACAGCAAATAGGCTAGATAAAAACAAAAATACAGAGATATTTTAGTCATGACAAGAAATTAAAACTGTTAATCAATTACACTCATTGTGAACCATATTTAGGATATCATAACGGTTATCACTCGATGAGACAAGTAATAAATATAAACATTATAAGTAAATAAATAAATATAACTATGTTTTTTATTTCAACCGCAAATGGTACAAATCAATTTTAATTTGAATAAAAAAGTTAATTAATAAAATAGTTAATCAAGGAAAAGAGAATAGCAGTATATAGAAGGTAATAAACATTCGAAAAAGATACCTGTAAAGCGACCACTTTGTGGTCTGAGAGTGTTGGTAGAATATTATACGGAAATAACAGTTATATTAAGAGAGGCAACAGAATAGAACTAAATCTTTGTCAAGGGGATTAATGAATTGATAGCAACTGACTTTCTAACCTACTGAGATAAAATGTACACTCATAATGAAATAATCAATTAATCAATCTTAACACCCTTTTACAGGAGTAAGAATTTTAATCCAATTCTTGATCAAGAAATTGTAATCCATACTTTGATTGTCAGCCAGAGATCAGTGGGAGGTCATGAAAGTACCAGTTTTGTATTTTATATGGTAACATTTTTTTATCGAAGACTTATATAACTTGAAGGTTAGTTAACATATTTTCTCATTTACACTTATATATTTATAAGAAAATGATACTCGAAGTCACGCAGCCTGGCATCGCTATAGACCATGAATTCATTTCATTTTCATAGCAGATCCCTTTGGTGCCAATCTGGTAGTGTTCTTCAGATTCAATCTTACAGTGACAAATCTGCCAAAATCCATGGATTATGGCTGCTCAGAGTACTGAACAGAAAACATAATACTGAACCCAAAACCCTTCTTCATCGGTTGTAGTGGTACAGGTATTTACTTTCACTTACCTATATATGAAATATATTATAAAGAAAAATATTGTGATCGTGAAAATTTTTGAATCTCAGTTTTCAAAGGAAATATAAGTTTTGAGGTCTCCTGAGTCCAAATAACAGTCCCGTAAAACGGTCTGTGTGTGCGTGTGTGTGAGTTAACAGTCTAGCTCAAAAACAAAAAGTTGTACGAAAGTGGAATTGCATATTTAAAGTTTTTAACCAGGGATGTTACAGCAACTTTTTCGTCAAAATCGGCTATCCGGAAGTTACACTTTATATAATGGACTAAACGCATTTTTACGAAATTCTCGAAAACGGATCTAACGATTTAGATTAAATTCACCATATCAGTGTAAAATTAAGCAGATTTAAATAAAATGTAGTTTTAATATATATGTCAGGGTAGAAAAGAAAGATAACTCACAAATGTCATGTGCAAGAATTAACAATTAATTTTTTATTTCAAGATGAATTTATACATTTAGGGATAAAAAAAAATGTTTATTTTCAACTTCAGTTAACAACCTATAATTTTGACTCTACAATGGTTCTGAGACCTATAACAAAATTGGTATTTAGTCTTAATACCATATCCTCTCATCCACTCTTTGTGTTTGAATTTCAGATTTCTTGAAATTAGTCTGTCCAATCTATCAGTCTTAACCTTACATTATCAATCATCATGTCAATCTCCAGTTTGAATATCATTCAATTCTTCTCACTGACCGTGTATGGCTCACTTTACACCCTTAATAACTTCTCTTTTAATTATAATTTTTCCTCTGGTCATTGATAAAACACCTAAACTTATAGATTCAATAGCACAACATACAAGCCATTTGAGATTATTTTTATCTATCACAATATCACAATGACAAATACACATATAAGTATAAATTAAAATAAATAGACCATACAAATTATGGATGTAGCATTATCTAATAAACAAAAATATGAAACCTACATCTTTGGAGCAATCTGGATGTCCCATAGAGTCATTCACTTGGTGGATTTTATCATCAAATCCGCAACAACTGAAGGTTCTCTGAACTTCCGATTTCAGCTCATTATCCACACGACTCCAACCCTTAAAAAGAAAAAAAAAATTAGTTTTTAAAGAATATGACATAGGATGTAGTTTAAAAACAAAGGTTAAGAACAATTGAAAGTTTCTCAAACTTTAAGGAAATGGGAAATCACTATGAGTTATTCAGTTTTCATTAAAAATAGTTTGGGTTATAGAAGTAGCCTTTAGATATTTAGGATTTTAGGTCAACACTTCTTATAGTTATAGTGATAGAGATAACAAATATAATTCTTCCATTAAAAAAAACAACTGTAAAAGCTTGGTGTCAACGAAGAATTTGAATTATTGAGTCAGCTGAGTTAATATCACTACTGCCATGTTCAGTAGATGAAAAACATAAATATTGATGAGTTAAGTGCTTCTGTTGGTGGGAGGTACAAATAGCTGCCTCTTTGCAAGCTGTAAACTCTTAGTCTTCACTTATTTGTAACATTATTATTTGTTAGTGGGCAGATAGTTATATTCTGCTTTAGTCCAAAATAAAACTATTATCTATCCAACCTCTACTGAAATGGATCCTGAACAATGAAAAAAAGAAAAAATCAACAATATGATTTATATAGGGCTATAAGAAAACTGCTATTTAAAATTATATTAGCTGCAGTTATAACAGCTGTCGACAGGCACTTATCAAAATTTGGCGAGTGGCCAAACGGGCTAATGTGTGTGAAAAATCACACATTACCTGGCAACCAGATGATTGATAAACCAAAGTTTAAAAGACATAATTACGAGTTCATGTCACGGGTGGGAGAGCTTTTAACTCCGGCATTAAGTCCCCGCCCTCTCTCCTGACCAAGGAAAATCTCCATACAGCCTAAACGGCAAGGTAGAATTAAAAGATCAAAAAGGATTCACTAAACTCAAAAAACAGCACTAGAAAATGACATCTTGCATTGTTCTAGCGATAAATTCTAAATTTTAACTTATGATCTCTAAAATGCAAATTGTAAGACAAAAGATGGTATTCATTTATTTAATGAATTATATCTTTAATTTTAATAATAATTGAGATTTTGTGAAAATAAAAGAAGTTCCACAAACAATTATATTCCACACTGTTGACAAACATTTGCAATAACATGGAAATATTAAAAAAAAGTATGTAAACTGAAAGCAACAAAAATAATAGAAACTAGTTGGCCTGTGCCAATAGTTCGCAGAAAATTTTGTCTAATGAAGAAATAGCAAAACAATATTGAAATAAGTAGTTCCTATTTATTATGTAAGGAATGAATTAATATATTTTCCTTGGTTGATTACAATATTCCATTAAACATAATAGACAAAAATATTAACACTGACTGGAAAGACGATGTAAGTAATAAAGACAAAATAATGCCCCGATCATGGGATTTTCTAAATTATTAACAATAATAAAATGTAAGAACAACCAAATGTCTTTAAGAAATAATAAAGTTAATATACCAGCCAGGAAAAAAAGTGTAGTAGACTATTCTACTCCTAAATGCAATATCTTTAAACAGGAACACATTATTAAGTAAACCAAAACTAATGGACAGTACCTTTGTTAATAATTGTCTGATTTTTACAATTTTTTTGTTTTTTTGTTTTGCAGGTAATTTAAAGCAACATTTTATACTATATTATAAAACAAACAGTTGAAGATATTAGTGGGAGAATAAATTAAAATTTAACTATTGAAATAATGTAAAAAAATTATATTAATTTAATAAATGATAATGAAAAAGAAAATCATTCTAATTATCATGGGTACAGTCACGAAAAAAATTTATACTTTTTAAGTTATTTGCAAATAAAATTTCTTTTCCTTCATAACTTTTTTCCAGAAATTTCGAGGGACAGGACTATTTTTCGCATGTGAAGGAGAAGAATATCTTAAAAATGAGTGGTCAGTCAATCATTGAATTTGATGAAGTTATGGCATACCAACAAAAAAACACCTTTTAGAAATAATATATAGGATTGAAGGGAAGTGAAAATAATAGAAACGTTCATTAAAATATCAGAATAGGTAACATCTCAAAATTATTCTAAAACTGTCTGGTATCTGTATCAATTACTAGAAAGTTTTAAACAGTGTAAATGTAGATTTCTATAGAGGTAAAATTTATGTTACATCAATCTCTCATTTAACTTAATATGTCAACATTTTTGTCACATTCATTTTTTAAGTATTGATAGTAAGATTTCAGAATATTTGAAGCCTTAAAATTTCAATATCAACTTAGTATATCAATATTGTTGATTGTGTGAAAGTATATATAAAATTTACCATATACATCATATTGATTCTACTAAATAAGTCATTTTTGATATTGGTTCCGAAGAGCTACTCCAATATGCTGGCTGAGCAATATCATACAGCAGATGGAATACTGAAAACAGCCGAATATGACCAAAAGAAAAAGGGATGACCAATATCCACATTTTTTCATTTTTGAGCAATGAAATTACCACTTGACAATTATTTTTATTAAAATTATTACTGCTTTCAACATATAAATAAAAAAATTGTTACAAAATCACTATATATATTGGTTTACACACAGGTATATTTCCTTTTTTATATAATAAAATTGCTACATTCATTCTATGTCAATTATTTGTCCATTATTTTTTTGCAGAGGAAGTTGCTCAGTAAATTAGTTTCGAATGGCTCACAGCATCTGTTTGTCAAGGATTGAACTTTATTATAATTTTTATCATCCTCATATCCCTTTCTTTACATATGTGTACTTATTTAAGTCCAACTGTTTTTTAAGTTAAAGTAATACATAAACTACTTAATTTATTTATTTTCACTTTGTTGCTTGTGACAGAACACTCCAACTAACTCCTCTTCAATATGTAGGTGATTCTCAGATCACCATATGGGCAATTTTCATGATAAAATTTTAATAATTTTGATGGCATTTTAAATACCTACATCTTCTATTGCCGCTCAGCTTTATCTAAGCTAATGGCCAAGATCAAAAGTGCTTTTTGCTCATTAATTAAAGTAAGTAAAGCTAATAATTCGGTTGTGGGAATGGCAAGAGCTTTCAACTTGGTAATAACATTTTCATGTATTTTATTCGGCCAGAACCGCTGTGTAACTAGTATTATAGTTTTTGTTTTTTCCAACTGACTACAATCCACAGTCAAACGTGAATTATAATAAATGAAATAATTTGAACAGGAAGCAAGATAATACGTGCTGTGGTAATGACAACAATAGAGGTACCTGATCAATGTATAAGAAACGGATTTTTTTTTTTTTTTTTTTTTTTTTTTTTGTTCTTCCCTACCTCGCCTTTTAGGCTATACGGGATTTTCCCAGGCCGGAGGGTGAGGGCGGGAAATTTAAAATCCCCTCCGGCACCGGGACGCGAACTTGTACTTTTTATGCGAACTTGTACTTTTTATATCATCTCAAATCTCTGTTATCCGGTTGCCAGGCAACTAGCGGTGCTGTGCACACGCTTTAGCCTATTCGGCCACCCCGCCCCCCTAAAGGGTAGAAGGAGGCTCCCCAATTGACTGGTCCATCCGCTGGTGGCTGTGTTTAAACTCCATGGCTACTACTATACTCTGAAGAAATTTCACCACTGTTCCCTCTTTTCAACGCTTAAGTATCTGATGTTATGTTTTTTGCTTGGTAATGACATCAAAGTGATGGGACAAAGTATAAAAAAAATATAGAATTTAAAATTTCATAATTATTCTTTAGGAGTAGAAATAAATTTCACTGCCATTTTATATAGGTTTCAAAAGAATAAAGTAATTTTTTACTAGAAAACTGAGAATAGGACAATACGTGGTAACAACATTTTAGTAGCTTAAGTAATTATAAAATCACACTATTCATTAATATTTCATAATGAAGAAATAATTCTTCACCGTATAGCAGTGTAGGAAAAAATCAAGTTAGACTTAACTAATCACGTAAAAGTTGTAATGGACGAAAATTTGCCCCTAAAATGAAAATCACTCATGTTCATGACAGTCAATTATTGATCTACTGTCATAATATATATTAGCTTACCTTACTGTTATTAAGTAAAATTACATTATATAATGTAATAATAATTAATGTAAGTAAAATTGTTTTATATAATAAAATTGCAACATTCACTCTATGTCACTTATTTATCCATAAAAATACATTTTATTTCATTATAACCTAAAATTTTACTTATATTTTTTGTAGAAGAAATTGTTCATTAAGTTGTCAATGTCATGTTGTTGCATTTATTTCTCTGGGATTGGACTTAGTTCTGATTTTATTTAGCTATTTCATCTCACACTCCATTTATCTACGTATTTTTCATATTCATATTTTTTTTATATTACATCGATATCTTAAAATTAAATGCAGCAGTAAAACTAAAAAAATTTTATTTTATTTTTGTATACAATGTTATGCATGTCTGTTATTGTTATTATTTTTAAGTTATATGATAATAAAATTATTTAAGTTTTTGTTATCTATTGTGAAATTAATCGTGTTTCTAAATTTTTAATAACATAAATTGCTTATCATATTTTTGTGACTGAACACTCCAAACAACTACTTTTCAATATATATTATTATTTTATAACAATGTTTTTATTTATAGGTTGAAATAATTACTGTTCATGTCGATTATATTGTTCAAAGAATGTCACTGAAAATGGACCATGAGCCCAAACCATGGACAATGTAACATAAAAAAATGATATAAAAACAAAGATTTCTTCATAAAAATGTGTTGTACTACTTTTTCTCATCAAATAAAAAGTGAATAAATGCATAACAGCTGCTTCTTTTCAGTTGAGGTGGGGATCTAGTAAGTGGAGATAGATCCTTAGCAGTTTATCATTAAATATCTTAGTTACCTATCACCATTGATAAGAACATCACCTAGAAATGGCCACAAGCTCAACTGAATAAGAACTCATTGGTGTTTGTTTACTTGTTCAGCAAGTCATGATCTAATTTAAACAGTAATAATTTTGATAGTCACTAATAATCTCTATCACCTAATTTCACCATAAAACATAGTTAATGAAATCTAATCTAAACTGAAAAGTCAATATTTGGTTACAGTCAGCATTAAATCGTAAGTGCTATTTAGTGCACAGCCACCACACTGAATTAAAATGTAGGATCTGATACTATAGTGTGGCCTATAACTGAAATATATCATAATAAATAGCTTGAATTCATTTTATCACCTTACAGAATGAAAACATGACAAACTTCAACAGCAAGATGGTAAACACTACTGAAAGTATATCACAATATTAGATTTATTAATAAGTTTACCTGTTTAGCCAATTGTTGTTGTTCATCCATATTGACAGCAAGGCATGCACAAGCAACACTAAACTGAACAAGTAGAAGTAAAAACAAAATGACCATGTACTAAACACAATTAAGGAAAATATACAGGTTTTAAATTAATACAAGTGAATGTCATTGGTAAACATAAATCTAAATGTATGTAAATAGAAAATGCACAAATGTATTGAATAAAAGAAAGGTTTTTAAGGATACAAAAAATAGCATGACTTGGTTATGCTGGATAGCTCCAAATAAACCAAGTATTGATACAAGAATAAGAAACACCCCACATGCCAAAATACCTCCAATTATAGGTAAATTTGTAACTAAAGCTGAAGCTCGCCCATAAACAGCGGCAACTATTAGAATGAAACCAACAACCTAGAAGAGAAGTAAAATATCAAAAAAATTATGAATTTCAACTAGTTAATTGATTTAAAAACAACATCTAAAAAAACTTGCCACATAAAGTATGTTTAATGCAGTCAATGCATTTTTGGAACAAGTAAATCCTCCACACATGTTGTAATACTTTTGAAAACTGAAAACGTCACTAATATCGTTACGTTAATTTATGGTTTAAAATTTCTCTTATAAAATAAAACAAAGTAATCTTCCTCAAAGAATGACATTATAATAAACTGTTCAGTAAAACAGCTGTTTATGCTTACTTAATTTAACCAGACTAATCTTCTTCTTTTCTATACAAAGCGATGTTTTTTTAAATTTCAAATTGGAGCACTAACTCTTTATTACTTAAAATATCATAATATAATTTTCGTAGATGATATCTTAATATCTGTTCACAACTGATTGCTAAATGTTATAAATCTGCTTATTGATAACGTATCTGTGGAGTGGTGAAAGACCGGTATTGCCTGAGCTCATAGGGATGGAAATTTTTATTAATTTATGTTTTAATTTCCATTCATTGTCACTTTTTCAGTTTTTTGAAAAGTGGAAAAATAATCAATAATTTTCATCTTGAACGCTAAAGATTTTTTTATGACAAAAGGTAAAGAAGCTTACATCTTAAACCTAACAATATTCAAACATGCTTGAAACTTCCTCCATAGATGACAGACCTTTTTCCTTGTCTCCTGATGATCCAAGATTTAGAATTACTCCAACCCAGCAGATGGCTGCTGCATGCTCTGGAGCATTGATAACATCTTTATTTGGTTAGTTTTTTTTTTATTTAATTAATTGTGAGGTTCATTCCTTTTAATTTTGTCTGATGTAATGTTGCTGTTTTCAGTTACTCCATTAGATGTGGTCAAAATTCGATTACAGGCCCAGCAGAAAGCCCTTGTAGCCAATAAATGTTTTCTATACTGTAATGGTCTCATGGATCATATGTGCACTTGTTTAGGAAATGGAAATGGCACTAATAGTCAAGATTGGTATAAGCGGCCAAGCCACTTTAATGGCACTCTTGTATGTTTTTGCATGTTGTTTGGTAGTTATAAAATTGTAAGTGATTGACAGTTTTTTTTCTATTTGTAGGATGCTTTCATTAAAATTACTAAAACAGAGGGTGTAACATCATTATGGAGTGGATTGAGTCCTACATTAGTTCTCGCAATACCAG
This sequence comes from Nezara viridula, assembly GCA_928085145.1. NCBI lineage: Eukaryota > Metazoa > Arthropoda > Insecta > Hemiptera > Pentatomidae > Nezara > Nezara viridula. Next base: position 77,712,698 of record OV725081.1, read on the forward strand.
CAACTGTTGTTTACTTTGTGAGTTATGAACAGCTTAGAACGCGTTTGTCAGACTGGGCCAATTCTTCCAAGCCTGTCGGGACACCTCAGCCAATGTGGTCACCATTGGTTTCAGGATGTACTGCTAGACTTTGGGCTGCTACTGTTGTCAGTCCTCTAGAACTTATTCGAACAAAAATGCAATCTAAACGACTTAGCTACTTTGGTATGTGTACCGATCATTTAATAATTTATAACCTTGCTTATTTATGTTATACCTGAGTAATTTTTTTTCTATTTTCTATGGCAATATAATTTATTAATTTTTTATTAAATTACATTTAGATTTAACTAGTATAATTTGTAAAGAAAGAATATTTTGTGTTTGTAAACTTTACTATCACTAGACAAGTTTAATGGTTATAATTTAATCAGAATTTCTAGGTGATAATGAAGTAAGTCTTTCTGGTTTCTATTAATTGAAATTGTAGTTGTCAAACAGTTTTTAGCTTAGTGAATGCTGAAGCTGTAAGATTACTTCATTAATTCAGTTTAATTACTCATTTATGAATTGATATCTCCTAATTTTAAGTTATAGATTATTAGAAGATGTCTAAAACACTGATAGTTCTGTTCAAGTGTCGAATATATCCTCCATTGAGAGTGAGCATTACTTCAACTGAAAAAGACCTGTTGGTAACTTGTTTATCCTTTTTGAGCAAGCTGAAGTGGAAAGCAATGATTTAATTATAGCTAATCAAGATCCTAGTTATAACTAAAAGGGACCAGTTGGGAGTTAATAGATGTTTGCGATTATGATTTGTGTCATAACATCTATAAGCTAGTACCCTACTATATTTCAGTGGTCCAAATTGAGCACCTGAATAAGTATCAAATCAGATTGTCAGTTTGATGGATAAATTGAACTAAATCAAGACATCTTTTGGTTCGAAACTACAGTTAACCGTTTAGTGGCGGGAGGACTCGTATATGAGGCTGGAACCTTTTGCGCTCTTTCTTGTTAAACAAGCTAATCAATGATCAATGCTACTTTTAAACTATCTTGTGGCCTTCCTATGAGGCAGTAGGTAATTTTTCTGTTAATGATGTTTTTTTAAACGATGGTTTAAATTTTTATTTTTACGTTTTTACGCATAAGTGGTTAGTTAATATAATGAAAAATATTCACCCTTCCCGTTCATCGTCAATAAAAGATTAATGGCGACTAAGGTAGTAAGTGCTTGATTATGATCATTGTAATGGGCCATTTTTTAATGTACAATTTTAATAATATTTTGTTTGTATCATTGCAGTTCTCTGTACCAAGTTGATCCTCGACAAACTGATAATTTTTTGTTTACCTTTTGTATTTGAATTGGTCAGAATAATAACAGTACATGTCCCAAATCTGCTTTTTGATGTTTATGTAGTCAAAGATTTGGAATGTAGTCAAAGAAATACAATGTGATTGTTAACTCAAAGATTAATGTTAGAAAGAAAAAAACAAATTTACTTACTCTCTTTCTTCAGTTTCTTGTATTTCATTAGTCTTCCATTCTTCAATGCTCTGATAGAACTCTGGGTACTGATGAGTGATGTATTTTATCACCTTAAAATCTGCAATATTCTTGGAATTTATTGCGATTGGTTCATCATAATCCTTTTGTTAAGGAAGATCTTGTGAAGTCCTGTTCCTCACGAGTTTGAAGGTTGATGAATTGAATACATCGATGAAGTCATGTGTTTTGACATAATTGAAAAATGCAAACGTTTTGTTGGATCCACTTAAGATTAATTTTTATGTTTTCTTGTAAACGGGTGGCCATCATTCTTTGAAGTGGGTGGAAAAATTGTTAGCAACAGGTTTTTCAGAGAAAATATGTTTTTTTCTTTTTGCTGTGTTTGATCATTTCCTCATATTGTTGTGGGAAGTATACGTAAATGGTCCTGCTTCTTAATGCGTTATTTCACAACTCCAAAATCACTGGTCCCATGTTAAAATCGACTGGCCAAGCATTGGAAAATACTTCCGAACTAATGTGAACAGGTGTTAAGAGCAAGAATAGTTTAAGTCCATGGATTCGTACTATTTCCCTCATTAATTTTCTACCAAGCTCGGTTTGGGCTTTACGAGTGTTGTTGACGTATTATTCTTGTGCTCAATGCCTAGTTCTACAGATTTCAACCTACAAAAAAACTTTTTTCCGAAATGGTCAAATTTGCACTTTTACTGTTTTTATTCTCATTGATTCATTTTATTTTACCATATATCAGTTTTATTAATATATGCATGTTTTTGTTCTACGGTTTAATAATTAATTTTAAAAATTGTATTAGAAATTTTATATTTATTATGAATCAAATAGTCATTATTTGTTATACATTTCTAATCAATGATTAACTTTTTTTTATAGATAAATTAAAAGTTTAGTGACAGTACACAATTGAAAGGTCTAGTGCATATCTTGCTTATATGATCGTGAAAATTTTTGAATCTCCGTTTTAAATAGAAATACACGTTTTGATGTCCTCTGAGTCCAAAAAGCAGTTTTTAATGTAATGTAGATTTTGTTCTCATTGATGTTCTCTAACAGGGCTTAAATAACTAATTTTCAACATTAGCTGCCTCTAAAGTATCTTTAATATTTTTTATTTGAAATAATTAACCATTTCTCATTAATCTTTAATATAAAAATTATTTAAATATAAAATATAAAAGAATTTGATAATTAACTAAAAGAGAAATAAGAGATCGTAAAGGAGAATAATTGTAATTGAGGAACCAAAGGAATACAAGCGCACCCGAGTTGGACCGAAAGATTAGAACACGCTTCCATACGTAAAATGAGCTTAATGTAATTCGGACTCCGACAATATTATGTACATATACACGTATGGTTTTCATAATTAATAACGTTAGTATTATTTAATATTTAATTGTATGGAATACAGCAATATATAAATTGAAATTTGTATGTATATGGATATTTAAACAAATAAAAATACCCACAATGAAATGTAAATAAATGTAGCGTCTATAATTTTTACTTTCACTTCTCCTTTGTCTGAAAATACTTATTTCTGCTAAGAAGTGTGTGGTATATGAAAGTTGTATGATGTGCTCACCGCAGCAGATTTTTTTTATTTGTAACAATTGACCATTTCACATTAATCTCTAATATAAAAGATACTTAAATATAAAATATGAAAGAATTCCGTAATTAACTAAAGGAGAAATAAGAAATTGTAATGGAAAATAGTTTTAATTGAGTAACCAAAGGAATATGATCTCACCTGAGCTCGCCCGAAAGATTATAACAGGCTTGCTTACGTAACATGAGCTTAATATAATACGGACTCTGACAATATTATAGAAATATATATATAAGGGTGTTTACAAAAATAAAAATAGCAACAATGAAATATAAATAACAATGGAGTTCGGCTCTAGCCGGTGACAAAGACACATCGGCTCCACGGCGGTGTCCTATTTGATTGAGTTTTATTCGCCCAATTGAGCCAAAACTTGATATGTGACCGAAGACGTATGCTGGAGACCTGCTACTTGAATTTCGAAAAAATCAAGCAAAGAACTTCGCCAGGACCAGGAGGTAAAGAACTCAACGTGCCTGTGGGACCGGGGTCCTTATCGCTGTGCAGAATAGGACTTGTCGGCCCCCTCCACCTCTCAGCGGCCGCCTCCATCCAGCAAGGTCAGTGGCGTCTTATCAATACCAACAGCTGTCGCCGATAGAGCCCAACCTATTTTGTTGTTATCATTTTTTTCTCTCTCCTCTCTTATTAAAAAAAAAAAACTGATCACAGGAAAGCTTGATTATTGAAATTAATGAATTATTATTTATAAGAATTAGTATTTAGCTTTATCAACTGATCGATTTATTCAATTTTATTTATTATTTATTAAGTGGACGTGGGTGTGTTTATTTAATTTTTAACAATATATTTTATATATTTAATTTGTTTTTATTCATTAACTTATTTATTAATACATTACTATTTAACCTAGATTTTATTAATTGTATATTCTAATTTGTTTTTACTTGTTAACTTATTTATTAATCCATTATTGTTCAACTCATATATTAATTGTAGATTTCAATTTGTTTTTAATAAACTGATTTTATAGATTTTAACGTTTTACCATAATTTATTTTATATATTTTAACTTAGTTTTAAGCAATAGAGTCTACAGATTTTAATTTCATTTTATATTTTAGCTTAGTTTTAAGATAGATTTTAACTTATTGATTAACCTTTTTAACTTGGGCTCTATTGATTTTATATTGTGACTTATTTTTAATAAATTGATTTTATAGATTTTAACGTTTTACTATAATTTATTTTATATATTTTAACTTAATTTTAAGCAATAGAGTCTATAGATTTTAATTTCATTTTATATTTTAGCTTAGTTTTAAGATAGATTTTAACTTATTGATTAACCTTTTTAACTTGGGCTCTATTTATTTTACATTTTAACTACTTTTAAGCATTTGATATTATTAATCTGATATTTAAGTGTATATGTTGGCATATATGCATGTCTCTCCCGTTTAGTTTTTATTTATTTGTATACGGGTCCACTCTCCTTTAGATGGTTTGTTTTAACCATGCGTGTAGTACGCATGGGTCTCTAGGGGAGATATTGGATTTTGAGTGGACCTAAGGACAATGAATGAAGTCGAGATTGGCCAGAGGGTATGGGTTCTGAGAACTGGAGGACCTGCTCAGGAGGCTGTTGTTGCCTCTGTGATGTCTGTGGATGCCGCGAAGGGCGGCGAAAAGAAAATTGTAAAAGTCAAATGGCCAGACACAGAAGGTGTACTATTGGGAAAGACAGTTTCGATAGATGACGTCTTCCCATCATTGCCAAATGTTCCACAGAATGTCGAGGAGGCGAACAGAGAGCAGGAGAAAGAAGTTCTACGCCCTAATAATAAAGTTTGTCCCATATGTGGGCTTTCTTTTAAGGGTGAAAGAGGTCTAGGAACCCATATTGCTAAAAAACACCACAGGGAGGCTAATACCAATACACTGAGGGGCATAGTGAAAAATGTTTTAGGGCCTAAAAATGGAGAGGGTGAGGTATCAAAAATAAAAGAGGACATTATCGGATGGTCTACTGTGTTCAAAAACCTCTCAAAAGAAAGCACGATAAATATTGCGGATTTTGATGAGGCCGTAGGCAGGTTCCTGAAATTTCTCAAGAATATCAATGCGGAACTGCCAGGTCCCCAGCACCCAGCCGTCAAATTTTACAGATTGAGGAAAAAAAATAAAACTAAAGTGACTGACAAGGGTGCTGGACAAGTCTCAAATCCGCAAAGAGCGAACAAAGTAGACAGGAGTCGTCGGCAAGAACAGTATCAATATGAGGTTGCACAATATAATTACTATAATAAAAGGAAAAAGGTCGTGCAAACCGTAATGAATGCCGACGCTCCTAAGCGGTGTCCTCTGAAGATGGCCGATATCGAAAAACATTATAGAGACCTCTTTGAGAGCGAAAATCTCCGCAGGCGTGCGGATTACGAACAGTGCGCCCCGATGCCAAATTTGGTGTCCATTGATCTAGAAGCCGTCAAAAGAGCCATTAAATCAACATCAATGGACACATCGCCGGGGCCTGATGGAGTTCTGATCCGCACGATTAAGTATTTTGATGTAGCAAATATTATCAAAGTAATTGCGGAGATAATGCTGAAGGTGGCCTATGTCCCAGAACCACTTCGACAAGGGCGCACAATACTAATATATAAGGGGAAAGGTGATGTAAATAAAATCCCTTCTTGGAGGCCCATCACCATTTATTCTATTGTGCGCCGAATCATAGAGAAGGTTCTGGACCATGAACTAAGAAAGCAGGTCACCTTCCACAGGAATCAGAGAGGCTTTATAAAAGGCCTCCCGGGAACGCACGTCAACGCAAGGATTATCGACGCTATATTAAAAGATGCAAAAGTTATGAAAAATGATTGTGCGGTAGTCTTCCTTGACGTTGTCGGTGCTTTTGACAATGTTGGCCATAAACACATCATGAGCTCCTTAGAAGCAAGAGGTGTGTCACCGGATCTTAAACGTGTTATATCGGCTCTCCTCTGCACCAACACAATCAAAATTAGTAACGGTGTTCACGCAACTAGCCAAATCAAAGTGCTGCGCGGGGTACCCCAAGGCGGCCCCTTGTCGTCGTCGCTCTTCAACCTGGCCATCGATCATCTCTATCGCGACCTGTGCGATGAAGAATTTTCCAAAAAATTTGGATACAAGTTAAAAAGTGACCAAGATTGTGTGGTCCTCACAGGTTTCGCGGATGACCAGGCCGTGTCAGCGCGTGACAAGGGGGCTGCAGAAAGAGTGATTGGCAGCGTTCAGAGGACTTTTGAGGAAATTGGTTTGGCTATTAATCCTCAAAAAAGCGTGGGCATCGTTCTAAATAAAGGAGAGCTGGAAACAGCGATGCTCTCCCTTGAGAACGGAGAGTACATCCAAACATTGCAGAATGGAGATACAATCAAGTATTTAGGATGTACATTCTCGGGAGAGCTACAGTTCAACGAAGATTCGGTGACCAAATTGAACGAAAATCTGAATAAACTGGTTACCTCTCCCTTGCTGAAGCCGGAGCAGAAGCTAAACATTGTCAACCAATATCTGTTCCCGGGTCTTACTTACCCTCTCCAAACTGCGCCCCTCACAAAGCTGCGTCCTGCCATACTTGACGGCATCGACACCATGATTCGCAGGAGTGTGAAGGCTATTGTTGGACTCCCTGCGAACACCTCCACGGCGATGTTGTACGCTCCCAGGAGGTATCGAGGATTAGGATTAATCCGCTGCCAATGGGAGGCTCCTCTACAACATTGGTCCATTGCTCAGCGACTGTCCAATGTGCCCGATGCCCTTTTTCAGTCGATCTTTGATTATTCGGCTGAGGTTGATGAATGTGCCGAGAGATTGGGGGTTGATCGGGGTATTCGGAATATGAGAGCTCTACGGCAGTCGCTTCGAGAAAATTCCTTTGAGGAATGGACCAATTGCAGGTGGCAGGGCATTGGAGTTCGCCATTTTAAAGAGACCCCGAAAGCCAACAAATACATGTATGATAAGCAAGTACTTTCTGGGTCTGAATGGTCAAATGCCCTGAAACTGAATATTAATTATGCACCCCTGCGTGGAGTCCCAGGTGTCAGCGGACAGGTAAGAGAAGTTGGGTCCCTCTGTCGCAAATGCGACAGAGAGCCAGAAACACCAGCACATGTGCTTGGAAAATGCCCCAACAACTCCCTCCTTATAACGCGCCGTCACCACCGAGTCAAACATGAACTGATGAGGCTCCTTATAGAGAAAGATTACGCCTGTTTCGAGGAAGTATATTGTATAGATACGGATGGATCCACCCGATATGCCGACATAGTAGCATTCCCTAAGACGGGAAAGTCGGCGATGATTTTGGATCCGACCGTGAGATATGAGACCAACGACCTCGATCAGGCAGGAAAAGTGGAAAGGGAGAAAAAACAGACATATGAGAAATGCATCCCTTTCCTTAGTGAAAAGTTCCGCGAGAGTTTCGGGCCGAGAGAGTTCCACGTGAGAGGCCTTTGGTTCGGAGCTCGCGGAACGATACCAGACTCAACAAGGAGCTTCATGGAGGGCCTTGGTGTCGACATAAGGGACGTGGCAAGGTTGGCAGAGAACATAATCCTTGACTCCCTGGGAATTATCCATCACCATGTGCATGGATAGAGAGTTTGTTCATGGGGGGAGGCATGCGTGTTTTACAGCATTTTTACATTATTTATTGACCACGTCCACTGCACTTTATGTATTTGTATGCATGTTATGAATTAGGTTAGGAAAAGAGAGGAGAAAATCTAGGGAACGAGAAAAATGTATAGAGTGAGAGAAGGAACAGAAAGGGATGTATAGTGCTAATAAATGAATTAAAGAAATGGTAAAAATAAAATAAATAAATAAATAAATAAATAAAAATATAGGAAAAAAATTATGATAAAAAAAATATATATATATAGATAAAAAAAAAAAAAAAAAAATTGTATATTATGCTCATATATGTTGTTAATACTATATAATTGTATATTAGTTTTTGAAAATTGTCTGTAGCGATTAATAAGTATGCTGTGTTTAAAGCAACCCAATGTAATTGGGCAGCACCCTTTTAAGATAATAAAGTGATTCTCTCTTCTCTTAGTGTCTATAATTTTTACTTTTACTTCCCCTTCGTCTGAATATACCTATTTCTGCTAAGAAGGTGGTAAGTGAAAGTTTTGTGACGCGCACACCTCACCAGATTTTTTCATAAGAGGCTGTAGTAAGGTTAGGCAGAGGCAGTGCTGATGAAGGTCGCAACAATTCTTTATATTTTACTGTTGCTGTTTTTATTAGTCAATAAATAAAAACACCCACATACATATATTCAATTTAATTCTATTAAATCCCAAATTTTTGTTACTTAAATAATTAAATATTAATTAATTCTAGCACTAGATTAATAAGTATCGTGCAGATATGTTTAGAGACCACAGTTCCCCATCTATGGTCTAGTGCATAAAGTTGATAAGAAACATTTTTTAGTTTTTATGAAACTGAATTTAAGTTGCCTATAATAACAGTAAGACATTGTACCAGTCTATCTTCAGTTGGCCTCTCAATCAACTCGGTTATGGATTAATAAGTAAATTACATGAATGAAAGGAAGAAATTTTAAAAATATATCACTATTATTGAATATTAAAACTTAAAAAATTAAAACACTTTCAAATTATATCATTTATTCTGAGTAATAATTCAACTTTTTCTAAAAATTAAATTTTGTTCATTCTTCAGTTACCTAAAAATGCAATTTGGAAGATTCTGAAACTATGGCACTTAATGCAATTATTTAATTTAATGTTATCTTAAATATAATTTTATACATATTTATCATTATTTTTTGGCTTAATTTTTTTATTTTTTAATCATGGATAAAAATTTAGTTCATATTTTAACCTCGTAAATATACTAATTTTTATTTGACTGATTTTTCAACATTCCTCTTGTCTGTTTTCTTTTCTTTTTTTAAATTTCGAAGGAATGTACGTAGTTGAACTTTCTTTAGTGGATTATTATAGGAACTTGATATCTTTTATCAATAAACATTTATATTTTCCATGCCCTTAATGTCTGTTAAACAAGCCTCTGTATTAACTCTATTACAAAAAGCCTTAATTTTGTTGTTTATTTTAATGTACATATATGGATGATTTTATGTTTCCATTAACAAATATGAATTCTCAGGTATTGTAATAGCAATAATTTGAATTGGTCGAAATTATTTTATCAAAATTAATGATGGTATTTTAATCCCCTCCCTCTCCTTCTATGGCAATAGAAAAAATATTTAAAAATGTATTTTTTATTTTTTTAACATTTGTTCTCAATGCAAAGAAGTTTGATAAAGGACGATGTTTTCAGTTAGTGCTTGTTTCATCAGTATTATTTGTTTGGTTCCTTGGCCCTGAGCTCAATCTTTAAATCCTATTTTTTATAGCGTGTGTAGTTATAAAACATGATTAGCTCATTAATTTTTATTTCATTCATTTACAGAGGTCCATGAGGCACTGAGAAGTCTTTTGAGGTATCATGGTTGGACAGGACTATGGAAAGGTTTAGGTCCCACCCTTCTTAGAGACGTACCATTCTCAGGTATGTTTATTCTACATTATTTAAACTTCTTTATTTTCATTTCAGTTTTTATTTTTATTTGCATTTTTTTTGATAAATCAAATATCAAATATATATATATATATAAATGGAAATTTTTTTTTTATTGCTTTATTTAATTTTTGTTTGAAATTGATCAATACTGAAGCTGAAGTATGGATCTCATTTGTGTAGTGTGTATTTAAGATATGAAGCATGTAATATAAGCATAATATAAAATATGTTTTTGTGTTTTTAAGATATATTGACATGTGATCGATTATTATGTTGATTGATTTTGATAAGGTTAACCTGCAATAAAAGTTACAAAATCTCATTGTTAATATTGATTTAATCTTTCTCATATTAATAATCATAACTGGTGCGAAATTTGAAACTGTGAGTACCAATTTCATACGAACTATAAGTGAAATTGCATAAATATGGGAGAAGCTGAGCAGATAAGCAAGTTGGAGCATCAGTTGGCTCAGGCTGTAGCTGAACTAGCGAAATTATAATCACAATTATCTATCGCGCCAGAGACGACACAATTAGAATTGTTGAAGATTAGAACACAAAATTCTACATTTATACATGAAGTAATTGGTCAGTTGGAACCATTTACTGGAATAGTAGGGTACCTTGAACATTTTATTAAGGAAGCAGATCAAATTAAAGCCTTGATATTATCCCGGCATGAAGCTGGCACATTAATAGAGTCTGATGTTAAATTACTAGAGGCATCCTTACTCGGGCGTATCTCGAGACGAGTATTAAACGCCATCCAAGGCGATCTAACATGTTCCTGGGACTCCTTGAAAGTAAGACTAAAGAAACTGTACGGTGGAGGAAGATGGACTCCAGAAGAAGACGTGTTTTATCTATTTAAGGAGCGACAAAACCAGGGCCACTCAGAAGGTGTTTTTGCAGAAAAGCTCCTAATTCAATACAATAAATTGACAGAAAAAATGGTAGAAACCTATGGCCAAGCGGAAGGAGCACAGAAACTAGAATTCTTGAAAGGAATTTTGAAGGTACAACTGAATCACTACGTGGATCATCCACATCATTCACTATCAAGAGATCGAGATTTTATTGGGTGTGCGCATGATCTCATAGATTCTAAGGAAAGAGAAGAAACGTGCTTCAAGAAACAGGAAACAGATTGGATAGAAGTGAAATCACCGAGGAGGAAATACAGAAGTCCGCCAAGGCAGGTCAATAAAAATAGAAAATTTGATAGACGGCCGAGCAGGTTCCCCGATGAGAGAAGGCGTAAACCAGAACAACGTTGTTATGAATGCAACCAGACTGGTCATATAGCAGCCCGGTGCAACCTTACGAGATGTTTTGAATGCGGCAGGCGAGGGCATCTAGCCAGAGAATGTCCAAAGCGAAACTCTCGCCCGAACAGGAGAGCACCACAACGAGAGCCAATCGAGGTTAATAACCAGGACTACAGCAACCGGAGGACTGGTAGGAGGAGCGGCAGGTTCTATACCAACGGAGAATCTTCAGAGGAGGAGAGTTTCTGTTCCGAGCGCAGTGGCCAGGCAACTAGAAAACCCGAGGTAAGTGGAGGGAATCCTTGGAGGGAGGATCCTTCCGGGTCGTCGAAAGTAGTAGCGGGACACCCACGTACTGATTGAGTGTATAGCGACGGGCGGAGCTACCAAGGGAGTAATTTGATAATTAATAATAGCGTTAGGGGTAAACATCGGACTAGGTTGCCCGTGGCGAGATTAGAGGAATCCGGGATCAAATTTTTGATTGATACCAGGAGTACAAATTCGTTAATTAGCAAGAGGGGAGCGGAGAAATTGGAAATTTGGATCGGGCGTAAACAGTGCAAATGTATAGTATCCACGGTTAGCGGCAGATGTCAGACTTTAAGCGAATCCTCTTTGTGTCTTAGTGAGCTAACTGAGCGGGATTCACATATAAAAATCCACATTATTGAGCAATTAATGCCCAGTCATGATTTAATTATTGGTTGTGATATTCTACAGCGAATGGGTTTAAAGACGAGAGTTAATCATAAGGAGTGGCGTTAGTATAAGGAGTAGGGAAACGAATGTACCGAATTACAAAGAAGGGAAATCACGAAAACATAAAAATCGGGGCCGTGGAATGTACAAAACAGGCAATTATACATTTAGTGGAACAAAACAAAGATTTATTCTACAAAGAAAACGAAGTTTTGCCAACAACGGGGAAAACGGTACATCAACTTCACCTGAAGACAGAATTCCCAATCTACGTTAAGGATAGGCGGTATCCTCAAGCCATGAGAGAAATTATGCAAGAACAATTGGAAGAGTTACACAAGGAATTATCAGATATAGGAATTCCCCGTTTAATAGTACTTTATGGGCAGTTGAGAAAAAACAAGGTGAACAGGAAGGTGAACCAAAGAAATATTGAGTAGTAGTAGACTACCGGAAGCTGAACGAAGTGACAAAAGACGAACGAACGTTACCCTCTCCCTCGGGTAGAAGATATACTGGATCGACTGTCGGGACCAAATATTTTCAGTACTTCATTCTAGGAATAGCGGAAATAATTCACCCGTTAACAGAAATATTAAATAAAGGAAGGAGGTTTCAATTGGGGCCGGAGAAATTATCGAGTATTCAGAAATGTCGTGAGATTCTTACCAGTCGTCCGCTGTTAGCTTTTCCCAACTTCCGCAGGCCATTTAAAGTCACCACAGACACGTGCAAAATTGCTATTGGGGCCGTATTGTCACAGAATTATGAAATCGGAGAAAAGCCGAAAGTTAAGTGACACCGAACGTCAGTACAGTGCTATCGAACGCGAATTATTAGCGGTAGTGTGGGCTATAGAATACTTTCGTCCCTATATATATGGAAGACGTTTCGAGCTGATCACTGATCACAAACCCCTACTGTCCTTAGACACCCTGAGGGAATCATCTGCGCGGGTTTCACGTTGGAAAGAAAGCCTCGTGGCGTATAATTTCCATTTTCATAAAAAAGGAATTGACAATGTAGTGGCCGACTGTTTTTGCGGGAGTTGGTAGTAAATGCAATTGACGAAGAGGACATACCTACCGAACCTGACATGGAGGAAATCCTTAGAACACCAATAGACAGATCACAAGGGATACGCGAAGTCCACGAGGTTATAAATGATAAAAAATTTCAAATTATCATAAAATCGAAGCAGAGTCTGGGGCTGGAAACAAACCCGAGTGTGTACGCGGGATTATCAACGATGTTAGTCCACACACCTACATCTGTAGACGACAATGAGCTAGAGAGCATTTTCACAGAATTTAGTCAACGGGGCCGTACATGTTATGTTTACATGAGAAATCGTGCAATTGTCGATAAAATGAAAAGATTATGGCGACAAGAGCGAATAGGAATGGGCTATTCACTCGTTAGGTGTTTACGGCAAGTAGAAACAGTCACCGAACCGGCGGTACAACAGAAAATTGTCAATGATAATATTGGCAAAACGAACCACCGGGGAATGGAAGAGACTCTGCGGGTGCTAGAGCCATTTATTCTAATGAGGGTCAATCATGGGTAACAATGTTTGACAGGTTTAGTAAAATCGCTTTGGCTCATCCCATTGAAGAGAAAAAACCCCGAGCAGTATGGGAAGGGATTTTGCAATGGTGCGCGATTTATGGTGTGCCCGACGAAATTGTGTCTGACTGTGACCGAAAATTTGACAATGCCTTTATTCAAAATGAATGTAAAACACTAGACATCAAACGCTAAACACCCTCCATCACATCAAAGCTAGAGGTGCAGTGGAAAGATTACACAACACTTTAGGTGAACATCTTAGATTACTTAAGCTAGGGAGAAATTTGGATCCATTTGACGCTATGCCCGAGCAGTGATTGCCTACAACAATACAATACATGCAGCAACGGGTCTATCTCCTGTAGAAATAGTTTTTGGTCAAATGCGGCGCTGCGCGATAGAGGAGATCTCATCACAACCAATAATAATAAATTATGGGAGGCACTATATCAAGCTCGAGTGGAATGACAGACGTCGTGGAATAAAATTAGAAAAAAACTAATTCGCAAAAAATAGACTCGCATGGACCGTGCGAATAATCGCTCCGTGGTTTATAGCAAGGGTCCGCTAACATTAGGAACAACTGTCTACAGGTGGCTGAGAACAGTGAGAAATAAAACTGCCGCACGCTACGAGGGCCCCTATAGAATTATAACTATCAGGGAGAATAATTTGTTTACCATTCAGGATGTAAAATATCTGTTCAGATCGCGTACGGTACATCTCGAAGAACTTTGTGTACCCCAGGTAGTATCAGGTCTCCAGTCTGGCTGCGGTGCTCAACAGGAAACTCCACGTCGTTAAAAATCAGTAATTAGTTTTAATGTATTTGGAAAATTTAAATACTTTTTTTTTTAATATTGTTTTTCAAATTTTTTACTTATAGGTTTAATTATATGTAAACAGTTCTGTTATTCTTCAAGTTTCAGATAAATGCAAGTATTTTCTGTTATCATTTAAATTTAAAATATAGACCAGTTTTCCTTTTGTTTAAAGTATTATAGTTCCTCCTTACGAAGGAACTGGAGGGAGGAAGTTAGCATAATATAAAATATGTTTTGACATATGATCGATTATTATGTTAATTGTTTTTGATAAGGTTAACCTGCAATAAAAGTTATAAAATCTCATTGTTAATATTGATTTAATCTTTCTCATATTAATAATCATAACTTGTATACACAAAGAATAAATGGTCATTTTACTGGGTTTAGAACATTGTTTCTATAGTTAGACATGTGACCAAAATAATCAATTAACTTTATAACAGATATCACAAATTTTATTGTTATTGTCATTTTTCATTATTGTTGACTCTTGAGAAAATTATTTATTTGTTAATATTTTTTTTGTCCGTGATTTTCTTTATTTTTGTTGTATGTAGTTTCTTTTCTTTTGATGTTGTTTGACAGAATGTTATTGGAATTATAGTATAAATTATTTTTTTTAGGAATATACTGGGTCACCTACGAAAAACTTAAAATAATAAACAATAATAAATCATCATTTGGCTACAGTTTTTTGGGAGGAAGTTTTGCAGGAAGTGTAAGTTATCCCCAAAACATTACTATTTCACTATTTTTATTTCTTTAATTAGTTTCTGTCCAAAATTCTATAATTGCTATATTTGTGGACTATATTGCCTATTAATTTTCAATTTAAATTTATTTATTTTATTATAATATTAGTAGTCTGCTTATAGTAGTAGTAAGAGTCTATACTAGAATAGGTCAGAAACATAATCCCTGGGTTAAATTGGCATAAAGACTTATACTGAACCCATACACTGAATTCTTATGCACTGAATTGACACAACTGATATTTCTTAATTTTTTTACTTTCTCATAAAAAAATAGTTAAATATGAAATATGGAAGAATTTGACAATTAACTAAAGGAGAAATAAGAGATAATAGTTTTAATTGGGAGAACCAAAGGAATACGAGCACGCCCGAAAAATTACAACAGGCTTCTGTACGTAAAATGAACTTAATACAATTCGAACTCTGACAATATTATGTACATATATATATGCGGTTTTCATAAATGATAACATTTTTATTATTTAATATTTAATTGTATGGAATACAGCAATGCATAAGTTGAAATTTGTATGTATACGGATATTTAAACAAATAAAAAGTTTGAGCTCAAGGCCAAGGAACCAAACAAATAATACGGATGAAACAAGCACTAACTGAAAACATTGTCCTTTATCAAACTTCTTTGCATTGAGAACAGATGTTAAAAAAATAAATTTAAAAAAAAAATACATTTTTAAGTACTTTTTCTATTGCCAGAGAAAGAGTGGGAGGGGGAGAGGAATTAAAATACCTTAACTAATTTTGATAAAATAATTTCAAACAATTCAAATTATTGCTATCACAATACCTGAGAATTCATATTTGTTAATGGAAACATAAAATCATCCATATACGTACATTAAAATAAACAACAAAATTAAGAGTTTTTGTAATAGACTTAATATAGAGGCTTGTTCAACAGACATTCACGAGGATTGTAGGTAAGAGAATGCATGATTGAATTCACAATGAAACTATTATAGAGAACAGGTGCATATGACCTATAGGAAATGTTCTTGAAGGAAGAGAGGTGAAGTTGTTTATACATGTGTGCAGGATGGCTCGTGTAAGAAAGGTGATGACAATAAGTTGGCAGATCCCGATTCTCTTTCCTCAGATACGTGAAGGGACTCAGAATAGCCAGAGGAAACACCATGGCAGAAATGAGATGAGTGGCACTGCATCATGATCAATGGAGGAAGAGGTCCAGTGCTACTTTATACCTGAAAGCACAATAAAGATTTGTTCACACGAGGAATCCATTAGCTATTCATCTTAGAATCATTCACAATTTCTAGTATGTTTTTGTATTAGTATTAGTTTTTGTAGGTTGAGAGGTTTCAGGACTACTCATAAATATCATTTTTAATTATCCCTAAAAATTCAAGTTTGATTGCTATTGGAATTTTTCTTTTTATTAAATACAATTTTTTTTTGTAAGAATGTGTTTTTGGTATCGTTTTTTGTTTATAATTATATTACCTAACTTTAATTGCTTTGTTTAGGTTGCAGCATTAGTTACTACTCCATTTGATGTAGTGAAAACGTATAGACAGATAGAAATGGCTGAAAAAGAAATTATTACTGGTAAGATTTATAAACAATTCTAGCTTTTATTATAATTATATTTTATCCCAAATTATGTATTAGGGTTACATAAAAAGTCTATAAGATTAAATATATATGTGCATGAGTAGTCTTCATATTCTGCCTTAAATTAAAAACAAAAATACATCATCCTATGTTGTTTATTTTCTTTCATTACTGGTTTCTGGCTCTAGACATTTATCTGGTGAAATCAATAAAAAATTAATGAATCGTAAATCATTTCAGGATAAAATGAACAACAGTAATTATAATAAACAAATTGAGATACCATTATGTCATTTCATATGAAATGTCAGTTTTCACAGGAAAGGTTATTTTGTAAAACAACTTTGTAAATTCAAAACAATTTTATTCAAAATATTCACACTAATTTTTTATACATTTTCCCCTACATGTTATCAACTTGTCAATCGCAGAACTGAAAAATTCAGGCTTTTGTGACGAAATAAAGTCAAGAAAATTGTCTAGATGAAAATGTATTGGAGATAAGTCTGGCAAATAAGGTGGATGTGGAAGGACTTTGTAACACAGTTCGTTTAGTTTCTTCACTATTTGTCATGAAACGTGAGATCTGGTGTTATCGTGTAAGAGTATATGCCCCTTCCCGTTAACCAATGCTGATTGTCTAATGACAAGGTTTTGATGCATTATCCCAATATCATTGCTGTATAATGTGGATGTGATAGTTTCGTCTCTGAATAAAAAGGTGAAATGAATTATTCCTGCCATTATCCACCACACAAGAACTACTAACTTTTTTGGATATAATTTTTTTCAAACCACTTGCTAATGGTATGTTTGTTGCAACATCCTGAAGGTCTTGTCACTTGTTTCTTGCAGCTTGGGCTGCAGAGTATCCAAGTTTAAACTCATAAAAATAACTCGAAAATCGCATGTATCCATGGTCATATTTGATGACATACTAAACAATTTGTAATCAATTGGAATGATATAAATAAATATTATCAAATATAATAATAATTATACAATAATATATAATAAAAAATACTATATAATAATAATAAAAGTTTATTATACAAATATAATATGATAATAAAATATATAATTAAATATTATCAAAAAAGAGTATTAACATCTCATAGTCTGTAACAAAAGTCCACTAATCCTGCTTTAAATTTTTAATAAAAATGGATATTTCATATGAAATTAAATATGAAACCATATGATATTGATTACTGTTTACTGCTTAAATATCATAAAGGTACAAAGAAGAAATCCATGGCACATGGCTCAGTCCTGGTCAAATAAATCAACAAAGAAAAAATATAAATAAATTGTTCCAGCTGCTGTACATTATATTTCATTTGATTTAGCACAAATTATTAATAAGCTAAAATTAATTTTTCTCATATTCTTATTAATTTTATATAAGTATTAACAAATGGCGGAAGCCCCTCCAATTAGTCTGCTCAGTCCCAAAGCCAACTCTGTGACTGAGGTGCCAATGTTAAGGTCTTTGTATACAGTAGAGTTATTGTTGCAGAGCTCTTGCATAAATTAACAAATTTATAGGAGAAAGTCAGGCAATATTTTCTCTTGTATTAAAGTGCTCTGTTAGTTGTTACAACTTATGTATATTATTCAGTCTGGAAAAATGTTTAGGTTGCTAGTATCTATAAAGCTAGCCATCTATTAAGATATAATTATATGTATAATACATAATATATATACTATATTTTGCTTCCTTTAGACATATAATTATGTTGATTTTCAGATACTTTGAACCAATTTTAGAATATTAAAATGTGTTATTCAAGTTTTCCCCTAAATTAGCTGTATTTTAATTTTATTAATTATTAATTTACTTTTAATTTCAAATTTAATGAATTCTATATGCTTTCAAGTTATTTATACTTTTTGATTTTTTAGAGCCACCAAAGTTCCTTGGACAGTCTACATTTTCTGTTATTCTGAGCATTTATGAGAAGAATGGTGTTCAAGGTCTGTTTACTGGACTCATTCCACGGATCATCAAAGTAGCTCCTGCCTGCGCTATAATGGTTGCCACTTTTGAATATGGCAAGGCATTCTTTCAAAGGCACAATCTTCTGGAGTTTCAAAGAGACATGCCTTTACATGTCAGAAATAATATGAATTCAGTGAATGGAAACACATAAAGCTACTTTTATATTTTGATATTGTTATGTGATGTTATTTTACCGGAAAAAAAAAATTATGAATGACGTTGATTTTTGTTATTACTGTGTATATAGATGTTTATATATTAAACTATTGTTAAAAAAATATTGTAATCATTTCCCTTTTTGTCCTTAGTAAATAACAGAATTTGGTTTTAGAAGTTGATTAAATCTAATTATAATTCATTTTTATGTAAATTAATAATTTCTCCTAGTATTAAATTATCCATGTTCAGTTAGCAAGGTTATATTTATATTTCCTTAAAATGTTTTATTTCTTCCATATCAGATTTTTAGTCCTTGAAATTATAATGAGATAAGATAAAAAATATTAGTGAGCTCATGTTAACAAAGGATGTCAACAAGGTTCTGTGAAGGTTATGATAGGGGTAAGGTTATTTTGTGTTCAAAGTTTTCTGTGTGGGCTTGTTTTGGAGTTTATATTCTTATAAAGTGCTTTGATTAATAAATTTTTTGTTGGAAAATGTTGACAATCCATCATTTTTAAAATAGCTACTAATTAAAGTTTCAAAATTTAACTTATGTGTTTTTGACAGAAATGAGCAGTAGTAGTGGCCATGGTATATGTTTAATTACAATTATTTTATCAAGATACATATTTTTAGTTTAACATTACTTGCCGCTTGGGTTTCCATGAAATTATATGTGCTGTTTATTATTAGATGATGATGAAAGTGAAGATAAAGGTTCCACTCTACCTTACAAAGATAGAAGAAGAGAAGCTCACACACAGGCAGAGCAAAAGAGACGTGATGCTATTAAGAAAGGATATGATTCCCTTCAAGGGTTGATTCCTGCTTGCCAACAGTCTGATATTTCTGGATATAAAATGAGTAAAGCTACCGTCTTGCAAAAATCTATTGACTATATCCAGGTATTTTGTTGAGACATTGTTACTTTATGCCTGTTCATAACTTGTTCATTCATAAACTTTTTTTTAAAGTTCCTTTTGCAGCAAAAAAAGAAGCAAGAAGAAGAGCGAAATGCTCTTCGTAAGGAAGTTGTAGCATTACAGATAATGAAAGCTAACTATGAGCAAATGGTTAAATCTCAGCAAAATCAACCAGGTCTTGCAGATAATAGAGTTTCTGATGAATTAAAATTTCATGTGGTAAATAGTTTAATTGCTACCTGCTTCCAATTGTTAAAGTTATTAATAATTTCATTAATTGGTTCCGGTATGAGTGTATCTTGCTTGTTTTAGTTCCAGAGTATTTTAGAGCAGCTTTTTATTACCTTCAGTACAGTTTCGGTCAACAATTTTTCTGAACTGTCAGCCTTCATTTTTACATGGCTCGAAGAACATTGTAAACCACAGGTAAAAATATCTTTTAATTCTTTGATTTTTTTAAATTTTAACATGTTTAAAGAAGTAGACAAAGTAATTTGCTGTGTTATAATAGAGTTTAAGGTTACTGTTAGAGAACATTTTGAGCTATATTACTTGAGTTATTCTTATAATTTGGTTTCTATATTATTAGTATCAATATTTTGAATACTGTCTACGATATGCTAAAAGTTTATGACTATAGTATATTTAGAAATTTTACTTGCCACTTCTCCTTGTCTGAACTATTTGTTACTGATTTTATAATTTGTTTATGTAAGCTTTTGAAATTTACTAAACATACTTTTGTGAGTTACTAATTTATAAAGGATTTACCAATAATGACTTAGTTCAATGTTAATGGAATTTTTTTATTTTTTTTTTATTTTGTTTATTTAGACATACAATATTCTGTCACAGGGACAATAATTATATTGATAAATGAACACAAGTTAATGGAATTAAAGATAATATTTGATTTTGTTGCAGTTATGTTTTTAATTCTTTGTGGTTAAAATTTCAGTCACTGAGGGAAATGGTTGTAGCTGTTCTTCAGAGGATTTATGCATCAAGATCAAATTATTCCGGACCTAAAGTTGAAAGAACATTATAACATTGCTCAAATTAGGTCTATACTAATTTTTTACTGTATTTTATATTTGTTAATTTCATACTCACTCCCAGGAGAGTTTAATAATGGCTCACATATCCTCCAAAAGATTATATCAGATCATATATTCCTATATTTTACTATAGGACAGTGGAGTGAGACTTTAATCAATAAAAAAAAAAAAAAAGTTCTTGTATTTTATAAAAAACAAAGTCTGAAAAGAAAATGCTGTTTTATACAACGAGGCCTTAATTGTATGTCAGGGTGACAACTTTGTTATTTGCTCATATATATTTTATTATAATTGATTGTTGATTTTAATAATATATTTTAATTTTAAAGGATGTTTTTAATTTTTTATCCTTAATTCACCACTACTTACTTGGGTATCAAAAAGCATAAAGCTACTATTAGTGCAAAAGATCATATGTAACAATTTTCTATGTTAATTCTAATTGTGCTAAAGGTCACATTTTATAGTGTGTTAATAACAACTATAATTATGGAAAATAAAATATGAAATTTTACTTATAAATCATGAAGAAATAATCACTTTTTATGTTCTTTATTAATGAAACTCAATTCATTACATAAAACCTTTTGTATTAACAGTAGCGATAAATTATATTATTAAATCCATTATTTTTAATTTTTTCATATTCTGTAGTGTCAAAGTTGATTATTTACACTAGTTTAAAAAAAATTTTTGTACAGATATAATTTGATATATTTATTAATATTTTTCAAAAGAAAACAACTTAAATAACAAATTTTAAAAACATTTTTGATATACTAATAGATTTACGTTTACAAAACTTAAAAAAATGAGTTCATATGATGGCAAAAATCAAGTGTTCCAGATTTTTCCAAAGTTTTTTTCTCATTTTGACATTGAATGTTTAACTAAACATATATTTAAGTTATTTATGTTCATGTTTTCTAAATTTTCTTCCTATTTTCATCCCATAAATTTTCAATGAGATAAAAGTTGGATAGTGATGTATTAAGTTGTTTTGAGAAATTATGAATGAGCCACTTCTTAGTGTGCATATGAAATCAGTGCTATATTTCTTTAAGACAATGGGCCTCTTCAGAGATAGATATCCTGCCAGGTGCAGTTTCTACAGTTTACAGTTTCTACCTTCTGACATCTATCTACCATAGTGCTGACTTAACATCCTTTAACCATCGCATTTTAGGACATTCACATTTTCTGGTACTTCCTGGTTTCGGGTACACACACTTGCTGGTGGCCGAGAAGCGTTGTTCTACAGTTAGAACCAAATCTATTTAGATAAAATGAGAATTTCAAAATTTATTCCGTGGGTCTGTCATAAAATAAATTTTAATCCGCCCAGGCCGGAGCCGAATTAGCATTGCTAGCCTCCAGAAAGGTAAACTTTCCGCTTTTGGCATGGCCTCAACCAAGTTGCCAGCTTAACCTTCCTTTCTTTATTATAGTTCCAATATTTGATTGGTCATATAGTACTTAAAACTCCTTGTCTCCTAATCCTACTCTCCCTTCTAAAGCATACTGCTCTGTTTATTTTCGTGAGCTCCTTTCCTTCCCATGTGCACTGTCATCCTTTCCTTATCCTGTGTCAGAACTCATGTCTCCCTAGAGCCAGACTTAGGACTTTGGTGCCCCCGAGCAGTGATGTCATCTCCTATAAAAAATAAATTTATTGCTTAAGCTTTTGAAAATTATGTAGTATTTGAATTTTATTTCATTCAATATTTCCCTAAATCGGTTACTTTATCAATAGGCTAAAATTAATTGTTTTATATGCTTTGTATATATTTTCTACACCAGAAGCGCCATACACCCCCACTCCAAGAAACAGAACATAACATCTGAACAAGAAAAATAATATATTTTTAGGATGTTAATTGATTATAATAAATTATTATTTTCAATGTTTGAACTATTTATTTATTCTATAATTTCTGTCAATATCCAAATGTATCATTTTAACTATAAGCCACTGTACATACATATAAATTGCTCTCTAGTTATATATTTCTATATATCATCACATTGCTTTAACTCATTTTATAGAATTGATTAATGTCCAAACAACTGAAAAACAGAAAATATATTTTTTTACATTTAAAACTTTAATTATCTTACTGTACGTAAGATGAAATTAAAAATGAACTTTTGCTCAATGGTAACAGCTATGTTTTTAGAAGACGACAACCAAAAAGCTTTTTTTTCTCACGATTTTAGTATAAAAATTACAATATATAAATAATCCATTTCTGTTTTTTCCAAAAAAAAAAAAAAAAAATGTAATAGAGCCAAGCTTCTAATTTCAAATGTGTTGAAAAAAAATATTGAGAATAAAGATCTTTTATTTATTTGTTTACAATTTCACAAACACTTGAGCACTTCTATTCATCCTTCATATTATTGTATGTCTCCTACATTGGGTGTAGAATCTCCTCCCAGGATTGAGCCCTCTTAATTTAAGGTTGAATTGGACTAAGCCAACTGAACTTTTCCTTGGTACACACAATTTTTGTAGTGCGAACAATTTTCTGTTGCGATTAAATGAGGAAAATCGTTCACTGTGAGTGAGCACATCGACTCTGGTTTCTCTTGGCAATCTTCGGTGACTGCCTTTCCCAACTCACCAATAAAACTAGAGGGTGAGAATATCATTTGGACCCCTCCTCAATATTTCAAAATAAAACATTTTCTAAATATACTATCAAAATCCATAACAAATAATCATTATATAAATAGGCATACACAAAACGGTTGAGCCCTTTTTCCTCCTCGATTATTCAACTAATTTTCTTCCTTCTTTTTTTGTTTAATAGCTATTGATGAGCCTTAGTGTTATAAATAAATAAAAATTTGAAATCCTGCATAAAAATGGATTTAAACTCAGTTGAAATTGCTAATTTAAATTTATTTTTTACTTTTTTAATCATAACTTTGATTTATTGTGATAATAAATCACATAAATTAAAAGTTTTGAATTAGTCTATTTTGTGTTACTTATAAATAATTTTAAGAAGTTTAAGCTCGATTTTTAATTGAAATTGAAATTTTATTTATATTAATTAATGAGGATTTTTGAATCGTAATTTACTCTTTATTTATTGAATTTATTTTTTATTTTAATTATGTTTTCCTCAAATTTTTAATGGCTATGGTCGAATTTCGAATACTAGTCTACATAAATAAATAAAATATGTGAACAAAAATCGATTAAGAAAATATGAAAATTCAACCTGATGGCTAAGATAAGTCATAGAATTAGGCACGTAAGTACTTTACCGCGCCCTAAATATTCCTATTCTTATGATTATATTCAAAAAAATTATATGTAGCAACATGTTTTAGGATTTTGTTATTCATCCACTTCTCATTTTCATACCTTGCATGTTGGTGTGATGATGTTATTTTTTCTGTGGCACAATTGAACAGTATCGGAGAGAATTCGTCTCACTACCTCAAACCATTTCATACTTCAAAGACGTTTGGCAAAATACTACATTGATAAGATACAAGATAAATAATAGAAAAGATACTTCTCATAACGAGACTCGACATTTAGAATAATTTGTAAAAGCCTTCTCAGAGACCCCGATTTCGGTCATGATCTTCTGAATACAGTTTCTTTCTATGGAATCATAAGCTCCTGAGCTTTCCCAGCCATGTTTTAAGCACCTGTTTTGCAGTCCTTCCTCTTCTTTCTAAATCCTGCTTGGCGGTAGCCCTTACTTAGGTTACGACACATTAGGCTCGTGTTCCGAACTTCTGGTAGCCTTTCTTTCTCTTATATTTCCTTACTTAGTGATTATAGGTTCGACCGAATAATTTTTGAGGGGGGGGGGCATATTTTGAAGGGATTATAAATTTTCGAACTAAGGGACAAGTGGAAAACATGGAACGTACCATAGCAAGTGTAATTTTATATGATCAACGATTTTTCTAATTCTACCCTATAGTCCGTGGTACAGACCCATTTTTATCGTATTATTAACATTCGTCTGAAACTTCGTGAATAGCTTCATCCCATCGTAACCTACAACTACTTTATTTACGTAAACTCGTGAAATTGAGGCGTTTTCAATCTGGAGGCGGGGCAAACTTTATCTATTTAATTGTGTACTAAAAACTCGTAAATACCCATTTGCTTTCTACTTGTATTGAAAGATAATTTGATCACAAAATCAATAAAGAAGGTTGTCTACAAAAATATTGGGCCGTTTGTCCTAGATAACCTCGTCATTTTGAAAATTTGGGGGCGTAGATCACGCCAAATGGCTCTATGTTTTTGAAGGCACCTTCTTTTATCGATTTTGTGATCAAATTATCTTACGAACCAAGTAGAAAGAAAATGGGTATTTACGAGTTTTTAGTACCTAATTAAATAGACAAAGCTTGCCCCCTTCAGTTTGAAGGCCCCAATTTCAAGAGTTTTTGTAAATGAAACAGTTGTAGGTTTGACATGGTTAGTTTTGACATGGCAGGCATTAAGTTTTCTTCTTTTCTCAAGGCCATTTTCTATGAATCTCTTCTTGCTTTTCGTTTTAACTAAATACACATTACTTACGTAGATTTGTTTTATTTAGCTCTATCTCTAATACCTCACAATATTGATTAATGGTGTGAGATTCTTTCACTGGGACTAAGCGTTCGAATTCATGTTTCTACTCAAATTTTAATTATGATCAATACCTCTTTCTTTCCACTTGATCCATTATTTTGTTTGTTTCATCCAGTTTCTGAAAGAGTTTGGTTCGAATTACTGTCGCCTCCACGATAGCTCTCATGTCTTAGATGAAGATTTGATGTTTCTTATAGACTAGCACGTGCTCAATCTGGTTTTTCGTACCTTCTCCCATGTTCATGGCATAAACATATTTCGTATATTGAATAGTTTTGTCAACATATTTTCAAATATACCCGTACGCAAAAAAAAGAGTAGAAGAATTGTACATATACAGGGTGTTTCAGGGTTAGTGGCCAAACTGAAAATATGAATTAAGGACCTCAAAACAAGAAAACAATTTCCTGTGAAGGTATGTTCGCAAACGCTTTGTTTAGGAGATATTCACATCTACAGAATTTCATTGCTATGAATTATTTATGGTATATTAAGTAAATAAAACTTATTGATTTGTTCCATCTACATTATTAATTAAACGTAAATATTAAATGCTGTTCAAAGTGATTTGGGGTGTTCATGAGAAAGTGAAGGGGCAAAAATACCATCAGCGCGGGGTATTATAGCAAATGTACCAGTTTCTCTCAGACGCTGAAACGTGGAGCTAAAGATAGACTTGTTTGGTGATCTATTCGGAAATCGCTTGGCATATTCACGATGGGCAGCATTAACATTACCATTGCAAAACCCGGATGCAAACACCATATCGGCATATTCACCATTAGCATAAATGGAAGGCATAATGATGAGTACTCTGCGAAAGCCTCTTACAAACTGATAAATGTTATTGAGATTTCTAAATGCTAATTCCAAGTAGTATTAATCCTTATGTTGCCAATAATTTTTATAGAGTTCTGGACACTAGCGGATTCGTTATCAAATAATTATGTTGATTAGGTTAATTTTAAAATATAATTTTTATACATAATATAAACTTCCGTCATTTGTATTTTGGTTCATCTCCGTTTCTCTCCATTCAGACTGGATTGTCTGCGCCTATGCGGTAAAGATTACACACCTGCAGTTTCTGAAATAACAGATTTTCTTAATTGGCCGTTAAATTGAAACATCTGATTATTTTGTTTGATTTTCTTACATTTCTATTTTTATTGCGTAATCTAATTAAACTATGGAGAGACTTTGAAGAGTTTCCAACAACCTTTTACGTTTTATAGTCAGAATGAGAAGGTTAAAATATTTTCCTTGGGTCTACCTCATAGCTATCAACCCATCTAAGATTCAAACCTGCGAATCTTGGCCTCTTTACGTTTAAGCTTTGAAGTAATCTACTTGTATTTATTTACACAAAGAGCAGGCAATGGTTGAAATCCGCGTTGAGGAGAGAATAATCTGATAGGCATTACTCCAAACACAGAGAGGAGAAGTGTAGCTAATTGAAGGAAGTGTGTTGTGTTGCAATAAGATTGGTTATAATTATTAATAAATATAAGGTAAGAGTTGCGATAGGTACGATTGGATTCTAAAAACACTTGAAGGTATTAAGTCTATTCTACAATAATAAGTGGGATGTTATTAAGATGCGATGGAAAAAGTTACACAAAGAAACATTAGAATTGTGCTTTTTCTTTAAAATAAATCAGGTGCGTTGCGCGCATCACACGATTTTCACTTACCACCCTCTTCTTAGCAGAAATAAGTATTTTCAGATAGGAGAAGTGAAAGTAAAAATTATAGACGCTATAATTATTTATATTTGTTTGTGGGTATTTTTATTTGTATAAGTACCATTATATATATTCAAATGTTAATATTTATATTGGTGTAATCTATACAATTAAATATTAAATAATACCAACTATAGCATTTATGAAAACTGCATATGTATATTTATATATTGTCGGAGTCCATATTATATTAAGCTCATGTTACGTATGGAAGCCTGTATATAATCTTTCGGCCGAACTCGGATGCGATCAATTACAACTATTCTCCGTTACGATTTTTTATTTATCCTTTAGTCAATTATCAAATTCTTTCATATTTTATATTCCACTATCTTTTATATTAGAGATTAATGTGAAATAGTCAATTGTTTCAAATAAAAAAAATCAAAGGTACTTTAGAGGAAGCTAATATTGAAAATTAGCCATTTAAGCTCTATTAGAGAACATTAATCAGAATAAAAACTACATTTTTTTTAAACTGCTTAATTTCACACCGATACAATGAATTTAATCAAAATCGTTTATGCAGTTTCCGAGAAAATTGTAAAAATGTGTTTAGCCCATGATATAAAATGCCACTTACGGTAGTCGATTTTGACGGAAAAGTTACTGTGACATCCCTAGCATATAAAAACCTTAAATATGAAATTTCACTTTCGTACGACTTTTCGTTTTTGAGCTAGACTGTTAACACACACACACACACACAGACCATTTTGCGGGACTTGGTTATTTGGACTCAGGGGACCTCAAAACGTTTATTTCCGTTGAAAATAGAGATTCAAATATTTTCACGATCGCAATACACTCCTTTACTAAATATTTCATATAATAGGTAAGTGAAACTAAAAATAGAATCGTTACTTCCAGCCTCAACAATATTGTTTATTTTCTTTTTGTTGGTTAAGTCATGTGTTATTTACTCATCGATTAACAATTCCTTATAGTACATCAACTCCGTTATCGGAGAGTGAATACAATTAGATCCGGAAGGAGCCGTCCCCCTTCGAGCCCTAGCTCTTGGACCCTGAGGGCCCCTTAACAATGGTGATGAGATGACGTAGATGCCCTAGATACCCCTCCACGGGGAGGTGGGAGTCCAACTCTCACTCACCGAGATCGAAAGTGAAGCGATGCCCTCAGTGCCCAACTATAATGTCCTCATGCCTTCTCCTGTCCTTCGTCGTTCCGCTACTACTGCCAGCAGCAGCTTCTTACGGCCAAGGTCAGTACTACCAACTTTTCTCTTCTGCCAACAAATATTGTGCGGATCATTGCAATTTACCAAGTGGATTAATACTATCTATAATTATTTTTTTATTTATTTATTAAAAGATATATTTGTTTATGTTTGTAGCTTGAAATGGGATACTGTTGATATTCAATTAATTATTAATTTTTGATGTAAATATACCCTTGTCAGGAATTTAAAAAAAAAATCTGTATTAAATGATATAATGATTTTAATCGTGAAGAATAATATTATTAAATGATTATATTCGAATTGTTTTGCTCCTGCGTTGAAGTGAGGAAAATTATATATATATATATATTTTTTTTTTTTTTTTTTGTGAAAATTTGTTGACAGTAAAAATGCTCAAACTTTATTAAATATTAAAACTTAAAATGGTATTATTGTTTTGGATGAATTAAATAGTTTTTTATTTCTAATATATTTATTTTATTTTATTTTTTATTTATTTTTTGTAAATATCAGATTTACTACAAATTCTAACACTCAGGAAGTTTTAAAAATGTGCACCTGTTATAAAAATTATAACTGATCGTAACTGTGAACTTCAAAAATGTTAAATGATTGTATTGTTGTTTTAGAAAAACTTGGTTAAAATAAAGAATTTATTTATTTTTTTTTTTTTTTGGAGAATTTAGAAAATGTACGATTTTCTAATTATCCAGACAGTCAAATCGAAAAGCGATTGTTTTCTTAAAATATACTTAAAATAAAAAAAACAAAAAACAAGTGGTCTTAACCATAAACAATAAAACTATTGAATAATTACATTTGTAATATTTTTATTTATTTTTTATAAGTATTACTGATCTCAAGCATATGAAAACGTTTACAAAACCTGGTATAATAATAAAAATTTTCAATTACAAAAACATCAAATGATTACCTTTCTATTATAGTTTTGGATCCTCTGGAATGAACTAACAAAATTAACATATACTTCAGAAATTTTGAAAATTATTACTTCAATGATGATAAAACCTAGATGACATTGAAGACCATTTAGTTGTACATAGATATGATGTGTCTAAACAAAATCGTGAGATTGTTTTTCGAGAATTAAATGAATGACACTTCTGGTTAATCGATTTTAGCTGCTTTAAAATTAAGGCAATTATAAGAAATTTCGGTAGTGACTTTTCATTTTTGAGGTAAGCTGTTCTCGTAAACAGGCACACATACAAACACACACTCACATGCCCGAACACAAGAGTCTACCTAGGAAGTTATGGATTTTTTTTTTTAATTGAATAACAAATTTACTATAAATAAACTGTTGTTTTTGTTTTTATCTTAATTTATTGTTTTTATTAAATCAGTGTCCTTTTTTAAAATGTAATTATTTATTTTTTAATAAGTGATACAATAGATCGCAGAGGCCTTGTTTATTTATTTTTTAATTTGATGTTCTTTTTTCTAATACAAATTTTTAGAATAAAGAACTTTATTTTTCTAAAAATAGTAGATTTTTATTTGTTTTGTTTTAGAATGATACAATTAGGAAAAAAAAAATATTATTTTTTTTTGTTTAGAAGCCTTTAAACCTTTATTTTTCGTTTAGTCAGACGAAAACTTTATAGCATTTTTTTTTCTGGAAGGAAGAGAACCCACTATTAAATTCACTCTGAACCTCATTTGGTTTAGTCACCACACACAAATTAATTTTGGAATTTTTCACGATCGCAATATTTTCTCTTACTCTATATTTTATAATAGATACCTACATGATAGTAAAAACTCCATCATCGAAGCTCCCCATTGTTTAAAAATGTTCCTCATCTGCAACTTCTATTTAATATAACAGATAATTTATATTTATTCAGTGTAGCGATACTCATTACCACATTATGATAAAGTCTCTGGAAGGGTAATTTGTGCAGCTTTATCGCTTGGAGGTATGTAACGATTTTTTGAGCGACGGCTCAACCGATTTTCAATTTCGATAGTTCAAATTATTCACTCAGAATTCGCAGATGGTGACAATTTTGAAGAAAAATACTGAAAAATATTTCATATTTTAAGTATTCTAGATTTTTAGCTGCTTTCATGGCATGTTTAAGTTTAAGGTCATATCGCTGCTTTACTTTGATAGTGGAAAAGAGAACAAAAAATAAAAACAATTATTCGATGTATTTCGGTATCATGAACCAAACATTTCATAAACGGTGGTATAATTTTATTTCTTTAATTGTAATCAAAAGATTTTTTTTGTGTTTCTACTACTATCAAAGAAAAACAGCGATGTATGGGAATATAAGTAACCAATATGTTAAAAACTAAAATCATCAAAATAATTTAATTTAAAAAATTCCGAGCACCGAAATAACTTTATCTTAAAACCCGAAGTGGTATATTATTAGCGATCCAAGGGGGGAGGGGGAGGCTTTCGTGTTGAAGTCCCTCATCCACCCCCAAAATGGTACAATACAAACATGTTTTTAAAAAAAAAATAATCACTATAAGTATTATTGTTAGTATAATTACATTTGATAGGACCAAATAGTGCAAGAATTAAATTGTATTATTTGTTATAGGTAATTTCTTTATTTTTCTTCCAAAGTAATTACCGTAGTAGATATTTTAAAAAACATACCTTTCTGGCTGAAGATCTCCAAAGTTAAATCTTGAATTCACTAATGATTATAGCATATATTCTTAAACATGCTGGTTGATTGTCAATAAAGTTTACGTCTGTGAAACTTGGTTTACGACTCTTTGCAAGTACATTCCGTCTCATGCATCTGACCTTGTCAACAAATGGCTACTTAGTTTTATTATTTATTTCCTCTACGAATTTGGCCCAATATCTTATTACGAATGAATTATTCGCCCAAAGGAAAATTACATGTTCGAAGAACGTTCGTTAGCATTAGGCGTTAATTATCCCGCTAAAGTTTCACTTACTTTCTGAAAATGTATGAGGAATACAAATAAGTTGAAAAATCGAAAGGCGAACTAAAGAGAATGAGTATCATTTTAAGTTGAATAGTGTTATTTTCTAAATGAAAATAGTTATAGTCCTTGGCACAGACCTTTTTTTAACGAATTATAAACATCCGCCTGAAACTTCGTAAATAGTTTCATCTCATCGTAACCTACAACTAATTTATTTACGAAAACTCTTGGGATTAGAGCGTTTTTAATCTGGAGGGGGGCAAAATTTATCTATTTAACTATTAAAAACTCGTAAATATCGATTTGCTTTCTGCTTGGATCGTAAGATAATTTGATCACAAAATCGAGAAAAACGGTGGCCTCCAAAAATATTGAGCCGTTTGGCGTGACCTATACCCCCAAAATTTTCAAAATGATGAGGTTATATAGGGCAAATGACCCAATATTTTTGTAGGCCACCTTTTTTTATAAATGGGTATGTACGAGTTTTTAGTACCTAATTAAATAGACAAATTTTTTCCCCCCTCCAGATTGAAAACACCCCAATTCCAAAAGTTTTCTTAAATAAAATAGTTGAAGGTTACGATGAGGTGAAAATATTTACTAAGTTTCAGGCGGATGTTAATAAGTCGATAAAAAGGGATCTGTACCACTATTATATTGTACTATATTGTATTTTTTTCATCAATATATTTTTGTATTCAGCCAAATGAATATCTATGGGTATATTTCAGTTCTTAATTTTTTTAGTCTCTGTGCTGTGATCGCCATCTATTGGTCATAATACTGGGTTTTACGAAATAAAAACAAGAAGTACATCTTTAATTAGCCTAATTTTATTTTTAGCGATTATTCTCTTGCACCTGTTGCTAGCGGTGATGTGTAAATGACATAATAGACCCCTAGAATCAAAGAGATATCAAGGGAACAAAACTATGTTTTCAATAAACGTTGGCTAAAGTTAAATCTCTCCTGGAATAGCCATGATGTTTCTACACATGCGGACTTTCTTTTTCATTAGTTATAAAGCCACAATGATAGTTGAAACGGATTTTTACCATATTTGAAAATTTGTAAATTACTTTTAGAATGCTGAGTTGCTCTTAAACCCTTTTACTACCATTTGGGTTATCGGTGGATTTCATTTATTTATTTATGTGGAGTTTATTATAACTTCAGCTTTATTGTTCAATAAAGCTATATTATTCAAGTTAATTATAATTTACTCGATAAATGGGGGTCTATTATTATATCATCGGAGGCGCTTTTTATAAAAATACTGACGATTTCAATATTACACGATATTTATAATGACAATATTTTTAACACTTACTTCCACTGCAACATTATTGTATCATATTCACATTGTTTATACTTTTTATCTAAACATTATGTAACTTCCACATTGTTCTACAGTCTTTTGAATCTTGTCCGTTCTAGCCCTGAAGAAGACTTACAAGGTCGGTTCGAAACGTTGGCTTTAAATAAAATAATTTTTTACTATTTTAGTATTTTTATGACTGCCACCCCGGACCATCTTCTTATTCTATAACGCATTTAAGTTTGTTTTGCACTCCTTGACCCCGCATGAGCAATATATTTTTTTTTGCAAAATCATGAATTCTGCAATATTATATGAGCAGTTTATAAATTGCTTTGCGCATGAAAAACACAATGTTTTGAGCCAATGGTAGAACAGATTATCATCCTTTAGTTGAGCGCACATTATTCTGCTTCACCAGAGAAGCCTTAATGTTAGATGTATATTCATTCGACAATGCATGCACATTCGTCCAGATTTATTTGTTAACTCATCTAGAAACGATCGTGCTTAATGCCTGTATTTGGTAAAATATTTGAAAAACTTACCAGTGTTAAACTGACAAGTGGTGGTATCAAAAGTTGTTATAAATAAAAAATAAAATTGTATTGTACTGTCATTAAAAAAAGTATATTCAAAGTAATGTCCAAGGCTCTGATGTATAAAACATTGGAGGGGGTTGATTGGAGTGTAAAGAGGGGGAGGAGTTATTAGTGTAATATGATAACAATGTTCAATACCTGGGAGAGCAAGAGGATTGTAGTACATAGTACGAGGTCGTGATGGCTGAGTGTGTTGGAGCGTTGCCCGTTTTAACATCCTCGTGCCTATCGACGCCGGTTCGAATCCGATCTGGATGAGGTTGACTGTTATTTCGTGGAGTACTCACGAAATGAGATTCGATCCTCCCATTCTGGTTAGAACAGTTTTAGTTGTGCAACTAGAACTACTCCCCGTATGCTAGAAATGGTGGGTAGAGGGTTATCCTATTTTTAAAAAAAGTAGTAAACTGTCACAAAACAAACTTTTATTTCGTGGCATACGCACGGAATGTAACTCGATCCTCCCATTCTGGTTAGAACAGGTTTGGTTGTAGCTATAGAACAACCCTCCTATGCCAGAAGTGGTGAGCAGTGGATTATCCTATTTTAATAAAAGTAGTACACTGTATTTAATAGTCAGGGTGGGCACAGACCAGCACCTGACCAAAGAAAATTTATATAAATAATTACGAGTTCGCGTCCTGGTGCCGAGGGGGCCTTTAACTCTACCATTAATCCTCCATTTTCACCCTCTGGTCCGGAAAACTCCTTACAGCCTAAAAGGCGAAGGGAAAGACGAAAAAAAAGTACACTGCACATAAAAGAGTAGCTCAGTAATCGGATTATTTTATGTATTACTAGCTTTACCCGGCCACGCGCTTCTGTGGCTTAGCCTGGCAAAATGAAAAAGAAAGAAAATAGAAAGCACATATGAGTAGATTAGTAGCAAAGGACATCTGTCATTTGTAAAAAGTTGGGATACAAATTTGTCTGTAAAAAAATGGCTTCAATTTAAACTAATTCTAATGATTTTTTTCTCATGATTCAAATTGAACATTCGAGTGGAAATTATAAAATTTTCGATTAATCAATTAAAAAAAAAGAAGAAAAATGCTTGCCAACCGAAGAGAAAACATAAATGTTTAAAATTCTATAACTGTGCAACCAACTGTCCGTCATATAAATATACGTATTATCGGTCAAAAATTTGTATTTTTTTAGTTTTTGTCAAATAAAATATTGAATTCATGGTAACATTTTTCAGCTTGTTTTGGGGAAAGTATGTTATACACATAAATTAAAAGAGTTTCAAGGGGAAGACTTCAGCCAAGTTTCGTTAAAATCGGTAAAGCCGTTTTGGCGCTACCGTTTATAGCAACACATTTTTTTGCGGCTTTGAACAGGAAAACATTTACATTTTTATTTTTTTTACATATATAAAACTATCCTAAGACAGAAGTAATATGCCAGAAACCTTCCCAGTAGTGTACGGAACAACTTCCCAAAGTTTCATAGCGATCGGATGAATGGTTTAGTAATGCACAAAGGACAAACAGACGGACAGACATACATTCATTTTTATATATATAGATAAAATAATACATTATTTCTCGAAGTTTTTTTTTGTTGGTGCACCATAACTTCATCAATCCCACATCATAAAATCCAACGATTAACCATCATTTTGGAGATCATCTTCTCTTTCAAGTGGAAAAACTAAACACACCTCCAAGAAAAATCAGGTCAAAATGTTCTTCTTGTTCTTGGTGTTTCCTCTTCTCCAGCGGCGCGGCGCTTATATACAGTAACGAAAGAATACATCATCCAAAGAAGACCATTTTCGCCAAGATACAGACAACTATATTTTGTACACACATAATAGTTTATTATTTGGAACGAACTGTTGTAATCGACCAAATATAAAAAAATTGAATCCTCCCGAATTTTAATGGATCGATTTTACTTAATTCCATATCATATTACCATTTGTTCACTGACCAATGTTCTACATGAATTATTTGCACGATCCAACTTGTAATTGCATATATGGTTTATTGCCTTACCACTCCGGGGCCTATGATTAATATTGTAATGCAGCCAGTAGGTTAACTGTTGTTTCAGCTTCCTGCCAAGTAGGCATTTGTTAATGCTTATTTTTGCTAAGCGACTTATGATCGTAAGTCGTTAAATATGATCTGATTGTTTTGTTTGTTATTAGACGATCATAATTTTTATAATCATCATTTGTTGGAGAAAATAACTAATTTTTTACTATAACAACGATTAGACCGATGTGACTACTTAGTTCCTTTTCACCACTAAATGATGAGTCTTCATCAATCCAGCCGTAGGCGTACGCTGGAGAGGGCGGGTAGGAATGGAGGGAGGAGAGGGCGGTTGCCTCGTAAATAATTTGAAAGAAAATAAAACATAATACATTACAAAAGATCTGCCGAAAATACGATAAAATTAATTTTTCAAATTGTTGTTCTATGTAGATATTGTATCAGTTAAATTAGAAGTAATCAGCCGGAATCGAACCAAGGACATTGAGCTCTGGAAGTCAGTTTTCACCCACTGAGCTGCCCCACTCCCAATATATTATAAATTATAATAACGATCATTTCCCCCCAAAAAATGTTCCTTCTTACCTCCCCCCTAACATGGAAGCTACGTACGCCATTCGTCTCAGCAGTATAATTGTCAAATAAAGAAAAATTATATTTCTGATCTCAGTTTTCTTCATAGCTTGAAACTGCAATTCTATTGGGTGTGATATAATTGAAGGAAAAGCTAGTTGAAGTAATTTGATATTTTTTCATAAAATATAAAATAATAAAAAATAAATGTCATATTTTTCCTAGAAAAAATACACGTTTCCCTTCCTTGGTAATGCTTATGCCTTTCATTTTTCAAAGGACACCTTTGCTTGAGTTCGAAAGCGATATCTAATTTTTTTTTTTTTAAATATTCCAGAGAACTGCGTACGATGGTACATTTTTTATTAGCTTGCTTGCATGACACAGCGGTACTTGCTTGCTACTGACATAGGTAGAACCAGTTTTCTCTTTACATAGATACTCTTTCCCTTCAATGCCACATGTAACACTTAACTCTTCGAGATAATACGAGAGTGACTCGAGATATTAATTTTCTTTTGCAATATTTTGGGAAAAAAAAATGTGTTTATGCTGTTTTTTTTTCCTTCCTAAAATAGTTTAGTTCAAAATACTCGACAAAGCTTTTCTTCACGTTTATAGTTTGACAAGGTTAAGATGATTTTGCAATTGGAAAAGCATTGCATTGGAAGCAACGCGGCAGATTAATCTGCTAAATAGGAGTGTATCCAGTGCGTCCTATTCGGCTGAAGCAGGCTGAACAATGGTTCAACCCTACGGAGGTGGGATTGGCGGTGAACACCGACTGAACAATGCTACACGAAACCTGTTGAGTATTTTTTAATTTTATTTTGGGAGTTGAAAAACTGATAGAAGTACTGTCCTAAAATTAAAATTTTGTTTAAGTGGAATAAAAACGATAACTACACGGAGTTTAAAAAAATCTCCGTTTACCATTCATTTACGATTTAAATTGATAAGAGCATAAACTTGAGTGAAAGAAGCGTTGTTTTTTCGTGAAATTGACATTTACCTATCCGGTATTTGACCAATGTTTTAAATGCTAGAACCTTTTTTTTGTACAAATGTTAATGACTCATATATATAAGAAGACGATTCTACTGATTTCATATTCTCTTTAATATTAGTAAGATATATTTGTTTTGTGAAAAAAAAAAT
The DNA here is from genome assembly GCA_928085145.1 of Nezara viridula. Taxonomy (NCBI): domain Eukaryota; kingdom Metazoa; phylum Arthropoda; class Insecta; order Hemiptera; family Pentatomidae; genus Nezara; species Nezara viridula. The sequence goes on from OV725081.1 coordinate 77,749,446, forward strand.
TAGGAATCTTATAATACTCTTCTAATAATAATTTTCAATCCTCTACTCAGTGTGCGGGAACTGTAGAGATTCAGAAAAACTTAGAAACTGGGAAAACCTGAGAAAAAAAAGACTGCATTCGAAGAAAAAAGTGAGAACCCTTAAAATATATTTTTATAACACCAGCTCAATTCAAATACAAATTTTCAACTCTACTTCAGGTTTGAGTAATGGCAGAGGTGCGCAAAACCTTAAATAGCGAAATAATCGCGAAAAAAATGTTTGGGATAGAAAAGTGTGAGGAGATCATAATCTTAAAAACTGGCCATCAAATACATGGCCAGAACTAGGGTTGTGCAAATGGTGCGCTTGTCCAAGGCGGCAGAATTTAAAGGGGGCAAATTACGAGAATTTTTTATAGTTTAATTAAGACATTTCTTTCTTCTTCTTGGTCAATGACAGGAGTAATTGTTGTCGGATATTTATTTCGAAATATATTATCGAAAATTCGATTATAAAATAATATTTTTTTTTTGTTTTTTTCTCCTTCTACTCCTTTTAGGCTATATGGAGTTTTCTCGGGTCAGGGGGCGAGGGCGGGGGATTAATACCAGAGTTAAAAGCTCCGCCGGCACCGGGACGCTAACTCAAAATTATTTTATTTTATATAACTTCGGTTATCAGGCTGCTGGGCAATGTACAATGCTGTGAATACACGTTAGCCTGCTCGGCCGTCACGCCTCTGATTATTAAAAAATTTTCAATTTCATTGGAGGGGGATGAAAAAATAAACTTGCACCTCCCGGATCCTGCTCTGTACCAACTGGCAAAATGGTGGAGTCGAAAGAAAAAAATCAAGATCTCAAAAAGGCATTTTCCTAACATCAACTCAGATGTGAAAAAAAATAAAATTCTCAATTAGGTGCTGAGGCGGTTAAATACCCATTTGTTAAAGGTTAGTCATTTAATTATACCTATTAAAACTTTATTTACAAGATTTGAAAAAATTTATTAATATTCATTCATAAATCTCTATCGTTTTCAACAGTACTTTTGTAATCAAGAGTTTATGATTGAAATGGTTGAAAAATTTTGGTTATTCTTTTTGCAAAGATTTAAATTGAGAATTATATTTAATATGTTCTTTATATAAGAACTTGAGTCCTTTAGGGAAATATCACTCTAAAACCAAAATCATTTTTAAGGTAACAAAATACTATTAAAGTGACTGTCTTGGAGATCATGATTTTAAAAACTTGCCATTAATACTTGGCCAGAATAAGGGTTGCCCGAATGGTTGCAAATGGTGCCTGAATATGACAATGAAAATATCTAAAAACCAGGAAAAACAGCGAAAAACAATTACTCGTACCGCAATGTACCTTCAGTTGAAAAAGATTGCTCTACCTATGAAGCAACTATACTTATCTAATTCAAATAACCAACTAATTGTACCAATGCTACTAAAGGTATATGCGATTGTGTAATTATGACTCTTTTGATGTAATTATGTGGTGACACAATCAACTTTTTTTTTAAGCTAGTGGAGTAATATCTCTAGTCGAGTAGTCATCTTGTTGTCATTAGGTGTTTCACACTAACCTGACATAATACACGTAAGAGTTGAACAGGTGATGAACACAATACGCCACCAACACTTCCCACACTAGTAATCCTACACAGAAAAAATTTGGAAACACTTTTCACGTAAGATTAGCGAAAGAATATCTTTTGGGTCCACAAGAGCGTTTGCGACAACATTTTTAAAGCTAGGGTTAAGATTTATTGCATTTATCAATCTCCTTTTTCTGACTTATTTGCCAACCCAATATATGAAACTCACAGTCATAGCAACAGTAACTGTGTTTATGACTTAAAAGCAGCTGAAGAGCATTTGTGTTTTGATATTTGACAGGTGTACAAACTCCCAAAAAATAAATTCCCACCAAATTGAAAATGTTGACTCTAAAAAATGAAATGTCACGTCATCCCCAAAACAAGAGCTAATCTGTTATTTTGATGGTGATTTTTGAATTCAGCAGATGGAAATACAAGCGAATTGACTATTTTTCAGTCCGAAACATTTTCTTTGTTGCCCAGAGTAATATTTCTAAATAAGGAGATCACGGGACCATCTTATTTTCAGACACCTCTGAGGGTTATCAGGAATCGAAGTGGAAACAAGGTTAGAAACAAGAGGATTCAGATGGTTATGAAGTTTATTATCCATAAGATCTTTATGGATTATTTTATGTGTGACAAAGTAAGGATCATTGAGGATTTCACGAAGAACTTTGGATTATAAGGATTGGATACTAAAGGAATTTGATGGTTTAGGAGAGCTCTAAATCTCAACACCGACATATAAACATAGATTTGTAAGGGATTCGTACTTCTGAATTTCATCGCTTTGTCCTGAAATTAAACAAAACTATTCCTTCACGACATAAATGAAAGTTACACACTAGCCAATCCGTCCAGTCTGCCAGCCTGTAAATAATAAAGAGCTGTCAAAGTGACAGAAAGACACGGTCGCTAAGTACCGGAGAAAACGGTCATCAATGTTCCACTAGATAAAATTTTAGTAGAGTAAGTGAAAGGGAAAAGCTGATCGCCAGTTATTTCCTCTCACAGGCGAGATCTATTCGGGTAGGGAACCGCAACTGTACGCCACTGTCCACTAACGAATCTGCTTCATGCATCATGCATGTCGAATACGTTATGCTATGTCGTTATGTCTAAGGTTACGGCGAAGATTCATTGTTACTTTTTATGACTTTGTTATATTTTATGACCTCATGAAAAAGAGAGTTTTGCGTAATTCAGACGCGATCAGAGGCCCCTCAAATGACTAACAAAAATAATTTTCGCTTATTTAAAAAAAAAATTGTCTAGTTTACGATGCAGTAAACGGGAGTTACATAGCTTTTATGATGTCTTTGATATGGATTCCTACTCAATACAAAATAAGATAATACTAGAAAAACTAAAATTACGTGCTTTTGTGAATTTATTCGAACTTTGTTCTGAATGGACATTTTTATTTTTCTTGAATAAATATTTTCTGCTATATACTATATGGGTTAAAATATCTCATAAACTAAAAATTTGACGTGCATACTGTAAGCGAGGGAAATATTCAGCATTTCATCCTCTTTATAATGAGTAATTATTTATAATTTATATTTCATATTATTGATCTCACCTAGGAGTTTTCACTTCAATTGTGTTTCAATTAAAGCACACACCTTAGTTTTTTTTTCCTTTTTTTATTTACAACCTCGGATCGAAAAATCACTCTCAGATGATATTTAAGGTAAAATAGTTGAAATAGAAACCCGCAAAGCAGGTGCTATTTCGAAAAACAATTCTTAATTGATTATCATATTTCCTCTACTTAATTGGACTAAAGAAGCTCAACAATACTAAATTCTTCACATATACCAAATATATATATATATATATATTTCTTATATATATATATATATATATATATATATATATATATATATATATATATATATATATATATATATATATATATATATATATATATAAGAAATAGTTCTAATTAAATTGATAAGTTAAAGTATCAATGAATTCCACTGAGAAATTTATTTAATGATCAGTCTGTTCACATATTCTCGGTAAGATACAGGCTTATAGGAGATTTTTGTTAATAATGGCTAGGGTTTCTTTACAGAAACGTTTATTGTGGAAGAACACTACAAACATAGAAGCCATATCGAGAGAGTATACATTGTTGTGATCACTGACGTCACATCTGACAGTGTTGACGGTAACAGTGTTGTAGGTGGAATATACAATAACAAATAACATCAATTAATTAATTTTAACAATTTTCAAATCACCTGAAGAAGTAATTGCCATCAGAAGCACTATAACTAAGTATGGATGCACCTCAATCCAAAGATTTTTCCTGTACAAAGAAAAAAAAACATTGTTCTTATCCTATATGTAATACGGTTCCTGGCGACATTTTTCTAACTTCCTACAACATACATAAACGTATTGAAGAGATCATAATAACGCTGAACAGAACTAGTACATCTCACGGGCGGATCTACGGGGGGGGGGGGGCTTTCGGGCTGAAGCCCCCCCCAAAATGGAAAAATATAACCATGTTTTAGGGAAAAAAATATTAAAAAATACCTCTTAAAGTATTATTGTTCGTGTAATTACATTTAAAAGTACTTAAGGAATAACTTAAACACCATTTCATATAGGTAGTTAGTTTCTTTCTGTTTTTCCAAAGTAATTATCGTTATTTTTATGAAAAAAAAAGGTTTCGGGCTGAAGCCCCCCCAAAATTAAATCCTGGATCCGCTAGTGGTACATCTGTTTCTATATTCCACAGTTTCTGCGCCCTAGTGCGTCGTATCGGTTAGTCCGAGAACCTGTGAGAAAAAATCGACATTATTTGATGAAAACTTTGAATATTTATAACATTTATATTAAAAAAAATGAGATCCTGCCAGTCGGATCTAAACTGAGTTTAAATGTGGATCAATTATATCTCTCGAACTGGGATTCATTATGTCTTCACGAAATTCGTTTTTGAAGTGAAAAATTCTTTAGGCGCATTTTGAACTTTTTTGTGGAGAGTGAAATAGATAGAGCCGTCAGATATTAGCGATTGGCTGTAGTCGACTAATTGAAATGTTTTTATATATGTATATTACATATAATGTTTTTATATATATATATTACATTCTTCCTGCGACACTTAAGGAGACAGCCCTGATGAAGGCCTGAACTTCAGGTCGAAACATCGGCATATGTAAAAAATAAATATTATCATTTATTTTTGCCTTCCTTTTTGACTGACCACCCCAACTATTCTTCTCTTCGTTTTTATATATGGTTTAAAATATCTTAGAAACTAAAAGTCGGGCCTCTATTCTGTACGCGAGGAAATCTTTCAGCATTTCATCCTCTCTGTAATAAACTATAATTCAAAATTGTATCTAATTGCGACGCCGTGTTAGGGAGACGAAAAGGAAAAATACTCTCGAAAACCAAAAGATAACGAGGGTAGTTGAATATATGGTTTAAAATATTTCATATTTTCATACTGTATACGGTAGCAGAGGGAAATGTTCAACATTTTGTCTTCTTTGTAATGAGCTATTATTTAAAATTGTATCTTAACCCAACACTGTATTAGAGGGTAGGAGGGGGGAAAAATATAGTGTCCAAAAGCAAATTATAATATATAATACCAATGCTATTATTATTACAACATTGAAATTTTATTTTGACAATATTATTAACAATATATAAAAAATAAGAAGAGAAATAATATAAATGATAATAATAGCAGAAATTCTTAGGGATAATGAACTAATCAACCCTAACTACAATACATCTAGAATACATGGGTGAGGGAATTGTTCTGCATTTGACCCTCATTATAATCAGCTATTATTTATAATTTATACTTCATATTATTAATCTCCCCTTGTTCCTGTTTTCACTTTCTTCGTGTGGCCTGCAGCATACATCTTATAGTACAAATTCTAATATTATTACAACATTGAAATTTTATTTTGTTATAATAGCAGAAATTCTTAAGAATAATGGAAAATATATAACAATACAACATTTACATAACCTTCCAAACTGGAATTTCCAAATAAATATTATACAGTCGTTGGATATATCATAAACTATTAAATTTATTTAGATTGACCTTGCTTTGATGTTTATATTTTGTGCAATAGAACTTTGTTATTAACTTTACAGATTTCTTATTAAACGAAATTAAATTAATTAACCCTAACTAAAATACACCTAGAATACATGGGTGAGGGAATTGTTCAGCATTTGACCCGTTTTATAATGAGCGATTATTTATAATTTATATTTCATATTATTAATCACCCCTTGTTCCTGTTTTTACTTCTTTCCTGTGGTCGAAAACACACATCTTATTGTTTTTTTTACACCTCATTTCTTAAAATCCTTGGTTGCTGAGAGGTGGAAAAGATTCATATACTGTATATACTAGACTCTTTACGAGAATAGTGTTTTTACTCAGTGGGCACGGATCATTTGATGCTCAAAAACTTTTATTCTACGAGTTTTTTCTCTTAGGAAACTCATTTCCAAGCCGCAGCGCCATTTTGTTTTTAGTAATTTGTATCAGTTGTTGATGAATTTAGTAAAAATCAGCGTTTTTTTGACCGTCGTTATCGTGCTCGTTCTACGTACAATTTAACGTTCTTTAATTTCTTATAGAAAACGTTTTTCGTTTCTATGCATCATTTTGGAATTATAGATGAAAAAACAAAAAAATATCGAAAAGTCTGGCTTTTGTGGCTATAAAAAGTTTTCCTTTGGTGACTCGGGTTAGCAATTTAGTTTTTTTACATTTCTAAATCCATAAATACAAATTCGCAATGAATTTTCCGTTTCTATCCTCAAGTTACTGGTCTAATATTCTTTAAATCAGCCGCCATTATTACAGGTAGCAAAATCCGACTGGAAGACTCTCATTTTTTAAAATACAAATGTTCCAAATATTCAAGAATGCTTTTAAAGTATTCCTCAAATAATGTAGATTTTTTCTCACGCCTTGTTGGTCTAGGTTGCTATAGTGTAATTTGTGCCTCTTTCTATACAATCAAGTAAAACGATACGCACTCTTTAGCATCTTTAAACACTATTAGAAGCAGGGAAGGCATAGGCTGTAGAGTGAGGTTCCCCGAAAAACTTTTGGCGCCACACCAATTCTCAACTGAACGAGCTAATATTCGTTTAGTGATAGTCTGAATATTAACCCAACTCTCATTGGAATGTGGTGGAAACCATTAAATGGTTCGTAATAAGAACCAGATGGACAAGTAGAAACATGTTTTTAAAGTTTGTACTTTTAATAGCTACTGGTTCATTTAACGTTGTAAATCTTTTTTATTACTAAGGTGACATTAACAACTTTATGATGGAGTTAATGTATATTTAATATACTACCAAGTCATAATTAAAAACGAATCCGGTTTGAATCCTCTTCAAAAGACTTTCTAATGATTGATGATTGATGGTGATTTTAAAGGAGACTTGCTTTCTATGCGGGCGATCAATTCAATTTCAATGGCTGCTTCATAAATTCATAAGTGATTTCCTTCATGACTTAGTCTGAAGACTCGGATGTATTATTCAAGTAATTAATTAATTTTATGTTATCATAGAAGTTGCCTATTTAAGAGGAGGTTTAAATTCTAAATAAAGAGTTATGAGGAGTCCCTAGTCCAGAAGAATCGGAAGGCCCCGGTAGCTATAGATGGATGACATGTCTCCGAAATGGATTTTTTTTAGTATATTCCGACAAATGAATTATTTCTTTTCATTCGCCTTATTGAATCGTAAGATATTGCATGTATCGGCTGAGGCAAATCTGTTCCTCGCTTGGCAAGACTATCAGCCTCAACGTTTCCCAGAATCCCGCAATGGCTGGGAATCCACCGTAGGACCACATTGGTGCCTCGGAGTGTCAGGTTAGAGAGGAGGGATTTGCATTCCAATATAGCACTCGATAGACATCGAGGATAGTAATAGTGAGGATGTCTGCTTGGGAGTCGATGAAGAGAATAGCGCTCTGATCCCGCTTTCTAGACAATGTTCTTAAGGCTATGAGGATCACTCCTATCTCACCGTCGAAATTTGTTCCATCTTTACCCACCGCAGCGCTGATTTGGAATTCCCTTGAGTGAACCCCTGCCCCAGCATTTTTAACGGCTGATCCATCGGTATAGATATGGAGCCAATCTTGAGGAGGGTACTTTTGAGCTATAGTTTGTAGTGCTAATGCTTTTAGCTCGTATTCAGGTGTTTCTTTCCTATCCACCTTATGAAGGAGTTGCATTTCTGCATTGCATGCGTGGTTGTGAATTGGTGACTGTGGATATACAAATTGTTTCCTTTCTTCGCAGTCAAGTCCTCTTTCTTCAAGTAGTGCCTTCAGCATGAAGGATTTTTGTGTCTTGAGTCGTTGAATGGGGTTTTTGTAATTTTTCCAAAACTCTGGGTCCATTCTTTTCATTCTCTCGTGAAGGCACACTGCAGCTCGCTCACGCCGTTTCGAGAGGGGTTCTGCCGTGTTCTGCATTTTCATAGCTACCACAGGGGTTGAGCGCGGTACACCCAAAATCAATAATAGCGTTCTATGGTACCTATAGGTCCCAACAAATATCACGCCGCCGATTACTTAATAAATCACAAGGGAGGGGGGTGAGCGAGCGAATTATATGCAATCATGCAATGAAATACGTTATCATGTTATCATGTACTAACCTTCACCCCAATATTTCGCAAGTGACTGCGCCTATGACGATATCCATCACTGCATAATTAATCTAAGGTTTATTATTAACGTTCACCATTTATCAACAAATTATATGGAGAAAATGTCTGTCGGACAGTTTGAAGATGAAATTATGGTTACTGGGCTTGGTACTTCACTATAGTAATCATGCATAATGATGAAACGTTGTACAGGCTTCTTTTTTTCGAGCTATTAACATCCGCTTAAAACTTCGTGAAATAGAGCGTTTTCTCATTGAATCAAGTAATATTAATTTAATTAACAACAGATTTTTCCGACATTTAGAGCACCTAAAAATGACAATATTCGAAGAGAACCCTGTACTAGTTTATCTCCAAGAAACACACTTACAAGAAACTCAAACAGTGAGATATAAAGATTACGATATATACCGAAAAGCAAAAGATCGTCATGGGAAGACTTCGTATCTTCATTAAATCAAAGCATTTCAATGAAGGAGCTCTGGAATAAAGTGAAAAGCATTAAGGGGATCTCCAAAACCAAGAAATTGTGTGGTATAAAGACTGGACAAGACATTATAACTGACCCTGACGAAATCGTTAACGAAAGTGATAAAACTCTGCAACAGAGTGTAATGTAAAGGCGTTGCCAATGACCCTACAGGGTAGAGGCAACAAAATACCAAATAAATAAATAAATAATTTAATTAAGTACTGAAACTCATAAATATTCATTTTCTTTCCACTTAAATCGTAATATCTTACTAATTTGTTCACAAAATCGAAAAGAAAGGAGACCTACAAACATATTGATCCGTTTAGCCTATATAACTTCGTTATTTTGACATGTTGGAGTGGAGGTCATACCAAAGGGTCCTATATTTTTGTAGGCCACCTTTATGCTCGATCGTATGATCAAATTATCTTTCGATCTAATTGGAAAGCAATTGGAGGTTTATGAGTTTTTAGTACCTAATTAAGTAGACAATATTTGCCGATCTTCAGTTTGAAAACGACCCAATAACGAGAATCGTAAATAAAAAAAGTTGCAGGCTACGATGATCTGAAGCTATTCACGTTTTATGAGGATGTTAATAATTTGATAAAAAGGGATCTATACCACAGACTGCCTCCAAAAAGTTTTAACTTGATGTTAACAACTCTAATTTTTTCATATCGATCCTCTGTAGTTCCAAGGAATGAGAAATCAAGAGTTTTGGAAACATCCAATATTAACCAGCGAGCTTTCTGACAAGAGAAAATGACAATTATAAACAAGAGAAATCAGATTCTGTTATGATGGGTTAAAATAATCAGCCACAGATCGAACTAAAACGGCGCCCAAGCAGAACAAAGAAAATACAGCGGGGAAAAGTAAAAATCCTCTGAATAAATGGAAAATGTTTTGTTGCTTTCATTTATTTTCTTGTCGATCCGTCGAAAGCGAATCACCATTTGTTCTTCACGACTTGGTTTAATCAATATAAGTTACAAACAGCGTATGAGAAATCAAAATGGTGGATGTAGAAAATTGATAATTCATCAAAACTTAATACGTGTCAGTTCTGTGAAAGCTTTTATCAGCGATTTTATTTATTTAAAATATAATTTTCTGTAGATATTAGTACGAAACATAATGCTATAACCATGTAAAATAAATCAATATTTATAAAATAATTGAATTAGGTGCAAAGTATGTTAAATTGATCTTGTATCAGTATGAAAATGGATATAAATGCTTTTGTGGGCAACTTTTTGTTTTTAATAAATACTAAGATATTTTGTTTATTGGCAAATATTAGAATATTAAACATTATTTGTAGTTCTTGATATACTTAATGGCCATATTGGTCTTAAAATAATTTAGTAATTTTATCTTAGTAATAGTAATTCACTTTCAAAATAATGAAAGCATTATTATCTCGATTCAATAGATGATTTCAGTCGTTCTATTAATAGAAAAAATAGTAGATTATTTATTTGTTGGACTTATAAATACTGTATATTGAAATGTTATTAAGTTATGAGCAATCTCTACTTAGTAAGTCTGAAGTAGGATGTTGAAATGGGATGTATTGTTTTTTTTTCATAGAAATTTCTTTTTTTTCAATCCTGGTGACGTATGATAAGTAAAATGCAGCATGATTTGTTGGGCTCAAGAAGGCATGATATTCATGATAATAATTATTTTTGAAGAGAACGATGGTTAGTGTGATCAGTCAAAATAAAAAATGGCAAAAATAAATAATAATATTTATTTTTACATTTGCCGACGTTTCAACCCGAAGTTCAGGCCTTTATCAGGGCTGAGAAAAGAATCAGATAACAACAGGTATGAGAAACATAAACTATGAAGACAGACAAACTTAAAGTAAAATGAATTAGACAAAGTGAACATTAAAGTAAAATAAAGTAGGAAGGATAATAACAGTAACAAGAACTAAGAAATAAATAATTTTCTAGACGTATCTTTTAAGTTCGATGCCATTATTTTATTAAAGTTTTATAAAATATTAGGCCAAAGGTCACCAAATGTACACAGTTTTTTATATAATGTATTATTTATTCGACATTTCGGCTTCAGGAGGCATTTTCAAGATCCTGCAAACTAATTTGAATTCAGTTAGTATACTTCAAACTATATCATTACAAAACATCATATATTAATTCCATAACAATCATTTATATAAGTAGTCGAAATTCTATTTTATAATTATTTTTTTTATAACATCGTATTTTTGTAAAATTTATCATCTACCTACCATTCACTGCTTCATAAAATTTCCTAAAATGTATCATTATAATATAATTTGTCTTTTTGCCATTCTTTTATTTCATGGAATGTCGTTTTTTCACTTCTGAAAGTTATAATAAATAAATAATTAAAATAGATTGTTAACATTTTTTTAATTTATTTATTTTTATTTAAAAAAAGAATATTATCTGTTCTCAATTTATGTACCTCTTTCGTAGACGATATTAAAAATGTTCCTCTAATAAATAATAATATAGGCTAAAAGGTGCGAACTAATGAAGTAAGCATAATCAAAATGAGGTAACATAAGAACTAAAAATGGTGATCTTAGAATAAAATTTCTTTTCTCTGTTTTTACATTTTATTCTAAGATTACCATTTTTAGTTCTTATATTACCTTATTTTGATTATACTTACTTCATTAGTCCGCACCCTTTTAGCCATTATTATTATTTATTTATTGTTATTGTTATTATTCTACCTACCTTATTTTACTTTAATGTTCCCAGATCTAATTCATTTTACTTTTAGTTTTCCTACCTATATTGTTTATGTTTCTCATACCTATTGTTATATGGTTCTTTTCTCAGCCTTGATGAAGGCCTGAACTTGTGGTCGAAACGTTGGCAAATGTAAAAATAAATATTATTATTTATTTTTGCCATTTTTTATTTTGACTCATCACCCCAACGATACTTCTCTTCAATTATTTGCTAAAGTCAACCATCAACCCACAATATTTATTTTTGTTACCTGATAATCCACCATGCACATCAAAATCAGTTAAAGATAATTAAATATATTTTCCTCAGGAACTATTAACTGGTATTCATCAGATTTTGCGAGTACATACAATAATTTTTTTTCAATGTAAGGAGTCCTCACTTACAGATCAGCAGTAGTAGATTTGCTTCCTACAATTTCCTCCTCCCTGTTACCTGCTCGGCGCAAATTAAAAAGAAAATGTCCTACAGATCTGCAGCTTGATTAATAAGTATATCAAAGCCTTTACCAAACTAAAACACAGAAACTAATCAGTTTCATCAAATTTTTTATACGTGCTACAGCGCTGTTGCAAATGGAGTAAAAGAATAAAAAATATAAAAATTGTTAAAAAAAAATTGTAGGTAATAAATGAAATTGAAATGGTTTATAGTAGGGTACTTTTTATACAGCACTTATGCTTGATTAGGAAATGAATGAACCTTAAAAAATGAAAGTTCATTATAACCGAAATAGTTATTCATGTTGATATAGAAAGCAGTTTTTTATCCTCCCCTTGTAAGATTAAACGTTACATGGTTTTCCCAAGGCGGGTATTTTTGAGCTGGGAAGAGGAAGTGTTTGAGAAAGGTTGGCCGAAGGCGGTGAAGAATATTACTTCTTTCACGCAAACAGTGAAAGCGCATACTCTCTTCTTCACGTCTTTCAGATCATGTCATTCTCTGGCAGGGGTCGATCATGCAGGTTCGGCTCTCGTACCAACATCCTGATTAGCGGAACGAAAGGGAAACTTCAATCGTTAAAGAGTAATGGTCAGAGTAATTGTTGTAATAATACTCTTTTGTAATAATACTATATGTATTATAAGATTTAAATTATTATAGATGTTCTAAAAATGTATATTATTTATGGTGGAACAAAATTGTCAGAATCTACAGTAAATAATTTCTATTAGGTTAGACGACATATCGACCCAAACATGTGGCTCATCCTCAGGGCCACTAGTGGATCCAGGATTTAATATTGGGGGGAAGGCTTCATTTTTTTTCACATATATAACGATAATTATTTTGAAAAAAAAAATAGAAAGAAACTAACTATCCATATGACATGGTGTCTTAGTGATTCTTGAAGTCTTATTAAATGCAATTACACGAACAATAATAGTTTAAGAGATAGTTTTTAATATTTTTTTCAATAAAACATGGTTACATTTTACCATTTTGTTGGGAAAGAGGCTTCATCCCGAAAGTCTCCTCCCCGTATATTCACCTTTGTTCTGGGCTATATTTTGGAAGTCAAGACAAGAACTGGTAAATAGTTATATACAGTAAGCAAGTAGTTCATAACTCGACTTCCAAACGATAGCCCAGAGGATGACCACACGTCGGCTAACCTAGTAAAAATTCTTGTCTGTAAATCCTGACAATTTTGTTTCATCCTAATAATTGATCAGTCGAATAATTACCCATCTTGGTATATTATTTATTTGACTAATACATTTTACTGTATCAATTTGTGTTACAGTTTAATACAGCACACTGATACACACAAAGCAGGAGATACATTGCCATTCTTTATGTATTTTTCAAGGTTATGATTTTTTTTATTTAGGCTCTATCGACCGTTTTTCAATTCACAAGATAAACTAAAAAATAAAGTTTTTCGTCATAGATACTTTCTTCCGAAACTACTTGTTAATTTCGGATGTGTTATTTAAATACCTATTTTATATTTCAACATGATATTAATATATTTAATTTTTGAAAAACACAAATGAATTATGTTAACATTTTCAGTATCATTCCATTTTTTTTTAAATCCCAATTGTAAATATTTTTTATCATTCATAATTTTCTCTAGGAACTTTTTATGATTTTATATTCCTGTTATATTGAAAAATTAACCAATAAATTATCATCGAATTGGTTGTAGAAAATTTGAAAACTAAAAAACTGTCTGATTGTTTTTGAATTAATTTTTGTTTTGTTTTAAATGAAATATTGAAGAATTTAAAATTATATATTTTTGTCGTATTTGAAAAGTGGTTTTCATGGAAAGTTAAATAAAAATATTAATCATAACATCTGCATTATAAGGCATTTTAATGAAGCCTGGTAAATTTGCCACAGCTTGAGATACCCATGGTTCTTTTCCTTCCTCTTGGCTGAAATGCAAAAATTGTTTTATTACTGATTTTGACTGGTAATTCGCTGGTTGTCATTGTTGTGTTAGACTGGTTCGAATGTATAAATAAAGTTTTAAAGAACATTTGTCACAATATGAGTTTAATCGCAGCTGCTTAAGTTCAATAGTCCTCCTCATACAGCTACTTTAAAAATTAGCCATTTTTTTCCAAAAAGCAAAATTTTAAGCTTTGCTTCAAATTTTGAGATAAATATTGGATAGCAAACTGACGATTGTTGGAATTGGAGTTATGGCGATCCTAATTAGTTTTAATACAAGCATACAACGAAGCCATAAGACCTTAACTCAGTTTAAATTCAATTTTAACTCAGTTTAATAAAAGTTAATAATCCAGATTTTGAGACTTCTCGATCTTAAGTTTAAAACTTTCCATATAATAAAAATTTCTCGGTTTACTAATGACTATATTTTATGTCCTTCCTTCCTTTCGGAACTACTACAACTCGCGGTGGGTTAGGGCTTTGGGACATTCCCGTCGCAACAGCCAGTTCATTCGGTACACTATCACTGCCTTCCAGTTTCTTAGTCCTAAGATGGATCATGTATCCTCCGCCACTCCATCGGTCATCCATAATTTCGACATGCCGATTTTCTTCTTTCCGTTAAACTTTTCTTACAAAAATCTCTTTGGGATCTCGTCATTCTCATGCGAGTAATTTCTCTGGCCTGCCCAGAGAAAGCTTCCAATCCTGATGGAGTTTATATCATTAAACATTTACTATAAATGAACATATAGCCTAAAACGGTCAACTGTTCACCTGTATTCTACAGACTCAAGGCTTCATAGATTGGATTTTTGTATTTACATCACAATTATTAAACATTTTTCTTATTTCAGCATTTGTTCTGTCGCCAGGCATTTTTGCTGAAAGTTTTAGAAATTTTTGCCTTTTTAATATTCGAAAATTCATCTGAAGATCCACCTCTACTATGTTAGGAGCATAAGTTCTTGAGTTCGAGAAATCGTTCAGCATCCAAACGCATAGGTCAATACAGACCTTTAAAGGGTCTTACAAAGTCGCATTTTGGCGTTACATGGAAGACATTCACTTTTGAATAGTTTTATGCGCCTCTAATGGCACTTACTTGTAGCCGTTAATCTTCTATTAATTTCTTTCTGCATAATATTGTCAGAATTCACCTGAGAGTCTAAATAAATAAATTCTTTCACACACTCAAATGTGGAATCTCCAATATTTATATGGCCATTAAGCTGAGACAATATTATTAAGACCTGCTTTCCTATATTTGGTTTTTACCTCATTCACAGTCATACCTATTCTTTGTGCAGCTTCCTCCTTCCTCCTTCATATATCCCATACTTCTAACCGAGGATCTTAACAGATGAATTTTATGTGAAATATAATTATAGTGAAAATCTTAGTGATTATTTGCATAATTATGTATTTTGGTTAACAAGTACTTGTTTGACGGTGCTTGAGTGTCGAAAAAGTGTGAAATACTTGATTTTATTTTCTAAATTTTTCTCCATGCTCTATTTTAACTCTAATTTTTTTTTTCTTCGAGATCAGATTGATGAATATAGCTGCAGGATTCGTCCTATGGTTCACACCGTTGGATCTGTACAGCCCTTGCCTCCTTGTACTCGCACATTTCCGTTGCACACAATATCTCGCTCTTACATGTAGCCAATGAGCTTATGAATAACTTGTCATATGATAAATGGAGGTCTTGATGTACGAGTGTGACAAACCGTACATTTTAACATTGTCGAGTCTGACGATGCCGGTTCGAATCCGGCCTAGCTGGGTTAAAATGTATTTCGTGGTGGACCTACGGAATGAATTTCGACTTTCCCACTCTGGTTTAGAATGAGTTTGGTCGTACCTCTTCAACAACCTGTATGCCAGAAAAATCTGGTGTGTTCACTCACACGACTTTCCTACCTACTTCAGAAAAGTATTTATATCTTTACATATGTCCATCAAGAAACAAAAAAATAATATGTTATGAATTATATTTATTTTCCTGAAAATTGAACAAACAAAAGATTTGAGTACGATTTATTTGATAAACTAAAGCAATGTAAATCGGCTTAAGGTAGATGAGAGGAAAAATTTCAATATTCTCTAATATTGCTGATCAAAAACTTTTTTTGTTATAAACTAATTTTGTCAAACAATAATTTCTGTTAAAAGTAGCGGAAATAGTGAAGCTTGTGAGATGCGGGCAACAGATTTTCTTACTTTCACTTATTACCAACCCTTCCTGACACCAGGATATGAAATTGTAATCTTATATTGGAAATTGAATAGCTATAACTTTGTTAATAGTTGTCCGACATGAACGATTTTTATATAGTTGTGTTTTAGTTGGAAATTCCATTGCCTTTTACAAACAGGCTAAACGGTGTTATTACTATAGGCTATATGGTGTAATTTAATTACGTTTTAAAAGGTTTTATTACAAATTTTACCATAGAATATATACTTAGCGAATTAGGACCCAAAACATTTTTCGTTTTTTTTATAACTTTTTTTCTTGAATTTTTTCGGGAATTTAGTCCATATACGAAACTTGTAAAGGCAATTAATAGAACATTATAGGCCAGTTTCATCAAAATTATTTGAGCCGTTTTCGCGCTGCAGTCTACAGAAAAAAATGTTTTTAATTTTTTGCGCAGCAGCTATTGCGCATGGAGCATCCAATCTGAGTAACAGGCAACAGTAGTCAAAACCCTACAAAATAAAAAAAGAAGTAACATAATTGGTTCACTAGTTCTCGAGAAAATCTTGGCACAGACAGACCAATGGCTACGTGTTTTTCGAACTCAGGGGATTCTGAAACGTATAGATCCGTCGAAAACCGCATATCGGAAATTTGATCCGATCGCAATACTTTCCTTACCTAGTATAGGTAGAAAAGTAAAGCAGTTAAAAAAAGAAATTGTTTTATTTTTATTTATATTTTAACAGGTTTTCAAGGACCTGTTATAATTTTTTTTTCTTCCTGAGTAATTACCGTTATTAAAAAAAAAAAAAAAAAAAAACCAATTCTCCTCAAATTTAAATCCTGAATCCGCTACAGCACGTTTACGCTATAGTTAATACGTTGTTTTTTAGTTATATAAAAATTAAAGAGCGGTCATGTTAATTATATAGATATCCTAAACCTAAGGCAGCTCTGATCATTATTCAGTGTTATTCCTTATTTAAGGACATGTAGTTAGATAGTACCACTCCCAAAATATGCAGAAACAAGAAATTTATTAGTAACATCCTGAACGTATTCTAATTCCAGTATCACATTTCTGAGGAGATAGCAGATTGGAAAATGAACGGCGCCGAAAGTAAAAGTATCCCCCATCAAGCGTAACATTTCCTTAACTGTTTCTAACCAACTCCGGACAAAAAGAGCTTTAAGCCGCTATTTTTTTCATTATCAGAATGGAAAGGGAGGAAATTGAAGTGGATTAGTCATCTACTAGTTCCCTTTTCTTTTCTATTCAACATCACTTTCAGCATTTCACTTCCATCTCCGTTTCCTATTCAACCCCGCTTTATTACGCAATTATCTATTAGCCAGCAACAAGGCCGTAAATATAATTATTCCGTTAGGGTTTCCACTTAAGAGCACGTCCATGTTAAAATATTATAATTGGCTAGCCAAATGACATCGTAAAATAGTCAAAACGGATCGTTCGCAATAAAGATAAGTAAATGAAACATTAATTGGAGAAAATTTCTTATTCGGTGTTCAGTCACGGATATAACGGGGAAATAGTAATAGAATTCTTAATTTTGTTTATTAAGCCAATGTTTTGTGTGAAACTAGATTATTTGAACGAAAGCATAAGATTTTAATGCAATAAGAAATAATTAGAAACGAATATTATGACGGTCAAGTATATTTACTGTGTTACTTGTGCCGACGCACACTGGGGTAAGGGAAAACTCGCTACATCGGCTAAATCTATTATTTTTTAAAAATTGAACTATTCAATAAAAACAGTGAGAAATGTATTTTCTGCTAACTGAAAATATTCTCGGAAACTCCACAAGTTATCAATAAAACATTTTATTAATTTTTTGGAGTTCTAAAAAAAATAATAATAAAAAATACAGATTTAGCCTAAGTCGCGAGTTTTCCTAATGTGCGACGCAGAATGTGGCCGATTGAAAATCTCTCGGGTCAAAAGTCTAAAAATGTAGTTCAAGATTATGATTAGAAACGTGTTTGTACCATTAGGTAAGATTTTAATATACAAAAATAAAATAAAATAATCCGAGGGCAATGCCAATTTATCACTTAAAATAATAGCCAACTCTTTCATATTTTGAAGATAAGTCAGTTCGTTCTATTTCTTAATATTGAACAGAATAGGGATATTGTATTTTTGTTATTATTTATTTATTCTTTTACTATTTAACGATATAGTGAAATAGAAAAGGAATTTAATGATTCCTTCCCTCCCCCCTTACAATTTTAGGATATTTTAGACACTCATAATTTACTTACCTAGTAATTGTTCCACGTAATAGTCTGTAACTTTTTACGTATACCAGTGTGAGACCTAAATTTTTATTCTTTGTGTCTAGTAAAATGTTAAATGTGAAAATATGTGAAACATAATCGCCCGTTCCCGACCGTTTGAAATCTGCTATAATAATTATGTTTCAGGTTGAAAACTCTTGCTTCCGGAAATATAATTAACTGAGACTTTGAGAAAAGGAAACGATGTTTTTAGGGACCAGTCTAAATAAAAGATATTTATTTGAGTGAACCTGGAAACTAAATATTTGATTTATTACAATTAATAATTTTTCAACACTTACTAGACAAATACTCTAAACTTATCTACATAACTATAATAAGACCAATATGGACATAGGGAGTTGAGCTTTGGGGATCCAACCATAGAATTCCTATCGTATCTAGTGTTGCCCAAATGCGAGACCGAGACGAGTCTTGGTTTTGCAAACTCAGTCTCGGTCATGGTCTTGGTCTTGCGCAAGACTTTCGCAACAGTCTGGCAGTTACTTATAGCTTATTACTATAGAGATATTACTGTATTTTTTTAGATAGGAGAAACCTAACGAAGCCCGAATGAAAAATTAGAGAAGTTGAATGCAAAACTATATTAGTTATATCAGTTATTAACATACAGTAACTAAAATTGTCAAGTATTAGTAACTTTTTTGAATTAATTTTTATTTAAAAAGTTGATTTTTTTTACCAGTCCTGGTCTTGGTCTTGCAACAACTTAGCGGCCTTGGTCTTGGTCTTGTAAAGTGCAAGACCAAGACTGATTTTGGGCAACACTAATCGTATCCAATCCTTACAATCCAAAATCCTTAATGTTCCATACTTTGTCACAAATAAAACCATTCATAAAGACCTTAATGTACTATATGTCGCTGATATAGCCCTAGTAAGATATCTATCCTTTCATGATAAACTTCAGTCCAGTCTAAATCCCCTTGTTTCCACCCGTGCTTCTTCTTCGATTCCTGATGGTCTCGTGATCATCTTACCTAGAATTATTTAGGGAGTGCTACCACTGGGTAGTATCTCTTCAAGCCTGTTCGTGTCATTTTCTCTAATTTGTGCATATTTACTAGTTGTATTTCTATACAGTTGTAAATTTCATTAAATAAACAAAAAAAATAATATTGTGAATAATAAAAAAACAAACATTTTTTTGAGTGAAAATTAGGCACAAGATGACATAGCTCGCTTCCATACATAACAACTGGTTGCAGGAACAAGATGGTGTATTCTTATTTTTAAAGCTCTTCGTTTATCTCGATTTCGAAATATTTTTGTAGGGGACCAATAGCATCTATTAGCAACGATCATCCTTACTTTTGTTTCTTCTCTTATAATATTATCTTCAGTGGTTATAGAGTCAAAATATTTAAATTGAAGTTGACAAATGAGCCTTTCAGTTGACAAAATGACTAGTTCCAACATTTTTTGTTATTAATTTTAGTGATATTTGTAGTAGGAAAATTTACATCTTTATTAAAAGTTATATATTTCAACAATGGAATCACCTACTATGTAATCAACTTACTCACTGTCTGTACATATATTATAAAATGTCCAACTAGAAACATAAAAAAAAGACATTACTCAAAAATGTTGAAATTGGAGTAATTCATTCTGTCAACTGAAAGGGTCATACAAGTATTGAGTATTTAATTTAACCTTTCAATTCTTGTTTGGCTGTGACGCGAGATGTATTATAATAAATTAATTAGGAATATACACTTTTTATTGTAAAAAAAAAACAGACTTTTTTTTCAGGTTTTTAACGGTTTTATGTTGCTCACTGTAAATTATATTATGAATGAACTAGTTGGCCCTTACGAATAATTCTCAGAAAATTTTGTTTAATGAAGAAATAGCAAAACAATATGTAAATAAGTAGATCATATGTATTATATAAGGAAGGAATTAATATTTTTTCCTTGGTCGATTACAATATTCCATTTAACATAATAGACCAAAATATTTGTACAAATTGCTTTGCTAGGACCTATTTTTAAATGCTGATTGGAAAGATAATAAAAGTAATAAAGACAAAATAATGCCCCGATCGTGGGATTTTCTAAATTATTAAAAAAAAAATAAAGTCTAGGAACAAACAAATGCTTTTAACAAACAATAAAGTTAATAAATCAGCCAGGAAAAAAGGTGTAGTAGACTATTCTACTCCTAAACGCAATTTCTCTAAAGAGGAAGACATTAATAAGTATACCGAAACTAATGGACTGTATCTTTGTTAATAATTGTCCGATTTTTACAATTTTTTTTTTAGGTAGTTTATTAATCTTTCTAATTATCATGAGTGCAAAATAAAAGAAAAAAAAAATGCATACTTTTTGAGTTATTCTCAAATAAAGTTTCTTTTCCTTCATTACTTTGTTTTAATGTGTAATGTGTAAATTTCAGAGATATACGACTATTTTTCGCAAGTGAAGGAGAAGAATATCTTCAAAATGAGTGGTCAATCATTGGATTTGATGAAGAATTGACGAAGTTATGGCGTACAGACAAAAAAAACATCTTTTAGAAATATAACTTATAACTTATAACTTATAACTTATCTACTCATTTTTAGTGTTAAACGTAAACTCTGCTATAGGCAAAGAGATTTTTTTGTTTACGTATAGTTGAAATTATAGCTCATTCATGTCCAAAAACAAATGTTTAAAAAATATTTCGATGTTAGATCTTTAAAAATATAAGATTTATAGTGTTTTCTAAACCAGAGTATTATACCAGGAAAAGAATACATATAAGAAATATATGTATCTAAAAATGATTAGCTACATATCCTCTGTACTTGTTAAGGGTAGAATGAAGTATTCTAGCCAGAGGTATTGACTTCAAAGACAGAAGTTTTCGCCGTCACAAACAACAAGAAACAGGATTTCGGAAAGGAATCGGTTAATTGTTGCACTTTCGACAGGATTGAAGCATGAAAACTCTAAGACCTATTACCTACGGAAGGTTTCTTTTGATAATGCATTGGGTTACGTGGTATGTATTAAGCCTCCTTGCGTTGTGAAAGTGTTAGCGGGTTCTCCGTCATCAGGAACTAACCTATTTACCGTAACACTGGATGAAAGTAATCTCTAACCAAGTTCAAGAACGACCGTCCATGATCCATGAAATAAAAATAGTTTCCTGAAGCTATAGAGTCGTTTCATTGTTACTTTGAAAAAAATATATAAATATTTTTCACTAACGTAGTTAAAGAAGCTTTGTATATTAAATTATAAACTATATCTATTTTTATTTGTTATAAAAAAAAATGGGCTGTATCCTTTAGCCATTTCTTATTAATTGTACAAGAATGCAGCCAAAATTTTATCTGATCCTTACAAATTATCTTCAGATATAATTTGATTAAAATAAACATCTTTGTGGTTAAACAACACAGATTCGTTAATGTTAATCCGCTAAGTCAAAATAATTAGCAAACCATATGAGGCATGGAGGTGCCAAATAGATAAATCAAATTTTGAATTTTTCCCCCAAAAAACTTAAATATGCATACGCTAGATTACTGTTTTCTTTCTTTTCCAATTATTATTGAATAAGTGATTTTTAAACAAAATATAAAATAGGTTTATAGAATACTACTTAGCTTTTCCAAGTATGAAATTAAAACTAATAAATTGTTCATTGTAAAAATTAATATATTCTTTATATATATATATATATATATATATATATATGTATGTGTGTGTGTGTGTGTGTGTGTGTGTGTGTGTGTGTGTGTGTGTGTGTGTGTATTCAAATGAAATAAACATTTTCATTACAACGCTATTAATTTCAAACTTATAGAATAAAAGTAATATAGCATCAAATTCTGCCTCCACTGAGTACCAAATTTTTAAATTTAATCAAGGCAATAAGCTATGAAGGTACATATGACTTACAACGCTTCAACATTTGGAATGTATATTCTAATGAGTTATTCTTAACCAAAAAGATACTATCCGTAGTAAAGATCCCTTTTCCTGCATTAAGAAGCTATGGATTTTGAAAAACTAGATGCCAAAAGAATAGGAATTACATGCAGAAATGAGCATCCAGAAGTCATCTCTTATTTTTATACGATGTTGTTATTCTCAAGGCTTTCTTCCATAATAAAGTTATTTTTTATTCTAGCATATGATTTAAGAACGTATATTTTCCACCTTCCACCACATTTTTATAACACAATCCCCATTTCGATCCTTTATTGACTTACTTGATTTTTGAAAATTATCTTCCAATTTTTGAACGGATTTGGAATGGCAGAAAAGGGTCATTTTATTAAGAAAAGCATAAACTTTCATAATTCACATCCAAGCCTCATGCTGCGAGTTTCCTAAGTTGGCGCTGGCTCCAGGATTATCAACTTCATGTGTGAATTACTAAGATAAAGAAAGTTTTACTGTAGATTTAGCTAGCGGAACGGGCCCACGAAAAAAAAAGTTGTTGTTTTTTTTTGAAAAGGTCAACTTTCTACCTATTTCTTCTCTGATAGTCACCAAATAACATCATCAGCAACTTTTCAGTCATTCTCATTCTCATTTTATTCATTGATTCGCTGCGTATTGATAATGTTTGATTGTCAAACTGTGACAATTAAAAAATAAATAAACATGTAATAAAAAAATTTGGATAAATTATAATGAAGAAAATCTTCTTGTTTCGCAGATCAGTGTGGCGTCAGCAAAGTGACTATAAGCTACCGGCAACCTAGGGACAACTACACACAAGGGCGGATTGTGAATGGAAAGCCAACCTTGAAAGGAGCATGGCCGTGGCAGGTAAAAAACTTAAACTTTTCCCTTTTAGCTACATTTGAAGGAGTAAAAATAAATAAAATTAAGTTTCAGCACAATAGGTTAGGTTAAATCCGAAACTACATCAACTTGTGAGTTAATATCATGTTGTAGAATTTTTGCAGAGGGAATTTTCGTAATAATAGAAAAGAAATTTCGTATGTTTTTTTTTTTTTTTTTGGAAGGGTTGGAAGATTACTAGTACATCCTATGAAATAAATTTGGCGCCCATTTAACAATACTGCTATATACCTAAATGTTTAATGAAGTATATTATCTATTTCGAAGTACGCAAATTTAAAATTCGTAGACCCAAAGAGTAAAATGGAAATCGGGACTATTTGCTATTTACTGGGGTGTCAGAAGGAAGGAGGAGGGGCGTCAATATTTTTGAGGATGTACTTTTCAAAGGGTTGTGAAATTTTTGGGAACCATATATTTTTTGTGAGGTTTGGATTAACTTTCAAACAAAAATTAAATTAAAGAAAAAAATTTAGATTTTTTTTTTCTGGGAAGTAAAGGGATGTGGGCTTGTGTCATCGCCCCTGGAAGGGAGGATCACTCCTGACTGACTTTATCGAAGACACGAGTTTGCCGCCATACGATTATGGAATTTTCGTCATCAACACATGTGGAACACTGTCTTAGTGGTGTTGCACAGAGGCCATATTTTTATGTTGTAAAGAACACTCCAAAATATGAACAAAACCCACCAAATGTAGTTTCTCATTGATTTTTAATCACCATCTTTTGTTTTTTAATTTTAGGATTTTCGGTATCACGTTATATTACAAGTATATTGCATGTACGAAGGTTCGGATAAATAAATATTCATATAGATATTTTTGTCACTGCAGTAGTTTCCGCGGGGTGTTTAATGCTATTGTACGTGCCTGTTACCTACAGCGCACATTTTAACAAGACGGAACTGTTAAAATTGAAGAGAAAACAAGTACTTAAAACTTGTGTGCACAAGCTTGGATTTTAAGGGTTCCTACTTTTTTATATATTTAAGAGAAAATAAAATTTTAGTAGTTTAAATAATTAAATATTTTTCCTTGCTAAAATTAAAATCATCATTAGATTCATGTAGTTACAATGTTATTGCACTGCCTTAGACATTCGGCACCCCTGGGCAATGACGACACCGTCCCTTCAAAAAAATTAAATTTATTTCTTGAGCAGTTTTATATTATGTGATATTTGAATATGTTTCTTCAATACAGTTGCTTATTGACAGACTAAAATTAATTATTTTGATACGTTTTGCATTTTTTTTAAATTTCTAAACCATCCCAACTGGCGCCCTCTAGATCAATCAGGGCCCTCGGGCAATTACCCCGGTTACCCCGCCTTGAGGCCGGCATTGTTTTTGTTAATAAGTATTCCTAATATCTTTAAACAAAGGGTGGCATGGATGTGGTTAAAATACGGAACATATAATTTCAAGGAAAACGTCCTACATATAGCATAATTTACTAAGCGAATGGTTATACTAAATTTAACGATTCTCAGGTTTCTTTAGAAGTTCTGCATCCGAAATACGGCCTTATCGGTCACTGGTGTGGTGGAGTTCTGGTCAACCCTTCTTGGCTAATAACCGCTGCTCATTGCATCCACAAGTAAGTATTTAATTAATATTTTTATCATGTAGTTAAAATTAAATATAAATTGCTATTGTTAAAATTATTAACAATTGCGTTGCTTTAAATGCCATCACGCAATCCAACAAAAGCAGCAAGGGTGGTTAATTATACAGTTATTAGGTTGTATCAACCCATTTTTTTCTCAAACGCGAAAGTTTATATCGCGTGAGAATCTTAACTAAATAATGTTTGAATTTCGTAAAACAAATTCGAACCTGTTCATAGTCCCCACTGTAATAACCCTATTTTACTCGAACGCTGGTGGAAACTATTCATATATCGTCCTTTATGTGTCTCAAATTAATGATAACGGTATTTATGAAAAATATACTATTATTCAACCTAGTTTAAAGAACTTAATTGCTGAATGTAATAGAAGAATGGAATATGTAGCATATAAAAAATGTGTGTGTGTTATGTTAAACACTGAATATTTTCAGTAAATTTCAAAGCTAAGCAATATCGAACATTAAATATCATGTAATAGTCATAAATAAATTACTCTATTCTGGAATCCTTGCCAAAGAGGGGTAACTAAGGATGTCTGCGCCCCAATGTAAGGAGTTTACCTGTACGTTGTTTTCCTCCTCCACAAAAGATAACCAAATTAACATTTACCACCAAAGAACTACTTTATCCCCTACTATTTTTCAAATTCTTTTATAAATACAATGAACAGAGCATATCTAAGGTCACCAAAAAGAAATAATTCTTTTTATGATTGAAATATTTGAATTATTAATATTTATGTAAAAAAAATTTCATTATTTATTTCACTGCAGGGAATGCCCCTGAAGTTAATTCTACTTAAAATTTTATTTTATTTTCTCACATTTATTTATCTCTTAAACAGCCTCTCCCTAAAAAAAGGTTACTTTCAGAGTAAAAACTATTTTCAATTAGGCGCCTTTAGGAATGACTGTTGATGGGCACTTAAGGTTCTGAAAAAACTTGGTACTTTATTTTTTTTATTTTGCCACGGTAGAAGCGGTTATGTAAATAAAAAGAAATTTTGGATTATTCCACAGACCCATCCTCGATTACAAAGGCGGATCTACGGGGAGGGGAGGGCTTTCGGGCTGAAGTTCCCCGAAATGGTAAAACATAACGATGTTTTTTTTTTATAACAAACTATCTCTTAAAGTATTATTGTTCGTGTAATTACATTTGATAGGACTTCAAGAATCACTTACCATCATTTCATATAGGTAGTTAGTTTCTTTCTTTTTTCCCCAAAAGTAATAATCGTTATTTACATGGAACAAAAAAAAAAGCTTTCGGGCTGAGGCCCTCCGGATATGAATTATTTTCGGGTTATCGCTATTGCTCGATTACAAAAGTAAATGATGGTATAGCGGACCGTGGAGTTGGAAATGCAAACTGGCATTGTAGTCTTAATTAGCCTCTCCAGTGAACAGGGGTTGGTTGACTAATCGGCTCCGTGTCCCAGCGATATCTTCAACCTGCCGCTGCCTGCTCTCTGGACCGCTGTGCTGGGCGACTGGGACCGCAACGTCGAAGAGGAGACCGAGTTCAGGATACCCATCGACGAGATTCTCATACATCAGAGTTTCAGGAACTACCAGAATGATATAGGTGAGCTTGCAGGTAGTCATATATCTTTGTTAATTGTAATATTTCTAGTATAATATGTCTCTTGGTCAAGAATAATAATCAGGAAACAGTAGTTCAATCCTCACTCTATTATTTATTCTGTACCATGGTGCAGGGGTGTCCATTCTCCTTCCCCTCCCCCTCAAGGTCAGTGGAGCATGACCCATCCCCTCCTCCAAAGATATTTATTTCTCTTCTCTTCTTAAAAACAGTGCAAGCTAAAATACAATTTTAAAAATCATAGATCATATACAATTTAATTTTCAGTGGTTGGTATTGTGTTTTTCTTTTATCCCCTTCTTTGAAACTTTTTAATCCGAAAATTCATAACCCTGTCAAAAATGTCTCCCTCAAAAATTCAAAACCCCATCAAAATGTGCTCCTCTCAAAAAATGGCGCCGATTGCGCCATGATACCCCCTTGAAAAACCCTGCCAAGGCGATCTATTTCTTGAACTACTTTTCCTCATCAACGTTTAAAAAACTTATTCGATTTTAATAGAAACAATAAGCCAAGTCACTTGCTAACACATTTGGAATATTTCTGAAGGGTTTTGAAACTCATGAAGCATAATTGAGCTAGCCATCTATTTGAGTGAGATCCAACATTGGTGGATATTGTGAAGCTTCAGACTTATTCTCAAGAATTAAAATTCATTATTTTAGGAATTCAGGCATTATCCATTTTAAGCCATTATATTATAACATGACCATAATGAAAACTGCCTAATGTACAGCATAGTAAATAATCATGACGCAATTGAGACTTTTTACAAATAATAATGACAAAATTCATATTGAACTACATTTAATTAATTTTTATATTTGATGGTATTAGTGTTAGCAAACATTTAAAAATCTATCCTATATTTTTATAGCTCTAATGCGCCTATCACGAGAAGCAAAAGGCCTATCTTCAGTCTGCCTAGAGTCTGATGGAGAAATAACTGACAGAGTTTGTACTGCAACAGGCTGGGGGAGGAATGTACCAGCTGGTCCACTTTCTGCTAGGTTGCGTCAAGTAAGGGTCCCCCTTCACAAAAATTCTCTCTGCCAGGACAAGTATGGACCAGGGTTAAAAATTGAAGATGGTCATCTCTGTGCTGGCAAGCTAGACGGATCTACAGGAGCCTGCATTGTGAGTAAATGTATTTCTATGTATTTATTGGGACAAAATATGGTCTTATATTTCATTAATTTTTCGTGTATTGTACCAATATGTTATTAACAGAATTATTGTTTCTACAGGGTGATTCTGGAGGCCCACTTCAATGCCGAAGGCAGGATGGTCGATGGTTTCTAATAGGTATAACGTCATTTGGTTCAGGTTGTGCCAAGCCAGGATACCCAGATGTATACACTAGACTTTCATATTACTTGCCATGGGTGTTGGACAATATTAATAATTGAATCAAAACTACCAAAAAAGTCAAACATATTTTTTGTCAATTTTGACATTTCATATAAGGATAATGTTAAGCTAACTGAAAATCCTCATGTACTTATCTACAATCTTCTTTTACTAGGATTAGGACCAAACTAATTCTAGAAAAGATATTTTCTCAGATTCTGAGATTATTTCTATACTATGTGGTAGCAATAAAGGTAGCAATATACTACCAAAAAAATCAAACATTTTTTTTGTCAATTTTGACATTTCATATAATAAGGAGTATGTTTAGCTAACTGAAAATCCTCATGTACTTAGCTACAACCTTCTTTTACTAGGATTAGGACCAAATTAATTCTAGAAAAGATATTTCTCATATTCTAAGATTATTTCTATACCATATAGTAGTAATAAAGGATCCAAAGAGTGGAAGATATATCCTAATACATGTTTAGGACTATTAATATTTTAGAGCCAAGTTCATAGTTTGTTTCACTGTTGAACTACTAATGAACATCTTAATTTGATATCACTTCTTTGTTTCTTATTGTAATTTAAAATTTTTAGATAAACCGAGTTTATCTCTAGGTTCAAAATATTGTTCCCTATAAAATTTAGCTCAAGATATATTTATTAATTAGTAAAAAAGAAAAATGATATATTTTTATATTATAATTAACCAAATCAGACTTGTTTTTTATAGTGGAATTTGTTAAATGTGTGCAGTTAGATATAAGATAATGGTATTCTGATGTGATGATTGTGATGTTATAGTACTTAATGCAATTTTTAATTTTAAATAAGTTTTTATAGGTTAAAAAATGTAATTAGAAATCATGTTCCTAGTAACATTTAACTCTAGTCTTTAAGTAATTGCACAGATATTTTTGTATATAATTTAAGTATTTAATTTAACTTCAATATTTATAGATATGTTTATAAAAACATTTTAATGAGAATTTTGAAAGTGTTTTTTTAAATTTTTTTATCACCTTCTGAATTAAACTAAATTATCAATAAAGTTAACCCAGAAATGTCATTCAATTGCTGCAGTGATTGTTAACTATCTTCATCATATATCAATTTATGTTCTTAGATATATAAGTCTATGTATGAGATATATTTTGTCAAAGACAACACCCACACATTTCAAAATTTGATGGAACCCAAAAATGTTTGAGTGTTCAAATGAAAGCTGTAGATGTAATGTTTTCTTTAAAACCTAACCTTTCTTTTTAAAATTCCAATAGGTATGACAGACTTTCTTTAATATGAAACATAAACAAAAACAGTTCAGAAAAAGAGTAAATAGTTTGTCAGATTACCAGGGATCAATTATTGAAAAACTTTAGAATGATTGACGAAGTGTGTAACCATTTTATTGAAAATTATTTCCACAAAATATACAAGAAAAAATATTTACAATAATTTATTTTATATTTACAAATGCACAGAAAGGTTTAAAAGAACAAGTATTCATCAACTTTGATTATATATAGAAAACAACAATGTGATTCCATTGTTGTTTAATAAATACTATAAAATTTTACCTTTCTTTATAGTTGTTATCATTAACTCTCAAAAAACAGTATAAAACCACTAAATTGTTTAAAACTCACTAGTATTGAATATTAGTAATAATTAGGGATGCAGATGTACAATTATGAAAAATTAATTTAATATTTTTAATGATCTAATTTTTCAAACTAATTATACAAATCTAAGTAAGATAAATTGCTGAAAATAGATATTATCATAACTTGTAAAATATTAAAGCTAGTTAAATGGAATATAGTGCAGTCATAAATCTTGAACATTCCAGTGCTGTTAGCTTGATTATACCTAATATATATATTTTATTTATTATAAAAGGAAAAAAAATCTGTAAATTTATGCTATATACTTAATGAAAAATGCCTTTAAAAATATACCTAGACAGTTGATTTTTTTTTTTTAAACTATATATAATTGCATTTTAAAAATAAGAACTCTAATTTGGGGATACAAATAATAGGTTAATGCACATATGGCTTAGCCGTATATTCAATATGGCTATTTGCAAGGAAAATTACACAATCCTTTGAAAAATAATTATTTTCTAACAGAAATATACATTTTTAAACAAGAAGCAGGAGTCCTAAAACTGAGGAATCAACGACTGCCTGGTTAAATTTTTATTGAACTATTTTTTTTTAAACATATTTTGTTATATAAAAATTTAATGTAACAGGAATATATATACAAGCTCAAGATGAAAGCTCATTTCCTCTGAAGCAGTCTATAAAATGGATAAATGGTGCAGTAAATGCATTATTTACATAATTTAAAGAAATTATTATTATATCTTTGATTTAAAGCCATTTTCTACATTGTTCATAAAAGATAAATATTGTTATGTACAGTTATATTGTTCTTTTTTCTTTACATATACATACCATATTAGACAAGTGGTGTTAATATGTATATATTATTGCAACATAGTATGATCAACACTTTCAATACATATGGAATATAAAAAAAATATCGTAAAATCAGACTATTACATAAGTTTATATCCCTTTTAAGATTTCATTTTACATTTATTTTTACAATAGATGTTTTATTTATTTTTCTTCTTAAAGCAAATCCAAAGCATTAGTTCCTTATGTTCTTGATAAAAATGTATAAGAACTTATTTTAATTGGTTATATAATAACAATGGTTAAGAATCAAATCAAAGATATTTTTGATTGATAATGTACAAATTAAAACAAGAAATACAGTAAAACCTCGAATAATAAGGTGAGAGAAGGGAAGGGGTAGGCATGAATGATAAAACAACAGGGTTAATATAAACAATGAAAAAACATGTTTAATAAATTAATTATATTAATATTAATTAAGCGATTGATCCCCTGAGTATTGAAATTCCATATCTGTATATAAAAAAATTCAATATATAAAATTACTTTTTAGGAACCTTCAATTCATAACAGAGAAACTTTCTGTATAACAAATAAGATTTTTAGATATCAAACTAATATTTTATAATTTTTAAAATTACAAATATATAAAGAAACTCTTTAATGGTATATTTTGATCTCAATGGCACGATTCATATCTAAACATCAGTTTAAAACAATATGAGCTCGGCAATTATCTTAGTATAGATGTTAAAGGTGCTTATTATTAATATTTTAAGTACTACCTCGATAAAACTCTGAATTTCAAAGTCTATAAATATTTTAGAGCATTCGAACAAATAACAGTTGTACTTTAGGCAAATATGTTTAAAAAAAAAAAAAATAAATAAATAAGAAAAGCTCTAATAACAATCAGAACATTTAAAAATATAGATTATTTTCTTTTATTGTTTAATGTGTAGCTGTAATTTTTATAAATGTATTAATAAGTAGATCAATAATTTAAAAATAAATATTTTATTAGTAAATCAAAAATTTTTTATGCCAGATTTTTTAAAAAGAAAATATGGTACAAAATGTGGATCTTTGAAACTCAACTTAAGAGTAAAAGTTGAAAAAAGAAAATACAGAAAATATTAAACAGAAACAGTAAAGAAATTAATAATCTTTATTGATTTCAATATAATTTTTTTAACAATTTTTTATCTTTCTTTTCTTTGTTCTTCTTTAATTCAATTATATAAAATGGGAAGCTATCAAATTTCAATTAAAAAAACCAAACAAAAAATATTTCAATGCCTATTATTAAAAGATTATTTCTGTATTATTTTATGCTGGATTATTTCACAACTAAAAGTTATCTTTCTGATTTTTTAGTCAGAAATCTTGGTCAGTTAGCGACCATTAAATTTTTATTTTGAAATAATTATAATAATAGGTTAAAGTATAAAAATAAATGGCTGTTTTTACTTGTTTATGTTTTCTTTTAGCACTTTGGTCAATTGCACACAGGGTAATCAGTGGACTTTTAAACTTATGGAACTCTTCTTTGAACATTTTTTTTATAAGACTCAATTCCAACCCAATGAATTTTCATTGTTCTGTCAATAAATAGTCAAGTAACAATAAATTTGAAAATAAAAGGAAAAGTTAGGAGATGTAAAATTAATGTGAAAATAGTTTTGCAGATACAAGTTTAAAAACCTCTGGGGTTATCTAATTGTGATAATCGAGGTTTTACTGAGTCATTTATTAAATAAATTTTTTAAAAATTTATTTATTTTTAATTAATTAATTACATCAATTTATACATAAAGTATCCAATACTACTGGTAATTATAATATAAAAAGTTAATTTTTAATGTGTTCCCTTTCTCTTATGATATTTAATAATATTAAAGCTAACTCTAAACAGACAAAGGAAAAGGCACCCATATTTAGAAGCTTTATTACAAAATGTATATTGCAAAATCTGAGTTTATCAGAGTAATTAATTGAGAGAAAGAGAGAGAGAAATAAATGAAATCATTCAAAATAATGAAGTTAAACAATAGTAATACATTTTGATACAACATTTAAACCCGACCAAAATACAAACAACCTACTGTAGTAGCATTGCTATATCACTCATGGTTTTTTTTGTTTTTTCAAAATACAAGGCAAGCATTTTTTTTGTTGTTGTTTTCTTTTATCACAAACATTATGAGCTTTTAATTTAATACTTGTAATTAAACATATACATATTTATGTTAATTTTACAAAGAAGTTTATTCCACAAATAGCTTTTTAAATTATGAAAATTTAAAAATATTTTAAAAAGCAGGAAAATAATTGCATATAAACTATACTACAGTGTGGAATGCAATTAAAAACTTTAGGCTTGCAACAATTTAAATATTAAAACTAACTTATAATTCCTTATAGTGCGATTTGAATTTTACCATTGGTATATCTTCAATAAATAACTTTATACTACAGTAAATATTTAAATATAATAACATACCATAATTTCATAATATAACATTTCAAATATCACAGGATATGATTCGATTGTTATTTCACCAATCTGATTGGGAGGTTGAAATAAAAAAGTGGTAACTTTTTTTTTTTAAATTATTATTTTTTGGTTAGAAATTTTCCAACTTGACTAGATTTGATTGTGTCATAATTACACGAAAACAGTGACTAGTAATTACAACTATTAAATTTAAATCAACAATAATATTTATGAGAGTAGGTGAACTAAAGAATAATTAGATATAACACAATAGAATTCAATAACAATAACAGTTCATATGAACAACAATTTCCAAAATTTAACAGAATATTTTTTAATGTGCAAATTTGAACATGTGGTTGAGCAAGACAACAATTTTAATTTTAAATTAGAAAAATAAAATTTCAAGACCCTAATCCTGTATTTATTAAAAGTTTATTTCTTATGTCCTTTGAGATATACATGCAATGAGACAGCCAAGAGCCACTCTAGTGAATTTAAAGGATTGGGTACTGAAACAATAAATGTAAGAAACGAATGCAACAATAACATTTCAAATTCAAAAAATAAAATTTATATTATCTATCAGAAACACCTATTTGAAACTTTGAACCATTATTTTATTAACTTCTTTTTTAACTATATATTAAATAAAATCTTATTATTACAATATATTTTTTACAAAAATGAAAACAATGATAATTGATATGTTTGAAATTTATTTCACCTACTCTCAAACTAATTTCTACAATACAACAAAACTAAAACTTATATGGCATAAAAATCACAGAATAGTTAACAAAAAGACTCCAATCAAACATTGTCATTTAAAATGATTTAATAGAATCAAACACCAACTTTACACAAACGCAATTTGTCATTAAATTCATTTCATAAAAAATTGATATATATATATATATATAATGGTCAGCCAAGATCTGTAGATCATATAGATTATTAACAAAAATTAATAAATAATTTCTGATTTTAGTAAGCTATTGCTTAAATATTATAAGGTTGGTCTAAGATTAATTGAATTTAAATTTAATTTAAAAACCAATTACTACAATAAACTAATATATGGATGACCCACTTGTTTGATTATAAACAGAAATATATATATTACATTTAATTGGTTTTAAAATATTTCATATTTTTTAGTATTATAACAGAACAAAATTCTACAAAATAAAAACATTGTATATAAATATTGATCAAGTTTGGGTTAATATAAGCACCAACAATAAGATATAAAATGAATTTCCCTTATATTTTTTTTCATCCATATGTATTCCTTTAAAATTCATCATCAAAAAACTTATTCATATGTGTGCAGGGATATTTTCCATAAATCTTGGCTGAATAAAATAAATTGTGCATCATATAGATTAACCAAACTAAAGTTAAGAAAAAAATTGCTGGCCATTCTTAAAGCAATGATAAGTAACGCAATAAAATTTGTATTTTTATAAATAAAGCGGCAGTTTTCAAAATATTTTTGTTTGTTACTGACAGGTTAATTCATATAATTAAATTTATATAGCATATATATTTTCAAAAATATCTTTTTAAAGTTCTTTGTATATTTTAACATGAAATAAATAGGGAAATAAATTGTGATAGATGTTCCATGGGAAAATTTAATTAAAAAATAAAATTTGAAATGCATATTATACAGTGAATGAGATAATTGATGTACTTCTTTCTCAATCAAGATAGTAATAATATTAATAACATTTTAAATGGATGTTCTAAAAATAAATTGATTTTTTAAAAAAGTACTGCAAGTTTTATGCAGGCCTAATGAAAAATAATTTATATCATCAGAGTCTATAAACATAAAACATAATATGAAAAACATAAAATAGAAGCAATATATTTGAATGCCATAATGGGTAGGAATATGAAATGTTTTTAATTTCTGACTTGATGATGTAATAACAGAATTAAAAAAATAAAAATAAAAACAAAAACCTCAATCGATTTAATGGTCCAATAAAAACGTTTAACATGGAGTTAATTTTAACCTGTAATAATATTGATAAATTTATGGTGTTTGAATAATTATTGTAATAAAAATATGATTGTGGATTGATGGTTGACTGTAGAGATTAATTGAAGGGAAGAATGGTTGGGGTGATCAGTCAAAAAACAAATTTTAAAAATAAATAAGTATATCAATAAAAATATGATTTTTCGTTGTAGAAAAAATTAATTACATTGCATAATATGGAATTTATAGTGATTACGTAATTATTCTATTAAGGCTAATAGGATAATTATGAATTAAGAAATTATGGAGTCATAACAATCATTACCTCCATAAACAGAGTAAGGGCATAACTTAATGGCATATTCTGTTGATAAATTATTTTTGATATCATTACTCCATCAAAAGCAGCCATTCTCTTTACCTCAAAAACTTGTGAAAGAGCTCCCAGAAATATAAAACATGAGTCACTTTTACATATTTGAATGTACAATATTAACTACAAAACTAAAATTAATTAAATAATACTACTGCAAAAAAAAATAATTTACAGAAACACTAATTTTAGAACTAATTTCTAAAAGGAAAGATTTAAGCTATTTTTAACTAAAACTTCTAATTTTACTACTTCTAAACAATAGCTTAATAAGATGTTAAAAAAAACTCCAATAAAAAAAAATCTAACTATTATTATTACAAAGTATACCAAAAGAACATTAAATAGAAAAGGTCAGTTAAGTACTGGAATTCAACAATTTGCCAAGATTTTACACAATTGATCAGGGCCAAGGGGAGGGCGACCGGGGAGTTCGTTCCGGGGCACCTCAAATCAGGGACAAAAATATAAATGCTTTTGAAAAGTCTTATTTCTATCTGATTTCTATTTTTTAATTCATTCGTTTTCATCTTTGCTTCCATCATACACGACTAGTGGAATAATTATTTCTAGCCTCAGTTCCACTTGCGTTGTTAGATAAATTACAACTACAACAAGATTTATTGGTAGTGATCAGAAGTGCAAAAGTATAATAAAATACAATAAATAAAACTGTATATATGAGACAGTATACTACTGGCCGAGTTCGAGGGATGTAAGGAGGAGCCTGGTATAATTTTGCCCCAGGCACCAAAAACTCACGCGAAGGCCCTGCCATTGACAATAATTTTACTACAAAATACTGTAAACTGTCTCTGATGTGTTAATTCCCCAAAATAGTCAAGTGTCATGATTCGCTGATTATTGTATCAAACTCATATCTTCCATGAAAATATGACATGCCGAAAATAAATAGAAAAAAGAAAAAAATAGAAGAAAACCAAATTAATCATACATAATTGGTGTGATATATATATATATATATATATATATATATATATATATATATATATATATATACATTTTTTATTTTAAGTAATAAAATTTTCCATAATTATTAAAAATTTCATCATTTTTCTTATTTAACAATTTAGAATATTTTATTAATTAATTTGTTGATTGCTTTATAGCTGTGACCTTTTTTTTTTCATCAAGGTTGAATCATTTTATATTTTGTTGAAAAAGATAAAAACATCCAAAAAATAAATGATGAAGGAGATGATTCCAGTCAGTCAAAAACAACATTAAATAAAAATATCAATTATTTATTCATAAATAAATATGTAAAAATAAATAAACAGTTAACATGGATTTGATGTTATTTCTGACTCCCAGACCATCTCCTTCCTGATTTATCATATGAACAACCACCAACACAAATAATAGCATAAATAAATTAGTTTCCAACACTGATATTGATTTGGATCAAATGGCTAATATTTTGATTAATATTAATAATTATTAATATTAATATTAATTTATATTAATATTAAGATATAATATTTTTTTTTAAATAATGAACTAAGCAAATAGTGGTCAATGCACAGTTATTGAATATTAAATAATGACTGCTCAGCTCCATTACAACCATCTCCTTGATTCAATACTATCAAAACTTTATCTCATGCAGATCACTAAACAAAAAATATGGTCCCACATGCACATGTAAATAGAAAATATTGTCTGTTTATTGCAAAAAGTCACTAAGTGTATTTTTGATATAGGTAAACTTTCAAAAATGTTTTTGTGAATTTATACTTTATTTACCGATACAAAAACACTGGAAGGTCATGAAAATGAAACAAAGCATTATATACATCATAGATAGTTATAATGAGTACAAAATTTTCTGATTTTAGGAAAAACTGTTCAAAGTTCTTATTTAGTTAAGGTTATGAAATGTCATTTAATGACTTTTTGCAATAAACCAATGGCACCAATAATAGGGAGTACATGCGCAAACCAAAAACAAGCAATACAAGCAAAACCAAAATAAACAATAATATAATATATATATGTATATATATATATATATATATGTATATATATATATATATATATATATATATATATGTATATATATATATATATATATATATATATATATATATATATATATATATATATATATATATATATATGTATATATATATATATATATATATATATATATTTGATTTATGATAGATAAATGAAGGAAACACTAATACAAATAAAAATTACAACATGAAAGATCATTCAAAATAAATTATTAAAACTTTATATAAAAATAGTTGTTTTTTGTCATATCTTTGGAAATTATATCTTATTTGAAGAAAATGTCTGAAATCTAAACTAAAAATACAAGTTTAGATGCATTGGCCAGAATAAAATAAATAACTCACCCTCATAAAAAAA
This sequence comes from Nezara viridula, assembly GCA_928085145.1. Taxonomy (NCBI): domain Eukaryota; kingdom Metazoa; phylum Arthropoda; class Insecta; order Hemiptera; family Pentatomidae; genus Nezara; species Nezara viridula. The sequence goes on from OV725081.1 coordinate 77,787,034, forward strand.
AAAAATTTACATGAAATTATGAAAAATAATATATGGATAAGATAATCTTTTTTTTTTAAATAATGTCTTGGTTAATTAAATTAGCTAGTTGTTAAGTGAAAATAATCACAACCATCATCATAAGCCTTAATTTGGTATCACACAAGCGAAATATCCTATTTACGATAGCTATAAAATGACTCATAAATATAAACATAAAACCATAGTGGAAGATGGCCAACAATTTTTTTACAACCCTTATTTAAAATTCATAATACAACAAACTCAACAAAGAGTAATAACATTTTTAAAATATTAAAAATGTATTAAGTATAAAATTTCTACAAACTAATTACTGAGTCAAGTGTTTTATTTGAATTTTTAAAAACAGTATTCAATGAGTTAAATATATTTATGTTTGACTCATATAACTTAGTCTATATGTATATTTCAATAGATTATTAATATTAATAAAAAATTTTAATATGAGAAATCGAAAGATAATTTTCAAATAAAGGAAGGTATATTAAATCTATTCAAATTTTTTAAAAAAAGATTAAAAAAATTAACATATATTTACATAAAAACTAGCTTTAAATTCGTTGATCTATTAAGCCGCATTTTGTTGTCTTCTCGTTTCACTCTCGCAATAGTCTCACGTGTCACTAATAAAAATCTTTTAAAAGTTACTTCAATTCCAAGTAATACAAAATGACGAATTGTGGTCTCACAATCACCTATTGCACAAATGTTTCCATCATGTGATGATAATTTAATTTTCAATCCGATATTCCAAAATTATGAAAAGCCTTTGTAGTGAATGAAGAAAAAAATAAGAAAAATAGCATAAGCTGTAGGAAATGTTATACGAGCAATGACATCAATTGTTTTGGCGACTCGTATAGGGTGTGGAGGTTCTTTCTTCCTCACCTGTATGAATAAAAAAGAATTAAAAATGGAAAGATTCATCTTATAAGAATTTAACAAACACAAAAATGTGAACATAGTGAAGCCATGCAACTGACACATAAAACCTTGGTACAATGTATCGGTGTGCTCAGAAGAACAAAGAAAACATTAACTAGCAATGTTATATAACAAATTTGAAAAAACACTAATTGACATAAAGACTAAAACCGTATTGCTAACAGAAAACAGACCATTCATGAGATTGTATTAAACGAACGATTCTGCCGAGAACTCACCTCTAATGTAGAAAATGGCCCTGAAGTCACTGTCACGCAATTCTGTAATTCAAAATCTTTATTGCCTACCATTTTATGTTAATAAAAACTTTAACTGACAAGTCTTGTCAGCCTTTAAAGTCTTTAATAATATTTAACTAAATATGTTAATGTGTGTTCTCTAAGTTTATAAACTCAAAATATAATGAAAGGAACATCACAATAAAACTGGTTCTAAGAAAACAGATTAATAAGAAATTATTGATTACTATAGTCCGGCTTTATAGGCAGTATAAATGACCATAATAGGCACTACAAAATGCAGTTTAAAATTAATCAGAACAATATTATTTCTATTGACATGAACAATATTTTAGAGGAAATAAAATCCATTAATTTAATTAAATAAAACTCATTCGGATTGGTTCATAATGCTCTGCAACTGTATTTTAGTGAACTGAAATAGAAACTATAATCAGTTCACTAATCGCTGAAAAGTAAATATTAGTTTTTTTTTCTCTCAGTGCAATGCTCTTTTCGTCTTGTATCATATAACCATACCATGATGGTAACCAATTTAAAAATTTAGATAAAAAATTCCAAGTCTTAGGCAGTTATACAGGCAGCCTTGTGTTTTCTTATTTGGCGCTCATAATGGATGAATTAATACTACTTTAATTTTAAGTTCCCTTGGTGCTGAAGATACTGATCCTTGATTTTATAATGTTGAAGGAGGGAATGCCCTCTGATTTGCTAATAATGATGTAGAAGATGATCCCAAAAGGAAAGATAGTGAATGGACCAGTTGACTATTTCACATTTCCATATCTTCTGTAATAATTCACTTGACATTGAATGTAATCATTCAACTCAGACCTGATGAGATGATTTGTTGTTCACAATTTTGAGCAGTTTTCTAACTTAATATGTCCCTATGTTACATATGGAAACAGAGGAAATCCTTTTACACTTAACAAATTCTGGTACATAATTTAACTGAGTTCTGAAGATCTGATCAAACTGAGGAACCATATGATAGCTACTGACAAGATCATACATACACAGCATTGACCAGTTATAAAAAAAATACTGTCAGTATCAGTGTAAAAATAAAAAGTGTATGCATTTTAAATTGGATAATTTTAAAGTTATTATCATAGTACTAATTTCATTAATAAACATCTTTGGAATTATTATTAAAAGGAAATAATAAATAATAAATATATATATATTTACATAACTGGCCTTATTTCTTTTATAATGAATTTCCATACTGACTCTACCAGATTTGATGGATTACTCATCATACTGTTAAAATTATGCCTTCCCGAAATCCTTTGTGTACTTTTTTTCATCTATAATTTTTTCCTTCAGAACTCAGTTTTTCCTATCACTTAGAAAAAAGCATTAGTCAGACCTATTAACGAAATTCCCAATTCTACTTCTCCTAAAGACTACTGCCCCAACTTCCATTCTCTCTAACCTTTCCAAATCTCTTGAAAGAATAGCTCAATCCCAAATATCCAAATTCCTTGAAGAATCTAAACTACTCGATCCTCCCCAATCTTGTTTTTGACCTGGCTTCTCCACACTATCCACTCTACTAAAAATTACCAATGGCTTACATACTGCAATGGATGAAAAAAAAAAAAGAAGCTAATTCTATTAATACTTCTTGACTTTTCCAAAGCTTTCAACTCCTTAGACCACTCTATCCTCTACAACTCTTCATCCTTCTCCAACAGCTCTATACTGTTGTTTAAGTCTTTCCTTTCCGACCAGACTGAAGCGGTTAGTATTCTGAACCAATCCTTATCTTCTTTTCTTACGCAGTCCTCTAGAGTGGCCAAGGGTTTAAGCATTTTCCCACACCTTTATAATTCTTATATAAATGATCTTCCCAAATCCATCCAACACTGTTCAGACCATCTATACGCTGATTACTTCCAAATCTATTTATCCTTTAACCCTTCTCAGCTATTAGTTGCGCTTGCCAATATTCAGGCAAACCTAGATAAAGGAAGGAGATGGTCCGAGGTGGCGGTCATTAAATAGGCTGAATAGTGGCAAAACTATTTTATAAAAAGCCAACGTTTCTACCCGACTTTGCAGGTCTTCTTCAGGGAGGTTTTAAGTGAAATTCCTAGCTGAACACACTTCCGTGAAGAAGACCTGCAAAGTCGGGTTGAAGCGTTGGCTTTTAATAAAATAGTTTTGCCACTATTCAGCCTATTTATGACCGCCACCCTGGACCATATCCTTCCTTTATAATGCAATAGTCAACTATTAAATATTCAAAATCTAGATAAGATATGTGTCTGGGCAAGCTTAAATAATTTAAGGTTATGTGCGATGAAAAATCAGGCCATTGTAATCGGTTCTGATTTTCTCCTTAAATCCAACTTCTTCCTTTCCCCTTTAGTCATCAACGATCATCCCATCACATTCAGCTGCTCCATTAAAAACCTAGGAATCACCATCGACGAAAACATCTCCTGGAAACTCCGTGTCCAAAAGGTCCACAGGTACCCTTAAGTTATTTCATCGCTCCCGTCATGTATTCCCACAACCTATCTGCAAGCTCCTTGTTTCCTTTCTTATTTTCATATTTTACTTTGACAATGGCTACGTGGTGTAAGGTGGCATCCTCATCCTTGTTCACATTCAAATATCTTCTTTACCAATTCCTTCCTACACCCCAAAATGACGCTGTTCAATCATGAAATAAATTTTATGAATCGAATTTCGATTGAAGGGAATGGTTGTTTAAGTTTAAATTTTAAGAACCAACCATAATGTCTATTTGTTTTTTTTATTTTTCCTGATTTTCATTTTTCTTTTCATTTCAATTATGTTCATAATTGTTATTCTTAAGGGACCTTGTCCCTGAATAAAGTTTATTTTCTCTCTCTCTCTCTCTCTCTCTCGATTATGTAGAAATATATATATATATTTCTACTTCACACATACACAACATAATCGATTTTGAATTTACTGATAAATAATAGTAATAAACAAAAAATTATATATATACATAAGTAAAAACAAATAAATAAATATATTCCAGCTTAACTCTATATGAAATTTTAATATTTACAATTTACAAAATATGATTCCAAAAATACTACAATTTTTTTTTTTACCTCTTCAACCTCACCTTTTTAGGAAAGTTTATTAAAGAATGGTGCACCATGATTCATTTATAAAATAATTAAATTAGAAAAATTATCACAATCAAGATCAAATTAGAAAAAGAAAAGTGAAAGACTCTAGAATGTAAAACAAACAAATATTGTTGAGTTTGCCCGTGTTCACTGTTGAGTGAATTCTGTTAGCATATAGATAGTAATGAGTGAGTTTTTAAAATTGTAAAAAACAACTGTATATCAAAAGATGAAGATAAACAAATCTATGAAGGCATAGGATTTTAATGAAGCGGTCCAGTCTTGGTTCCATTTTATCCTGTATTCTTTCTAACATCTTTTTTGATATACAACATAAGAGTCATATTATATAATAGCAAAAGGTAACTGTGAGTAATTAACTTCTCAAGGGTGTCCAGGTTTTTATTACCTTCTTATCCACTCCTCCTTTTTACTTTCTTCTTACCTCTCAATCTTCCTATCTCATGTGCTCTCTTATCCACAATATGTTTATATTTTTGTCATTAGATCGTAATTTAGCCATATTCTTTCTGATAGCATCTGTTAGTTTGTCATGGATTTTGTGTTTTTAATTGAATGCATAATGTTCATCTTTATTTGTAAATAGTTTGTCCGCACTTGCGTCTGTCATATTCTTAAGGAGAAATATTCTTTAGATTTAAGGATAGCTAATTTCTCTGCCTTGTTATTAGAACATTTCACACACCATTTATAACGAGTTTTTATCAGCTCTTCATTTTTATCTCTCATTGACCAAACAAATTTCACATTGTCTCCATCCTAGCTTCTGTCTGTATAAATATCTATCCGAGTTTATGCATTATTTTGTTTGCAGTTTAGTTGTGCCTGTATTATGAGGTGAGTCCAATAAAATTTAATAATTTTTTTTTATAACAAACTCTTTTTTAAATATTAAATAATTAGGAAACAAAAACAGAACCAATTTAAAATAAGAAATGTTATTATGTCTAGGAACAAAATAAACATTACAAAGAACACACACACACACACACACATATATATATATATATATATATATATATATATATATATATATATATATATATATGTATTGTTTAATGCTAAAACCAAGGCAATTAAAGTAATAGGAAATTAATTATTATTCATTTCCATAAAAAAGAAAGATTACCTCTTTGGATACCTCCTTCTTTAGTGAAATCAAGATTTTAACTGATATAATATTGACTCAATATATATATGTGACCCATGTGAGGTACCCCCCTATATATTGCCTTCATTTTATTGCTTCAATAACATTGACCATGTAAGGGGCCCTTTAGATAGGTGTTGCTTAAGATTATCTATTTAGGAACTGTTCAGCTAAACAATTTATATATAATTTATGAAAAAGATATGGTGAGGTAAATATAGCTTAATTGCCTATAATTAAAAGCTAGGATTTAGTACAATTATTATTACAAATTTATATTACTCTTTATATTTTGTATATGAAATCTTAATGTGATAATATATTTAGTATGAGTGCTAGGTCTTTGTAATGTCATTGAAAGAAAAAGTTTTATGTTTTAATTCTATTTATTGAAAAGCTTTTGGATTAGCTAACAATATTTTTCATTATTCTTTTTGTACATTCATGATGGTTGAACATACAGAATTTTGAAATTTAGCTAACACATTTGTAGCGATAGTTTCTGTGCTAGTTGATACAGATTGCCAACTGCGAAAGTTTGAAATCGAATGGCACATCTGTTGGATTCATGATATGTATGTATTCTCTTTTATTCATGCCTGAAGTCTAATTCGATTAAAAGAAATTACTAGAAAATATTTTTAGTAATTAAATATCTACTTAAGATAAAATTCAATATCTGCTTTGATTAAAGGTTTTTTTTGTGTTTAGTTAGACCATGAGAGTGGTGGGAAAGTAGTTTCTGCTCTATAGATACGAAAGATTCTGGAGTACAACAAAAGTTTTTAATAAAGTGCTAAATATTAAGGGTTTATTAATACCACTCTTCATCAAAGATTACATGATTGAACTATGGCTAAATAAAGTAATGTTCACTGGTGGGTCAAGGTTTACTTGAGGCTCATTTGGTTCTAATTTTGGGGTTCTTAGGGTTGTTATGGATATGAGCAAGCAATTTTGTGGATGCAAGAAAAGTTAATACATTTTTAATAGATACTTTGACTGTCTAGTCAGTGAGAAATTAACCAGCACTATGTTGATATTAGCTCATGAAATACCACCACGTTACTTCTAGTTCAGTAGTCTAATGTGATCGATGAAGCTTGCCAACATAGTTTGGTCTGAAAAATTGGTTCTTACTATAATTTTTTATATTTTTTCACCTTATTGATCCTCAAAAAATATTTGGAATATCAAAAAATGATTTAAAATTAAATATTGACATGCACAATAAACTGTGTAGCAGTCATGAAAACAGGCCCATAGAGACTCACCGTTAATAATTTTTAAATATTAAAACATTTATTTCATCATTTAAAAGTATATTAATATAAAATAGATTGATTGGAACATCAGGTTTAATAATAGGCCAATATAATTTATGTATAAGAAATATTTTCTTAGTAATCTGTTTTAACAACCTTAATTAAAAGTTAATTATTCTTAAAAATTATGAGATATATTAAATAGTTTTACCTCTGTTGCACACCCGTTATTAGCTGAGTGTGTGCAGGGGTTTGGACCACACATTGTGCAAGTAACAATGTCATTAGTTGCATTTCCTTCAGATTTCTTGTCCCCCTAAAGTTGAACATTTTTCCATGTTTTAAAAACTATTATATTTATTCAATGTAATAATAATATAAATTAATAACAATTATTAGTTAATATTTATAAATTACAATGAATGAATAAACTACTCAAAAATGAATAAGGATATTGGTAGATAAAACTATTTTTTAGAACACCAATTGGTAATTGGATGCAGATTTGTCTAGTGTTTATGTTTTATACATATATATGATGTGAATCTGTGTAGTCTTTATGAGACAAACAGTGAGGAGTAATGGATAATTTTCATATGGAATTTATAAAGTTGGTATAAAGTAAAAAATTTATAAATAAATATGTTTGAACTAACATCCTAGATGATAGATCTAGAATTGTCATTCAAGAATAAAAAAACAAAAACAAATATAATCCATCCATGCAAAGGAAGAACAGTGCTTGATCCCATTCAGATATCAGGATATCTCTTCTTGCTCCAAATATAAATTCTACTGAGTAGAGATGAGAAAATTATCAACGAAAGCTTCCAACTAAAGCCAATAGTTTTTTCTCAGTTTTGACAAAGGATTCCTAGCAACAAAGTTTCTTTGGGAATATGTTTAGATGTTCACTATTGCCATGAGCAGGATGCAGGAAAGATGCTGGGTAGTTAACAATCATGGAAATTTCACCAGATACTGAAAAGAGAAGAAAAAGAATTCAAAAATATTGCTTTTATTTTTTTCTTTTTTTTTAATAAATAAGTTTTGAAAAGTCAACCAAATATTTCTCAAAAGTTGAATTATCAATTACTTTACCAGTATTATTCATAAAAATTGATTCATCATTTTATACTCATGAACAATAATGCAATTACCAGAATTAATCAAGTAGTATGAAAAATTAAGAGCCTCTGCACCATAAAATAATTAATTATGTAAAAGAAAAGTATATATTAAAAACATAAATGGATACTTTGATGTTTATACAGATGTAGAAAAAAAGATCACTGGATGTGCACTGACTAAATTGCAGGGAAAAATTATACAAAGTAGGATCAAAATGTTTATTAAGAATCATGAAATAAAATTATATTTTTTACAATAAATTTCAAGGCAATAATAATGTGATGTGAGGAATGGCTCAGCAATATACACTGCTGGACAAAATTAAAGTATCACTTTAATATTTTAATTTATCGGCTTTTTAAAAGGATTCTTTTAGAAGATGTCCAATTGCTGGAGAATGGGACATCATTCCTTATTTGTTAAGTCGTCTTTTCACTGTTCACTCTGAAATCGGTATGCTTCTGAGTTGCTGTAGGAGACAAACTCGGCTGCTTAATGTAGAATGGTGATCTCGTAGAATGTGAATTTGTAAAAATCTGTCGTCAAGCTGGAAAGTTGAACTTGGACAACCTTACCCCCTTCTTCTGGTATACTATCCTGTCTCATGATACCTAATAATCGCTCTGTAGATCACGGATTGTGACTGCTGAAGCCTGTGTACAATGTACCTTTTCGAAAAACCTTCTTCTGTTGGAGTAAGAATAAGAATCTATTCCTATTCGGTTAATTCCCTTCTGTTTGCCATCAAAATGTCCTAAATTACTTCACAACTAAAAACTGTTGCCTAAAAAATGGTTTAAGAATGTTAAAATGCTTGTACATATACAAAACCATGGATGCCCATTGCCCCATGGCCGATGGCACATAAATCTCTCCCAAGATATTTTATTCCTCTCGTCTTCTGAAAAACAGTGCAAACGAAAGTAGAATTGAAATATTCATAGATTATATACAATTACACATTCTGCGGTCTGTTCCATGCTTCCACTTGTCTTTTAATTTGAAACTTTTCATTTTGAAAATTCATAACCATGTAGAAATGTGCTACCCTCAAAAATTGAAAATCCCATCAAAAATTTTGATGGCGTAACTTGCGACATGAAATCCCCTTCTGGTCACTCCTGTACATAACTAATGTAGAACTGTGACCAAAAGTCTGCAAAATGTTCCTAAGTTATCTTTTTATTCCCAAGGAGGGATTAATATTTACAGCTTAAGGATGCAATTGATAAAGGATTAAACTAATTCCATTCTGGTATCAGAGGAATATTTATTGTTTTCATTATCAAAAATATATACCAAAGTTTGTAGATGACCCTTTAATTTTGCCCGGCAGTATATATAAAAATATGTATTGTGCCATATATTAACAAATGTCTAGGAGCAGCTTAAATGTTTATTTTATTATTTTTTTTTAATGAATTTTTATTCAAGAATATTCAGGTCCAAAGACACCAATATTACTGTACAGGTAATATGCTTATGGAATAGAATATATAAACTTTGGCTGAAAGAAAAATAAAATTAAGAATTTCTCCATCAGGAAGGATATCCAAAAAATTAAAACTAACTTTTGGAGATGAATGGATGAAATCCAAATAATGATTCAAAATATTTTGTTGACAGACACAACTACACAAGAAAAAGATCATCTATCTATTGAATTTATACAACTGTTCTGTTTGTTTGGAGTATTATCTGAATACATTGAAACATATAATTCTTACTACTACAAAAATCATAATTGGACACAAACAGATCATTACTGACTTGTAAGCATACTATCTTATACGGCCAAAATAAAAAAAAAATGTAATACTTAATTTCCTAATGGATTTCTTTAAAAGAACTGTTTATCCCACCTAAGCATATGTGTTTCCAAATCTGTCTAGTTCTGAGCATCCAATGGCGAAGTTGAATACATACATCACACGAAATCTTATTACAACAATAATATCCATTGATAATACGAAGGCTTTCAAATTAACACATGGGTTTTCAGAGTGCCTGAAACTGCTATACTCTAGCATTAAGTTCTTTCTTTTAAAGGGGAACATAGCTGTCATGGTAGGAAACACAGTATCAAAATCAATAAATGTAACCCATGAATTTCAAAAAGTGCAGGGCTCTCTACTGTTTTATCCAATATTTACAAATCACACATCACACAACGATATAGCGGAAAATCTTGGAATCTATTAGTGGTATGATACAAGTGATATGTTTGAAAATATGTTGTTACTCAAAAAGTCTGAAAATGGATAATGGAATAAAAATGGTATAAAAAACAAATGAAAATTGATTGGTAAATTTAATTAATTAATATCCACAATCATTTTTGAGTTTTTTGAAAAAATAATACAAAACCATGCAATATTTGGATTGTATTAAAAAAATGAAATAATTGTAGTATTTCCAAAAATATATATATATTTTTTGGAACATAAATGAAAAATAAAATAAATGAAATATATAAAACTACTTCACTTTAACAAACTTCAAATAAACAAGAAATAACACAAAACTTCAAATAAACATGAAATAACACAAAACTTCATATAAACAATAAATGTCACAGTCTTCATATTACTTATACTCAGTTGTAATACTCTATTTAAAAGTATCAATAAATACATTTGAGGTATGTTATTTCCGACAAAATCTGTTCTCTTTCTATAATATAAACAGGGATTCTGCTATATTCCTGAAGGATTTAGGTTCTCAGACAACTCTAAAATGACAATTTTGCAAATATTAAATTTAGAAATGCATTAGTTTAATATTACATAAGAATTGACTTGTTTTATACATATTTAAAATAATAAGCTTTAAATTTAGTAGTAAGATGAAGTTTAATAATATTTCATGTTTTATGATAGATAAAAAAAATTTCTGTCATAGTACATTTCAGAATAAGGGCAGCTTGCTGCCTCATTTTTTTTCTTATAAACTGAAGGATAATCACCAGCTAAAGCTCATTTTCAAATCTTCCATCAAAAAGCAGTTGTTGAAGCTTTAAAATTGGTATAATTTCCATTGTAGAACAAAATTTAAAGTTTTAAGAAACATAACAAATTTGACTATGTTACTGAAAAAAGGAAACATTTTTAACCTTAATTTTTCTGATTCTGAGTGTTATGTTTTGTGTTGTGCTCTATAACGTTTTCTTTAATGTTATAAATTTGATATTTTTCTGTTGGAATCTTAACAGTTTATCAACACCTGTCATGTTAACGAAACCATCATCTTTGATCTGATATGGTTTCTCTATTTCCCTAATTAATTGAAAAATACTAATATACTGTCATAATTATATTAAAAATACTAGTATACTGTCATATCTACTCATGACAATGAGTTTAAATTGTGATGAAGCAAGTAAACATAACATTTTATTTTAAGAATGGTTCTCAAATATACAATTTGATTACATATTTCAAACAAATATTGGTATTTATGCTTTTATTGTCATTAAGGTTACCATTGTTAATATTTCCAATGAGCAATTTAACATAAAAATAAATAAATTATGTAACGGGAACACTATACAGTATTTTTTTATTAAATAATTTGAAAAAAGAAGAAATGGCTGTCTTAATCATCATTAATCATTTATAATTAATTTTTAAAAATTAATTTTATTGCCTTTATTAGTTTCTAGGAAAAATTAAGATAGCTACTGGTGAAGATGATACAAGCTGAGAAAAAACTATTAATATTTAATTCTAGATGGGAAACATAATTATGAATAAATATGTTTTCTAAAGGTTCTTATAAATTTTTGAACTATCAAAGGAAAGTATTAGAAAGTGTTTATAGATACTAAAGAACTACTTTCTCACCATCTTCTAGCTACACTGCTATGTGATCTCAAAAAATAAAATTTGAGAGAACTTTCTTTGAAAAAAATTTATACCAGTTCATCATGGCTTCTCAAATGGATTACATCCATGCAGCTTTTATTTGACATAAAATACAGAAATAAAAGGAGAACAGACTATAGATTAAACATGGGAGAATGAAGAGGGAGGAAGGGTCACACACTATACATATTCCTGAATTTATTTGAGGATTCATGGGTTTCTAATGAATTTCGGTAATATATTGTTTGGTGTTATTCTAAAATAAAAAAGAGGATCCCAAAGATTGTGTATTATCCTAACATTTTTTAAGAATATTTGTTTTTCTTATTCCCCTACCTGACCATTTCTGGCATACAGAGTGGGCATCCTTCACGTAAAAAACCTATTCTAGTCAAAGTGAGACAGTTGAAGCTAATTTTGTAATTAGTTATTCATGAAACAAAAAATCCACCAAGGGTGAATACAAATGAATACAGTTTTTAACTTGAAAGTGTAGATGTATTGCCATCATATGCTTACTCATTATAACTTCATTAAATATAAGATTTTATTATTCAAAGAAACTTTGTAGAGGAGCTCTTTTCAGATGATTATTTGTAATTGGAGGTAATCAACTAAAGAAAAATTTCTTTGTCTACACTGCTGAGAAAATTCTAGTCAAAATAATTTTATTTGCTAATCTTGTTTCACTGTGAGACTGATATATAACTACTTGCTTCTCAGTTTTTTAGATTTCTCGTAGACATCTTGACTAGGAACAGTTCAACAAACAAACTAAACAGTGTACTGTATAATTACCTTATAACTATGATGCATTACAGATGATTTACCACTATAGATCCTCTATAAGAGATATAAATATCATCATATTACCAAGATATTTGAGAGGTCTTATCTTTTGTTATTTTGTTCTCCCATAACTTGCTTTTTAGACTATATAGGGGTTTTCCTCGGCCAGGAAATGAAGGCGGGGGATTAATGCCCGAGTTAAAAGCTCCCTTGGGTACTGGGACTCAAACTCGGAATTATTTTACCGTCTATAACTTTGTCAGGTTGTCGGGCAAGGCACAGTGCTGTGCACATGGGTTAGTCCACTCAGCCACCCTGCCCCTATAACAAGCTCTTATCTCTATCAAGATTTGAGGAGGGTCGGAACTAGGACTTTTACAGGAAGCAGCATTAATTTTTCAGCCCCTTCCTTCACCTCTCCCCTCATCAATAAAATTAAACAGTTTTATAATTGTATTTGAAGTAATATATTTTGAAATAAATATCATCTTACAGCATTTAATCATTTTATTAAGGTAAAAAAACAGAAAAAAAAATGTTTTATCTAAAAATAACATTTCATTTCAACTTTTCCTCTCCTAAATTCTTCCAATCCAGACAAGTGCCCCCTTTATTCTTTAGTTCTGGTTCTGAATTCAAGAGTTACTTTTGTGTTTTAAATATTTAAATATTTGTAAAATAAAGAAAAAGGAGACTGGAAAAGATGTTTATTATCAATGGAGTAATTATGTGAATTACATAACTGTGGCTTGTTCATGATTAGTTGGCAGCTCGAGAGTGAACTCAAATGATACCAAGTGGGAAGTAACAATTCAAAAGTAGTTCTAATAAAAAATAGTGCTTTTACAAGTACTATTATTTTTACCAACAACATGTAACTTTTTACAAGGTTTATTATTTATTGTTTATTGGCCGTTTTATTACTTACTTATCATTGTTTTCGAACTGTGCTACATTTCATTTTTAAATTCTAAGTTCCTCCATATAATGATAATCCCCCCTTGCCAAGTACGGTAAAAAAGTTCGCAATCTGATTTTGGATTTCACACCAAAAACATTGAAGGAAATCTCAAATATACTGTTATTCACACAACCAGCAAGTGAACATGAGAATACTATAGTAATATGTTGTGGTATGAATAAAACAATGACACAAATAAATAAATGGTAGAAAATGTTTCTTATGAAACTATCAACATTAAAAAAACAAAACAAATAATACTGTTCCAAGCAAATTTTGACATTTATGGCGAAATATAAAAGAACTTGTAATTTAGAAATATATTGCTCATCATGAAATTGAATGGGTGGAGAGGAAATAACTACCTTCTAACTACTAAAATTATTGGGAAATTTGTTTGAAATTACTTGGACTAACATAATCATAAATATAATGTTTAATATATTAGTTTAAGCACTTGTATTTGAATAAGTATCAGTGAAAATTGTGTTCTTTTAATTATTTGTTATTTTATAATTATTATTGTTATTTTTTGTAGATGAAGAAATACTTTGTTGTTCTTATTTTTAATATTTGTATGACATAAATCTTTTAAAACAGCAGGTTCATTTTTTTTTTTTAATTAGGTTAAGTCATTACATTAAACATGGTCGACTATACCATCCATACTGCACTTTCCGAACAGTCTGTTACTGCGATAGAGAAGACCACGGTGAATTATGATATTGTCACAATATATTTTTATTTGGAATGTTTAGTTTTATTTACCCATCAACTGTTTAATCATTATAAGCTGAAATTATAAAAAGTATTTCAGGATTTTTTTTTGTGATCATACATGGTTTTAATGGTGGCCTACTAGGTAGGCCACCCAAATGTTCTACAACCTGAACTCAAGAATATAGCTCAGTAATGGGAAGTATATAGGGTTAAGTCATTTAAGGTCAAGCTTAGGGTTAAGCTAGTAAAGTTATTATAATATTAAACTAAAGTTTTTGCTGTACTGAAATATCTTAATGAATGAGCTTTTTAGAAAATGAGAATGATCTCATTTTTCCGCTGCCAACTAATGCTGGGCAAGCTATTATTGTAAATTAAATATTGACATAAAGAAAAGTTGAAATAGTTTAGAAATATAAACCAATTTTTAGAACTTAAAAAAATATTTAAAAAATAACTACTGCAAAGGAATTGGTGCATTCATATTGAGAAATAATTAATTTTATCCAATTTCTTTTGATAAAGAAAGAGCAATATAGGGATCAGGAAAAACACATAATTTCAAAAAATGTGAAATAATGCTCTCCTTGCATATATTATATCTGAACAAGGCAAACAAAAAATAATATTATAAATTATACAGTTTTTTTTTTGGATATACTACAATTAATTCAGTATAGGCACTAATTATTTCCTTATAAAAAGTAGATGACTTTAAAAACATTCAATGGCAAAGTCAATTACTATTTTTATTAATGAAAAATTGGAGGTTTTAAACAACATAGTCAACAAAATTTTAATAATACATAAATATATCAAAATAATTCAGAATACATGAAAATTAATCAATGAAGCTTTAATAAATGTAATCTTCCACAGTACCTCTAAAACATATAATTTCATTAAAATTGCTAAATAAGATAAGATAAAAATTTATAATATCTACACATGAACACTACAATAAATACTATTTGCTACTTTTAGAGAAGAAAATGTTCACAGACATTTCTTTAATATTTGAAAACAAAAATAAAATTAAAAGAATGGATTTTCTATAATAAATAAAAATAATACCAAAAGTAAAATATGGATTCCAGGAAAACAATATAAGGAGAGAAAATGTTGAGCAGCAGATAATAAATTTTTTAATTATATAAAACCATAACCCTCTATGAAAAGATGTACAGCAGTAGGACATTGATTATATGAACATTAGTTATGTTAAATATGGTTATATTTACCATGAATGTTCAAATTAGAAAAATGAAAAAGGAATATTTAAATAAACAATTTTTACAAAAATGATTTTATTAGGTCAAGTTTAAATGTATCTTGCATAAATTATTTGTAAAAAGGGCTAATCATACAGCAAATCATGAAGGTATTTTAGGTGTCTGTATGTTAGTTTTTACTGATGTGTCAAGGTCACTACATACTGTCTTAAATGTTTTTTATTGAAAATTCTGTACTTAGGAATGCAAAGGTTTTTTTTTTTTTTTTTTTTTTTAAATATAATTTAAATTTAGTTCCATTTTAACTTGCTAAAAAGGTTAGATATGGTAGGTGTTTCCAAATATGATTTATTATAGTTACTTAGGTCAGCTATTTGTAATAGATGGATATTAAGAGCTTTTATCTAATAAATTGAAAATAGTCTGATATAGGGGTGCCCATCTCCCCTAAGGTCGATGGTGGATAAACTTTCTCCCACCCCCTTCCCAAAATATTACATTCCTCTCTTCTTCTTAAAAAATGTGCAAACAAAAGTAGAATTTAAATATTCAGAGATTATATACAGTTACACATCCTGTGGTCTGTTCCATGCTTCCACTTGTCTTTTAATTTGAATCTTTTCATTTTGAAAATTCATAACCCCGTCGAAATGTGTCTCCCTCAAAAATTTAAAACCTTTTCAAAAAGTAATCCCTTCATAAATTTTTAACTTGTGCTATGAAACCACCTTCTGGGCAACCCTGGTCTGACACAACTAGAAGTTTTTATGTGTTTCCATGCTAATTCCTCATCTACTTTACTTAATGGAGTTAGCCAAATCTAATACATGTAGAATAAGTGGCAGAAGGTAAGACAATAAAAATAAGAATAAGTCATTAGCTATTTTTTTAAGTTAATGATAAAATTGTAAATTATGTGAAAAACAGCTGACAATGATTTTAATTGAAGTCCATAAATAGATGCTGCTTCGTAGAATATAGCTAAGTATAATGTAATGTATTTAAGTGTAATGTATTTATTAAAATAATCTTAGTTCTAATAAATCTTTTATTCTGCTATGTTTTGTTATTGTGCAGGGCTGTCATGTGGGTTGTAGGCACATGGGGTGGAATTTACCAGCCGCCCCTAACCTAGCTAATCATCCAGTAGTTATTCATATAATTGATGTCCTACAACAATTAAATATTAAAATTGGCTTGCATTGTAAATACTGATGAAAAATCTCAATAGTGATTCTCAAACCTTCAAAAGTATGTTAATTAATTATATTTTAATCCAGAAAAACATTCATAAAGATTTTTAATGATCATATTATCAACTAGGAAATTATATATTTACTTGGTATATTTCAAAGTTCTAAAGAATCTACAGAGAAATTACTACTTAGATACGAAAACTAATTTGCCATGCAAGCAGATATGCAAGTGTATTAAACATTAAATACTGTACTCACAGCAATCAGGAGGGAGAGTATGAAGGGGGAAGGTATTTTATAATTAATATCATATTTATTTCAATTAATACTACAGAACTATGAATTTTTCTAACTAAAGTTATCAAAAGCTTGAAAAAAATGTAGAAATTATTTCAGAAGCAAGACGAAAATAGGTCCCATTTCATTCTCATTCGAGGTTGAGAGGGGGGGAGGGGGTTACAGAAGGAAGGAGACATTGAAGTAAATAAAAAGCAAAATATGGATCAAAATATTTTTAACAATTAATGAATCAACTCACTATTCTTTTCTTCTCTTGAAATTAATTTCTTCATTTACAATAGTTCATCAAGTAATGTAAATAAATTTGTTTTATAATTTAGAAGACAGAATTATTCTATGCTAATTATGCAAGTTTGGGAGTATTACGTCCGTAAATATAGTTATTTTAAAAAGAAATCCACTAACTTTTTAAATTGCAGTATCTCACTACAATGTATCAATTAAAATCATGAAACCATACACGTTTTTTTGGTTTAATATGTTCAATCATTAACAAAGGTAAAAAATGGTAGTGGAGAGCAACCTCTATTTTTCATTACGGAAAAGTAATTCATTCACAAAAAAATGAATGTTGTCGGATAAAATGGAAATATATGACAGAAATATCCTTATAATTTAGGAAATAGTTTTGTTTAAAATTAAAATTGCAAATACAAATAAAGGTTGTTTTATGGTAAGACATAGATATGAACTATAGCTTAAACTAAATCAAATTACATGATTATAATATCAAATTATCCTAAAAATGCTATGAATGTGAATGTTTGTATTTGGAAAGAAAAAATAATTTAATTAATAGAAGGAGATACCTATATTAAAGTTCTTTAACCAAAAAAGTAATTGCTATATTAATGAAATATAAAAATAAAATGTTTACTTCAGATTATAGTGAAATATCTTATTAATAGGAAAAAGTGTATAAAAATGAGAAACATAGTTAATATATAGTAGGTTGCTCACCATCTCACCTGGACCAAGCAACATTGATTAGTGGAACTATAATTAAATTTAACAAGACAACTTAAGCGCTGACGCAACCATTATTTTGAACAGGATATAGTTCTTTCTTTAGTTGTTTTTTTTTATAGACGTGTTATAATTTTATTTTGAAGAAAAGTAGTTTACAGTTTGATTAACTTGAAACAGGAAATGACAAACATAAAAGGTGACAAAATTAAAAAAAAAAAAAACAAGATTTTATTTTAAATATGTATTGCTGTTCACATCTCATTTCCTCTATGTATTTCAAAATAAATAGTGGTGTTAATATGATTCAAGATAGATCAAAGCTTAAACAAGAAAAATATAGGAGTGCAGAATAATTTAATAAAACTAATAATTGAAAAGTTCAAATTAAATATAAAAACAAAAAATATTTTATTATGCATTAGCTATTACTCTATTAATTGAGAATGGTAAACAAAGACAAAATAATACATAATTGGTCACTTAATAAATATATATAGAGTGTGTCAGCAGACCATGGGTCAAGAATTGAGTGATTCCATACTTCATTTGTGGCAAAAAAGCTCATTGATAGCAGAGTCCGGTTCCAAAAAGAAAAAGCAATCAATTATATCATTGCGTTTTTTGAAGAAAGCAGTATTTTTTGTTGAATAGGAAATAGCAACTAAAAACTATTTAATTTGTGGAAAAAGATGATCCGGGATGGTAGTAAAAAAAAAAATATTTATTTTTAACTTAAATCCATTTAAAATTTAAATAGTTTCCAACATTTTTATTTTTTTATGACTGTCTCCCAAGACCATCCCTTGCCTCAATCTGCTAAGTTCAACTATTGACTATTCATTATTTTATTTATACAATTAGCAATTGCATCAACATAAACTAGACAAAGTTTTTTTCAAATGCATGTAACATTTATTCCAATTAAAATCTTACGAAGTTAATTTTTAAGTAGATAAACTAAATTTTGTTTTTCATACAAAAAATGAGTTATTCACAATTTTTTTATCAGTATCCTTATATTTATAAGATGCCTATTTTTAGAAAATCTTTCTTGATTAATAAGCTTTAAGTCCAAATTAATTAAGTTGAGGTTTATTAAAGGATAAGCTGACTGTCTCCATCACTTTTTAAAAACAATTAGGTGGTGTAAAATTTTGCATTATCAAAGTATCAGTGTTTTCAGCAAAAATAATTACAATAAATCGTTATGAAACGTTAATATATTTAACAACTACTTATTTGTTTGTTTTTAAGAATTTATTTATAATGCCTGCGATATATTATAATTAATTAATTACTTAATACATTTTTTATTTATGAAAAGTATGCTTTAAAAATGCAGCTTTAAGAACCAATAAAATATAATAAACTCTCATACAAAGAAATAGTTTGTTGCTAGGTATAATCATTACTGATATAGTATAACAGGTTATTATTATTAATTAGCTTTTTTAATAAATGAAACCTGCTAATTGCTGAAATTACTTTAATGAAAAGGTAAATATCTTAGATACCATAATTCAGTTAAAGGTGAGCTTTCACTTTGAATGATAATTTAATTTTTGTTTTTAGAAAAAGCAGTTTTTTAAATACATTTTTAATAAATAAAATATATATTTTAATAATTAATTTATTACAATATATTCCAGATCACACGGAGAAAAAAGTTTGTGATGTTTTATAGTAATTATTTTTACTGAAAATACTGGTATTTTGAGGACAGAATTTAATATCACCTATTTTTTTTTTATAAAAGTGGTTATGACTCTTAGCTTATTTTATAATAAACCTCAACATAATTAATACCATTAAGGTTAATAATCAAAGAAGTTTTTCTAAAAGTGTATATCCTTTAGTCCCATAGTAGATTAAAACTTGAATAAATTATGTTTGTATGGAAAATAGAATTTAATTTGACCAGTTTGAATTACCTTTAAAATGGTTTTACCTAAGAAAAATTCTACTTATATTTGAAGAAAAATTTGTCTAGTTTCTGATGCTGCTATTGATAGTTACTCAAATAAAATATTTTTTTATTTATTTTTTCATATTAAACAGAAAATGTAACTTTCTTAAAAAATACAGAACTTTAATTTCTCACTTTTTTATATGGAACTATATGAACTTCTTTGTTGTAAATGGGATATGGGATCTTCCGGCCTATGGTCTGCTGATCATGATATACCCTATGTATATTATTTTATGTTTTTATTTCAAGAAAATCAGTGAACATTTTTTTCAGAGAAAGGCATAAAGAAAGATTATGAAACAATTTCTACTTTGGGTGACTTGGGAACACAGACAAAATTATAACACACCTGCTGTAAAAGTTTGGAGACCCTAGATGTCTAGAAGCACAAAAAATAAAACAATAAATAAACAGACTGTCATTAACTTTTCTTTCAATTTATTAAAAAACTAAATTTGATAAAGTGAATAAAAGTTTGTTTTGAAAAACAAAAAATGGAATGAATGCTATCTATTACAATGAATTAAAAAAAACATTAAAATTACCTTGGACATCACATTGTGTTTAGTTGCACAAACCAGAAAAGAGGGTTCTATCCGAAATTAAAAAAAAAGTAAATAAATAAAAATATATTTGTATGAAAACATTAATAAGGGCAATTGCTGCTTTGCTCTAATAAATATAAGCATTGTGATCAGCCATTTCGACTTTTCTAACTTTCTCACGCTACTTATAATTTTGAATTTGTTCTTCAGAAAAAAAAAAAAAAAAATGTAAGTAAGCGGCTGTTCTTTGAAATAATGTTCAATATTTTAGGAGCAAATAGTGTGATTTGGTAGTAAAGCCAAAGATATATATTTTTTTCAGCATTATAGTTTTTTTTTGTTTTTTCATATGGTGCATACCTTAAATTAAAGTAATAAGGGTATAAAGTAATAGCCGAAGCATTAACAATAGCTCATTGTCATAACCAATGCAAAGTTCATCTAAGAACAGGTCATTCATAAGCAAGGCAGATTGTGTCTAACACATATAATTATATATAACAGAATGATGGAGGAATTAAAGGGGTGAATTATAAAATAATGTGATGTGATCGATATAGGTTTAATTTTAATAATTTTTTTATTTAGCTCATTTTAAATTGTAGTTTTCTGTTTTGCTAATACTGATGATCTCTTACCAGCGGAGTGGCCAAAATAATACCGATTCTGCTGAGGACAGCTGGCAACCGCTGCAACACAGACATAGACAACGTGCACCCACAACAACATTGGCAAAACCACAACAAAAACTGACAAAATGTCACTGCTGATTAACTATTAATAGCAACAGGATTGGTCAGTTTATTAAACGAATTTTATTAAATACAAAATTGTTTTCAGAATTCCAGACATATTTATTGCAATAAAGATTTAATGTTAAAAATTGTAATGTAATATAAAAATAAAGGAATTGTTAACACATTTAACACCAAAGAAAATGGTTCTTGAAAACTACAAAAGCAAAACTCAAAAATTAAAAAACTGTCCATTCCTAGTGCCTTTTAAAAACATATTAAAAAATGTATTTAGAAATATTTATGTTGACAGATCAACAAAAAACAAAAACTGAAAGCCCATAGTGTATTAAAAAATTAATAAATATTGAAAAATATAAATTTTTATTGTAATTTTAAAAATATGTAGTGAGATTACTATGGTAATATGGTATGTTGAAATACAATAATCATAAATTCTAAAGTAGAGCAGAGTTGTTTCAAAGAAATTAATTTGTATT
The DNA here is from genome assembly GCA_928085145.1 of Nezara viridula. Classification (NCBI taxonomy): domain Eukaryota; kingdom Metazoa; phylum Arthropoda; class Insecta; order Hemiptera; family Pentatomidae; genus Nezara; species Nezara viridula. The sequence continues at coordinate 77,808,706 of OV725081.1, forward strand.
TTTTTCAACTACTACGGATAAGAATTTTGGTGAAAATAAAAAATTTAAGGCTTTATCATGCATTTAAATGACAATAAATGAATGATTTATTTTTTAAAAAATTACAAAAATATGGTGATAAACAACATATTGTGCATAATGATAAAAAAAGGTGGTGCTATGTATGAGTTTTATGACAACAAATTTTTCTAAGAATTTGTTAACAGGGACTATGACTTATGATAAGAAGAGTATAAAATCATTCACAATATATTAATTATTTTAAATCAAATTTAAATATGTACATGAATGAATTTCTCTAAAGTGTTCTGGAGCCTGTAAGTACAGTATTTCCAGTATAAGATTTGAAACCGAGAAGGGAAAAAATACATAAAAACAAAAAATAAAACGTTCACTAATACCATATCTATGGATAGAAATTTATATTGAAAATTTTCAATAAAAGATAAACAACTAAACTGACCTGTGTCACTGGATTTTCTCCTGGTCGGTACACAACATTGTGCAAAGGTCTTTTTCGACCAACGTAGTTTACACAAACGAATTCCAGAAGGCTAGCATATATGAAACACATGCACACACCATCCCAGACATTCATAGCTGTAAGATTGGAGACCACCGGTAAAGTGGAACGAAATCCATTAGAAGTGGTGAAAAAGTTGAGCATTGTAGTTACTCCTAAAAAGAAGATTAAATTTGATGAGAAATTAAAATTGTTGAGATAAAAATAATCAGGTATTTATTGTTTTTATGTACAAATGAATATTTTTATATCTTATATACTATATTTCTTTTTCTCTATTTTTTTTTCTTTCTCTATTTTTCTAGGTTACCAGGCTTTTGGTTGACTTTATTACTCTTCATTTCCTAAGATGCTCTTCTTGCCATCAATTTTTTTTTTTTTTTTTATCATCAGAAACAAGAACAATATTGTAAACCCATTTTTCTTATTTTATTGTGTTGCAATTAAATCATATCTCAAAAATATAAAACTCATAATGACTAAATGCCATATGACATACAATTATCCAATCAACAACTTTTTTATTAATTTAAATATTGCGTTAAGGATCTAAAATTCAAAATGGTGGTCATAAATAGTTGAATCAGAAAAACTCAGTTCTTGTACAATTAAAACAGGGCAGTTGCAACCTCTTAATTTTTTTTATTTGTGACAATGATTGAGTTACAGAATCTTAAGGAGCCTTTGATCTAATATAATTTTAATTTTTTTTACTCAGCATTTATTAACTCTCCATTCTATCTTGCAAGGGGTATTTTTTACCATTACTAAAAAACCTTATTTGAATAGATATCAACCTTACCAATCATGACACGAGCTGGAACAGCATTCCATTCAAGCCAAAAAGTGATGAATGATGATGTGACAAGTATTATGCCTGGGATGAAAACTGTCGTAAAATAGAATGCTCTATCTCTAGTAAATATAAGGTCCACCTTAAGGCAACTGTAATTTCCTGTACAAGAAAAAATTGAACAAAAATAAAAAAATTGAGAAGAAAGATTTAATTAATAACATTATGCATAAGTAACAGAATCACTAAAAGGTGGAAAATATTTCACATTTAGGGCAGGCCAATAATGGAAGAATATAACATATTTTTTTCTGTTATAAATTTGAACTTAAAGTTATGGTAGATAATATACATGTACCATAACTGTTTGTTATATACTAGATAACCTAAGATATAGGGCATGATATGCCCTGAAAAGAAAATTATTTTAAATTAAACAGCATGCCTAAGAACTGTAAGCATATAACAGTCACAAAAGGCTTAAAAAATGAAATTGAATTTTTAATATGACAAGTAAACAAAAACAAAACAAAAACACAAAAGCATAATGAATACAAATGTGTAAGCTGCCATAAGTTAATAAGCGAATGTAATCATTTGAAATTTGGGCATTTAAACGAAACGAAAGAAGTTATATTAAAGATAACTAAGGTTAAACTAAATGTTTTATATAAAATCAAAGCACTTCAAGTTTTAAAATGTAAATAATAGGAATAACAATATTTTAGTTAATAAAAAAATTATAAATAAGAGATTTAAATCAATTTTAAATATTAGTTAATTCAAAGTAATTTTATTAGCAATAAACTTATTGGTTTTATTAGTTAGATAAGTAGCATTAAGATATTTTTTAGAAATAGTGAAAACATTTTATTATACAACTAAAAAAATGTTACAGAATTCACCCACCTTTTTTTTCATGAAGCTTTTTTATGTCAACAAATTTTAATTATTAGGTGACAATTAAATGAATTTGTGGGGTGGTAAGAAATAAATAAGGAAAGGAAAGAAAATTGGAAGTCTCTATGGAATAATTTGACGAAATAAAGGTGTGAAACAATAAACATTCTAGGTTACAGGGGAATAAAAGCTGTCTGGAACTTATCTGCCTTGCTACCTGATCAGATCAGCCAAAATAAATTATTTTTGTTGGCATATTCAATTTTTAATGTTACATTTTTGTTATACACATTTATTACTATACATTGTTTTTAATCTCTTGATATTTTGTAAATTTATATTAAGATTAATAATATTAATAATTATACATTTTTTAAGAGGACAATTCTTTAAAAATTCAATAAAAACATGACAATTAGGCATCCAAAGTTATATTTTAAAAAGTTCTATACCTTCTATGCCAATATTTCAGACCATCAATTCTGATTTTAAGTTAATATGTTGGAAAAAGTGAATCTATACCAAATATCAGTAAATAATTTTTATTGTAATGTAAATAAGAAATAGATTTTTTTCCAAATGTAATTTATATTAAATTTATCTATGGACACATTTTCAGTGTTAATTAAGGGCCACAGTTCATCACCTAGCTCATGTAATTTTATCGATGAGTATTGATCAAGGAAATCTGTTTTAAGTAACTTGATGATGTGGATGTTTATTCAGAAAATTTATTGCAGAAAAGCACATACAAGAAATACAATTTAAGTGTAAGATTCTTCTTTGATCAATTATTATATGATTTTTTAAAAGAAAAAATGAATGGTTTTAACTTCAAAATAATTAAATATTGCATAAACATAATTTTCTATTTCTATATCAACCACATATAAAACCTTACAAAAAGAAAAGATTATCTTCAGTAAAGACCTGAAAATATTGATTGCGATCCAACTAATTGAAAGCGTATATTGATGGCTAAGAAGTGAAACCTCGCAACTATACATGCACCAAAATAATCTTCCATTTTAGAGATCATTGATACATTATATATGTATATATAGATCATTATTATATTTCAATATGCTCCATGGAGTCATGAGAAATACAAAAAAAAATTGAATAATGTTCTGATGAATTGTGTTTTAAAACAGTTTCATGTCCCTTTAGTAAAATATTCACTTTGCAGGTATCACCACTTAGTCATTGATATATTACAAATATAGGTTGAAATAGACAATAGTTGTTTTAAATGTGATTGTCACACTTTTAGTGGCTCATTTCATTTTCCCGATTTTTATACAGCATGATCCAAAAAATAATTGACTATTCCTATGCTAAATGGGAATAAAAAGTATACTGGTAATATAAGAAGCTCACAATAAAATTATTGACTAATAACAATCTATAACTAACTATATGTGTATATGTATATATATACAGTGAAACTTCCTGTAGCAGACACTCCCCAATAGTAGAATTTTCTTTATAGGACACACATTTATAATCCCCATCTGATTTCAATAATATCTTTACAGTATAAACAACATCTGCATAATGGATTTTCTCTATAATGGGCGCAGACAGGCTTGATGTAAGAATTTTGATTAAAAAGTTTCTCCATAAAAGACAGCAGGAAGTCACTGAGGCTCATATTCTAAGAACATTAATACAATTTATAGTATACTTAGTTCAATTATGTATACTGGAAATTTGGTTTTAAAACAGATGTTAAAGTTTTAATCTTTTTTTGTTAGTTCTCCTGGAGATTTTATTGTTGACTAGCCTCCAGTTAACTTTAAAAGAAAAAATGAACAGTAGACCCATGTTAATGAAAACAAATCCTAAAACCAGATTTTATATTTATTCTAACACCGATCAAGTAATATTTGAATGGAATTGCTAAGGTCATATCTTGATCCCCAACACTTGCCCTACTATTTCAAACAATTATACTTGCACTGCACCTGTAATGTGACAAGTCGTAGTCTCTGAGTCTTCTGAGTGAACTTATTTTATCTAGAAATTATTAAAAGATTATATAATAGTTCATATTGATGATGAGTTATTTAAATTATTTTATTTTACACCACAGTTCTGAAATAGAGGACCAACAAGATACTGAACTCCCAATGAATGCAGAAGTAAATTTATCACAGATTAGGCTGAAAAAAAATTCTGTTTGAATGAAGGCATTGAAGCGGTTGCAATTATTTCATCCATCCAAGGCAATTTAGAAAATAAAACAGTTATTCAACAAAAAGTTCCAATGAAAATGGCTGATTTAAGTAATTTGAAATGATAAAACTTTATGTTTATATGCACACTTTCATTACTTGTAAAATACATTATTTCTCATGAAACTATATATTAATTATAAATTTACTAATACAAATATTCTTTAAATGGATGTACAATTACATATGCATGCCTTAGAACATAAAATTTTAATCCACTAATTTATTTTTTTTTATCATATTTTACTTCCAATTTATCTAAAACAGACATCTTTCAAGAACCGAATTTGATTCCCTATAGGTGTCAGCCACAGAGAAGTTTTTCTGTATAAATATATTGGCAGCAGCGTCAACAAAGCTTGTAAAAAAAAATATTGAGAAGTAACCAGAGACCTCCAATTGTCCTCAGCTTTAAAAAAAAAAAAAATCAAACTATGAATGAGCTATAAAATATTATTTATTGCTTCCTAAACTATTCATTTAATGAACAGCTAATATTACTATTCAGAGAAACTTATAATGTCTTTTGCAAAATTTAACTACTGCAATACTTGAAATAAAATGTAAACTAAAGGGAAAATTAAATAGAAGTAAATATAATAATAAATACAAATTTATCTCCCCCGTAAGTGGATAGTATAGTGGATTGATTTCATGTGAGCTGCTGCTGAAGTTTACCTTGTTGTTCGAACCTTCGCTGACACAGGGAACATATATTCGGCTCAGCTGCGTCCTCATCATCTGCCAAAACAAACTTTTGTCACCTCTGGCAGTCCAGTAAATCACGTCGAAAGTGAGAAGCAAACCAAAACACTTTTTCTACCCATTTATTTTAACGAAAGAGGAAAAAAAAAAAAAAAAGGTCTACTCATATGTACAGAGTAAAACTTGGATAGCTAAGTAAAAAATACTTATATTTAAGTATTAATTTTGACTTGAATAATGAAAACTTTTTGTAGAAAAAGTGAAATTCAAGAAATTAAAATACTGAACTACTAAGGAAAATAGAGCTTCTTAAAAGGGAAATGTAGCTAAATACACTTCAATTCATATAGTACTTTTAAATTTTATATTAGCTGCTTTTCCAAGAATTACTGTATTAGCACAAAAATTAAAATTAAATAAAAAATATAGAACGGTGCCAATTTTTTAATTATTTTTTTACTACATTGCTAATTGTAAAAAAAATAAATAAAAAAAAATGAAAAAATTAGGATTAGAGAGATAGAAATATGAGGGGGCCTCAATTTTTAGTAAATACTTTGAATATTTTTTTATTAATATCTGCATTTTTTATTTATTTAACTTAGTTTAGTGTTCCATACTTTTCAAACATCATTTTAATATTGAAATGATAAAATCCAAAAGAATGTTAAAAATTTATTAATTTGTAATAATTAATTAGAGTTATGGGTGAAATAGATTTTATATTGTTTTATATAAATAAAATAAACAACATTTATTTAATTTTACACTATTAATTGATGTATTATTGTTTGGGGGGAAAAAAATAAATAAAAGGAAGACTGACAAGAAACCGCATTAAGAGTTTGTTTATTTCTTGAAAGGAATATAGAAACAGAAATTGAAAGTTCTAATCTACCAACTGGTTCAACATGATAAGGGAATTAGTCCGCAAAGTGAACATGTTGATTTCTTTAGCCCAACCTCAAACAGCAAAACATGTACCCAATAGATGCCTCCTGGTGCATTTTATGATAACATCACAGAATAAATAATAACTGATCCAAGTGGGAAATAAACCCAAACTGTTCTGAACCAGCATTTGAGACCCTCATAATCTCTTTTAGTGAAATTAAAGGCTATAGTAATGTTAGCATTAAAACAATGTTATTTTTTTTTAACTTAAGGGATACAGGACTCTAAGATTTAACTGATATTTATTTATTTAGTGAGAGAAGAGAATTTAATGATACCAGATATTTTATAAAACAACTGATTAACTTGTTATTTTTTTCGTTTTCACACATAACAGCATCACTCAGAGTTATGAAGATAACTGAATAGCTCCATGATTAAAACATAGTAATACAAATTAGAAAACCAAAATTTTAATTGTTAGAAATTATGTATTGGACTCACCATTTCTCTCTACATTCTAAAAACAAATATAGGAGTGAATTATATAGTAGGTATTATTTCTTTTATAGGATTGGTGAGCAAGAATCCTATTTTAATTTGAAATAAATGAAATTAATCAAAATAAACCAAATGTTAAAACAAAAAATATTGGATTTAGGTAACATTACAAATGACTCATAGGCTTTAATTACATGGGATACTTCAATTTAAATTATAAGATAAATCTATTAAGGATATTTTTTTATACCAAACGATATTTAATTAACCATTTACACATTTATGACTTATGGCAACTTTTATATAACAATAGGATTCATTAATAAAATTAGATCTATTAAAAAATAAAATGCTTTTATTGCATCCAATGAGTTCACAACAAATTAAATTTGAGAATCATAAATATAAATTCATAAAACCTGAACTATACTGTCAATCAAGGCCACAGGAAATAGTTCTTCAAGTTATAGATTACATAAATAGACCCCTTGACATCATTTACAAATAAATATAAATATTATGAAAACCAAGAAATACCAACATCAAAAATACAACTAACACACAGAATTTTTGCGCATACAAAGAACATATCGATGAAAGATTAAAAATAGAATATTTAGAGTAAAGGGCTTCATTAAAAATGGCAGACATAAAGAACTTAAATAAATTTGATTTCTCACAATATAAGTCTTTATTTAAATTGTTTTATGCAATTGAATGATCAGCTCAATAAGTTCAAAGTAATTCAGTTTGTTTATCTCCTTTATCAACAATTTCATTTATTCATATAAAACATATTAGTAGCTCTTTGAGGTTTTAAAAACTTAAATTGTAATTATACCGATTTTGTTTTTGGAATTAAAAGTAATAAAAGGTCAGGGGAAATATTGATGTTTTAATATCTCCATTAAATAAGGAGTGTTCACTTATTTAGTAAATACTCCAACAAAGCCGGGAAATGCCAAGTTTTCTAAAAACTCCATGGTGAAAATAGGGTCCCAGCTCTAAATCAATTTTCATGTCCTGTTGCTCATTAGGCATATTAAGGCTTCATTTAATGTTTACATACCATTGATTTGTTGAAGGCTCAAATTATATTTTTCTTGATTCATTACCCTTTGCTTTTCTAATTCTTCATTTAGCTGCCTTTCTGTGAGTTTTATTTTTGATTCAGTGAGAAAGTTGAGATATTACACAATGGGGCTGAACAAGGAGCATGGTAAACTATTTTATTTCTTCCAACACAGTAGTTTAAGTTTTTAACTAGTCAACACCCCTTTATCTTAAAATAAGTGCTAGTACCTTATTGAATCTAAAAAGAGATACATACTTGAATTCAAAAATATGTTCTAAACCCCTCTGAAAAATATGTTTTTAGAAAAAATTGTTCAGGAAATATCATAATTTTAAATGTTAATTATTTAAAAATAAATAAAACCATTTACATATACAAATTAAATGAACTAGCACTTGTTTTTACCTCAAATCATCTTATTAATGCTCACATTCAGGATTTGAGAACAAGTGTGCTTATCAAACAGTTTTTAATTGCACTACTGGTAAGAGTGATGCACTAAGGCAAAGAGATAATAAAATTGTGGGTAGCCAATATTAATTATATACAGGCAATGTTGTCATTAGTTTTCATTAAAAATTTAGAATTTATTCTTAAAATCTTTTTAAAATACTATAGGATGGGTAAATGCCTGGTAAAAAACCATTGTTTAACATCCTCCTTGGTACCATTACCATTTAACATCCTGAGCCAACAATGAATGGTGAATCTCCTCAATTATAAATGTCTAACATTTTAAATTTTCAAAGGTTATCCAATTTGTAACTAATGGTCATTCAAGATAGTTATCTGTCTTAGTATATGTAAGTGTCTTTATATTTTTTTTTATTATTTATAGCTTAAGTATATCTCACTTCCATATTTAAAAGCAAATAAATTTAATGAATACGGTATTTCTTTTTTTAATTTTTTAAATTACTAATAAATAGAATAAAACTACGTGTTTGAAGTAAATTTACAACAATAGTTACTATGCAATGAATATCATTCATGACATTAATAGTGCTATTATGATCAATAGTTGATGTTTTTGCTTCACAAATTGCTATAATACTCTTCTTAACTACTGATAAAAAATAAATTAAAAATTCTAAGAGGAATATTATGTACTACATTAAGTGGACTATTGAAAATAATAGATCTCACGAGAGCTTTTGATAATAACTTGCTTTTTTTCAAGACTATTTGCCCTTTCCTGTCTCAAAATTGTATTAAATAATCTATTCCCAGCTATGCATTTTTAAGAGACAGCCCATCAAGTGACAAAAGCCTGTGCAAATAAGCACAACTAGTGTTTAAGACTAGGGAACAAACAACAGCCATTGAAAAAGCTATTGAATAATTAGTTACATTGCATATAATTGCAAATAATGCCTGAATAATGATTAATTTTTGAGTTCCAATATTTGTTCAGTTCAAAATAAATGATGCTTATAAGATTTTGAGAAGAAAAAAAGGTGTTGACTGTTTTAACATAATAAATTTTATGAACCAATTGTCATTATATTTTATTATCATTGAAAATAATTTTGGGATTATTTTCAATATTCGGCAACTTTGAAATGATTACAAATTTCTGGAATTATCAATAATTGATGGAAAACTTGCTATATGACACAAAGCACATATATAACACATCATTTAACAATCATAAAAGCTGATATGTAATTATTTAAAACTATAAAATTGTTAGTTCAGGAGCTTATTTTAATAATTAAATTTAAATGAAAATATTTTTTTCCTAATCAAAATACTGAAATTTTAATATATTTTTCATAATTATAAACTCAAGTAATTAGTTTAATCCTTATTTGCAAAACATTTGAAGATTTTATGTATTTTATAATTATAATTTTTTTTAAAATATATTTTTCATATTTGCTTTTGAACTGAGTCTAACAAAAGTTCCAAAGATTTAATTTAATTTTATTATAAAAAATAAACATTTATTATTTAATGTGATTTGGTCATAATAATAATTCTTGCTTTTATTCATTTGATCCAGTAGTTTTTATGTCAAGAGTTTTATCCCCTCAATGAGAAAATTTATTAAGCAGACCATGAGGGTTAAATATTAATTAGTTTACCAATAAAATTATAAAGGATAATTCTTATTAGTTATAGCCAAAAACTAAACTGAAGAAAACAACTTGGTAGGAAAAAAATAATTGATTGAACAACTTAAAACATAAATTTAAATCAGTAAAATTAAATTTGAAGAAAATATGAGGAGAAAAATTTTATATCTCTCTTTAAAAGTAAAACGAGCCAAAATGTGCAGAAAGTGTTTGAACATGCAGATAATATTTTTGACAAGAAGCATTCCTTCTAACGTGTATTTGTGCAATACTCAGAGAATGGAATGTGCTCATGCCAAGTAATGCAAAGTGATTGTTTAATATTTAAATATAATTACATGAAATGTAGTTCTAATATAGGACCTTACTTAAAAAAAAATATATAATGCCTAATACAAATAAAAAGTTTTAGTCAGAGGATATTAGACAAAAATAATAATATCAATATGGTCGATATCTATTTATTAGAAGAAAATAGTAACCTTTTGTTAAATATAATAAGAGACCACATTTCAGTGCAATAACAAATTCAGTCAAAGATCTTATTTAAACATTTGTTGAAATATATTTTTTTTATTCACCGCATTTAGATTAAATACAACCTATTTCTATGTTGTATATTTGTGAAAAAGTGCACAAATTTTTATGCCTATTTTCATGTTTATAATAGTGTTGTTTAATGAATAAAAATGATAATTAACTATAATTGACCTCAAAACTAAAAATATTCTAAAATAACCAAATAGCACCTCTCACCAACATTAAAATGAAACTATTTTTTCAAGATCTCCTAACTACAAGAAATTTCAACATATTTTATCTTTAATATAAATAAATCAAAGCAGTATTCATTTACTGGCTAATCTAATGAAACTTTCATTATTATAATAAATGAATATATTATTACTAAATTATATATAATACAATATATAAAATGTATTGAATATATGAAAATATGAAAAAAATGTTTTGCTGCAGATCACACATTGAAGACTGCATCTTTAGCAGAAATAAAATTGTAAAATTTTGATAATTGAAAAAGAATAAAAGAGGTAAGGTTTTCAAACTAAAATTTACAAAATACGTATCATAAAAATGATCTAATTGGTATAATAATATTAAAAGTTTTATCAGTGTTTTAATGAATTTTGATCAATGTAAATATCAATGGTATGCAATATTTTCAAAGCCTTAACACACAGAATGCATTAATTTACACTTTAATTTGGCGATTCGTAAGTGTAATCTATTCATAGCTTTACATTTATCAATATTATTCATAATTTAAAAATATTTAATGTGATACCTGTCCTTGTTTTAGTGTACACAATATGTTCTACTCGATATTTGCCAGTTGTTCTTGATGAGGGCCCATTAGGAACAATTAATTGTTATTTTCCAATAAAACTCAAGTAAACTAAATTTTTTAAATTGATGGTTGAAATGGATCAGTACCACCCATGGTTTGTATATTATAGAATATTACATAATTTTTTTAGTAAACAAGGGTTGAAAGGATTTAGATGATGTGAGCTGATATTAGTTATTATACTAATAATAATATTTTATTAGTATAATATAATTAGACTAATAAAATATTTCATTTGAATTAATATCCATTGTTTACTATGATTATACCAATTGAATCTTTCTAGCTCATTGGAATGGTTATATATCTTCGTATATTGTCATTCGGACAATTAAATATATCTGCCTTAAGTTGGTTAAGTTGGTAAACACAACTTAACTCAATTTTTAGAACTTGATTAGAGGTACAAAAAAGGTTTTGTTTTATTGTTGATGACTATTTTATTTATTTATATTTCAAACTTCAAAACATCTTCAAAATCTGTATTTGAAATATGCTTGATTAATTTTTGATTGGGCAAGAAAATAACAAATCAAAAAAGTTCCTTAACTCATGTTTGTCAAAACTGAGTCAAAGGATTTTTAATTTAGGTGGCATTCATAATTCAGATCAATCCCATAATCGAAAGTTAGAATATTAACATTTTTTCTAAGTATATCAATAAGGTATAGTAGATAGATGGAAAACCTTTTTATCTTATATATTTTGTTTTATTTTTCAGTATTAATATATTTAAAGATATTTGTAGAAATTTAAATTTTCATATTGTCGTAATCTATATAATTAATTATTAATTAATAGATGAGTTAACATTTATGAAATCGGCATACTCACGAGAGGGAACAAATTTGATATCAAAGGCTGCATGTTTCCCACAAAAAACAAAATTTATTTAATCAATTCTCAGTCTTATACAAACCTTAAATATGCAATTTCACTTTCATATGACTTTTCGTTTTTGAGCTAGACTGATAACATACACGCATAGCAATTTGCGGGACTTGGTTATTTGGACTCGGGAGGCCTCAAAACATGTATTTCCATTGAATATTCAGATTCAAAAATTTTCATAATCGCAATACTTTCCCTTACTATTGTATATATTACATATATAGGTAAGTTAAAGTAATAAAGGGACAATAAAAGAATATCATCAAATGACATTATTATTTTTGCAAATAGATGAGCAATTATTTAATTTGCAGTTTTATAAACCATTTTAATTAATAGATTAATGAAACATAAAATGAGAATTAAGTAGAATATATTGCATAAAATATTATAAACAATATTTATTTAATTGTTTATTAATTAGTTGGTCGCTAATTCATAGGATTTATGAGTATTTATATTTCATTTTTTTTTTAGCTTAATATAATATTTTAGAGAAGTATTTTTTTTAAAATAAAGAACCTGTTTGTATGTGATTAATTTCAATACGTATTGCTACATTGAATTATTAAAATACAGAACATATCTTAGATATAGTTTATTCTACAATTAAATAAAATAATTTATATGTATACATTTTTAAAAAGTAATTATTTAAATTGGGTATTAAGTCATTTAATGACTAAAAAGGTCATGGTCCAATTAATATAATTATTATAAATTGGATTGAATTATATAATTGAAACAATTACTATAATTATTATAAAATATAATATTCAAAGGTTAATTACATGATATTTATAATATCTATGTATATATGAACTTATTTAATGCAAAAAGATGTATAATTAAAATCAGCTTAAAATTTAGAACTTATTATCTCATGACAGTCTCATGCATTTATTTTACACATTTATTTTAATTGTAGATATCACTTTTGGTTCAAAGAAAACTAATCATTATAAATTTGGAGGGATATTAATTTAACAAATCAAGTTCAAGATTTATTATTTTCAAACAGCAACTGTCATACAAGACCAACCTATTTTAAGGATGAGTTACATTAAGTATGTGTAATTGTGGTAAATTGCATGAAATAATCTTCAAGGTTAGTGTGCTTGAAAACCAGCACTTAGACTATAAGAATTGAACTCATCCCAGAACATTCGCCAGCTTGCATGATATTGGTTTAAGAATATGGTGAGCTTAAGAGCCGTAGATGGTTGAGGTTAAGTGGGAATAAGGCACATTGAGAGGTACTCACAAAGATATGTCTCTAAAAAAAAAAAAAAAAAATGCAGTTCAGAGGTAAGCCAATAATAGTACCAAGAAAATCAACTTTAGTAAAGACATCCTTTCAATTCAGTGAAGTGACATCATAGGCAACAATTAAGAAGACTTCTATGAAGATAATATCATGCAGTTTGTCTTTTTTATTTTTATTTTAACAAAAATATTTTTATGAAAAAAAGTAGCTTCCCTTTGCCAAAAAAATACCAAGGTGGGATCTAATTGGAAATTCAATGATTTTCTAAATCATTTCTAAATTTAATTATAATTAAATTATTATATATTATTCTATTTTATATTTTTGGTTTATTGTAACAACTATGTTTCAATGTGAACTTCTCTCTTTATAATCCAAATGAGGGTTTTAATTGCAGTCTAAAAATTTAATAACAACTCAAGACTCTCTTGATTTTTATTTACCTAATAGGAACTCGGCTTATTGTAAACAACATGAAAAAAAAAGTTTTATTCCCATGGATTACTGAGGACTGAATCTAAAAAAGCTGATACACTTACAAATTTACAGAACACATTTTACGAGACTAAACATAAGGAGACAACACATTACTATACTCTACTAAAAGGCAGTTTCAGCGATCTCTCTTTACATAGCTAGGCTTTGAAGTTTTAAATATCTATTCCATACTATTCTATTTTTTAACCAATATATTATCCTGTAAAATAAAGTGTAGTTTATGTGACAAGGAAACTCATCACAGGAAGTTTTGGACTTACCATTAAAAATAATTTTTTATTTGTTTTTACAATAAAATATCACTTAAGTATACCTAAAAAAATTGTCATCGTAAAGAATTTTTAAAATCCATTAAACTTTTGAAAAAAGTTAGTGACCAAAAAGTAAATTAAAACAGCAATACACTTTATTACAAAATGTGACCTCTTTGTCAAATGTAAGAAATTGAAAAAAAAGTTACCATTAGACAGTTCAGTGGCTTTAAGATAAAGCTTGGATTTTTATAGCATAACGGTTATTATAAATAAATAAATTATATTAACATACTGATAGAAGAAGTGCCACATGCAAAAATGAATAACATACGACACATGAGTGCAACATTTATAGCATTAGGTATATACAGTAGAATATCAGTAATCTGCAATATGAAAATTAGTAATACCCAACTGATTTTTACTCAAATTTACAGATATTCCAATAAAGAACAATTTATTTATTTCTGAGGCATAAAAGATGTGTTATTTAAAATTTCTTTAGAAATTTCCCTCCTATACTTGTTTCTACAGAATTGATAAAAAAAAAAAAAAAAAAAAAAAAAAAAAAAAAAAAAAAAAAAAAAAAAAAAAAAAAAAAAAAAAATGGCAAATTTAAACCTTAAAAGGTTTTTCTGCTATTAATTAGATTCTAAAGAATTAATATATAGTTAAAGTTAGTTAAAATGTATGTTATTATAAGTCACATCTTTACATTCATAAAAAATAGCTTATTGTTTTAAATATTTTTATTTTACTCCCATTTTAGTCAATATCATTGTCGAGTGATACAAATTGTATGAATTCTACTATATATACATTTGTATGACATACAACACCAAACAGCAAAGAATCAAGATGGACTCCACATTACATAATAAGAACTATTCACATTTTTATTTTTGATAATTTATTATCATTAAAAACACATAATAATCAAACCTGTCAGAAGTTTTCAGAATTTAAAAACTAAAGAATAAAATCTTTGAAATTATTTTCATCAAAAAATTATTGGCACATACCTCTCCAAATTGATTTTTTAGGGCATTCTATAGTTTGATTTTGTATAAGATATGCATTTAATGTTGTTAGAGAAGGTGATTTTCTTAATGTGTCCTCATCATTTTTCCACACATATCTGATTGATGAATTCTCATAAGAAACTGTAAAAAGAGAACAAAATGAAACTCATCAAAAATGATACTTATGTGTCCATAAGCTATAATTTTAAAAATGTATAATTAAGAAAAAAATGAAAATTTATTATCTAATATAAAATATTTTTCAAATATAATAATAAAAAACTTTTGAAAGCGTGAGGATGATAGACTTAAAAACAAATATCAAATTTGAATACTTACTGCTCTCCATGGCAAATGAACACTGCGGATCATCAAATGGAAATATGTGCAAAGCTCCTTGACAACTCAATATCAGATGTCTCCTAATAAAAAAAAATAAATAATAAAAATGAATGAATGTACAGAGATATAAATGAGTACTTTATTAACTACAAAATGGACTATTCAATAAAATGTTGAAATAAGCCACTAAACAAATATGTAATTCTGTAAAGGAGAATATTGTTACACAATAATTGATTGAAGAAAGCAAGATGAAATGAGACCTAGTGAAATCATAAAAGATGACTAGTTTCAAGAATGAAAGAGGTTGTGCACATTACTTGTAATGTAGGTCTTCTAATATTTTCAAATCTAACAATATCTCAGCATTATAATAAACATGTACTGCAGTCTGGACCCAGAAATTGAAACTAGAGTGAGCAAAGCAAATGGTGTAAGTACTTGTAAATTAACGATAGCATAGTTGGAAAAAATAAATAATCTGAGACAAAAAGTAGGTTATTTTAAAGATGGTATTTTTTCCACTCCTCCTGTACAGAGCAGAACATTGGACTGCCTTAGATAAGATTTACTGCTGTTGAATTTGGGATTCCTTAAGTAAGAAGTTGGAAAGACAAGAAGGAATTGTCTTAATTAATTAATTGGAGTGAAATTATTAAAGAAAATCTGAATGTTCCATCCATAGAGATCAGGATTGAGCAGTATCAATTATAATGGTTTGGTCATAAATGTTGATTGACTAAGGAAAGAAAAGAAGAATGCTATACGGAGGTAAGACCAGAAGAAAGACGATCTGTTAGTAGGCCATAAATTAAATTTAGTGAATATATCAAAAAGTTTATCAAGACATAAAAAGGAGAAAGTAATTGACACAAATGAAACTTGAAGATCTAGATTGAAATGAATGGATAAAACAGACTAAAATTGCATGCTCTCCACTGAAAGACACTAAGAAGTAAGTGAAAAGACAGACAGCAAGAAGAGTAAGTGAAAAAAATAGATGAAGAAAATGGAGCAAACATCAAATGATGTCCATATACATACATCACTACTAGTTAAAGTTGCTAGATGAACAGAAGAAAATGATGATGAAAGACAGACAATATTTTTCTTTTTAACTTTAATTTTTCTAATAAAATGAGTAGAAGAATTGATAAACTAATCAATAAATTATTGATAAGAAATTCAATGAATATTTAAAGAAACAATATAACAGGTTACATTTTTTTTCTCAATAAAATACTAAAGTATACCTCATAAGATAGTTGACAGTTCCATTCCTGAATATTCGAAGTGCAAAATGTACAGGAATCAAAGGATCCTTAAAGTCACCATGCATGATAAAGTATGTATCAGGGAGCCACAGGTCATTATGATGATGAATAGCATTTAGAAAGTCAAAAGTCGTGGAGTTCTTATAGGCCAGCCTGGGATCAAACCATTGTTGTTGAAGAAGAAATTCTACTTCATATTTCTGAAATATCAAAAACAACTTAAAATTAATTTCAATATATAGTAAACTCAATCTGATGCTTCTTAAAATAATCGGTTGGGATTTTTTAAAATTATAATAATGCCATTAATATTATCTTATGAATCAAAGACGTTGATTAACTTTATAAACACTCTCTCATTAGCGTATGCTTTTAGATCAACTAAACAATTTATTTTTTCAATTTCAAATTGATTATAAAATGGTAGAACAAGCACAACTGATATTTTTGTTTACACATGGCTACTTATCATTCATAGGAATGCCAACCAACATTTGCAATATATCGTCTCTTAATAACATATAAAGATAGAGAAAAACTGCTAGATAATGTCATCTTAATGAAGATAACCTCTTCCTCTCATAATTGAAACACAGTTTAAGTTAGGTAGTCAGTACAAAGATGATTCACGTATGAGGATTAGATTAATATTCACGGCATATAAAGTTAACTGATTAACCCTTTGACTGCAGAATGCCTTCCAGTTAAGAATTGGGTCACTGGTGCGGATGGGATATATGCCTTCCTGGTAATGAGTTGGGTCACTGGTGTGGCCGGGATACATGCCTTCCCGCTTGGGCAGTCACCACTTAAACAAGTAGGGACAAGTACCACCTTCACCATTTGACTTGTGGCTTGGTTGGTGCATTCATTAGTCCCCTGTAGCTGCAAACTCAGTGCATTCATTCCGGATTCTGACCATTTGAAAGCTATCAGTTGCAGATTTATTTATCCTTTCTCTGTTATTTGTGTCATATCCATGATCTTATTTATGTTCTATTTAAATGTTTTATACATAAAATATAAGTTAATTTTATAATTTTCCTCATAAAATTTGGAATTTCGCCTGATTTGTTGGTTTTGTAAAATTGCTTGGTTCAAGCTGACAGTTGATCATTTTTTCTTGAAACTTTATACACTTTTTACTGTTATTCTACTTAATTAAAAAATATATATAATCATTTCTAAAACTTGTTTTACTTCGAATATTTTTTCTTTTTTGTTAACAAAAATAGGTGTCTTTGAATCAATTTTTTTCAAATACTGTGATTTAAAAAAACCTCTGACATCCTCCAGAAAATTAATTTCTTAAAACTTTTTAGCAGTCATTGTTAAAGATAAATTCGTATTAATTTAAACTGCCATGGTCCACCCGGAGGTAGTTAAAATATATTTATAATTATTTTTGTATGTATAAATGTTTGAACCATTTCTAGGTATGTACTAATATCTTCTATAACTAGACATGCCCTAAAATTTACTTTTAAGAATTGTATTGAATATAAAGAAAATAAGGTTCCTTATTTTTTTCAAAAAATACCTCAAAGCAAAACAGTAAAAAAAAAGTTACATTAAATATTAGTTTTCATTGTTTTAAAATATTAATTTTGTCTACCTAAATAAGAATTAAACTTTAATATTATGCTTTTAACAGTATACAACCATCCTGTATTTTCTCTCTAATCAAAATAAATAATTAAATGAACAAACGTTTAAAATTAAATAAAAGGTGGGCTCAATGGTACTCGTATAAGATGGCCTCAAGGAAAAAAACAACTTTTATTTACTTGATTCACTATGATTACTGTCTGTTAGTAATAAAATATAAGTGTTTTCTATCTCTAACGCTTATTGTTTTTAGATGTCGTTATAATTTCATGACAGTAAATTGAATCTGAGAGTATTTGGTTGAACCTTTATGACTTGATCTGCATCAGTTGTTGTTAATATAATATTTACAATCAATGAAAAAAATACATACTTTTTCATCAGAAAATGTAAGGAAGTATTGATGTTGTTCAAAATATCATTATTGATGGTTTTTAAAAATTTTTTTGTACCTTCCACTGGCTTTAGCACCAGTGATGCGGCTGAGAGAGTAGCGCAGGGATCTCTTAGAGTCCTTTTTTCCCCTCTATAGTTGGAGGGACAAGCCTGGCTTGGGATTCCATACCTGATTGTATATAGGTATGACTGAGTTTTTATGTTTTTAATTTACTTATCTTTAGGTTATTTTATTTTTTCTTGTACATAGTTGTTTGATTATTATTTAGTTATTATTTTACTTTTGTTAATTTTATGTTTTCTGTATATATGATGTGAATGTGTTCATATCACACTATAATTATTGTGCATGTGACAGATTATTATATTTCTAAATAAATAATTTTTTTTGTAATGAAAATAAAATAAAGTGTTTATCATTTCATAAAAACTGTTATAAAATGAATGTTGATAATTAATACAACGATACACTTTTTAAGTTATTACATATACATACATTATAATTATATTTATTGTGTATTGTACATTTTTTAATTTATTGTTTTTAAAATAAAAAATAACGGTTATATGTAGTAATATAGACAGTAGTTATAAATAGGTATCTAAAATTATGCGTTTTATGAGGTCTCTATCATTTTTGAAGTTAATTTATTGTCAAATTTAAAAATTCTCTATTTTAAACAAAGAATGCGCGATGTTTTTGTTTTTCATGGAAATTTTCTAATTTGGCGTCATATTCGTGTTCCTTGGCCTTGAAAACATAAGTATATAAGAATAATAAACATAAGATCTTGAAGGGTGACTCAAATTAGCATTTTAAACAAATTTATGCAACGAAAAAAATCCTCTGGATTTCAAAATTCAACACCAATGAGCCAATGATCTCCTGCAGTCAAAGGGTTAAGTAGCTGATAATCTAGTGTCAAGTGGTCAGTAATAATCTTTTCTGTGCTCTCATTATTTGGCTTAGGCAATTTTTAGTAATAATAATATTTAAATATTATATAAAACATTTAAACATTGTATAAAATGATAGCGACTCGAGAGTTATCACAACTCTACTATCATTAAAATAATTTGTATTAATTTACCAGGCTGGATTCATCAGGTGAAGCAAGGCTGAGAAGAAGTACACTCATGTTTACGATTAATGGATCTGAAAAAAAAAAAAATTACATTATGTGTTATATTTGTAAACAAATATTTTTAACAGATTATATACAGTAAATAATAATATGAAGTATCTGTTCAACTTATAAATAATTAATAAATACAAAAAAAATATTTAAATAAAAATTAAATGTTTACAGATAAAAAATTAATAATAATAATTTTATCTCTTTGAAAATATATAGTATTTTTTTGTTTCTAAACCAAAGGAAATTAAAACTTGCATCACATTACAATATTTGACTTCTGAAAAATGCATATTGTCGCGTTAATCACTAGTAATATAATTAACAGTTGTTGCAGGCTTCATAAGTTAGATTAAGCTCATTGTTTGATGGAGGCTAGAGTTTAAAGAAAGGGTTATAATATAATAAAAACATCAACCAAAATTGTATGATTTTCATTTACATCATTGAGCGGTATCAAGTTGCATTATGAGATTTTATAAATATCTAGTTTATTTTGTAGACAATTTGACCTGTTTATAAAAATGCATTAAGGTACACATTAAATTAAATTTAGCAGAAAAAAATTGAACATTTAATTACAAAACTATCCGGTAACCTAATAAATGATTTTACGATTCAGAATGTTAAATCAGTGTGATATGCGCTAAGCATTTAGCAGAACTTTAATTCATTAGTAAATTTTTAAATAAAATAAAATAAAGGATTTGGTGCACGAAAAATAAAAGGTAAAAATTAAAAGAAGGCTGAAAATATCTCATGAATAAGGAATGAATCTGCTTCTGTGCGTTTGCATATTCATAACTGGGCACAGCTCGAAACCACTGTATATAATAATAACTATATTTAATATTTTTTTTATTCATTCCGAATACTAATAGGCTACAAATATTAAGGCATTTAAAATTTATAAAATTCTTTCTAAAATTTTATAAAATAAATATAAAAATAACTGGAATAATTTATAAAGTAGGAACAATTTTTGAAGAAAAATTATATCAATTATATCTTAATACTTAAGGTGATGGCAGACCTTAAGATACTAAAAAATATTTAATTTAGATAGTTAACAATTGCATCACAGTAAACTAGACAATATTTACTTTAGATGAAACTAGAGTTTACAATTCTTAAAACAATTAAAAAAGAACTTTTGAGAGGATAAACTAAGCTAAATTCTGTTTAAAAAAACACGAATTACTCGCGATTTTTTTTCATTGTACAACTATATTCCAGATACCCAACTTTCGGAAAACCTTTCGTGTTTAATAGGGTCTAAGAACATATTAATTAAGTTGGAGTTTGTTATGGTATATTTTGAGATTCACCTTTAACTACATAAAAAAATATCAGATCGTCACCTTCGGTCGCACAATGATTTCAGCAAAAAATACTACAATAACTTATTGCAAAACTTTAATTTATTTTTTTGCATGAACTGGGATGTATTATAATAAACATAACTGAACAAAAACACTTTTTATTTGTTTAAAAAAATGTTAATTATAATGATTTTTCGAAAATTTATCATCTAAAGTGATAATGAAACTGTGCTTTCTATTAAGATCTCTATCATAGGATTTGATTCGTATTTATAAGTGATCAAATAAATGTTCCTAATCTTGATATTTACGTTTTCATGTAAATAATTCAAACAACCAGTAGGTTTATTTATTTTAAACGGGACTGTATAAAACTGATTTTAGAGTTTGATTCCGTTTTGCCAAGAAAGGTATTATTAAGGTAATATAGCTTGCTTAGCATTTCTATTGATACATTATTATTTATATTTGACAATCTATTGTTTGTCGTTTGGACATAACTTTACAAACTTATGTAACATCAATTACCATATTTTTACTGCCTACATCGTACCACAACCATTACATTGTTAATAATCATATTAATTTCAATTGTTAAACGTAATATTATGAAATTGATATTTGAACATTTGTACTCCCGTTTCCCAAATTCCTTCCAACTTTGGGCTTAATTAGCTGTTTCCTCAATATAGAGATATTGAGAAAATTGCGCATGATGATCCATAAGCGAAAATGGAAATTTTGTAAAATTGATACTGATTCATTTTTTCAATGATCTCTAACTTTCCTCAAATTTTAGGCTAAATAGAATGATACGTTTCAGAAATATAGAGGTATCAATACCAACAGTAGTAGAAGGAAATTGATACAATTGATTTGGAACCATCTAGGTGAAAACCCGAACAATCCCTCCAAATTTCATCAAAACAGGATTAATGATAGTTGGAAACCCTCACATGAATTTGAATACCGTTAGCTAGATAAACCAAATCCGTAACTTGATGTTTAAACACAAATAAAAATTTATGACTCTAATAGAATTTTTTTTTAGTCCTACGCACGAATACTTAGCTTCCCTACCTTCAGTAGTGAGGAAGCAAAACTTTGATAGCCTTTCCGGAAGTAGTATTAGAATATTATTACGTTAGACTTCGAGAAAATGGTTCAGGCCCTGCTATATTTAGGCTTGTAATCAGGTTTCTCATTTCCGGTTATTACTAAATCTCCAGGGCTCTCCATAATTTTCCATTAAATTCCATGCATTTATAATCATCTCAACTCCATTACTGGACTTGGCACTTCACTTAAATATGTTTCCCTTTTAATCCGGTCATTACCAAAGTTTCAATAGCCTGTAGTTCTATGAATTATTTTTATTGGTGTTTTATTAGCAGCATTCCTTCAATGGACCATAATTTGATAACATTAAACGTTATCCGATCTCAAGACACATGGAAATGACAAAATTCTAAATCAGACACAATTAAGCCATGATTGCTCGCTTCACAATAACATAAAATTAGTTGAGGTATATAAATAAAAATTAAGTAACAGTTTTACTTTACCAACAATTTTGGTTTATTATTTTTAATAATGAACCATTGTGATCGGCCAAAAAATTCAAAAACTTAACCCCCTCTCAAAATTTGTGGTTTTATGTTTCAGAATTCGAAAAACGAATAAACATTTTTTTGTCCGTCCGCCGTCCGAGCATTTTCTCCAAATCTACTGGATCGATTTTTTTCAAATTTGGATATAAAATCAGAGGTCACCTGAGGATTATACTCCTTCATCGACATTACTATCCGTCTTTTACTTTCAAAATGACGACCAAAAAACCTGCGTTGCTATAGACTGTACCGCCTAAACGAATTTACCAATTTCAATGAAACTTCGTGAAAGTCATTTTCTCGACGTCCTTTAAATTTATTTATATAACATACATAAAGGAAAAGAAACTGAAAAAAAAGTTACGAAGGATAGTAAAATTAAATTCCGAATAACTCAAAAAGTATACACTTTTTTGTCAATATTGTATGGTTATTTAAAAGTTTATGAAATTTCATAAAAAAAAAAAAAAATCGTTAGGATCAGTCAATTGGGAGCAAAAATATGGTCTCTAGATGTTTTTTATGTTCTACTGCAAAGGTAATATTCTTTCTTTTGGTTTTTGAATTTAAATATGTTACTGAAGTAGTGCTAATTATTGTAGCATATTACCAGTGATTAAAAAGTTTAGTCCAATAAGTGGGATCACCTTTTATTTATCTTTCTTTGTAACTAGTATTTTTGCCCAAAATCGGTCTTGGTCTTGCACTTTGCGAGACCAAGACCAAGGCCGCTAAACTGTTGCAAGACCAAGACCAGGACTGGTAAAAAAAAATCAATTTAAAAAAAAATTAATTCAAAAAAGTTACTAATACTTGACAATCTTAGTTACTGTATGTTAATAATTGATATAACTAATATACTTTTGAATTCGGGCTTAGTTAAGTTTCTCCTATCTAAAAAAATACAGTAATATCTATATAGTAATAAGCTAATAAGTAACTGCAAGACTATAGCGAGAGTCTTGCGCAAGACCAATACCATGACCAAGACTGAGTTTGCAAGACCAAGACTCATCTCGGTCTCGCATTTGGGCAACACTAGTAACTAGGAAGGTAATGTTACTTTAGATGAATAATTGTTTGGAAATAATAAACCATTGTGAAATAATTTGCAGTCTCTTTTCTTTATTTTTATGACGTTTCGGGACCACTTTAATAACTCATCTTCAGACTAGAAATTAGAATAAAATTAGTTATGTTCAAAGTACTTGTTTATTTGTACTAATTGGAAGGCGGCTTTTTCAAGTGGATTTTTAGATTTCAGGATCGCATACCGGTAGTAATACTTAAAACAGAATAGACATAAGAGAAAATTTATTTCATTAAATTAAACCAAAATGTTAAAATAATTGTTAAGAATAAACTCGTAGTATTATTATGGTATGAGTTGTGAATAAAATAGTACTGCTCTAATTTACTGGATATAAATCACATTTAGATTTAGGAATTATAATTATCAGTTCTGTACCCCGGAGGTAAAGAAAACCGTGTCCATTTTTGTATTTGTTATAGGAGCCTATTCTCGATAACTTTGAGCTATTACAATTTGTTTCTTAGTTACTAAATCTATACACCGAGGATAAAGTATACTATGTCACATTTTTGTATTTGTTGAGGGATCTAATTTTCCACAATTGTGAGCTATTAAAATTTGTTTTTTGGTTATTAAATTATTTAGTAAAAAAATAATTTGCATACTGTAATATTTTACATCTTGGGCTCAGTGTTATTACTTCCTAAATTAAAAGTAATATAAACATTCAAACCTTACCTTCGCTTACTGGAGGTCTAAGTCTTTTGTCGTACCTAGATCCGTTAAGCAACTCGTCTAGGACCTCCTTATCCGACTTACCCTCACCTTCTGGGTTCCTGAAAATATATACAAAAATATATTGCACTAACAGTTGCGATATATTCTTCAAACGTTTATTTTCGTTGATTTTTATAAAACCTGATTGTTCATTATAATAGAACTTTCATTCCTTTCTTTGCTGATTGATTTTTTACGTTTCTTAAGTAGAATTTTAAATACTGAAAAGAACGATCAATTAAAAATAGAGAAAAACTAAAAATACCGAAAAGAACAAACATGTGAATTAGTTATTTGGAAAAAAAGAAAAAGTGCCATTTATTTATCTTTTTGTATCAAGGTTAAGGTGAAAACTCTTTTTAAGTACTGAAATAATTTAGGATGTTTCCTTTTTCTCCACCGTGTATTTATTCAACGCTTTCTATTTATGTGGCAACTCTTCCGCCTTTACACCACTCTCAGGCTAATCCAAACAGAAAAATTACTATCTTACATGTTTAAATTTTAATTTGGGAAGGAGTTGGTCGGGGGGTGCGGTCAAATGAATACTAAATTTTTAAAAACCAGTATTTTTATGTTTCGCCGACGTTTATACAATATAAAGTTATATGGTGAAAATGAAATTAATGAATTATAAATAGATATTAAATAAGAAACAATTGTCTGATAAAGAAATAATAAGATGGCATCAGAGATATAGTGGGCGACAGTGTAGTTAAAATATCAAGTATTATATGTATAGAAGATAAAAACAAAAATAGAATTGTATCTTCTATATATTTAATACTTGATATTAAATACCACGAGATCTCTTGCCTACTACTCTGGCATTCATTGGATTCTTATTTAATATCTACTTATAATTCATTTATTTTATTTTCACCATGTATCTTTTATATTTTGTATCTTCTGTAGCCCTTATGAAGACCTGCAAGATGGGTCGAAACAATTAAAAATACTATTTTTTTAAAATTTAGTATTCATTTGACCGCACCCTCCGACCAACTCCTTCCCATATTATATCTACATCATTTAAATTTTAATTAAATAGTGATCGTAGTCAATAATCATATTGAGCAATAAATAAATAAATTGTTTGCTGATTCGTTATAGTCCTAAATGGGATCAAGTCGATTGCCTAATAGCATGTGAATATTACATACATTCACAAGATTTGTATATAACAAGATTCTATTGCGATAAAATTACATTAAAAATATATAAAATAAAATGGCGTTACAGCAGAAACGTTGTTATTTAAATAGAAAGCGTTAAATAAATCATTTCACTATTTATTTATATTCATTACACAATTTGTTAATATAAAGTTTAAATGATATTATATAGTCCGTGGACCCATTTTTATCGAATTCTTAACATCCGCCTGAAACTTCGTAAATATTTTCATCTCATCGTAACATGTAACTATTTTATTTACAAAAACTCTTGGAATTGGGACTTTTTCATTCAGAAGGGGAGAAAACTTTGTCTATTTAATTAAGTATAAAATATTTGTAAATACACATTTTCTTTCTACTTGGAACGCAAGATAATTTGATCGCAAAATCGAGAAAAAAGGTGCCATTAAAAAATATTGAGTCGTTAGGCGTGACCTAAACCTCCAAATTTTCAATACAAAGACGTTATAAAGGACAAACGGGCCAATATTTTTGTAGGCCACCTTTTTTTATCTATTTTGTGATTAAATTATCTTACGATCCGAGTAAAAATGAAATGTGTATTTATGAGGCTTTAGTACCTAATTAAATAGACAAAGTTTGGCCCACACCAGATTGAAAACGTCCCAATTCCAAGAGTTTTCGTAAATAAAATAGTATTTATATATACATATTTATTTATATAAATTCGTAAATAGAAAATATATACGAAGTTTCTGGCGGATGTCAGTAGTTCGATGAAAAGGGGTCTGTACCGCGGACTATTACATATGAATAAAATATTTTATATAAAATATAAAAAGTTTACAAAAGTAATTAGCTTTTTAACTACTTCCTTATTATGTTCGAAGGTTCATAAAGCGTAAAAATTAATTGTTTTAAAACTTTTGCTTGTATCGACTTAATAATCGAATATATTAAAATTTTATAATGTCTGTAGATATAAAATATTAAAATGTATGCAGATATTTTACAAGATAGTAGGGAAGCCATATATTATGGAAAAACTACTTGGGCCTATTGCACGTGCCTCGTAGGAGGCAGTAAGTCGGCCTAACAAACGAGGGACAATCTTTTCCGAAGGCCCTACCTACCTTGGTTAAGCTCCATCCTGAATACCAAATGAGAATTCTTTTCCTCTTTCTCTTGACGGGCTTATGACAATCAAATACGAAATTCAAGAACAGGTTGATGTCAATTATATGGGGTCGAAGGGAGAGGGATAATTAATACTTAACATATTTAATATAATACTTTTATAAATTAAATGTCACTTCCTTTGGAGATTTTAAATTCATTTCAGCAATTTTGACCTTCATATTTGTTGTATACTTTTCCAATTTATTGATCATGTGCAATCCCGATACGAATTTACAAATGCACCCATCGAAGAAACAATGAAACTAACAGTTACATACAGTAATCAAATAAAAATAACACACCAATTAATGATAAAAATATATTTATGGAAGGTTTAAATGTATGCATAAAAACAGTTTTTTAAAATATAATAAAGAATATTACCAACAATGCCCATGGGCTCCAATCTACTCATTAATATTAGTGGAATTTATACGACTGACCTTATTAAAAAAAAAAGTCTGCCAAATAAAGTCAGTATTGCTTCCTCACAGTTTGCATTGGCTAAAAAATATCTATTTTACAAGGTCTAAAATTTTTCGTATGAGAATAATATCTTTGAGAAAAGCCGTTTTCGGAAATTCAGTAATCCCTTAACATATAGAGGTTTGATAATCACGAGTTATGTTCATCAGCGAATAATAAAAGTTCCGCATATGCAGATTGCATATTTGATGACTCGGGATTAAAAGCAAAATCTAGTGCGTACTGAACATGAATATCACTACTGTTAGTGCAGAATTAAAAATTAATTTAAATTTATTGAAAATTACACGAAATATAAGTAACGGCAGTAAGTGTCATGCTAGTAACGTTTGGAATCGACGAAACAATACAGTATAAATTAACTCTTTGAATAAAACCTAACATTTTATAACCCCATACAAATATTGTCATAACCTAACTCCCACTCCATATTATTAGTGCCTTTCACATATATATTATATTAGTGCCATTATATTGTTAATTCCCGTTCAATGAAAGTTACAAGGCCTTCTGCCACGTATGTTACCCTTAGCTATCCCCAATCCATAAAATGCCCTCGGACAGTGGAAAGACTTTATTATATGTATATATTAGTATTGTTATACTATTATATGTAATTTATTAAATAAACGTTTTGAGGGGTTGGAAAAATATATATATACATTGTTAACAATTATTTATATTACTTTTAATCATTAAATCGAATTCAATGAAATTCATATTAGGAAATTTTTACACTTTTCTCCAGATTTCCTCCAAGTTTGGGTTAAATGAACGGACAGTTTTCAAACTATAGGCTTGCCAAATAATACGTTTGCTGATCCGAAAGGGAAAGTATTTTTTCTATAAGAAATGGAAAGAATTTGAAAAAATTCATACCTACGTGATTATCTGTTTACCAATCGGTATAGTCCTCTAATAATGTCCCACAAGGGTCTCCCGACCCCTGGGTGGATCCACGTCTGATGTGACAGAATAAATAATTGTCTGTTAAAAGCCGAGTTCGAACCTGAACCTTGAGCATAGGAATTCACTGCCTCACCTATTGAGTAACCCCGCTCCTCTAATAATAAATATTATATTTAAGATATAAATTTAATAATTAATTGAAACTTTAATCGCAGTTACTATACCTACATTATTAAAACCACATTAATGACATTATTAACTTATAATAGGGCGAAGTCGTTAATTTATAAAAATTGATGAATAGCCAGGATCAATTATTATATTTTTTATACTGATTTAATATTTGGACGACATTTAGCAAAAAGGAACAAATATATAAAAAAATGAGATTTAGATCTTAAATGAAATATGTGCTGGCTATTATTATTATATCTTTTGGTCAAGGTATCATCAATAAAACATTGAATTTTTGATAATAAAAGAAATTTTTTGAAATGGATAAGATGCAAGACTAATTACGGTTAGGACAAAATAAAAATGAATAGATTTTTAATCCATTAAATTTGACTTAAGTTAACACAAAACAAGAGCAATGTATATTGTTCCTTATATGCTACATGTCATAAATTTAAAAATAATCTGGTGTGCCCACTCACACGACTTTCCTACCTATTTCAGAAAAGTTTTTATATCTTTACATATGTTCATGAACAAACAAAAAAGAATTGAACTAAATTTATTTTCTTGAAAATTGATCAAACAAACGATCTGAGTACGATTTATTTGATAAACTAAAGTAATGAAACCGACTTAAGGTAGATCAGTGTAAAAATTTCAATACTCACTAATATTGCTGATCAAAAACTTGTTGCCATAGCTTAGTATTGTCAAACAATAATTTCTGTTAAAAGTAGAGGAAATAGTGAAGGTTGTGTGATGCGGGCAGATATTCTTACTTTCACTTAGTCATCTTTATTCTGTCATTCATCCCTTTCTGACACCAGGAAATGAATTCGTAATCTTTCATTGGAATAGCTGTAACTTCGTTAATAGTTGTCCAATTGAACGATTTTTATATGACATTGTAGGGAATTTAGTGTCTATACGAAAATTGAAAGGACAATGATTAGAGCATCATAGAAAAGTTTCATCAAAATCGTTAGAGCCATTTTCGCGCTACAGTCTATAGAAAAACATGTTTTTCATTTATTGCGCGCAAGCTATTGCGCATGGAGCAACGAATTTCTGTCAAAGGCATCAGTAGTCAAAATCCTACAAAATAAAAAAAGGAACAACAAAATCGGTTCAGTAGTTCCCGAGAAAATCTTGGCACAGACAGAGAGACAGACAGACAGACCAATGGCTTAAAATGTGATTTTCGGACTTAGGGGGCTGTGAAACGTATAGATTCGTCGAAAACCGCATGTCGGAAATTTGACCCTATTGCAATACTTTCCTTATCTAGTATAGGTAGGAAAGTAATAATAATTATGTATTTTAAAAAATGGGTATAAAATGATGACAAAAAAAATCTGTAACAGGCTCTTCATTTTTAATTATACAACTATCTATATTCAATTAAAAGCATCTAACGTTTGGGTGATCTCTGGTTTCTAAAATCTGAAATCTGGATCTTGATACTCCAAATAAATGAAGTTCTCAAAATTTACGAGAACAATTATAATATTAAAACCGAATGGATTCCTTAACAAAATATAGTAGAACAAAGGAACTATCAAGGAAAGATAACCAACTCCTTTTTGAATTTGGACCAAGACCGAGGGAGAAGAGACCAGTAGGTTGTTGATCTGATAAGCCTACGGCAATATCGGAAAACTATCAAGGAAGATTCTGAGGAAAATATTTTCTTCTTTTAAAAAGACGTTATGTTTCCCCTACGGTAAAAGTAGGCGTATTCTTGTTTTTTTTATCTGTATAACCCATACCATTCAAAAGATTCTTATTTGAGATTAGGATTTTGGTGGTTGATTGAAAGAATTACATGAGACAAAATTTCTAATAAAAACTTTCATTTGATGCATGGTCCGATTCCTTGCGGAAACGGAGTTAAGACCAATTTTATGTTTTTCTTAAAGGGGTCTCGTTTTTTATTGAATAAGAAGGAATTATTCAAAAACTGTTCACGATAATTAAATTCTAAGTACACTACCGTAAATTAGACAAAATATTCCTTGATAAAACAGTGATTAAATTTACTAAAGTCAATGATAAAAGGGACTTTCAAGAAGTCTGAAACGACCGCTGTACTGCTTCTGTTACAGTACCCATACACGAGCAGACAGCGGTCGTATCAGAACTCCTGAAAGTCCTTTTTATCACCGACCTTAATGAATTCAATCACTGTTTCCTTAAAGTAAATTCAATTTTTATTTATTATCATTATTTTTTACTTAAATCACTTTAGTAGAAAAAGGCCTTTTCAGTCTCGATAAATAATAACTTTATTTCAAATTTATTCAAATTTTCGCCTCGTCAGGCGTCTTCAGAGATAATCTGATTTTAGATGTAATTAAAAATTTTCATCTGAAAAAACATATACAAAAATCTTTCAGAGGATTTACCCCGGATATTAGGCCATTTTTGAAACCTTAAAAACATTATTCACCAATCAACAATATATATATATATATTTTAGCAGTCCAACCACATGCACACTCTTTCCCAAGATCATCTTTTAAAATCACTTATTCAATAAAACCTATTTAATCGAGCTATGAGGAACAGTAAGGACGTCAAACATAAAAATAATTCAGTTATTTCAGTCAAAAGTCCTTCGGAAATTTGTAGACGCACCATTTTATGTTTCAAATCTTACGCTACGTACTGACCTCAATAATCCTTTCATCACGGCAATTGCCACAGATCTCTTTAATAATTTTAATGACAGACTGACTCTAAATTAAAACCCACTTACTCAAGCTCTTATCTACTGCCACAAATCCATATAATCCGCCCAGAATTCTACCGAGGCGCTGACTAAGAAACTTATTGCATTGAACTACTTGCTGTGTTATATTTTATTATTATGCTATCTTATTTTCAATTCACTCCTTTTTTTCTTTTTTTTTTGTTTGTTTTGTTATTATTATTTTTTTTTTTTTTGTACTTTAATTTGTTCTCCTTGATATCACATTTGCCGAATACCGAGGTAGATGGCAAATTTATTGTATGCCAGGAATATATATAATTTATAAAATAATAAATAATTCAATAAAAATGTGACATCTTAAGAATGTCAAAAAATTGATCATAAATCCTTTTTCGTTTGGAATCGGACCATGTGCATCAAATGAACTTTTTTATTGTAAATGTTGTCCAAAATCGTCCATCAGAGTTTGGTCATTAAGATCTGAGAAATCCTGTCTACTATACCCGACTTTGGCTAAAAATATTGAATGCAGTAAAAAAATATTTCAATAAAAGTTAATGAAAGGGCATGAAGGAAATTTTTAATTTCACAATTTATTACTTAGCTTTATATTTTCAGTAGTGTGACATGAGGCAACTGCTGCTATGTTAGAAATAATAAGGTCAAAATTGTTATCAGCTGACACTACAACTTTCTTTGTTCACTCTAACTCTGGTTACACTACAAATAAAATATTTTCTCAAAAGAAACGCCACTGATTTAATTACAGTCTAAGCAAAATAACACAGGACCAGGAAAGCTCTAGTATTTCTGTCAACAATTTACAACTGGAAACATCTAAATTTCATTTGCAATGAAAATAATAAATCATTAAAATGATCTACAAACCTGACAAATCTATCCTTCATCCTACAGACCAATTAGACCAATTAGCCTCCTTTCAAAAGTTTTTGAAAAATTAATATACAAACGACTTTTTAAGATATCAGATTCGCCAGTTCGGCTTTCGTACATTACATTCACCGACATATAAATTACACAGAATTACTAACTACATTGCAGAAGCACCAGAATAAAAAAAAATTAACAAAGTCTAGCACCAATGTCTTATCTTTAAAATAAAGGCCATAATACCGCACACATACTTCTTGATTCACCAATCTTTCCTTTTCGACAGATTAAAACAGAAGACTCTTAGTAGATGACTCAAAGTACTCACTTTGACTCACTACAGCTGACATTTGTTTTTTCTCCAAAATTTCAGTACTAGAAGTGAGACAGAAACTAAATGCACTTTATATACTTTCTTAAATCTACAAAAATATACTTTTCACAGATATAAGCATTAGCTAAAAAGGCCCACTTACAAAAAATTCAATCTTAAGAATAAAAAGTATCACAATTCTTGAATAAAGCATGTTGGCACGTGACTAACAAAACCCTACATACTGACTCTCATCTGTTAACAGTTGAATAACCCATAAGGTCTTTTTATAAATGATTTCATACTAATTAATACGGCAATACTAGCATGCTGATAACAGATATTGCTTCAGTTGATATGCCTATGAATACGAGGAGGAGATAGAAAAGGCGTTGGATGAGAGATCTTTTAAAAACCATGGTTATTGAACCAGAGTAGAGGTACTGCAGGGTGTTATCCTTCTCGATGCCAGAAGTGTAATCACCATCAGATCATTTGATGATTGTCAACAGTTCGTTGACATATGCAGATCAAGACGAATTAAAAAAAAAAAAACATAAATTATAATTCATAGATCTGAAAACCCGCGTCTGGCCACTGTTTTCATACTAAAAATGTATTAGAAATAGGACCAAAATAGATAGATAATATATTTATTGGCTTAAATATATCATGTAGCCATAGCGGTGTGGTCCAATTGATTTTATTTAAGGTTATTCATACTGATATATTTACCATGAACATATTTATAATATACAAATATACAATTAGAAATTATAGCAATGTAAAATTATAATGATAATATAAATAATACTACGATTTTCAAACAATAAGTGTAATAAAGACATAGACAAACAGTTAAATGAACAGATGCATAAAGAGTTTGTATTATGAGGTTTATAGATATGCGAAACAGGCGCTGATATTTTAAAAATTCCTAAAAGTAATCTTGATTATAAAGGGTTGTATAATTAATGTAATTAAAAACATGAGTGAGAAAATAAAATATGTTATTTAATTGAACAATGCTTTTAATATCCAACATAGTCAATATTCATAACTACTCCTCTTTTTCGATATAGATTTTGAGGTATTGTCTTCTAAAGGTTTCTGGAAAGGAATAATTCAGCAGTAAATGTTTTTAAACTTTTAGAAATAAGTTTATCACGCCATCTACAAAACTCCTCTGTTCTGATAATGAAAATAAAGGACTAAAATACAGCTCTTGAAGGGACCATATTTTCTTGTTGGGATTCAATGATCAAACTTCATCATTATCAAGTTCTACGCATGTGGACAGACTTCTACCCATTATAAATTTCGATATGACCGAAATTTGTATACTCTGTGACATCTCCGATTACATATATTGAGGTTTTCTATCTCTAGATATTATATCATTTGATGTAAACCTATTTCCATGTTTGTGTAATATTCTTCAACCTAAAAGGGAGTGTATATAATTTATGTTAATAGGCATTAGATCTTCTGGGCAAGTCTTTTATAAATAATGTAAATTCTACTTTTGATCTATTATTTTACGTATTTATGAACACCATCAAGAGGAGAATGTGTCGGTTTCAAATCATTTAAACCTCATCTCTTATTAAGTTCCTAAAGCATTTTAATAAAAATAACAACTAAGAAATATATAAATTTGAATAAATAATTATTATTGTGAAGTTTACTTACAAAGCTGTTCCTGAAAAGATGAGACAGGCTACAAGGCAGAGAAAACATGCCGCCTTAACCAGCCTGTCTAATCCACCCATATTAGGGCATCTAGAACAAAAGAAAATTAAAATTATTCATTGAAATTTCAAATAGGATATTAATTAAATATTATATAGTCATGTTTTAAAATTCAATGCATTAGTTAATAATTATTAAGTTCAATTGATTAAAATGGACCATATGGAGTAATAGTGCATTTACTTGACAATGAATAATGAAAACTGAATTAGATTAACAAGGGCCACAAAGATTTAATTGATATACTCAAAAATACTCTATACTTAGTAGCGGTCTCCAACGATATTATGTGCGTATACATATGTGGTTTTCATAAATACCATCGTTGGTATTAATATTTAGTTGTGCAGATTACAGCGATATAAATATTAAAATTTATATATATATATATATACATATATATATATATATATATATATACACTTAAACAAATAAAAATACCCACAATGAAATATAAATGAATATACTGTCTATAATTTTTACTTTCACTTCCTCTTTGTCAGAAAATACTTATGTCTGCTAAGAAGACAGTGGTAAGTGAAAGTTGTGTTATGTGCGTACCACACCAGATTATTTTATTTACAACAACTATATTCTATGTCAGAGAAATACGAAAATAAATGAATATTCGATGACATACTCTTAACTGATAATTGAACAGACAACACCAAAATGCCAACCAACACTGCTTCGGTACACTCACAGCCAGCCACATTTTTCATGAGTGTCCCTATTACGTATCAATCATAGCCAAATTAGGACTCATACCAAAACTATCAGATATTTTAAAGTTGTACTTGTGATGGTCGGGGATAATTTTTTTTAAAGTTAATGATTTGTTAAACAAAATCTAAATTTGAGTTTATATATTTTTTTCCCCAAAAAATAATTTAGTATTGAGGTAATTGAAACATAGAATATATAGGTGTTGATGACCTCAGAGTTTTACGCCTCTAAGCCCCCCAAAAAACAACAGACCATTTTGCGGGACTCAGGGGACCTCAATACGTGTATTTCCGTTAAAAACTAAGATTCGAAAATTTTCCCGATCGCAATACTTTCCTTACCTATATACGTCATATATAGGTAAGTGAAAGTAAAAACATGTTCATTTTGAAGATGAGCGGGATCTGTCCCCAATGTCACAAACATAAAACACGAACATTCCACTCACAAAGGGTAGCACTTCAGCGGTTTTACGATGACAACACATCTGCATTGCAAAATCACTACATGCGGTTAACTGCCCTTGTATTCAGAATTTCCAAACATGCTTTGTGCTTCCGTTTACACAATTATTCTTCAAATTCTTTCTACTCTGCCAGCATATTTCTAGAAAGCGGTTTTCGTAGTAGAGGAATGAATGATTTAAAGCGAATAATCAATACTACGATAAAAATTATATAAGTGCATAGATGACCAACTTTTTTGTAGTCAGTGGATTGATATTAATTCTCCGGCGATCCTCCAGCAATTTCACTTTTCCATTAGTTATTTTCAAAAAATGTATACAAATTAAAACATGATGATGTAAAAAAAATAAAAATAAAATGATATTCAGGATGTACTGTAGACGCCATTTCATTTTATTGAAGTCCGATACCAGCAAATAAAATACTTTTTTCAGAAAAAAAAATGTGTATTCGATGGTTTGGGGATTAAAGTAGTTATTTAAAAATAAACAAAAAAAAAATACTCTAATTGAAAACACATACACTAGGTGTTGTTATTTAAAGATAGATAGATAGATAGATAGATAGTTTATTTTATTTGTCTAAGGAAATTCCTGTACAAATAAATATAATGGTATAATTAACAATGTTAGATCTTGAGTCTAGTACTGCATTCAAACATAACATTAACAATGTCCACTTTTTTTTTATTTTTTTTTTATTTTTTATTATTATTTTTTTATTTTTAAATATTGGAGAGGTATAAGACAGATGGCAATATAAATAAGCATTAATATATGTTATATGATTAACTTTACCACTCAACAGTTCAATGAACAGCCCTGTATGAAATAATACAGTTGGTTTATTTTTTTCGTAGTGTCTATTTTCGTAGTGTCTATATATAATCTATTATATAGATTATATATTGTTATTTAAAGATCTATCTTGGAATTGTTTATTTAGACTGATGGGATTTCATTTTTAATTTAGTAATTTTTGGTCATAAAATTGAATGTTTTTAAAAAAAACATTATGCAGGAATCCGATGTCTGAACACAGATAAGGATGGAAGAGTTGTTGAATTGTTGAAAAAACATTTCTTTTTTTTTTTACCTATAATAATATCTTTAAATATTTTTAAAATAAAATCTTTAAATATTTGTAAAAAATATTTCAACAGGGAGAATTCAATCTTGTGCTGCCTTAAAGAATACCTTAAATTAAATAATTTGATAAAGCGTCACTTTTGTAACATGTTCAGAAGCATTATTAATTCAACGAAACAAAATAGTTTATTCTTTATTAATTATTTTCAAAGGAGTGCTTCCATTTGGCAGTATCTCTTCAAGTCTGTTCATGTCATTATTTCTACTGTGTGCATATTTAATAGTTGTAATGCTTATACAGTTTCGTTAAATAAATAAAAAAAAAAAAAATATTTTCAAATTAATTTATCTCTCTAAGTCAGCGTATCACACAACACTTTCTTGGAAAAATATGTTAATTTAAAAAAAAAATAGTAGTAAGGCGTCACTTCATTAAACATGAGTATATTGGATTTGTATCTTTATTTTTTAAAATACAGATTATTTAGATATTTTGTACATTATTTTTTTTTAGAATCAATTTAAATAGTTTGTAATTGGAATAATCTGTATTTAAAAAAAGTAATTGATATTTCAAATTTGAAAATGACGATCAAACTTTCTGCCTATGTCCGACATGTAGAATAGAACCTATTTTCTAGTTTAAACTGTATCTAACTCCTCCGGGTTAGAGGATATTATTTAAAGCGTTAGTTGCACTACAAATGCGAACACATACACGTAATGGATAAGAAAACTGTAAAAAAATACTTAATAAATTTACATATCATCTCTATATAAAAAAGAGATAAGTAATAAGTTAATTTTGAAATGATTTTGCTCGCCTATTTCACAATAACCCATGGTTAAAGTTTTCGATAAAATAATTCTCAACTACCTTAGTGAGTTGAGCACGATTTTCATTAAGAAACAACCTTAACGAGGTAAAAAAAAGCCATGAAACTCAAGTTTTTTGTTGATTTTTTTTTTTACTTTTATAATGGTATAATATACTCTTTAATAACGAGGTCTTTTTGTTGAAAAGAAAGAGGAAAAAAGTGTAAATTGTAAGAAAAAAAAATGTGTTTTAAAACTTTTATACAATTATTATAAGCATGATTAGTGGACTTTGACTCTGAGAGAGAGTTAAAAAAATAAATAAGATCGTAGAAAATATTGTTTTATCAATATTTTATTTATTGTTTCAATTTTTTTTTCCGAACTCGGATTAAGAATTTAAGTTATTTTCCCTTTAAATGTATATATATATATATATATATATATATATATATATATATATATATATATACTCTTAGTAATTGAATGTATATGTCGTTGGTTAACTTCAAAGATATTGTAACAGTTTATAAAATGGACGAAAACTGTTGGAAAATAAAGTTTAGCAAAATATATTGAAATGAATATCAATTACATGTGCAAATAAACCAATACACAAATACCAAAAAAAAAAAAAATAAAAATAGCTTACTGAGAGATTAAAGGATAAAATCAAATCTTATTTATTTATTTTTCTTACTCATTTATTTTTTAAAGATGATCAAATAATAAAAAAAAGTTGTAGTAGTAATATGAAATATAAAAATATAAAATAAGGCTATATATGTTATTTCACCTCATTTATTTTCATTAGTTCATCAGCATAATCTGGAGTGCCTTGTTGTTTGAAACTTACAATAATCTTCAGAAGGATAAATGAATTTTAAATATGTATTGTAAAAAACAATTTTGTTTATTTAACATAATACAAAATAATTGTATAATTCTTTAATGGATATTTAAAATGATAATATAGGATGGGCTAAACTACACACAGCTTACACTATGGCGCTATAATTCGCACAGAAGTCTAGAGAGCTAGGATAGTCTTCACCACCCGTACAGATCAATAGACAATGAATGCAGTAGGTTTCTCCTCAGTTCTACCTGCTTCGATCTCCAAGTAACAGTAAATTTTATAAACTATATATTTTATAAATATTACAGTTAAAAATTAATTATTTTGTTTTGTTCAATCTGGAAGCTACATTAAGTAAGCCAGTTAAACATATATTTGAAGCAAAGATTATAAAGCTGGGAAAAGAAAACCGTTAAGGATAAAGTGAAATCGAAAGAATTTGAGCGATCAGTTTTTGTTTATCTATGAAGAAAACTGCGGTTCTTTGGTGATTTTTCACTAGGCGGATTGAGTGAAGAGTTCGAAAACTTGTTCAGAAATGATTAAAAAATGGTTTTAGCTCAAGTTTTTAATTCTTTATACCAGGTTTTGAAATCGATAGTTAATATAATAATAATACTTAAAAAAAAGTCAAAATCAAAACTGATCAAAATTTATCATCCGGAATTTGAAAAAATCATCTGATAGCGATTTTTATCTTTGGTCATAAGTGATAAAAATCATATCCTGATCATCATTTTTTACAATTAACACAAAATTTTTACAATTAAAAATAATAATAATTCTTGAG
The DNA here is from genome assembly GCA_928085145.1 of Nezara viridula. NCBI lineage: Eukaryota > Metazoa > Arthropoda > Insecta > Hemiptera > Pentatomidae > Nezara > Nezara viridula. Next base: position 77,847,516 of record OV725081.1, read on the forward strand.
TAACGCTTTTTTAAATCATAAATGTAATTTTTTAAAAATTTCTATGATATATTTTGAGTATGGAATAGTAGGTGGAGAATATTGTCAACGATTAATAAAAGACATTTTTTTTTCTTCGAAATTCATTATAAATTTTGTCTAAATATATATATATATATATTAGCACCTTAGCCCGCAAGGCTACCCTGCCTGCCCCCATGTAATTTGAAAAATCCTATAGTAGAATTTCAAATTGAGCAGACAAATAAATTCGAACCCTTGAACTCGGAAGGCCTCACGTTTGACCAACATTTTATAAGTGCATTAAACCGATTATTTATTTATAATTTCAATTTTTAGTATAATTTCATATTTTATTTCCCTCTGTTATTTTCATATTCAGTAGACTACATATAGCAGTTGTAGACTACAAAATGCCACCTATAGTGTAAAAAGTTTAAACATGTAAAATTGTTAGTACGAACTGTTGTACTAACAGCGATATGTTTTCTAATGGTTAAATAAAGATTATTTACAATCACCGTTATTAATATAAAATCACTGTAACTTTAAATAAAATAACATGTTATGGGAAGGAGGATTGTAAAAAAGATCTAAATATTCAGTATCGTTTCAGTCTATTTTTTTTTCTAGATTTTTATTTCTCTCTTCATACCTTCATTCCCACATTTCCCTCCCTCCCTTCCTCGCCTTTTCGGCTTTTTTTCCCACGTTAGGGTAGAGGGCGGCCGTTAATACCAGAGTTAAAAGGTCCCAGCAACGTAATCCGAACTCGTAGGCTTCGGCTTATCAGATATTCAGTTTCGGTTTATTATTCTTCGGTTTATTAGTAATCTTGGGTCACACTCGTCAACGTGAAAGCTAGCGTATAAATGTGTTAATTAATTTGGTTTGGATATTTTGAATTAATAAATGTCAGATTTTTTTTCATGTATGTAAAAATATGTATGTCCATGAAGTTTATCATGAAATTCGGAATAAAGATTACATATGTATTAGTCTTATGTATTATTGTTTAAAGAGTTATACACTTTTGAATTGTGAAGATTATTGTTTTTTATAAGTACGCCTTTTTTTCTGAACCATAAATGTGCAAAGCGTGTGTGCCCATGGAATTTAAGTATGTACATGTATTTAATTTTTGTCAAATTTTCAGTTGTGATGATGAATAAATTCCTAAAAGCAATTCTATGTGTTTTCGTTGGAATTATTTCATTAGTATTGTAAGTATTTGTAGATGCCGTCATTCCTCCTATTGTAACAGAAATTATGAGAAAGTAAATAGATATTTTCATCAAGCATTTCATATCTCTAGAATGGAAAAATAAGACAGATAAAATTTTCCTATTCCAAGCCCATTGTCCAAGTTTGTGATGTGTTATCTCGGGAAGCCCTATCGTTGCGGTAGTGTTGTTATTCTGGTTTCCCTTTTGGCTCACAGATAGCGATACCAGGAGGCTAGCTGTCGTCCTATCGCCTCCCCCTCTTTTCACCAAACATCCGGTAGGCTCATCGGACTCCTACCGTGCGACGTCTCATCCGAGGAATTTTGGATAATACATTACTTAGCTACAGTAACCATGTTGAATTTTTCGACAAAAATAATATTATTGAATTTTCTATAATATCAAGAAACAATTTCCCTAATGCATCCGACGTATAAGCCACATCAGGGCCACATGTTTGTTCGTATATACAATATGGCTTTGTCATGATTATTTATTTAACATACACAATTATTTTGGCCCATACACTCCAACTTACAATTTAAGTAATCAGTGATTAGTTTATTCCACTATACAATATCCTTCCAGTTTAATAGTAACGCCTGAACTTATACTGATCCGTTTTTGTACTCAATCAACACTTGTTTGTTTGGTGTAGAGGAGGATTGATTCGTTGTTTGTTTATTTAGGCTTTAAGGCGTAAAACCCCTAGAGTCGCCTGTGAGTCAGTTATTTTTTTTTCTGTTGAGTTCATAAACTATTTAGATGAGAGAGAGAAAAAAAAAAAGAATAAATAATCAAAAACTAGTAATAGATAGATAGAATAATAAATGAAAATATATTTAAAAACATATAAACAATGAAATATATTAAAATAAATTAAAAAAAAAAAAAATAAAAATTATATTTATTTCTAATTGGTAATTGGTTGACTGTCGTGGATAATGAAGAGAAGAATAGTTGGGGTGTTCAGTCAAAAAGGAAGGCAAAAAATAAATGATAATATTTATTTTTTTACATATGCCGACGTTTCGACCTGAAGTTCAGGCCTTCATCAGGGCTGTCTCCTTAAGTGTGGCAGGGAGAATCATCATCATCGTCATCATCCTGATCATCTCCCTGCCACACTTAAGGAGACAGCCCTGATGAAGGCCTGAACTTCAGGTCGAAACGTCGGCATATGTAAAAAAATAAATATTATCATTTATTTTTTGCCTTCCTTTTTGACTGAACGCCCCAACTATTCTTCTCTTCATTATATTTATTTCTATATATTATTTTATAGTCTATGGATTTTAAGGAAATTTATTACTGTTTTTATTTTTGAATCGTTATTGTTTAATCCTACTGATATATCCGGTTTTAGAAATAATCTATTTAAGTTTGAGATATAATAGGGCATTCCTGAAAAATATTATTAATAGTAAGACTATTGCAGTGTTGACAATTTGGTGGCGATAGTTTGATGTGGTCCAGGGCTTCACTAATTTTTCTACAACTTTTAATTTTCCAGGTGGGTTTTCGTTCCATATAGATTGCTAACAATCCTATATTTTCTTTTTGAGAGGAAAACTCATTTCTAGAAGGGTCAGGATAATGGTTTGTTTGGCTGCCGTAAGCTGTAATCTGTAAGCTCATTAGCAACTATTGGTTTGTTGTTCTCTTACTTATTAAAATAATATATGTCTACTACTGACAGTGTAGAAGCCATGCCTGTTATTTTTTTGATTTATTAAAGAAAATGAAACGAAAAGAGACCTGATCATATTCACCGAAAGAGGTCGTACATGAATTAGGATATAAATGGAGCCAAAATTACAAGGGCTCAATCATTTCATTTTATTAATTAATTATTTTTAGAACTAAAAAATCTTTGATATAGAGGTAATAGACGTATTCATTCAACCAAAGCTAAGTATTGTAAACCTCTTAAATACGTAAAGTCGAGTAAATTATTTACAAAATGAGCGTTAAATATGATCGCTAGTACTCTCGATCTTAACGCAGCCTAGGGTCCTGTAAAGTGTTGCTAACTTCGTAAACGCACGTAAAGGTTATTGTAAGGTTTTGATGTGTTTGATTCATTGTTCTTTGTTTGAGAACATCAACAGAAATCGAATGTAAATACAACTAGGATTTCATCTATGTATACATCAAGTTGTTTGCCTTCTGAATCGTCTGAATCTTCATTCATGCTTTCTAATAAAGCATTTTAAACAAATAATCCAGAAATGCAGTCTATTTACTTCGCTTTGGCATTTTAAAAATAAATCAAAACTTTAGTAGACCGATCAAGAACTCACAAACTTTTATTACAGTACAGGCATTACTATAAATAATAACACTTTAGCTCTTTAGCACAGACAGGCTGTTTACCATTCATTCAAAATTTGTGCTGACTGCTTAGCATGAATACCCCCTATTTCCTAACTACAAATCTTACGATAACTAGAGGACAAACTCGAGAAAAAGGGTGGCTTTCAAAAGTATTGATCAGTTTGGCTTGACCTACACCCCCAAATTTCAAAATAGCGAGGTTATATAGGCCAAACGGCTCAATATTTTTGAAGGCCACCATTTTTCTCGACTTTGTGCTGAAAACATTTTGCGATTAAAGTTGAAAGCAAATGGCCATTTGCGAGTTTTTAGTACCTAATTAAATAGACAAAGTTTGCCGACCTCCAGATTGAAAAAGCGTCAATCTCGAGAATTTTCGTAAATATTTGTAGGTTACGATGAAATGAAATTTCAGCCAAATGTTAATAATTCGATAAGAAGTGGTCTGTACCACTGACTAAGTATTATAATAGAAGTTATTGCTCAAATGAGTGAATTCTTCTTCAGTCAAGGAAATTACCTTTTCCTTGACTGAAGAAGAATTAACTTCAAGCACTTCCTATCAATTTTCGTAGTTAAATAATCTATTTGATATTTAGGAAGCTCCTTACGATTCTCGCTGTATTGAGTAGCACAGCTTTCTGGGCTTCATTTTTTGTGGCTGTTGAGAGGCCCAATTTCTCGGTAGCTTCTTCAGTGGATTTTGGGATCAGCCCATTGCAAGAGAGCACTAAAGCGTTTACCGTCACTTTGTTCAGTCAGTACTACTCTTTTAACTCGGCTGCAAGAGTTTGATATTTCCGAATCTTTTCGGCGCAGACTGAGTTGGTGTTCCCATCATTTATTATTATTGTATTTACTTAGGTTTCTCAGATCTCTGGAGTAGCATCTAAATCCCGGAAAAAAAACTGAATGAATGTAAAAAAAAATACTTATTTATAAACTTTCTAACAATCCTGCATGTATGGAGTAAGACTGCTTTTTGAGCTGCTTTAAAATGCGCCAAACCAAGTCTAAGTTCTTGGGCACGCTTTACTGTGCTTTTCAATATCAAGCCATAAGAAGATATGATTAATGGAGTAATTTTCACTTTTTTTCTGAGTAATGTAGGGTTTTTAACTCGAAGGTAAGTTCTTGATATTTTTTCAGGCAGACACCCAATAATTAGTCTAAAAGCAAGATGTTGCTCTAGATATTATATACCTAGATTTATTTTAACATGAAATATAAACTGACGATGGAGCATATTAGATTTAAGACATGTATCCACAAGATTATTGGAATTATGGTTCTGAAGATGGGAGTAAATATTCCGAAACGTAAACTTGTAAATAAGCAATTTTGATAATACAACAAATAAATTCAATTGTTGCTAATTGGAAGTAATCTTTGCCAAACACAAAAAAAAAAATTGATTTTTTTTTTCGGCCATGGAGGTTACCATGTTGGTATCTATATGGTATATGGTGGTACTGCTATATTTATAATTTCTCCAGTTTTATTTCTTTTGGTTATAAATAAGACATTCGGACGGTTGAGCAACGCCCGATAATAATAATTTATTATTATTCATTTAATTGTTTCACACATTACATGGTTGTTTGAAATAGTTGGGAACCTAATTGGTCAACGAAATATTACATTAATTTATTTTCAAAATTATTTTATATTAGTAAATTTCCGAACAATACTGTCATTTGCATTTCTCCATTGTCATAAACGGCAAGTCCAGCTCGCGCAAAGAAGATTGAGATTCTTCTGGTATTAACCAATTAAATGAAATTACTAGCGGTAGAATCCGGCTTTCCTTTAAATCATAAAATTGTCTTAATTCGTCCTCCAATTCTACATATTTTCTTCTTTTTTTTCACCCCTACCTTGTACAGGTCATCATCTGAAGAAACTCCAATTGCTATAATAAACGCTATTTTCTTCGTTTTATCGATTATTAGAATGTCAGGCCTATTGTGTGGGGCAGTATGATCTGTAAGTATAGATTAATAGTTTGAAATTACGCTTGGAGATTATTGATTCAGGATGATATTTGCAATACGGACAATAGTTATCCTTGTGTTCCAGCTTCTGGGCCTACTTAGCTGTACCAGCTTGATGTACTACTTTAGCTGCATTGTTATGCCTCAGTAAATATTCTTTACCCGCCATTATTGTGCCTCCAGATGGTATATGCTGAATGGACTCCACTAATATTTTGCATAGGCGGCATAAGTCATTTATTTTCTCTTCAAAAATATTCTTTCTATACGCCTTATTATTTATTATTATTTGTACCATTTACAAATCTGACTTCTTCCTTCTGATAACAGGCAACCCGATGACAATTTTTTTTTATTCTCATTTTCGAAAAATCAACCTCACTAAAAATAGAAGAATATGACAACAAAACACATGGAAGGTAATATCACCAACACACCATAGATATAATACTAGCTAAAATGTAGACAAATATTCGAACATTCTTTCATTGCCTGAAAGACTCCGTTACACCTTTTATTAGACGATATATTTTGTGCGATCGATCATTCTTTGAGATATATTATTATCACCATAACAGGTTTTAGAACAGAGCAGTTGGCACTATCTGACACCTCCAATCCGATCGGGCTCCGGGTCATTGTGTGATTTGTCCAGAGCAACTGTTGTATCCGATCCATTGAATGTATGTAATCGACTCTGTGTGTTCCTTTTGTTGCCTTTGTCCACCTTTCCCGACCCTCTGTTCTATTGTTTGATGTTGTAGTAAGTAATTTTGGCTCGTTTGTCCTAGTTGGCAGGAGACAATAGTAGAGAAATAGATTATTTCACATTTCATGGGGTGCATCGAAATGGAAAATCAAAGCGAAATGCAGATGTAACAGGCGAAATATAAACGTGAACAGCAGATATCCGTTATTAAGGACGTATTTTCCTCTTATTTTTGTTTGGAAAATATGAAAAGTTTATTTCTTAACATTCCATAAATTCTTTTCGGATTTAATTTATCGAAATACCTGGAGGGAGGGAGGGGGAATGTCGCGACCCCAAAAGGCATTTCTTTGAACCCATACAAAATTTTAAACCTCTGTAATCATATAGAAGAGCAGTTGAAGGGTGCAAAACATTAATAATCGCGTGAAAATACCGGAATTCTCACCGAGTTCACTTACATATTTACAAGACTGATACTGATTTTTAGCTCAACTTTATACATATGAGTTTAAGAGGGATAGTTTGGTTCAGTATTATCTAAATACTGGCCCAGCGGGTTAACATGTGTGCACAACAACGCTCGTTGCCCGGTAACCTAATAACCGAAGTTATAGATGATAAAATAATTATGTGTTTGCGTCCCGGTTCCAGAGGGGCATTTTATTCCTCTATCCTCACTTCCTGGCCCGGGAAAACTCCGTACAGACCAAAAGGATAGAAAGGAAAGAAAAAAAAAAAAAAATTATTATACCAGATTTAATGAAAATCACAGAAGCCCCTAAAGTTTAGCCGTTGTTCTTACATTTTTTTGGCTAGAGAGAGTGGATTATTCATTCATATTCATCCATAAGATTATTATTATTTTTTTAGATATTCCATAAACGTTTACGTAAGTTTATTAAATATCTAATAAGCCTGATATAGGATAATAAGCCGAAAACTCCACCTCAATAACAAGATTTGCGTAGAAGGGAAATCATTTCCAAGAGCAGACAAATTCAAATACCTCGGCTCCACAATAACCTCAATGAATGGCCATTGATCGGAAATAGACTAGTGTAAACAGAGCTTTCTTCTCCCTTTCAAAGCTATTGAAATCCCTAAAACAATCAAGATATTTCAAATCTTGATGTACACAATGCTATGATAAAGCCAGCTCTAATATACGGCTGTGAGACTGGACACTAACCAGCACTCTAGTAAAAAGAGTTGAAAGATATGAGAAAAGAAATCCTCGCACCATAACCAGAGCGATCTGGTATCAGAGTACTAACAGATGGAGGAAAAAGACTAATAGAGAGCTGCTTACTGAAACTGGTCAATCAATGTCTCATTATATGAAAGCACGGAGGTTAAGCCAAGATATAACTGGTCATAGCATACATGCAGATAACTGAAAGGGAATAGACCAAAATAGGCAGAGATTTTTTAACTATCCATCGGTATTTTTAACATATATTTTCTGTACAATCTCCCTAAATAGTCTTAGAATTACATTTTTTTTGGTTTAAATCCAACATCTATCTTTTCTTTCCTTCCATTCCTCATTTTATGTCTAGCCACATTCGAACCTTTCGGTTTTGTGCTAGCTTCTTCAGTTCTCCAATTGCTTTTAATTATTAGTCAATGTCCGATCTGGTAAAATATTAGTTGTAAGGTTTGGCTATGTATCTTTTATAGCCGGTCAATTTTCCATTATTTTTCTTTGGTCTTAGTTCGCGAGAATTCTGGAAAGATGGCCGAATTCTTTAGTTGTCTTCTATGGAAAATGGTTTTCAATGAGGATTTTTTAAATTATCTTTTCTCTACCTCACCTTTCCTATAGAGGTTTTTTGTCGTGCTAGGGGAGAGGGGTTAATACTAGAGTTAAATGATCCCAGCACGAGAACTCGAACTCGTCGCACCTTCAGGTTATGAGGTTGCAAGGCAACGCGTGTATTGCAAAGCGTTAGCCCGCTTGGACAGCCAGTGTCTTGCCATCCACTTGATGAAGATATTTTAATTTCATCGCAATCAGATGGTTCATATGTCTAGTCAACGTTACCCAGTTCTCAGAACCATAGCCATAAGGAGAGGCGGCAGATAAACAATTTTGATGGTGCGGAAGTTGACTCGATTGTTGACATCTCTTTTACAATTCTGCTTAACATTTGTCGTTATCTTTAGTGGCGTTGTTGACTAACTTCTGCTCCTCGCAGATACACATTAAGTGCACTTCTCCCTCTTTCCTAGAAATAAATATGACCTTACTTTCTGTGAAGTTCTTCTCCACAATTCTCCTTTTCAATTCTTAAAAAGAAATATAAATAAATTAAATACAAAGAGCAATAGAATAGAATAGAAAATAATTTTACTCTGGGACAAAGGCCCTTTAGAATAACAAAAAAAGTATAAAATTAAAATATTATATCTGGCCTAAATAAAAACAAACACAAGAAGGAAGAGAAATAAGTAAAGAAAACATTAGTTAAACATACTATATACAAAATTTAAAAAAAATCTATATACAAAACACTTGAAACTAAGCCAAAACACTTAAAACTATGTACAACGGTAAAGCATAAATACACACTTTTAGAAAAAAAAAATAAAGAAAAAATATATTTTCATTACAAGTAATAAATGTGAACAGATTAAAACGATCAACTAATTATAAGATCTTTCTTGTCTATAATACCAACTGAACTTATTTCTGTCGATGTAGCATATCAACAAAAATTACACAATCCTGTCCATCTCTTATCGTACATGTCGTTCATACTAGGCGAAGAAAGTCCATTTAATTCATTGTAATTATAATATATGATATTTATATGTTAAATTGATATACTAATGTAAATATACAGTAGAATATTGCGTATGTAAATTCTTAAATATAAAACTCAGTGCTTGAAGGTTTCTATTTTTAGACTTAAAGAGTTGTAAGAATATAGCTTTTAGCTTAAAACTGTTACTTAGCTGAACAAAGGAACCTCTTTGGATAGCTAATTAGACGCTTTCAATTCAGCTAGGGTACACAGCTTTGGCGCTACGTTTGCTTTTCGTATTTTCACAATTCAACTGTTTTGACAAGTCTCCAGTCTTATAATTAAATGTGACAAGAAGAAAGGAGAAAACACAGCAATTATATTCTAGAAGCACTCAGCTAACACGTTATTTAACACGTTTTTTATTAATAATAATATATCCCCATCCCCACATATATTATTACAACAAGTCTCGAAATGGGTTTTGTACCAAATATAAGCTCCTGTCATGCTCAAATAACACGAATGGGGTACCGTTGGATTCAGAATTTCACCGTATTCTCCACTTTTGTTTTTCTTTCTAAAATAAATAAATTCGATACGAACATTTTGCTAGGCTTCAATACTGGAACGGGGGTAGGTCTGTAGATCGATACGGGATAAATTGGATCTTGAAGATTTTGATGCGTACAGCAAGAATCGGATCCTGAGTTTTCAAGCCCCAAAACGTACTATTTTCGAGATAACGCAAGGCATAGGGTTCGCATCCACACAACCTTACATTAATTGTAGTACTGTCAAGGAATGCATGTCTCATTTCGGCGACTTGAGGTCTCTATGATCGAGAGAGGAGGAGTTTATATTATTTATCGATGGTGTTTTTGATCGGCAAGCCATATCATCGTAAATTCTTCACCAAATCTCAAGATTGAGCCACCAATTTCGAAGGCTTCCTTCTCCTTCAGGCTGGTAAAATAGTTCAATCACCCCAAAAATTCAGGTAAAGAAGTTATGAAAGAAAACAAACTTTATTTGCGAATAACTAAAAAATTAAACACTTTTCCCTTGGTTATGCCCATGATCATATAAAAGATTACTAAATTCTCTACAAAATGAAAAAAAAATCATCGAAATCTATTCGAAATTTTTCCAATATCTTTTTTTCATTAGTTAATGAAACCTATAGTTAAAGGAACATTAGATTTCTTTATCTTTTGATATGTTGCATTGTTTTCTTTTCTTATTAATTTGGCATTTGATAACAATATGCTGTGCGAATTTTTCGCACGGGCCTACTAGTTTTAATAAACTAAAAACCGTTCTAAGACTTAATGTTTATTATATAGTCTGACTTTGTTTTTTAATTACCCAGGTTATGCTTTTTGCCTCTCTGTGTACAAATATGTGTATGTATGTATGCATATATATTTATTTTTTTTCATTACACTACAAGTGTTCCTGAGAAAATTTTATTTTTATTTCTTTTAGTGTTTGCATAAGCTTATGTACACCACGGTAGATATTATTACATTTTGTATTAAGTTAATTTTTTATTAGTTAGTTACATGGCCTCTGCCAACTGCATCCGCTAGGTGTCGCTGGTTTGTGCTCCAGTCTCGAACTCCTAGCTTCTTGGCATCTTTGTCCACGCCGTCCCTCCATCTTAGCTTTGGTCTTCCTAGACATCGCGCTCCATGCAGGATTTCAACACCTTCTTTGGGATCATGTCATCTCTCATTCTGGCCACATGAACTGCCCATCTGAGACGGCCTGCTCTTATAAAATTGACAATATTGGTCAATATTTTTCGTTCAAATATTATGGATATATAAATATGTAATTTCTTTTCTATTGCAATAATAAGTAATCTTGAGAAGATTTACTTTTTATTTTATTTACTATTTACTTTTTTATGTTAATTTATTTTTAAATTACCATTTTTTAAATTAATGTATATAATTTTAGTATTTTTATAAGTTAGTTTTTGGGAAGATTTGTATTTTCTTCCGTTCGAGCGGTTTCTGGTCGTTTCAGTCCGGTATTTTCGTAAAAGTGAATCTACGCAAATAGAAAAGTTTGTTACCTCTAAACGATTAAAATATGTTGTTGAACGACTAATATATAATTATTCTTATATTTTTTGATTTTTATTTGGACATTAAGTTGATAGTGCTGCTCTGTAGTTGTTAGTTCCACAAAAAACTCGTAAAAGGTTTCCCTCTTTCATTATTATTCATGGTTTAACTTTTAACATTGCACCTCAAGTAAAACCCCCAAGGTTCTATAAAGCGGTAGGGAGAAAAGGTTTTACAACCTCCTTCCAAGTCCTGCCATTTCGTACTTAGTGTGTTATCCTTCCACCCCAGTCAGATAAGAGATATCTGAAAAGTTTGAGGTTTTCATTCCACGTCGCGATCGGCAATTCTCTTTAAATGGATGCTCGAGAAGTCAAGAAATTTAATTTATATTTTAGATACATGACAAATAGGCAACAATGTATTATTAAAAAAAAATCCGTTTCTGGAAACCGGTTTAGTGAAATGGTGAACATATTAAGAACAACATTAGCTATTGAAATAAGAAATTAACGGAGAATTATAGAACAATACTAATTGATTATATATTTAGCATACTAATTGATAACATTGTGAATATATTTACAGGTATCCTCTGCAGTTTACGTTGAATGGATTAATATAGATAAAACAAAACATCTAACTGTGACACGAAAGTTACTGAAGTAGGAAGTGCTAAAGACAATGTGCTCGGGAAGTGGAAGAGGGGGAATGACAAGACACCTCAATTGAGAAGATTGGAAAGAATGAGAGTGGTCTCAAAGATGTTGGGCTAAAAAAGTATAAATTTAATATTTATATTTAAAGGTTAATATGATTACTGAAAATAAAGAATTCGGTGAAGTAATAAAATTATAATTTAACATAATATTTTTTATATAACATTGAGGATGGTGAATTACCAGAAATTTTACTTGGAGGAAAAATTATGTTAAGATCCTGAAGATGAGGTGTGAAACTTCAAAACGTTGATTCGACTGGTATAAAATAGACAACAAATAATATAGAAAAATAAAATTACTTAGAAATAAATTATATGCATATTGGATTTTCTTATTTAAATTTTGTTCAAAAATCCTTGATAGACTACTCTACAAAAGACTCATTAACATCTTTAAAAACAATAGAATAATAACCGACGATCAATTTGGATTCCAACCACAGCACACAACCATCCATCAATCATTAGAAGGAGTGACTGACTACATTGTGACGGCACTAGAGCAAAAACTGTGTGCAACAGGAATATTTCTTGATGTCACTCAAGCATTTGATAGTGTCTGGCATCAAGAGCTTCTCTTCAAACTTAAGACGATATTCAACCCTTCAACCCATCATTTAATTCTGGCAAGGCTTAGGAGCAGTTCCTCATACATCATAGAAACATACGATATTCCAAAAACTACCGTAACAATTACGCAACAATAGAAACATCCTAAAAAACACATTATAATTATACGACCACCTCACAGAATTTGCTAAATCATGTAACAAAACTAAATGATTGGTACAAATCTTGAAATATTTGACTCAGACAAGACAAATTTCAAGACATTACTCTCCGACATGAAAATTATTATAATGCTCAAATGCCTTACGAGATGAAGTAAAATATTTTATACTGACATTGGACAGTAGAATAACTTAGTGTCCACATATCAACAAACAAACAAAAATGTTAAACCTTAGCCTACGACTATTATACTCACATCATTCAAGATGTTAAAAATTAATTTTTTAATTTATTTATGATATTTACAACTGTATTAATAAATAAAATACATTAAGTAAATTTGATAAAAGAAAATAGTAACATGAAATCACTTGTTGAGAAACAACCAACTGGCAAAAAAGAAGTATCTACAATAAGAGATCTCGAGGCCATCTTCTTTTCAGACGTCTCCGAGTGTTATCAGAGATAGAGAAGGAGACAAGGTTAGAGAGGAAAGGATTCGGATGGTTCTGAAGTTTATTATGGAATGATAGGTATCTGGATTGGGCCAAATCGGAAATATAAGGAACATTAAGGTGTTATGGATTATTTTATTGGTGACAAAGTAAGCAGCATTGAGAATTTTCCGAAGGATTTTGGATTGTAATAATTTTTTTTTTTTTTTTTTTTTTTTTTTTTTTTTTATAACAATCTGTCTGTTCGACATTGGTTATAGTGAGGTAGGATGACATTCACACCATATGTACAAAAAAATAAAATAAATAGAACAAAATAATAATCAAAAGTATATACAATAGACAATAAAATAAAATAACCTAAAAAATAAGAAAATTAAAACTAAGGAAAAAAAAAAAAAAAATAACATGCATACCTATATACAATCAGGCGAGGGAACTCCAGGAGAACCCTGCGCTACTCTTCCAACCGCGTCACTGGTACTAAAGCCAGCGGAGATTGGTCGAGAGCACTTTAGCCACATACACACATGTCTTGAGTGAAGAATCTGGCCATTGCCAGAACTCCAATTTATATAATTTACAAAAGGTCGCGAGGCCACTGCCGTTTCAACCTTCTTGGAGGATTATAGGGATGGGAGATGCTTGATAGGGATTGTGCAAGAGGATTTGGGTGGTAAGTAAGGTTCTGGTGAAATTTGGAGAACTTTTCTGGGATAAGGTCTAGGACAAATGGGATGTTAAGGTCATGATGTAGGGTTTTGTTGGATACATAGAAAGGAGCATCGACTATTGTTCGAAGGACTTTAGACTGGAAGGATTGGATGCGCTTGATGTTAGAAAATTTTGCTGATCCCCACAGTTCTAGTCCGTAAGTCCAAATAGGTTTCAGTATTGTCTTGTAGATCAGTAGCTTGTTTTCAATGGAAAGTTTAGATTTTCTGCTTAGTAGTCGGTATAGTTGGCCGTATCGTCGGTTGAGTTCTTGTCTTTTGAGTCTAGTATGCGGGTTCCAAGTTAGTCTTCGGTCTAAATGAAAGCCAAGATACCGGACTGTGTCTGAATAAGGAAGCTGGATGGAATTAAAGAGTACTGGTGGACAGGAATTGCGTCGGAGTGTAAAAGTAATGTGTTGGCATTTAGATTCATTAACTTTAATGCGCCAGTTATTACACCAGTGCTCAATCAAGGTGAGATGACTTTGGAGATTTAAGGATGCTATTTCGGGATCAGAGTTGGATGATAAGATTGCGGTGTCGTCAGCGAATGTTGCAAGAAAAGTATCGGGATGAACAGGGATGTCAGCAGTAAAGAGGATGTAAAGCACGGGACCCAAGACGCTGCCTTGGGGAACACCGGCTTTAACGGAGTAGATATTGGAAAATTCTGTTCCACAGCGAACTCGAAAGGAGCGGTCAGAGAGGTAGGATCGGAGGACTAGGTACAAGGACTGAGGTAAATGGATTTTAAGCTTGGAGAGCAGTCCGGAGTGCCATACCCGGTCAAATGCCTGTGCAATGTCCAGAAAGGCACCCGAACAGTATTCCTTGTTTTCTAGGGCTGAGGAAATATGATCAACAACTCGGAGTCCTTGTTGAACAGTAGAATGTTGAGAGCGAAAACCAAACTGATGGGAAGGGATATTTTGGGATTCTATAATGGGTAGGATTCGTTTCAAAAGGATCTTTTCAAAAATTTTTGAAAGGATTGGGAGTAGGCTGATTGGTCTATAGGATGTTGAGCTATTGAGAGGTTTTCCTGGTTTTGGGAAAAGGATAATAGTGGAGTGTTTCCATAACAGAGGGAAGTGGGTGGTGCGTAGGATACAATTGTAGATATATGTAAGGAATATGACTGCTTTGGATGGAAGTTGTCGAAGGATTTGAGGTGTAAGGAGATCATGTCCAGGAGCTTTACGGAGGATTAGTTTTTTTAATTGAAATTTTACTTCGGAAGGATGAATAGCTTTTGGGGGCAAGGAAAGTGGGATTGGTGATGTAAGGAGTTCTTCTACTGTTACGGTGTGGGCAGGATGGGATTCCGGATGTGAAATAAATGTATTGGATAGGTGAATGGCGAACTCCTCAGCTTTATCTTCGTCAGATGCTGCCCAGGAGCCATCACCTCGTCGGAGAGGATGGGAAATGCGGTGAGGATTTAGGATTTTTGTTGTGGTTTTCCAAAGGGAATTGTCGCGAGAAGAGAGGGAGGATAGGTAGGAGTTGAAGGATTGTGATCTGAAGGTGGCTAATTCCAGTTTTAATTGTTTGCAGTAGTAATTATAGGAGCAGCGGTCGGTAGGATGTCGGGTACGTTGCCATAATAATCTGGCACGGCGTTTGGTGCGGATTAGGTTAAGGAGGTGTTGGGGTAGAATGGTCTTTATAGGAATTCTGGAGGAGTCTTTTGGAAAGGAGGCAGTCCAGGCGGCTTGTTGGATTGTGGTAGTAAAGGAATTTACGGCACTATCAAGGTCATCGGGAGTTTTGAGGGATATGTTGAGATCAATATTATCGGAGATTATTTGGCGGAAAAGGTCCCAGTTTACTGGGCCCCTAATGAATGACGGTGGAGAAGGTTTGGGAACAGGTTCAAGTGAAACATTAAGGATTAGAGGACTATGGTCAGAGGAAAGTTCATTTAGACGTGTAATGGAACAATTGAGGGGACTTAAGCCGCTGTGGATAAAGAAATCAAGAAGATCAGGATTACGGTTGGGATCTGTGGGCCAGTAGGTAGGAGAGTTGGGGGAAAGGAGGTGAAAACGTTGGGAATTGAGTGCAGACAGCAGGGTTCGGCCACGAGAATTCGTGGTTCTGGAACCCCATTGTTGGTGCTTGGCATTTAGGTCTGCACCCAAGATGAAGTGATGTCCTAAGGAGTCGAGGAGAGAACTGAATTGGGCATTGGATATGGATCGGTTAGGAGGGCAATACGCTGATGCAAGAGTGACCGGAAAGGAGAAGGTTTTTATCACGATAGCGGTGGACTGTAGGAAATCATGTATTGGTAATGGGAGTAGGTGATGGGAGAGGGATTGGTGTACAATTACAGCAGTACCGGCATGTGCTTTTCCGTCAGGGTGGTCAGTACGATATGTCAGGTATTGTGGTATATTGAAGTGCTGTTTAGTGGTTAGTCGAGTTTCAGTAATTAGTGCCACATCAATGTTCTTGTCAAGTAGTAAAGTAGATAGTTCGTCTGTATGATTTCTAACACCATTCGCATTCCAAAGGAGAATGGATATGGGTTTAGGGATGTGAGTCATTTAAGGATTTTTCAAAGGAGGGATGAGGTGAGATACGAGATTCGTGAGGAGTGATATGAGTGGAGTAACAAGGGATTTGAAATCGGTGAGGAAAGATGCTAACAAACTTGTGAGATCTGTTGCATTTGAAGGAGGAGGAATATGAGGAATTTGTTGTTGGTGGTTAGGTATATTAGGATGAAGAGGATTTTGAGGTTGGGTTTGAGGTTGTTGTTGTGGCAGGGCTTGACATTTATCGGTTAAAGTCTTACCTCTAAGTAGTTGGGAGAATGATACATCATTGTTTACAATTCTGGAAGGCTCTCTCTCTCTTCTTGTTCTTAGTGCTTCATCTTGAATCCGGTTTTTCTGGTGTCTGGTTTTGAGATTCTTGTAAATTTGGCAGCCTTTGTAGTTGGCCGGGTGTCCCTCCAAGCATAGGGCACATACTGCTGGATCTTGTATAGGTTTGGTGCACTCTACAGATTTGTGCTGTTCACCGCACTTCACGCAACGCGGCAGATGGTGGCAATATGTCTTCGTGTGGCCATAGGTCTGACAATTATGGCACTGCACGATGTCTCTCTTGGGATATGGCTTCTCAACTTTCACCATTGTATAGTATATTCTTGTGATATCATATATTTTTTCGATACCTGGTGATGGCTCCAAGTCCACGAAAAACAATGGTAGTGGGATCCTATTTCGTAATCCTGGCTGTTCCCTGTCCTCCTTCAAAACGTTTGTTACCTGGCGTACATTGAAACCAAGCGTCGTTAGTTCTTCTTTAATAACTTCAGTGGGGGTTGAGGAATGTAAATTTCTTATCACCACTCGTAAAGCTCTTTCCTGCCTCAGCTGGTAAGTGTGAAAATTCGCATTTGTTTCTGATAAGTACTTCACTATTTTTCGGTAGGCTTCTGCAGAATCAGGTGTTATCTTGGTGTCATTGGTCCTGTTAAGGCATGAATAACTGCCAGAGCAGATTTTATTTAGTTGGGTGCAGAACATCTGGAAATTTTTTATATTTTTCACAAATATCGGAGGAGGCTTTGGTTCTCTGGGTATTGCTGCAGACTCCATTACTTCTTTGTCATTTTGAAGCACTTGGTAGGGGTTTGGAGTAAAGAAAGGTGATTCTTCAATCGTTTCTTGTGCAGACGTACCTGGTTGGGGCTGAGGTTCTGGTTCTGAAGTGTTCATTTTGGTCACTGGAGGTATTTCTCGTAGGCAGCGACGAGTCCTTTGTTTGGCTGGTGAGCTAACTCCGTCTGACCGAGACCTCTTGGGCACCTTACTGGCCATCACTTGCTGATCATACCGCATATCATAAGAGAAAAATAAATAAATAAATAAAAAAAAGAAAAAAAAAATTTTTTTTTTTTTTTTTTTTTTCCTTAAAATAACAAAAAAAAAAGATGCCAACAGTAAATATCAACTGCTCTGATATACACTTTAACTGTATCACGTGAATAATCAGAGAGATTCCGCTATAAAATTGGTAAAAACTGAGAGAGGAGTTGAGGAGACAACCTTCTCATCAGCTGATCCACTGCCTTCCCGTAATAATTAGATACGAGAGGAATTCGATGGCTTAGTGGAGCCCTAAAGCTCAACTCCGGAAGTCCAAATAGGTCTTATTTTAGTCATGTATAGGAGTCTTTTGTAATTAACTGGAAGCTTAGAGCGTTTGTATAGTAAGTGTTGGAGTAGTCGGAAACGTCGAGCGGTTTCTTGTCGTTTCAGTCTTGTATGAGGATTTCAAGTTAGACGTTTGTCCAAGTGGAGTCTAAGGTATCGGATTTGTTCAACAGGTATAAGTGGGGTATGGTTAAAGGATACTGTAGGACAGGAGGTCATAGGTTTAAGGTGAAAAAGTTAAAACCGAACCTGAACACTTACATTTACCTACGTAAACCCATTCGAGCCTACACTTTACAGATATACGGGATAGCCAAAAAGACCAACATGATTCAATATTAAACATTTCAGCCAAAAATTACAGAATACTAACTAAAGCTTCATGGTTTGTCACAAACATAATTTTAAATAAGTTATTTTCACATTGCACGATGACATACAAGGAAATAGTTACAAAACCCAAACAAGGTATGACAATTTACAAGTGTGATAATACGCATAGGAGGCTCAAAAGAATCTGCATGGAGGATCTCTTCGCCTAAATAAGAACACAAAATCATGATAGGAAGGATACGGGTGGGTGATCCTCACTCTCGTGCCTATTATCGCTATGCTACTGTTATTCTTACCGAAAGAATATTCACTGGTTGTCAGTATTTCTGGCATGTGCAGATGAAGAAATAAAGATTACGGAGAAATAATTTATTCAAGGAGACATTCAGAAACCATTAAAAATAAAATATTAATCAAATAATTTGAGACCTTAAAAAAGTTATTTCAGATGGGTTTTAATTAAAGGAAAAGAGTAGTGTAGCTCAGACGGTAAGAATCCTCGTTGGACCCTTAACATCTGACCTCAGTTTCTGACCTTTTCATGTTCATGGACACAAAATGTTTCGAATCAAATAACTCTCTATACAGTGGGATATCCTATGATAAATGGTAATAAAACAATCAAATTGCAACAATAGCTCATTTACGATTTGATTATTGATTTTCTGAGGACTTTTGCTATCTCAGGACTGGAAGGATGTGATGACAAAGAGCTTGCGGTATAAGTACCGTTATCGACCGTGACCTCTTACCTTTTTGAAAGAAGATAGGGTCAACAACACCTGTAGGAACACGACAGAGTTTACAAACACACTATACTTACAGACAAACCTATTCACAAAAAATCCTATTAAAATAACATATTATTTGATTAATGTAAATAATATGAAATATAAATGATAAATAACAGCTCGTTATAAAGAGGATGAAGTGCTGAACATTTCTCTCGCTTACAGTATGCAGGTTCGATTTTTAGTTTTTGAGATATTTTAATCCATATCTTTAATAAAACTAGTTAGAATTATGTTTTCGACACTTTTTTTTTTTCTCTTTTCGCCTATCTAACACAGCGCTGTGTTAAGATAAAATTTTGAATAATAGCCCATTACAGGGAGGATGAAATGTTGAACAATTCTTTCGCTTACATTATGCAGGGCCGATTTTTGTATTCTGAAGTATTTTAACCCATATGCAACAACACTTCGATTAGTCGAATCAAGCCGACTTGACCCGAGCGTCACACATCGGAGATCTGACGCCTCAATCTAATTAATTTGCCACAAAAAAAGTGCAAAAAGTTTTCACATCAAAAAGTTATGACATCACCCTAAAAATTTTAAGATTTTTTAGGATCGTACACATAGCACAAGAGGTTAAAAATAAATACATATACCTTTTCAAACATACCAATCAAATATTCTAAGAAACAGGAAATATATTCAACTCTCCTTAAAGTCTATTTCATATTTTATAAAAGAAATGAGAAAAAAAAACCCTTAACGACTCGCAATAGAAATAAATTCCATCGCCTTATGTTTCTTTTAAGAAGATTAAATTTTCAACCTTACCTCTCCTATAAGACGAATGGTTTTAATCATTCCAACATTTACCAACCAGCTATTCAGCAGTCCAGATACATATGAGAGTGGCTAAGGGTCTCAATAAATTAGCTAACCACAAACCATTAACCTGGTCCATGTTGATCCTGACACCAATCAATCACATATAAAAGAATATGTATTAAATTAATATTTTAATGAGAGGGAATTTTGATTTTTATAAATTTCTGATCAAAAGAGTAGCAGACCATATATATATATATATATATATATATATATATATATATATATATAAAACTAAATGAGAGCAAAATATAACGATATATAACCATAACCGATAGAAACAAATTCGGTTCGAATCCAGCTGTGGCAGGTAATTATTTATTCATTTACTTCAACCGTGGATCGAAAATGGAGCTGGGGAAACCTTCTTGACACAGAATATAGTACAAGTGAGTGGATTCATATCAAATGATATTTTTTAACTAGATTTTTTTTACAAAAAATAGTGATAATAATCTCCTCCTGGCGTGATATCTATATTAGGCGTTGAGGTCCCTCATCCAGCTCCTCTTCAGTATTCTACGGTCGTTACCTGGCATGTGTGTTGTCGCCATGCCATTTATAAGTATGTTAGGGTGTCTCTGTAAATTGTCGTGGAACCGTTTGGTAGTGGATACTGATCAAGGCAATGCCCTCAAGCGTCCTACTAAAAAATGAAAAACTTCCAGACGTCGAAATTTTGTTAGAAAATAATTTTGGGAAAACCAGAAGGAGAATACCAAATTAGAATGGTATAAAAACTCTTGGGCTTAGTTAGCAGTCTCCGGGATTCCACAGCTAGGGCATAGAGGATCGACATCTTTTTCAAATCCATGGAGCTTGTCTCGAAAGCCACCATGCCCAGTAAAGAATTGCGAGAGCCAGTAATCCGGGAGGACCGAATATTTCCCTACATAATATGTTAGTGGTAACATATTTGTGCGCTCGTTTTCACAATACCTGAAGAAATACGAGAAATACTCGTATGTTCCTCAGAATCCCAAAAGAAATTGAAATGTTATAGATTACTACTATATTATTATTATTATTATAAAAAACTAGTCATATTATTTTATGATGTAGAGATGGTTGACCGTTGATATGATATGACAAGGAATTAGTCGAGGCTGCGGTCAAAAAATGTCAATGTCAATTGTCATCTATATATAGTACAACCTGTTTTTTGTTTCTTTATCATCATAACCTTGTTTTTACATTTATTCTTACATTTTAAAGTATTCTTTTAAAATTATTGTTTTCTTATAGAGTTATTTATACTTAATAATCTATCCCAACAATATTACACTAATGTTACCCTATTAATCTTTCAATTTCTTCACTTCTTAACCTTTGGTCCCGTTATCTGTTTATTTACAATTAAAGGTAACCTCCACTTGCTTGTTATCCACTGATATCTTATTATTATGTTATCTTATCCATATTTTAACTTTACTGTAACAATAGTTATTCAATTTTCAATCTATTTATTCGTTAACATTCATTTATTCGTTAACATTCATGTATTTATTTTCTTTTATCTATTTTCTTATCATGTATTTATTCTCTTTATCTTTTATTTCTGTATCTGACAACTTCTTCGT
This sequence comes from Nezara viridula, assembly GCA_928085145.1. NCBI lineage: Eukaryota > Metazoa > Arthropoda > Insecta > Hemiptera > Pentatomidae > Nezara > Nezara viridula. The sequence goes on from OV725081.1 coordinate 77,868,938, forward strand.
AATTTATATATACTTATATTTATTTTTTATTTTATTTTTATATTTTCAACATGTTTGTATCTTTTGTAGCCCTGAAGACGACCTGCAAAGTGGGTCGAAACGTAAAAAATTGGCAAAAATTAAAATTATTTATATATTTTAATTTTTTTGTATTTTTTTGACCGCACCCTCGACTAATTCCTTCTCATAACATATTATTTTATGTTTTTTACCAATTATTATTTATTATTTAAATGTTTTTTGGCCTAGCCAAACATCAGCAACAATAAAATGATAAGTAAAAAATGAAATTGTTTTTGTGAACCCTGGACATAAATCATTTTCATTTATTTTTTAAAGACACTTGTGATTTTAAAAATTACTTTGAATTTGTGCTAGGATTTTTTTTTAGTAATGTATTGAATGTATAATTTTATATTTAGTTTAAATACAAATATTTTGACCATTTACTATTTACTAATGATACATATACTCTCCATTTATAAACGAATAAGTTAGAGCCTACGAAAATTGACGAAATTTATTGAAGATATTCATATCAGCCCCTGTACAATAATAGGCATTGCTCTGAAGACATGCGGGTCAAGTATGTATGATGCGCCGTGATGAACAACGTCATTTGAGCCTTTCAGTTGAGTGACTAACTCTAATTCAGACATTTTTTATTAAAGTCATTTAGTGATATTTCTAGTTAGGAAATTTATAATATGTGTAAATAAAGTGAGTAAGTTGATTCCAGAATAGGTATTTGCAGAGTTGAAGTACAGAACTGCGAATATAGGTGTCAATTTTTCTACTAGAAATATCACCAAAATTAGTAATCCAAAACGTTGAAATTGAAGTTAGTCATTCTGTCAACTGAAAGGCTCATACATACTTGAGTGGTATCTGTCAATTTTAGAAGTTTAACAAAAATATAATTGTCATTTTAAAGCTTCAATTTAGAATATTTGAAACAAATATGATTATAGGTGTCCTTTTTTATACATATGACTCCTTATTACAATATAACTAAGGCCGAGAGTTTTTATACCATTCTAATTTGGTATTCTCCTTCTGGTTTTCCCAAAATTATTTTCTAACAAAATTTCGACGTCTGGAAGTTTTTCATTTTTTAGTTTAGCTTGAGGGTATTGCCTTGATCAGTATCCACTACCAAACGGTTCCACGACAATTCCCTCAGCTAGTCACGGAAGAAAACTACCCGTACTACAAAGAATTTGTGTACGGGTGGAAAGAAGCCATTGGACCCGCACACTTCAACCTCACGAGAAGAGGACCCGCCGGAACAAGGAGGAGCGGAATAAGAATAGCAACAGCAAATCTAAATATGAACATTGGTCTCGTACCAGAAGCAGGCTGTTATGCAGTGACGTGTAACAACCAAGTTCTGCAAAACCCGCATTGTCCTCAATGGCACGGTAGGGTTCAAATAAATAAATGTAGGAAAATATTCGTTTACTAAGGTGATAACTCTGAACAGTTCCGACTTTGGGTGTTGCAAATTATCATAAAATATGGAAGATTTACCTTTTAAGCTAGAGAGTTTTTGTGAAACTCTTGTAACGATAATTTTATTATTTCTGTATATTTCTATTTTTAACAGCGGCTATAGTTAAAATTAATACTAACGTAATTTCTAATAATAAAATGTTAATTTTTTTTAAGAAGGCTAATATCATGTACGTTAGACGTAATGTACATAAATAAAATAACACAATTTCTAAATATTATGTAAATTAAAATACTAATAAACTATGGGTCTATAAGTACATTTGTAGACACGCCTGCAACTAACATGCCTGATAAAGCCCGCAGAAAGGCTGAGAGATTAAATTAGTAGGAGGTAGCTAATCTCTTACAATATGAGATTACACAATCATCATGTTAGAATCTCTAGATAAAGACATTTTCAAGTCATTGAGAAATTGAGATACGGTGGAATAAATATTTTTTAAAAATATAATAATAAATTTCTCCGAAACAATAAAAATATTATCACAAATTTTACTTGTTGACATTATTTTGTGCATAAATGAAACTTAAGAATTTTGTTGATTTTTGAGAAAAAGGAATATTGCTTCGTGACATTAAAAAAGCCGTTAATACTTTCCGGCGCAAGGGCCTATTATGGAAACTGAGACCCCCTTACCATCTACTTATTTTCTTCTACTTAATTCTCCAATACTTTTTTCCTGAAAGAGTTTTCTATAACATCGTGTGATTCTTCTGCCCCCCTTCCTCCTCTAGCGCACTGGCGTACCTCAAGGCAGCATTTTAAGCACAATCCTGTGTTCTCTATACACCTCTGATATCTCCGAGCACCCTAGCACTACTATCTATTGCTTCGCAGACGGCACTACAATTCTTTCTTTCCACAAACATCATATTATAGCAACCAAACCCCTTCAAAACCACCTCGATCTTCCCTGTTACTTGCTCGTCGCTGATTAAGAAGTAAAATGGTCTGGAGACATATGCTTCAACGAGATCTATGTTTCATGAGACCTATGCTTCAATAATAACAAAATTAAAGTCTGTCAAGGGAATTAATGGATAATATTCAGTACATCAATTTTTCTAGATGAGCTAACGCGCAGCTGCAAATGGAATAGAATATTAAAGTAAATAAAGGATTCTTGAAACAAACTATACAATAGGGCAGGCACTTAAGAGTAAAGGACTCTACCAGACAAAAAACAAGATTATTTTGATGGGAACTCGGAGTGGAATTATTCAAAGATGCTATTACAAAAATCTTAATAACGGACTACATAGCGTAAAGCAAACAATCCTGAAGCTTTTCGCTAACTTTTAAATGAAATATTAAACAGAGGGATCTGAGTTAGGCCTCAGTCCCTTTCTTATCCACAGCCCTTGACTTTCTTGTTTCTCCTTTCAAGGAAAACTCCCTCTAATCAGTGACTCCAGTAAAAGAACACCATTTTTCGTTTCTTTTGTTTTTGTTTTTCATAATTCAGTTTGGGAGCAGTCAACTTATCGAATTAGACAGCTAATTTAAAAAATATTCATTACGTTTACTAGGTTATAATATTTTATTTTTATCAACAACGATATTGATAATAATAATAATTGATAAAAAGGTAATACGACTGTAGGTCAATTGGACAGAATTTTCAAAATGTCTCATAAAAAAAACGTAGGTTTAATCTAGATGCAAATCAATTTTAAAAATAAGGAACAGAATCATAAGATATTCTAAACAAACGTTGCTACAATAAATAGGATCAAAATGTAAGACACTTTATTTTACACTAGCAATCTCACCCATAGATGTATACTATAAAAAATATACACATAGGTATTTTTTTTTCTGTTTATATATTTTTTCTGCTTAAATATTTCTGTTTAAAATTATTAAATTATAGTCAGTAGACAGAGGGTCTACTGAAACGTTTTTTATAAAATTTCCCGACTTTACCAGATTTTCCAGAATTTGGCAAAATTCCAGCTCATTGATATATCGGCGACAAATACATTCCTCAAGTGAATACAGTACGTTACTCTGGTCTTACATTCAACTGAGAGAAGACCTGGGACCCACATATGAAAATGAAAAGAAGGCTTTCAACAAACGATTGAATTACTATACACTCTTTTTTAAAAATCAACAGAACTGAAAATGAGACAGAAAATAAATGCACATAACAATTTATTTATATGGATACTCACATGGACATACGCCTAACAGATTTTTGGCTCAGTTTGCGCTCCCTTGTACTTATTATAAATATCAAAATTAAACTAGGAACACAAACATACTGACCTATAACAACCACCTATTGACCAGAATATACGTACACATTATTCATGTTTGCATAAAAAACTTCACGGGCATAACAATATACCTATAAACGACATAACCATCGTGACATCCGAAGATGACTGAAAAGGAGTATGATGAGAGATCACCCTTGAATTATGGGATCAAAGATGTGGGAAAAAGTGATGATGGGCATTATTCTTCATCATGCCTGAAATGTCAAAACTAAATTTATCAAATTTGATCACATACACGATAGGTGTGAATGAAGACATTAAGATAAAAGTAATAATTAGTTCAATATTTAACATTTTAAATAATACAAACCAGAATACTGGAGGCCTTTTCGAATTATAATTTTTTATTATTCATTACTTTATAAAATATCTAAAAAGAATTCTAACAGCTTCACTTTGGGATACAATTACAAATTTCTAAGCATCCTCTGAGTTGCTAAAAATAATAGAAACATCATCTACAGTACTGGTTTTTATATTAATTTAACGAAACGAAAACATACAACACAAATATACAACTACAAACATGCAAATATCGAAAATTGACTGACTTTTGACATTATTTTTTTTCGAAATAAAAATTATGAATTTTGCAGATAATCCAGGTTTCTCAGTTACTGTAAGCAAGTGAAGTAGTAAATATTCTTCGAGAATTTATTTGTTATTGTGTTACACAATCAGTTAGAATATTAATGGATAAATTGAGAGTACATTATAGAAAGCAAAATAATCAAATACTGAAGGAGAAATCGACTTTAGAGATTTTAATTATATTTATCGTAATATAAAAATTTAAAAATTCTTATAAATCGTAAATAAGAACTAAACTATTGTTATTACACACTATTGTTCCTCCTTTTAGGAGTTCTATTGAGTAAAATTTAGAGAAACATACAATTTGCATAAATTACTGAATGATAAACATTCATTATACATTGATAAATAATATTATAAAATACTACACTATGAAGAAAATAGAGTTTTGATGTGCTCATCTTGTTGGCAAAGAGATGAGCTTATGAGCAGGTTCGTGAGATGAACAAGGCATAATGAGGTCGGAATTGGACAAGCTTTCAAGCAAGATTGGACAAACCATTGTCAGCATGTCGCAATATTGATACTACCCTCTCCCCATCCCTTCTCAAAGTCTAATAGTCAACTGGTGGGTACTTTTACAAAAATATTGGTCTTGTTTAGCAATAAAGTAATATGGGTTAAGCCAAATATAAAAATTCTTGTTGTTAAATAGATTTTATACGTAAATAGGATTTTGAATAAATTAGAACTAATTAAAACCCTGTGATAATAATATATTGAATTATTGTGAATAGATTTTATGAAATTATTAAAGCCATAAAAAATAATTAGGTGTTTACTATCAATAAAGTACAAATTATTTTTAAAAAAAACATTTAAATCAGAAAACTAGTGTGTTTTCTATATTGTAAACCTTAAATGGACTGTATTATTTTAAATATTCACTATTGTTATGAGAATGTTCTCATTTCATTCAGGAACGAAAAAACTCTGAAATTATTTTGTGAATATCACATTACTCCTTTCGCCCCATAGGAAAGAGTTGTCACTCTATTGTCGGAAGGACTCTGAAATTTTGGATTCGTATTACCAAGACAAAGTTAAGACCTTAGTTTCATGAATGTATAATTAATTTTTTGCTTGTTTCATCTATTTTTCAAGTCACATGCCAGTGACAGTTACATCCCCACGGATATGTGAAGTGAATCAGCAGAATTCGAAACATACCTAATTAAAAAACAGGTTGGTGATGTTAACTCAGTCTGATAGGAATAATATTGTAAAACAAACAAACAAAAACATATACATTCCATCTGCGTATCATTTTCAAATATAAAAATAATAAAATAAATTTATTTGAATGAATCAATTATTTTTTGCTAATTTTTTCTTCAGTCAAATGAAATGTAAACGAAAGATTTGTAAGACTGGAAAATTCAGGAATTGGGAAAGTGTTTGAACGGCAAGGGTTAACAATTCTTCCTTAACCTTTTTTAATCTTGCATGTTCTCGGACCGATTGGTCTTTTCTTGTGCCTTGTTTGTTCTTTCGATTGATTCTACCTTTTTCACCCAAATTATTTGCTCTTCCACTTTTTAAATAACAAATACTGCATGGGGAGACTAAATTTTAAATTAATTAACTAAATAATTCATCCCCCAGAAGTACTGTTTATTCTCTTGTTTTTTGGGTGGTTCATATCAAATGTCAGATTAAACTAGGTATGTAAATTTAAATAAATCAATTTTAACTTAGTCTATATTAGCTCATTGTTTTTTTTTTTCAATAAGGGAAAATTCTATGGTCCAAAATATTTGATCTGTTCCACCGCAAAATCGATCGATATAATGACGTATGATGGCTGATGGCTTCTTGACTGATAAAAGTAGTAGTTACTTATTTTACATATTATGTAATGTTCATTAGATATAGTTAAAATACTAAATGTATATCTTGTGATAAATGCATGTAAAATACTACACTGTATTAATCTCCTCACAGGACTATTGTGTGCAGGAAAATAATAGTAAAAAAAAATGCGACGATCATAATTAGTAATAATATTTTATAAATTCAATTATTCCTTTTATTTATTTATTTGATATACTGGTATCATACAGTATATGATTTGACTATATATGAATGTATCACTATCTACTTATTTGGTGTTTGTTGTATTTCATATTAAGTAGACTCCTTTGTTGATAAGATTTATTGGTTTTATCAAAAAGTACATTACATAATTTTTGATTTTTTATAATTGAAATGTACAACTGTTGAAACTCATAGAACAAGTAAATATGAAACAAGTAACATGCCATGTATAACTCAAATTATATTTCTATATTAGAAGGTCCCGAGGCCATCTTCTTTTCAGACTCCTCGGAGGTTTATCAGGAATAGAAGAGGAAGCAAGGTTGAAAAGAAGATGGTTTGTATGGTTCAGAAGGTTATTATGGAAGGATAGGTATCTGGATTGGGCCAAATCGGAATCATATGGAACATTAAGGTCTTTATGGATGATTTTATTTGTGACAAAGTAAGGAGCGTTGAGGATTTTAGGAAGATTTTGGATTGTAAAGATTGGATACGAGAGGAATTTGATGGTTTAGTAGAGCCCCAAAGCTCGATCCTAGAAGTCTAAATAGGCCGTATTATAGTAATATATATGAATCTTTTGTAAATAGTTCTAGGTTAAGAGCGTTTGCCTAGTAAGTGCTGCAGTAGTCGAATTACATAATTGATTTTTCCATTTGAACTCTAGCTTCCTCATGCCTAATACACGGCCGTACCTCCAGATTGGGGTCCCTATACTAGTTATGGTTAAGGTAAATTAGGTAAGAAGGGCTTTGTTATATTCAATAACTCACCTCATTTCTGATCACACAATGTAGATTGTGCCTATTTCGTGCTAGCGTATTGCAAAAGACGTGATAACTACGTAGAAACATTTCGTAAAAATTTCCAACTCACATTGACGGTAAATAATGAAGAAATGGAAAGCATCTTCACATCTTGTTATCTTGTTCGTAGAGGTTTCAATGCAGCTTGCGGACCTTCGTCGAAGTCCTAATGTGGCCTGCGGGCCAAAAAGTTTGGAAATCCATCCAAGTTTGGACAATCTTTCATCCTCACCTTTTTTCTTGGGAAATATTATTTGTAAGTTAAGTAACAATTCGAACTTTTGAAAAAAATACTGGTTTAAATAATTTTTAAACCAAATAATAGATGATTGGAGAGATATCTATGATTTGCCATGAAGCAATGAAAACAATTCAACTTAATTTTAATTATTGCCGATATTCTCTAATGCTAAATTAAAAAAAAAAAAATACTTTTCCAGACAGGATCCCTTCACATCAACCAAGCCAAACAAGATGAAACTTTTCATTAATTACCTTGCTAGCAGAGGCAATCACAGTGGAGTTAGCCATTGCAGCCAATGGCTGGTCACTGATTCTAATGCTAATCTTGCTGGTGGGGATGCCAGGCGATCCTCTGATTTGAAAGTCAAATTTTCGCTGCTGCACTTGTCAATTCCCATTGGAAATTTTCGACAATGTTCTGTACCGATTTTTGATATGATTCCTCAATGCTGTATCATGAACTATCATTCTTTTATTTTTGTAGTTATAAATACGTCTAAAATGATATCTATTGATATATATATATATATATATATATATATATATATATATATATATATATATATATATATATATAAAGATATAAAGATATTATATATTTAAATTGTAGTGTTTTTGTCTGGTTTGACTTTAAGGCGTAAAACCCTAGAGTCATCAAGGCTGTGAGTGAGTTATTTTTGTTGTTGAGTACAGAAATTCCTTAAAAGAGAGAAAGAAGAATAAATTATCAAAAGTTAATAATAAATAAATAGAATAATAAATGAAAAATGTTTAAAACATATGAAAAATGAAATAAAAAAAAATTAATCAAATAAAAATTATATTTATTTCTACATTTTATTTAATAGTTATTGATTTAAAAGAAAATTATAACTGTTTTAATGTTTGATTCGTTATTGAGCAATACAACTGATATATCCGCCCCTAGAGATAATCTGTTTAAGCTTGAGGTATAATAAGGGCATTCCTGAAAAATATGACTGATAGTTAGATAGTTAGATATGTAGTGTTATTTTAATATAAACTGTTACACCTTGACGACCTCTACCATCTTTCCTTGACACAATTTTTCTAAATTTTGCATAATCCCGATAAAGCTCCACCCATCTATACAACTTTCTCGGACTTGGAACGTCAGTGGCCCCGAGACCTTTTGTCTTATTTATATAGGATGTCTCATTTATTAATGGTTAATATCTAGAAAATGATTTTAGATTTCGGACGGAAAAGCAGTTAGGTCCAATTATGTCTTTCCTTAAGATGATAAGTTTTCTAGTTCATAGGTAGCAATAACACAGACATTATTTATTACAGGTCATTAAAAATTACGTCATACTAAACTTGACAATTTTATTTTCAAATACGAGAAGAGTTTGCCTTGTCAAAACTATTTAAAAAATACTTTTGAGCGACCAAACTGTTGTGCTTTTCATTACTATTTGAATATTATTTATTTATATTATTTGAATTATTAGTTGATCAGCCTTTTCTTGTCTGAAATTGTCTGAAATCACCTTCCAAAAGAACTGAGACACCCTATATATTGTTCCGGCAATGGCCAGATACTCTACTCAAGAAGTGTGTATAAGGATAGCCCTCTCGTTAAAACCCCACGGATTTTAGAACTAATTCGGTTGAGAGTGTAGCGCAGAGATCTCCTAGTGTCCTGCTTTTCTGTCTATAGATGGAGGGACAAGCCAGGCTCGGAGCTCATCCTTGGTAGATTGTAAATAGTGTATATAGTTATAGTCCGTGGTACAGACCCCTTTATATCGAATTATTAACATCCAGCTGAAACTTCTTAAATAGTTTCATCTTATCGTAACCTACAACTATTTTATTTACGAAAACTCTTGGAATTGGGGAGTTTTCAATCTGAAGGGAGGCAAACTTTGTCTATCTTATTAGGTACTAAAAGCTCGTAAATACCCATTTGCTTTCTTCTTTGATCGTAAGATAATTTGATTACAAAATCAGGAAAAAAGATGGCCTACAAAAATATTGGACAGTTTCTCATATATAACCTCGTTATTTTGAAAATTTGAGGGTGTAGAACACGCCAAACGGCTCAATATTTGTGAAGGCCACATTTTCCCTCGATTTATTGATCAAATTATTTTATGATCCAATAAGAAAGCAAATGAGTATTGACGAGTTTTTAGTTGCTAATTAAATAGAAAAATTTGCCCCCCCCTCCAGATTGAAAACGACCCAATTCCAGGAGTTTCTTTAAATAAAATAGTTGTAGGTTACGATAAGATGAGACTATTTACGAAGTTACAGGCGGATATTAATAATTCGATAAAAAGGGGTCTGTACCACGGACTATTGTGTATGAGTTTCAGATGTTATTTTATTGTACCTATCTTTAAATTTATTTTATTTTTATTTTTCTTACATAATTTTTTATATTCAATATTATTTTGCTTTTTTATTTTTTTAAATAATACTTTCTGTTAATGAGGAGTGAATTCACTCTTTTCACGATAACTATGGTCCTTTATGTGACATAATATAATAATCATGAGTGATACTCAATAAGATACATTTAATTTGGAAGAAGAAAAACAAATATTGATATGAACTAATCCGTACTCTTCTGGCAAAACATGTTAGTTTAACCATGTAACTAATTTCTACATATAAATTAAAATTTATTTAATTTATTGGTAAAATTAATGGAATCACTCCAGATTGTAGAAATGCATTTCATTAGTTTTATTCCACCTAATAATTGAATAGTGATACGTTATCAAAGTATTTCGGTTTTCAATCATATTTGATATATGGTACTGAACATTTCTTACCGATGTCAAACGAATATGTATGATAATAATAAGCTGTCAACATATAGTAGAAGTCAAGAGAAAGATAAGTAAACTGTCAAATATACTTTCGTTGTAAGAAACAGGAAAACGCGTATTTCTTTGACGTTCTTGAAGTCAAAGAGAATGGAATATTTACGGAACTTACGTGGAACACGTACAGACGTTTGTTGAGATCCCTACAAAAACGATCTAGTCTTTACTACGAGGCTCCTAAAGGACAAAAAAAAAACGTATAGCTCAGAAATGGAAATTTACTGTTGGTATACATATTTATAGATGTATGTATTTGGTTTTCTTTGTAATACACCAATATTTGTGAATCATTTATTTTTTTTATTAAACTAAAGAAAAATTGAAATATTGTTCCATTATTTTTAAATTTGAAACTTTAATTTAGATTAAAAAAAAAAGTTTGGAATAATTTTTCACTTTCAAATTTTTCATATGGATTCTGGAAGGTATAAAAAAAAATATTTCAGTCTTCAATGTATGTATACAATTTTTTTTTTTTTTATAAAGGTCCTTCAAACCGATGACGTTAGGACTTGGGCTTACATTTGATATAAGAATTAAGGATCGCATACCAAAATGAAAAGAAATACCTTGAATAAACGAAAAAAATACTGAACTCTCTTTTTTCAAAATCATCAAAAGTGAAAATTATACAGAAACTAATTAACTATTCCGACTTGAATTGATCTGATTATACTCATCACAATTTTCTGGTAAAAAAAGAATAATAAAAAAAAGCTTACAAAGACTGAATTGTTTTCATTCCAAAATATAGATCTAATAGCAGATGCTTCCTAGATCAATTCAAAACTATACTGTATGTATATATATATATATATATATATATATATATATATATATAATGCTACAAATGTATTCAATATCTGTTCAGGAATTATGAAAAAAAAATTTTAAAGTCTTACTTGTTGTATTGGGAGAAAAAAAGATTACGAATTAAAGAATAATTGAATGAAATAGATTCTAATCTATAAGGTTAAATAACTGTGAAACTTTCGATAGCGAGGACCTAACGGTCTAGAATTGAAGTTTCCTTCCAGATCTTTGAGCATTCACGTCTTCATTATCGTTTAGATTTTTTCCCCTCTGTTGCTTCTTTGAATTTTAACCGAGCTCGTTTAGGCAGCGTTTAGGGAATGCAGCAATTACTTTCATCTGAATGGAGAGCGCTTAAAATTCTGGACGGCAAGGGAATGCCAGCCGTGTGCAGGACTGCAGAATGCTTCATTTGGGTTTACATTTAACTTTAAACGGAAGGAATCATTTTTACACTTCTTTTCATTCTAAAATTCATCGCTGATGTTTATAAGTTTTCCTGGCTTATTTTTAATTCTGCATTTAAAAAAATAACGATGTAGAGATGGTTGACCGTTAATATAATATGAGAAGGAGTTAGTCGAGGGTGCGGTCAAATAAATAAAAAAATTAAAATATATAAATTATTTTAATTTTTGCCGACGTTTCGACCCACTTTGCAGGTCGTCTTCAGGGCGTAGGATGTGGCACTGCGGGAGGCAGTTGAAACACTGGCCACTAAAAAAATAACGTATTATTTCTGAGTAGATTTTACGTGAAAAAAATACTATCAAAACAAAGGAAACCTTAGAATAAATTTCATTTTATGAAGCAAAAGTATGGTATATAATGAATTAGAAAAACGAAACAAACATTAATGTTTTATAAATAAAGTGGCTTAGGTAACTGTAGCATGAAATTGAAAATGAAAAACGGATCAGATATTAACGCAAAAAACCATAATAATAAACGAGACCCATAGCCTTTTCATCCATTAATATTCCACAATATGAAAAAGGCCATCAAATCATTACAGAGCATTATATTTTCATGGTGTCAAACTTCTATCTAAATGAGGATCAATCATCAATCATCACTATGTCCAGTGTTTATGGTCTCCAGTGTATCGTCATTTGCAATACTATTTCCTTCATACGGTGTTTTTTTTTTTAATGTATGTTTACTTAATGTTTAAACGTGTTTTCTAAAGAGTTTATTGATGCAGATTTTGGTTTTGTATAAGTGGATGGGTTGATTAACCTTAATGAACCTTTAAATTTCTATTACTTCTACATCACCAAAAGTGATGGAAATAAGGTTTCAAGGGAGCAGTGGTGGATCTAGACCACAAGAAATCCTGGGCTAATTATATTGGGAGGAGGAAAATTGGTCATCATTTGAAAAAGTTTAAGACTTTGCGGCAGCATTTATGTCTTTTGAATTTTCTGTCAAATATTCAACTTATATCAATATGAGCTACTTTCAGGTCATTTAAACATGAATCCCGGGTGATTTACAATAAGTAAATTATTTAATAGTTATTTGACATTAGGACCTGGACGGTCGCTCCTCTTTTTTGGATCAGTTTCTGCATTTAAGGAAAATAGATCAAGCAGCGAATAAAAATCATCTTGTATTCAAGCAATACGTCATGGTAACCTTGCTCTTTTGTAACCGTTTATTTAGGCAATCTAATCATAGGTTGAATTTTATAATCTGGTTCCAGTATTTTATAATTGTTTTTCTGACAAGCGCTCCATTTCTCTTATCTTCAAACTTTAATCCAAGTTTAAAACTAAGCCGTAAAGCCAATTAAAACTGGACATTGCTTACTTGAGGGAAGGAGTCTTATCAGAGCGTAAAAATACAGCACTGTGATTCGGAATTATTAAGCTTTTTAAATCAGTGAAGTCTGAGTAATGTCAACGGGTCTTACTAAAATAGCTACGCCGTCAAAGGAATTATAGTGTATTGACAAAACAATACCACCCACGTAGGCCAAATTTACATTTAAAAAAGTTATTTTTTATTCCTGGATATATTAAAAAAAAATGTTTCATCCATGAAGAAACCTAAACAAATAAGATGCAGACGATTTTTTCAGTCTACAAAAATTATTTAAATTTAATAATAAAAAATGAGATAATATATGTTATAGCTATATTTTATCTATCATTATAATTTTAATTGTGTGGTAATAATTCTGATAGAGTAAATTAAAAAAAATATCGTATATGAAGTATAAAATAAATTGTAATGAAAGTGTTATTAAAATTTAGAGAATGAGGAATATATCTTACGCCTCTAGTAGGAGAAAAAATGGTTTAAACTGTTTCTCTTATGAGTAATGATAAATCCAGTTGATTTCTATCAGGGTGATGAAATTGAGAAGCACCCTTAAGGAGAACTGAATTTCTTTTTTATAAAATTTTTTTTAACTTATATTTTTTTCTAACATAAGTTATTATAATGTCCTCAGAAAAATCGACGAAATCGCAATAGTGTGAGAGTGGTTTCAGAATAGAAATATAAACGTTTTAATGATAGAGTTTGAAACCAAGGGCTGTTGACAAGGAAATAGTAGAACGGATAATAGCTGGAAGAGATGGCTTTGTTAGTGCCATTGAGATTAAGTTATCACCGCGGGATGGTAGGAGAGACGTGTTCTTATATCACCACCTCTGATGAATGTTTATGCTCGACCGCGCTGCCGGAATCGATCCAGCATATTCTCATTACAACTTGATGTGATCTACTAGCTGGAACATTTAGGCTACAATGGTGGGACGAAAATTCTCAATCTCCATCTGTGACAAGAGTTCCACTTGTTGGAGAAGAACACGCCATAATCCCATTATTATTTGCTACTAAATAGTCCAGTCATGATGTATAGGAACGATCATATAATTAAAGAGCACACTGTGTATACTACTAACTGACCTCAAAATTTTCTCAGATGATTTAAATATAGAACAAAACATTTTTTTTAAATTAAAAACAAAACAAGTATACAGCAAAGAAAACCCTCATATTATATTGCAACCTTTCTTTCCAATGCATTGGAGGCATAAGCAGCATCAGCGAAACATATTTATTCATGAAAAAAACAACAAAGAAAAACCAAGTACTACGTGTACCAACATGTACCACTATCACCTATGAAGTGTTTTGGGTTCAGTATTTTGTTAGGAAGTTTTTGACAACTCACAGCTAAATTATATAATAAACACTAATTATTATGTTTTTTTAAAGTAATATTATATTATATTTTTGGCCTTTTCTTATTCCTAATATTTTTTATTTTAAATGGTTTTATTTTAGATTTGGCTGTTGAAAAAGAATGTTATGAGTTTTATAATATGTCATGTTAATTTAAAAGAAATTTTTTTTTTTAATAATGACATCAAATGTGTTTTGATGGATTATATAATCATTTTGTATGTAAACATATAATTCATTTATACGATTGTTCATTTTCACAAAAATTGTTTTTGTTCATTTGACAAAAAAATAGTGTAATTAAATTCCTCGTAAAAATTTTTTGAGGCTTCGAAATTTTCCATGTTTTGAAGAGATATGAACAACGTCCTCTAAACTTTGAGGATTTGAAACAGGCTGATAATCCGAAAACAAATCAATGAATGAAAAGTAAATTTTATTCTAGGGCATTCAGCCGCATAGGAATAATTATAATGAACAATTTATCGACATTTGTCCAGCATACAAGTTAATCATCTTCTTGTTGTTAATTAAATTACATCGCTGTTGAGTCTTTATATTAAAATAAAGAAAGGCACAAGTTAAAATTTTAATTATAGGTATATGGATGAGAGTGTGTTTACACATAGATAATGGGTTATATAAGTATCTGTAAGAAGACAATAAAATAAGGCAACAGCTCTAAAAAAAACATAAAAATATTACTCTTACATATATTCGGAAGATTGATTGCTGAGGATAAATAAATGGTGTTTGAATGAGGTTAAGGATGAGGATTTGCGGACGGAAGTAGGTAGGGAATTCCAAAACAAGAGAGTGCTTATGAGAAAAGATTTTTTTAAGGAAACAGTTCTATCAGAAGTAATAAACAGATTTGTGGGATGGATTCTCGTGGTGAAAGAATGTAAAGAGGATCGGGGAATAAACAGATCAAGAAAGTAAGTTTTTTAATCAAAGGATTAGATCTTGAATAAGGCAGGTTTGAGTGTTGCCATATGCAGGTAAGTAAACGAAAATTCTGTAAATAAAAACAGCGGGAACTTATTCACACTCAATATTTTCTTTCAATAAGGACGTTTCTTTGCTTTACTATAATGATTAGTTTTAAATATTAATAATGGCAAAAATAGATAGAGTTGGCTCTATTGTTAGCGAGTTAAATGGTAAAAATGCAGTGATTTATGAATGGAGTTGGGAAGTGAAACAGATGTGGTGGTCACAATCCAATCTGGACTTGATGATGAAAGAGACTCCATTTGTCAGGGCCCAGACTCTCCCAGCTACCATTACTTATAATGCTGCAAATTTATCAAGTCTGTCTTAGAGAATATCTGAAACAGGTGCGGGGACGCTAGGACAGGTGAATGAATACTTTGTCACCTTACTTAACCAGGTTCTGAGAGAATATGAATTCACTGAATGCCATTTTCGTTTTTATCAACAATATTAAAAAAATCTGTATAACTCCTATAAAATAATTATTAGTATTATTCTGCAATTACAAATAACTAATTATTATAACTAGACATAATTTAAAATACTAGTTGCCCTAATTTCTTAACTGTTAATTTAGACTCAGTCCACTATTACAGAGCTAACAAAAAAAAAAAAAATTCCCAGAGGAAAAGTGTTAAGAGGGAGGGAAATACAACGGGTCACCTAGCAATACTACCGCCTTGTTTTATTTTAATAGTTACTCTCTTCCACATATTAGGAAATTCATAGATTGTCTTAACTCTACAACACTTCCTTCCATGGCGGGGGGTATGTCTTGTCTTTCTAGACAATACTTTTAATGTATTATCATGTTAATTTTATTAATTTGGTTGGAATTTACTAAGTTTATGTCCATAAATCATCTAAATTTACCAATTCTGTAACGTTTTCAACGTAGTCTGTAACGTACTTCTAAAAGTTATAAATAAATAGTTAAAATAGAATGTTAAAGTTTTTCTAAGATCTGAAGTACCATATTTGATAAATAGCAATAAGCTAATAGGTAATAGGCCGTTTACAGACCCTTTCCCATCAAATTATTAACATTCGGCTGAAACTTCGTAAATAGCTTCATCTCATCGTAACCTACAAATATTTTATTTACGAAAATTCTCTGAATTGAGGCGTTTTCAAGATGGAGGTCGGCAAACTTTGTCTATATAATTAGGCACTAAAAACCCGTAAACACCCATTTGCTTTCCAATTTAATCGTAAGATAACTTGAGCACAAAGTCGAAAGAAACGGTGGCTTTCAAAAATATTGAGCCGTATGGTGTAACCTACACCCCTAAATTTTCAAAATAACGAGGTTATAAAGGCCAAATGGCTCAATGTTTTTGAAGGTCATCTTTTTTCTCGACTTTATGCTCAAGTTATCTTAAGATTAAAGTGGAAAGCAGATGAGTACTTACGAGTTTTTAGTCCCTAATTAAATAGATAACGTTTTCCAACCTCCACATTGAAAACGACACAATTCCTAGAATTTTCATAAATAAAATATTTCTAGGTTACGATGAATGAAGCTATTTACGAAGTTACAGCCGGACGTTAATAATTTGATAAAAAGTGGTCTGTACCACGGATTATAACTGCAAAATTCTCGTTTTGGTCTTGTATTTTGGCAACACTGATTACATTACCAAGATAAATATTTGGTACTAGCGGGCGTAAATTCAGTGTCAGTATGTTATTGTTAATATGTCGGCGAGTCCGTGTTTGTATAAATAATCATTTATAATTGTTATTGTAAATAATTCTAATTAATTCTAATAATAATAATTAACAGTTGACTAAAACATTAGGATACTTTGCCAGCGATTTCAGCATTTAAGTACCATATATACATATAATAGGGGAATAAAAAATTGAAATGAATAAGTAAAAATAAATGGGTAAAGTAAATATAAAAATAGAATAACATATATAAATAATACATAAGCGAAATAAGAAATAAATCAATAAGTAAAAAAAAAATAAATCAACTTCATTACTATGTACAATATTTACATTTGCCCAGGGAACTCTGAGCCAAGCTTTGTCCTAAAAAAGTGAAAGGCAAAGCAGGACTCCTGGAGATTCCAGTGCCTCTCTTCCAGCCGCGTCACTGGTAGGCCAATGGAGACTGAAGGGGGCACTAGAGCCGCAGATGCTCAGGACTTGAGTGGAGAAGATGACCATTGCCAGGACTCCAGAAGCATATTTACAAAAGATTTCAGCCACTGCCGTTTTATCCTTCGTGGAGGATTGTAGGAATGATGGGCGATGAATAGGGATTGAGCTACAGGATTTGGATGATGGATAAGGTTCTGGTGAAAGTTTGAGAATCTGAATGGGATGATGTCAAGGACAAATGAGATGTCAAGGTCATGGTGTAAGGTCTTATTCAGATTCTTATTAGCCATACTTACCGAAATAACAATTTTTTAAAATTTGACTTGAAAATGAAAGAGACAATGAAGTATACACTGATACGCTGAATTGATGTAAAAGACAAACACGTTAATTTGGATCTCACTTGTGCTTGAATGAACGAATTAAATAAACATTAACGTTTCTTTATATTACTAATCATCTTTCCAAATTTAAGGTTGTCTATATCTAGTTAGCATTTATTTAAAGCAATTCAAGTCTCATATAATTTCTAAGGGACAATTTTAATATTTAAATTTTACTTTGTTCATAATTTTTAATAATTCCTGAAAAGAGTACAGAAAATAAACTTGTAAGTAATACGAAATCACTAGAGTTATTTTCATTGAGTATTTTTAAAAATTAGTATATTTGAATACCCTGTAAAGAAGATAGAAATAATAATTTAAAAAAAAATTATAAATATATCAATGTATACGTTACCCTCTTCTTTAAACATGAAACGCCTGCAGCCTGATTAAGCGATGCTTCTTTTAAAATCAACATTCCAAACAAACTCCCTTCATCTAAAAAAAAACAAAGAAAAGACGAAGTCAAGTAACGAAAGCAATATTAAACGAGGTCATTAAAAATGTAAATTATTTACAAACAAGAATAATAATTTACAAACTATGAGTACCTACCTTAGAGAATGAATAAACAAAACGAAAATAAATATAAATAAATACAGTTATAAAACATTTAAATAATGGAATATATTAAAAATAACAGGAGGAGATTATTGTACGTAGGGTTGCCGATTTCAAAAGTTTCTTTTTTATATCTCCAGTTCAAATTGGTTTACCTGGGTAAGATTTGTGACATTTCCTGTATTTTACAGAGCTCTAAATCCAGAACCATGATGAAGTCATCGAATTTTGGTGTTTGAAAAAAAAAAATCGAAGGATCCATCCTAAAAAATTAAGGCATAAAATTTGAGCGAAAAACATTACCATTTTTCGAGTGCAATGAAAATTTGTATTCAAGAATTTTCTATTCGATGAGCAAAAACACATATATCAATTTGTTTAACGGTAAAGAAAGAGAATATCGTCGAACATGGGTCTATTTCTAGATCTAGTGTTACTAAAAAAAGGTTGTTTGGAATCGGTGATCCTAGGTCCGTGACTTATGCTTGTAAGATGTATGAGTATGTAAATTTCTATTTTTTTTCTGCGTATCTTTCGCAATTGCTGAGACACATCTCTAACATTTTATTTTATAAAAGCAAAAAAAAAAATAATATGAGTCAAAACATCAGAATAAAGAGCATGAATAAAACATAATTATTCCTTTCGTATTTTAAATTAAATCATTTTTAAGTGATTCGTAATTAAACAATTTTCATAAAAATAATGAACATTTATATGTGTCAGTTTTGATAATAATGTCTCATATCAGAAAGTAAATATTTATAATATATTACATTCATTCGATATTTTAAACCAAAAGTTGTTCCTTAACTGTGTGAGATACTGAAGATTAAGCTACGCTGGTAAAGTAAGTCGTGAGCCGCCCAAGGAAGATAAGAAAGTTCGAGTCAAATTCCTGTTGAACTTAGTAAGATTTAGCACTTTTAAAGATTTTCCACCTTTAGCGTCGGCAATTTTTGGCATCAGGAATTCTCTGTTACAGAGAATAATGAGATATATTTAATAAAGGTATGCTATAATGAAAAATTAATAACAATAAAAAAAATAATAAAGACATAGAAATAACGAACTTTCATAATCCAATTTAATAATGTAAGTATATAAAAATAGAATAGTACAAAACAGAATAAGACTGAATATTTGCAAAGCAAAAAAGAAAGTTCCTTAAGAACAACCGTAGTGTACAATAAAAATAAAGATTGATTTTGGCCGAAGACAGATTACTTTATATAACTAAAATTGATGTATAGAAATGCACATATTAAAAAAAAAACTGATGAAAATTGTAACAAAATATTCGTCACTAAAATAAAATAACAATAACAATAAAACGCTTAGGGAACCCGGAAGTTTGATGCCGACACCACCAATCGCTTATTACACATCTCTCTCCAAACCCAGTCCCTTCAGATCGGCTTTAATACAATCTTCTCACCATTTTAACACAATCTTCGGTCTAACTCTCAGACGTTAACCGTTCGGTGCAGCAAATATCAATTTTTAAGGGAATTCTTTCGTTACTAAGCCCAACAATTTTACAAGCCAATTTGATTCTCCGCGATGTAATCTCCTCAATTACATTAACTGGGTACAGTTCACGCAACCCGGCGTTGTGCAACCTTCTGAACTCTTCGGTTAACTCATTTTTCTACGCATTATTTTATTTTCAAAAACCTTAAGACGTTGCTCATCCTTTAATGTAAGCGACCACGTTTCGCATCCATAAACAACTCTAGATGGGATAATGGTTTTTGTAGATACTAGTCTTTAAATTCCGGGACAAGATCCGCGAGCTAAGTAGTTTTGTCACAGAAAAATAACAAGGATTTCTCGCCTTCAGCCTAACCTTAAACTCCTCTTCAATTTCGTTTTTTTTAGTTACCGTAGATTCTAGATACTTAAAATTCTCTACCTGTTCAAACATATTACCTTCTAAATCGATATCACCAGCAATATCGCCATTTTTCCAGCTAACCATATAAAAATAAAATAGTACAGAAAAGAAAACCTAAATTATTCTTATAAGCGAAAATCATAAAAAGAAGAATTATTGACATCGATTATTTTTAAATAAATAAAAATAATAGTAAACTATAAATAGGCAGATTACAACAAATATAGTAATCACCAATTTATTTAATTTTTTTATTTCTAAATTTCTTACAAAAATAAAACTTTCTAATGACTTATATTGTTTGTTTGTTGTTGTTTATAAGCGTAAAATCTCCAGGCCATCAACACCTACTTGTCTTTAATGTGTTTAAATAAAATACCACTCAATATTACTTCATACTCTGATTATAATATACATAGATTTATTTTTTTGACCATCCCTAAACATTTAACCGCATTGCTATATTATAGGATCTCTGCGTCATAAGTTAGGATTACCAGTAGCAAAAATATTTTCTCTATTTAAATAATTTTAATTCAAATTTAATTTCATTGCAATCCGTGTAGTGTCTAATATTTTTATTTTCTACACTTTGTAATATTCATAATCCCCGTTATAATGGGTATTCGATAAATGATCTTTTTTACATTTATTAATTATATTAATTTATATTATGATAACAACAGCTACTTGAAATCATGCAGTTACTAATACGGTATCAATAAATATTCTACATTAAATCAAAGATAAAAGCCAATGTTCGAATAATAGAACATATTAGCATCTACAAAAAAAAATAATTAAAATATGTCTATATTGCAAAACAAATTAAATGAAACGAACTCTTTTTCAATATTAAAAAAACAAGCAAACAATTTTTGGAGTATATTTTAAATTGATACAACACTTATGTGATGAATATTCTTATTCATGATAATTATATACATTTTACTATCAAGACTCTAAACTATGAGACAAGAAAAAAAGGTCCAAAATAAAAAAGAACGTTCTCTTTCGTTGTCATTTTTTTTTATCTCTGGACCCTCTAGCGTTAGCTGTCATATTAGTTTCATTTTGAATTATTCTCTTCATTTTTAAATTCTTATTTTTCGAAAATCGACTATAGATTGTCTACCTACCTTAAGAAGGCCTAAGAGTTTATACTTAAGGAGAAAATAAAAATAAAAATAAAGTTTTATATAAATAAACATTTATTTCTCGGCTGCTCTCAAGTCATCTATTTAAAAATACTCTTAAAATAGGTAAAGTACATTACTGCAGGAAAATGAACTAATTTGAGGGATTAGGGATTTTTGGAATCTTCCGATACTTAATTTTATCATCTATTCCATCGATGTAAACAATATTTATTATTATTAGTTCGTAGAATCTCTTAGGTGGGAATGGCCGCCACGAAGGTCTGCCATGCGTCTAGATCTTTAGCTTGGAAAGCTCCTTGACTTCAGACCAGGTCTGTCCGGCGCTGCGCATTTCCTCCTTCCGCAAGTCCTCCTTCACGTTTCTATAGGCCGTCCGAGCCTTCGCTAGTCTTGGGGTTCCAATCTAGACTCTGTCGCGTTATATCGTTATGTTCCTTTCTAAGCGTCTGCCCCAACCATCTTCATTTATGATGTTTAATGACCTGATCTAACGGGAATTTGATTAGTGCGTGACCATGGCTAGGCATTAGAGATTGTGTCAGGCCACCATATTCGCAGTATATTCCGCAGACATCTATTAACGAATGTCTGTCCATTCTTGGTCAACTGCTTTCCAAGTCTCGCAAGGATATAGCAAAACCGAAATATAATTTGTCTTGAACATGCGAAGCATGGCCCCTCTCCTGATTTCTTCCGATACTTAATTTTAACATGTACTCCATCGATGTAAACAGTATTTAGTCACGTTTAAAAAATAGCGATGGCTTATAATACTACTTGTAAAATAAAAATAAACGACAAAATATATTTTATTATAATGTGCTCTACCTAAGCTTTTCCAGTTTTAACTAAAACTCCTTGCTGAACACATTATATTCTTTTATTTTTATTTATTTATTTAATTTTTTTCCTGTCTTTCTTCACATCCCTTTGTGTCTATTATTTCACATAATTTATCCTTTTCTTCCAATCTCTTCTTGAGATCTATAGGAGTATATTCATAATTACATATATGTTATTATATATTATACTACAACAATTGTTACCATTTATTTTCTTCAGTTTAGGATCTTGTTACTCTGTTTATATAGTTTACTAGCTGATGAATGTAGGTGTAATCCTCCCAAACCTATTATTCTGAGAGAACCAGTCAGAGAATAAAAATTATTTTTCATTCGCTCATTCATAAACATATTTCAAAGTTGGCCGCTTTACTTTACTTTGAAAACACAAAAGGTGTGCGTGCTACCTTTGTTTGTCACAGGAATAAAAATTTGTATAGTTCTGTATATATTGTGTTGATGAGATGAAGTTGGTTGCTTTGTTTTGGGACTTGCAGGCTGGAGCTACGAGATTGGCGGCCCTCGTTCCAAGACGAACCCCATGAGAGGAAAACATTTGGGGCACTGGGGACCGAACCTATTTCTACATTGTTCATTCCCAGGGACAGGGCAACTGCACCGCAGAGAATTCGTCTTCAATTACCAACACAATCCTGACAAACCAACCTCATTCCCTCTTTCTATCAGGAATCCAAAATACTGAAAGTATATAATTCCTTCTTATTTTTTCTTCGGTTGGGAAGTTTCTTGTGTTATTCGTGTAAGGAGTAAATATAACTTCCTTAATTTTATAATTTATTTTTGAAGTGAAAACTTCTTTAGGCGCGTTTTGCGCATTTTTGGCGAAATTGTATAAGCGAAATTCTAACTTGGTTCAATGCAATATGCTAAAATTTGAAGCGCAAATATTTGTAAATGTATTTTTAAAAAAATTAATTTTTTTTCTTATATTCATCAATATCAATATCAATTTTAGATACTGTAATATTCCAGGTTTTGTTTTGCTTTTACTATTTACCCACTCGCCACTTCCCAACCAGGTCAACAAATTTCCCCAAGGGGGCTCTACCCATGTTTAACTAAACCTCCTTGCTGAACACAAGTATAAGTCTCTATTTTTATTCTTTTATTTTTATTTATTTAGTTTTTTTTTCTTTTCTTTCTTCACATCCCTTTATGTCCATTGCTTCATATTATTTATCCTTTTCTTCCAATCTCTCCTTGAAATATTCATAATTGCGTATATTATGTTATATATTATACATCGACAATTGTTACCATTCATTTACTTCAATTTAGGATCTTGTTACTTAGTTTACTCTGATTATTTAGTTTATTGTTCTTAATATTTCAATACACTTGATGTATATAATTTCAATAAGTTTATTATCCCCGTTTATAATTTTTATCTAAATATTATGTTTCCAGTCTAAAGTCCTTCGAACAATAGTCGATGCTCCTTTCTATGTATCCAACAAAACCCTACATCATGACCTTAACATCCCATTTGTCCTAGACCTTATCCCAGAAAAATTCTCCAAATTTCACCAGAACCTTACTTACCACCCAAATCCTCTTGCACAATCCCTATCAAGCATCTCCCATCCCTATAATCCTCCAAGAAGGTTGAAACGGCAGTGGCCTCGCGACCTTTTGTAGATTATATAAATTGGAGTTCTGGCAATGGCCAGATTCTTCACTCAAGACATGTGTGTATGTGGCTAAAGTGCTCTCGACCAATCTCCGCTGGCTTTAGTACCAGTGACGCGGTTGGGAGAGTAGCGCAGGGTTCTCCTGGAGTTCCCTCGCCTGATTTTATATAGGTATGCATGTGTTTTTTTTTTTTTTCCTTAGTTTTAATTTTCTTATTTTTTAGGTTATTTTATTTTATTGTCTATTGTATATACTTTTGATTATTATTTTGTTCTATTTATTTTATTTTTTTGTACATATGGTGTGAATGTCATCCTACCTCACTATAACCAATGTCCAACAGACAGATTGTTATAATACTCAATAAAGAAATTTAAAAAAAAAAAAAAATATTATGTAACTTCCACAATTTTCTACATCCATTAGTATCTTGTCCGTTCCAGCCCTGAAGAAGACATGCGAAGTCGGGTTGAAACGTTCGCTTCAAATAACATAGTTTTCTATTATTTTAGTCTATTTATGACTGCCATCCTAAGCCGTCTCCTTTCCCTAAAATACACAACGGCCAACTATTAATTATTCAAAAAATTGATATTCACTTATATCGAGTATATGGGAATAAGAATTCAGTATATTCTTCTCTTAAAAATATGTTAGCAACCCACTTTAAATTAATCGGGCTCGAAATTATCTTATAATATACTACTTAGGGTAAGACGGTTCAAATATTCAAAGATTCTATAAGGATTTTTGAATGAACAAGGTTCACTATTTCTGGCGAATAGTTATCTTTTTCGTTGAAGAAGAAGAAGTGCGATCCTGAAAACAAAGATTGTGAGAATAAATAACCTCTTTATCGTACAAAAAAAAACATAGACAATGAGCTATTTCGGGAAGGTCATTTTCGTTACTATTGAAGGCTACAACTTCGATTAGATATTCTGGGCCATTTGTCTTTGTCTTGAAAACTAATTTATTACTGAGGGATTGAGATATTGTTTGAAACAACTACATTTCGAAATTTGTTGAATCTTTAAAATCAATGATTTTCATGCAGTGAGATAATTTTTTTTCATCGCACTATACAAATTAATCATTTATTTCGATTGCTTTATATCTATTCCGCATCGTCTTTAAAAATTTCAGATATATATATATATATATATATATGTGTGCGTGTGTATACAGGTGCAAAAATATAGCTTTAATAATTTTCAGATTCTAGTTCAAATAGAAATAGGATACCTTCCCGCATTTGTCACCCCAATTCCTTTCTCACATTTTTTTTTTTTTTTTTTTTATAAAGTTTACAACTGTATCACATGAAAAATACAAGTAAATGTGACATTGGTAAAATGGGATGTACAACATGAAGAGAAACTATCCATTGGTAGAACTCAAATTAAAGTTCTATATTAGAAGGTCCCGAGGCCATCTTCTTTTCAAACGCCTCGGAGGGTTATCAGGGATCGAGGAGGAAGCAGGTTTGAAACGAGAGGATTCGGATGGTTCTGCAGTTTGTTATGGAAGGATAGGTATCTGGATTGGGCCAAATGGAACATATGGAACATTAAGGTCTTTATCGATGATTTTATTTGTGACAAAGTAAGGAGCGTTGAGGATTTTACGAATGATTTTGGATTGGATACAAGAGGAATTCGATGGTTTAGTGGAACCCCAAAGCTCAATTCCTTAAGTCCAAATAGGTCTTATTATTGGCATATATATGAGTCGTTTGTAATTGATTTAAATCTTACATCGTTTGTCTAGTAAGTGCTGCAGTAGTCGAAAATGTCGGGCGGTTTTTAGCCGTTTCAGTCTGGTATGGTAGAAGGATACTGTAGGACAGGAAGTCATAGGTTTACGACGAAGAGTGAAGGTAATTTGGTGTTTCCCACATTTAAATCTCATCTATTTAACCACTTCCAAACAATTTAGTTTTCAAAAAAGTGGAAATAGGTATATTTGTAAATATATTTACAAATTGTTCTTTTTGTTATGTTTGTATATATATATATATATATATATATATATATATATATATATATATATATATATATATATATATATATGTGTGTGTGTATATATAAAGTATATTAAAAAAAGCGTATTATATAATAGTATATAAATAAAGCAAAATAAGTAATAATTAAATGAGCGAAATAATAGATTAAAGTAAAATAACCATAAAACTAGAAAAGAGACATAATGTAATTATGTTATAAATGGAAAAATCCGAACTACAAAGCATGAGTCTCCAATATGCAGGTGAACAGTAAATAGAGTAGCAGTAAAATTTTTTTTTTTCTTTCTGCATATATGTGATCTAGTTTTTCCTCTTCTGGTGATGTCTGTATTGGGGAAAAGTTGGAAAGTTAACAATTCAACTGTATGTTAGAGAATCATGGCTTTGTAGTTTGGGAATTTTTATTTATAACATAAGTTACAGATAACATAGAGTTAAAATGAAGTAAATCTTTTTGAATACACATTTGTTAATTTTAAATGGTATAATATCTCGTTATCTCAATCTGTATATTTTGTCGTTATTTTTTTGTGTTTCTCTGAGTGTCCATTTACGTTGTTCAAAATAAATTTTCCCAGAATAAACTATGTGTATTATTATTGTAAAATATATATATATATATATATATATATATATATATATAATATATATATATATATATATAAAATTAGATATTAATTATTTGATAAATAAAATTATTATGTAAAAAATATATATATATATATATATATAAATATATATATATATATATATAATTAGATATTAAATTATTTGATTTTAGAAACCTTTCAAAGTAGGGACATAACAGGTATTGTTACTATTAAATATATCATTGGTAAATATAAATTTGATATGTAATAAATATACAAGCATTATTATAGCTATAATATTTTTTTACTACAAATCATATGGTATAATGTAATTGTAGATATATTCATAAAGTTATAAATATAGTTATCAGTAACAAATTTCGACAGTTTTTACTGAATGATAATATAGCTAAAAAATATCCGAAACACTGCTGAAGATTTTATTTTAAGTTCAAAAAAAGAGAAAAAACCTGTACAAAAAAAAATAAAATAAAAAATAATAGGGAAGAAGCACCCCTATCTTTGTTTCCGGAGAGGAGAGGGAATGCTTATCTAAAGCACGCTTTAGATGCCTTATACCACCCCAATATAGAGGCCACGCCTTTTATTCAAATAAAACGATAGGTCTACTATATTAAAATAAAAAGGAAGATCCAACAGAGAGTTTGTTAAAATAACTATATATTTAACGGTTTAGCATAAACAACTTTATAAAGAAAAATGAGTTTTCCAATACGTATTAAATATTTACTGTGATATATGAGCTTGTACTTTACGTGATTTAAACTAAATACAAAAGTTTAAAGGTATAGTGAATATATACAATCTTGAAAACGTAGTTTAGAAAAAAAAATATTTTTTTTTCGGTATCAATTTTTACACTGGTTTTGATTTTAAGAAGTTAATTCAATGATATTTATGAATAATGGAGAAATCTTTAGTAATTATCATCTCCAGGTCAGCACATAATGCTTACTGAAGTTGCAACATGTATTATTTGTCCACATTCTATATATAATAAATTTTTTTTAGTAGCTCGAACTTACAAGGCATATTATAGTAGTCAATTGATGATTATACACTTAATGATTATTATTTAGCTTCTGTTTATTTTATATTTTCTGTATTTATAGTGTGAATGTAGTCGTACCTCATTATAACCAGTATATTCACGCGACAAAATGTTATGTTATTCAATAAAAAAATTATTAACAGATACGACACAAAGTGTGACAAAATGCTCGATTCTCTAGACGCAGGCGCAGCCTTTTCAGCCAGATTTCCCCTTATAATAATTTTAATGGATTCCATGCTCTACTTAATTTGTTGTAATGAATTGAATGGAACGCTTGGGTGTAGGAGTGTAACGTGATTTTCTGTGTTATTAATTTTTTTCTAGTTCTGGTCCTAACCTAACCAATTTTAAATCAACTAAGTCAAAATAGAAAAAACAATACGAATATTCCCTGAAATCGCAGTATTTTTTAAATATACCCAACTTATCGACTAATCATAGAGTTATCCTTTCCTTAAATTGGTATATTTAGTCAGTTTCTATCATATGATAGAATATGATATATTAAAGAAAATCATGAGGTAGATTTATAAAATAAGAAATGGGCTTTAAAATCATATAAACGCATAATAATGTGATTTAATTAAATCAAGTGTTGAATATTTTCACTGGTCATTATTTTAAGAAGGTTTATTCAATTAAACTGTTATATTCAGTAAAAGGATATTACACTTTAATAACAAATAATGTTTTTATTATAATGTTTACTGATTTGATAAGAAATAATGTTTTTATTAAACATTAGTAAAAACTGATGTTTTTATAAGACGATCTTTATCGTTTTAGTTTAAAAAAGTTTTTTTTTGCTCTAATTATATAT
Organism: Nezara viridula; assembly: GCA_928085145.1. NCBI lineage: Eukaryota > Metazoa > Arthropoda > Insecta > Hemiptera > Pentatomidae > Nezara > Nezara viridula. Next base: position 77,897,412 of record OV725081.1, read on the forward strand.
ATTTCAATAATAGTTATACGTTTTTGTACTAATATAATTTATCACTATAGATTGTTATATTTTTTACAAACACATGAATAATCATATTTAAACATCAATAATTTGAAATAACATCCGCTAATGATCTCCGGTATAGGACAAAATGTTTAGGAATCACATTCACTTAACACCATACAATTTTTCGAAACTTTTTAATTTTTAATAATATTCAATAAATTTTTGTAATTGTGTAATTTTTTAAAGTTATCAATGTACAAAATTTAAATCCAAAAACAAATTACTTAATAATAAATGTACAATTTATTTATAATAAAATATAAGGTGAAAATCATTATAATTGAGTATCAACGATTTTAAAAACATCCCATATAAATTGAAGCAACCATTATTCGAACAGAATTATTAAAATTTCACTCCTGGAATTGCTTGAAAATATGTCGTGATATACTTTAAAGTTCAACGAACATTGTGACACTTTTAATGTCATTATCGAAATTTTGAATTTTGATCAATATCGCGAATGTTTCCTTGCTCGTCCCACAGTGCAATGGAGCAATCAAGAGTTTCAACTAAGGTGGTATGTTAAGGGAGCATTCCTGATACCGGGACAGTATCGATATAGATTGGATAACGGTGATCCTTGTAATCATACCCTTCATCTAAAACGTATCAATCATGATCGAAGTCATGATTATCTACAGAGTTAGTTTACAATGTAAATGATGTGGCATGGATAAGTGTGTTATGACGAGGCCTATTTGACTCTCACACCTTAAACATCTTAAAAACGGTTCAACTATAAAGAAATGAATAACGATTCTAGTGTTATGGGTATGGTATTATGAAGTCGATGTTAATCCTTGTATATGTAGTTCGTGTTAACATATCAAAACAGTTTATTTTAATAACTCATGACTTTCTATAGTTGAATTTACTGCACAAAATTTTGTATGGGGTGATTGTGTATTTTGATAATATAATTTAATTTTGCTTATAATAAAGATATAGAAAGCATATACTCCACTTATCCACTAATAATAGGGTTATCCTTTCGTTAAATGGGCATATTTATTCATTTTTTTTTTCATATATGATATATTAAAGAAAATCATGGAGTATAATTATAAAATAAAACGCATACTAATGTAATTTCATTAAATCAAGTGTTGAATATTTTCACTGATCATTATTTTTTAATAAGACTTATTCAATTAAACTGTTACATTCAGTTAAAGAATATTTCACTTTAATAACAAATAATGTTTTTATTAAACGATATAACGATTTAGTAAAAACTGATGTTTTTATATGATGATTTATCGTTTTAGTTTAAAAAAAAGATATTTTCCCAAATTATATATCTTTTAATAATAATTATACGTTCTTAAACTAATATAATTTATCATTATAGATAATTATATTTTTTACAAACACATGAATAATATTTAAACATCAATAATTCTAAATAACCTCTCTATATACTTTATTATAAGCAATATAAAGCATATTGCTTATAATTAAGTTATGTAAAGCAAGTACTGGACGTATCAGTCATTAATGACCTAACTGTGGGAGGTGATTCTAGACAAAATTTCCAATAAAAAAGTTCATTTGATGCTTGGGCCGATTCCAAACGGAAAAGCAGTTAAGAACAATTTAGTGTTTTTCTTAAGGTAGCTATTGCTGTCACTGAATTATAAGGAAATTCTCAAGAACTGTTCAAGATAATTGCATTATAAGCAGACCATCGTAAAGTAGATAATTTTTTTATGTTGATAAAACATTGATTAAATTTACTAATGTCACTAGCGGATCCAGGATTTAATTTTGGGGGGAGCTTCCCCCCGAAAAGTTTTTTTTTCTATAAAAATAACGATAATTACTTTGGAAAATAAGAAAGAAACTAACTATCTATATGAACTGGTGTTTAAGTGATTCCTAAAGCCCTTTAAAATGTTAATTACACGGATAACTATACTCTAAGAGATTGTTTTTTTTGGGTCCTCCCCTTCCTCATCTTTAAGGCTATACGGGGGTTTTCTCGGGCCAGGGAGTGTGGGCGGGGATTTAAAAACTCCTCCGGACACCGGGACGCGAACTCGTGACTATTTTTTTTTTTTTATCAAAGTCTTATGTATCAGGTTGCCGGGCAACGGCGGTGCAGTGCACATGCGTTAGCCCATTCGGCCACCCCGCCCACATATACTTTAAGAGATAATTTTTTAATATTTTTTTCGATAAAACATGGTTATATTTTACCATTTGGGAGGGGGAGGGAGGGGAGCTTCAGCCCGAAACCTCCCCGTAGATCCGCCCGTGACTAAGTTCAATAACAAGAATTTTCAGGAGGTCTAACACGGCCGTTGAACTGCAGTTACAGTACCCATACACGAGCAGCATATCTCTGTACAGCGTTTTGTCTACTTGACGATAGCGTACTTAGATTTTAATTACCTTGACGCAATTGTGAATTTCACTAAATAAGTAAAACATAAAATAATAATTAAGAAGCGGTGTTATATCTATTACGTACTACGGCCGCAAGTCAATATGCATAGGCGATTCAACTCTAGTCAGATTTGTTCTTTACAGAAGATATATTTCGATGCTGATGCAAATAAAAATTATTAACCCTTCCATTCTGGATATAATTGGTTGGTAAACTCAGGAAAACAGTTGTATTACGTAAGAGATGGGTAGAAACGAATCTGCATACCGTGAAACACGTTTACTGAAATGCGACAACTGTGAGGTATTTTTAGTTAAAACTTGATATAACTGTCACATTTACCAATCGGTTCATGAGTTTATTTCTGCTTCTGGGAAAGTTACAATCTAATTACATTTTCACGCCTAATTGCTTCGATAATGCTACTTTTTGATACCTGAGATTAGTTCATGCAGGAGATGTATTGATTAGTTTTTGTCAAGCCACGAATGAGTTATAAAAATACAGAATTTCATAATAGCAAAGTTCACGCTTTAAATATCCAAGAAGTGTATTTTACAAATACAATATACATTCAAATACTGTATTTTAATTACAAAGAATTTCAATGATTTTCATTAAACGTATTTCAAATACAAGATATAAAACGTATTTTTTTCTTTTAATGTGTTAAAAACAAAATATAAATATCTGATGATGTTGGATGATGATGGACTGGCGTTTTACAAATATTTCATAAAAAAGTAGATTTATTTTTGCTAGAAAAGGAGTTGGAACTAGAAGAAGGTGCATTAAATTAAATAATAAATAAATAGACAATAAATTACTTTATCAATTAATATTATTTCCGAGAAATTTATAGTAAAAGTGACGTTTTTTTCAAATTAATTAATTTTTAATATTATCTAATGTATTACATAAATTGAATCCTTCATAGTTTTTTTTTTTTTTTTTTTTTGCTAAAAGCACTCGAAAAAAAAGAAGGAATTTTCCCAAATAAACGTCTTTCGATCCACCTTTACTTATTAAACGAAATATGCTCTTCGATCCTTTTCTAAGTCAAAACCATAGGGTTCTGCATAATTATTTTAAGGCTAATTAATTTTTTAAACAAAGATAATTATATTAAATATTTAATACAATCTTCTTCTTCTTCTTTGCTACAACTCCAGTAGAGATACGGTCTCCTGTAGCTTCGACTGCCAACCATTCCTTGATAAATGCAGTCGCTTTCCAATCGTGGACTCCATGGATAGCTCGGGCATCTGCTTCTACTCCGTCAGTTCATCAAGTCTTGGTCTGCCTGCCCACCATGTTGTGTAAATTTGCTCCTCTAATAATTTTTCTAATATATGATCCCCAGGCAACCCCAGAACCCTTCTTAATCTGCCAATGCTTATAACTCTCACAACATCGGGATCTCGATATAGTTTCTGCAGCTCATGGTTCATTCACATTCGCCATACCTAGTTGTTATTGAGTATTGGGCCAAATATTCTTCTTAAACGTTTACATCGACTTCTTTTTGGGTTCTTAACCAAACCGTCTAAAACTCCGAACGATATTAAGATTGGTCTAATTATGGTTTTATATATGCGAAGCTTGGTTGTGCGTAAGATCTCGTTTGGCTTTCTAGGTTTTTAAAGATCAAAATGTGCTCTATTTGTGGTCATGATACGTTTTTGGATTTCTTCGTTCGTAACATTGTTTATTTATTTAAGTTGGGGACCAAGTTACATAAAGTGAGAGACACATTCAAACTTGAAGCCTCCAATTTCCTCGTATGCTTCCATGAATTAACACAATCGACCTTAAAAAATTTCGGTTTTCACGATAGAGAATCCTTCTCTAGAGGAAAATATTCAATTCAGTAATTTATTGTATGCACTTAAAATATAAAATGAAGACAATTATTTTTTTTTTAAATTTAGTATGCTGCAAATATATACCGTAAGATAGGGTAACTTTGGAAATGTGGATAACTAAGGAACAGCGGGTAAAATGGATGGTGGATACACTGTGTTGTTCAGTCTGCAAAAACGTGCTTTGTGTATGAATGTACTGCGCTATAGCTTGAGGCACACTACTCTTGAGGCACAAGAGAAAGATTCATGAAAACAAGAATTTTGAAATAAACAATAGAAATATACAAATCTAACTGCACAACGAGTGTAGTGAACTTCTAAATAAATACCTACACAAAGCACGTTTTTGCATACTGACTCAACACAGTGTATCCACCACGGAATCATCACAAACAAAATTTTATCTGTTGTACAAAAGTAACCCACCCAATCCCAAAGTTACCCCATCTTACGTTACTTAGTTAGATACACTACTTTTTTTTATTAATTTCCTTCATTCAATTTATTTATTTAGAATTATAACAATCTGTCAGGTTGACAATAGTTTATAGTGATGCATGAACAGATTCATACCATATATAAACAGAAAATATAAAATTAACAAAAGTAAAATAATAAACAAAAACTATGTACAATAAACAAATAAAATAAAATAACCTAAAGATAACTAAATTAAAAAACATGAAAACGCAGTCATACCTATATACAATATATACAATTAGGCAGAGAACCCCAAGCCAGGCTTCTCCCCCAAATATAAAAGGAAAAGCAGGACTCCAAGAGATACCTGCGCTACTCTCTCAACCGCGTCACTATTGCTAAAGCCAGTGGAGTTTGGGCGAGATCGAATTTCCTTCATAAATGCAAAATACGAAATAAAAATTTTTATTTTGTAATTAAAAATATATAATTCAAACACTGCCCAATTCGGATGGGAATATATATTTTAAAATTCCAGAGTACCTTAATTTCACCAATGAATTATTTACCAGACCCTTTTTTTTTTTTTTTTTTTTTTTTTTAAGATTTTCAGGGAGTCTTCGGTTTTACTGTTTACTTTCGAACGAAATTCATATAAAAATAGCTGGAGGCGGTTAAGGTTAAGGGAAATATGAAGAAAACTCGAAGAATTCGAGGACAGTATTTGGAGAAGGGGAGAAGGCTAATATTCGCGTGAGAGCTAGGATTAGAGGCCCGCTCGATATAGCACCGCGCCACTCACTGCCGATTCCGCTCCCTTATCGCAAGCCCTTATCTAGCCCTATAATTTACGTTACTGTTTAATGTTAAGTATGCAGAATATGTGGTGCATTAAATTATTTAAATAAATTAATGCTCTGGAACTCTAATCTCTTGGCCAGGTTGGAGCCTAGTAAAATCAGACAATTTCCCAATTTATCAAACGTTAACAAACTGTGGACATTCTTAGCTTTCGTAAAGTGAATGCATGACCCTTCAACGGTTAAGAGGAATAAAGTGGTGTATAAGTATGCTAATAATCTAATCAAGACGGATAACTTTTAGCATACTTTACTTAATGAACTGAGCCCAACAAGAAAGACTCTTACATAGGGTGATAAAAAATTATTTATTTTTATATTATGTATGACTTATTACAACTGTTTTTCCTCTTAGAAGTATTTAAAAACAATTTAAATTAACGTTATTGTAATTTCACAACAGTTATAATTCGTGATACATAAATATATTTTATTTATGAAACTTCTCATAATTGGGTTGTTTTCAATCTGGAGATCGGCAAACTTTGTCCATTTAATTAGGTACTAAGAACTCGTAAATACCCATTTGCTTTCCACTTGGATAATAAGATCACACATGTAAGATAACTTAATCACAAAATCGATAAAAAAATACGGCATACAAAAATCTTGGGCCGTTTAGTCTATATAACGTCGTTATTTTGACAATTTGGAGGAGTAGGTAACGAAAAACGGCTGAATAATTTTGAAGGTCACCTTTTTTCTCGACTTTGTGCTCAAAATGTCTTACGATCGTAGTGGAAAGCAAATGGGTATTTACGAGTTTTTAGTACCTAATGAAATATACAAAGTTTACCGATCTCCAAATTGAAAACTCTCCAATTCCGAGAATTTTCGTAAATAAAATATTTGTAGGTTACGATGAGATGAAGCTATTTACGAAGTTCCGGGGGGATATTAATAATTTGATGAAAAGGAGTCTGTACCACGGACTAGTATATGAAAACTTAGTATATGGTATATGGTAACATGTTATGACCAACAAACAGATGTTATAACTGAGTACTTTATTTCCTAAGTGAAAACTAATTTTTTTTTTTTTTGGAAATCGGGATACTTAACAATTCTGATAGAAAAGTACCCAATGAATCCAATGCTGAATTTTATTTTTGTTCAAAAAGAAAATCAAAATACAAGAGACTCCGGATTAACCGGCGGCAATAGTAAAATAAAAAAAAATTAACAACCTTAAAAGCACTTATAACTTTGTGAGATTCTTAACCAATGGTTATAAATTTAAATTTTGTTGTTTTGCGGATCGAAAGTTTTTAAATAGATTGAAATGTAGACAAAAAGATTTTTGTATATAATTATTTTTACAATGGACTGAGCCTGAACGAAACAATTCTATTTGAAGCAGAATTGATTCATAAAACAAAATCCTTATCTTTCAGTTATTTCATAGAAAAATAAATAAATAAATGAAGAAGAAATACTGCGTATATTACCGACGTTAAATATGAAAGATTTTCCTGCAAAGGGTTTTAGTCGAGGTTTTTGGTTGTATATTACGTTTTCCTTTTCAGTTGTGTGATGCCTTTTGTTCAGTTAACTAGTGTGAAAAAAGAAAACGAGTTGATGTTTCATTAAAAGATAAAATGTTAAAGATTTTCTGGAGTTTTTAAATTTCATATTCTTCCGCATTAACTGGCTCTCCCGCTTAACCGGCCATGTCTCGGTCCCGACGAAGCGTAAACGGGAGACTATTATATTAAAAAAATTGTATGAAAAATGAGATTATTTCCAAAGCTAGGTTTTTTTTTTCTTTTTTCAAGGAATGCAATAAATCATGAATTCATTTCTAAAGTATTCTTTAAGAAATAATTAATCAAAGTTTTTTTAACCGTTTTATTCAAATGAGAATTTAAAAAAAATTTATTATATAATTATTGTAAAAATAAAGTAAATTTTTTTGCAGTACATTTATTATAACGTTTTTCCTCTTCGAAACTTACACCATATTTTTCTCTATAAACCAAACCTAAACCAAAATTTATTTTCGTATCCAAAAGCGTTCCTATACAAGTTACAATGTTTTTTTTGGTAACTATTGAAATAACCTCTATACCAGACTGAAACGATTAGAAACCGCCCGACGTTTCCGACTACTCCAGCACTTACTAGACAAACGCTCTAAACTTTCAAATATTTACAAAAGACTCATATATATTACTATAATAAGGCCTATTTGGGCTTACGGGATCGAGATTTGGGGCTCTACTAAACCATCAAATTCCTCTCGTATCCAATCCCTTCAATCCAAAATTCTTAATGCTCCCTACTTTGTCACAAATAATGACCTTATCTTATATCCATAATGACCTCAATGTACCATATGTTTCCGATTTAGCTCAATCCAGATACCTATCCTTCCATAATAAACTTCTGAACCATCCGAACCCTCTTGTTTCCAACCTCGCTTCCTCTTCTATTCCTGATAACCCTCCGAGGCGTCTGAAAAGAAGACGGCCTCGGGACCTTCTAATATAGAAATATAATTGGAGTGCTACCAATGGGTAGTTTCTCTTCATGTTGCTTGTTCATATTTGCTTGTTGTATTTGTCATTTAATACAGTTGTAAATTTTCTATAATAAAAAAAAAAACTATTGAAATAATCAATGATTTAAGGAGACATATGATGCAAGTAAAGAGTTTCTCAATTTATTTTTTTAATATTAAGTTTTCATACTATCGGAATACAAAATAGTTTGGCGCCTTTGCTGAAAAATTGTCTAGTGTGGTTAGAGTTGACTTTGTAAATAAACGGGTCTAGATAATCATAACTTTATTTTAAATTTACGACGTGTATATTAGTATTTTCGACTACTAATTTACTCCGCTTATCCGTAATAGAGGATACGTGGTGCTTCAGCCCAGAATATATGATGGAATAAAAAGGGATACTTTTTTGGAGTTAAACAACACTATTATCAATAAACGCATCAGCAGAGATTTTAATCATAAAAAAAGCAACATTTCGTGACATTACCACATAAAACATGAAAGAAATTCTTCAGTGACGAGAGAAGCAAATGAGCTATCAGTACACTATATTAGAGCCAGCGGTGGATGGGGGAAGTGAATGGGTGGAGGGTGGCTGTGATTCTGCCGTTGATAAATGGAAGGGGGTGCTTGGGTGCTTGTTGCTCCTACCCAGGCCCTCAGCTTTATTCAGTAATGTGGTATCAGGTTAATGCCGAGTTCATCTGCAGCCCGCTCTTTTGTACCTCCTTTACAAATCCCTCGTCGGATACTTCAGTTCGCCGCTCAAAATGAGATGTCTTTATAAAAGAGGAAGAGGACGACCACGATAGCAACATCTGTGTTTATGTTATTGACTGTAACATTTGCAATATTAACCTACTTCACCGTCTTGTGCAATGTGCTGCATATTGCGAAGCATGTATGGACTCTAGATTTTTCCATATGAGAGCGGTGATAAATATTTTAAACCTGAATTATCATACCAGACTGAAACGACAAGAAACCGCATCGACGTTCCCGATTACTTCAGCACTTACTAGACAAACGCTCTAAACTTCCAATTAATTACAAAAGACTCATATACGTGACTATAATAAGGCCTATTTGGACTTACGGAGTTGAGCTATGGGGCTCCACTAAACCATCGAATTCCTCTCGTATCCTATCCTTACAATCCAAAATCCTTCCTCGTAAAATCCTCAATGCTCCCTACTTTGTTACACATATAACCATCCATAATTACCTTAGTGTTTCTTATGTTTCAGATCTGGCCCAATCCAGATACCAATCCTTCCATAATAAACTTCAGAATCATTCCAACCCTCTCGTTTCTAGCCTTGCTTCCTCTTTAATTCCTGATAACCCTCCGAGGTGTCTGAAAAGAAGATGGCTCCGTGATCTCCTAATGTAGATATATCATTGGGTAGTTACTCAGCAAGTGTTTTCACCTCATTAAATTCTTATGTTCAAATTTACTAAATGTATTTATTTAATACAGTTGTAAATATCATTAAGAAATAATAAATTTAAAAAAAAACCTGAATTATAGAGAGAGTTTTGAATTGATTATATCCTGATTTGAAGAATGGTCAGGGGCGGATCAAGTGGTAAGCGGACTTAACTTCAGCGTAGGCTCCCAAAGAGGGCCTTTGGGTAAGTTTTCCATAAACCGCCATGATTCTTACCGCCCAATTAGTCTTCCTTATCTAAAGTATTTGAGAAAATTCTGCTTCGGCATTTAAATTCACTTATCTATTTTACGCCATTCTAAATTTGCAGTACGGTTTCGAACAGTATCATTCCATTATTCAATAATCTTACCGTCAAGTAGATTAAGTATCTTTTTCGTTGGAAACACAAATTTAATGTCCCAGTATTTTCCTAGACATGAGTTAGTAGACTAGGAACTACCGATCATTTCATTTAACGAAAGCAATTAAAGCTAGTAACCATTTTAAATTATGGGTAAACCTCATTTGAACACACAGATTCGGTTAGTCGGTTGAGAGCCTTTGCTTCCTATGCCAAAATTTAAATTAAAGAGGCGAAATTAGACGCTTCAGTTAACGGAAGAACTTTGATATGATGCCAAAAATATGTCCCTTAAAGAGAATTAACCTTGACTGACGATGTACCCCGTTACGTTTCGAAAACTGACGGGTCAAAGTCATCAAATTAGGCAAGTCGGATGATAGTTAGATAAGATAAAACATGATTCCGAAACTACATATTTTATCAAAATTATTATTATTTTAAAGCTAAAGAAGATAAAATTTCTTCTATAAATTTTATCCTGTCAGAAATATGTAGCGTATGAAGAAAAAAATATTGTTTCCATTTTTATTAGATTTTCTTGAAACATTATTTCTGGGTATATTGCAATTAACAGATGTAGGAACTTCTCTTGCCTCGATCCGCTTTTGAGGGTAACGCTATAGGGAAGTTTTTGAATTAGCATTCATTGTCATTTTAATCTTGTTTGTAGATTTCATTGAAGTCGCTCGAGCGGAAGTTACTAGTGGAGTTCTCGAACTTGTGAGCTAATGCTTCTGGTTGATCATCGATAACCAATGCCGACTGTAACTAACGTTATAAGGACTCGTGTGAAGCTGATAAATTTCTGTCAAGGTGTGGTTCTTTCAACTTTGCCAGAAAGGAACTAAATAAAACATACTTTCCCTTGGAGATGAGAAGAAGAGCTTCCATCATTTAGCCAACCAAATGAATGAGAAACAGTATAAAAACGAAACAAAAAAATGCTAATTTTTATAAAAAAAAAATTATATAGGATTCATAGGTGAAAGGTATTTGGCAAATTTATAAGAATATTTGATTTTGGGAAAACTTTAAATGCATTATTATTATAACGATTACTTTTTCTTTCAGTGTCATGTAATGAAATTGTACTAATAAAAAAAAAAAAAATACATATATATATATATATTCGGTTTGCGCTACAGACCACGAAGATCTTTGATCGCAAGTGTGGTATCCTATACATCCCGATTCCCGATTTAAAGTACGGGTTCGGGTCATCAATTCTACGCCCGGTCGGTGTGAGTTGCCTCCAATATGCTGACGGGATTCACATGCTGGGGGACGGGAGGGTGGTAATCTCGGGCAGCGTGGCGTCCCTTGGTGGACGGTCACCCATCCACGTGCTAGCCACGTTCGGTGTTGCTTAACTTAGATTACCTATTGCAAGCGCCTTAGCCCGCAAGGCTACTCCAGCCCCCACTTAAAGTATATATTCCTTTTTGTTTTGTTTATCATGAAAAATTAAATCAAAACCATTTTTCGTATAAAACAAACAGTGCTCGGGTTTTTTAAAAAAAAAAACAAAAATACTCCATTGTTAGAAAGCAGAACTTGAGATATTCCTTTCTACACACTTGTGTAGAGTTGTTATTACAAGTGCTGTAATAACAACTTTTCCTGAGAACATTTCAAGAGCTGTTTTATTGTTTTATCTGTAATAAATGTGTTCTAATTTAACATTAAAATTGCTTTAAAATTGCTCAAAAATAAAAAAAAGGAGTATCTTAAAAATAAAATAATTGAAATAGAAACTAATAGAATCGAAAATAACGTAAGAGACATATACAAAGGTATAAACAGATCACGTAAATATGTAGGGCCCGTAACGTCTGGAATTAGGGATGATAATAACAATATTCTGACCGATCCGGTTGACATATTGAATAAGTTTAAGGACCACTTTGACAATATTTTAAATACAGGAAATTATGATCTGTGTCATTCTTCTGAGTACCAGAGTGCTGAACCGTTAATAGAAGGACCAAGTAAAGAGGAAGTTGAAGTAGCTATCGGAAAATTAAAATCATATAAAGCAGCGGGAATCGATAATATTCCTACTGAACTAATTAAGGCATGCGGGGAAGCTGGAGTTTCTAAAATACATCGGTTGGTTAAAAAGATCTGGGTGAACGAGAAATTACCTGAAGAATGGAAAGAATCTATTCTTATTCCGATTCACAAAAAGGGTCCGAGGACGGATTGTAATAACTATCGAGGAATTTCACTCCTTCCGGTATGTTATAAAATATTCACTTCAATCTTAACCAGTCGTATCACGGAATACGCCGAGGAAATTATCGGAGACTACCAATGCGGATTTAGACGGAATCGCTCGACTATTGATCAAATATTTTCTTTACGGCAAATATTAGAGAAAAAATTGGAGTATAACGGTATTGTTCACCAGCTGTATATAGATTTTAAAAAGGCTTACGATTCTATAGACCGCCAGAAACTGTATAATATTCTAATCGAGCTGGGGATTCCAAAAAAACTAGTAAATCTAGTCAGGATGTGCTTGACGGAGACACTCAATAAAGTTAGAATCGGTAATAATTTGTCCGAAAAATTTGAGGTTCGTTCGGGCTTAAAACAGGGGGATTCTCTTTCGCCTGTCCTGTTCAATTTGGCATTAGAACATGCCATTAGGGAGGTAATGCGAACCGAGAAAGGGTTGGATCTGGGCGGGACAACATCCGTGCTGGGCTATGCTGATGATCTGGTACTGTTAAGCGAAGACGTTGAAGCTATAAAACTAAATACGACAACGTTAATGAAGGCCGGTAAAGAACTAGGACTCGAAATAAACGTGGATAAAACAAAATATATGGTTAGCTGCAAAAATGGCGATACTACTGATGGTGATATCGATATAGATGGTAATATGTTTGAACAGGTAGATCAATTTAGGTATCTAGGTTCTACGATAACTAGAAAAAACGAAATTGAAGAAGAGATGAAGGCGTGGAATGCTTGTTATTTTTCTGTGACAAAACTACTTAGTTCGCGCCTCTTGTCCCGAAACTTAAAAATTAGAATCTATAAAACAATTATCTTGCCTACTGTTCTTTATGGATGCGAAACTTGGCCGCTTACATTAAGGTTGAACAGCGTCTTAAGGTTTTTGAAAATAAAGTATTGCGTAGAATATTCGGACCGAAGAAGGATGAGTTAACCGGAGAGTTCAGACGGTTAAACAACGCCGAATTGCGTGAGCTGTATCCGGGTAATATAATTGAGGTGAATTTCATCGCGGCGAATCAAATGGGCTTGTAAAGTTGTTGGGCTTAGTAACGAGAGAATTCCTGAAAGGTTAATATTTGCTGTGCCGAATGGTAAGCGTCCGAGGGGTAAACCGAAGCGGATTCGCTTTTCCTCTTTCATCTCGGAAATGAAGGATCGGTTTTCTAGTGTTCCAACCATTTTTCTGTAATGTAAAATTAGGGGAAAATAATGAAATAATGTAAAGAATTTTCATTCACTATTCCTCTTATATACGTGAATGGAGGCTACGATTTTCACTGTTCTAACCATTTCCAATTGTTTAGATTTAGACCAACGGAAATTGTAGTGGTACGAATTTTCTAAATTTAGATTCGCTATTCCTCTGTTATTTGGTGAATAGATGCTCGGTATTTCACCGTCTCAAATATTTTTCAGCTGTTTAGATGTAGGCGAAAATTAATGAAAAAGTGCAAACATTTTATGAATTTTCTTTCCTATTCCTTTTTAAACTCGGGAACGAAGGGTCGGTTTTCAGTTCTCCAACCGTTTTTCGGAAATGTATAGATAGGCGAAAATGGAAAGATGCCGTAGATAATTTTTCGAATTTTCATTCGCTTTTCCTCTTTTCAAACAATTTTTGAATGGTCAAGCGAGGCAAAAATTTCATTGAGAAATTCGCGAAATGTTTTGAGCTGCGAAAAATATAAGCTATGTTCCTCCCTAAAAAATTATTTACTCTGGAAACAAGACTGATTTTTAATAAATATTATTTTTGGTTGATAGCTACAGTATTAGTATAATTTGGACCAAGCTATGTGAGGGTACATATTTTTTTTATGGAGAAACTAAATTTATATTCGTTTTTCGCACCACAAAAACCTTTAAATACAAATTTTTATAGCAATTGGAATTAATTCGAAACGAGAGGGACCCGAAACATGTGGGATTCCCCAACCACACTACTTCCAGGTCAATTTCTACATAGATCCCCAACAAGGCGAGATGGAATCGTAGCGAGAGGGAGACTCGAACTCGAAGCGAGACGACTTGACCACGAAGCGAGATGGAATCGAACTGTGCGTCAAGTGCCTCCCCAACGGAGCGAGAAAAATCGAGAGAGCTAGGCGCGGTGCCCCAACAACACTACTTCCCAGTCAATTTCTATATATCTCCCCAACGAGAGAGTAGAAATTCAAGCGAGATAGCAGTGAACTGTTTAGGCGAGAAAATTCGAGCTTGACGCATGAATTACTTTATAAAAAATATTATTATTAATAATAAAAACTGATTATTCTTTCGATTTCTTTGATTATTTCTATAGTATGATAAGTAACATTTTATTTAGGACTTCTTTATGGTGTAAAAAAATTTCCGAATTTTCGTTCGCTTTTCATCATTTATGTTCGAAATGAGTGCACGGATTTTCAATGTTCCAAATATTTTCCTAATTTTTAAAGATAGGCCAATGAAAACAGCATTGGTGAAAATTATCCGAATTTTCATTCGCTTTTCCTCATTTATCTCTAAAATGAGTACTCGAATTATCATTTTTCCAAAACATTTTCAGTAATGTAGATGTAAACAAAAATGTGGAAATGCTGTAGAAAATTTTCCGAATTTTCCTTCGCTTTTCCTCTTTTATCTCCTAAATGAGCGCTCGGATTTTTAATGTTCCAAACATGTTTCTAATTTTTAAGGATAGGCCAATGAAAACAGCATTGGTGAAAATTATCCGAATTTTCATTCGCTTTTCCTCATTTATCTCCAAAATGAGTACTCGAATTATCATTTTTCCAAAACATTTTCAGCAATGTAGATGTAGATAAAAATGTGGAAATGCTGTAGAAAATTTTCCGAATTTTCCTTCGCTATTCCTCTTTTATCTCCTAAATGAGCGTTCGGATTTTTAATGTTCCAAACATGTTTCTAATTTTTAAGGATAGGCCAATGAAAACCGTATTGGTGAAAATTATTCGAATTTTCATTCGCTTTTCGTCATTTATCTTCTGAATGAGTGCACGGATTTTCACTGTTCCAAACATTTTCCCATTTTTAAAGATATGCCAATGAAAACAGTATTGGTGAAAATTATTCGAATTTTCATTCGCTTTTCCTCGTTTATCTCCAAAATGAGTACTCGAATTATCATTTTCCAAAACATTTTCAGCAATGTAGATGTAGACAAAAATGTGGAAATGCTGTAGAAAATTTTCCGAATTTTCCTTCGCTTTTCCTCTTTTATCTCCTAAATGAGCGTTCGGATTTTTAATGTTCCAAACATGTTTCTAATTTTTAAGGATAGGCCAATGAAAACCGTATTGGTGAAAATTATTCGAATTTTCATTCGCTTTTCGTCATTTATCTTCTGAATGAGTGCACGGATTTTCACTGTTCCAAACATTTTCCCATTTTTAAAGATATGCCAATGAAAACAGTATTGGTGAAAATTATTCGATTTTTCATTCGCTTTTCCTCGTTTATCTCCAAAATGAGTACTCGAATTATCATTTTTCCAAAACATTTTCAGCAATGTAGATGTAGACAAAAATGTGGAAATGCTGTAGAAAATTTTCCAAATTTTCCTTCGCTTTTCCTCTTTTATCTCCTAAATGAGCGTTCGGATTTTTAATGTTCCAAACATGTTTCTAATTTTTAAGGATAGGCCAATGAAAACCGTATTGGTGAAAATTATTCGAATTTTCATTCGCTTTTCGTCATTTATCTTCTGAATGAGTGCACGGATTTTTAATGTTCCAAACATTTTTCTAATTTTTAAAGATATGCCAATGAAAACAGTATTGGTGAAAATTATTCGGATTTTCATTCGCTTTTCCTCGTTTATCTCCAAAATGAGTACTCGAATTATCATTTTTCCAAAACATTTTCAGCAATGTAGATGTAGACAAAAATGTGGAAATGCTGTAGAAAATTTTCCGAATTTTCCTTCGCTTTTCCTCTTTTATCTCCTAAATGAGCGTTCGGATTTTTAATGTTCCAAACATGTTTCTAATTTTTAAGGATAGGCCAATGAAAACCGTATTGGTGAAAATTATTCGAATTTTCATTCGCTTTTCGTCATTTATCTTCTGAATGAGTGCACGGATTTTCACTGTTCCAAACATTTTCCCATTTTTAAAGATATGCCAATGAAAACAGTATTGGTGAAAATTATTCGAATTTTCATTCGCTTTTCCTCGTTTATCTCCAAAATTAGTACTCGAATTATCATTTTTCCAAAACATTTTCAGCAATGTAGATGTAGACAAAAATGTGGAAATGCTGTAGAAAATTTTCCGAATTTTCCTTCGCTTTTCCTCTTTTATCTCCTAAATGAGCGTTCGGATTTTTAATGTTCCAAACATGTTTCTAATTTTTAAGGATAGGCCAATGAAAACCGTATTGGTGAAAATTATTCGAATTTTCATTCGCTTTTCGTCATTTATCTTCTGAATGAGTGCACGGATTTTCACTGTTCCAAACATTTTCCCATTTTTAAAGATATGCCAATGAAAACAGTATTGGTGAAAATTATTCGAATTTTCATTCGCTTTTCCTCGTTTATCTCCAAAATGAGTACTCGAATTATCATTTTTCCAAAACATTTTCAGCAATGTAGATGTAGATAAAAATGTGGAAATGCTGTAGAAAATTTTCCGAATTTTCCTTCGCTTTTCCTCTTTTATCTCCTAAATGAGCGTTCGGATTTTTAATGTTCCAAACATGTTTCTAATTTTTAAGGATAGGCCAATGAAAACCGTATTGGTGAAAATCATTCAAATTTTCATTCGCTTTTCCTCATTTATCTTCTGAATGAGTGCGCGGATTTTCACTGTTCCAAACATTTTCCCAATTTTTGAAGATATGCAAATGAAAACAGTATTGGTGAAAATTATTCGAATTTTCATTCGCTTTTCCTCATTTATCTTCTAAGTGAGTGCACGGATTTTCACTATTCCAATTTTTAAAGATATGCCAAGTTACAACTGAAAAACATATATATATACAATTTTATAGATACATAGTTGTATGAAGGAAATAATAATCATACTCAAATAACAATCATAATTGAAAATAGTTGAGACCATGAAAAACCTAGCATCCATACACTAAATCAAAGAGGCAAAGCAAATGGAAATTCAGAAAAAATTTTTACCCCTCCTGTTTCCATTGACTTGCCTCATAACAAGTGGAAACAGTGGAATAATGGAACAAACAAGTGGAATGTTTGGAAAATCCGAGTACTCATTCAGGATATAATAGAGGAAAATTGAATGAAAATTATCTACACTATTACCTAATTTTCGTCTGCCTCTACTTTTCCCAAAACTACCTGAAAAAGTGAAAACCAAGAATTCATCACCAAGATAAATGCGGAAAAGCGAGTGAAATATTTGAAAAATTTTTGAAAAAGTTTTGCACTTGTTCCTCATTTTCGCTAAACTCTAAACAATTGGAAAAATGTTGGGACGATGAAAAACTGAGGATAAACGAATCAAAATTTGGAAAACTTTCAAACATCATTTGCCCAGTTTCGGCAACCACTAAACTGCCGAAAAATGATTGGAAAATGCAAAAAACATACGAAATTCATATAATTTTTGTACTTTTTCACTAAATTTCGCTTAACTCTAATTATTGTGAACAACCGAGCGTCCATTCACGTAATAAAAGAGGAAAAACGAAAGAAAATTCCGAAAATTTGTACCACTACTGTTTCCATTCCCCTTCCTCTTAACGGAATGATTGGAATTGTAAAAATCCTAGCATCCATTCGGAAGATAAAAGCGAATGAAAATTTGGAAAATTTCCTACACTATTTTCTTATTTTCGTCTACTTCTGCATTGCCTAAAATGTTTTTTAACAGTAAAAAACAAAGTCTTCATTCCCGATATTAAAAAGTATTAATATGCATATATATTGTAGCTAAAATCGCATAAGTAGCACAGTTCGAGTGTATCTCGACTCTTTGTGTTGGCGAATTAAGCGAGATTTGACGAGTTTGACGCACAGTTCTCCTCGATTTTTCTCGCCTCGTGAGCGGAGGGCCTAATAAAACTTCTTGAATTTTATCTACTCGTAACCTAAAAACTTTTTATCTATCAAAATTTTCAGAAATTGGCGTTTTATAATTAAATTAATTAATATAATTAGGCACGAAAAACGCATAAATATTCAATTGCTTTCCACTTGAAGTCGTAAGATAATTTGATCACTAAATCGAAAATTAAAAGATGGACTACAAAATAATTAGACCTTTTGACCTGTATAACCTCGTTATTTTGATATGCTGGGGTTAGAGGTCACGCCAAACGGCCCAATATTTTTGTAGGCCACGTTTATTCTCGATTCTGTTATCAACTTATTTTTCGATTCAAGGGGAAAGCAAATAGGTGTTCATGAGTTTTTAGTACCAAATTAAATAGACAAAGTTTACTAATCTTTAGATTAAAAACGCCCCAGTTACGAGGATGTCCGTAAATAAAAAAATTGTAAGTTACGATGAGGTGAAGCCATTTAGGAAGTTTTAAGTGGATGTTGATTATTTTGTAAAAGGTCCGGCCTGTACTACGGAATATTATACTTTTCCTGAGAACATTTCGTATGGTTTTTTATTGATTTGACTGTAATAAATATATTCTAATTTAAAAATTTAATTCACATTAAGTTTGTGAGTGATTTCCAATTAGAATAATAAAAAAAAGATTAATTTTATTAATTTAATAATAAATGTAACATTTTATCTACAAGATTCTCTATATTATGTTATTTCTAAAATATATGTGTAACAAATAAAATGCAAGATGATGGTAATAGCAACAGTTGAGAACGATAACAACCTTCTCAAGAAGATATAAAAACTCTATCTCCTTATGAAATTAATTATGAAATTATATTGAAGTTCAAAAATGAATGTGAGCCAATATTGAAAGGGTTGGTTATTTTCCCGAACGCAAACAGCATGGTGAAAAGATTTCATGGCCGAGAATCTTCCATTTTATCTATCACTGTCACTCATTCTGCCAGCTTGACAATATCTGACCAATATCGAATACCCTATCACTAAAATGGAATGGTCAATGATGGAAATCTTTTCATTAATTTTATGATTCAACTGAATTGAATCGATATTACATATTTGAATCGACAATAAGTTATTAAAACTGCTTTTTCCTCCTGTTTCTTTATATTATTTTAATTTAAAGTTCAATGTTTTATTAAATTAAAAATATAACAAAATCCTCTATTTAAAAAAAAAATCAATTTATTCATAACATCGTCTACCTATGTCTAAAAAAAGTTTTTTTTTTAACTACGTACACTGTAGTTTTTTCGTATGGGATACTTTCTTCACTTATTTTTTCTATACTTTTTTCAGACCTGAACAAAATACATTTAAATAACGTTTTAAAATACAGTATTTAAAATACCATGTATCTTGTTTTTTATTGATTTTTTTTCAGATAACCTATTTCAAATACAAAATATTAAAAGTATTTTGTATTTTAATTACTTACTTCTTAAATACTTTTAGTATTTTTTATTTTAATTACAATAAAATATCTTCTGGTGGACGATCAGCGGATAATGCTCTATTTGATGACTTGTTTTGTGCATTGAAAATACAAATATTTTTTTTTGTATTTTCTATTTTAAAAACGAAATACATTTACAATCTATTTTATATTTTACTTATAAAATTTCAAAGTTCAAAAAATACTTTATTTGAAATACTACCCAATGCTGGTTTGACATTAAAACATTTACTAAAAATAAACTGAAGATCATAAAGTTCCAATATGGAAGTTTTACTGCATTATTGACTAATATCCTTTCCCCTTCATGTCTAGTAATTTTTAACTTACTTATCGCTTTAATAATGTGAGATAATAGGAGAAGAAATGAAAACCATCCTTTTTATATTTAGAGCTGGTTTGTCGATATTTTTCGTTGAAACCTAACGGTATGTGCTAGGCAGAATTAGGTACTTCTTGTGAACTCTAATATGGCTGAAACATCAATTTTTAAATATATGCATGAATATTTGTATAATGCGTATTTCACGTGAAATACTTACATTGTGTGAAATAATTATTTTGTACGAAACTATTTTTTGTCGTCCATTTGTCGAAGGTGTGGGGAGAAGATGATATGGCCCATATCTTTGAGATTTTCGCCATTTACATCAGTAAGTTGAATGGAAAAGGGATACCTGCAAGTACATCGACTGCTTTGGAAATAAGGCAGAAGCCTTGATTAAATTCATATCTTTTATCTCCGAAGAAGGATGTTTTAAAAATATCTGTAACCTTATTTCTCCTTTTTTGGCTTTATATATAATTTTTTTTTTGAATGCATAACCAGCAGATATAACAGTAAATTATATATATATTATTAACCGAGTTGCTAACCTACAGGTTTTACGCCTTAGATTCGTAAAAACCAACCGACATAGCACTTTAAACGGTACCATATTTATAATTAAATTTACCAAGCCTGAATAAATCAGATACATCATGTATTCAAAGATTTGTTTGTTCATTTGAGCATTAACACACTTAGTAAACATACTCCACTACAAGCCTTAATGTACTCCACCGAAGGAGGAAAGATCGGATTAACTTCCTGGTTACTAATGGTTTAGGTTTCAAATAGAGAGCCAGAGCTACGGTATTCATGTAACTGGAACCCATAAAATAACTATCTGTTCCTTTATAACTGATAATATCAGATTGAAAATTTGAATTTTGTTGAACCGATAAAAAAAAAAAAAAAAATTAAAAAAAAAATCGGATTGCTTGGCCAAAAGAGTAATTTTAGTCTTCAAATATGTTCTATTTATCAGGAGTTAAAATATGATGTTTTTAAAAGTTTTACTATTGAAGTTTCTACGAACTTTTTGTAATTACAACTTTTATTATTTTTTTCAGTTTTTAAATTTTGAGAGGGAAAAAATTCGGATTTAAAGATTTGAATTTTTTTATTTTATTCTGGTAACTGCGGGTGCAAAGACCGTAGACTAATCGGTTTGAATTAGTCAAACTGATTTTTAATTTTTTTTATATTGATTGTTAATAACATATTTCCATAATGTATATGAGTATTTTCGACATAGCACGATTTTTAGTACAATTTATCTTCCATAAATAAAACAAAAAAAATAATGTTTTCATCTTTTGTGTAGCTTAGTAACTACAGATACTAACATGGAACCCACACACAAGATTTTAAAGACTACAGCTTAACCATATCTTTATTCAGCTATATAGATTACTTAATATTAAATCTTAACTTTCAGTTGACAAATCATTAATCTACTAGACAATGAAACCTATTTGACCTTGCGGAATAGAACTAGGGAGGACAGCAAAAATTTTTAACATCAAACGCATTTAATCCTTCCGATTTAAAGTTCTTCGAACAGTAGTTGATGCTCCCTTTTATGCAACCAATAAAAATCTGAAAAAAGACCTTCATATGGCATTTGAATTGACCATTCAAATATTTCAAATTTTACCAGAACTTCACTTATCGTCCAAATTCTGTAGCAAAATCTCTATCAAGAACAAACCATTCCCATAATCCTCCCCGAAGACTAAACAGCAGTGGTCCTCTCCACTCTTCCCGCCGTTTTGTAAATGTGTATACAGGGTGTCTTAGTTCTATATAGCCTAATTCCGGGGGATGATTCTCGACAAAATTTTCAACAATTAAGTACATTTAATGCATGAGCCGATTTTGAACGGAAATATGCTTAAGACCAATTTTGTGTTTTTCTTAAATTAGTCACGGTTATTATTGAATAAGAAGGAATTGCTCAAAAACTGTCTAAGATAATTAAATTTTAAGTACACCATCGTAAATTTGAAAAAAAAATTCTGTTACTCATTAAATATTCTAAGATCAATGATAAAATGGACTTTCAGGGGATCTGTTCCGGCCGCTGTACTGTTGCAGTCACAGTACTCATAAAAGAGCAGCATATGTTTCTCTTCTTCCTGAAAGTCCCTTTTATCATTGATCTTAGTAAATATAACCACTGTTTCCTCAAATAAATATTATCTAATTTTTTTTTACTTCAATTTATTATTTTATATATGGTATACATATATAGGAGCTTGCAATAGTTTGTCTAGAATCACCCTCAGAGTTGACGTCACCAAGGAAAGCACGTGCCGAAATCGACCTCCACCGGTATGTGAGAGTCAGCCACTGAGCAATCATCCGACCGGGTAGTTGATGATCCTCCTCAGTCTACTGGTTCAATATAAGAATCGGGCTGTGGACTTCATGAGTCTGCTTTGCCTTTCACATCAAGAGACAAAGCAAAAGTAGAGTCTATCTGAGAATAGTAAATATATAAATATGTATATATATATATATTATATTTATATATATATATATTATATATTATATATTTATGATATGTATGTATATATATATATATATATATATATATATATATATATATATAATTTATATTCTCTTTTCCTTACTTTTTTATTTTTATTTATTTCAATAATTTCTTTATTTCAATTATTTATATTCATTTCACTTTTGCATGTACATTTGTATTTGTTCCCCTAAAATTATAGCCCTAATACTTTAATGTGGCAGATTGCATTAATATCCGATAAACTCATTATACATTTAAAAAAAGTAACTAGAATTAATTATATTGACATTCGTCCTTATTTACAATAGTCTATATAATACAAAACTCATTTCGTCAGATAATATATCAGACAAGAACCTAAAATTAAGCCTTAGTGAATGACGCCGTGATAGAAAATCAGGTTGGGCAAGGGTCCCAGAGCACCCGGTTCGGAGCGTTAAGGGTTCTATTCCTGCCCGAGCGAGTTAATATTTATGAATGAATGAATATTGAAACTGCCACTTAGGCTAGGATTGGGCGGAAACATTAAGATAAGCCGCTAGGGATTAACAAAAATTAACGATGCCGGACTTGTACCTCTGCCAATAATAATATCTGTACCAGTAATTGAAGCAATTAAGTCTAAACAAGGGATAAGATTTACATAACACAAAAGTATTAAGTAATAAGAAAAAAAAAAGTTGAACTGCTATAATAGCTTCCCTAAAGTGGATATATTTATCCAATATATATCTATTTAAATCTTAGACTTATATAAGTAATTAATTCGAATTTTTTTTTTAGTAATGCACTTATCTAAGTAAAGTATCACCTATCAGTAACCTATGCGTACCAAAATAAATAAAAAATGTTTAACTTTAGGCACAATAGCAAAATTGTATGCTAAGTCTGAATCAAAACATACTCAAAATATTTTAAATAATATTAACACCGTAAATATAATGTTACATACACCGTACACCGTACGGTATAATATTAATATTATATCGTAAAATTCTATAGCTTAAAAATATTAACCAGATATATAAATTAACCAAATATAAAGGATGAATGTAATTAGTAGGAATGATTTTTTCATTATTAAATATGAAGATTTAGTTGACCATTGATGAAGTCTTAAGAAGTGCATTCAGCAATAAAACAGATAGAAAATATTTTATACTACTTATGTATTCTAATATTTTGCATAAAATTTAAAACCTTCTTGAGATAATAATAAAAAAAACAAACAAAAAAAGAGAAATATAAATGGCAGAATTCTAAAATTAGGCAAATCCATCATGGTCAATATTTCACAACTGCCCGCTGTCACGGTTCGGTATTACGAATGCGTAAATAATTATCTAGTTTGTTTTAGTTGTTTTTTTTACTGTCACTTAGTATAAATTAATAAAAAAAAACTTAAATCTGCAACTGTCAGTTAAAAATACATGAGTAAGTTATGTTACAAAGTTAGACAAGTTAATAAAATAAACCATAATATTAAACCTTAAAAATTATGTTAAAATATAGAAGAAAAATTTAAGAACATAATTTTACGAGTCATAAAATAAAGACAAAAAGTGGAATTAAGAATAAAACACACTAAAAATTATGTTTAGGTTATACTTAGAATTAGATTTCTAAAATGTTAAATTTCTCCATCTCATGACAACATAATTCACATACTAAAAAAATATATGTATAATTACATGTCTTATTTATATTTTCATGCCTTCAATGGTCGAAGTGCCGGATACAATAATAAAATCATTACATACAATACTTATACCTTTTAATATATTTTACATAACCTTATTTATATATTCACGTCTTAGAAATTATTTACTTTGCAGAAAACATATAATTTAAAAATGTAGTTTAGGTGTTAGCTTGTCTTTCCCGATGAAGGCCTGAACTTGACCGAAACGTAATCACAAAATAAAATAATTTTCTTTAATTTATATTTGTGTTTCTCACTGTAACTACATCCACCAACTAACTTCTTAACCATGTTATATACAGCAAATTATTTCTTCACCATTAGAAAAAAGAAGAAAATCGAAAAAAAAGTGGAAAATGGATTGTACTGGTTTCGGGATTCAAGATATGAGAAGAATAGATGGTGTATAATTCACATCTTTAATTTTTTACATATCCAATTTTCTTAGCCCAGAAGAATATCTTTAAACCAAACCTAAACGTTTGCAATCAGATATTACTCTGTTTTTCTATGGTTATTCATCCTATATGTACTATTTTCTGATTAGCTTGTATTTTTTTATTATCATTATTCTCTAACTTGGCTTCAAGGACGACATAAGATTATATGAAACTTTTTAATTAATTGCGTTGATGTTAAGTTTATTTTTTATATCAGGAGCGATGCAAAGTAATATGGCTGTACATTGACCGTTTTTAGTAGTACGAAATCGATTTTTTTTTTTAAAGATGTCTGTTGGATTTGATGATAAATTTAATTTTCAAATCCTGATTATTTATCTAATTTATTTTATTCGAATTTTTCCTATTGGAACTCTAGAAAGGTGCTAAGGGTTCTGGCGCAGCGGGTAGCAGTATGGCAGAGCTGCGTATCGACCCAACATTTAGTAGGGAAAGGTCGGAGCGGTGACACGACTTGGCTTTATTTGGAAGAATACCTTCAGCTAACCTAGACCTGGCTAAGGTTCGAGTATCACGGGCAAAGCAGGGGCATCCAATGGACTTCATATATCATCTTAAACCATTAACGGAATTTTACTCATCAAGATGTGTTCGAGTTAACGGAAGAAATAACTCATTATATATCTAGTGCCTTAAAAAGGAACCTCAACAATAAAATGCTTGGAAAAAAGTAGGCATTATTTATTTAACACGTGGATCCAGAGGCAGAATGCACTTGACCGTGTAGGAGACAGAATGCGCTACCCCTTCTTAAGAGTTCGGATATACTATTGGTAGAGTACATGACAGAGTCAAAGTAGAGATTACGAAGGATACGATCTCTACTATGACGTCAATAACTATCCATTTCTATTTTTGTATTTTTAAAGTCATCGTTTTTTTCCCCTTTCTTTCCTTGCATTTCAGGCTATATGCGGTTTTCTGGGCCAGGGGCGAGAGCGAGGGATCAATGACAGAGTTAAAATTCCGCGCCGGCACCGGGACACGAAGTTGTAATTATTTTATCAAAATATCTTCCACATCATTACCGGCGGCATCAGGTTAGCTCGCTCGGTCCCAAGTCATCGTCAGCTTTTGAATTCAAGGCTTTAATGTTTCCATTTACTTTCCACTGGCTTTAATAATATCACTGACGTTTCGTGTGGGAATGAAGCAGTACATGGGCCATTTTCGTTCAGTGTTGGCGGTAGTACCACAAGGTTCAGTACTGGCTACACTACTCTATATTGTATACATTTACGAAATACATGTTAACAATGAGACATTGACTGATACTTATGATGAAGACAAATCAATTTTCACAAATAAAAAATGTTATTTTTAACAGACCATTCGCTAATTGTCAAACATTGTAAAAATCCTACAAACACTTCTCAGACTTTACATTATGCAACAAAATTAATATTTAGTGAAAACTTCGAAAAATTCGACTCAATCACGACAAATGAAACGCATTACTTTTCCTACTCTCCCTCACGCTGACAATACTACTATTAGTATCCTACTCGATATTAGACTTACTGGTTATCAATATTTCTGACAGGTGTGGATGAAGAAATCAAGTAAAAAAAACCCTCTGTAAATGGATATGTACTTTAAAGATCATTAAGTATTAAAATAGTTATATCTCACGAATATGTTAGTTTATAATTAATTTTAAAAAATGAAATCTCACCAAGAGACCATCGAGAAAACCGATGGACTTTTACAGGACGCAATGAGCCCCGTCACTAGACTAACATTTGAACCAAAAGAACAATGAAAATAAACCGTACACCCAGTTCCTCATCCATCTCATCCCATATATCCCGGCCGACCTCCTTTTCTCAACACCAGATCCCATGAGGATAAGAAAAATAAAAGGAAAACAAGGAGAAAATCAACGTTAGATTATAATTGGAAAATTTCCAACCACACAGCACAGTGTTTCTAAAACGCAGGTGGTTTAGATATGAATGTGTTTAGAAGTTTTTATTATATTTTATTAGTTTATTTTTTCTTATGTATTTACCTTTTTTATTATTATTATTTATCTACTTTTTTATGTTTATAGTTATTTCTCTATTATTTGTATATATTTTATGAATAAGAACTTTTAGCCTTAATACATATAAGTCTCCAAAAGTGGCTGAATGTATTATTATAAAAAAACGCAATTGAAGAATAAACATAAAAAAAAAAAGATCAGATCACACAATGGCATCCATAAAGCATGGATCTTCATAAAACTTTTTTTTTATTTTTTTTTTTATTTTAAATGATATTTACAACTGTGTACAAAAAGTACATCTAGTAAATTTAGGTCATTATGGATAATTTTATTTGTAACAAAGTAAGGAGCATTGAGGATTTTACGAAGAATTTTGGATTGCAAGGACTGTATGCGAGAGGAATTTGAAGGCTTGGTGGAGCCTCCATAGCTCCAACTCACCCGTAAGTCCAAATAGGCCTTATTATAGTCATGTAAATCAGTCTTTTATAATCGATTGGAAGGTTAGAGCGTTTGTCTAGTAAGTGTTGAAGTAGTCGGAAACGTTGAGCGGTTTCTTGTCGTTTCAGTTTGGTATGAGGATTCCAAGTTAGACGTTTGTCCAGATGGAGTCCTAGGTAACGGATTTGTTCAACAGGAATGAGTGAGGTGTTGTTAAAGGATACTGAAGGACAGGAAGTCATTGGTTTACGACGAAGGGTGAAGGTAATTTGATGGGATTTATTGGAATTTATTTTAATTCTCCAGTTCTGACACCATTCTTCAAGGTTTGTGATGTGGGATTGAAGGGTTTGGGATGCAATAGATGGGTCGTTATTGACTGATAGGATACATGTGTCATCAGCATATGTGGTGATGACAGTGTCATAAAACTTAAAAGAAGTTTACAAAAAATGCATTAATTATTGTCAGGATGTAGTCCTTTATGGTAGCAAAAATTTACAAAATTAATAGTTAAAAAAAATGTAACATTTATTTATTATAATATACATATTCTTGGCTTACAATAAATTTGTAAGTGGATTGGAATTTAGAGTCAGTCTGTCATGAAAATTATTAAAGCGGTCAGTGGCAGTTGCCGTGATGAAAGGAATGTTAAGGTCAGTGTGTAACGTGAGGTTTGAAACGTAAAAGGGTGCGTCTACAATTTTCCGAAGGACTTTTGACTGAAGTGACTGGATGATTTTTATACTTGATTTCTTAGCTGTTCCCCATAGTTCGATCCCATATGTCCAAAGTGGTTTAATGAGAACTTTGTAAATAGTTAGTTTATTAGTCACAGATAATTTAGAGCGTCTGTCAAGTAGCCTAGAAAGAAGTCCGTATCGTTGATTAAGTTCTTTTCTTTTTTGTTTTATGTGGTATGTCCATGTCAGTCGTTTATCCAAGTGGAGACCCAAATATCGTACAGTTTTTGAAGGAGAAACAAAAATGTAACAATGAAGATAATTAAATTGTGACATCTTACAAAATATAACTACTTAAATCACTTTGTATCTGTGATTTATATCTCATGCTACAAAAGCAATTGGGTAGGCTCTTCTATGTAGAAAGGAAAATAGTTTAAATGCTAGTTAAACACTATAAATTAGAGGATTTTGTTAGTGTGAGGACAGTGGTTTGGCTGGCGCTTCCTGGGCCTACTCGCCCTTAATTAAGTGTCGGGCTTTATTCCGGGAATAAACCAGAGGATTGGAAATAGCACAGGGATTAGACACCTATGTTAGAACTTTCTATGTGCTGCAGAAACCTATTTTCCAACGTTATTATGATAGTACAATACATACTACATAAAATATTTATAATTCAGAAAATAAATTGAATGATGAATACAATAATAATATGACTAAGTTATTTTGTTTAGAGGAAATAATTAGTTTTGTAAACTGGTGATTTTTTGGAACAGGCAGAAATTAGAACATCAATTCGTGTATCGTCGATAGCCTTATAACAATAGGTATACATTCACACTGTAAAATTTAAATAAATCCTATAAATTAATTCATAATTCAATAACAGGTAAAAACGTATAAAATCAGTAATTCCAAAGAATGAATCAAACAGACAGAAAGAGTATATATAAATAACTATAAATAAAAGTTATGGAAATTTTCAAATGAAGCTCATTTTTTATGAATATAAAATAATAAAAAACAAAAAGATGGCACCTTTCCTTACAAAAAAACATTTCCTTATACGTTTGTTATATGTACATTTATCATGGAATGATATTGATGCTAGACGATCTGAACATTATCCATCAACATTTCTTCATCTGTGAGGCAACAAATCGGACAAACCGTTTTTGAATTATAGGTTTCTCAAAGAAAGCATGTTTGGCTAGACGCAAACAAAAGTTAAATAGGTATAGTTATTATTACTATTTTTTCTTTATTTATTATTACTAATATTGTTAATTCCTTTGTATCAAAGAGTTATTGCCTCAGTTACTGTCTCAAAGGGTTCAAATGGACCTGCTTTAACCATTGATAGGTTTATGCTGTCATTCTCCAGGAGATGTTGTCAGTCCTTCTACAACTTATGGCTACAATATTATTGCCCTTATTGCCCCTTAAAAGATACCTACTTTTGTATATTGAGCCTCATTTGTCCCAAAAGTGTAATGTTAGCACATGCCCATGGTGCATTATTATTTTTAACAAGAAACAAACGTTCCCATGGGAATAGTTAAATAAAAGCCAACCCCTCCTTTATCATTTTCTATATATTAAGCTCCAAAATATCCAAAGACAATTCCAAGTTCATACGTCAGACATGTAACATTAGCTTAGGCCCCACAAGGCTAGTATGTAAGAAGTTCAATAATATTATATCAATGTAACTTTATATTTTACAATAAAAGTAAATTTCAAAAGTTTTTATTGTTGTACGAGTTCAATTTACAAACTGTTTTTAAACCTCCAATTTTTCTTCGGATAGGATTCGGATTAGATCGATCGAGCCGTTTTCAAAATTCATAACCGGCGGGAAAATTATGTTAAAGGATATTGTTAAAACTTGTATATCACCATTTAGGTACTTTCGCAAAATCCCAAGAAATTAAATATTATAAGAAGGGATACCTTAAGTACCATTACTTTCTGTCCTTGGGTGAGGGCAGATTGTATTATTATTCAACAAATAAATATGAAATAAAAAAAAATTGAATAAACGATAGTAAGTAGTCCAATGTATTAGTGAAGAAGGAGAGATACATATTATAATATGTATTTATACATACATAAACTAACAAGTAATATCCCTGTTACAGAGTGATTATTAGAACAAATATTTTTCGAAGTGGTTGGTGGAAAATTATCCGAGATGAATGAAGGAATGAGAAGCTTGAGTAATGGGATGATACTTGTCGCTTCCCGGCAGGATGATATCGGGTAATAAATCCCTGAGGAGGGTAAACAGGAATTAGCAGCTCCGGTTTCACTTCTCCTCTCCTCCGCCATTCTCATTGATTTTGATCCCTTCTACTTATAGCTTGTAAATCATCTTTACGCGCCTCTCGAACGGAAAAATACCACTGGATTTTCAGAATATAGCGTGATATATCATCATATCTTTTGAGGGGATGGAAATGTGTTTGCGCTTGGGATCAGTTTAGTGTCCGCATCAAACAAAACGCTGGAACACGAAATAGCTCTTGTGGAAAAGCGAGCGAGTGTCCTATCTGTTAAAACTAAATATCAAAAGTAGTGAGTGGAAACTACTGTCCACCGTTAGTCCGGTAGTACTTAATCAGATAACTTGAAGCAGCATTTTCTCATTTATCGACTTCCCAAACATGCCATGATTTATAGGGAGATACACATTAATTGAAATTTCAGCCCAGAATAACTAACATTATCCCACAAAAACATGATAAATAGAAGAGTATGTAATGCTATAATCAACAAAATATGTAGAAAAAAATTCAATTGTAAAGGATAGAATAGTAGTTTCAGCACAAACAAACAGATTTCCAAACACCGACATCACTTATGGGATGACCTAATGACAGTCTGCAGCACTTTTCTTCAATGCTAATTACCTTTGCAAATATGGTTAAAAAACAGCTTCGAGCGACATGCCAGTGGAAATAAATAAAAGATCGTTCGCTGCGAATAGTTGTTACTTTGGACTACTAAAGACCTTTCTAAGCAGACTCTTGAGCAGGCCGGCAAAGCTTACTTTTAATAAGACTTTAATCCGACCTGTTCTTACCTAGATAATGCCTGACAGACATGAACCATTTCAAAAGTGATGAAAGGGACCTAATGATCTTTAATCGAAATATCCTCCTGAGGCGTATTCTTGATCTGTTGAGAGTTGCCGAGCGATGAAGAATTAGGAAGAACCGAGAGCTCTACTAAATCTACAAGGGGGCTGAAGTGGGCAGATTCATTAAACTTGGGAGACTCAGTTGGGTTGGGATCACGTGGCTAGGATGAGTGAAGAAGAAATACCGAATAAGATTACTGAAGAGGTTCTTCCTCCCCGAAGAGAGAAGAAAGAACCGGAAGAGCTGGAAGGCTAATGTTAAGATTAAGGTGGGATAACGAAATGGCAGCGCATACAAGAAACCTGCGCATAATAAACCGGATGATGGCAATACATGGCAGAGCCGAATGGCATATGCTCAGTGAAACTCTCCTATGTCACTACAAGGCTCCATACGAATCTTTCATTGCCTGGAACAGTGCTAGTCTTCTTCCGTCAACTCCTTCAATTTTCCTTCAATTTTCTTTCAATTGAATGAATTCAAATCTTGTTCTTTTTATTGTTTTTTTACTTATGATCCTGCACTGAAGAGGTCCAGTGGTCCTTTACCGAGGGTCAACAACTCTCGAATGGGCAATTCATAATTCAAATCAATGAAGATTATTCATTAAATAATGAGCAATTCGATATTCATTGGAATCCAAGGCCAACATATTAATCAACATTACCACGTTCTTGTTAAAAGAGGAAGTGGCATGCATCCTGAAAGAGCTGGCACAAGATAAAGGATTCACATCGGGACGAATATTAGAATAGAGGTGAATATCGGAGGTGATAATAAGTAAACATGAAAACAATAAAATGTTGTACAGTATCAACCTCGTTATTTAATCGCAACACTTTTATCGAGTAAATCGGTCGGAACAAGTTTAATCCAATACATGCAATTTGTACGGAATCGGCTAACTTGGATTAAATACTCCTCAATAGGTCCAATTTTTGAAAAATTCCTAAGTTACCAGTCTCCCCAAATGTAGTTAATTCTGAAATATGGATTAATCAGAAAATGTACTGAGTTAAACGGACATATAATGAAATTGTAGTGCTATTCTAAAGCTTTAGGTATAATAACTTTTTGAGAAGGACGGTTGTTAAAATGTTACTATTTAGCTGGATTAAGAATACAGCTCAAGCCCTATCTCTAAAGTGAGCTTTACCGCCACCCAAGGATTTATCCCTTCTTCAGCTGAGTGACATCAAACAGCCCTGTTTTCCTATTTTGGAACAGAAGGGCTAGAATAATTTTAGTGAATATAAAAAATAATTTGTTTAAACTTTATTTTATAAATATTTATAAGGATTATTGAGTGTTTTATTGCTATCGATTCAGATTTTTAATTGATTTTTTCATATGATTATGTACTAAATTTCTTTTACAAATAATAATAAGTAAAGATACTTGAACCTATATCTCAATCACCATAATCATTTTCTGATAATCTAGTCCTTTCCCTTATTTTATGAATGTTACTATCAGGTGTTAAACAATTTTTTTTTTTACTCATTGCCTCTTAAATTTAGGCGTTTTACTATATAAAAATAATTATTACAAAAAACATTCGACTTACGGTAGATACATCGAAAAAAGAAATGTCAAACAAACCGGGGTTCGAACACGGACTGGGGGTTAGTATTCATATTTACTCGTTTCTAAAAATGTCTATCCATTTCATAGTATTTAAATTTCTGGATAATTATTTGATATTATAACGGATCTTTGTAACGATATTACAGATCAATATTGCTGCCGATTGTTATGCATATTTTATAATTTATAAAATCTTGCACGTAAATATTAAATAACAAACCACGAAGGAGATCCTAATAAGGAGGCTAAGCACCGACCACTGACTTAAGTGTAGTCCTAAAAGTTGAACAAATGTTGGGCAATGGACTTTTTGATTAGGGCGGGGGTGTTGGAGTTAATGTTTCACAGACTATCCAAGCTAATGAAGTCTGGATAATTCAGTTAGTATAGGCCATTTTTACCCCACTGATGGCCTGCGGGCTGTTCCGTTACTAATTTTATATTGGATCCCTGGTTCATTATGGCAATTCACATCAACCAAATTACGAGTTATTAGATTTCGAGGGAAGCTGTTTCCGTCATCATTGAATCGAATGATAGTGTGCCTTCTTGGGTCGAATTTGAACTGGATTAACAATGGTTATCTTTGTAGGCTCAAAGGTTCGGTCTTTTTACTTTTCTACCTATACTAGGTAAGGAAAGTATTGCGATCAGGTCAAATTTCCGATATGCGGTTCTATACGTTCCAGAGCCCACTGAGTCCGAAAAACTTATTTTTAGCCATTGGTCTGTCTGTCTGTGGGAAATTTTTCTCGGGAACTACTGAACTGTTTTGCTGTTTCTGTTTTTATTTTGTAGGGTTTTGACTACTGATGCTGTTGTGACAGAAACTGGGTGCTCCATACGTAATAGCTGCTGCGCAGTAAATTAAAAACATGTTTTTCTGTAACGCGAAAATGGCTCTAACGATTTTGATGAAACTTTCCTATAACGTTCCCGAAAAAAATCAGGAAAAAAAAGTTATAAAGAAAAGAAAAATGTTTTGGGGCCTAACTCGCTATATAATATATCGGAATCGAACCAGTATTAGCAATGATCCAGCGTATTCTATTTTTTTCACGTTTTAATTTATTTATTTCTTACCTTATTTATTTATTTATGCCTCCCTTCCTTGCCTTTCGGCTACACGGGATTTTGCAGGGATGGCATATCACACACGTGCATGCCATTCCTGCTATTAAACCACAAATTAATTTTCAATTTTGTTTTGTTTTTTCAAATATCTTCTTTTTTTTTTTCTTATTTTCAATATATTACTCTGGTGGCCTTCTATTAGCAGGTTCTCTTCCTAGATTAAAGTGGGAGGGTCCCAGAGCAGCTTTCCACCCGTACACAAAATCTTTGTAATACGGGTAGTTCTGCTCCGTTACTAACTCAGGAAATTCATCTTCCGTGAGGCCATAGATTCCCATTTTTCTTATCATTTCGGCCCTTAGTCCATCAAAGGCGGTGCAGTTGACGATAATATGCTCAGCCGTCTCCGGTACTCCGCAAGTGGGGCATAGGGGATCTATGTCTTTTCCAAAACTATGTAACTTAAAGCGGAAACCCCCATGCCCAGTAAGGAATTGAGAGACCCAGTAGTCCGGGAGAACCCACTTAGCTTTCAAGCGACTTCGGACGGTGGGGAAATATTTTCTTAAAGTTGCTCCTTTCAACGTTGTTACCCACCGCCGATTCCACTCATCTATGGTGTCTTCCCGGATAATCCTCTTCCATTTTCTTGGGTCTTCTGCAATCCTCACCCGGATATTCTCCGGAAGACCTGCTGAGCCTTCTCTTTTTAACTTAAATATTAGCGAGTCTTCTCGCAGGAGAAGGTCGAGAGGTACCCCTCCTGCTAAGATCTGCACCGCCTCGTGAGACACACTTCGGTATGATTTTGTGACTCGCAACAGAGCCGTACGTTGAATTGTCGCCAATCTGCGTTTCTGACGGTGTGAGAGATTCTGAGACCACGCAGGAGAGGCGTACCTCAGAATACCCACTATCATTCCATCGTAAATGATCCTCGTAGCTGGGTATCTGAGGCCCCAAAATGCACCCCCTAGGCGACTAAGTCCATTCAAGGCTAGGGCCACCCTACTTCCTAAGTAGTCCAAATGAGGGGTCATATTAAATCCTCTTCCAAACCTTATGCCAAGGTAGGTGACCACCTCACTTGGACGTATTCTCGTTCCTTGTATACACAGATTGATAGGGTGTGCCCTATCCGTCTTTCCCTTCAGCAGGATCGCCTGGGTCTTTGATGCGGCCATTCGTAACTTCATCTCCTCACACCATTGCCCGACCAGATTGGCGCACCGCTCTGCTTGTAGCTTTATTCCGGCTCTGCTGTTTGACGCTACCACTGCCGCCAAGTCATCGACGTAAGCCGTAGCAGGGAACCGCTCATTTTCGAGCACACCCAGCAACTCATCAAACACTAGCTTCCATAGAGTCGGACCAAGGACTGATCCCTGAGGGCATCCCCTCTCTATGGAAGCTTCAGTTTCATAAGAGCTACCTCTGACCTTAACAAATCTGTCCTGGAGATAACTACTTATGAGGACGTATAGATTGCTGGGGGCATCGTACTTCTGTAGCTGCTGAAGTGCTCGCGGCCACCAGACACTATCGAAGGCGGAGGATATGTCAAAAAGCAGCAACATGACATACCGCTCAGCCTTCTGTTCAACGTCCGCTTGTACTCGAAGCAGGGCATCAGCGGTTCCCTTTCCCTTGGTACTACCGTATTGCCGCGGATGGCTAGCCCTTGCGAGAACTGGTCGTAGGCTGGTTAAGATGAGATTCTCCAGGACCTTGCTCATTATAGGAAGGAGACATATAGGTCTATATGACTTTGGGAGCTGCTTATCCCTGCCTCCTCCCTTGTAGAGGAGTCTCAAATCGGCGATCTTCCACATTTTTGGAAAGTATCCCCGATCCAGGCAATCATTGAAAATCCTCAATAATCGCTCATCAATGTAGGGGATACTGTTCTTTAAGATCGCCGCGTCTATTGAATCGAGTCCTGGAGCACGTCCTGTTCTCTGCTTTTCCACGGCAATACGTAGATCATGTATGTCCCACGGTGGGCATAAGTCCGTGCCAGGAGGGTATAACGTAGAACGTCGCACGAAAGCTTCCTCCTCATTGTCCTGGGATGGATCATCTCTGGGGTATGTCGCCTTTATGAAGATGTTAGCCGCTTCCTCGAAGGTGGTTGCCTGCGCATCTCCATACTTAAGAGCTGCTATTGTCTGCGGAGGGTTGAACTTACCCATAGCGACTCTGTATGGGATACCCCAAGGATTCTTCGAGGATTCTTCTGCAATAAATTCATCCCAGGACCTACGCTTTCGTGAACGTACCTCTCTTCGGTATACTTTGGCTTTGGACTTATACTCGTTGCGAAGTGCAGCGCGCCTCTCGTCACATCTGCACTTCTGGTACGACCGCCGTGCCTTGTAGAGCTCTCTCTTCATTGTTGTTAAGGCCGGCGTCCACCATGGAACTGATCGAGCTCTCGCTTTCCGATGTTGGAGGGAGTTTTCAGCGGCATCGAGGATAGCATTGGTGACCAGGGATACCCTGTAGTCCAGGTTATCTGTGATCTCCGATTCTGCTACTTCCCAATCTTCATCGGCGAGTTCTCCCTCCAACATGCAACGGAAAGCAGTCCAGTCATTTCTGCGGGTTATGTAGCCAGTGTTGATACCGTGGGAACCTTCTGAGTACTGAACCAGGCTGAATGCCAATACTTTGTGGTCAGAACTCGTTTCAGATCTGGTAGTCCAATCGACAATGTGCCCTATAAGTGTCGGCGAGGCCAGCGTGACGTCAATCCAGCTCTCACCCATACCTCCAGAGAACGTAGGTGGGGCATAGACATCGTTTATGACGACTAGCTGGCCTCTAGAAATAAACTCGTTGAGTTTAGCACCTCTCCTGTCTGTTCGATTGGACCCCCAGACCGTGTTCCAGGAGTTGGTGTCTGAGCAAATAATCACATTTCTATAGTGGGCTGTGATAACTTCCATGGCAGAAATGTCTTCTTCAATATCTCTTCCGTTAGGAAGATAGGCCGAAACCAGGGTAAAAGATACATTACCCCACCTAATATAACATGCCACACTATCTGCCATAGAGTATTGCCTCAGCTCCATCACGTCGAGGTTAGGATTGTTTATCACAATAGCAGCCCTAGGCCTCCTCTCTCCACTGCCTAGAGCTATAACCCTCGACGTGAGACCAAAACCTGTGACCACGTTCCCACGGCAGGTCGGTTCCTGGACCGCCATGATATCATATCGTTGGGAAAGAGCACGAAGCTCATCTGCCACAACTCTTCGCCGGCCCATGTTTAACTGGAGGATGTTGATCTTAATCATAATATGTCCTTTTAGCCACCTCCTTGCACCACGTTAAGTGCACAGGGCACTCCCGGCTTCCCGACTTGTGCTTCATTTGGCTGGGATGGGTGTTCGCCCGCACACAGTTAATACAAGTCGGGTCAGCCATTACCTTTTTCTTTGGGCAATCATTTATCATATGACCACTATTCGAACACCAAATACATACAACAGCATCTGCCGTGCATGTGGCCTTTGTGTGGTCGTAGCCCTGACACTTTGTGCACCGAGGGGCGTCGAGGTAGTCCTTAAATGTTAAAGACCACCACCCTCCATTCAAACTACCTATGTCTAAAAACTGGAACCGAACCATTGGGTGCACCTCCAGCACCCAATTCTTAGTAAAACCGTTTTTAGCAGTTGAGGAAAAAAGAGGTCGGATGTCGTCATTAATCAATGGTGTTGGGACCGACTTCTCGGGTATTCTTTCCCAAAGAAATTTTGAAAGTTCATCTGCGCCCCAGGAGTGGGGTACACCCCTTACCTCCATCTTAGGCTTTTTCCTCAGCGCTAACTTTGCCTGTAACCCGTTCTCCCGCAGGCCCTGCCATCCTATCACTCTGGTTGCATGAGAGCTGTCCTCTATGCGGACCAAAACTGAGCCTGCTTTAGTTGCCCGAACAATAGATGCATTTACACCTATGTCATTAGGTGACGGAAGTCCATTTATGATATCTGCTGGGCTTTTACCCGAACCACTAATTGTAAGATATGTTGGTTTTGTTGTCAGGGTCGGCTTCATAGGCAGTGATTTTACGATATCTGCCATCGTCCTTGGCTTATCTTTTTTAGGGATGTTTCCAAGCACTGGTGTCTCATCTTTATTTTCTTGATCCTGAATTTCGTCTTTTCTTCTTTGCTGCAATTTAGATTTCCTCTTGCTTCTTTTGCTTTGAACGACTTCGAAGGTTTTGTTTTCCTTCTGGTCTAGATTACAAGAATAAGCATTGTTTGCCTCCTTGGAAGTTCCGGCTATGGCTGCAGGCGGATGCTGGATTGGCTTATCTTCCTCCGGTTGCCTTGTTTTCGGTTTTTCCAAAATTTGGCTACTGATGAGTTCAAGTACATATGGAGATTCCAATGTTTGTTTAACCACTTTTTGGACAAGTGTTGTGATTGTATCTTCTTTGTATTGATATCTAAGTTCCTTGGCTGTATTGTAAGTAACCTCAATAATATCAATTAATTTTTCGATTTTATCATTAATATAATTCCTCGTTGTGTTATTCATTTTTTTGTCAAAATTCTTGAGGAACGTTTTTAGGTTGCTTTGAATGCTTCTTGCCTCATGCAAGAAGCTCCTTTTACTCCCTTCTTCCGTTTCCTCGTCGGTGTCAGTCGATCTGTTTCTTGGTCGTTTGGCCGACGACCGATGATCCTGGTTTGTACTTCCTTCGATAGACACTTCTTCCATTTTGGAACTTTTACTATCCATCATAAAAAAAATTATTTGAAATATAATAATATTTCAATATTCAATTAACCTAAATAAATTTGATACGGTGGGAAAAATGTTATTGCACAATCTACCTATATAAACGAATATACAGTCTTACCTGAAGCCCGTTTATAGTATTTCTGGAATTGTCTGTAGTATTCTATACTTTAGGCGATAAACACTTCGTTGATAACCACTTGGTTACCTAACCTACAAAGTTCTTCTTATCACAAAAAAACAATTAAAAACAATAAATCATAACTGTAAACTAACGAAAACTATAAATAATAACGACAAAACGATAAACAACACAAATATAAACACTTAAACTAACAAAAGAACACAATAATACAAAATAATTGGCATAAACACAAATTGACACCTTATCACATCAAGCTACAATCGATTTAATTTATTTCTTACCTATACTAAGTAAGGAAAGTATGGCGATTGGATCAAATTTCCAATATGCGGTTTTCGACGGATCTATCCCCTCGACGGAGCAATCTCCTGAGCCCCAAAAAATACCGTTTATGGACTTAATTTATTACCTTTATACATTTATTCTGTTTTATCAAGTGTGAGTCGATCCTAGATTCAGTATATCCTCATAGACGAGTTTCATTATGAGAAACTTCCTTACATTACACAACCCAAGAACCTTCAAGTACTATATATTTCTTTATTTTCATGTAAATGAATATCTTGTACATTGTAAATCATGACATAGGCTCAATCCAACGCTCGGTCAGGAATTTGTTTATTAAGCTAGTTTGAAAAAGTATGGTCCCACAAATTCCTATCGTAATTAATAAGGCCAACAGTGGTGTCTGTACTTTGGGAAATTTGATCAAGGATACCTCAGAGCGGGTAGTAAAAAAATATCTTATTCGGTGAACCCGAATTAGTGAAGCATACAAAGTCTTGTATGAGGATACTGACGGGGGCTGACCAAGTAGTTCGAATGTCAGAAGAGTATGAGATTCCCAGAAAGATAATAAATGAGACCGTTTAGAGCACCAAATATAGAGGTGAATGGATGGCGCCACAGATAATGCTAGACATCACAGACTGGATAGAGGACTGTTACCCAACAGAGTGCAGACCGTCGGAAGTTATTAGAGGAAGTCAGGGACCAGTAATGGTCGGGTCGATCAATTGGAAGAAGAAGAAGCAGTGCCTGAATGTTTGATACATATTATTTTCCTCTTTAGTTCAAGTGCATGACCAAGATCAAGATTGATTTCCAATTGATATCAAATTTTCTTTTCTGATATAGTTACATTAAAGTTCTTTTCAAAGTCAAATTTTCTAGATAAATAATAACATAGCCGAATAACTCTTTTCCAAAAGTTTTTATTAGGTAAATCTTTTGGAAAGATTTTTCAATGCTCTGACGATAGGGTTAATATATGTTTTGAGCTGAGGACATTCAATAAAACCTGTTCTGTATCTGAGTTCATCTTTGTTTTTTAATTTATAAAAAATGTTTTAAAAAACAAAGTTATCAGAAATTTATGAAAAGAGTTAATCCAGAAACCTGTCATCCCTTCGATAACAATAATAGTTGAGCAGCCCTGACAGATAACCCTACTTAATCCTTCAACGTGTCCAATCCAATGTCAGCTTTCATTATTAACTTTTGGTGAAATTCACCTTACACGTGTATCGCTTCTTTATTTTCTGTATTCATTGTAAGTTTAATAAACAATTGACTTAGTAGGTAATCGAGTAAATCTTCTAAATACAAACTTTTTTCTGAGAATAGATCCATAATTAATAACTAATATGGACAAATAAACTAAAAATATTATTCAACAAAAACGCAAACAAAGTAAAAGGTAAAGTGTTAGAAGTGAAAATATATACACAACAAAAACAAAGTGTCATACTTCAATACTTTCGAGTACAAATGATCGAGAAGGAAAGAAAAAAATAAAAATAATTAAAATTATGAATTGATTCCAGAGTTTTTTTTATCTTGATTTTTTCACATTCACCTGACAATAAGAGATAGGCATCTCATCCTATCTTGATGTTATAATACTTTTTAAGCGAGGTGATCTCTTATTCAGTTTGGAGAACGTGTTTTCAGGCATGCTAAATGTAGCCATATTTCGCATGAGTGTGCTAGTATGTCCATGTAAATTATCGTGAAATATTTTGTAGTGTGTCCTTATGTGGTCAATAACTGTTGGCATTCGAATACCTTCATGTCAAGTAATATTTGTGACGTAGCATTGAGCTTTAGTTATAGCTCTGAAAGTATTTCACTCAAAATTTTGTAACATTCGTATGTGGGGGTTCGTTTTGGCTGTTCCATAAATTTGTTAAGCGTGGGCCCAGAAGGCCTTAAGTAAATAATTATAAGTTTTTTTCAGTTCAGTTTTTGTTTTAGGTTTAATATTGAAGAAGATGGGAAAAACGGAAGGCTGGGAGAGGAAAACAAAAGTACGTTTATAGGTTTTAGTTCTGTGGGATGGATACAGAGGTCAGAAAGACGATCTCTTATATTCTTAGATTGGATAGAGGTTTTCGAGTGTAGAAGACTGTAGATGTAGGAAGGGTATAGTAAATTATTGTTGACGGAAGGAGTGGAAAAACACCCTTAACTCGTAATAAAGGTGGATCATACAAGATCTCCTCGATGTACTGGTGTCAAATCTTAAAGAGCAATTCATGATTCGTTTCAGTACAATCGAAAAGCCACCAGAAACGACAAAGCTGGAGTAAATCGGAGGGAAAATGAATGGGGATACAAGGAGCTTGAATGTAGATTGTGGAAGTAGATGACCAGTGAACTTTAAACGATATCCAGGACAAGTTTTGGTCCCAAGTAACATCCAAGATTCGACAGAGGAGCTGAAAATGATAGAATGACCAGTTAGGATAAAAATAATAATAATGTATAATGAATAATGCAACAGTTGATTTAAACAGGGAATGGGAGTCTAGAACGATAGGTTTAGTTTTCATAGCATTTAAACTTAATTTATTCAATACAGGCTAGACTTTTATTCAAGACACTGAATCTATCAAGTTCTTCCTGAATATTGGCAAACACTACTAATACCTCAGAATGAGAAAAGGGTAAGTAGATTTGGGAGTCGTGATAGGTTGCAAGAACCACTAGCGGATCCAGGATTTAATTTTGGGGGGGCCTCAGCCCGAAAGCTTATTTTTTCATAAATATAACAATGATTACTTTGGTAAATAAGAAAGAAACTAACTACCTATACGAACTGTTGTTTAAGTGATTCCTAAAGCCCTTTTAAATGTAATTATACGAATAATTATACTTTAAGAGATAATTTTTTAATATTTTTTTCGATAAAATATGGTTATGTTTTACATTATTGGGGGGGGAGGCTTCAGCCCGAAAGCCACCTACCCCGTAGATCAGCCCGTGGCAAGAACAATGGTGTCATATGAGAAATGAAATGATCAAACCCAGAGCTACTATAAAGGAAAGTATAAGAGATGGTTCGGAATTGAAGCTGTTTGGATAAGTGCAATAAAAATTGAAAATTGGAACCAGAGAATATAACTGTTAGATAATGTTATTGATTTCAATTTGGTAAAAGGATAGAGTGGTTCAAGGAATCAAAAGTTTCTAAAAGGTCAAGGAGTATCATGTAGGGTATTTACTGTGGCAGAAATGAATGACAATATAATAATTTATATTGAACATTTATAAAGTACTAATGAGTTACTCGCAGTTCATTTAGTTCTACTATTCGTTGCTCAAATCGTATAACTTTTATTGAACAAAACTACAGAAAAAATTTTAATTGATTTAAAAATCAATATTAAACATCACGCCACATTGCCAATTTATATAATTATAATTATTCTTATCGTCAATTTGTAACTATAATACATGTTCAACTGGTCCCATTTAAGCCCAACAATAATTTGAGACTTTTAGGTCTAATATTTTCATTGTACGCCATATTGTGCTACCTTTTCTACTTCATAATAATTATAATTATATCAAAATATAATATAAAAAATAATATATTGTATTCAAGAGGAAATGTCTAGGTGGAAAAATAACTGCTGTCGCCAAGGTTAAATCAAACTACCACCTCCAGATGAAAACACTAGCACCACCAATTTTTACACACCATTTTTAATCTAAAATCTTCATTTTGTGTTACGAGAGTAGGAGGTACCTGGAGCTCAACACACATGTAATTAAATGAACAGCTGTATAATTTGTAAAATAATCGCCGTAGGAGACCAGCATTATCGGGTCTAAAGGACTGGGCTGCAGTTGAGCTCCTGTTATCTCCTCCTCTTCTCATACAGAAATAAAATAAAATATGAAAGTCTCTAAAAACTTATTTATATAATAGACAGAAATGTTTATATTTACAAACATTTATATTGCATTTTTACAACACATAATTTTACTTATTTTATTTTTTTAAATGTTATTGTATAAACATCGCGTTACGTTTTAATAGTTATGAATTCTGGAGTTGTTAAATTCTGTTTGATGAATCCATAGCAATATCAAAATTAGGGGGTATCATTGCGGGGAGGATGAGTGGAAT
Source organism: Nezara viridula (assembly GCA_928085145.1). Lineage (NCBI taxonomy): Eukaryota > Metazoa > Arthropoda > Insecta > Hemiptera > Pentatomidae > Nezara > Nezara viridula. The sequence goes on from OV725081.1 coordinate 77,940,333, forward strand.
GCACTGCTGAGTGAAACCCAGCGGTACTAAGTTAATTACCCTGACCTCATCAGCATGACACCCCATGAAACATTAACACTCGTACCACTCAGACCCGACTCCTCCCTCATCAACTAGCTAACTGACCGAAAACAGCTTCATGTATTTTCAGTCATGAGTGGGGAACCAGGAATAAGAAAAAAAATCACCGTTATAATTAAATCGCTTGTTACTGTTCTTATTAAAATTAATTGTATTTTTGATTAAAAAAAATAAAATAAAGTTAGTCATTGCTTTCGATAACCAATGCTGTCGTCTAAGGAAATAAAATCTTGGTAAATGTACAAAAAATCATAACTCTTTATTCGTACTACACACCACATAAAATGCAATTAGTCCGAACAACACAAGATAATTATTTTATATAGCATTCATAAATTTAAAGCTATCATTTTCCGTATAAAAGAATATTTTGGAGGTGAAATCCCACTTGGTAGAAATATATTCACTTTGATTACTTTTTACATCCTGAATTATGTAATTTTAATCTTATTAGTTAATTATGAACTATTTTTTATTAACCAAATGTCAAATTGTAATATTTGTTCGATCTAATTTACGTTTGCTAGACTTGAACACTAACCGGTACTCCAGAAAAAAGTATTGAAATATTTCCGAGGAAAATCTTCAAAAACCGAATAAATAACCGAAGCGATGAGAGATCAGAGTTAGGGATGGGATATCGAACGCCCAATACCGATATTAATAATTATCGATACCATCTTAATTTTGGACTTATATCAAAATATCTTATAATTATAATTATAAAAGTTTTTGAAATATGAATATTAATCTAAATATTAATTCTCCATCACATAGGCACGTAAAAAAAATTTTATTTTTCTCTTTAAATTTATTAATGGAAATATAAATTTTTCCAACTTTTCAACTAAAATTACTTTTCTAGTTCCTGTTCATCGTCGTGATCCTCAGCTTTTTTCCACAAATTTCCATTCATCCATAGATCGGATTCAGCGAAATGCTAATTTATTTCCATCTTACATAGATTTATTTTTCAATTCGTGGCCATGATTTGAGAAGGGTTTAAATCACAAATTTGGACAAATCGAATTCATTGAGCGGGAAGGGACCCACGCGCGGTGTTCAACTTTACTTAAACATGGCCATCGCTAGTCGCTATTATCGAAATATCAATATTTTTCTGTACTATGCAGTACATTCCATATGATACAGGCAAGATGAATATTTTTTACTAACAATCAGATAACTAACAATTGATAGCGCTTTCCGTAAACGATAGTTTTTATTTTTATTTTTAAATTCAAATATTAAAATAACGAAGGGACGATGATGATAGTAGATAATAGCGAACTACATACTATCGATAGTAAAATATCGAATATCAGAAGGAAATAATATCGACTATCGATGCCCATCCTTAATCAGAGTTCTAACAAATGGTGAAGGAAGACAAATTAAGAACTGCTTAGGAACAGAAACTGGTCAATCAAACTCATGGTATGAAGGCAAAGAGGTTAGGCAAAGATGGGCAGGGCATATAGTTCGGAGCAATCCATCAGGAAGCCTCAATAGTTAGCAAGAGAAATATAGACTACTGAAGAGAAAATCTCAACATTCAATTGACAACAAACTACTGATCTACAAGACAATACTGAAACCTATTTGGACTTTCGGACTAGGACTGGGGGAAACAACAAAATTTTCAAACATCAAACGCATTCAATCCTTTCAGTCCAAAGTCCTTCGAACAATAGTTGATGCTCCGTTCTATGTAACCAACCAAAACCTACACCATGGCCTTAATATCCCATTTGTCCTAGACCTTATCCCTCAAAAAGTTTCCAAATTCCACGAAAACCTTACATATCATCCAAATCCAATTGCACAATTCCTCTCTAGCAATAATCATCTCTACAATTCTCCTCGAAGGTTGAAGCGGCAGTGTCCCAGAGACTTGTTTTAAGAATATATTGGAGTTCTGGTAATGGCCAGATTCCCCACTCAAGCCATGTATGACTAGTTATAGTGTCTCTGCTCAGCCTCCTTTGGTAATATCAGTGATGCGGCTGAAGACGCTGGGATCTGCTAGAGTCCTGCCTTTCCCTCCACGAGTCTGGGGAAAGGCTTGGCACGGAGATCTTGAGTGACTGAATAGTGTAAATATTGTAATAAAAGCATGTGCGTATTTCAGTATTTATTTTGTTAGATTAGTTTATTTTTGTTTAGTTTATAAACATTTACTTTAGTATTATTATATTGCTGTTTATTATTTTTGTTTATTGTTTATAGTATGAATGAGCTACTCTATATCACTATTATTATTGTCCTTGAATGTTGAAAAACCAAGGGTAGGCAGCGGTTCATTAGGCTGATAAAGACGGCCAAAGATCTACGAGGTCTGTTGAAGCTCTTATCAATTATATTTTATTATTTATATATTTCTGTTTAATTAAAATCAGTATTTTTTAATTTTAGCTATTTAATCAAGATATTTGCAACTGTATTAAAATATAAATACATCAAGTAAATGTGTACACAAGAATATAATCACTTGAAAACGCTTCTTGTGAAACTACCCACATTTAGCACTCTTATAATACGTCTACATAAGGAGATCACGAGGCCATATTAGGTATCAGGTATCTGGATTGGGCCAAATCGGAAACAGATGGTACATTACGGTCATTATGGATTATTTTTTTTGTGACAAAATAAGGAGCATTGAGGATTTTACAAAGGATTTTGGATTGAAAGGATTGGGTACGAGAGGAACTTAATGGTTTAGTGGAGCCCTATAGCTCAACTCCGTAAGTCCAAATAGGTCTTAGTATAGTCATGCATATTAGTCTTTTGTAATTAATTGAAAGTTTAGAACGTTTGTCCAGTAACTGTTGGACTAAGAGGAAACGTCGAGCAGTTTCTTGTCGTTTCAGTCTTGTATGAGGATTCTATATTTATTAAAATATAAAATGTTATCGATATTGTTTATTATAAGTGTTTTGAATATTATTAACATATTAATAGTCCGTGCTTTTAGTAAATTCATCCCCGATATAAACCTAACTTAAGACAAAGCTTAAGACAAGGGTGGGTTCTATTATAAGGATCGAAACACTTAGCGGTTAATGTTTCAATTCGATGAATGACAAGCTGAAAGCCTTGTCATCAAATATTAATCAAGGCGATTGAACATCTTGCCACAACCGGTTTTGGTAATTTCCCACTCTCTTTAAGGTAGTAAATTATCTTTGATTATTAGATAAATCATCTATTTTTGTGTCCCTTATTACTTCCAGATATTAAAGATATATAAAAAAATAAGATTTTGTTGATATTATCCGACTGCTAGGGAGAATATTGAGCCATTTTTAAATAAATTTTACTCAAGTTATTATATAACATCTAATAAAAATAAAAAATCTATGTTAGGAATTGTGAAAAACATCAGTATAAATATGATATCTTGCCAAGACGAGTTGTTGCTCTCTACCTGTTAACAACGGTACAAGCGGAAGTAGAATTATCAAAAAATTGCAGTTCATAACAGTTATATTTACTGTGATCTATTATACATTGTTTGTCTGATTTAAAAGTTTTCGAAAACATCACAATCTCACAAAAACGTGTCCCATTCAAAAACTTAAAACCTTGCAAAAATTAGATGCAACTTATACATATACAGCTTGAAAAATATATATATATATAATGTAATAGTTGAAAAATAAAATTATGGAGGATCGAATATTGCAACTTGTGCCTTGCCACTCTAATTCTAGATGCTCTTGACTCGACGATTTCATATCGACAATGTTGTGATTATTAAAACCAAATAAAAAATTTATCAAATGCAGAACTTCATTACACTTTAACACATTTGAAGAAAAAAATATAATTCAGAAGCTTTTGTAGGCATGAGTCAATTGAATTAAAATATAAAAATGGAATACTTTAATCTAGACTCATTACCAAAAAAAAAAAACACTTATTAAAAGTTTATAATATATGAATATGCAGTGAGGATCGGGGTCTGGAAGACAGCATTAAAACTTTTATAAACTAAAAGTAATAAGAACTTTAATAGCTCTGCAAATAATATTCAAGTTTATTATGAATATGAAGTTAAAGAAAACGTTTACTTGCAATTATAAATTTTAATCAACATCTTTTTACAGTTGCATAACTTAAATTTACAGCGGTTTATAACTTAAACTATATATTAAAATTTAACAATCGAATTTATTATTATTAACTTAAAAATTGCAACAACTTATCCATAAATAAAAGTCTAAAACTCGTCGTAGATCCGAAGTCTGGTGATGATAGGTGAATTAGGTACAGAGATCATGTAAATTTAATTTAAAAAATTGCTGCAGAGATAAGGTTGAGGAAAAAAAAAATCAGGACATTTACAGTTCAATGGTCTTTCGTCAATCTCTCAGAATAATTTTCGGAGATAATATTCCATGACTTAAGTTAAGATTTCTGACCAGTATCATCAAGTTTTATATGATTTTAATAATATAATTAATATTTTATTAATGTTAATATTTTATTAAAATAAGCATGAAGATAGAAAATAGGGATAATGTGATTATGTTGTAAATTAAAAAATCCAAACAACAAAGCCACAAGGTCTCCAACATAAATTTTTTCTCGGGTTTGTGCTCGAGTTATCTTAAGATTAAAGGGGAAAGCAAATGGGTATTTACTAGTTTTTAGTACCTGATAAAAGTTTGCCGACCTCTAGTTTGAAAACGCCCTAATTCCGAGAATTTTCCAAAACAAAATATTTGTAGGTTACGATGAGATGAAACTATTTACAAAGTTTTAGTCGGATGTTAATAAATTGATAAAAAGCGGTCTCTACCAAGAGCAATAATATTCACTAAAAATTTGAAAAAAAAATTAATTGTATAAATAAGATTATCACTCTCCGGATATGTTTTGAGTATATAATAATTGCTTTCCAATGAATGTATCATGCAAAACACACTTTGTTGAAATGAAATAAAATTCACAAGTTTGAAAGAAAAAGAAGGACATCTATAAAAATTTTAATATTTTTTTCATAAGAACTGAAATTTGAGTATTGTGATTTCCTTTCCAACAAATAAATATATGTCTCTTTGAAGAATTGCATGTAATTTTTTCTAAGAAAAGATCCAAATTTCCATCCACGACTTTCTCTTGTGTAGACGTAATAAATAGCCTGCGGTACAGAACCCTTGTTATCAAATTATAAACATCTATATACAACTTCATGAATGGTTTCGTCTAATCCTAAGCTACAACTTTTGATGATGCGGCGTTTTCTCATTAGATTAATTATTTTAATGAGGTACTAGAAACTTGTGAATACTCATTTTCTTTCGACTAGAATCATAAGAGAATTTGATTACGAAATGGAAAAAAAGAGTTCCTTAAAAAATATTGGGCAGTTTGGCCAATATAACTTCGTTATTCTGACATATTGAGGGTGGAGGTCACGCCCTGTTGTAGGTCACCTTTTTTCCCTTTTTCCCAAATTATATAACGATTCAAGAGGAAAGCAAATGAGTCAATCCATTTATAGTACCTCATTAAATAGATAAACTTTACTGGTATTTAGATTGAAACGCCTCATTTTTGAGAATTTTCATAAATATAAATGTTGTAGGTTACGATGAAATAAAGCCATTCAAGAAGTTTAGACGGCTGTTGATTATTCGATAAAAAATGGGTCTGTACCTCGGACTATAAACTTATTTTATTTTATACGCCAAGATCTCAATAACCACAATATCAGATTTCATTTACCAATCCGTACATATATTATTACAGTAAGGCTCGAAATCGGTTTTGTACTAAATATAAGCTCCTGTCATACTCAAATACCACGAATGGGGTACCGTTGGATTCAGAATTTCACGGGGGGTTAGCGAATCGTATTCTCCACTTTTGTTTTTCTTTCTAAAATAAATAAAGTCAATACAAACATTTTGCTATGCTTCGATACTGGAACGGTGGTAGGTCTGTAGATCGATACGGGACAAATTGGATCTTAAACATTTTGATGCGTACAGCAAGACCCGGATAGTTCTCTCGGAACTATCGGATCCTGCGTTTTTAAGCCGAAAAACGTACTATTTTCGAGATAACGCAAGGCATAGGGTTCGCATACACACAACCTTACATTAATTGTAGTACTGTCATTGAATACATGTCTCATTTCGTCGACTTTATGGAGATATGATCGAGAGAGAGGAGTTTATATTATTCATCGATGGTGTTTTTGATCGGCAAGCCATATCATCGTTAATTTTTCAACAAATCTCAAGATTGAGCCACCAATTTCGAAGGTTTCCTTCTACTTCAGGTAGGCAAAATAGTCCGATCACCCAGGCGAACAAGTTATGAAAGAAAATAAACTTTATTTGCGAATAACTGAAGAATTACACACTTTTCCCTTGGTTATGCCCGTGATTATATAAAAGATTACTAAATTCCCTACAAAAGGGAAAAAAAAACATCGCAATAGGACAATTTTTAGCAAATATACAGCATACTGAAATTTGTATACATGTTGGTTTCAAACGAAAATGAAGATTTAAATTAATTTTTTTTTCTTTGTGGATTATATTTATCGATAAAGTAACATTAATTGTCTTAATCTTTTGATAAGTTGGATTTTCTTATTAATTTGGCATTTGATAACAATATGCTCTGCGAATTTTTCGCACGGGCCTACTAGTTGAAAATAATATACTTATTCTAATTATCAAGAATATAATAACTGCAAAATATGATAGGCAGAAAACCTATGGAAAGGGAGGCATATGAGTTGATGTATTCTCGTAGTGTAATCAACACGATGTGCATAACATCTACAACATTTTCAGGGATTGTGAGGGTAAATGCCTTGTTGGTTTAATAGAGATTTTATAAAATTCTTTCTTACTTCTTCCATTTGTGCGTAAGTTTTTCCTATATCCTTTATTTAATATATTAAGGTCTGTATCCTTATAGTCCGTGGCACAGACTCCCTTTTATTGAATTATTAACATCCGCCGGAAACTTCATAAATAGTTTCATCTCATCGTAACCTACAAATATTTTATTTACGAAAACTCTTGGAATTGAGGCGTTTTCAATCTGAAAGGGGGAGGGGAGGGAAAGGAAGGCAAACTTAATTAGATACAAACAAATTGTAAATACACATTTGCTTTCTACTTGGATCGTAAGATAATTTGATCATAAAATCGAGAAAAAAGTTGGCCTTCAAAAATATATGAGCCGTTTGGCGTGACCTACAGCCCTAACTTCTCAAAATAACGAGGTTATATAGGACAAACGGCCCAATATTTTTGTAGGCCACCTTTTTTATCTATTTTGTGATCAAATTATCATACGATCCAAGTAGAAAGCAAATGTGTATTTACGAGTTTTAAGTGCCAAATTAAATTAATTAATTTAATTATTAGACGGCCCATTTCTGACAATTTTCTTAGATAAAAATTTTGAATCCTCCAGAATGAAAACGCTCCGATTCCAAGAGTTTTCGTAAATAAAATATTTGTAGGTTACGATGAGATGAAACTATTTACGAAGTTTCAGGCATCTGTTAATAATTCGACAAAAAGGGGTCTGTACCACGGACTAGTACATTTTAATCTCGAAAACCAACCTTGAAATATAGGGAAGTAAGTAATAAAAATGGTGAATAAGTTAGAAATCCATTTTAAATTATACAATTAAAATTACGAATATATCTAAACATTTTTTTTCCTGTCTGCATTACAGACCTTGTTGATCTTTTCCCACCTTGAAAATGTCTGCCTATCTTGGGCTATTTTTTTCGTTAATTCGATCTATCCATTTGCTTTTTGGCCTTTCTCGTGGTCTTTTGCATACTATTGAAGCATCCATTGCCATATTGAAGCTTTCAGATTTCTTCACGCTACATGCACCACCCATCTTAACATCTGTGCCTTCATTTCATGAGATATTGATCGACCAGTTTCTGTAAACAGCTCTTTATTGATCTTTCCTCTCCAAGTGTTAGTACTCTGATCCCAGATCTCTCCGGTTATCCAGGTCTCACAGCCATATATATTAGATCTAGTTTTATCATAGGATTGCACACCCTTAATTTGAGATTTCTAGGGTTTTTTTTTAGGGATTTAAAGACCTAAAAGAAAGGGAGAAGTAAGCTCTGTTTGCGCTCGTTATAAGCTGGTATATTCCGAACGTTGCCCATTCATTGATGTTAAATGGAGGCGAAGTATTTGAATCTTTCTTCTCCCGGGAACGATTTCTCTTTTTCTAACAGATTCCGTTATTGTGGTGGATTTTTCGGTTTATTATCATATATTTTATTTTTGATCTGCATATCCAAAGGAATTTGTGATACATTCCAACGTGAACCCTTTCATTTTTGTGTGAACCTTCTCCAGCGCTAAGTTGACCAACATCGGTGATAGTCCATCACTCTACCCTAAGCCCATTCGAACTTCGAAGGTTTCAGATACTTCTCCTAGTATTAGGACTGGACATTTAGGGTCATTTGTATCCGCCTCTGTCAATCTCACCAACTTAACCGGGAACTCTTGGGCTATTTCTCGTCTAGTTCAGTCATGATTTTCCGAAGATAGGACAATATGCAATATGGTGTAGAGATGATATAATATGTGAAGGAGTTGTTCAGGGGATGCGTTCAAATAAATACTGAATTGTTAAAATAGTATTTTAATCGTTACACCGACGTTTCGACCCACTTTGTAGCTCTTCATCAGGGCTTATACAAAAATTTTTATATTTTTTGCAGCTCTGATGAAAACCTACAAAGTGGATCTAAAATGGATTAGTAAGTGTCACCATTAAAATACTATTTTAACAATTTAGTATTTATTTGACCGCACCCCCCGACCAAAACCTTCTCACATTATGCAATATGATTTCGTTTAAGTAAGTTATCCCAAATAAAAGACAAGTAATCATAACAAAAGAAATGTTCCGGGAGCTCCGAATTTTGAATATGGCGGACCGGATAAACAATGTTGTACAGTAAATAAATGAAATCGATAATAAAAGCTTCATCTTGTAATTTCAAATAACATCAGATATAAAATTTTACATTAAAAGGGAAAACAAATAGTATAAATAATGTAACGTGAGCAAATAAACCGAATAAAAATGAGATTATTGCCAAGCGTTCGGGCAATGTTGTCGACTCGCCGTTCCTAAGCAACGCTCCAAGTTGCTGAGTAAAGACATTTGCATTTTGCATCACAGGGGGAGTTTTAGAGTTAAACCTGCAATTATAGCAATTATAATTTAAAACGGCGGGCTAATAATGGCGTAGACCTCACGCAATATTCTGATAAACACTTTATACGTTTCATCATAAATCTCACACTCTGCGGACGTATCAATGCAGATATCGTAGCAATATGAAGGGAAATCGTTAAATGTTCTCTTCTACAACGTTTCCGTTAACGTTACAATTAATTGACGTTTCTTTCATCGTACTTCAAATAGACCAAAAACTCTTATATGGGTTGCAAGACATGAACGCCCGGAGTATAATAATAGAAAATATTATAGACATTTTAAACCTCCTCCAACTACACACGGAATAACCTACCGTTCTCAGTTCGAGCTATGGCTCTTTCTTAGCACTAGATCTCTCTCTCTGTAGTTATTCAATATATAGTATAATGCACTGGACAGTTTTACCCGATTTTTACGGTAGTGATCACTTTATGCTACTTGTCAAATTTACAAATGTAAATCCCACACATATAAAACCGAGATGGGTGCTAAACCGAGCTGATTAGGCTCTGTTTCCTTCCTTAGACCCACAACCTAAAATCTTACCATCAGATATGAACATTGACAAGAGGTGTGAAACAATTACGAATACGATAACAGAAGCTGTCAAGACATCGATGACCTCAGGAATACCAAAACGACCGCTAGCTTCTTGGTTTGACAATGCCTGTAAAAAAAGCTTTAAAAGAACGCCGCAAATACTATTGAATGTTTCGGAAATCTATGACAATTGAAAAAAAAACGATAGAATATAAAAAACAACAGGCTATACACAGAAGATTATTTAATCAGAGTAAGGCTGAGTCTTGGAAATGATATATAAGTTCCATAAATTCATCTACTACGTCAGCTGATATATGCCATAAAGTACATAAACTTACCAAAAATCACTCTTCATTCCGGTACAATATTTCAGTCGATGGAGGGTTATCTGATGATCTCTCATTCACCTCAAACACATTCGCCTACTTCTTTTATGAAATTTATAACCCAGATAGAAATAATAATGATCATCATCAAGTAGCACTTGATAATGTAGCAATCATTATAACTTTTCTTTTTCAATGTGGGAATTCCAAGACATCTTAAATACAGTTAAAGAAACATCATCTGGCCCTGACAATATTCATTACGACATGGTTAAAAACCATTCCATTGACACACAGAAATGTCTCCTTGAATATTATAATCATGTCTGGTCAACTGGACATTTCCTTTACAAGTTGTCTCAGTAAAGTCATGGAACGAATGGTAAATAAAAGATGAATGTGGACGATAATAAGCAATAATCTGTTTCAGTTATTTCAGTTCGGGTTCCAGCAACAATATAAAACAGTCTGCGGAACACCGGTTTCAATAATTTTTTTTTGGTGATTCTAGGTCGAAAAATATTAAATGTATATCCCGGCCTTCGTTGTGATTGGTCTTAGGGTAGAGAAAATCATTATTTTTTTTTAAAATTTCTTAAAACTTTAGGTTTCTTTTTTCCAATAATCCTTTGCCTGAATTTATAGGTTGAAATATACCAATCGATTTATTTGTTTTGCAGAATATGAAAAACATATTGCCTAGTGTGTTAAATTTTCATTATTTAACTACAGGAAGGTAGAAATAAAATAAAATATTTAATTCCTATGTTTTTAAACATGAAAACCAATATCTATGAGAGATTGCATTTGAAATTTAAGTACGAAAAAAGGATGTTTTTATAATTATTTTTAAATAATTCCTCCTGAATGCCGACTAAATAAGTTTTTGAGTTTGTCATATTAATCAACAATCATGACAAAACTCGCCTAATAGTTTTGAAATTATCTTTAGTTCATTATACCTTTGATAAATTTGAACTTCTTTCAGTGGCCTCCGGCTAAAATTATTTCGAGGGTTATGGTCAACGGCTTCATTGATTCAGAAACTAAATTATCCATTCTTCCGGATCAAGTAACATCTAAAATAATATTCCACCTTTATTCCGCAACACAAGTACAGTCACCAGAAAACTTTAGTACACATCTCTTCCGCTCTGACGGTTAAAATATCTAATACAAAATATATATTTATTGTAATCTTATTACAATTATTTAAGTCGATGAGAAATATTAAGAATATTTAATCAGAAAAATGAATAAATATTATACATATATATTGTCAGATTTGTTAGTGGGACCCCGATACGTTCCTATGTCTCCCACCATTTCGCTGATTTGGGGGGGCTTTTCCCTTCCTTCCGTAGACAATATTTCCTAGGAATATTTCTTTATCAGATTATCAACAACCAACGCCCCTCCTATCCTATACGATCATCTTCAATTCAAGTCCTCAGTCCACTGTCTTATCATGAGATCCTGACCTTCTGAACTTTATACCTCATTTCACAGCCTCTTTCCAAAACTCTTTTGTAGCCCGGTCCGCTAATCTCTGGAATTCCTTCCCTTTAAAAATCCGGCATGCTCCTTCCTTATCCAACTTTAAAGCCCTCCTGTTCTAATTCCTAATTAAAAACCAGTCAGAAAATGGCTACCCACGTGTTAAATTTCAGAGCCTTGGTTTAAAAATCAATGCTTTATGTATATAGTTTTTTTCCAATTACTTTTCATGGACTTGTGTATATTCTTACGTGTACTTTTGAAGCTGTACATATATTTTTTATACCGTGTCATTGCTATTCTACAAGGTTACTGTAATCTTAAAGTTGTTTAATGTATTTATTATCTTAATATTTTTGTTATAAATCTTTTACTTCTTGCCAACATAGAATAAATAAATCTTTATTCCTTTATATTTTACTTAACGTTATTTATTCTCACATCGTGCTCATTTACTAGAGGAATTAATTTTTTATTTATCGCTTTTGTTTCCATCTGTTTTATTATTATTTTTCTTTATTTTTTTAGTTAAAGCGTGATTATTTTGTTTTATTTCTTCTTTGTATTGTATATAGTTCTAGACATTTTGCATATAGTTTCATCAGCTTCGTTACTTTTTTTTTTATATTTGTTAGTTTACATAAGATATTTTATATATTTAACGTAGTTCTCTAGACCAGAAGTATTCTACTGTTCTGTAACATTTTGTTATTTTTAAGGGAGTTTGTCCCATAATAAGGGTATCGTCGTGGTGGGCTATAGTGGTTTCTTGAACGTTTACAAATGTTTGTATAGTTGTAAAGATTTTATTTATTTATTTGTTTTACTTATTATACATATATACTTGAAAAAAAAAATACAATTGAACATATAACGTAATTTGTTCAGATTAAACAAAGGGGGGAGAGGGGACAGCCATTATAACATTGGTACATTTATAGAACTTTTTCAGTTGAAACTAAAAAATGTAAAAAAGTAAAAAATATCTTTGCTTTCTTAGTGTGTAAAACCTTAAATAAAAATACATTTTTCTCAGTTCGACTAGTTTGTCGCGAAAAAAATTATAAGAATATCACCTGAAAATTGAGGGACGATTAAATCCTAGGCTATGTTGATGTATATTATTATCTCTGAATGTAAATGACAATTTGAATAAAAATAATTTTTAGGTATCAACAAAAAATAGATACATATCTACTACTAGGCTCTAACCTAGCCAGGTAGTCGACTTTTCTAAATAGATTTAGCTTACACATTTTATTGAATATTTGATAGTTGACCGTTGCAATATAAAGGAGGGAGATGGTCCGGGGTGGCGGTCATAAATAGGCTAAATAGTGGTAAAAATATTTTAATAAAAGCCAACGTTTCGACCCGATTTTGCAGATCTTCTTCAGAGAGGTGTGTTCAGCTAGGAATTTACCTTAGAACTGAAGATCTAAGAGAGTTTTAAGTCAAACTCCTAGCTTAACACACCTCCCTGAAGAAGACTTGCAAAGTCAGGTCGAAACGTTGGCTTTTAATAAAATAGTTTTACCACTATTTAGCCTATTTATGACCGCCACCCCGGACCATCTCCTTCCTTTACACATTTTATTCATTCATGTATCTCATTTATTATATATTTAAATTTTTTAGATCAAATTATTGGGAGGCATCGCCTCCACTGCCTTCTCCGAAGCTTGCGCCTATGCCTATGACAACACAATAATTTGAATGAATACATCTAGGTTATTTTCAAGTTTTGTACTTTTTCCAGCAAGTTCCACTCGCTTCATTCAAGATGTAGCTATTTATAAACTATGGTGGAAGGGGAAATGAAGGATTGCGCCTTAAGAAGCGTCCAATAGAGCAATAGAGAGGTTGTTTATTATCCTGAGGCTAACTGCCCTGTTGTCTCCCCTGGCTCACTTTACGACACTCTAATTCCTCTTCTCTGTCTTTCTATTTTCACCAGACAACACTTTTTACGACTTCAGCAGAATTTATTTATGAGCATCTCCTATTGCGATATTTACAGTCATTATGTTGAAAAAAGAAATGGATTTAGTCCCTAGTTACTGTTAGGAGAAAAAAATATACAAAGCATAAAAAAAAAAAAAGGTTTTTATTTCCTCTTCATATTTTTATTCACACTTGTCATAGTCTGAACAATAACCATATGTGATTTTAGAGTAAAGGAAATTGGAGTTTTAGGCATGAGGAAGAATAGTACCAAGCAGCACTTCTTCCTGGTCTTGGTTTACTTTCTTACTTCAGGAAAGGAGACCTCTCATTCAGCTCCTCTTTAGTCGTCGGACGTTTCAAGTCCGTTGTGATGTCCGTGTAGTTTAGGGTAAAATCGGGAGTAAAGAGTAATGGTAAGAGTACAGGTCGATAGTTGTTGTCGTAAGTCGGTATGTAAGGTTTTGTTGTTTACGTACCAAGGAGCTGTTGTTATTGATCTTAAAAATTTGGATTGAAATGATAATACTTTTTGTAAGTACGTCTTTTCTGAAGAACCGTAAATTTGTGAGGCGTATGTCTATATGGGTTTAAGTTAAGATAAGTGTATGTGTTTAGTTTTTGTCTGATTTTCAGTTTTGATTTGAAAAAAGTGAGTATAGTATTTTTTGTTGCTTGTCCAAAGTCTTTCCTTTCAATTTAACATGTGGGCCCCAGGTCACCCTTCTGTCGAATATTAGTCCGAGATAACGTACAGTGTACAGTGTAGCGCAGCGATGATGGATTTGGTTGTAGCCGATATAAACAGGCGGGCATGTAAATGTTATATGTTGTGATTTGTCATGATTTAATATAATTTTCCAAATTGAATACCAATTTTGTAATTGTAGTGAGTGCTTTTGTAAATTCAATGAGGTTAGTCTGTGGTCGTGATGTTTTGTTAAAATTGTTGTATAGTCAGCGTAAGTAGCAGTCAACGTTTCAGAGGTAGTAGGCATGTCATGTCTATAGATAATGTAAAGTAAAGGAGATTTCTTTTAAATTTTAAAATTTGCTTCTCCTCCCTCCCAGTACAATTATTTATTTTAATGAAGGTTATTATAATAATGTTTTTCATAATTTTCATAACTAGAAAAATAAATAGAGACCTATAAAACAAATGTTATCGTCAGAGAGTGGAGGAGGGGGGGAATAAAGTGGAGCGAATCCGAGGAGATTGGTGCGCAGGGTCCAGAGTGCCCGGTTCTGAACGTTGTTTGTTCGATTCCCACAACGACTATTGTACTGTTGTAGGTTCGATTCCCACAACGACTATTGTACTGTTGTAGGTTCGATCCCCACAACGACTATTGTACTGTTGTAGGTTCGATTCCTACCTGGGTCCGTTAAATTTGCTTCTCAAGGGCCCGGGCAAATGTATCTTGAAACTCCTACTCTGGTAAGTACACATGGTAGCTACATGGGTTCGCAAAAAATACCACAAAACCGATTTGCCGATTAGTTTTCCCAAGCTGTACGAGTATTAGTCTTATGTCTGAAAGGAATCCCAGATACCCAGACAAAAATTACATAATTAACTTTTTATTAGAGATTTCGACATATATGAACGCATATTCATTCGGTTATGTATTCGATTTTACCTATTTTATTAATTAACAAGTGTCACAATATTTATAACTTAAGCCGATGGTCCGCATGGAAAGATATTTTATTGCCTCACATTGTAGATAAAAGTACAACAGCTTTACCGGGGCTCAACTCTCCCCTCCTTGGCTTTACGCCCGCCCCGAAATGTGCGATCTACATTTTGATAGCCCTGCCTCCTTCTCCCTAGGGATTTCCTTTTCCGCTGCCTTACGCTTGAATCGTTTTTACTGAAATAAGATTATAGTTTATTTAAATTTGTTTTGTAAAACATTAATAACGAAATGTATTCTCTACGGTATTAAATATTAAAATCCTTTCCCTACTATATCAAGCAATTTTCAATTACGAAAAAGACATTTTTGGAGACCGTATAGCTGAAAACGACAAAATATCATTTCAATCAAACGCAGCCGACCAAGCGATGATTGATAGGAGCCACCATGATTGGGAGCGGTGAGAGGTTTTTTCAATAATGTCAGCTTTCCAGGTATTTTTTTTTTTTTTTTTGTAATGTACTTCCTGAAGAGAGCTCTTTAAACACCTGTTAACGTTAATAATTATTTATTCTTTTTCATTAATATATCTGGTTTAACTTTTGAAAATTGTAAATAAAATTGATTATAAGTAAACTGAAAAGTTCAATAATGTAGTATAATATTAATGTTTTAAGCCAAAAATTTATTTAATTTTTTTGATGGTGAGTAAGGCGTGAACCGAATAAACATCAAATATCCGCATCTATTAACTATAAGAGGGAAGCAGAATACAACAACACAGTATAGAACAAAATAGTAAAATGTAACCTTGTTTTATGAAAAGAAATGTTTAAAAAAATATCTCTTAAAGTGTTATTGCTCGTTAAATTACATTTAATATGATTGAAAAAATCACTTAAACACTATTTCATACATACACTTAGTATCTTTCTTTTTTTTTTTTTTTTTATGTAATTATCATTATATATATGAAAAGCTGTCGGACTGAAGTCCCTCCAAAATTAAATCCTAGATCCGCTAGTGGCACATAATTCAGTGAGCTGCTCAAGTTCTGTCTATTTGTATATTTGAGAGAGTAGAATTCAATTCAAGCCATTCACGGAAACCTCGTGGGTCATCTCACTGTGCGGTTAAGCAGGGCAAAATAATTCAGCGGGCTTTCTTTTACACAATTTAAATTTTATAGTGATATACATATATTCTAAATAAATAAATTAAATTTAAAAAAATACTTCCAGTATAATTTAATAATAACTACATAGGAAGTTCCAAGGATTTATATCCCACTTTTCTAAAGAGGTTGATTCAGAGACATTTATTTTTGTGTAGGCTACAGACTTTTGAAGAAATATAACCTTTACTGTGAGAGAAATGCTTAAAAATTGATTGAGCCTTTTCATAATGATAATACTCAAATCATCACGCCAGACTCAAACGCCTAATGAATTGCGCAATACGTTTTGTTTTCGGAATCTCAAGAGATACGCATATAACCCAGTATTACACCAAGTTGAAGTGGCTCTATCCATCCAACCGCCGTTTGTACTTCCTTGCCACTTTTCTATACCAAGTCATCAGAACTCAGCGGCCTTCCTATATTTTTCACAACCTACAATTCAAATATTCCATTCAATCCCGTCTCACTAGATCTCGTACCTCCGACCTCTATCCACCTCCCCACCGAACTGCAGCGTTTGACAAATCCTTTATAATTCAAGCCGTCTCCTTCTGGAATACCATCCCTCCCGATATCCGGCATGTACAATCAGTTTCCTCATTTAAATCTCTCCATTTTAACCACCTACTCCTTTCCCAACCCGATTGATCATGAAATGTAGATAAGAGAACTTTTAAAGTTCCTCCAGAAATTATTTTCTTTACTTATGCTATTGATATTTTATTATATCAGAATGTTTTTAGTGTAATAGTTATATTTTTTGTTTTATTATTTTTTCAAAATCTTAATCTTAATAATAAATGTAAATAATTAATTTTATGTATGGCCACACAGGTATTTATTCTGTATCTGTAATTTGTCCTAAAGGGACAACAGTCCCAGGATAATAAAAAAATATTTTCATTTCATTTCAATAATTATAATTTCATGATAATAATTTATTCACGAGTATTGGTACTATTAAATATCTAGTAGGCAGCTGCAGTTTTTCTTAATTGTTATTTGGGGAGAGCTACATAAAACGTTTTTCTACTTCCTTGTAACTTCTACTCCTATATCCACATCTATCTCTTGTTAAAAGCTTTCCTGCGGTAATGAAATCCACGCAAGGAGCCATAGTTGAAAGGTAAACATTTATTTCCATAGCTCTTGTTTTTCTTTTAATGTATATATGGTATGTTTGTGTTTCATTCATCCTAAATACTCAATGACCTTAATTGAGGCAAAATGTATTTTTTCTAAATAAAATATTGTATTTAAAAAAAAAATTCCATAGTCTGTCATAAATAAATATCAAATCAAAGATAATCGGCCAATGCAGAAAACTAAGTTTTGATTTTTTAAATAAAATGAAAGCTGTTCTTCACAGACTCAACAGCTTTGAGATTGTTTTTTTAATATAAATTATTAAGCACCATGACACAGAAATAAAGGCTCATTTCAGAAAACTTGGCATAATTACCTCACCCCTTCAACTCCTAGATCACAGGAATGACCTGTTAAGAAAAAAAAAATCATTAGTAAAGATAGATTCAGATTACACACATTTGATGAAAAGAAAACTAAAACTTATTCTAACATGTGATGTTTCTATCAATAATCAACAAGTATTCTCTCTGTATCTCTATTGTATCTCTGTTGAATCGATTTATTCAGGTATATCTATGTAATGATATTTTTTTTTTTAATCGACCTTTATATATTATAACTTAAGATAATAATTATAGTTGGATAATAGGTCATGAACTATACTTCAATAAACTAAAACATCTCTTGCTTATTCTTTTTTTCAAAACGTTTCGATCCTTGATTATTTAAAATAAAGAATGGGATCCTCTTCAGTTCTGTAGTTAACTATACTTTTACCTATTAACCAATTATAATTACTATCTTAAGTTATATATATGTGTGTGTGTATGTATATATTTTTATAAAAAGTACATCCACACATAAAGGAAATTCTGATATATACGGTTTCGGACTTTATACTCCGTTAAGAAGGTAGTTCATGATATAAACTGATACAAATAAATTCTAGAAACTTCCCTAAAGTATCACCGTAAAAAAAAAAAAAAAAATCAAAAGAAAAAGATCTAGGAACACTTAGATTATTGAAGACCCAATAGAGAATATTGGTGTTATAATCAGCCTACAGGAGGTAGGGGATGAGGAAGTAGGGGGGGAGGAGACAGGTACACCCTCTAGGGAGAGGTATTCCAATTACGGGCCACCGCCTTCTCTATATTTATTGCTCTGGTCGCTTGTTTTGTATATTCATGACGTCTTTCTAGACCTTATCCGATGAGCCAGCCAGATAAAAACATATATTTCACTAAAAGTTTTTTATCTCCTTGCATTCAGAATATAAATCTACCAACTATATATTTAAAAGTATTTTATGTTCAAAAATTGTCCTCTCAATGTCTGTTATTGTTTAATCAACTTAAATATTCAACCCTTATGGTAATGAGAGAATAGTCAAGATGATTCTATCGATGTTTCTTAATGGGTACAAGAGATTTACTGAGACATTTTCTACTGAACCGAAAAACTTGACCACTTCTTCATCAATCCTTGAAGCTTTCCGAAAGATTAATTTACTTTCTTATATTAAAGTTTTACTTATCTTATTTAATATTGCAGCAGAACTTCCCTCTTAATATTATTTTAGAATTTTTTAATGTAAATATGAATTCGTATTTGTTCTTTTAATGTTGGCTTTACAGACCTTATAGACTTTTTGCTACCTAAAACAGCCATTGCCATCTCAGCCTATTTTTAATAATTTCTTTACAGTTATCTGCATGCAGCTCCATTGAATTTTTGTTGAACCGAACTATGCATCTATTTTTTGTATCTTCGCCTTGTTCTCTTTCCTATAATTTCTTGTTGTGTAAAGGTTCCTGATGGATTGCTCCGAGCTACCTCACCTATCTTAACCTCCTCGCCTTCATATCACGATATATTGATTGATCAATTTGTGTGAGCTGTTCTTTATCAGCCCTTCTTCTCCATGCGTTAGTATTGTGTTTTCAACTTGTTCCGGTTATCGTGCGGAGGATTTTTCTCTCAAATCTTTCAAAGGTATTGGTTAGTATCTATGTCTCATAGCAGTATAACTGTACCGGCTTTATCATAGTATTATTATTTTTTTATATTTGGGTTTTGCACAACTTAAGGAGTCATATCCCCAACACCCAGAAGCCACTGCTCCCTGTCCATCCAATATCCCTCACGAAGCCCTCTGGCTGCCATGCTTTCTTCCACGTCCTCTGTCCATTTCTTCTTTGGCCTTCCACGCTTCCTTCTTTCAGGTGGCATATAGTTATAGATTTTCTTTGGCCAGCGGTTCTCATCCATCTGCATTAAGTGGCCATACCACTTTAACCGTTTGGTCCCGATCAGGTGAAGGATGTTCTTTTGACATCCGACCTTGTCTCTAATAGCTGCGTTTGGGATCCGCTCGATTCTGGATATGCCACAGCTTCTTCTCCAGAAATTCATTTCCATAGAAAGCAGCTTATTTTCCATCTTTTTTGTCAGTGTCCAGACTTCTGATCCGTAAGTGGCTACGCTTTCTACAAAGGAATGGTATATCTTCTTTTTAGTTTCTAATCGTATCTCTTTACTCCATAGGGTTGAATTTATCGAACTTATTATTCTTTTCCCATTATTTATTTTATGTTCGATATCAACCTCACTACCACCCTTTGAAGATAGCCAGTATCCGAGATACTTTAACTGCTGGCTGACATTTAGCGTCCAGTCATCAATTTCAAGGGGCAAATTTGGAGCGTTGAAAATCATATACTCTGTTTTACTTTCACTGATTTTCAGACCCCATCTGGAATACGTGTCTAGCAACTTCCTCATCATATAGCTAACATCATCCGGATCCGATGCGATTATGACTTGATCATCGGCATACTGCAAATTGTAGATGACATCATTCCCGCTTTGAACACCCATTCCACAGCACGATCTTTTCCAGTTTTTAAGGGCTTGTTCTATGTAAATATTGAAAATCAGGGGTGAAAGGCAGCAGCCCTGTTTCAATCCTTTGTTAATGAAGAAGCTTCTAGACACTCTATCTCCTATTTTTATAGCCCCCTTTATATTTTTATAGAGCTCTTGAATTGCTCTGATGAGGTATCTCTTAATAGATGTGGCTTCCAAAGCTTTCCACAATTTCGCTAGAGGTACTGAATCATAGGCCTTGTGTAAATCTACAAATATCATATGGAGTTCACGGTCGTGGGCCATCCTCTTTTCTATAAGTTGTGAGAGACTAAAAATGTGATCAGTGCATGATCTTCCAGCTCGAAAACCCGCCTGTTCCTCGCTGATCTCTTCCTTTAAATCATTTTCAATTCTGCTTTTAATTATCCGGCCGTATAATCTACTCAGCGAGCTGGTAACAGTAATACCTCTGTAGTTGGAAACGTCTTTCTTTTGGCCTTTTTTGAAAACTGGAGTGATATAACCCTGTTTCCATTCTTCGGGGATCTCTCCACCATTTAACAGAAGTGTCATACTTTCTGCCAGTGCCATTTTGAGTTCGGTCGGGCCTGCTTTAATTAATTCAATTGGAATAGAACCAGGGCCGGGAGATTTTCTATTTTTCATTCCTTTGAGAACTGAGTCCAGTTCTATGATTGTGACTGGCGGTATATCTTCCTTATTTGATATCATTTCATCGGATTGGTTCCATGCGAATTCGGGTCGTTCCTCATGAAATAATTCTTCAAAGTAATTCACCCATTGCTGCTCTTTGATCAATGGGAAGTTATCTCCACATCTTTTGGGATTTTTCAATTTTTTTAATGTCCTCCAAGCAGCACTAGACTTTTGTCCATCAATGTAAGTGTCCACATACTTGCAGGTTTTCTCCCAATAGATATTTAATGCCTTCCTTCTAATAGCTTTTACTTTTTTACAGGCATTTCTATATACCCTCAGGTCCTTCTCATTTTTAGAGCTCAACCATTTATTGTATAAATATTTTTTCTCTTGAAGAGCCACTTCAGCATCCTCATTCCACCAAGGCTTGTTTTTTCCTCTAACCTCTTTCCTTTCCTCTCCGACAGCTTCTAAAGCTGCGGCATGCAGGCACTTTACTATATTTTCGTAATTTAGCCGATCATTCAGATCTTTCTCATGATTCAATTTCTCCATCAGTCGGCTTTGGAACAGTCCTTTTACAGATTCTTGATTTTTCATACTCTCAATTGAGTATCGAATCGTTTTCGGAGAGTCCTCTGGTCACAGGAGAGTTTCTAAGAAGATTATGGGGTTTAAAATTCAGAATACTCTTTAAAAGAAAGTGATCCGAACCACATTCCGCCGCTCTCATCACTCTAACATCGTTCACCTTTATCCTAGTAGTGCGCCTGAGGATTATATAATCTATGATTGATTTTAGACCTTTAGTGGGCTGGTGCCAGAAGAATTTGTGAATTTCTTTATGCTTGAAGAATCCATTTAATATTTTCATGTTTAATTGCTCACATAAACTAATTAATCTTGCACCGTTATCGTTAGTTACCTCTTCTCCAAAGCGTCCCACGGTCTCATCGTTGAACTTGCTGCCAACACGTCCGTTGAAGTCGCCCAAACAGATAACAATCTTACGATCAGGTGTTTGCTCTATCAAGTCGCAAATATCATCGAAAAACGTGTCTTTTATGGATTGCTTGGAAACTTCAGTTGGAGCATAGATCCCAAAAATAACAAACTCTTCTCCAAATAATGCCATTTCAAGTTTAATTATTCTTTCATTTACACATTCATAATTTTTAATATACCTGCGCAATCTTTTGTTAATCACCACTGCAACCCCTGCTCTAGCTCTCTCACTTTTTTCCACTCCACTGTAGATATACACGAAATCTCCTGAAAGTTCATTGTAACTTCCTTTGATTTTAGTTTCACTGAGGACTGCCACATCGATATTTTGCTTTTTCAGTTCATTTTCCACTTCGTTTTTCTTGGTCCTCAAACCTTGAACATTCCACGTAAGAAAAAACATGTTCCGTTTCCGCGCCTTAAGTCGTTGCCGATTAGATCCGTCCGGTTTTCTTTCTGTTTTGGGTTTGAAAGCGAAATATTTTTTTCCGATGTAGGGGTGCTGGCCCTACGATCAACCTTTTTTAAACTGTAAGGACAGTGGTTTGATTTTGGGGTTGCCTTCCCCTAGACAGGTTGCCTTCACTATGGCTATGAGTCCTGTCCACCCAGGTCGCAGTTTAACGTCATGCCCGGGACGATCATAGTATTATAAAAACTTAATTTGAAATCTCTAGTGATATTTTGGGATTTCGGTACCTTTGAATGAACGAAGAAAGTTCTGTTTGCTCTTGTTATAAGCTAGTTCATTTATGACCGTTGTTCAGTCATAATGGAACCGATGTATTTGAATTTGGCTACTCTAGAGAATTTTTTTATATTTGCTTACTAGTTCTTTATTTTGTATTAATTAAAAAACGATTAACCATAAACTTAAGATAAATGCTAAGCACGAACTATATGCGTGGTTGACCAAATGTATATATATATATATATAGAGAGAGAGAGAGAGGTTATACTACTATGTTATTTTCAAATTTGCTATTTTAAAATCTCGTACTGGATTTATGCTTTGTTTTCATTAGTTTGATGTAAAAATAATAAAATACTTGACGTACATAAGAACATTTTTAAAACAAAATCATATAAAAATTTAAACTTATAAACAAGTAAAAACCCATGAATGATAAAAGTGAAAATAAAACAACTTTTTTTTTTTAAATAATAATATATCACACATTATAAATGGCTTTTAAAATTGTTTGTTTGGTTTTCCTTATATATATATATATATATATATATATCCTTATATATATATATATATATATATATATCTATAAGGAAAACCAAACAAACAATTTTGAAAGCCATTTATAATGTGTAATATATTATTTATTTAAAAAAAAAAGTTGTTTTATTTTCACTTTTATCATTCATGGGTTTTTACTTGTTTATAAGTTTAAATTTTTATATGATTTTGTTTTAAAATTATTCTTATGTACGTCAAGTATTTTATTATTTTTACATCAAACTAATGGAAACAAAGCATAAATCTAGTACGAGATTTTAAAATAGCAAATTTGAAAATAACATAGTAGTATAACCTCTCAACAAATCACCTACTTCGACTGATGTGATTTTATTTGAAGATTAAAAATTAGTTTAACTGTTCCCTTCTAGAAAATAAGTTTCTTTTTTTAAACCATTGTTTGATAACACTTTCAGAAGAAAAGATTCTGGCAATATGGGTTTTATTTCATCTGGCTTTTACGGGCTGTAATATGTGCCTTTTTGTTTCCAACTAGGCCACAACACAATCGGGTCCACATAAAAACGTTACAAGTTGTTCGACCACAGACCCTTCACTAGCGACACTATGTTCAGTAACTTAGAAAAGTAAGAATATGAAATCTATTTGGTATATATAATAAAGTAGGTATATTGGTTTATAATATTTATTACTTATGAAGAGAGCTTACGGATGCGGGATCCCCAATTTAAATGAACCTATGTTTTTTGGGTTATAATGGTAAAAAAATATTTGACATTTGTAGAATACCAGATTATAAAAAAAAATTGTGAAATATTAACATGTATATATTTCTAAGCTAATATTTACAAATCGATTTGGATTTTGGCTAAAATAAGAAAACAATATTTCGGATTGTATTAAATGAATAATGCATAAGAAATAAAAAAAAAACAACAAAAAAATACTCTTTTAATATTAGTAGAGCAAATACATGATTGTGAAATGTACCGCTTACTGCAGAGATTGAAAAATATACTAAAATAAGCAAAAAGAAGTTACTCCACACCAAGCGAAGTGCCCTCGTTTATAACAAAGGACAATGTCAAGGACCTCAGGAGGTACATCAAGCAGAGTGGAGATTTCTGTTAAGAGTTGGCAACCATCCTTCAGAACAGGGCCTGATGAAGAGGGAGTGATTGTGATCGCACCCGGTCATTGTAAACCACGGTGCTCCCTGAATATCTTGAAGTTAACTAAATTCTTTAAGAGAACCAAACAATCACACAAATCGCCTATAGTATATATATATACTCTTAATGGCTGCTAAAAGACTCACGGCGGAAGCCGAAGTCGAGAGGCATAAAAAAATTGAAAGGTGGCTTAATCTAATTGCTTAAATGTTAAACTGAAATGATATGTTTCAGTGGAGCAAGTTAAATGTTATACATATTCAGTAAGAAGTTTCTTAACATAACGATTAGAAGTATGTAAATTCTTCAATTGTTGTATAGAGTTTCTTGTTAATATTAAAGAAAGAAAAGTAAATTTTATTCTGAAACATTTAGTCCCCTAAGAATAAGTACAATTGACAGAAAAGTTAGATTTGTTTTCAGGCATTAGAAGACAATAGAGAAATAAATAATTAACATTATTCGTTAGATATATATGTGCTTATTTGTTTTAGGTGAAACATTTATAATAATATAAAATAATGCTTTGTTTTATTATTATTTTACCACATTTAATGCAATCTACATCGGCTACGTTTCCGCTAGGAAGCCATGTTCAAGCCATTCTCTTTAATCATGCTAGTTCTATTGTGGGCCATAATCATATGACTATAATCTGATGTAGTACCGAAATGTAACCGATGTAGATTGCAATAAATATGGTGGAATAATAATAAAACACGGCCTTATTTTATATGATTATTGGTTAGATACTTATGTTAATAAATTAAAATTAAAAATAGCAGAGCACCATTAAACTTATTAAATTGTAGATAAATATAAATGAATTTGTTCAAATATTTGAACAAATGGGAGTATAGATAATGCCTATAGGATAACATCTGTAGTATACATATTTCTGTAGGACACCAATAGAATCTGGGTGGCAGCTCTTAAATACGAAAATTGTATTCTTACGTTCGGTAGATTGATTGCTGAAAAGGTGGAAGAATAAATGTAGTTTAAGGAAGATGATTTGCTTATAAAGGTGTGTAAGGAATTCCAAAACAAGGTAGCATGACGTTTTTATTCTTGGATTTTTAAAGGAAATAGTTCGATGAGAAGGAATAAATAGGTCTGTGGGCTAGAGCTTCATGTTAAACGAATGCATAGAGGAACAACGAGTAAACAAATCAGGTAAGAGATCTTTTTGGTTGCAGGTTCGGAAAAGGAATACACCTTGAAAATATTATCGTCGGTAAAGTGGATAGAGCCACTTTAACTCGGCAAACCAAATGGGGACGCAGGTGCACACGGGGACTCCAAAGATGAATCCAATAAAATAATTTATTAATCTATTACATTATATTACATAAGGTCATACGAATAACCATGTGATGCTTCGAATGTATTACAAAGAACACATAAGAGAGATATTTAAAGCAAGAGATTCCGAGCAAGTATAATAGTTTTAATATATTCCTAATACAAAAGATTTGCACGCAATACCAATTTCATACGAAAATAAAATAAATAAGATTTTGAGTGAGTATACTTTATTCAATTCAGGTTCTATAAAACGAAGCTATCGAACTTCAATTTAGAGTATGAGGTGACGATGAGGTGTGATCGATTTGGAACAGCACTCACTATTAGTCCCAATGGGCTCCAATGATCGGCGTGCTTAGTTACACCGTCACAGGATTACAGCTCCACGAAGGTCTCAAGTACTTTCCAACCGCATTGGAAATGAGTAGCGTTGACAAAGGGGTTTGGATCCCCTTTAACCAAAGGTAATACAGCGCCCCTATTGTTAACTGAATCCCTTGTGTGTACGGCCCCACGTATTCTCTTTGATGTTATTTTAATAACAAAAGTGTTCAGAGCCTTTTAAAGTCCAACACCCAAAGCCGTCAACAAACTATAAATTGCCAGATGGAATGCGTAAATCATGTTGTTTAAACTAGGGCATCATATTTAGCGTGATACCTAAGCAATAGGAATTTTGTTTTGTCTTGTACTTTTATTAAGTTTTGTTTTCGATTTATTACAGGACTACTCCTTATTTATGAATAATGGTTCATGATTGGTGATTTTTTTAAAATATGATTTAGCATAATAATTTCACAATATCAATAACATCAATTACACGATTGTTGCAAATAATGGGAAACTCGACTAAAACAACCTCAGAAGAAATAGCTGTCTTCCAATTTATAATGAAAACTGAAAAATTCCTAGCATACACTATTTTGGCCAACCTTGATATAAGGATAATAAGTTAAAATGAAACAGAAGATCCTTAATAGACGACTCAATATAAGTTACTCACTTTTTTTTCAAATCTTTAAAACAACCACTAATACTGAAACTAAATATGCACAAATATTAACGAATACATATAAGAACATGCACCTTACAGATATAAAATAAATCTAAAAAGAACCACTCGTAAAAAACTTCCTTCCGACTTTCCTATCAAAAATATTATGGCTAATAATTTCGTTTTTATCTATTTATTTAGTAATATATTCTGTCACTTAGAGGATAATTATAGTGAGGTAAGGCCACATTCATAACAATGGTTAATATATATATATATATATATATTACATATATTTTGCTTCCTCACTACCGAAGGTCAAGATCTGATTGATCAGCTGATGTGGAAGGTTGTGTTTCCAACTTAGCTCTCATTATTTACTGTTTTTTTCAGAGGAATATCTGTTATGATTCATTTAAAAGAAGTCAGAGATACAACACAAAGTTGATATTTACTGCTTAAAGGCTCGACACCTCGGTCTTTTTTTTATCTATAATTTATCCATAATCTATAACACCTTGATGTATCTATTTATTCATTTATTTATTTATTTTTTTTTAGTGATTTCTGTTGTTTATAAATGGTATGCATGAATATGGATGAAACTTAGAACCATAATACTAAATGCGCTTGACAGTGGCAGAAGTCCGAGGTACAGACCTCTTTTTATCAAATATTAACATTCGTCTGAAACTTCGTGAATGAATCTTACAACTTTTTATTTACGAGCATTCTCAGAAATGGAGTGTTTTCAATCTAGAGACCGGCAAACTTTGTCCATTTAATAAGGTAATAAAAACTCACGAACATTCATTTGCTGTCCACTTAAATCACAACATAATTTTATTACAAAATCGAGTAAAATTTTGTGCCGTTTGTCGTGATATCCACCACAAAATGTCAAAATAACGAGGTTATATAGGCCAAAGAGTCAAAAAATTTTTTAGTCTACCTTTGTTTTCGATTTGGTGACGAAATTATATCAAAACTTATGGGAAAAGCAAATAGGTTATGAGATTTTAGTACATCATTAAACTAATTAATTTGATAAAAAAAACGTCACACTTCTGAGAAAGTTGCGTTAAGATGAAGTCATTTACGAAGTTTTAGGTGGATGTTAATAATTCGATAAAAAGGGCTCTGTACCTCAGACAAGTACTATATATATATATATATATATATATATATATTATTCTGCCAATAACCAATACCATACATACTGATTTTCATCTGCCAACAGTTGACCAACACAGAGCTTTTCACATACGATTTTATACATTTTCATGGACATTCTAACATAATAATAAGAGATATGGCTTCAGCTGACATCTCCATCAATACAAGAAGAAAACTAAAATTTATAAATGGTATGAATATACACTTGGTACCATAATACCATATGCCCTTGACAGTGGCAGAAGCCCGTGGTACAGAGAGACCTTCCCTAACAAACCATGGTAATTAAATCATGGACTGGCTGAATGGAATGGCTGATACTGGCTGATGCTATCCTTCTCTCATGCCTGACATAACATTTTCATTAATCCCAACAAACCATCTTATGGTTACCCACTGTTTGTCGAGAGATGCATATGAATCCTTGAAGTTAAATTTAAAAAAAATAATAATAATAAAAACCATATACTGTAAATATGTATATAAATTATTATATTGTTCTTCATTATTTTTACTTTATTTTCAATTTTTTATTATTAACTTATTTAAGTTAGAAAGTTACCTATAATTTTTTATTATGACTATTTTATTACTCAACATTTTTTTTTATGTATCTCTGAGGCTTCTTAGCCCACATTACAGTTATGTATTATTTTAAAGGGACTCGTCCAAGAATAAATAAAGTATTATTATTATTTATTTATTTGTCAACACTTTTACAAAAGTTTTTTTTTTGTTTACTTGAGAGGGGGAGAATCAACTCCAACCACCTCAGGTATGTTCAATTTTAATTTCTATTGAATGTTGAGAAAGCTTCTTACAATTCTGGCAGTATTCAACAGCACCGCTTTCTGAGCTTCTTTATTATATGAGTTGGGAGGCCCAGCCTGTCAGTAGCTTCCACAGTAGACACAGGTATCAGGCCATTGCTGGATATCACAATGCCCCTAACGGTTACTTTATTAAGTTTATACAAACTTTTTAACTCAGCTGCTAGACCTTGATATTTCCGAATTTTTTCTGCACAGACTGAGTTAATGTTTCCGTCATTTAGCACAGCAATATCTATAATTTCAGCCACCTTAATATTGCCGTCAATTAACACAATATCAGGTCTGTTGTGGATCACGAGATGGTCTGTTATAAACGATTGATTCCAATATAATTTCAAGCCATCTTTCTGGCAAATACCTTTAGGGCAATATTTATAGTAGGGCATCGAGTCGTTTAATAATTTAATTTTTAGACCAATCGCCTGGTGATAGACTTTGGCAACATCGTCATGTCTTTTTAGGTATTCTGTACCTGCAAGAGCTCCGCAGCCTCCAGTTATGTGTTGAATGGATTCATATGTGCTTGCACAGAGCCTACATTTGTCCGATACATTCTGTTGCTTCAAGACGTGTCGCCAGTAGGATCTGGTAGCTATAACCTGGTCCTGGATTGCAGTTAAAAAACCTTCAGTCTCGGGGAACAGACTTCCTCCTACCAGCCAGCTAACAGACAAAGATTTATCTATTTCAGTCTGCTGAAGCTGGTGAAAAAACCTTCCATGTAATGCTTTTGACTTCCATTCTTCCAGGCGGTCTTTGTCGGTAATAAAGATTGGCGCAGTTTCATGAGAGGCTAATTGTAGAGCAGTGTGCCCGCGATCGAGATTGAAGATTATCTTATGGTACGGCACTGCGGTTTGTTTAAAGTATTTATTATTATTATTATTATTATTATTATATTGTGATAAAAATTTAAATATAATACATAATATTAATAACATCTAACCTTAAATCATGGTATGTAGTTCACTCGGGCATTAGTTGGTCATTGAAATTATGAGCAGTACATATGAAAAATGGTATTTTTTTAAAAATTTCTTTAGGTATAATAAACAGCCTGTTGTTTTCGGTAAGTTCTATATATAAATATAGTTTAAACGGAACAATATTTCATATTAATAACGGTCATGATGATTCGAACCGCAGGAGTTTATGGAGGCATAACTCGGTCGTTGTGAATCATTTCGCGCACTCCATGAAGTTGATCAGAAGACAGGGAGTAGGGCTAGGCCACTACAACATTGCGGCAACAAGAATCAGAAGAATAACACCATCCCCAGTTAAATCACCGGAAGATTGAGGTAATCGAGAAAAGAGGCCAGAAAATAAATAAGAAGAAGGGAGAGAAGAAAAAAAAATGTCTCTTTCCGAAACCTTGAATTGAGGTCGCAGTATTCTGCTTTACGATGGCAATACTTTCTTTTCATTTTTTAGCTAAATCTCAAGGCTGACAATTTTTCTAAATTTCCTATTCTCTCAATGCTCATTTTCCTAGGTAATCTTTATTAACCTAATGAAACTCTGCTTCTAACCTCCTTCAGGAATGATGAACATCCATTTATATACGAAAATCCGATCTGTATTTACAATTTCTTTCAAGCACTGCTATGATTAATAATTAATTATTATAAATAAAGAGACAATGGATTTATTATTTATGGATTGATATAGTTTTGGTTCCTCTATAATTTACTATATTTTTATTGAAGAATAATGATGGAAGCTTTCTAACACAAAGGTAATAGGCAGTAGCGTTCTGATTTTTCATGTATACAACATATGTAAAAAATATAATTAAAAAAAATACTATATATATATTCGACATTCTTCATCCTTATCTACATTCAAAACCCTCCTATTCCAATTCCTGTCCCAAAAACAGTCAGGCACCAGCTAATCTTTTATGTAAAATTACACATTATATATAAGACCATATTCACATATAGCTCATGATCTGAATACTTATTATAGATTCGACTTTCTTTTTCTCTTTTTTTTTTTTTTTTTCTGTTTCAACAGAAACAGATTTTACTGTTAAGAAGAATATACATTTATTTTTTCTGTATTTTTTATTTTTTCTAAAAGGGTTTATTTATATTTTAACATCGTACATAGTTTTAAATATCTTAGTATGGTTTCAAGAGTTTTTTATATAGATTTTTATATTTTATTTTGTATATAGTATGTATAACCAATATTTTTTTTCTTTTCTTTTCTTTAATGACCTATCATTATCTTAATTTGTTATGTTTGTTTTTATCTGGCCAGATGTAAAATTTTAATTTCTGTACTTTTTTGTTATTCTGAAGGGACTTCGTCCCAGAATAAAATTATTTTTCTATTCTATTCTATTTATCATTTTAATACTCAGACAATTTTTACAATCAGATTCAGCTTTATTTTTTCTTTGTAGAGAAACACATTTTAAAGACGTTTTTTTCCCCTAAAAGTGAATATTTATATTTTACCACTGCAAATAGTTTTAAGAGTTTTGTAAAGTTTCAAGTGTGGTATATATGATTATTAGTATTGTATATAGTATGTTTAACTATTGCTTTCTTTCTTTATTCTCTTTCTTTTTCTTTTTATTTAGGCCAGATGTAACATTTTAATTTTGTACCATCTGTTATTCTAAAGAGACTTAGTCCCAGTATAAAATTATTTTCAATTCTATTCTTTTCCGTATTCGGTTTATTATAAGAAGTCATGAGTAACATTTAATATAATTAAATCAATAAATATTGTGATATAATTTAAATATTGTGCGCAATAATCTGATTTCATAGCGAAAGATTAAAGATTTAATTTTATCAAATATTACATAATGATTTTTTGAGATACACCCCACAGTGGGAAAACTGGCGGCATCAGCTATATCTATTTTTTTTTTGGACTCCAAAAACCAGACAAACTATTTTATTGATACCTTCTGGAATTCGTGAGAAGAGTTTTAGTTGGCAGAATATATATTTTTCTCTGTTTTTGTTGAATTTTTCAAATAAAAAAAAAAAAGAGATTTAGCCGATGTCGCGAGTTTTCTCTTACTTGTCTTACTGTGCACTGGATATGTGTCTATTTTTTTTTTTAAATGTAGGATCACCCTACCTCCCAAAAATAAAAATTGGTAGAAATCGGTGACCTCCTCTTGTTATTGTAACTATATTTAATACATAAAAGGGTTCATGACATTTTTATGCAATTCGAGCCGTAAATACAAAATGCACCGTATTTTTGTATCAATAAATAAGGATGGAATACTGAAACACATTCTTAAAAGTTTAGCTCCATTAAAAATTACTTTATATAGCCAGAGACTTATTTGCAAAAAAAAAAACAACGTTATTTATATTTATAAATTAAAATAGCACGTAAATACCGTGGTCCTTAAATTATGGTCTCAAAAAAAAAAACATTTTTTTTCTTTTATTTAACTTTTTCTTTATTGAATTGCTAAAGCATACATCATCCTATGAAATTAATGTAATCGAATTTTTTTTTAAACATTATTGCTTATATAATAATTTATTGCTTGTATCAATTATTACTTTTTTACTTTTGTATCACAACTTACAGGAATGGATTGGTAAATGCGGCTAAGTAAAGTAGTCTGTGTTCAATTCAGTAATTCTTAGGGAAAATTATTCCTTCAATGAAAGTTTTTTTTTATCATCAGCTTTGATGAGGTCTATTTCATCGACGGTGAAGGCTCTACAAGATATGCGGATATTGTTGCATTTTCCAAGACAGGAGGGACAGTGCTTGGATCTCTTATCCAACTGTCCGCTTTGAGAGTAATGACCTCGATCATGTGGGTGAAGTGGAAAGGGCAAAGAGGAACATTTATAATAAATGTATCCCTTTCCTAAAAGAGAAAT
The DNA here is from genome assembly GCA_928085145.1 of Nezara viridula. NCBI lineage: Eukaryota > Metazoa > Arthropoda > Insecta > Hemiptera > Pentatomidae > Nezara > Nezara viridula. Next base: position 77,972,986 of record OV725081.1, read on the forward strand.
TCGCCAAGACCGTCGGAGAGAGATAGTTCACCGTGAGAGGCCTCTGGTTTGGGTCTCGTGGAACATTTCCAAACATTACAAGCTACTGTACAAACAGTACGAGGAGCTTCCTCGAGGAACTAAATGTGGAAGTTAGGGAGCTTGCGATGTTAGCCGAGAATATTTTCCTGGACTTTTTGGGAATCATTCACTATCTGTTGTTTAGTAATTTACCGTGAATTAAAGATGTCTTTTATCATTCATTTATTTATACAGTATTAAATAATTAGCATTTTCTTGTCTTTTTATCTATATCGCGGAATTAGTTTGATATATGTGTGTGCAATTTAGTATTAAGTTATTAGCATTCAAATTTTTTAAAAAATATGTATGTTACGCAATATATTGATGGTTTAGTGTAGTGTATTAGTGATACTTTATGACACTAGTATTATAAGAAGGGAGTATAAAAAATAAATATATGTACATGGTAACGGAATAGTGTAATGTAAAAATTATATCCATATGGATTGATTGGTATGCTGTGTTTAAAGCAACCCTATGTACTAGCATTACTTTCAATATTATTCAATAAGTATTTCTCTCTCTCTCTCTCTCTCTCTCTCTCTCTCTCTCTCTCTCTCTCTCTCTATTGATTGCATAAATTAACCAATAACAATTTTAAAACAATAATTATCAAACTAGTGGAATAGTTGAGGTAACAAGGCTGATTAATGCTTGAACAGTTGCTGAATCATTTATAATAACTTAAAGCAACAGAGGTATTTCCAACTCAGCTTATTAGTAATTCACTGAAGGAATCGTCTATCAGTTTACATTACCTACAGTTCAACAGATCAAGAGAACAATGGAATGAGTTTGGAATCATCGATTTTGCAAACGGCAGTATACATAAAGAGTTTCTCAACTCAGCAACATTAAAATTCTGATCGCAAACTCAATTTATGTGATTGAAGCACTAGAAGCAAAAAAAAAAAAAAAAATAAATAAATGGAAAAATTAAATGAAAGGTCACTATGTTTACTAGTTTTAATGTCAAAGAAAATCCAAATTCAAACGTAAAGTAAATGTATTAAATATTAGAAGTTAATCAGTAATGATCTCAAGAAGCAATATATATATATATATATATATATATATATAAAATCATTAAATAATAAACAGAAATCATATTTGCCAAGAAATAAAAACAATAGGCTACAATATATAAAATATATATAAAAACAATATATATATTTATTTATTTAATATGTCCAATTTGTATTAAAAATATCGATAGAAAGACTCGATAAGCAAAGAACGAAGATAAATTAACAACACCACCCACGTGTATTTTGTATTAAATTGAAATTCTATGTATTAAACAAAAGAATAATCATTACAAAGTTAAAATTGTGCGTTTTACTGACTTTGATCCTGACGCTGAAACAATTGTCATGAACACACAGGAGAAAATAATTACTATTAGGAATCGTAAAATTAAACGTCAAATAAACATTCAAACGGAACTTGAATATTGTTTGAAAGACAGGTAGTAAAATGATTTTTAATTATTTCAAAAGCAAATGACATAAATTTTCTCATCTAAATCGTTCATAAATGAGATTTAATTAGTATTTTTTTACATTCAGTAACATATATATGTAATATATTGTAAGAGAAAGTATTGAAATCGTGAATATTTCCGAATCTGAGTTTTCAATGGAAATACACGTATTAAAATAGGTACATGCCTTGGATGTCACAGTTGAATTTTTCGTTAAAATCGATTAACCGTAAGAGCCACTTTATACCAACTTATATCTTAATCCCATTGATGTCACTTTACAGGGCTTAAATGCCCATGTTTATATACCTTATTGTACATGTTTATATATGTTTCACTATGGTACACCGAGTTGAAGTGGCTTTATCCTACTTCCCGACGACAATTCCTCCTTGGCGTTTTCCTTTTCCAAGTCCTCAGAACCAAAAACCCTCCCTACATCCTGGAACTTCTTATTCTGCGCTCCTCTATCCACTCTCTCAATACTAGGTCTCAACCTATAGACTTATATATTCCCTCCCATAAAACTTCCTCCTTCAGCAAATCCTTCGTTATTCGTGCTGCTTCCTTATGGAACTCACTTCCTACTTCCATGCGTCAATCCTCATCCACAAATTCCTTCAAAAAACTCCTGTTCCAACACCTACTCCACATTCAAACTTTCCCTAACATGTAAAATTACTTGCATCTATACAATGTTTCATTTCAATCCATTGCACAATTGAAATAACAATTAACAATAAATTAGTTGGTATTTTTATTATGTCAGACTAAGATACATAAATTTGTAACTCTGTTATTATTCTTAGGGGACAGTAGTCCCAGAATAAAATTATTTTTTCATTTTCATTTCATTTTTCATTTCATTTCATTTCACATAAAAAAATGGCTAAATACGTTGTTGTGAAATCTCAAAATTATCCACTTTCAATTAGTGTGACAATTTTTGTAACTGTTCATGGCAAGTAATGAAAATCTCGTAATTTCATTTTAGTAAATCTGACAACAGAAAATAACAGTTTAATAACTAAAAGTTCTACAATCCATAATAATTTATATGTTAAATATTTAGATATACTTTCTAATCTCTCTAGACATATATGAGGCTTTTGGTTGGTGGAATGACTAATTCCAATTTGAACATTCTTTATTATTAAGTTTAGTGATGTTTCTAGTCAGAAAATGTATACCTTTATTCACAGTTCCATTTGTTAACCATCTACTATCTACCAATCATCTACTATGGAATCAACTTATTCACTCTCTGCATAGACAATGCAACAACTTTTTCCAACAAGAAATATTACTAAAATAACGTTACTCAAAAATTGTGTAATTGAAGTTGGTCATTTTGTCAAGTGAAGTTGTGTGGTTTATAAAAGTAGACGGAGTAAATAGATTTTTATTGCCTAACGTTGACATAATAAATATAATTTTTGTAATTTTAATGGTCTTAATGATTTGTTATCTGTAAGCGTTAAGCCTTAGCTCCGTTTAAAATTTACTTCAAAAACTTTATAATAGTCCAACATTGCCAGAAAATATTTTCTATTCAAAGTAGAGCGTTAAGTGAAAGTTGTGTGTTGCGCGCACCTTATTTTTTTTATATCCTATTACCGTAAGTATTTCAAAGATAGACTTTGATTTGAAAAGCTGAAGCTTGTAAAAGTTTTATTTGCTTTTTTAAAATTAATTTGAAGTAAAGTGTGATATTATTGAGCTTGAAGACTAGAAGGGAGAAAGACTTTGAAGTGAATTAAGTAGTGAAATAAAAAAAAACAGTATTATTTTTAAAATTATTTATTTACAATAATAATTATATTATGAATTCACAACTATATGAAATGTGTGGAATAATGTTTAATTTTGAAAAAAAAAACTAGTAATTTAATGGCGATGGAATGTATCCGTATTGTTTTCAGGCGATTTAAATGATTAAGGAGAAGTTGAGTAAAAGGGTACAGATAAGTTCTTTATCACGGAGGTACAGTACACTAGGTCCATTTTTTATTTAGGTCCAGTTTTTATTATTTATCTCTTAGTTCTTAGTCATTATTCTAACAATTTCATTTTACTTTATATTTTTCTAAATTTTTTTATTTTATTTTTTTATTTTTTATTATCTTTTTTACCATCATTACTTATGTTTCTCATACCTTGTTATCTGGTTAATTTCTTAGCCCTGATGAAGGCCTGAACTTCAGGTCGAAACGTCGGTATATGTAAAAAATAAATATTATCATTTATTTTTGCCTTCCTTTTTGACTGAACACCCCAACTATTCTTCTCCTCATTATCCACGACAGTCAACCAATTACCAATTATGATTATATATTTAGGTTTCATATAAATTACAACACATTTAAAATTAAAATATAATGTAATGCCGTTTATTTAAACAGGAATCAGCAGAATATAATCATCAGAACAGATATAGCTGGGTTTGCAGTGTAGGATAATCAGAATTAAAATAAATAAATTGGTACTAAAAACATCTTTGAGAACTACTAAAAAAAATCTGGTGTGTCCACTCACAGGACTTTCCTATCATTTTCAGAAAAGTTTTTATATATTTTTATATCTAGCAAGGGGTATGTTAGGAAAGTAATAAATTAAAACGTGTAGAAAATAGAATACGATGGACCATCGCAAATACTGGTTTACCTTTGAAAAGTTGTATTATAAATTTCACCATAGAATATATACTTATATACTTAGCGAGAATATATACTTAGCGATTTAGGCCCCATAACATTATCTTTTCTTTATAACTTGTTTTCCTGATTTTTTTTCTGAGAATTTAGTCTATGTACGAAAATGGAAAGGACAATTATTGGAACATTATAGGAAAGTTTCATCAAAATCGTTAGAGCTGTTTTTGCGCTACAGTCTATAGAAAAACATGTTTTTCATTTATTCAGCATCAATTGCGCATGGAGCACCCAATTTGTGTCACAGGCATCAGTAGTAAAAAATCTACAAAATAAAAAAAGAAGCAACAAAATCGGTTCACAAGTTCCCGAGAATATCTTGGCACAGACAGGCCAATGGCTAAAAATGTGTTTTACGGACTCCGGGGGCTCTTAAACGTATAGAACCGTATAGAAATCGGAAATTTGACCCGATTGCAATACTTTCTTACCTAGTTATCGGTAGGAAAATAATAAGCATGAAAATATTCTATTAAAAGAAAGTTTTCCAATCTATCTGCCATGTTTTTTTGCTTAGTCATTTTAATGCATAATGATTTCCTAATATTAATAATAACAACAATAAATTATAATTGTTTTCAACGTTACAGTAACCCTGCAATGGGTGCATATATTACACATGTAGGTAATAAATTTACGCATACGAATGGTATACATGCGCATATATTGCTAAGCGTCCTATCTCCCATCATTTATCTAGCTGAAATAGTTCATAATAATAATAGCTGAAATAGCTGTATAGTTCATAATAATTGTACAAAAATACTTAATAATAAGTGATAATATAAGAATAGCAAAATTTAAAAAAAAAGTCAGCTATATTTAAAAATAAACAGTGAATAAATGTAAGGGAACATAAATAAACAATCATAATAACTTTCACAATAACAAGTTATTCTTATTTTTGTTTTTCAGGGTTCCTCACTCTCCCCGACCCTTTTCTCTATTTATATTAGTGACCTTCCTGACGCCATTCAACACTCGTGTTGCCACCTATATGCCGATGATTTCCAAATCTATGAATCATTTCAACCTTCTGAGATGCCTGAGGCTGCCCGAAGCTACAAGAGGATATCGACTGCATCAACAGATGGGCAGAAATAAATGAGTTAAAGCTAAATGCAGATAAGGCAATTCTCATCGGATCCAGACATCTCATTAGATCATTTCCTTACTTTCCTCTACTTTATCTCAATAATCATCCCATACATTTTTTCTCTACAACCTAAAACCTAGGAGTAACCTTTGACCAGAACTGGAATAACCATATCTCCCAGAACCACATCACTCGAAAATACATAACTGCCCTTAAATAACTCCTAAGATTCCGTGATTGTATTCCTCAAAAAACCAGACAGTATTCAATTCCACCACTTCAACAACGGCTGTTTGGTGTATGGGAGGCTATCTGCCAGGGTAGAAATGAGACTGAAGAAACTCATGAACTGTTTCATAAGATACATCTTCGAGATCCCCAGGTGTTCGCATGTTTCATTCTGGTACACAGAGTTGAAGTGGCTTTATCCTACTTTCCGACAACAATTCCTCCTTGGCGTTTTCCTTTTCCAAGTCCTCAGAACCAAAAACCTCCCCTACATCCTGGAACTCCTTACTCTACGCTCCTCTATCCACTCTCTAAATACTAGGTCTCAACTTATAGATTTATATATCCCTCCCATAAAACTACTTCCTTCAGCAAATCCTTCGTCATTTGTTCTACCTCCTTTTGGAACTCTCTTCCTACCTCCATACGTCAATCCTCGTCCTCAAATTCCTTCAAACAACTCCTGTTCCACCACCTACTCCACATTCAAACTTCCGCTAACATGTAAAATTACTTGTATCTGTATACTGTTTAATTTCAATCTACTGCACAATTGCAATAACAATAAGCAGTTAATTAGCTTGTATTTTTTATTATTTTAAGCCAGACTAATTATCCATAAATTTGTAACACTGTTGTAATTCTTAGGAGACTGTAGTCCCAGAATAAATTTATTTTTTCATTAATTCAATAATAAATGCAATTTATATTGTTCAATATATTACTTATAAAATTAAGATAAACAAATTTTAAGATAGGTTTCAATTTATTTATTGTTTTATCTTTCTGTTTATTTTAAATCATAAATTTATCTCAAAAACATTAGTGACTTCTAATTAGCAGTTAAATAACTTCGCCAAATAGGAATTTTCTAACCTATTTCCCCCTTAGAGGTCCATTTCTTCGAAACTACTCTACAAAAGCTGAGAGTCAGCTGCTGACAAAATATTTTAGCATTCCGAGTAAGGCGTTAAATTTATTAGGCGTTGGAAAGTGGGGTTGAATAAAGAAAATGTAAAAGCTCAGTTTAGCCTGTGACGGAGGCCAACCATAAATTCACATTTGCCTTGGCTGGCTGGGAGAGTTGTGGGGGTCCCCTTACAACCCCATGTATGCAACAGTGATCTTCATACCTATCATACAAAAAATAGGTTTTATTATTAACTCAACATATATTGGTCGCACCTTAACATGAAATCCAAGATTTACACAAATCTATCAGAAACTCAACGAGTTAGAGTGACCAATTAATTAATGAAATAATTACTTAATAAAAGCGTATTCACCTTCCGATCATTTATAATAATAAGAAATATACAAATAATAATTTGAAAAAAGCACAGTCACGAAAACGAAGATCTCATCAGGTCACAAAAGTTCCTAAACTCAGCGCTGAGGTCATCGACGACCTCGGCAATCCTTCCGACCGTTCTTACTCTCATCGATTCTATATCATCAATTGAATCACTCATGGCTCAGCGGCACCAAAAGTCGATGGATCTGTAGGATGTAACCTCATTATAACTATAATGACGTTATTTCTCGGTTTACAGTTTATTTACTGAACATCTTTATTTCGGTTAAAAAAAAAAAAAAAATCATTACATAGAAATTTTCTAATTTTTGTATATTTGTTATGTGTCTAGATACCTTTCAGGAGTGTCAACCATCCGCTGAAATCCATCTAGCCGTTCCTGAACACTGCACAATGATCTGTCCATTGCTGTTGAATTTGTGTGTAGCAATTTTCCCTATTAAATTTGGCATTGCATTTGGCCAGAAGGTAATTTCAAAAGGAAAATAATTGAAATTTATTCATCCAGGCGTTTTTCCAGTCCGTTGAGGGAATATTTTAACTTGGTTTTGTTCCAGTCGGTAAATAAGAGAACTAAAATTCTAATATTTCATGCAAATATTCATTTTAGATTCATTCAATTAGAATCTTGTTTAGAAGTTTGTTCTGAACTCTCTGATCATTACATTACAAAAAGCCTGTGATGAATAAATCATATCTTTAATAACCCAAACACTATAACATACATCTTATAATATCTTTTCCAAATAATAGTCATTTTCAGAAGGAAAGAAATTTAATATGTTATGTGTGATTTGTATGTACCTTGTATCTCTCTTTTATATATATATATATATATATATATATATATATATATATATATATATATATATATATATATATATATTCCATGATAAGATATCCACAATTAAAATTTCAGCAAATAGTAGTCTAAGGATAAAAACTTATAATTATTTTTAATCAATGATTATTCTTGGATAAATAACTTACAAGATACCAACATATTTCAGCTACATTACATAAATAAACACGTTAACTTAATAATGAAATAAAGCCAGTAAGAAATTTCAAACTCTAGTTAGTGAGTAAAAAAAAGTAAATACATTTAAGCAAGGCAGTATTTAAATAAAAAATATTTCATTTTTGAAGAGCGTATTAATAGGATGAAGAAAAAAAATGAACGTTATGAACCAAATATTTTGTATTATTAATTCTTGCATCAACTCACTTTGGTAGGGACAAATTTATCCAAAATGATGGAACTTTTTGAAAAATCTATAACAGCACTCCTTGTGTTCAGGGAAGATACTTCAAAGTAAGCTGTGTATTCCTCCGTTTTCATATTATGTTATTATTATGATTAATATTACAGTGTGATTCTGCGTTTTATTATATTTTTTTTTTTGTAAAAACGTCAGTGTGGTTTTAAATTGATTGACGTGATAAAGACAAACCGTTTTTGTACGGTACTACATTGCTAATGTAAACTTCGTTTCTCTTGAAGTTTAATAATAATAATAATAATAATAATAATACTTTATTTATTCTGAGACAAGTCCCTTTGGAATAATACATAAGGACAGTAATGTGGGCTAGGGAGCCTCAGAGATACATAAAAAGAAATGTTGATTAATAAAATAGTCATATTAAAAATTATATGTTACTTTCTAACTTAAATAAGTTAATAATAAAAAAATTTAAAATAAAGTAAAAATAATGAAGAACAATATAATGATTTATATACATATTTTCAGTGGTATCTATTTACGATTGTTTGGGGACTGGATGGATAAGAAATGATTGAACAGGCGGGATTTAAAGGTAGGAAGGGTATTGGATTGACGGATGTGGGAAGGGATGGAGTTCCATAAGGATGAGGATCGGATAATGAACGCGGCGGTTCGGTGGGCCGTTATATATAAATCAGAAGACCTGGAACGAGTATACCGGGAGCGAACAGAGGATTTGAATCGGAGGAGCTCGCAGATGTATGAAGGTCGATGGAATTGGATGACTTGAAAGAGGAACTATGCCAGGAAATACTTACGACGGTAGGAAGGATAAAGCCACTTCAGCTCTACATAAAAACGAGAAACAGAGGCGTCCCTTGAGATCCCGAAGATGAATCGTACAAAGCAATTTATCAAGCGTTTTAGTTTCGCCTCGAGATCCCCAGAGACGTCCCCGTATACCGTACAGCAATAGTCAAAATGGGGAAAAATTAAGGAAGTGACCAGGAGATCAGGTTTCATGGGGAAATAAGTGACGGAAGTGGTTTAGGCGTTTTAAGGTGGAAATGGTCCGGCGGAAGATGTTGGATACATGGTTTTTCCAGGAAAGCGTTTGATCGAAGGTTTACTACAACTCATTTAAATATTTCTTATTATTTACCTCATATGTATTTAAATTAATAAAAATGATAATCCATTCTTCATTTTTTTTAACAAGAATAACAAAAAACACATGAGGTAAGGTAACTTTTTTTATTATGGAATAATTCAAAATTTAATTTAAAGTGACAAGTGTGACGAGCGGTCGATGAAAAGCTCGGAGATTTAATCTTGGCTAATGGTTGCGGTCAAGCTCATAACCTCTTCTAGGAGGTCACTCTAGGTCAATCACACGCCAAGCAACAAAGAATCTTTCCAAGTCCAGTAGGTTCAAATATCTCCTTTAATTACTAATACTTAAAATATAATTTGATCAAAAAGAAAGCATTAATGATGCTATTTAAATAACGAAAGTCATGGGGATAGTATTAATTAATAAGATATTTCTATTATAAAGTACCAATATCTATTCTGTTAAAAATAACATCTGAAATTTCATTACTGTTTCTTTTTTTTTTAGCGTGCTAAATTTTTTGTGTGCACTCCAGGACTCATGACTTTTGAATTTCGATTCTGAGGTCATTTCTTGTTAGTTTGCGATAAAAAAAGTGTTGGTCGCCATTTCAACTCCTAATACGTTATGTTGGCACAATTGGGTGCTCGATCGATGCTATCGGAACGTAAATGTATCGTTATGCTCTTTTGAAAGTCGCGTGGCATGTGGTGGAATAACCAACAGTGAAGCCAACATTATGTTTTTCTACCATACATGTAAAAGAAAAATCTACGATTTACCTCAATTTGAACCCTCTAAATCCTTTTGCAAGAACTGGAAACTAGAAATCACATTATGTATTTTACGAGAACTCGTTATGGAAAACCTATAATCTATTCCAACTACTACTATCTATTCCAACTACTTAATTCAACATGCAGATTTAATAATTAGGTCTCAGAGAATTTTTTTTATAGTAAAATAATAAAAGTTTTGTTTTTCATCTTTTAACATTATAATCATTCCATATATTTTTTATGGGTCCGTGAATCTGGTTCAAACCTCTCTTACAACCAAATAAACAGCCTAACATTATATAAACCAATCACCCTAGAGCTAATATTTTCAAAAATCTTCCTGTAACGAATATCATACCCTTTATAGAATCCCAAAGTCTTCCTAATATGGGTTTTGATTTCGTTAGCAACACTCAGCAGTCAATCAAGGACTCTGAGTTGTTGGTCATATTAACTCAACACTAGAAAGCAAGAAATATTGCTTGGCTGCATTCCTGTGCATATCACAAGCTTTTGACTAGGGATTGCGCGATGTGCTGCTTTTGGAAATTAAAACCCATCTGCCCAGTCTTTATACATAATCCTCCACTCCTATATCTCTGATCGCACCTTTCGAGTTCGCTGTGATACAGAATTTTCCAATTGCTATTCAGTTGAGGTCGGTCTTAAAATAGATTTTTGGGTACCGTCTATATCCCTTTTGCAGCTGATATCCCTGTCCACCCCGATATCTTCCTGGCAACATTTTTTAAATATAATAACTACTTAATATACAATATTATCAGTTTGGAATCGGTTACAAATGGACAACATAAAAAGGTTTTTGATTGCTTGGAGGAACGGAATATGTGAAGGCACCTGAAAACAACTGAATAATCGTTAAAGAAACGTCAACAATTATTCTATAAGCCATTGTCAATTCCAAACGTCTTGTCTCTTATATTCTAAAGAAATACACTAACTTTCTTTAATTATATATGGGTTGATTATAAGTCTTCTCCTCGATACCCTTAAAAGTTATCTATATGATATTATTTAACGAAAAGAAGCTGGTAAAAAAGTTAAGAGGGTTGATAAAATTACATTTCCAAATAACTGAAAATTTTACTCTTAAAAAAAACACATTCAAATCGGACAATTTGAAGCAAATATATGGTGTCCTAAATATTTTTATATGTCATACTGCAAAGCTCATAACATTTTTAATGGTTTTTGATTTTTTCAAACTGTTACATAAACTGAAGCAATGTTGACTATTTTCCATAGCGAAATGATGGCAAAAAAAATGTAGGTCACTAATAGGAATTATTTATTCTTCTTTATGTATTTGATACTTCTGATGTTTAATTGTTTGGAAATAATCTGCCTCTCAGATTTACGGTTCAGAAAAAAAGACGCACATACTAAAACTACAGTCATTTCAATCCAAAATTTTACGAATTGTAATAGGAGCTTTCTGGTACGTTAACGACAAAACTTTACACACGACTTACGACAATCAACTATCGACTAACACACACATAGTCTACTCTCGCTTTCATCTCACAACAAACTTATAAACGACATGGCCACGACTGACATGACCATCAGGAGAAGAATAAAAAGGAGATGGATGGAAGATCTCCTAACCTGAATCACGGAAGTAAGCAATGACCAGGAAAAGATGATGTTGGGTGCTATCCTTCCTCATGCCTATAATGCCAATTATAATTTATTACAAAAAATCAGCTGATTGTCAATACGATGACAGGTGTGGATAGATAGGTGTGGAGTACCTGAAACCGCTGAGCACATCCTTGTAGCCTGCACCAGCTATGAGGCATTGAGGGCCAAATTAATGAGGGATACAGGGCTTTACGTTCTAACAGAAAGACAATTAACCCAACAGATGTCTCAACAAAACTACCTGCACTTTAAAAGTTTTGTATGCGGGTGGAAAAAAACTGTGAGCTTAACCCACTTCTCTCGGGGTCGGCGTGAAGAAGCAGTACCTGGAAGGCCGCTGATTAGGACAGGAGAAGAAGATGGAGGAAGATTAAAAAAAAAATACCAAGCAGGCTGTGTGCACAGCAATATAAAAATGTATAAAGATAAACTTGCAACAGTGATTTGTTATGCAAATGTTTATCAATTCACTGCTGCAAACTCCCGTATTGTCTTAAAGGTAGGGTAGGGAGGAAAATAAAATAAAATAAATAAAATAAGGTGTGGATAGATATTTGAAGTGGGAAATAAAAAAATAAGCTTTGTGTAATAATTTGCAGTCTTTTTTTATTTTTTTACTGTTGACACTACAATGAAAAACGATGTTTTATAACTGTATAGAAACTTGGAAGAACTGGCTCAACTAAGTTGATTAAGACCATAAGTGAGATTGATAACGGCCGGACGACAGAAGAGAAGAACACTCGAAATAAAGACCAACGACGGAGAGCAATCTGTGAGCCGGTGGATCTCGCGCCCTGTTATTAGAGATGTTGTTAAAATGGCCCATTAGCTTTAATTGTCCTATTAACTCTCTCGAGGCAGTATCTCCCGCTGTAATTTCACATTTTAGCCAACCTTTATTATTTTTACTAAGAAACTTCATTTAAATTTTTCGTCATTGAATGATAACTAACACTAGGGAATCCTGGATTTAATTTTTTTTTTGTAATGGAGACTTCAGGACGAAAGCTTTTTATATATTAGCGTTTTATTATTAAGTTATTTATTATAAGCGTTTTAAAACGGCTATGAAATTCACTGTCAACCCTCTCCGATGCAGTTTAAGCGATGATCTTCAATGCAGTTTAAAAGTATATTTTCTAAGTAAAATAGGACTGAAAAAGAATCTCTATATATTTGAATAGTTTATAATTCAAATGATTTTCAGATGGGTAGTTTTTAAATTAAATATCATTGCAGCAAATACGTGTTTTTAAAAATAATATTCCGCAAAGATAATTTTTTAGAGCAGAAAATTCTCATGTCTGTTGGAAAATAACACTATTTTCTCATTAGAAATTAGAAATAATAGTTGAAGTAAATCAAAATATTATTAAGAGTAAAATAATTTCTATAATTCTAGTTGGGAATCATCGACAATTCACAACTACCATGATTTAGATGAAACTTAAATGAAACCAAACGATGGTGGTATATTGGTGGTAAATCTGATCTCCTCATGCTCATTTTTCCCGTTCTTTAGTGTTTACGAAACTAGACTAATATGAACCAAATTTCATCGCATATATCATTAGAATATGTAAATAAATATTTATATATATTCATAATTAATGGTGTATTTTCAAAAGGAAGTTAATTCCGAAATAATTTTTTAAAAAATTCGGAATTAACCTCCTTTTCAAAATACATTCCGAGTATATATTTGTATTTGCATATTCTAAGCATGATACAAATGATGAAACTCTGGGATGAAAAAACGCGATGAAATTCCATCCACTATAAATTGTTATCTAAAGCATATTTTTTAAAACTAGTTATTTTTCACATTGATATAAATTTATTACTTCTTTCAATCTAGATTGTGATTGACGCTATATTTTTTTTTCTCGAGCAAGGGTGTTAATAAACCTAAAATATCTGAAGCAGGTTGATTGATGCACCTTCTATTTCTGTACGTTTAACAAAGGTTAATTGAAAACGAACTGGAATGAAGTTGGTAATGGAGGGAGACAGAATGGCCAGGTTTAACAGAGAAGCAGACAGCCTGGAGACAATGCAACTAACGTCATCCACAATGGCTGTCAACCGCAGATAGGCTCCGTGAAAGGGGGCATCAGTCAAAACTCTTGTCTCTCTGTCAAATCGTTTTAGACATGGAGACTTTTTTTTTTTTTGGGGGGGTTATTCATAGTTATTGGAGAATAATAAAAAAAATATCATTGATTTTTTAGGTCGATAATGAAACTTATAAACCTCAAGTCAGGGACACGATGACAGATGTAATGTTTTCTCATCGATGATATTTATGACAAGATATAAAATATATCTACAATAACATTTGAACGGCATTAGTCCTAAACTATTGTAAATTTATGATATAATTATTTAGTGCGCTATATATATCAGCCACAAGATAGTGCTCTTGATTTATTAATTTATATTCTAGACCTAACTATTTTCAGTAAATATTTTATCTTCACTTCTTGCCACTATGTATAATTAAACAAAATTTGGTTGTTAGCCATTTAAGGAAGAAGTCTGAATCGACGCTCAAGTCTTAAATAGGAACCAAAGAAAGGTAGGAAAAGGAGTTTAATAATGATTTCTGCATCCTATTTTTGGTAACTATTGTATTCAGATGCTTAAACTTAATAATATATTCAACCAAAAGATTTTATCACACCAGTGTTTTTTTTTTTTTTAATTTTTCTATGACTATTTCATCCCAAGGAATTTAGTACATTTTTAGGTTCGTTTATACATTTCACAAACTATGAGACAAAAAAATATATAAATGGTTATTTCACTGTGCTAGTATTTTTGTTTCTTGATATTTTCCATCTGCTGCCTGTACCAAGAGAAATAAAATAGTTTGGTATAGAGATAATATCGCTGTTAGTTAAGTTAGATAATTGCGTTTCCCATAGTTTGTGAAATGCCTAAACGCGCCTTTAAGTATACTTTTTTATGAGAATAGGACTATGAAATTTCACCGAATCAGCACTAAGAAAAATAGGTTAGGGTACAGTCGAAGCGACAAAACGGAAACGTTTTAGCTTTCATATGTTATGAAATACTTGCTTTATCAGATAAAAATTGTGCCTTCAATTTATTCATAAGTACATGTTCAAGACTGTTCGATGCAGAATAACAAAAAACACTTTGGTTGAAATTAGAGACCCACTGACTCACTGACCTACTTTACAAAAAAAAAAAAAAAAAAAAAGCTCAGTTCAATACTTTGTTTCTCTTTTACTGCTCAAGGTAAATTAAAAAAGGTTCAGTAACTTTGAAAAAAAGCTCATTATAAATAGTTGAGAAAGATAACTATTATGGCTATGAAAAAATACAACTTTTTAAAAAGTATTGTTTAGTTCTTAATGAAACTTTATCCGTGCAAAACTGTTACATGCTTTATGCTAAATAAAGCGGAAATGAAGACCAGAGGCTAAGATGTGGAGAGAAATTAACGAGGTACGACCAAGTATGAGGGCTACATTAAACCGAATGGTATAAAAGATTAAAAATTTTCTCTTGAAATCCCTAAATTTTATGCAATGAAAAATAAACTAAAAAAAAAAAATATTTCAGATTGGATCGTAAGTTAGATGATACTAGTAACGGAAAAGTTGATATGTCAGAGAAAAAGTTCAGTGACCTCAAAGAGAACTTGTTATTCAGAAAGGACTTTAACCAGTTCGTACTCAACATTATTCCAGGCATATGTCCAGGGTGCATGTCCAGTATAAATTGGCAGTAATGTTCGTCCAGTTTCTAGCAAAAGATCGGCGTGTGGAGGGGTGGAAATTACCAAAACTGGAATTACATTTTACATAATAAATTATAGTAAAAAACTATACCTCACTAAAAAAAATGTATGGTATGAATGCTTGTACTGACACCTATTTCTCTTGATTTAAAGTAAATTAATTAAATAATAAATAAAACATAAAAAATATAACAGTTTTTAAATTTTGTATTTCTTATATATTAAACCAAGCTATTTATCCATATTTTTTATTATCAATTATATCATTCATAACTATTTGAAGTTTAAAGGTTAAAACGAAATAACTCAATTTTTCAACTTTTTTTAAGGACGAAATTAAGCACTATCTATATTGCTTTATAAATAATTTGAGTTCAAAATTAAACTTGATTGTATTATCAAAATTAACCTAATGAAAAAAAATTAATATAATAGTGTTTTCCGTTTGTTCATTTCAATTTTACGAAAAAAAAAATAGTTTTCAGGAAAACACTGTTTTCTTCGGAGAGTATGGACATAAACTGATAGATTTGTCTGCCATAGAGCTCCAATATGGAAAAAAAGTGGAATTATACTGTTTTTCTTCTCAACCTTTCAATTTCTGGCAATCATATGTTAAGTCAATGCTTTTAAAAATGTAAGACAATAAATTTTAATTTTAACACAAAAATATTTGATTTTATCCATCCTAAATTCATACTGTAAGATTCCTGAAAACGAGTATTATCACTTTGAATAAGATTAGATCTGTAATAAAAGGCAAAACGTAGATTTAGAATTTTGAAAAAAATGTTAATTTTTAAGATGTTTTATTAAAGAGTATTAAAATCAAGTATTAAGACAGAAAATATTGGCCATATGTGCATAAAAATATTAGGGAATAAGAAAAAAAATATTAGAATAATAAAAATATAATGATTAAATAAAATTGTATTTCAAATAAATAACAGCCTCGCCTATCATGATCATAGTAAATCCCCCCCCCCTCCTTAAATTTCCAGTTTTTTCATTGAATATACAAGGTATGAATTTGAAATAAGATGTAAGAGCGCTGACTTGAACTTGAGAACTGTGCGGGAAGGGAAGGCATCCATAGAAAATCTAATGCGATTATTGTAACCGTCGTAGCGTCCATTGATTTTTATACATTTTTGTGTGTCCCTTGTCTCTGCATGGAATTTAGTTAAAAAAAAACAGTTCTTGAAGTAGATATCGTGAGTCAAGTATGCAATAACAATAATCATAACTGACTGCACAAATCAAGATATTATTAAAACACAACAGCATTTGAGTTGAATAATAATTTTGTATATTTGATAAAATACTTATAAAAACGAGATATGAAAAGAAAATGTTTACTTAAAAGTTAATAAAATAAAAGAATAGGAAAATTTATTAGTACAATATTTGTTTGTGTATTGAAATTTCTAACTTTGCAAAACCAAATAAAAACATTTTCAAATAAATTAAACGCAAAGGTGAAAAAATATTCCATTGAACAAATAAATGTTCAATTTGAAGTAAATAAGGAGACAGTTTTTTAAAGATTATTTTTCAACAAACACCAGCGAGTGTGATGTCGGGAAGAAGAATATGAAGTACGAAGGTGGAGGGCGTGAGGGAAAGGAATGCCCCCGGCTTCCTTTCCTATTTTGATTTAACATTTATAGTTAGTGGAGGAGATCCCTCATTCAGCTTCTTTTGAGCCTCTTGTCGGGCATGTTGGTTGTGGCTGTCTCTAGAATCAATGAGTTGGTACGTCCGAGTAAGCTATAGAAAATCTTTTTTAGTGTATTCGTTAACTGTAGGCATCTGTAGGTATTTATGTAAAGTACTAATGTTACTTTACTTGTAACTTATCTGTATGACATGTTGTAATATATAAAAAAAATAAAATAAATTAAAAAAAAAATGTTACTTTTTTTTTTTTTTTGTCCTCCCCTTCCTCACCTTTTAGGCTATACGAGGTTTTCCCTGACAAGAAGATGACTGCGTCGAATTAATATCAGAATTAATTAATGGGAAAGTAATGTTACTAACGTATCATGGAGCTTTGCCTATAGTCCTGAAAATTGGTATCTATAATAAATACTGTGGAATCGCCTTATTAGTAGGTTATTATTTGAAAGAGAACTACTTCAGTCTAATTTAAGGATGATTAGGAGCATCAAAGAAACTTAATAGGAAAGTGTTTAATCATCGGATGATAACGTTATGAATTCATCCAAATATATTTCGAACATTCAAACACTATCAAAGTATATCTCGTTTATACTAACCAGAGCCAAGTACAACGTGTATAATGTAAATAATACTAGATCGCTAGGACTTTACAAGATATAGTGAGCATACACGGCATCCTATGATGAAAACATAGGAAGTTGTTAGCTGTCCTAGTAGAATTATAACATGGATTCTTGTCTTCTAGGTAGCTTTAAGGAGCTTTATTATCAACCGTTGGTATTGTAGGCAAACAATATAAGTCCATAAGAGAATGCGAATTGCGAGATACTATAAATCTGTCAATTTATATTATATATAATAAATGTTTTATTTTATTCAGATCACTTTTACCCTCCGTCGTAAACCTATGACCTCTTGTCCTACAGTATCCTTCAATAATACTCCACTTATTCCTGTTGAGCAAATCCGCTACTTAGGACTCCACCTTGACAAACGATTCACTTGGAACCCCCATACCAGACTGAAACGACTAGAAACCGCCCGACGTTTTCGACTACTGCAGCACTTACTAGACAAACGATCTAAGCTTTCAATCAATTATAAACGACTCGTATATATGACAATAATAAGACCTATTTGGACTTATGGAATTGAGCTTTGGGGCTCCACTAAACCATCGAATTCCTCTCGTATCCAATCCTTACAATCCAAAATCCTTCGCAAAATCCTCAACGTTCCTTACTTTGTCACAAATAAAATCATCCATAAAGACCTTAATGTTCCATATGTTTCCGATCTGGCCCAATCCAGATACCTTTCCTTCCATAACAAACTGCAGAATCATCCGAATCCTCTCGTTTCAAACCTTGCTTCCTCCTCGATCCCTGATAACCCTCCGAGGCGTCTGAAAAGAAGATGGCCTCGGGATTTTCTAATATAGAACTTTAATTTGAGTTCTACCAATGGGTAGTTTCTCTTCATGTTGTACATGCCATGTTACAAATTTCTCATTTACTTATTGTATTCTCTATGTAATACAGTTGTAAATTCCATTGAAATAATAAAAAAAAAAAAAAAAAAAAAAATTATTCAGTAATTTTTTAACGACTATAATTTAAAATATCTTGAATTAAAATGCTACTAATGATCGGTGTGAAATTTTCGATGCAAATGTCTTATTAACTTTATTATTTTTTCGAAGGCTAATAAATATAATAAACTTGAACATTATATATTTTCACCTGTGTGTATATAAAACAAAAGTACTGAAGAAAAACGTATACTTAAAAGCATACAATTTTTTTCACGTTTGTTTACTCCCAACTGTCACATATCGGAGTGAAATTCGACTGATAAGATAAAAAAAAAAATATGAATGTTTTAGGTATAGCAATTAATAGTAACCAGTATCATTTTCTGGTGTTTATTCACTTCCTAATTTAAGAGAGGAGATCTCTAATCAAATTCATTTCTGGTGATGAAACATACTACAAAAAAAAAAAAAAAATTAAACTTTCAGAAGAGTATAATTCACAATAGAATATAAAAACTGTGATTGAATACGCCAATGATTCTTAGATGAAGCGACAAAATAAATAAATAAATTTTAAATAACTTATTGAATTATATAAAGTCTTATTCTATTCTGCTTACAGGCAGCACACTCGCTGGTTGTTGGTACCTCTGACAGGTGTAAGTAGAAAAATAAAGCAAAAAAAAAAAATGAATTGCACAAATATTTATTGAAATATTAGATATAATAAATATAATACATATTAGAGTTATTTCGAATGACAAGTTTCATACGTATTTTAATTGTTTTTTAAAATTTATTTTATCATCAAGATAAGCATCGTTAGTAAAATTGAACCTTTCTACAATGATAAAACATAAATAGCGAAGTGGAAACCAGAAATTTGTTTTTTTTTATTAAATAACAGTTGATACAGTAACTGTTATTTTTAATTAGCAGTAGTACTTAGACATTTCAAATTAAATTAACCATCTACTTTCTTTAATTGATGTTTTTTTATAACCACTTTTCAATCATAGAAAATAATTAAATTTTACAAATAGTTTATTTTAGCTTATTGTAACAGTTGCGCAATCCTTTATTCAAAACCTTGCTCAAGCATTCTCCAAGTAGTTTCACAAATAATGACGTACATCGCTATGTTCCTCTCTATAAAAATATGTCAAGTTTCCTTAAATTGATATTGTCTTACAGTTGAAATTAAAGAGTGTAGATAACTGTTGATTCAATCAGTTGATAGACTAGACCAGATCTGGGCAAAATGTATTTTAAATATTATTTAAAAAACAGTATATAAAATACCATGTATTCTGCGTTTTTTTTAAATAACATGTATTTTAATTCCAAAAAAAAAAAAATAGAAATACAAAATACTTTTTTGGTGGACAATCAGTATATAATACAGGGAACCTGCTCTGTTTGGTAATTTATTTTGTGTATTTAAAATACAAAATGAAAAGAGTGTATGTGGCGCTAAAGCGCTCTCGCACAATCTCAACTTGCTTTATGACCAGTAACGCGGTTAAGAGATTATCGCAGGGAAGTCCTGGAGTCTTGATTTTCCCTCTATAGCTGGAGAGATACGCCTGACTTGGAGTTTCCCAGGCTTCTTGTAAATAGTGTATATAGATGTATCTACTTTTTTTTTTTTTGTTTATTTTACTTATCTTTAATTTATTTTATTTTTTATTTATTGTATATGCGTGTTGATTATTATTTAATTGTTGATTAAATATAGTATGAATGTGATCTCACCTCCACATAATTATTGTATAAGTGACAGAGTATTATATTAATGAATAAATAAAAAAAAATATATATATGTATTTTCGTATCTTGAAAATAAAATACAATTTTTTTTTTTGTATTTTAAAAGAAAAATATAGTTATAAACAGTATATTGTATAGCTTACTACTTAAAATGCAAAATACAATTTATTTTATTTTGTAATTTACAATACTTTATTTGAAATACTGTCCCAGTCTGGACTAGACAATATACTATTGATTACGGCGCATCAGACATACTTGACCCGCATGATTGCAATACATTGCGGTAGTGTATAACCAAACAGGAAGGGACAGATTAGAATTTATTCATGTCCTAATAACAGGGAGGGATCTACAAAACTCTAGAGGATAAATAGATTTTAGTAACTTAGTGGGGGTACTCACCAGTACTTAGGATTGGATGTTTATCACCAAAAAAGAAAAAAAAGTACAACGTGTCCTTAAAAAAAAAAATCACCAAGTAAAAGGAGAAAAAAAAATATATAAATACAAACTTTAAAAAATAAAAATGTGTTCTTGAATATCAATAATAATATATATCTATTAACTGTAGTTAAAAATTATATACGAACAATTCTTTGATTTATCATTGAAAATAGAGAAGAAATAAAAAAAAAATTAAAATATTTCTTTTATTATTATTTTTCCTATGGAATAAAATTATTTTATACTAAAGAAATAAGTAATAAACTTCCATTTTTATATTAAAATTTTCATTCATACCTGTCACAGATAGAAGTGAAAACCAGAAAATTAGGTGGAAAGTTTATGTGGAAGGAAAATTCTAAGCTCTACCTCTATGCTTTCTTGATTACAGTGCCGTAATTCACGAAAAGGAGTTTTCACATCCAGCTACTTTTGAGCCGCCATCTGGCATTAATGGGTATATTAGCAGTAACTATATAATTTATCATTATATAGAACTATAAGTGAAGTTATAAAGCTTACATGCATAATATTTATATTATTTCTTTATCAATAGATTCTTGATGAATATACATTTTATGTAAGTACAATATGTAAGTATTTCTCGTTCGCTCTCCAAAGCTGCAAATAGGGTAGTACATCTCGTCAGTAAGTGTAAGAGACCACAATGATAGATCTAACCACCATCACAGATTGAAGTTGGCACAAAACAATACTATGAGAACAGTGTCAAAGGATATGGAATTAATCAACTGGCATGGTACAAATGACCAAGTAACATATCCTCACACATAACTTCATTCAGTAATTCCTGTTCTGAAGAAATAATCTTGCAACGAGAATCAGAAATGGACATGCAGCCTCCATTCATCGATACTTCTTGATAGTAGTGATCATCATCTTGTGAAACATGTAGAAATTTTAAAGTGTATACTCTGACACCAGAAAAAGTACACATTATACATTTCAGACTAAAGCAGTTGCAGTATGATAAAGTAAAAAAACCTAATATAATATTTTTTTGTCCTTATACATATAAACTCTAGTATGTTGACAGTTTCCACTGGACTCCTGCCGGTGACTCGGCTGAGAGAAAAGCTCTGGGATCTCTTAGAGTCTCGCTTTGTCCTTCACACTTGGAGGAAAGGGCTGGACTCGGAGCTCCATTGGCTGATTGTAAATATTGTAATTAAGTATGAACGTTTTTCTTTCCTATATATTTATTTGGTTTACTTATGACTTATTTAATTTGCTACCAATTTGTGTATTTTTTTTTTTAATTTGATTTCAAGTTACATTTCTTTGGTTTCATAGTTTTTTCCTTTGTTTTATAGATATTTTTATTTTTTATTTTTTTATTGTATTGTATATATAGTATGAATGTGCCTCACTCAGCTTTGGTAATAATTGCCCTTAAATGTGGCAAAATGTATAATTTGTATGTTGACAATCAGTAAATGAGATGACGATACAAGGAGACACTTGATTCAATTATTTCGATTGTTTAAAAAAAAAAAAAAGAGACTTCATATTAAGAAAGAGACAAGCTGACATAATCTCTAATATTAAGGGATTATGTCAGCTTGTCTCTTAATTAACTATTGTAATATTCGTATAAAATCTTTGGTAAAGCGTTGTTTTATATTGACTACTTATTGATATGTGGATATTATTGATAGGTGGATCGTTATTTTTGTTAGTCATATACCAAGGTGCTTTTCATATGTGATCAGTAATTATCAATGGTAGGTTTGAAGTTTTAGGAGATGAGTCTTTTTGACAATAACGTATATATGTGATGATTATTTTCATATGAATTTAAATAGGTAGGTATATGTATTCAGTTTCAGTTTGGAAAAAAAAATAGCTAAGTTAGTTTGAGTCATTTGTTAAACGTCTTCCGTTTCATTTTTAGTCGCAGAACCCATTTATGATTTTAAGATTATAATTAAATATAATACGATCAAAATCTGTAAAATTGACAGAAATTATTCATTTAATTTAATTGTTTTATTCATAATTGTAAAAAAAAAATATTCATGTACACAACTCAGCACCTCGTCATTTTTAATATTGGTATTTTAACTATTATTCATGACGCTAATGACCCGCTTGGGTGAATGCAGAATCTTTTAAAATAAATTAAAATATATACAGCTTCTGATATAACAAATTAAGTTAAATTTTTACAGAGTCAAGTCTGGTTCCATTTAATAGATATTGAAGAATCTTTTTTTTATGGTTCTGAAACACAGAGAATATCCAAGCATTGGAAGACGCTCAATTCACAGAGAGCCTACAAATGAGAGCTGATCAAAATTCGAAGCAATGATGGACTTTTTTTTATATTCATGGGATTGCGCACATTCACTGGGTTTCAGAAAGTTAAACTAATAATCAACATAAATACACTCACGTTATTTCTGAAAGTATAAAGGACACGTGTTCTGAGGAAACCGAAAGAAAATCTTACACCAGCCAATAATGATCAGTTTATACAAATTCTTTCCATACGATTTCAAACTAATTTTCACGGATATACTAATATGAGATATGGTTTAAGCTGGCATTCCCGTTGTTACGAGGAGACTAAAAAGATACTGGGTGGGAGAACTCCTTCCTTAACGAACCATAGTTATTGGATCATGCCAGGAAAGAAGGACTTCTGGGTCCTTTTTTTCACCAAGCCTGACATGTCATTTCCATTATTTTCATAAGACCAAATGATTATTGCCGAACATCAGACCAGCTGATTGTAAGCAATTTGACGACTTGTCGACAGGTGCAGATGAATATTTTTTAATCTTAGAAAAAAAAACTAATAAAATTTCCATTATAAAAAATCTTAAATAAATTGAGAAAAGTAAAAAAACAAAACAACAGAAATATTTATTGTTCTGCATAAAAAATCTACAATATTGATATTTAAATATATATTACATAATACAGCTATGGCTTGGAGTGTTCTTGCGAATTTGGACTGACTGTAAAATATTTAATAGCAAAGTTCGCGAAAGCAAAATAATGTAGGAGGCCATAAGCACCAGTTTCTAAAATGATTTCCAAGTTCTTTGACGTCGTAACTAAGAAAAGCCATGAAACAAGGGTCCTTTCTCCCTCACAATCATTAATTGCTAAATAAGTTTATAATGCAACCTACAACTAGGATAATTCACAGCGGGCAGCTACTTTACCCTTATCTACGTCTTAATTATACTTAAAAATAACTTTTTTCAAAATGTATATACTTTTTTTTTTAACATGTAATATTTATTTACACCTGTCAAAAAATATTGACTATCAGTGAATGTGATATTCCTAATAAGATACCATACGAGACATGAGGGGAAGCAGTACCTAGCAGAACATCCTAATGGTATAATATTTACATTATTCGTTAGATAAAAAGTTCCTGTCCAAACTTCTACGGATGTTTCTTGGCATGAGGTAACGTTATTTGTAAATACGTTAGAATGTCCTAGTAATTTGTCGTGAAATCATCTGTAATGGATTCTTTAACAGTTAGCATATAAACGTCAGCGTGTGATTATGTTGCTAACCTATCAAGCTCCCATTGAGCTGTTCCATATCAATCCTTTATTTCCAAAGTGAACGGTAATTAACAAATTTTTAGGAAATGTGAAAAGGACTACTTGAGACTTTAACACAAGCCTTTAAGGATGTCCTTGGAAATTCGAGGAACCTAAGGAGGGTTCAAGGGAAGAATGTTTAAAGGAAGAAATTTTCGGTGTACTGATATACACTATTGGTAAGGTTAAGCCTTTTTTTTTCCTTTCTTCCAACCATAACTAATGCAATACAGATTTTATGAATTAATTGCGATTAAATAAAAAAATCTCTTGAAACACTATTATACAAAGCACTATTATCTGTAAAGATAAAGATATCGACAGGATCCTAAATTTATTCATAATGTTTAATAAATTAAGGGAGCAGGTACAAAAAGCTCTATGGCCATTGGGAAAGCACTTGTGAGAATAAAGGCTTATTATTCCTCTTTGTTCGTGCTCAGGGGGAGGATCCAGAACAAAACCTCTCCCGCGAAGAAGTGAATACAAGCTTTGTACCGGGCCACGTTGGGAAGTCTCTGATGTCAACGCTTCACCTAAACAAATTAATATCTCTAGACGTTTTACACTGAGTTTACACAAAAATACATCAATCTAATCCTCAATATAATTCTTAAAAAAAAGTAAATAACAGAAAAAAGGCATGAATTAATTTGGCTAATTGGTATAATTTTTAATACGTTTGAAAGGCGAAACAAAATATATTTAACTTGAATTCTTAACCCACACCTATCAGAAATACTGACAACCAGTGAGTCTTTTGTTGGGAAGAATAATATCAACTACTTCTACCAAAAATCTGTATTGCCGAGAGGCAAGTGGAGAATAAAATAAAATAAAATGTTGGGAAGAATAAAAGTTGTAGCATTTATGGCGTGAGAAAGATGAAAGCCCAGCGGCATCCCTCACTATCTTGATTTTAGTATAATTTTCTAAGCGAGAAGAATTCTCATCGAGATTCTTTTCCAGGCTGTTACCGGGCATGTTAATTGAAGCCATAATTTGCATGGGAGTGCCAATATAGTTCGTGTAAGTTTTTTTCGTGAAATATTTTTTATTGTGTTCATTAATTATTGGAATGCGAAGGTCTTCATGTAAGATAATATTAATGAGGTGCTATAAAGCTTTAGTTCTGAATGTTTTGATTGAAAAATTTACAGTATCGGTATGTGGAACATGTATATTGTCCTGTAAATCTGCGAAGCCTAATTATTAATTGTCGTAAGTAGGTAAATGTAAGTTTTCAGTTTATGTTTTATTTTATTTATTTTCTGTCACTACCATGACAGGTGCGGATGAAGAATTAAAGACCTAATAAAAAATATTAATTGTTAACATCTTGTATGAAATGGGTATGGTAGTTGCAGTCTGAGGTATGATGTTTTCTTTTTTTATTGAAATGAGAGTCCCATATCGTTCTTTTGTCAAATGTCTGTTGTAGATATTTGTTTTGTTTTTTAATTTTTATTTCTTTATTCTGAAGTATTCTTATTCTGAAGTACTAACAATTAGAGAGACAGCGGTCTGGAAAAATACTGATAGTAGCTTGATCGGCGTGAGGGAAAGAAATGTCCAGCGGCATCGGCATCTCTTCTTGACTTCATTATAGTATCTTTTTGAGTGAGAAAATCCCTCAACCAGCTTCTTTTGCTCCTCTGAAGCTTGTTTCGCGGCTTTTCGGGCATGCTAATCGTGGCCGTCTTGTATGTCGATGCAAGTTATTGTCCATAGAAGTACTGTGATGGCAGGAATTTAAAATTGAAGAGCAATCTGGCGTACCATACTCGATCAAAAGCTTGTCCTATGTCCAGAAATTCACCTAAGCAATACTGCCTGTTGTCCAGGGTTAAGGATATATGGTCAAAAACTTGGAGTTCTTGCTGGGAAGTGGAATATTGACAAAAAAATCGAGAGTGAAATTTGGAAAATTTGAGACCGTTGATGAATTCTTTTAATTTAAACTTTTTACAACTTTCTTTTAAGAACATCATCTGTATAAATTATAACGTTATTTTGTCCTTCATTGTAACTCACACATACAAACATTTTTTTATTAAAAAAAATTAAGGCCATTACACTTAAAAAAGACAACATTGTGATGTCCTAATCCTTTCAGCCAAGACTCTTCGATGGTCAGAGGTTAAATAGAACTGGATTAAATACTAGGGACAGGGGGAAAATAGCGAGTGGTTGAGAGACCGTTGCGTGCTAATAGAAACGAGCAGAAGTTCGCTTTAAAGTTCAAAACCACATGCGACTGACTCGCATGGCTCAGGACTGCATTCGCAAACATATCACCTATTACGGCTACTCAGCATATACTAATGAGCTGACAGCCAAGTGTTGGTCGATTCCATTGTCCACGTTGTAATTACTGTTAGCGATACATAACTAATAAATTCCAAGGTCAACTTTTAACCCTCAATAATTCAAAATTACATAAAAATTAAAACAATGTCATAACTTGACTGTCAGTAATATGAATAGATATCTATAGTACAATATTATTTTTTTAATATTCCAAACATAATTTTTTCTTCTTTTTTTTTAAATTTCTTTCTTAATTGTTTAAATGCGTTTCTATTTTTTTTCTTTGAATAAAGTTCTTTAATGTAAATATTATTGAAGAATGAGAGCATTCTACTGGGTTTCAATCAAATAGGAGTAAATCGAATTTTTTTTTTTTTAATTTATTTATTTAGACATATAATATTCTGTCACGGGGACAATAATTATATTGATAAATGAACACATTCACACCGTATATACAAAAAAAAAAATTAAAATAATAACTAAATAATAATAAATAAAAACTATATACAATAAAAAAATACAATAACCTAAATGTAAGTAAATTAAAAACATAAAAATACAGACATACCTATATACAATATATACAATCAGGCGGGGAACCTAAATCCCTGCGCTACTCTCTCAACCGCCTCACTGGTGCTAAAGCCGGTGGAGTTTGAGCGAGAGCGCTTTATCGAAATCGAAATTAAAACATAAATTCAATAATATTATTATCAATTTAATTTAGGTATTTTAAATCCATATCTTTTGTTTTGAGAATTATAAAACACATCCTCCATATTGTCTCTTTCTTTAGTAATGATTTTTTAATAATTTTACTTTTTTTTACATTTATTTGCTTCTTTTGACTGCATATACACCGTCAGCAAATGAGCCGACTAATCAGGAAATGCTGATGTACGAGATAGTAGGAAGGCAATAACCGGTAGCACTTTTTTAGACTTGATTCAATTATTGTAGTTGTCTAAAAGAGGTCTCTCATCCAACTCCTTTTTAGTCTCATCTTAATATTCAAAGGTATGCAAACTCTTGTCTGTCATGTCTCTTGTTGAACGGTATGTCCTTTAAAATTTGTATAGAATTGAAAGTAAAGTAGTTCAAGAAACATAAATCGTTTACCGACTCCACAAACACGGAACATATTATTTAACAGATATCCCACATCATTTGACACTAATACTTCATTTTACTATTATATTTCAGGTTGTAATCTAAATCAGATGTATGCCGAACTGATTGGTTATGACTTCATTATTGTATTAAACTCCAGCTTGTACTCTCAAGAAATATCTAGTACTTCTAATAACAATTTATTTATGAATATTAGATATCGAAATAGAAATATTCACTCTTTAAAATAGGCCTTATATTAGAATAAAAAAATAGATTTTCTTTATGTTATCAGGGAGATGTTTTTATAAGGTCTATGAAAATCTATACAGTTTTTCTATCTCATATATTTATTTTATTAATTTATATGTAACGTTTCAGGATTTATTTTATTCCATCTTCAGACTATTTTATTATCTTTTTATCATCTCAATTTATCATAAGTGTTAACGCCACAGTTTATTTTTACTTTTAACAATAGTTTAATTAATTATCGATTTGGTTTATTTCATCAAAATGAAATCCATTAATAATTATATATGTATATTTATGTATAATATACGTATATTATATGTGCATATTAAGAACTATAAACAAGTCCTAGGTCCAAGTCCTAGGCCCTTAGACTTCGCAATACGCAGTCTGACTCCGTCCGTCACAGAGCTCAGTGCTGCCAACTGTTACACTGTCCACTGCAGTCCACATACTTCTCTGGTCGTGCTCGCCGCTGTCCACTTGCAGTTTGATCGTATGACTGCTCTTGGAAAATCTACATTTGGTCGCTGCATAGGAATTGGAGTGCCAGTGGTTCGTCCACCGTTACGAACGTCCTGCTTTGCTTCCACGTAACGTTATGCAACGTTTGTTATTTTGTTCTATATAAATTTTATTTTGGGACTCTTGAGATGTTTATTTATTGTTTCTATTTTGATTGTAATTTTGGGCCATATATATAGTTTCTTCATTTGATTTCCATGATCAAGTATAGAAATATTTTATTGAATATCATAATTGTTTTATTAGCGTTAATTTTATTTCATTATAGAAGTTGTTATTTTATTTTATCTATTTAACAAGTGAAAAATTGATTTAATACCTATTCATCCCACTTTTCTCAATCTGCCGGAGTTTCTCAAGGTAGTATCCTTGGTCCTATCCTTTACACAGTTTATACAGCTGATATCCCAACCCATCCTAACACGGTCATCATTGAGTATGCTGATGACACATGTATCCTGTCAGTTAATAATGATCCAACAATTACATTTCAAACTCTTCAATCACACATCACAAACCTATTCTTCAAGGTTCTAAACTTCCCATTAATTACAACAGACTCATACAATTGACTATAATAAGACCTATTTGGACTTACGGAGTTGAGCTATGGGGCTCCACTAAACCATCGAATTTCTCTCGCATCCAATCCTTACAATCCAAAATCCTTCGTAAAATCCTCAATGCTCCTTACTTTGTCACAAATAAAATAATCCATAAAGACCTCAATGTTCCATATGTTTCCGATTTGGCCAAATCCAGATACCTATCCTTCCATAATAAACTTCATAGCCATCCGAATCCTCTTGTTTCTAACCTTGCTTCCTCTTCGATTCCTGATAACCCTCCGAGGCGTCTGAAAAGAAACTGGCCTCGTGATCTCCTCATGTAGAAAAATTATTAGAGTGCTACCAATGGGTAGTTTCTCAACAAGCGTGTTTCATGTGATAATATTCCTCTGTACACATTTACTTGATGTATTCATACTAATACAGTTATAAATATCATAATAAAAGTTTTAAAAAAATTTGATTTATTTTTGTTTTTTATGTTTTCATTACCAATTTTCGTAAATGTTTCAAAACAAATTTTACAAAATACGGTCCACTTTTTTTTAAAATTAAAAATCGACTTAATTTAAATAATAGTTAGGCTTCGTTCGAAGTTTGGCCTAATCAACAATGTCAATTGACTAGACTATCCCTAGATAAGAGTCCACAATGAAATTATGGTATTTTTAAATTGAAAAAATTACAAGTATAGTCTAAAGATGGAATAAAATAAATCATGAAACACCACATATAAATTAATAACAGAAATGTATGAGAAACAACAAAGGTTTAGATTTTGATATACCTCAAAAATGACATATTCTTAAACTCTCAGAAGAGTAAAATGTATATATTTTTTACTATAAAAACATATCTGTTCCTCTAGAAACAGGAAAAACCATTAAGTACATTTTTATAGTAAGTTGTAGTACATGGGAAAGATATATCTTTCTAAATTGAAACATCTTCTACATTCAACATCCTATCTATTCCCATTTCCTTTCCCTCTGACAGGGTTTCTTCTGCCGAGAAAATGCTGCCAGATATCTTTCCTATTCATCCAGTGAAAGCCGAAGTACTACGAAGATCAATACTCGCCTTGTTATTGTATATTTATTTACATATATGACATGACATGGCCATGACACCTTAAAAGCAGTATACGCAGGCGACACTGCAATATGTAATAGACACGATGATGCAACAAGTTCTACATGGCACCACTACTGCACGACAGGTAAATAGAACAGGAAATAAAATATCAAAATAAACCTTTACCAGACACAGACATCATTTAAGATAAATTAAGTGCTGATAATTTCGAGAATGACTTGGAACCGATGGAGAGAGTAAAATTATAAGGAATAATCTAATGCAAGATTCTTAAAAAAATACAGCTAAATCCTAAGAGCGACATTTATTGACTAAAAGAAATATGAAGATATATAATTAATTACAAAATCAGAAAAGGTTAAGGATCAATCACTAAATAGGGTTTTATTAAAAAGAAAGATTTTATTTTTATTTTTATTTCTTAATGACATTTACAACTGTATTACATAAATACATCAAGTAAATTTGGACATAATAGATATAATGACATGAATACACTTGCTGAGTAACTACCCAATGGTAGCACTCTAATGATATGACTACATTAGGAGATCACGGGGCCATCTTCTTTTCAGACGCCTCGGAGGGTTATCAGGAATTGAAGAGGAAGCAAGGTTAGAAACGAGAGGGTTGGGATGATTCTGAAGTTTATTATGGAAGGATAGGTATCTGGATTGGGCCAGATCTGAAACATAAGGAACATTAAGATCTTTATGGATAATTTTATTAGTGACAAAGTAAGGAGCATTGAGGATTTTACGAAGGATTTTGGATTGTAAGGATTGGATGCGAGAGGAATTCGATGGTTTAGTGGAGCCCCATAGCTCAACTCCGTAAGTCCAAATAGGTCTTATTATAGTCAAGTATATGAGTCTGTTGTAATTAATGGGAAGTTTAGAACGTTTGTCTAGTAATTGCTGAAGTAATCGGAAACGTCGAGCGGTTTCTTGTCGTTTCAGTATAGTATGAGGATTCAAGTTAGTCGTTGGTCCAGGTGGAGTCCTAGGTATCGGATTTGCTCAACAGGGATTAGTGGAGTATTTTTAAAGGAAACTGTAGGACAGGAAGTCGTTAGTTTACGACGAAGGGTAAAGGTAATTTGGTGGGATTTATTGGAGTTTATTTTAATTCTCCAGTTATGACACCATTCTTCTAGATTTATGATGTGTGATTGAAGCATTGTTGGGTCGTTATTTACTGATAGGATACATGTGTCATCGGCCTATGTGGTGATGACAGTGTCGGGACAGGTAGGGATGTCAGCTGTATAAACTGTATAGAGGATAGGACCTAGGATACCACTTTGAGGAACACCAGCAGACTGGGAAAAGAGGGATGAATAGGCGTTATTGTGATTTACTTTAAAGTATCTATCAGTAAGGTAGGAACGGATAATGAGGAAGTATGTAGGTGGTAGGAATTTTCAGAGTTTGTACGGCAGTCCCGGGTGCCAAACTCTATCAAACGCCTGTTCAACGTCAAGAAAGACTCCCGTACAGTGCATAAAAAGAAAGAATTAATAAAATAATAAGATGTATGCTTTAGAACACACGATAGAAGTGAAAACATCAACAAGGCGAGATTAATCATATGAAATATAAATTATAAAAAATAGCTAATTAAGAGAATGAAATGCTGAACATTTTCCTCGCTTACAGTACGGAGGTCCGATTTTTAGTTTCTCAGATAATTAAATCCATATCTTCTATAAAATTCGTTATCATTTGGTTTTCGATCCTATTTCTCCCTTTTCCCCTCTCTAACACAGTGTCGGGATAAGATACAATTTCGAATAATAAACAAAGAGAGTAAAAAACTGAACAATTCCCTCGCTTGAAGTATGCAGGTCCGATTTTAGTTTCTGAGATATTTTAATCCATATCTTCAACAAAACTCGTTAAAATTTGGATTTCGACACTATTTTTTCTTCTTTTTCCTCTCTAATATGGTGTTGCGCGAGGATACCATTTTGAATAATAGCTCATTACATAGAGGATTAAATGATATGAACATTTCCCTCGTTAACAATATACAGGTCCGATATTTAGTTTTTGAGATATTATAATCTGCATGCAAGAACATTTCAATTAGTCGACTTCAGCCGACTTTGCTCGAGCGTTACACTTAGGAGATCTGACGTCCCAATCTAATTCACGCTCTACAAAAAAATATGCAAACGCGCCTAAAGACGTTTTCACTTCAAAAATATAATTTTTAATCTGATATTGTTATATTGATTCTTAAATTTTTCTAATTTCACCATCTTCTACCTTAGATTAGATAAATATGATTTTAAGACTTGAAAATGGGTGACGTGGCCCGAAATGTTGTTAGATGTAAAGATTAGATTAAAATCCAATTAAGTTTTGAGAAACCAAAAGGTTTTTTTGAAAGGTTCCTTGAAATAATAAATTTATATTGTTTAAATTATATAGCTCATTAAGAAGTATTAATGTATTTATTACTATCCGCCTAATGCCCATCTGTCCCTTAAGCTAATCTAGACACTTACGCAATTCTTTTGAGCAATGCGGGGTTAGTATAACCAATACGCCGTGATGCATGTTCTAAAATTTACTCATAACTAGTAGCTCTTGTCCTATAGCGAACTCAAGCGGCACTAAATGTAAATTGAAACCATCATATATATTATTATTTAAAATTCAATTTTATTTAAAAAATCCTCAGAAATATATGAGCCTTTCAATGGACAGAATGGCTAACTCAAATTTCAACATTTTGGAGTAAAGTCATTTCAGTGATATTTCTAGGTGGAAAATTTATAATATATATACAGACAGTGAGTAAGTTGTTTCCAGAATAGGTGATTTCAGTGTTGAAATATAGAACTGTGAATAAAGGAACAATTTTTAATTTGAAGGCGGAAAATATATAGCATAAATTACAATGCAAGAATTTACAGGATATGTAGGTAAGTGAAGATGGGGAGGGCTGTCTCACAATCAATCTTCCAATTTTAAACAAAACCGACTGGAAGCCCAAAAAAAATCAGATGGATAGGTCAAATCAACAAAGATAATATATTGGTTTAGAGATAATTAGAAAGAAATAGCCCAAGATATTCAGAGTTGGGGAAGGCTGTTTAAGGCGGTAAAAGATCTACACGGTGTTCAATGCCAACAGAAAAATAATATATATTCAAGACTATACCTATGCGTGTAATATTTAATAAAATGTAATAAAATATAAATATTAAACAGTTTTAAGATTTTATAAACAGAATCAGTCATTTAATGAGTGGTGGTAATCGTTCTTATTTCCCGTATCATTATGCCACTAAGATACGCCTCTGAAAATCTAGTGCAGTCTCCGCG
This sequence comes from Nezara viridula, assembly GCA_928085145.1. NCBI lineage: Eukaryota > Metazoa > Arthropoda > Insecta > Hemiptera > Pentatomidae > Nezara > Nezara viridula. The sequence continues at coordinate 78,006,664 of OV725081.1, forward strand.
CAATCGCCACTGCCTGGAGGCTAAAAATGAAAGATGTCCAACGATGGTTAAATCAGACAGGATTGGGGTAGCAAGCCGGTAGATATTCAGATGGTGATCGAAGTGTGGGCGCTAACCCAGTAATCCAATATTACAGAATTGGGTCCCATCTCTTCCCACCAAAGTAATATCTTGGTCCAACCGTTTCTCATGATAACCAATAAATATATTACCAGCTGGAATCAGAAAAGGACATTAGGTCGAAGTGATATTTTAGGGCAAATCCAGAGGTTATTTTTATAGCGGTAAGTTCATTGATTTTTTTTTCTCAATAAAAAATGGAATCGCACCTATCAAATTATTCTTAACAATCAGAAAATATAATGAGAATACAGAAAATAATGACATGACAGGTATGGGGAAGAAAAATACTCAGGAGTACCTTTTCCTGAAACTTGTTCCAATTACATTTAAGGAAGGAGATCTCTCATATAACGCCTTTTTAGTCTTCTCTTCATGTTCTGAGGTATGTCAGGTGTGGCCATGCTATTTCTTTATGTCCGTTAAAATTAGTGTAAAATCATTGACAAAGATTCGCTATATGTTGGTCAACTATTGAAAGGTGGAGGTCAGTATGTAGAGTTTTGTTAGTCACGTACCAAACTGGTTTTGTTATGAGTCGCAATAATTTTGATTGAAACGTTTGAAGTTTTTGCAGGTGGGTCTTATTAGCAATACCGTATATCTGTGATGAGTATGTCCAAAAAGGTTTAATTAAGTAAGTATATGTAGTCAGTTTCTCGTTTAGTTTTAGTTTTGAATATTTAGCAAAGTTTTTAAGTGTCTTACGTTTTCTTTTGATATGCGGCCCCCATGTCATCCTTCTGTCGAAGGTTAGTCCAAGGTAAAGTGCCGTGTCCGTTTGTGGAATTTGATTGTTGTCAATATAAACTGGAGAGCAGGTGTCTTTTCGAAGAGTAAATGTTCTATGTTTGGATTTGTCATCATTAAGTGGAATTTTCCATAGTGTGAACCAATCTTGTAATTTAAGTGAGTGATGGTGTAGAGTTAGACGTGTGTAGGGTATTGATGTTTTGTGAGGATTGTTGTATAGTCTGCATAGGTAGCTGTCAAGATCTCATCGTTAATAGGTATATCGTAAGTATATATAACGCAAAGTAGAGGGGCTAGTATTGAACCTTGGGGAACTCCTGCCTGGACGGACTGAAGACATCATTGCAAATAATATGACGAAAAATCAATAGCAGTTTTTCAAGTTTATGTTTTATTTTTATTCCTCCAAATACATATAAAAAAAATAGTTTACGCAAAACAATCTTTTTTCTAATCAAAATTAAAAATCAGACAAAAATTAAATACCTATTCAAACTTATTTGGACATAAGCCATGGACAAAAGGCTTGGCAAAAAAGACGCAGTTATAAAACTACAATAATTTTAAGACTAATAACAACAGTTTCCTGTTGTTATTTAAACAACTAAACTATAATGAGAAAAAAATAGAACAATTTGTTGAACGATTAAAAAAAAAGCAAAAACTAAAAAAAAATTTTTTTTTAGAAGAAATCTGAGGACTGCTATCCACGAGCTTTCATTAGACACTATATCACCTGATACACCGACATATTGGCCGACTTCACAACGTAAATCCCCAGACCTACTAGACTTTTTTATAACCAAAGGACTGCGCACCATACCTTACACCATAAATACGAGCTCTGATCTTTGCTCTGACCATTCCCTTATACATTTGGTTATCCTTGATGAGCCCATCAATCTTCCACGAACCCCTAAGCTCCTTAATGGTAAAATGGATTGGGATGCTTACAGGGAAATTCTGGATTCAGAACTTTCAATCCCTGGCTCCATTAAAACAGCAGATGAACTAGAAGAGGCAGTGGACAAATTTACAAAAAGTGTCCAAAAAGCAGCTTGGTCTTCATCGCTACCAAGGTCATCAAGAGCAGAACACTTGCCAAGATATCCTCAATATATAAGGGACTTGATCACGGCAAAGAGGAGAGCACGTAAGGTATGGCAGACTAACAGACTTCCCTCAGATAGACGGACATTTAACAGACTAAATAACGAACTTAAACGACTAATACAAAAATTCAACAGAACGAATTATGATGCTTATTTGAGCAGCATATCAACTGACGATGGAAGTTTGTGGAAGCATACCAAAAATTTGTTAAAACATCGAGAGGTGTCAGTACCCCTGCGAAACGAAGACGGTTCATGGGCTTTGTCGGATAGAGAAAAATCTGAACTATTTGCAGACCATCTTTCATCAGTATTTACACCATTTACCGACTTCACGAACACAGAACATGAAACCTTAGTATTTGATACTCTAGACATACCATTACAGATGACACCTCCCCCTCTTCCTTTCACTCCTTCACAAGTCGCACAACAAATCAGACATCTCCCAAAAAGAAAAGCTCCAGGTTATGACTTAATAACTGCCGAGGGTCTCCAGCAAATGCCTAGGAAAGCTCTAGTGTTCCTTACGACAATATACAACTGTATTCTGAGGACAACTAACTTTCCATTACAATGGAAATACTCACATATCAAGATGATACACAAAAGGGACAAAGACATTTTCAATCCCTCATCCTACCGACCTATCAGTCTCCTTCCGATATGCTCCAAAGTTTTCGAAAAATTAATATACAAAAGACTGGTTGACATACTGACAGACCAACAAATAATACCTGACCATCAATTCGGTTTTCGTACGTTTCATTCAACTACACACCAATTACACAGAGTTACTGACTACATTGCTGGAGCGCTAGAGCAAAAACAATATGCTACCGGCGTATTTCTGGATGTTGCCCAGGCATTTGATAAAGTCTGGCACCAGGGACTTCTCTTCAAACTCAAAACTATACTGCCTAATACATATTATCTCATTCTCCAATCTTTCCTTTTCGACAGATTCTTCTCTGTCCGACAGGGTTTAGAAATTTCCTCAATTCGACCAGTATCAGCAGGGGTACCTCAAGGATCAATATTGGCACCTTTACTCTACATTGTCTATACGCATGACATGCCTACCAACTCTGAAACATTGACTGAAACATTGCTTACGCTGACGATACAACAATTTTAACAAAACACCATGACCCCAGACTAGCCTCATTAAATTTACAAAATCATTTACTAAATTTACAAAATTGGTATTCACTCTGGAAAATTAGATTAAATCATAACAAATCACAACACATAACATTTACGCTTCGACGAGAAACATGCCCACCAGTTTATATCAGCAACAATCCAATTCCTCAGACGGACAGTATACGCTACCTCGGACTAATATTTGACAGAAGGATGACCTGGGGCCCACACATCAAAATGAAAAGAAAGAGTTTGAACAAGCGACTGAAAATACTGTACTCACTGTTTTCTAAATCAAAATTGAAAATTAGACAAAAACTAAATACATACACTTACCTGCTCAAACCCATTTGGACATACGCCTCACAGATTTACGGTTCAGCAAAAAAGACTCACTTACAAAAACTACAATCCTTTCAATCTAAAATTTTAAGACTAATAACTGCAGCTCCCTGGTACGTCAACAATAAGACTTTACATACCGACCTAAGACAACCAACCATTGACCAGCACATACGTACTCTTTACTCCCGATTTCATCTAAAACTACACGGACATCACAATGGACTTATCAAAGACATGGCCACGGCTGAAATACTCATCAGGAGGCGACTGAAAAGGAGCTGGATGAGAGATCTCCTTTCCTGATTTTAGGATTTAAACAGGCCAGGGAAGAGGTGCTGCTGGGCTCCATTCTTCGTCATGCCTATCATGTCATTTTCAATTTAAACAGCTAATCTGCTAATTGTCACTACCATGACAGGTGCGGATGAAGATATAGAGTCAAAAAAAAAAAAATATAGAAACTACAAAATTTAAAAATTACAACACTAATATAATTAACAAAATGTTATTATAATAATATGATGGGACCATTTGGTTTGGCCAGATAGCGGTTCACATATTTAGAACTTAGCTAAGTAAAGCACTTACTATATAACATATCGGTCCAATATTTCAATAGCAGAACTCAATACGGGCGTAATGTCTTACGCCGAACAACGTATCTATTCATAATTTTCACCTCAGCTTCTATATTAAACTTCACGGTCAAAAAGACACGTACGGTCAAGCCAGAAGGATATTTCATTAAAAAATCCATACATTCTAATCAAAATTGTTGCGACTCATAACAAAAGCAACTTGGTACGTGACTTACAAAACTATGGGTACTGACCCAAACTTTCAAACAGTTGACCAATATATAATGACCCTTTATCATCGAATTTAAACGAATATAATAATTGACTTATAAGAGACATGGCAACAGCTGACATACCTCAGAACATGAGGAGGAGACTAAAAAGGTGTTGGATGAGAGATCTCCTTGTTTAAACAACGTAAGTAATTAGAACAAGTTAAGGAAGAATTTAATTTTAAGAATTTAATTTTTAGGTGGAGGGCTTCAGCCCGAAAGCTTTTTTTTTATATGTATAACGATAATTACTTTGCAAAAAAAATAAAGATACTAACTACCTGTAAGAAATGGTTTTAAAGTGATTCCTGAAGTCCTATTAAATATAATTACATGAACAATAATACTTTTAGAGATAATGTTTTAATCTTTTTTTCCATAAAACATGGTTACATTTTACCGTTTTGGAGAGGGCTTAAGCCTGAAAGTTCCTCCCCTCCCGCAGATCCACCTATATATGTCATGTCATTATTTCCTGCATCGCCAGCACATTTGCTGATTGGCCACAATAAATTGACAGGCGCAAATACATTGTATAGAAAAAAATATATGCATAATTCGTAAAAAATCAGACAGTTTAAATAATGCCGATTATCAACATAAATACAAAATATAAAATTGTCAATAGAACACATGAACAACAACAAACTTATCATTTGAGATCCTTTCGGAAAGAATTATGATTTGTCAACAACGGTACATATCAGGTTCTAAAACCATACTACGTATTGATTTGTTTGTTTTATATTTTAAATAAAATTTATTCCGTATCGGTCCGTCGGATTTCGAAATCATCAAAGTATTAAAAGCTCCAAATTTGTTCAATGAATTTTATAGTATATGAATTAGAGGTGGAAAATGAGATTCTCCAAGAAATACCCTTTCGTTTGATCACTCATATATTAATGTCCATTGGTTCTGATAACTAGAAAAGGGATCTATTATTGTTGCTCATAATATTTTTAAGAAACCTGACATTTCCGTGTAAATTATTATTGCTTGTTTTATTTACTACAGCTAGATATAGAGAGAATCGCTGTATTTTCATAAAAGGGTGCTGCTAAATTATATTGGGTTGCTATAGACACAGTAAACTTATCAATCAATAGAATGGACAATTATTAAAACTAATATACAAATATAAAGTATTATCAATATATATATATATGAGCATAGTAATTTTATATTTTTTTTATTTATATATATAATCTTATTATTTCTAACAACTGAGAAAACAAGATTAAGTATAGTTAGTTATTTTTACAAGGAGGAAAGGGGTGGGAAATTGGGTGGGAAATGAGGTTTTCGAGGGAAGGAGCTTTGAAAGAAGCTAAACGAGATGCAATTAGTATGCTGAGGAAATCGGTAGGCAAGGAGGAACAATCTAGAGCTACGAGCAGTCATGAGCGAAATTCGTTAAGGCAGTTGCGGCTGTTTCATAAAATATCATTTAGGAGTATTCTTCCGCTTTGTTTTCTGTTTAATTTTAAGCAGAAAGTAATACCATAGCTCGGAGGAATAAAAGTTTCCTAAAAATTGACAAACTGACGTAGCTCGTTCTTCACTGCTAATATATTTGTAACATCTAATTCATAACGAAACAGCTTCACCCTTTTATTTTGTTCTACAAAAACTTATACTTAGGATTTAAAAATCATCTATTATTAAAAAAAACTACTAAACTTAATTTAATATTAAACTTTAGTTCATTTAACAGTGTTGTGTTTGTTTATTTATATGGATTGGAACGAAAATAAACGATGATTTTATGCAGTTAAAATAATATGTTTATTTCCTATTTAGGTAGACATAAATAATATTTTAAAACAACGAAAACGAAGATTTAATATTTAATGTACTTTTGTTTTTTTTTATCATTTTGGTTTGAGGTATTTTTCGAAACAAATAACTACAAATCCTGATTTTCTTTATGTTCAATACAATTATTAATTTTTTTTTATCTATAAAATATGCATTTGTGCCTTTCAACAATAAGTTGACAATCAGCAAACATGTTGACGATAATGATATAATGACATGACAGGCATGGGGAAGGAAAGTACTCAGCAGTACCTCTTCCCTAACTTGTTCCAATTACTTAGGTTGTATAAGGAAGGAGATCCCTCATCCAACGCCTTTTGAGTCTCCTCCTCATCATTTGTAATGTCTCTTATTAGTCTGTTATTATGTCCATTTAAATTTGTGTAAAATCTTTGATAAATGGTCGTTATATGTTGCTCAACTTTTGGAAACAGACTAATAAGAGACATGGCACAACTGACATACCCCAGAACATGAGGAGGAGACTAAAAAGGCGTTGGATGAGAGATCTCCTTCGAGTAGCATTTCTCACAGCGGCTCTATTAGACCCCCTGAATGTCTCTTTTATCATTGGCCTTAGTAAATAAACCAGTTTTCTCAAAAAAGTTTTGTCTACTTTACGATAGTGTACTTAGATAGTGTACCATCTTGAACAGTTTTTCAGCTATTCCTTTTTATTCGATAAAAAAAAAAATGACGACAAAAAATTGGTCTCAACTCTTTTTTCCTCCTAGAGTTTGGCCATTAATTAGAGCTAAGGCACCCTGTATAACGTAGGAACATGGCCTTCCAATTTGACAAATATTGCGTTTGTGAGCGATATATGTCCTCATTATATACTTTTCCAACCATAAAGAAACGGACTTATTAACTAATGAACGTGAGGACAATCCTGGGTTGTAGAATTTATTAGTGTTCTTGACATAATCTTATTATTTTAACATTAAATTTTAAGTCACGACATGAAAACTATCACGCTACAGAATTTTATTTATTTAGTTGATAAAATAAGGAGCTGAGTATTTATGGGTTAAAAAAGAAAGACACAAATATATCTATAAAAAAAATATTATGATTTAAAAAATGTATTTTTATATATAGACATTTATACGTTTTAAAAAATTGGAGAAATTGGTAACCAATCTAATAAATATTTTATACATACATTTTAAACAATTTTTATTTTAAAAATAAGAAAATGTTTTGGGAAAATCTCATATCAATAATTGAACTTCAGTAGAGCGCTAGAGGATACCGCCATTAAGACAGGGACAGATATTATGAGAAATAGTTCCCTAAGTCTGGACAGCTTCCCTGCTTTTGACAGCTCTTCTATCCACTATCTTGTCCCAACGAGTCCAATCTCTGTCCCTCTCCTTCGTATTATCATAAAACACTAAATGAGGAGATGTTTAATGAACTATATTTTAATGAAAAGTTTATTGCATTAATAATTTTGATAAATTATAGATTACTAAACTTTTTCCTGCAATAAAAAAAAATCAACTTCATTCTTCAGTTCATATAATATAGTATACATATAATGCTGAGTAACCTTAGGATATCAGCTCTAATTCTTAGACCAATCGCTTGAAAAACAGTCCTGCGATGTTTCTAATAAAATTCTCGAGGAGATAATTATTTTGAGCAGTCATTGAGCTCTCTGACGATACTTAAATAGTTATTAAGCGTTGAAAAAAAAAAGAAAAAAAATGTTATGAAAATAATTATATTATTTCTGTTCTTTAAGATCTATTCATTAGAATGGAAGATGATTAGATTAATTTAAATTATCTTTAAAACGAATAATTATCAAAAGATAGACTATGGTATCGACTGATGAAAAACATCGTTACTGACTGATAAAAACACGAGTTGTGGCTATTAAGGTACGTTTAGACAGTTCAAGAAAAGTTATTTCACTATTCTTTTTTATTATTTATTTGTTTATTGATAAATATTACAATATGTCTTAATAAAGGACATTTATAATAGAGTTCTGAGAGCTCATTCACACCATATTTACAAATAAAAAAAAATAAGCTAACTTCAAATAATATAAAGCTACAAAAGATCAAAATAAAATATCTAGTGAAGGAAGAAAATATAAATAATAGTAATAATAGAATAAAAAAAAATGAATGAAATAGAATTAAAATTATCTTTAAAAAAAAAAAAGTAATGAAAATAAACATCTTAGATGCAGGCATACCTATTTACACTATTTACAGTCGGGCATGGGAACTCCAAACCATACTTATCCCGCCACATGTGTAGGGAAAGCAAGGCTTCACTATTCTAGTATTTTTGTAAGTCACTTTTTCTAGTATTTTTCTTTTTATCTGCTGCCGGTATCAAGGGAAATAAAATTAATAGTTTGGTTTTATGAATAATGTCGCTGTTAGTTAAGTGTGCTCCCCATGGTGTGTGAAGTGCCTAGACACACCTTTAAATAACGAGATTGATGTTGTAAAACACTTTATTTTGATTTCATACAGATTTACTTATTAGCACCTTCAATAAATATCACTACTATATTGGACTATTTAAACGTCTAATGAATCGGTCAATCCGCTTTATCTGCAGGATCTCAAGAGATTACCCAGTTCTACACCGAGTTGAAGTGGCTTTATCCGTCCTACCGCCGTTAGTATTTCCTTGCTACCTTCCTATACCAGGCCATTAGAACTCGGAGACCGGCTATATTCTACAGTTACAACAATTCAAATGATCCTTTCAATCTCATCCCACCAGATTCCGCACGTCCGACCTCTATCCTCCTCTTCACCGAACTGCTGCGTTTGAAAAATTCTTTTTAATTAAAGTTGTCTCCCTCTGAAACTCTATACCCTCAGATATTCGACACTCAAAGTCAGTATCCTCTTTCGAATCTCTCCAATTCAAACACCTACTCCATTCCCAATCCGATTGATCACGAAATGCACTTAGAAACCTAAGCTGTAGGAATCTCAAAGTACACCCAGACACTTAAATTATTTTGTGCTTCCTTGATATTTGGTTTACTTAATTTACTTTCTCTGTTTATTTTATATTTATAACGTCTATATATATATATACTATCTATAATTTTATTGTATTCCTTATCATCCTGTAAATATTTAATTTCATTATATGGACATACCAGAATATTAATATATGTTCTGTACTTGTAACTTGTTCCAAAGGGACACTAGTCCCAAAATCCGTACATATATTATTACAGTAAGGCTCAAAATCGGTTTTGTACCAAATATAAGCTCCTCTCATGCTCAAATACAGTAATCATGCTCAAATACAATACGGTACTATGGGGTACCGTTGGATTCAGAATATCACGGGGGGTTAGCGATTCGTATTCTCCGCTTTTGTTTTTCTTTCTAAAATAAGTAAAGTCGATACAAACATTTTGCTAGGCTTCAATGCAGGAACGGTGGTAGATCTGTAGATCGATACGGGACAAATTGGATCTTAAAGATTTTGATGCGTACAGCAAGACCCGGGTAGTTCCCACGGAACTATCGGATCCTGCGTTTTTAAGCCCAAAAACGTACTATTTTCGAGATAACGCAAAGCATGGGGTTCGCATCCACACAACCTGACCTTGATTGTAGTACTGGCATTAGAAACATGTCTCATTTCGTCGACTTGAGGTCTATATGATCGAGACAGGAGGAGTTTATATTTTTTATCGGCAAGCCATATCATCGTTAATTCTTCACCAAATCTCAAGATTGAGCCACCAATTTCGAAGGCTTCCTTCTCCGTCAGGCGGACAAAATAGTCCAATCATCCCGAAAATTCAGGCAAACAAGTTATGTAAGAAAAGAAACTTTATTTGCGAATAACTAAAAAATTATACACTTTTCCCTACGATTATATAAAACATTACTAAATTGTCTATAAAAAGGAAAAAAAATCATTGAAATCGGACAATGTTTCGCAAAGATACAGATTATTGAATTTTGTAATTATGTTGGGTCCAAACAAAAATGAAGATTTAAATTAATTTTGTTCCCTTTGTCGATTATAGTTATGGATAAAGTAACATTGATTTCTTTATCTTTTGATACGTTGCATTATTTTATTTTTTAGTAATTTGGCATTTGATAACAATATGCTGTGCGAATTTTTCGCACGGGCCTACTGGTAATAAAATTATTTTCATTCATTCACTAATCTACCCCTAAACCATTCTATGCGAATCTTCCATTGTCTGAAACAGTACTGGAAGTTTTGATTTGCCAACTCCTTAATGATACACGTAGCTTTCTTTTTCACAGCTTTACCGGACTCAAATCCTAGTCTTTTAGCGCATTTTGACGAATCCTATTTTTTTTTAATTGTAAACCTTAAAGAAAGTACCAATCCATGCGATGGATTGGCCCAACTTCACCGAGAGCTAAAAAAGTTCAAATGAGCTAATCAAAATTCAAAATAATGATAATTTTTTTAATATTGCAATATTCGATAATGCACCTTCTCTGGAGTCCTAAAGGTCAAACTATTACTCAACATTCACGTTGTTATTAACAGAGAAAGCGACATGGGTCCTGAAAGTGCTGACAAAAGAAGACTTCCAGCACTGTTTCAGACAATAGAAAATTCATACGACGTTTTCTATGGATAGATGGAGATCTGTATTGAAGGTAATATTAAGAAAATATGAATGGAAACAAAATTTTGCAGCACCAGTCTCGTTATTTAATAGCCAAACCTCGTAGTTTCTATGAAGCAATAAAATATTTTTAATTTAAATCAATCAATCCCCAGTCAACCCGAATTATATAAATGAAGTAAATGCAGCAAAGCACACCTTCAGAGATGATACTTTATCAGGATTCCAAGGAGGTATAAGCTGGAGAAAAAAGAAGGCCAGTAAGTCTTCCGAATGTTAGCTACAGTCTACCGGCTAAGCTTTACATCTTTTAGGAATAAAGAAACAGGCCTCTGTACGCCTTTACTACTCCCTGTGTTTTTTAACGGACGCACTCAGAATAATTTAATGTATAAGTTTGTATTCACTTATCTCACGTTATATTTTCTTGAAAATATCATACAACGGATTCATACTTATGAAAATGTACTTCTTCTAAAATCTCATATATAAATTCATGATTACAGCAAAGTATATACGAATTTCTACCTTCCTAGCAAACATAACTAGTTCATAAACAATTCTGAGTATCTAGAAAAGAAATGAAATTCGATATGAAATTACAGCTACATTTTTTATGACAGGAAACATACTTGATTACTTATCCAAGCCCATTTAGACCTTTACTAGAAATAAACAATCCCACTTACTAAAATAAAAACTTTCCAATCAAATATTTCTAAGACTATGACCCATGCCCCCGGTAAATCAGTAATTACCTTACAAAAAAAAACTTCCTATGTCAGCCGTTAACGACCAAACAAGAATGCAATGGAAAACATTTCATGAGCGAACATTAGTCGAATAAAAATAAAATCAATTCTGTTAATAAGTCAACGTATTCGTGTCAATACCATGCGTGTGATAAATAAGACAAAGCAAATTTTCACACCTCTTAAATCGCTAGATTGATACCACTATAGTAATTATCAATGTCGTAGCTACAGTAATGTATTTGTTTCTAAATGCCGGATCATATTTATTATATTAAGGAACGCACTATGATACATAAATACATTCAAATCTTTTTCTGACAAAGACACTTTTATTTCCTATGAAATATCCAGGAGCTATATGATGTGAGCTATATGATGAGGAAGTTGCTAGACACGTATTCCAGATGGGGTCTGAAGATCAGTGAAAGTAAAACAGAGTGCATGGTTTTCAACGCTCCAAATTTGCCCCTTGAAATTGATGACTGGACGCTAAATGTCAGCCAGCAGTTCAAGTACCTCGGATACTGGTTATCTAATTTCAAAAGGAGGTAGTGAGGTTGATATCGAACATAAAACAAATAATGGGGAAAGAATAATAAGTTCGATAAATTCAACCCTATGGAGTAAAGAAATAAGATTAGAAACTAAAAAGAAGATATACCATTCCTTTGTAGAAAGCGTAGCCACTTACGGATCAGAAGTTTGGACACTGACAAAAAATATGGAAAATAAGTTGCTTTACATGGAAATGGATTTATGGTGAAGAAGCTGTGACATCTAGAATCGAGCGGATCCCAAACGCAGCTATTAGAGACAAGGGCGGATGTCAAACGAACATCCTTCACCTGATCGGAACCAAACGGTTAAAGTGGTGTGGCCACTTAATGAGAATGGATGAGAACCGCTGGCCAAAGAAAATTTATAATTATATGCCACCTGAAAGAAGGAAGCGTGTAAGGCCAAAGAAGAAATGGATAGAGGACGTGGGGGAAAGCATGGCAGCCAGAGGGCTTCGTGAAGGAGATTGGATGGACAGGGAGCAGTGGCTTTTGGGTGTTGGGGATATGACTCTTTAAGTTGTATAAAACCCAAATAAAAAAAATATTAAAAAAATATCCAGGAGCACACTTGGTCTTTATTCACCTTTGATTCAGGGAGGGAGATCTCTCATTCAGCTCCTCTTTAGTCGCCTCCTGATGGGCATGTCTGCTGTGGCCATGTCTTTGATAAGTCCGTTGTGATGTAAGGGTATTTTAATATGAAATAGGGAGTAAAGAATACATGTGTGTTGGTCAATAGTTGGTTGTCGTAAGTCGGTATATGAAGTTTTGTTGTTTACATACCAGTGAGCTTAAAACATTGGTTTTGGAGACCATTCATCAACTCCTTCCGCCCATTCCTCTTCCCTACTCCCCCGGGTCCTGCAGATCTGGTCAGACTGTCCTTGAGGTAGGTCTTGAGGCTAGCTCAGTGTAATCGAAAGTTTCTCCGAAAATTCTTCTCAGTTTTCTTCAAAGGAAAGTAGGAGGAGTAGATTTTCCTAGGCATTAGAGTACTGCCCTCTGATCCATATGTAAATACTGGCCTAATCATAGTTTTGTACTAACGCAATGTAGTTGTACGAGATAATAGTCTACTTTTCATCAGTAGTACAAATAATTGCTAACACTTGTTAGCTGCAACGATTCTTCTTTGAATTTTCTTCTCCATGTCGTTATTCTGGGTTATTGAAGCACCAATGTATATAAATTCTTCTGCTCTATCAAATATACATCCATTCATATGTAGACGAGAAGGGAGCATTCCTTGAGGATTCGTTAACGTGTAGTTTATTTTTGATTGGCTTATTTCAAGCCCCATTTTTTCAGCTCCATTGTATACATATGTTTATTTAAAACATGTCCGGATAGGTTCGAATACCAAGGAAAAATTCGGGGAAATTATTTTCAACTCAGGCGACAATCATCAACCTCCTACAGCAATCCACAGGGATCTCGCTGAAGAGAGAAAGCATTGGGCTCGGTTGATCTGAAGGGCCTACTCGAGAAACTTCATCCATTAGAAGTTGTTCCGACCCTGTTTGGAATCCACCACCATTTCTTTCATACCTTTCATTTCAATGCCTTACCGTCGACGTCATTTCTGCAATCTTGTACTTCTCTTCAAAGTATCCGAGCCAATGCGTTTCCGACCTCTTATTTCGACTGAATGGTTTGAAATGGTCATATCTGCGAGCATGATTGAAATGCCATTAGCTCCTAATTAAAACATACTCCCCACTTCATCGATAAATCATAATTGGCTGTTTGAATGTAAATTTGAACTGAACTCACCCGGTATGTTATTACTCTAAAGTTTATAGATAAATAAAAATTTATTTATTTGTCTATTTGAATCGTTTATTTCCATAAATACCCATAAAAATGTAAATTTTCAAGAAAAACGAAAAACTATATTTGATATTCACATTGTAATGTCAAAACCAACATTTTTAAAAAATAAATATATGTAAAAATAGAATTCACTAAAAAAAAAACATGTACCAGAACAACCTAACCTATGAAGGGTCTTAGGTTAGTATGCCATGAATTATTGTTGTGAAGGTAAACGGTCGTGCAGGGAGGTCATTGGGCCGAGATAACGCTCAACCAACCGCCAGGTTTCCCTTCTTAATTAATTACTTGATAAAGAGTATCCACTTTATAGAGGCTGGATGTGCCCTAGGAGGGTCTTCCGACGGTTGCGTCGATCCACAGCTGATTGCTAGTCATTAGCCGGATTCGAACCTGGGCCCTTGAGCTACGGAAGTCAGTGCTCACCCACTGAGCTATTCTGCTCCTATAATTCTGTATATATTATACTAATATTTCCTCATATAATGTTAATAATATTTATGATGATATTAATGTTAGGCGAACAATAATAAAATGCTACATTCCTTATTAAAAAAAAATTCTTATTTTTAATTTACCCACTGGCTTTAGAACCAGTGACGCGGTTGAGATAGTAGCGCAGGGATCTCTTGGAGTCCTGTTTTTCCTTCTACAGTGGGAGGGCGAAGCCTGGCTTAGTGTTCCCTACCTTATTGCATATATTGTATATAGTTATGATTGTTTTTTTATGTTTTTAATTTACTTATCTTTAGGTTATTTTATTTTTTATTGTACATAGTTTTTGATTATTATTTTACTTTTGTTAATTTTATATTTTCTGTATATATGGTGTGAATGTTTTCATATATCACCATATGATATGCAATAAAATAAATTATCATAAAATATAATAATTATTTTCCACGTGATAGATTATTATATTTTTAAATAAATAAATAAAACAAAATTATTAATTTATAACTATTAAAATATTTTCGAACAAATGCAAACAATTACAAACTCTTTTCATTAAAAAAAAAATGCAATTAATATGTCTAAATTTTATTTTTAAATTTTCAGGGCATACGATGCGTCTGAAAAGAAGATGACCTCGAGATCTCCTTTTATAAATACATTTTTTAAAGTGCTACCAGTGTGGAGTTTCTCAACAAGTGGTTTCATGTTATTATATTCTTGTGTTCACATTTACTGAATGTATTTTTATTTTTAATACTGTTGTAAATATCATAAATAAAAAAATGTAGGGTTAAAAAACTCTGATTTTTATGTTTAGATGAATCGATATTACTCCAATTTTTAATATTAACTATTAAACATTTTCTTTCGTTTAGGCACTGTACTGTCAACACTGCGAAATACATCTGCATGGACGAGGAATGAGTGAAAAAATATCAATGAGGGAGAATAAACTAGAAAATAATAGTCTACGAATTACAAATAGGAACAAAACTTCAATAATAAACTTTTAAGTTATTATCTTCAACATATATACCTTTAGAATTTATCATTATTATTATTTTAATTTTTAAGTACTTAAATCATCAATTTGATTTGATTTATTCAAATTTTGCGACCTCCCCCATCCCTTCGCTCTTTTACGCCCCAAGGCATCGCCTCAATTCCCTTGCCGTTATTTACACCAATCATGCCAACGAGCTAGGGTCGAAATGTCGATACCCTTAATAAAACGTTTTCTTGAAAATCCCGACGATTTATCATACACGATTTCCATTTGACCTTTACTCCATACTTTATATTCCCTTCTTGCTTCTTCAGTAATAAATGTTGGGAAGGAAAATAAAGTATGGAGTAAAGGTCAAATGGAAATCGTGTATGATAAATCGTCGAGATTTTCAAGAAAACGTTTTATTAGGGGTATCGACATTTCGACCCAAGCTTCTTGGCATGGTTGGTGTAAATAACGACAAGGAAATTGAGGCGTTGTAAAATGTAAAAGAGCGAAGGGATGGGGAAGGTCGCAAAACCTGATTTGAATAAATAAAAAAAAATTGATGATTTAAGTACTTAAAAATTGAAATAATAATAATGATAAATTCTAATAGTATATATGTTGAAGATAATAATTTTATTAGGTTAGGAGTGGAGCTTCATTTCGAATTGTAACTTGTAGACTATTATTTTCTAGTTTATTCGCCATCTTTGATATCTTTTCACTCCTTCCCCGTCCATGCAGATGTATTCCGCAGTGTTGACAGTATATAATACACTTTGTATATATATATATATATATATATATATATATATATATATATATATATATATATATATATATATACATATATACATATTACATACATATATACATATTATATTATACATATATATATGTATGTATATGTATGTATATATATATATATATATATATATATATATATATATATATATATATATATATATATATATATATATATATATATATAATACACTTTGTATTGTCTTCTTATAGAGCACAGTACCAGGTTAGTCCTGCGTCTTATCAAACCGAACTGCGCCGAGTAGGCTCACGTTTGTAGCTGACACTGCGGATACGTGATTCTTCGCTAAGGGTGGACATGCATGTGGACATACTAGTCACGCTGAACCGATCTTAACTTCTATTGTCTTCGTACGAGATAATTCGAAGACTTTAGTTTTATGTTTCAGTAATTACTTAGTTTAGTTATTTAATAATTATTTTATTTATTATTAGTTATTTTACAATTACAATTACAATTTAAATAGAATACATAACGTATTTGTTAAGATTAAACATGGGGAGAAGAGAAGACAGCCTTCATAACATTTCTAGAACTTTTTCAGCCAAAAGAAAACAATAATGAAGTGAAAAATAATTATTATTTCTTAGTGTGTAAAACATCAAATAAAAATTCAACGTTTTACAACAGTCCGATTAGTTTTTCGCGGAAAATGTGATAAGAATATCCAGAGAAAATTTAGAGATGACTAAATAATCAAAATATTAAGATATATATTATATTTGAATATAGAAGAATTTTCGAATAAAAATAACATTTAGATATCAATAAAATAGTTACATATCTACTACTAGCCACTAGTGTAGTAGACTTTTCTAAATTGATTTTAGTTTACACATTTTATTTAATCATGTAGATTATTTATTTTAATTTTTTTAACCAAAATTATGGGAGAGGAAGGGAGGGAGAGAGAGGACGATATTCACATACCCACAAAAAATTTATTGGAGTTTATCAAAAAATTAAGAATTATAAATATCTTTGTTATCTAATTATTTTTTATTGAAGAAAAATGAAACAATCTACCACAATGTAGGGCATTGGGCATTATGGCTCTATGTTTACATTAATATATTTTATATACATATAAATATCTTTGGACAAAAAAAAAAAAGTAATATCTAAGATTGAGTTTACAAAATAAAAGATTTACTAATTCATGCTTAATAGTTCAGATAAAAAAGGGTGGAACTTGATCATGTGACTATCCATGAAATATTTTCAGAAAGAGAACACTTGAAGGTAAAGTGAACTGAGTACACGCGTTAAAAACAAAAAGATAAACAAAGTAATATATATATTCTCTCTCTTGCAAAGTAACCCTATGCAGGAGGAGTTTATTTGCAAAAGTTTACATACACCATACGAATTCTCATATTATATATATATATATATATATATATATATATATATGTTAAGCTTACATTTTATCTATGCTATGCCTTTTTTTTAACAAATAAAAATTAAAGAAAACAACATAAAATAAGAAAAAAAAATAGAACTGAAGCTACGATACTTGTTTAAATGAAAATAAGATTATTTTATTTTATAGCATGTTTTCAAGTATTGAGAACAATTAAATTATTGTATGCAACTTAAATTTGTGTTAGAATGGTATGATGAAAAAAAAAACAATCGCCTAAATTAAATTAATTATATATAAAATAAAAATTGAAGAATAAAATGTAGCAAATAAACTAAATATATGTAAAGACAGATTTAACAATATATATATATATATATAGATAATTTTTATAATATTGAAATTGAAATTAAATTTATTCCACATGCCTAAAATGCCAACTTCCTTTACTTTCACATCCTATCTGCTTATTGTCAAGACTATGACAGGTGTGGATAAAAATATGAAGATAAAAAAGAAAAAAAAAATTATTATTTCTCAAAAAAATTTTTAATGTATGATTGTTTAGAAAATCATATTTATAGAGTAAGTAATTGTTAGAGATGAATAAAATTATTTGATGCTTTCCCCTTCAGAAATAAAAATGGCCACTAGTAACTATGAAATAATATATTTATTAATGCCTTTAGAAAAAAAAAATGATTGAATTTCGAATTTTGTATGAAGCAGTGTAACCATTCAGCCAAAAAACAAAACAAAAAAACTTGTAAATTTTATAATCTGTTCTTTACAACATTGGGTGAGAGAATTGTCGGAAATAATTAAATGTAGCATTAAAAATGGATATGACAAAAAAAGACTTAAATAGCAAATTAGCAAATTTATGAAAGAAAAATACATATAAGACGATGATTAAAAATCAGTTATATTATCTTTACACTTATTCGCGTGAAGGAAAATGTTTTCTGGATAGAAGAAAGCTGAAAGATGTTGTAAGCGTGAGCTTAATGCCCTACTGGCTTTGATGTATGACAAAAATAGACGAGGTCCACACCGTGTGAAATCACTATGGCCTTACTTTGTGAAGTACTCAGCTTACTGGCTGGAACGGAGGAGGTGGGGAGGGGGCAGGGATAATTCTGCTCACAATATCTTCATTTTATCGACTGAAATAAATCATACTCTTAACATAATTTATAAACCAAAAAAAAATATTAATGACGAGAAAAAATGAAAGAAAAAAAAACAGAAAACAGATTTTTTTCTGAGGAAAAAAATAAGTAAAGATTTTTAATATAAAAACAATTACAAGAAATGCACCTATTTTCATTTCAATTTTTTTTTTTTTTGGTTTTAAATATTTATATGCAACTGTCAACTTGTGTCGACAACCAGCTAATGTGATGGAGATACAAAAAATAATGACATGCCAGGCAGGCATGTGGAAGGACAGTACTCGGCAGCATCTCTTCCCTGACTTGTTTCGATTACATACACTCAGTGCCAAAATGTTTGTCACGCCCATTTAAATTAAAAAACATTTCATGTTTTCTTTATTTTTGATTGATATTATTTTTTCAAGCACAGTTTAATATAACATTTACACTTCGACGAGAACGTGCCCACCAGTTTATATAGGAGAGAACTAAATTCCTCAGACAAACACAGTACGTTACCTGGGACTAATATTCAACAGAAAGATGAAACGATGACCTGGTGCCCACACGTCAAAATGAAACGACAGACCTTAAACAAGCGACTGAAAATACTGTACTCACTTTTTTTCTAAATCGAAATTGAAAGTTCGACAAAAACTAAATACATACACTTACCTACTCAAACCCATCTGGACATACGCCTCTCAGATTTACGGTTCGACAAAAATGACGCACTTGCAAAAACTACAATCATTTCAATCCAAAAGTTTACGACTTATAGCAGGAGCTCCCTGGTACGTCAACAACAAAACTTTACATAACGACTTATGAATATCAACTACCGACCAACACATACGTACTCTCTACTCTCGTTTTCATCTCAAACTACAAGGACACACAAACAGACTTATAAACGACATGGCTACGACTGACATGCCCATCAGGAGGAGACTAAAAAAGAGCTGGATGAGAGATCTCCTCGCGTAAATCAAATTAATGACCAGGAAGAGGTATTGCTGGGTACTATCTTTCCTCATGCCTATAATGCCAACCTCATTATGCCAACAACACATCTGCTGATTGTCAATACGATGACAGGTGCGGATAAACAGTTAAAGATAAAAAAAAAATATGTTGTTGAAATGGAAACAATATTCTCAGACCTTGAGGATTATTTAAATACAATATCCGTTAATATTGACTTTTATATGCGTCAAAATGATAGACACGCTATCATTATTGTTGTTTACCATTTTCTTAGTCCTCTAGAGTTGAAATCGTTAAAATACCATTTCTATTTCAGTGCAGTGTTGAATTTGTTTCAAAATAGGCCTAAAAGATCGTTTAGAGTTACCTCAGTAAAATTTCATATCTGTTCAAAGAGTACATTATTATTATTAGTACAAATGTGCCTAATTTCAAGAAAATTTCAGACGGGAAAATTCAGACTCTGTTGAATTGACATAGTATGACACAGCTAATTAAATATTTTGAAGAGAAGTTTTAAATATTGTTCAGTCAAAGATAGAACGAAGTTAAAATAAAATAACATAGTTTTAAAAAACATATTAAATTTAAATGAATAATTTAATTTAGAAAAAAAAGGCGTAAATTATTTTGAGTGATTTGTTAATTGTCCTACGTTTTATTTTTACACGAGGGCCCTATGTCATCCTTCTGTCGAAGGTGAGTACAAGGTAAGGTACCGTGTCCGTTTGAGGAATTTTATTGTTGTCAAAATAAACTGGAGAGGAGTTGTTTTTTCTAAAAGTAAATATTATATATTAATATAAATTATAATATAATATAATTATAACATAATGTTATTACAAATTTTTTTAAATTTATTTTTACTCTATTCCTTCTTTGACTCAACATCCCAACTAAATTTCTTCAATATATTTAGGGGAGTCAACTATCAATTCACTATAATTAAATATTTGTAAGGTAAAGGAAGTATAACAATAATTCATCGCATGTAAGGATTAGTGTTGTCCAAATGCGAGACCGAGACGAATCTTGGTCTTGCAAGCTCGGTCTTGGTCTTGCGTAAGAGTCTCGCAACAATCTTGCCGTTACTTATTAGCTTATCACTATGGAGATATTGCTGTAAGTTTTAGATAGGAGAAACCTAACTAAGCCCGAATAAAAAATTAGAGGAGTTTAATGCAAAAGTATATTGGCTATACAAATTATTAACATATAGTAACTAAAATTGTGGTGTATTAGTAATTATATTGCATTAATTTTTATTTAAAAAATCGATTTTTTTTACCAGCTCTGGTCTTGGTTTGGCCTTGCAAACTGCAAGACCAAGACAGATTTTGGGCAACACTAGTGACTTTGAGAACAGAAATATTTCTACGTATACGGAGCCATCATTAGCTAGCTATCCTCGGCTATCTATTGGAAAAAGAAAGGTTTATTATAGCGACAAAAGACACGGAGGGAGGAGGCTGAATAGAAAGCTACCTAATTGCGGAGGACCCCGAGGCACCACGCCTTGCTGAACAAAGAGTGAGAGCCGCCTCTTCAACTGCCTCTTTGTCCACACCTTAGCTGTCTGCATTCATCCCTTTAGGACCGTCGGTGGATCTGCTCGGCTCCACCTCTCCGAAAGGGGCATTCTTTACCGAAGAATTACTCGCAAGACTGGGCAGAGGATAAAAATACACCAACTCCCACCTAACATTTGCACTGAGCGAGACAGAGATAACAGCGTCGATGATATTAAACATAGATGTCTTGCCAAAACTTATACACTGTTGGATAAACTTAGTTATTAAATGAGGAAATGGTGGGGTGTAGGCCACTGTAAATACTCCTAAATGGCGTTTTACACGATTAAGTTTCTAGACCAATTTCTTGTATGAATTAACATTGGTCAAGACCTAAGCAGACTGTGATTATTAATATTAATTTTGTCTAATATTGTTATACCCTATTATAGTGATATATTTGCGTAATAGTCAGAATAAATTAATGAAATGTTGTCATTCTCCTAAAAAGACCTGATACTTCCAGAACTTCATGACTAGCATATGGCTGACCGTAATATTACTAAAATACGTATTTGTCGGGTATGGATGTTATGCGCATTTTTAATTTAATTAAGACATTTTTGTATTATTATATTTTAGGTGTGTGTATTTTTTCCATTTTATCCCTGTTAATCATCTGCTTAATATAACCTTCCTCTGCTGTGTTTATGGAGTTTTCTTTTGCCTTCAGTTTGTATTTGGATGGCTTGTTGAGTTGCTAATGCCATTTTTTTATTTATTTCTGCACATATGGAATCTTGTTTATTCTGTCCCGATGATGAAATGGGTGACCGATTAGTTGAAACGTTGACAGATTCACCGTTCACTAGAGACTCATAGCTTTGTAGTTTGGATGTTTCTATTTAAAACTTTGCCTACAATGTACAAGAAAAGATGGTCCCTTTTGTACTTAAGCCTAACAGCCAACATCCTGGACAAGGAACTGGACAACTACCAATATTCTCCAATAATCTCCTAAACCATATCATATATTACGCTTGTATATACTTTAAAGCATCTTGAAATATCAATTAATTTTATAATAAAAGTTACTCTTATAATTTTTTCCTCAGTATGAGTTGTTCGATTCATGTAAAAAGGTTTCGATAGGTGACGCATCAAATTGATCCAACATTTTAACTAGACTGTAGCAGCGCTCCTAGTGTTTAGGAAACATACTACTCTTCAAAACAAGGAGTGCATCTCTCAATTTTTCTATCGAATTATTGCCAGTATGATTCTACATTTCGTATTATTTTTTTATAGTAAAAATATCGGGATGGACACATGTACAATTTTTAAAATTGTTTGAAGTGATAAGGGATAAACCTTTTATTTTAAATAAATTAGGCTGTTTTTTACAAACATTTTATTTTGATCAACACTAGAGTCATTTTCATGTGTTATTGAGTCCTCCATTAAATTTCCGTCAATCACTGTCATATTAATTTCTCTGAGAAAATTAAAACTGTCCTGACATTTTATTTAGTTTCCCCTCCATCATTTCTGGAGGAACTTGGTCGTAACGTTGTCGAAGTAAAATAAATAATAAATTAAATGTTGGTGGAAAACGGCCTTATTTATAAAAAATAAAACCTCAAGATACCAATTCTAGGAATAAGGAACAGAAGATAAATCTTTTTTAACATTCCTTAGATAAACTTTTTTTTACTCTTGAGGCATACTTCTTAAAATATTTCTTATTATTTATGGGGCACCACATACACCAATTCGAATTGATAGAAACCTCAATTCATTCTTCAATATTTTTAATAACATCTTCCTTATGAATTTATGAATCCTTGTGAAATGAATGAATGCTTATGAAATTATGAATTAACATATCCTCGAAAAATTAATAAGAACTATGTATGCCAACGTACATCAAATCAGCTGATTTCAATTTATATTAAGTTGATCTGAATATTTACTTAAATTTACAACCTGAACATTCTAAGTATAGGGAATATAACCGTGAGCGTATAAATAGTGTTTTTACATTGAAAACCGTCCAACTTGATCCTCATAAAAATCACGTCAGTTTTTTATTATTTTTTTTTTGTTAGTTGAAAATTAATACATTCTGCCATATTGGAGGACATTAATATTAGGGCTACGTTAAACATTCACACAATATATACATACAAATGATAACTAAATTAGACTTAAAATAAAAAGGGTGTAGAAATAAATTAAGAAAATTAAAAATACATATGCAAAAAAAAAAGAGAGAAAAAGTAAATGAAATTAAAATAGATAAAACACACTCACACATGACTCTGAGTCATGCTTTGTCCCCGGGCAGCCAAGGCAGGACTACAGGAGATCCCAGTGCTTCTCTCCCAGCCGCGTCACTGGTATTGGAAGCCAGTAGAGACTGATAGAGGGTACTAGAGCAACAGAGGCTCAGGGCTTGAGTGGAGAATCTAGCCATTCCCAGTACTCCAATATATACATATTTACAAAAGGCTTTTAATAATATATATAATAATAATAAATAAACCGACGACATATATCTGATATTCACTTAAAACATTTGAGCACACCTAATTTTGATATGTTCCTATGGTAACTCTCCATGTACAACACTTTTATTTGTTTAACTTGTCACTTACAACATATGTGAAATTTACCATTGATATATACCACATTATTTATTCAATAATATTTTTGTATTGATATAATTAATAAGCTATTCAAGGTACAAGTTTCTAAAGAGTTAAAATCGATAGAAACGAGCTTGTTGGATACGACATGGAGGTCGCATCTAACCATTTAATGTTCCACGTTTTATAATGGAAGTAGACTAAGTGAGGGTGTTTCACCCTTAGTCTTTTTTCACTTTTTTTTTTTTTTGAGAGAGAGAGAGAGAGAGAGAGAGAGAAAGAGTAAGAGATAAACGGTGATCAGCCTCTTCCAATCGATAGTACTCTAGCTGCAAAGTGATCTTCGATTTCCCAACATTCTGAAGGGTACACAACTAAATCGGAAATACCTCTTTCGAATAAATTTCCTCTCCATTTATTTATTTCAAAACAAGAAAATATTTTATTTGAAACTGTATATTACAAATATACCAGTATATTGAAGTTTTAAAAATACAAAAAAAAAATCATTTATATTATCTTATTTATGAATTAGTACACCTTTTCTTCCTAATATTGCAGATAACAAACCTCAAATAAATACATGATAATTGAAAAAAAAATAATAGATTTTCCGTAATTTAACAAGTTGCTACGAAAAAACATTAAAGTTTTACTTTAGAAAAAATAACGAATAAGAAAATAATGTTTTTTTTTCAATTGTGTATCCTTTAAATAAGTGTTTTCTATTACACTATAAAAAAATAATATAAATCACTTACTAATCACAAAATAAAAAAGTCAAATAATTGGCAACAACTATTGGCACTATTTGCAAATCGCCTGGTGTCAGAACTGAACAATAGCCAAACGTTATAAAAATAGAGGTTATATGTTGCCTTCCTTTTAGTTCCTGACTTAAGAAATACTTGATTGTAAACATTAGCAATCGCGATTTAAAAGAATATTACATATTATTTGAATATACAATATGCAAAAGAATGAATAAAGAAATATACGACACATTACGGCTAAGTTTAGCCCTTCCGAAGTTTAAACTCTCAGAAACATACGAAATATCACCAAAGATCGATATTATCACCAAGATAATACCAAAAATAGGGAACGAGCTTCAAAAGCACCCCTCTTCCCCTCTTAAACGCTTCTGCAGAATCTTCACGGAATAGTTGTCCTCAATCAAGATTTTTTCCTTCATCATCAGCTTATTTTGCACTTAAAACAGGGTGATCAGAAGATTTATGATGGTTGGCAGATAATTTGAGTTAATTTATTTTTATTTTTACTATATTAGAAGTTATTTCATTTTTGTTTTTCTAAAAGAATAAAACACATTTTATTTTTGATTTTGGACTGATTATTTATTTTTTGTACTATCTACTTAAATCTTAGGAGATTATAACCCCGAACAAATACCTAACATTAAGACAGATGCCACCATTCATGGATCACATAAAAACACTCAGAAAAAGATTTCATACTAACTTACAAGGACATAGAAACTCTCTGGGTCGAGGCATGACGGCAAACATGTCCATCGGATTATTATCCGATAATCCATTCTAGAGGGTCAAAAGAAGAGAGATGAGGGATCTATTCGCTTAACTATAAATATTAAAATCAAGATAAAAAAAATGAATGCCGCTGGAAAGAGCTGACTTGAATTCTTGTCTCGACTCTCGAAAGATAGCCCAGAGGATGACCCACATGTTTGGGTCGAAACGTCCGCTAACCTAATAAAAATTCTTAACTGTAAGTCCTGACTGAAAAAAATAACGATTTTGTATTTCTAATTTATAATAGCGTACTGGCGGATCCGCGAGGGAGGCATTAGGGCTGCGACCCTCCTAAAATAAAAATAAAATATTTTGTATTCATTAATTCCAATTTTTAATTAGTTTTGGTGAATAATATGTGATAAATATGAAAAAAATAACTCTTAATATCTCTTAATGCATTATTGTTCCTATAATTACTTTTTTTTTTCTTTCAAGGCTTCTGAAGACCAAATAGTTTCTTACTTTTTCATTCTCAGGGTCATCCTCGTGTAAAAAAAAAAGTAAAAAGAAATTAAATTAAATCATGAATTCGGTACTATAGTTTACAGAAAACGTCAGAGACCAGCATCAGAACGAAGGTATTTCCTAGGAACAAGGAAAACTCATAAAATATTTGAGGAACACATTCTTGTTCGAACACATAGCTACAAACCGCCCCTTATTGTCCAACAAATAAATCATAGTTTTCTCTTTGGGTGGACGCGTTGAAAAAATTCATGAACTCTTTTCTCCAAGTTTTTCATGATTTAGTTCTCCCTCAGTGAGATTGAATTGATCTTTCTCAAAAGATGATGAATTTGTGAATTATTACCTGATTATTACGGAGTTCTAAAACCTTTTCGTTTTCTGTTCTTAATAATGCATCTATACGAATGATATATACCATAGTAATCGACTACATGAATCAATTCTAAAATCACAATTAACGGAATATTCTTTTTCTCCTTTTATCATCAGTGGGAGGTTCTCTGATGATTTTTTTTCATAATTTTTTTAATTTACAATTGGATACAAATTAATATACATTCAGTAAATGTGATACAGAAAAATACATGACATGACAAGGCTTGAAGAGAATATGCCCATAGGTAGTACTCTAATAAAGTATCTAAATTAGGAAATCACTAAGCCATCTTCTTTTCAGACGCCTAGGAGTGTTATCAGGCATCTAGGAGGAAGCAAGATTAGAAACAAGAAAATTTGGATAGTTATGAAGTTTATTGTGGAAGGATAGGTATCTGGATTGGGCCAAATCGTAAACATAGGGAACATTCAGGTCGTTATGGATTATTTTATTTGTAACAAAGTAAGAATTTTAAGATACATTTTGGATTGTAAAAATTGGATACGATAAGAATTCGAGGGTTAAGTGGAGCTCCAAAGCTCAACTGCGTAAGTCCAAATAGGTCTTATTATAGTCAGGTATATAAGTCTTTTGTAATTAATTAAAAGCTTAGAGCGTTTGTCTAGTAAGTGCTGAAGTAGGAGAAAACGTCGAGCGGTTTCTTGGCGTTTCAGTCTAGTATGAGGATTCCAAGTTAGACGTTTGTCCATGTGGAACCTAGATTTGTTCAACAGGGATATGTGGAGTATAAATAATACTGTAGGGCAGGAAGTCATAGGTTTACGACGATAGGTAAAGGTAATTTGATGGGATTTATTGGAATTTATTTTGACTCTCCAGTTTTGACATCATGCCTTTAATTGAGGCAAAATGTATCTTTTTTTTCAATAAAATATTATATTTAAAAAAAAAAAGTTTTGATACCATTCCTCAAGGTTTTTGATGTGGGATTGAAGAGTTTGGGATGCAATTGATGAGTCGTTTGTTTCTAAATTTCCAAGAATCTACTTGTTATATTGTGTAAACATACTATATTTGTAAATAAATATAAAATCTAGTGTTTTCAACAATCCCTAGTAGTTTGATTGATGTCAAGTCTAGTCTTGTCTGATAATTTTCAGAATGTCCGAATGTAATAAAATTTGAAATATCTTACTTCTGTGAATGGTTCAAAAATCAAAATTATTCTGCCTTGCAATTAAGAAGGTAAAACTAACATTAATTCTCGTTCTTCGAAATTGCTGTACACAAGAACAGCTAGCTCTCTGGGGAAGGAATTTAACAAGAAATCGCTCTAGCCTTAACCTCTACTCCGGCTTCGTGAGGGGAAATCCCAAATGGTCTGACAATCGAACTTCTGCCAGTGTCAGGTGAACTTGCCAACATCAAGGCCTTTGTCAATTATCTTATACTTTCTTTTACAAAAATCTATCAGGTGTGCATCGTTCGTTCAAATTATTTTATTTATTATTAAAGTATTTTTATCATTCTGATAACATACTATTCATTTGATAACAATTTCATATGATAATTTTAGTACTGTGAGTTACCAACTTCTTCAGAGTGTTTAGAAGGCTTGGAAGGTGTGAGGTGTATCTTAACTTATATCGTAACGAACCTCAACTTAATTAATATTGATTTAAAGCTTATTAAACAAGGAAACATTTTCTAAAAGGGAAGTCTCTTTTGTACAGTACAGGCTGATAAAAAAAAAAAAAAATGCAAATAATGGATGATTTTTTTTTAAACAGAACTTAATGTAAGTAAGCCACTCATAAGTCCTGTTTAAATATTTTTTTTAATTACAAACCTTACTTTCGTTGAATTTATTTTGTTTAGATTACTGTAAAACAAGTGGTAATTCCTTACATTAAATATTTTATCAGTCATCCTCTCCTGTTCATAAAATAAACGTGACTTACTTAAAAAAAAAAATCTTCCTGCCGAATCAAACCATTGTTTATATGAACTTTTTTTTTACTCTTAAGATCTACTATCACCTTTTAAATATTTTCCTTTACTTACGAGACACCTTGCGTATATATATATATATATATATATATATATATATATATATATATATATATATATATATATATATGTTAATTTTATTAAAACTATTTATTCAAGATATTTACAACTGCATGAAGTAAATGAGTCCAAAAGAATATAATCACGTGAAGATTCTTGTTGAGAAACTACCCACTGGTAGCACTCTAATATTATGTCTATATAAGGAGATCACGGGGCCATTCCTTCCAGACGTCTCGGAGGATTATTAGGAATCGAAGAGGAAGCAAGGTTAGAAACGAGAGGATTCGGATGGTTATGAAGTTTATTATGGAAGGATAGGTATCTGGGTTGAGCCAAATCGGAAACATATGGAACATTAAGGTCTGTATGTATTATTTTATTTGTGATAAAATAAGGAGTGTTAAGGATTTTAAGAAGGATTTTGCATTGTAAAAAATGGATACGAAAGGAATTTGATGGTTTAGTGGAGCCCTATACCTCAACTCCGTAAGTCCAAATAGTTCTTATTTTAGTCATGTATATTAGTATTTTTTAAAAACCTAATTGGAAGTTTAGAGCGTTTGTCTAGTAAGCAGTAGGCGGAAAGTCGAGCAGTTTCTTGTCGTTGCATTTTTGTATATATATATATATATATATATATATATATATATATATGTGTGTGTGTGTGTGTGTACTGTATATGAAATCTGCTTACAGTATATGAAGCGTAAATTTAAATTTCTGGATCAAAGACTTTATTGCTTTATGAACCCATACCAAATGTATTAATTGTCTTAGAAAATATAGGTTATATAAATAAAATTAAAAGGAGATCTTAGAAATGGAATTTACTGTTATTGTCATCTAGTAACCCTAATTTAATAAAATTTATACTTATTTAAGTTTTTGATTATCATTTATAAAATTTCATTTTTATATTTAAATAATTAGCAAGTTTAAAAATATTTTCTGTTTTCGCATTATAGTGAAATGTGATTGTATAATTAATAGTTAGAATATATAATTAGAATGGTTACCATGAATAAAAAATTTTGTTTTACTAGATTTGTTTAACGAACGATTATAGTCTGTTTAATTAATATAGAGAGTTGTTCGTTTGAATACATGAATGAATCGCCCTGCTGTAGCTGTATAACGTGAAAAGAGAATTAAACAATCATAAATAAATGATGATAAAAAAAACATTATTTGAACGATAAAATAAAAATGTAACTATGTTCTATTACAATAAAAAAAATAAAGCTAATGGACTATAAATACCAAAGTGTAGCTATCATTCCCAGCCTATCACTCAAGAACCACTTTGCGGTAAAACATACCAGCTGCAAATTCACCGCCATTAACAGCGTATGGAACGGGCCAATAAGTCAAAATGAAATACAGCTGTCGCGAATGTGAGGTATTTCACCCGCTGCTAACGAAAAAAAACTTTGTTATGGACTACAACTTTTGGGATTTAATTGCTACAACCAAGTTAAGAAAACTTTTAGTGTTTTCTCTTTAGTGACAAAATATCCAGTGATATTCGTATAATCTGAACATTAATTGTAGACTTAACAAACAAAAATAATAACAATCATGGCTTACCGCTTGAATTAAATAATTAGCAAATGTTTATTAAAAATTATTGATGCTAGGAAATTCGCATCAATTAACACGATAAATTGTCATTATTGGGGGAAAAATTATTTCTAATAATTTATACATATAATCTGTAATGAGTGAGTTTCTGGACCGAGTTAGATTAGTTGTATTAAGAGCTATTGTTTTTATACATGCAATAACAAACAGATCCTGGAAGGATGTACCAGAAGCATAGTCCCAGAATTGCATTAAGTCAAGTTTATATTATGTATACAAATTATAAGTGATAATAACCATAAACGATGTAATTATTGCAAAACGAATAATATAATACTATATATAAAATTTTTATATGTGTGTATCTTCAAATATTAGTTGTTTTTTATACGTAGTTATTTGAAACTTGATTACAAATCAATCAATTTTCAAAAAACTACGTATAAAAAACAACTAATATTTAAAGATACTGAATATTGTGTACTGAATACTGAATGTTGTATACTGAGTACTGAATATTGTGTATCTATATATATATATATATATTTGTCCTTACTTACAGGTTTGAAGCAGTTAGATGAATTCTTAATACTCCGAGGGAGTACATGAATGCATAATAATATCCTAGGATATGTTGCTATATATATATATATATATATATAATTATTTTTTAATATAAACTTAAAATTTAATAATATAAACATGATGAAAGAGTACCTGAAATAGCTAAACTAACTCATGTATTTTTAATATTTTTTTTGTAATCTTTCGGCTCTTAAGCCATGTATATTTAAATAGTATAAAGAATTCCTAATAAATTACGTCCCTTCACCTACAGCATACATATACCAAAATATGTAAATAGGGCCTTTTGTATGCGAAAATATACCTAAGAGTGTGTTATTTTTTTCGGATGAATCGAATCGGTTATTTCAGAAACTTCTTTCAGATACAGGGTATGAAAAAGGGGTATGAGAAACATCTTATAATGCATGAAATTACATCACATAAATAGTCTAAATATTGATTGTTGTATACAGTTACGCTATATATTTTTCGTAAACTCTTATCTATGAAGCTTTTAGCAAAAAATATTGGTTTGCGTGATTTTATTAATTATAAAATGTCGTGTGTTGTTTCTCAAATAACATTCCAATAGAAATAAATTTATTTTATTTGAGTGGACCCTCAATGCTGTCTACTTTGTCACAAATAAAATCATTCATAATGACCTTAATGTATCATATGTTTCTGATTTAGCTCAATCCAGATACCTGTCCTTCCATAATAAACTTGTGAACCATCCGAACCCTCTCATTTAAAACCTTGCTTCCTCTTCTATTCTTGATAACCCTCCGAGGCGTCTGAAAAGAAGATGGCCTCGGGACCTTCTAATATAGAAATATAATTGGAATGCTACCAATGGGTAGTTTCTCTTCATGTTGTACATGTAATATTACTTGTTCATATTTACTTGTTGTATTTAGTATTAATTACAGTTGTAAATTTCTTTAATAAAAAAAAAATTAGTGTTACCGACTAATACTAGGTTTTTTATTCTTTCTCAGTGAGATGAGCCATCCATAACTAATTACTCTCGATATGTATTTGGATGTACATATATATATATATATATATATATATATATATATATATATATATATATATATATATATAAGCAATTTTTTTCATTGATTCGTGAAAACAAATTTTATTAAGAAAGTTCATTTAACACACGTTTTAAGAATGTTTGAAATAAGTAGAGATTTGTTGTTAGGGTGCTGAGATAAAAATTTATCGAAGGTCAACTGTTCTTGATAACACATATTAGCCAAAACATCTCGTGCAACACGCATGTATTTCTTTGGGTACTCAATCATTAAGAACCACTTCTCAGGCGAATTTCTTTAACACAAGTAGAGAAAATGATTGAATAAATTATAGAAAAAGTGTTTGAAATGTTTGTTATTGCATGTATAAAAACACTAGTTCCTAATACAACTAATCTAATTCGGTCCAGAAATTTAAATTCACTCATCACATATTATATGTTTTAATTATTAGAAATTTTTTCCCCCTAATTATGACAATTTATCGTGTGAATTATTGCTAATTTCCTAGCCTCAATAATTCTTAAGAAATATCTGCTAATTATTTAATACAAGCGGTAAGCCATTATTATTGTTTGTTTGTTGAGTCTACAATTAATGTTCAGATTATACGAATATCACAGGATATTCTGTCACTAAAGAGAAAACACTAAAAGATTGATAAAGCTTACTTGTGATTTGAATAACGGACACATTAATATTAGAAGAGATATTAACAATCTCATTTTCGATTTAGATTTATTATTTTCAATCATTTAGATAATCGACCAAAAAAAAAAAAAACAAATCAAAAAATTAAATCCACTCCTTAAAAATTTGATGTTTTAAATTTCAGGATACGTAGAACACGAAAATCAAATGAAAAAAAATGCCTGTCCAACGCGTCACGACTTCCACAGATTTTATCCAAGATTGCTGAACTCATTTTTTTTTTTTCAAATTTGAAATTAAAGTCAGAAGTCACTCGAAGATGATCCTCTTACCTCAACATTACTACCCGCCCTTTCTTTTCAAGACAGCGGCCGAAAAAACCTTTGTTGGTAAATATGTAGCACTTAAACGAATATAACGATTTAAATGGAACTTGACTAAAGTGTTCTTCTCGATGTCCTTTATATAAAAATTTTTATAAAACATACTGCAAGGAAAGAAGCAGGAAAAAAAGTTAACAGGGGTAATCAAATAAAATTTCCGAATAACTCAAAAAGCATGCACTATTTTGTTGATGCTATTATAAATATTCAAAATTTCACGAGATTTCCTAAAAAATCGGACAAGTATGGTGCTCCAAATATTTTTAAAATGTTCTACTGCAAAGCTTATGTCATTTGTTTTAGTTTTAAAGAACGTTATACGTCAACTGAAGCAATTTTGTCCGTTTTTCTAAACAAATGATGAAAAAAAAACTTAAGGCCAATATTAAGAATCACCTTTTATTTATTTCCCTTTATGTTACAAGGAACGTAATGGTACTTTTGATGTATAATTGTTTGGAAACAATATACCATTGTGTAATTATGAAAAAAATCAAACACGTAAGAAGTAATTAGCTGTTTCAATGAATGCCCTAATTCATCAATTCTATCAGGTCTCGTAACAACAATTATAAAATTTGATCGGGATCGAAATTCACTAATTTATTTATGAATTGTTATAAAAAAAAATAACATAATAGAATGAAATATTTAACCTTAAATAAATGAAAGAAACTTAAATAAGTAATATATTTGGAAAAAATTATAATATGGAAAAAATTACTGTGTCATGATCAGAAAACTGTCGGCGAGAGATTTTCTATATATATTAGTTGAATCTATTACATTAATACAGTAGGTATTTATGGTACTAATGGTATGGAATGCATCACTAATTATTTATCCCTTAAGCCTTGAATCCATTAATTTGAATTAACAGTATTTTGTAATTGTTGATTATTTTATAAACAAATAACGAGAGTTAGTGGTTAATTTATTTAAATAGTTACCGGCGGCTTCGCTTGAAAATATTTGTTTTCCACCATTACAATTAAATTTCCTCTAAAAGGGTCTTAAGCTTAAAATAAAGCTTACTATAATGCATATTGAAAATCGAATAAATAAAATTCTATATAATCATGTGAAAAAAAAAGTTGGATTAAAATTAAAATCGGTACGGATACAGTTAACATTGATAATATTAAAATGACTTTTCTTTAATTTTTTTAATAATCACAATAAATTTCATGAACAGATATCTATAGTTTCCTGTAATTTTAGTATCTTGAAATCAATTTATTTAACCACTTATGTATTAAACCAAGTACTTTCCCAAATCAAACCTTATCGCACCAGACAACATATGGGAAACTATCCATTAAAATTTCATAGACATTGCCAGTTTTGAGGTATATTGAGCTCATTGTTGGATTATTGTAAATATTTATAAAAAAATATTTTTATATTTTCCATATATTATATATTTCTAGATTTTTGCTACGAAGTTTTTCTTCGTTATTTATTTAAACTATTAAAAGATTAGTGTATTAAGTTAAGCCAATGACGAAGTAAACTAAAATACGCATTAAGTAGCAAAATAGTACGCGTTGAAATACATCCATCAAATCGTTAATGTAATGTGGAAAATGAAGTGGAACGTAATTGGATACCGTATACTTTAATTATATACTATAATTATATTTAGTTTGTGAATAAATAAAATAATAACAACAAATTATGGAGAAATTTAAACATTTAAGGCTATTAATGTTGAATAGATTTAAAGATGAAAAGCAAAGAATGATCGAGGTGTGTCCAAACAACGTAAATAAGGTCAAATAACGAAGTCCAATAGACGAAGCCTTCCGTTTGAGGTCATACACGTGGGCCTTCCAGAATAGATAATGAAGGACAACAATAATTTACAGGTACATTTACGGATAACAGTATTAATGACAGTAATTTAAAAACATATAAAATGCTCAAATCAATACATTAAACACTAAAAAATATAGTCCGTCGTTCAGGCCCTTTCTTTTTATCAAATTATTAACATACGCCTGAAACTTCGTAAATAGCTTCATCTCATTGTAACCAGCAAATATTTTATTTAGGAAAATTTTCGGAATTTCCAATCTGGAAGTCGACAAACTTTTTCTATTTAATTAGGTACAAAAACCTCGTAAATACCCACTTACTTTCTTCTCGAATCGTAAGATAACTTGAGCGCAAAGTCAAGAAAAAAGGTAGCATTCAAAAATGTTGTGCCGATTGTTATTGTCTTTGTTATTGTGCCGTCTGAATTGTCAAAATAACGAGATTATATAGGCCAAACCGCCCAATATTTTGTAGACCACCTTTTTTATCCATTTTGTGATCAAATTAGCTTACGATACAAGCAGAAAGCAAATGGGTATTTACAAGTTTTAAGTACCTAATTAAATATACAATGTTTACCGACCTCCAAATAGAAAACGTCCTGATTCCGAGCATTTTCGTAAATAAAAATTTTGTAGATTACGATGAGATAAAGCTATTTATGAAGCTTCAGCTGGATGTTAATAATTTGAGGAAAAGAGGTCTGTGCCACGAACTTACATAATAATCTACCACTTCGTATTTTTAGGATTACATATCCAAAAGCGATGCAACATTCTGCAAAATTATAATTACATGATCATCATTTTCTTAGAATGGGAACATGTATTACTTTATACAGAAACTAAAAATCGGATGTGCATACTGTTAGCGAGAGAATTGTTCAGCATTTCGTCCTCTTTATAATGAGACATTATTTTGATGATAACTGTAGACGCAAATGATTTGGAAATACAATACTGAATTCTCCATCAATATATCATCTAACCCGTAACAACCTATGAGACCCGCAAAACGTTTATTCACATCTTGAATTTGTGATTAGGTATTCAATGATATACAACAGAAAAAGATCCATAATCCTGAATTATTCATGGAAATGTTATACAGGACATAAGTTCCGTGTTGTATGTTCAATAGACGCCATGTTCAAGAGGTAACCACTCCTTTCCGCCCCTTCTACAATTTTAATGTGACAGGCAGAGTTCATGGATTTTTCTTTGCTTTTCAGAGTCTTTGGAGTCCACTGAACCAACATTTAACCGAAATGTTACAAAAATAAAATAAATAATTAATATACATGACTTGCTACAAATACATTAAAAATATATTTAAAAAAAAACTAAGGTATGTGCTTCAGACCACACTATAGAAGTAAAAACATCAAGGACATACCAATAATATGATATATAAATTACAAATAATACCTCATTATAAAGAGTATGAAATGCTGAACAATTCCTTAGCTTATAGTATGTATATCCGATTTTTAGTTTTTGAAATGTTTTAGTCCATATCTTTCATACAACTCGTTATTTGACACTAATTTTTCCTTTTCGTCTCTCTAGCACAGCATCGTGTTAATATACAACTTTGAATAATAGCTCATTACAAAGAGGATGAAAATATCCCTTGCTAACAATATGCAGATCCAAATTTTAGTTTCTGAGATATTTTATTCCATAAACAAAAAAAAAAAATTATTCGACTTCAGCTGACTTTGCCCGAGCGTTACACATCGGAAAGCTGAAGGCTCAATCCAATTCGCTCTTCATAAAAATCTGCAAAACACTCCTAAAGATGTTTTTACTTCAAAAATAGAAAAATAAATTGGTGAATCAAAACTAGGATTCACAATCCTCGAGTAAAAAAAAAAAAGATATGAAACATTATCGTTCATAAATAAAAGTAAAAATGAAAGAAGAAAAGGACAATTTTCTTTTATTCCATTGTTGTAAAAATTAATTAAAATTAACAAAATCGAATTGGATCCTGAATATTATTTTTCTATAAACAATAGTCGAAGACAAAAAAATTCTTAAAATGTCATCCTACGTATTGGTAGATTTTTTTTTTTTTTAACTTTAAGCTTACTGATTGTCAGTACATCTGCCAGAATTACTGACAATCAGCGAGTCTGATGTGGGGAACAATACCGGTAATGATTTTTTTACAGGCATATGTTTATTGGATATGTAAAATGTTAGAGAGGGTTTTTTAGCTTTGTTGGAGGCCACCAGAGCACTTGGGTTGGAAATGAATGAAGGCAAAATTAAATATATAGCCACAGGATAAGTAACTCGACCAGGCGAGATCAACAATATTGGCCCCTTTAACTTTGAGAAAGTAGCGCAGTTAAGGTATTTGGGGTCACTGGTAACACAATACAATGCACCCGAAGTCGAGGTCTAGAAAAGAATATTTATGGCTAACAAGTGTTACTTCGCCCTTCGCATGGAATTGAACTCTCGCCTTCTATCTGGCATAACAAGCTACATTTCTATAAAACACTAATCCGCCCAGTCCTGCTCTTTGCTTCAGAAACATGGACGACGGCTAAAAAGAATGAGCAAGATCTCCTAATCTTTGAGAGAAAAATTGTTCGAAGAATATTTGGAGGAGTACAGATTGACGGAAATTGGAGAAGACGGGCAAATGCCGAAATTTGCTCAACTTTTAATGATCAAGATGTCGTTCTTAGTATGAAGCTTGGAAGATTGAGATAGGCTGGCCATGTGTGGCAAGAAGGAAGAATAAAGCAAACCCTAGGATGATCCTGACAGAACCTCTCTACGGCGCAAGAAGAAGAGGGAGACAAAAACTAAGATGGTCAGACGACACTGTCAAGAGACTTGCCACACGGCAAGAGATTCAAGGGGTGTCCTGGGAGTCAGGAGCTGGATGATGGCCGCACAGAACAGAGATGACTGGAGGAAGCTAGTGGAAGAGGCCAAGACCCGTCACCAAGTTGTAGCGCTGTGATTGCAATAATAATAATAATAATGAAATTAAATAAGGTGTCTCTAACCGTAGCAGTTGCACATCACAACCAAATATAACTAAATAAATAAATAAACTCATTTACAGCATTTAAATATTTACAAAAAAAGCATGACTGACTGTTGGCAAGGCATAAAATCAAAAGAAAAATGTAAATCATTCGATTTAATACTAACATAAATAGCAAATATAACGGGAAGTGATTCTCACAACTTCCTATAATAGAAGAACGACAGTTATCTAGTTATTTAGGGCCAGTTGTACAATTGCAGTTCAACTCGAGTTCAAGTTTCAACTACAGTCAATCATTCGTGATTTTCATGGTTATAATTTAATTTTTCTCATATCTAATTATGAAGAATGTAGAATTATGTTGACTTTCTTCCGTAATGAACTTAGTAAAATGCATTCCCAGTAAAAGAACGCCGTGAAAACAAGGTAGACAGTAAAAATGATAATTGGACAGGTAAATCAAGTTCAGAATATGTGATCAAAGAGTGTAAAGAAGAACGTTAAGAAAAAAGAAGATTAAAATTCAAGAAAAACACTCCGACAAAGGTCAACATCTAAATATTTATAAAGATACTCTCAGGCACGAATTTTCTTATCTGAAGAGGTTAATGATTAAATACAGGAAACTGAAAGCAAAAATGGAACTACGCTTACACCAGCTTACAGCAAAAAATCTAGCTTATAGATCATGTAATAGAAAGTATAATAGGAATGAGGCCGAAAAATATTGTAATAAAAAATAAATGAAATGGAAAAATAAAATAAAGACAGAAGGAGAAGTAGGGTAACACATGTTGTAAGATACATACGATAACAATAACCTCCATGAAACATAAAAACACATTTGATTTAAAAAAAATCCAGTGTTTGAAATAAAGGTGATCGAAGATTTATTAATATGCAACTTATATATCATACATAGTAGATATATTGTTATAAGTATTTTTAAAATTTGTGTTATTATGTAATATTTCTGGTTGAATACAACGTTTTATAAATCTTCTTTATTAGACTTACGGACCTGAGATCTCCGATTTCCATGTAACTTTTTTATGGTGATACTAGGTCAAAAATATTACAACCATGTTCGAAGGTTCTGGCCAATGCACCGTAGGAGCCAAGAACAATTTTGATTTTCATAAAATTTTATTATTTTTTATATTAATTAATTTTTTTATTAATTAAATTTTTTATATTGTTTTCTGACTTTGCTTTGTATGAATTTCTAAATTATTATGTACCAATAGATAATCTTTGTGTAAAAAAAAAAAGAAAAGCTTATTATTAATTACATTACACGAATTATAATTTATTATAAATTAGAAAACCAATAGACACTTCCAGTAAACTAGGCAAAGTAGATTTTTATTATGAGAAAATGATCGAGATTCGTTTTTAGTGTCTATTTAAATCCTTAAATACGATTTTTGATTTTACGGCGTTAGGAGGAATAATTTTAATTCTAAGTAATTTATTTATTTAGAAATATAATAGTCTGTCACGTGGACAATAATTATAGTGGGTGATATATGAACACATTCACACCATATAAACAGAGAATAGGAGGAAGAAATAAAAAAAAAATTCCCAAACGTTTTTAGATTTTATTTCCAAATCTAATTTAATAACGGGCGTTTAATTTTGAGTATTTTTAAGTCCAAAAATTTTATTTTTTTAATTTTATAACAAACTCGTATTTGACGATTTAAATGGACACTAAAAAAGAATCTGAATAGTTTTTTCATGATAAAAATAAACTTTGCCTACTTTAATGGAACCGTCTATGGGTTTTTGTAATTTATTATTTATTAATTTTTTTTAATCTTATTTATTGAAAAATATTACAATCTGTCTCAAGGACATTTAATAATAGTGTTCACAGATCACATTCACACTCTATGTACAGTAAATAAAATAAAATATACAGAAAAATAACATATATACAATAAATAAGAATAAAATAACCTAAAAATAAATGAATAGAAAGAACACATACATACCTGTTCATTAATTAAATTTGTTTAATACAAATAGGTTTTTCTTACTCTCTACAAAAACAAATCGATTAATTAGTTGATTAATTTAAATAATACATAATAATATAGAAAATCCATAGAAACCAAGTAAGGAAAGAGTGATACAAAAAACTTTTTTTTTCTTACCTCCTAGAGCGAGCGCATCGGCATGAATTGTCGGGCACAGGTCAAATATATTTCGATCAAGTATCACCAAATAAAGTTACAATGAAATCAGTGACCCCACAAATAGTTAGAAATCAGTGACCACTCGCCCATAACCTCCCGTTGTTAATTATTATTCATCTAAAGTGGTAGTTTTTAAATTTATAATTCGTCAATCCATATGAAAAATATTTAAATTTTTTATTTAGTTTAAATAAAAATGACCACTCAAGTATAAAAAAATAAAACAAATGTATCGTTTAAGCATTGCCTGTTTACATTAAAAAAAAAAGGAATGAACGAAGATTAAGGATAAAAAACATTTGTTTTTTTCCTTTTCCGTGAGGACTGCTGGAAAAGTTAGCTTTGCATTAAGTTCTTGGTCCCATTGCTTTTTATTGTTTGATTACAATTACCATCTGTCCTTTTATTTATTTTTCTCAGAGCTAGAAGAGAAAAAGGAATCAGACAAAAAATCTCTTTTGATAAGTTTATTAGGTTAGAAAGTAAATATACAAATCAGGAAGGAAAAATATTGAAGCACTTCAGAAGAAAAAAATATCCTAAACAGTTCAAAAATACAAGAAATAAAAAACGAAGTTTTAGAAGATACTCCACTAATTTTTAATATTTAAAAAAATCGGCACGTTTGTACAAGATTTTTGGTTTTAGAAAGTGTTTTAGGTTAATTCTAACAAAAAATATACCACGTTATAATTATTATTTATTACTTTTTGACAGTCTTAACCTTTCCGCTAAGAATAAAAATTATATAATATTTAATTACAACTTGTTGATCATGTTTCATTGGCCTTGTGGCGATCCTGGATTTAGAAGACCCTCCTGGGGAACATCCAGCCTCTATAAAGTGGGTACCCTTAATTAAATAATTAATTAATGGAGAAAAACCTAGTGGTTGAACGTGATCTCGATAAAATCATCTCCTTGCACATCCGTTGACCATGGAAACAGTGCTTTACCTGCTTTGTACTGAACCCAAAAACCATTAATGAGTTGTAGTGGTTCAGGTTTTCTTTTTTTTTTTTTTTTTTTTTGTAATTGGACCTCAACTATTCTTCTTCAAAAAAATGCAAACTGACTCGTATTAATATCATTATTATACGGCTCTACGATCCACACGCCGGGTCTTGGCCTGCTCTAGCATTGACCGCCAGTTATCTTTGTTTTGTGCTGCTGCCTTCCAGCTGCGAATGCATCGAGGCAACACTTTCTCCCCATCGGAACCTATGGCGTCCAACCTTCCAAACTCCAAATAGCTTCTCCGATAGGACATTAGATAGACTCGCATTAAAACTGTAAATTAATTTTTCCCCAAAACATAAGTTGTCTTGTTAGAAATATGTTAACCGAACTCTATTAAACCATCACGAGTTTAAGACCAATCACCTTCTTAAAAACTATATAATTTTATTGAAAAAAAACATAACCCGGTAGCTTATGATATTTCTGACATTAATGCAGCGAAATGCAACCATACTCCATAAAGCAGTGCATATATACACATAGAATCGATAGGAAATAAATTTCTAATTAGTTTTTTAAATATTAAAACATCATAATCCCACAAATACAGTTTTAGGAAACTATTTCATATTATTTCTACATGGAAATAATTTTTCACAAATTCTGTAATAGGTTATAATTCTTTCCAATGTTTTTTGGCATTTGTTTTGGCAAATGAAAAAATTGATAGTCGTTGTAATGTTCGGAAGTTATTTTTTAATATTTTTCTTTTTTTTTTATTGGAAGAGGGTGGAGGTGTACAATACTATTATATAGCCAGTCTAATATACAGTTATGATTTCTAGACACTGACGATAACCCTAGAAAAAAGTACTGAAAGATTTTACTGGAAAGTCCTTCGTACAGTAACCGGAGCAATCTGGCATCAGAGTACTAACAAATGTTGAAGAAGGTCCAATATAGAACTGCTTACAGAAGCTGGTCGACCTCTGGATAGGAAGGAATGGAAGTTATGTTATGGAGGGCAAGTAGCTCGGACCACACATTACGCCGAAAACAAGAGGGATAGATCGAATTAACCAAGATGGTGTAGAACTGCATGCAGCAAACTGGGTGATAGCCCAAACATTTCCGAGGTCTCTAAAACATTTTTTGTAGAGTAATTATTTCTTTATTTCTTCCTTATTCCTTATGCAGAAGTTCCTTCCGGCTTATCTTTCATTGTGATCTTGCAGGTAGTGATCACCTACCTCTTTTGCTTTCACTGCAAATTGACCCGTTTCTTCCACAGTCTATCGGGAAATGGAGGATAGACAAAGGCAATTGGGCGAATTTTACAAAAGTTGTAGCGATAACTTTAGGCATTTTGAAATTTCTTCATCTCACGGAGAAAATCTTGAAAGGTTTGCCTCAGTAATTGTTCAAATTGCTATCCTCTCGGTCCCTAAAACCAAACCATCTAAATATTTAAGAACGGTTCCTTGGTGGAAACCCGAATGTCGTGCTGCTTTGACGAAACGGCATAGAGCTTTAAAAATTTTAAAAACTCCTCCATCATTAAGTAAACATATCGATTGCCATAAAGCCAGGACAGAAGCGCGGTGGATTATCAACCAGTCAAAAATAAATTGCTGGACAAAATTTATATCTTCCATCTCAACCGGAATTTCAACGAAA
The DNA here is from genome assembly GCA_928085145.1 of Nezara viridula. Classification (NCBI taxonomy): domain Eukaryota; kingdom Metazoa; phylum Arthropoda; class Insecta; order Hemiptera; family Pentatomidae; genus Nezara; species Nezara viridula. Next base: position 78,048,846 of record OV725081.1, read on the forward strand.
ATAGTATGGAATAAAATAAAAGCTCTCATTTTAGACCATCTGTTTTCTCTTTTCTTTCTTGAACTGTATGATTTGTTACACGACCGGACATCCTCACAATGGAGTTCAGCATTGTGTTGAACGGGCCTTTATAGTTCCATATAATATTTTAATAATTATCCTTATACCTAAGACATAATTTTTCTTAACAATAACAACACATCTGTTTATTGTCAAGCTTGTGACAAGATGTGAATCAAGATATGAAGAAAAAAGACACCGTATAGTATCAAAGTTGAGATTTTTGTAGTGATGTGACATTATTGAAAATTGTTAAGAAAAATCGTTAACCCGATAAACTTGAGCAACACTTCCCCATAAGAATTCCTCTATTGTGGGAAAGTACAGTGACGAACTCAACTCTTCAAATACTATTTGTATCAGGTGGAAATCGAATCCACCGTTTCGAACATACTGATGATGATACTATTTTGAACAGTTCGCTCTGAACCATATTTCCGAAATAGTTTGACTGTAGTTTCAGTTATAATTTCAAGATTAGAAACTGATGAAGACAGGGAATCGTTGACAGTCTCTAGTAGGTAAAGTCTAACCTCGCTGGTATTGCCATTTAAAAGGAACCCATTAAAACTCGGGAAGACTGCTCCTGGTACAGCTTAAAAGATTGAACTTAAAAAAAAAAAAAGAAAGAAAGAGGGCCGATAGGGAAAAAAACCTTAAGCTTCTCACAGGCTTAAAAGGCTGAAGATTGGGCAATATCTGAAAAAAAATTCTGAATCGTCAAGATATTAGAGGACAATTTTTAATAAAACGTTTAGAACATCAGATATCAAACTGCTCTTTCAATAATATTTAAAGCTGAAATAAATAATGCTTGTTTTTATAACAACACATAATACAATTTTTAATATCGTTTTGCTACAGTAATCAATTATTGAAGAGACATAAGGGATGCTGAAGGATTTGTTGGATTTTTATCAAGTTCACTAAATTGATCAACATAATTATTCTTAGGGAGCTGAATGCCTCAGATTAAAATTTACTTTTTGTCTTCTTCTTAAATATTAGGTTTTAGATTTTGGGTTAGCAAATCATAAGATTCCAGACTTAATCCATGGTAATGTGAGTTAGCCTTACCTATTAGGTTAGCACTCCACGACCAAACACAATGGTTTATTCAACTAGAGTAATCACCTCCTCAGTTACCTGTGTTCCAAATCGAGCATTATTTCCAAGTTATGTAACCCACATGATCCGAACGGTGTTAGCCATCAAGCATATCCCCAATTGGCAATTTCAGCTCTATGGAGTAGTATTATTCAGCTATATTAATTTTGGTGACGATTTGTTCCGTCTTTTGGAAAAAGACAGAGCCGTAGGCTGCTTATCCATTCACTAATACACTGTTTTAACAAAGGATTGGCACTCACACAAATTTTGCGTGAAACAGCCCTACTCTACAAGAATCAATTAAAACAGACATTTTCATGAAACTAAAGATAGTCTTTGAAATCTGTCGTAGAAGAAAAATCCATCTTTACCGGTTTTACAGTCACCTATCACTTTAAATAAACAAATAAAAACCTCAAGAAGAGACAGAAATTAGATGTTAGGTTATAATTGTTCAAAATCCTATTACAAAGCCTTGACCTTTAAAAATCAATCCATGACATCCAAACACATACTGCCATACCTAAGAAGTATAAGCATTTCTTGTCCTGATGATATCTAATTTGGTGAAACTATGATAAGTTATTTATTTTTTACCTACATTTTAGAGATGCATGACCGGGTGACACTACTGAAGGGCACGAACACTTTCGATTTAACCCTCAAGCCATTTCACTTCAACTGACAACTCAACCTCTTTCTTTCAATCCATCACCAGTCAGAGAACTCGTTAAACACTGACAGAAAAAGTAAGCCTCAACGTAGAAGCAAGACCTGACAAATGATCTAAGACTCCAAAAAGGCACTGAAGTTCCTGATGACTATTTACCGCAGAGTACTGGAGACTATAAAACCCAATGCAAGGCGGATTGTCCTTAATATCAGAGCTTCCGATGAATCTCTAATTATTCCATCCATGCTCTCCTATAATTTTCGAATTTTCGAAAATCATTGCATTACTTGACATGATACATTTTAAACGTGACTTAAACTAGTCGCTAATCAGACGAAAATTCAATTTAAATATTTATCTGGGACTAGATACTTGAAAAATAAACCACGACAGAAAAGTTAAAAAAGTGACTTAAACTAGTCGCTATTCAGACGAAAATTCAAATTATAACTGTCTGGGAGTAGATACTTGAAAAATAAACCACGATAGAAAATGTTTATTATTATAGATTATATATAAATTAGTATATTATTCTAAAACATTTAAGATGAATATATCTGTTTAAAAAAATGGACAAGAGACCTACTAAATCAATAAAAACCAAATCAAGAAAATACAACTAGACAATAAAAACACAACAAATTTGCTGCATGCGCAGCCGCGCAGGTACAAATTGCATAAAATATAAATAAATAAATAAATAAAATAAAAAAATATATGTGTTAAGTTAACCATGTGAACAGTAAAACTAACAATAAGTAGCAATATGAAAATGTTGCACTGACATGAGTAATTCAAAAGGAGTAAGATCGGGAAAAGTGGGAAAGGTAAATAAAAGTACAATAATAAAACATCCATACCATAATTCATCTGATAAGATCTGTTTTATGGTACCTACATTGTGTTAGCTACAGTAAGCAGCCAATATATTTGGAAATCACCATTACGTAAATTGTGCATCATCACAGTATTTTAAATTGCTTATTATTGTAATTAATGTAATATCAAACTCTGCAAAGCAGTAGACTACCAACAAATAATAAATGCGAACGACGAAAGCCAAACCGGAATGAACACTCATCTTGGCAGTTTAATATTGAGATATTCAGATCTATTTACGAGTGGCGCAGACATGGGCGGCAGTGGTCTGGGAATTCTCAGCAAGCCGGGACGGAAAGGCAGCACTATTAGTTCAATCGATCCGCCGACCCCCTATAGTAGATTTAGCGCGCCGCGCCTCTTCTGAACAAACAAATTATTTGTACACATCCACTCAATGCGTCGTAGGTCCCTTCCAAGTGGAGTGGGGGCACACTGTGGCGGTGATCAAAGAATGAACCGAGCCGATCCACGAAAAATTTCAAATTATTAATATACACCTGGGCCTATATTCGAATTGTGGAAGACACATTAAACGTACTGAATCCATATCAAACTTATCCATTACTTCCAGTCTGAAGTACTTCGAACAATAGTAATGCTTCATATCACGTTATAAACAAAACATCATGACCTCACCATCGCTTATGTCCTTGACGATGTTTCATCCAGATAATCCAACTCATGAGAATATGATCCACAAAATTAAATCCGTAGAAGAAGCCAACCCATCCCCAATCACCCGACAGTCCTCCACAAAGGTTGTAGCGTGAATATCTCTTGTAAACATGTTATTGGAGTTCTGGAAATGGCCAATCTCACCCCTCAAACCATGATAGTCAGTGGCTCCAGTGCCCTTTCTCAGTCTTTACTGGATTCCTATAACGGTGATGCGGCTGACGGAGAGGCGTCGAGATGTCCTCCTCTCTCAAAGAGGCTTTCTTTCCTCAAAAAAAGAGACCCTCAGGGCTCTCTAGGCTGACTGTAAATATTCTGATTAAGTATGAATGTGTTTTATGATTTTTTATATATTATTTCTTTCATGATTTGTTTTTGTTATGATTTTTCTTTTGTTTTTTTATTGCAGTCTCATTAAATATACAGTATGAACGAATCACATATAGCTCTAATATTTTATGTCATTAAATGTGGCAGAACGTATTATCTCTTCTATGTAAATAAGCTCTCGATCAATCTCCGCTGGCTATAGTACCAGTGAGGCGGTTGAGAGAGTAGCGCAGTGTTCTCCTGGAGTTCTTTCGCCTGATTGTATATATGTATGCATATGTTTTTTTCTTGGTTTTAATTTTCTTATTTTTATGTTATTTTATTTTATTTATCGTATATACTTTTTGATTATTATTTATAGTTATTTTTCTTCTATTTATTTTATATTTTTTGTTCATATAGTGTGAATGTTATCCTACCTCACTATAACTAGTGTCCATGTGACAGATTGTTGCAAAACTCAATTAATGAATGAATAAAATAAATATGTTAAAAAATAAACTGATCAACAAAATATTCAAAAACTAATAGTTAGTAATTAAATCATCAGAAATTCGGTTTTGTCACGATTATGAACAAGAAATGGCACGATGGATACAGAAGCAATCCAATTTGCGTTCGATTTATATTTGGCACTTGCTTTTAGTACCATTGTCTCATTTAAAATAATGTTTAACTATCGGGACTCTGATTTGCCTTCTAAGATGAAGAAAAGAGGCAGAAATCGTTAAGTCAAGTGCAACTACCGTAAATTATTGAAGTTTAATAAAAAATATTTTATTCATTTTGTTTTATTTTTCAAGGCTAACCTAGAACGGACAGTGCACAACACGCTCTATGGACATCCTAGAGGTATCGTTACTATGCATGGAAATATATAACAGTAAAACGGAGAAGTCACGTGACCGTAAAAACGAACTCCCTTTGAACTATTCCATGCAACATTTTAAGCCTGGTCGTCAGTTCAGGTTTCATTTTTAATATCCGACGTCTACGAACAAAAGTAGGTAACTCAAAAAAAATATCTCGCACAAAAAAAAAAAATGCAAAAACCTGTAAAAAGTTAGACAGTAAAAGAATAAATTTTACAACACGTACGTTTTTCTTCTTTTAGTCATGTGTGTTAGTAGCCGACTAATGTAAAACCGCATTATATTTTATTTTTATAATTATTGTTTGATATGAACCTATACATTCATCACTATTGATACTAGCCCTTCAATATTGCAGATAATAAACATAAAAAAGATTTATAAAACATGACACATCGGTTACTTTAAAATGGTGCCGAAATCATCAAAAATTCAACCAATTGGATATTTTCGGTATTTCACTTTTTTGATTCAATTAGGAATAGGTTTTTCAGTTTTAGATTCAGTACAGGAACGGTTTATAATAATGAATAATCAGTAACTTCCTCAATGTAACGATATCGGAAACGACATAACATTCCTAGCAGTCATGTGAAGTGTCCCCTCTTGAAAATTGGTGAATTGATGTTTTTAAAGAACATTAAAACTTAACTCCAAGGAATGAAATAACTATTCATTGAATGTCTAAGTTTAATATAATTCAATCTCCGCTGGCTTTCAATGCCAGTGAAATGGTTGAGGAGGAAGCGCAGGGATCTCCTGAAGCCTTGCTTTCCCTCCACGTATGGGGGGATAAGTATGGTTCGGAGTTCCCATGGCCGACTGTAAATAGGTATGCCTGCATCTAAGATGTTTATTTTCATTACTTTTTTTTTAAAGATAATTTTAATTGTATTTTATTCCTTTACTTTCATTCTATTATTACTATTATTTATATTTTCTTTTGTTCTTTTGTAGCTTTATATTATTTGAAGTTAGCTTATTTTTTTTTATTTGTAAATATGGTGTGAATGTGCTCTCAGAACTTTATTATAAATGTCCTTTATTGAGACAGATTGTAATATTTATCAATAAACAAATTTTAAAAATATATATATACATATATAATATTGCTCGATCACATCCAGAGCTACTAATAACAAAGTCACAAAATAAAAATCATAGAATCATATAAATGGTAGGTCAAAAATGAGAAATGAAACGAAGAGCTAGAATTATACGGAACCAATATTGAAAATAAACTCGCAAACAATAAATAGTTAAAAAACAAATAAAAGGCGTAAAATCAAAGAAGTCAAATGAAATTGTAAAAATTAAAAAGAGAGAGAGAGTGAGATAGAGAAAGAGGAGAAAGTAACAAAAAGTGTGTAATAAAATAATAAAATGTAACATCAATTATTAATTTAAAAAAATAGAACTATATAAATAAATATACGTATTAAACTAAAAAAAAAATTAATTTTGAATGTATATGAATAAATGGGATTTTGAAATTTTAAATTCAACAGCGAAAGACAACATGAAAACAACTTTTATATTTACATTTAAATTTATTCATATTTCCTTACTGAGAGATATTACATTTTTTAACAATTAAGGAAATTAGTAATAGTGGTTGAGTAGCTGAATCACAATGAAAAACAAAATTATAATACAATGTATTTATAAATTAACTTTCGCTACTTTTCTGTAAATTTAAATGATATTAGTGGGCACTCTCTGTCCACCTAACAGCGTACCAAACCCCATTTTACCAATTCTGCAACCTTTAATTGTACTACTCTTTGCTTAAATTGTACATGTATTCTGTAATTCAGATTGTTTCATTTTTCATTAACATAAAATAAATTGAACGAAACCACAATTCGGACCAATTTTTAATTTTATAAAAAAATTATATTATGCATCGCGCCTTATCACCAATTTATATAATTATTCTTATTTCCAATCGGTAACTATAATATATATTCAACTTGTCCAGCTTCATATAAGCCCAACAATAATCTGAGACTTTTATTTATAATATTTTCATTATAAGTTATGTAAATGCTTTCTTTTCTATACCATAATAATTATAATTATATAATAGTATAATATATTATATAATAATTAATATATTGTATTCAAGAGGAAACGTCTAGATTGAAAAATAACTGCTGTCATATAGGTAACATCAAACTACCACCTCCAGATGAATACTATTTTCCCTAAACATTTTTGTTCTAAAATCTTTATTTTAGAATAAGAGAGTATGAAATTACAGGAGCTCAATACCGTAACGAAGATACCAAGGTGTAAATCTCTATTTTGTATTAGAAGAATAGAATGTTACTAATATTCTACTAATACTCCAATAAAATAAAATATGAAAATCACTTTTTTATTTATATATATATTTTTAATATATTTTATTGAGTATTAATACAGTCTGCCACACTGCAAGGCATTAGTACTAGGGCTATGGTATTCATACACACAATATGTACATAAGAAAGGAATATAAATAACCAAGTAAGAAAAAAAATATATAAATAAAAAGATAATGTAATATATAAAATTAGTAAAATAGCATATATTAGAGATATAAAAATAGATAATATGTATGGTTGTTTTTAAAATAAATAAATATATATTCTCTTAATCTAGCCTTCCACATTATAGGAGTACTGACCATACACTTCTCAAGGTGACCAAATATTCTGTAATAATCGTCTTCATAGTGCAATAATTGATGACATCAACAAATTTATAGTATAATTTTACTCTCCGACTGTGTCGGAACAATCAAAACAATTAAAATATTTGTCTTCAAGTGTCACAAAGCAATTGAATTGAGAGGCTCTTACTAAAATATGCCTCATCAGAAAGTAGCGGACAGAAATAAAAGTTTGGCAAGATGGGTTGGGAAGTGGCAAAGTTATATTGAACAGAAGCCTCCCAACTGAGGAGCTACGCCTCCTCCTAGTAAATAGAACACTTATCTGGTTTCCTATTCCTCGGCTTCCTTAACGGATTTCCTCTTAAAAACTTACTGTTATCATCCTTTCTTCTTCTTTCTTATTATTCTCTTTTAGCAAATAAAAATATTCTACTAAAAGATGCAGGAAAATAGAAAATGAAGTAGGGGAAAATATGGGACGACAGAATGCCATTTACATATTTTCTTAGACAATTAATAGAAACTCCCTTCAAAGTCAATATAGAACGATCTAAATGAGAATTTAAATAAATAAAATTGCTACGAACTTCGAATAGGATTTACTGCTCTCACGTCGATCTATTGAGCGATTCACCTCAATCAATCACATGCAAGGTATTTTTATCGGGTTGTCTGTCATTTAATGCAGGTTTATGAAAAAAAAAAAAAAAAACCTGTACCACTACAACCCATGAAGTATCTGGGTTTCAGTACTATTTAGTGAAAGTACTGTTTCTAGGTCCACGGTTGTGCAAGGAGGTGATTTGACCGAGATCACACTCAACCTCCAGGTTTCTCCTCTAATTAATTATTTAATTAAGGGTACCCACTTTATAGAGGCTGGGTGTGCCCCAGGAGGGACTCCTGACCCTAGGTCGTCCCACGGCCAATGAAACAGATAAATAAATTTTCTGCCATGAGCCGGGGTTCGAAGTCGGGACCTTTGCATTGGAAGCTGAGTGCCCTACCACTGAGCTACCCCGCTCCCATGATGCAAGTTTATATTCTAAAATTAAAATTACAATCTGCTGTATTGGAGGGTAACAAGTATCTGGTCTGCAAGTGTTCATTCAAGTGGGCGGGGTGGCCGAATGGGCTAACACGTGTGCACAGCACCGCCGTTGCCCGGAAATCTGATATATCAATCAAATGATGTATCACGACGAGTTCGAGTCCCGATGGCGAGGGAGTCTTTTAAATCCCCGCCCACACTCCTTGGCCTGGGAAAACCCCGTATAGCCTTAACGGCGAGGAAGGGGAGGACCCAAAAAAAAAAAAAAAAAGTGTTCATTCAAACAGTAAGTACAATAAAAAAAAAGCCTATACGACTACAACTCATGACGGGTCTTCGATTTAGTACTTGGTATGGAAGTACTGTTTCAAGGTCAACGGTTTTGCAGGGAGGTGATCGAGCCGATATCACGCTCAAACCCGCCTTAATTAATTAGCCCTCATTACAGAGGCCGGGTGTGCCCCAGGAGGATCTTCCGAACCAACAGTAGATCCATGGCCCATGAAAAATTACTTGTCATCAGTGAGACTCGAACCCGGGACGTTGAGCTATGGAAGTCAGTGGTTACTCTGACTGTGATACTGAGCTATTCCGATCCCTGCAGGATGCACACACAAAATTGAAATAATATAACTAATTAAACAACAACAACAAAATTAGATACATACATTTTTTTTTCTGTTGGAATTACAGACGATGTAGATCTTTTGCTGCCTTAACAAGCCTGCTCCATCTCTGTCTATCTTGGGCTATCTATTTCCATTTATCTGCACGCAGCTCTATTGCATCTCCATGCGATCTTTTGCCTTCTATTGAGGAATTCATTGTTACGTAGATGCTTCCAGATGGATTGGCTTCATGCCCATCCCATCTAAATCTCCATGCCTTCATATCATGAGATATTAATTGACCAGTTTCTGTAAGCAGTTCTTTATTAGTCTTTCTTCTCCATGTGTCAGTACTCTGATCCCAGATCGATCTTTGTCATTGATATAAAATTACAAACTTTATATATATATATATATATATATATATATATATATATATATATATATATATATATACGTATCTTACATAAACACAGGAATAGACCATAATCCTAGTAGATCGTCCAAGAGGACGGGATGGCCGAGGACGTTAGGGCGTGGGTCCCAGAGTGCTCGGTTCTGAACGGTGTGGGTTCGACCGACCTGGGTAGGTTACTTTTGATTTCTCGGCGGCCAAGGTAAATGGATCGTGACATTCCCACTCTGGCAAGTACGCGGCGGCAAACTTAAAGGTAGGTAGGAGTTGGCAAAAAGGACCACTAATGATCCACTTGCCGGACAAGTATCCCACACCCAATACCAGTACCAGTAGTACATCGTCCAAGCTTGGGTCAAAAAAGAACATCCTGTCGCCTCCGAGGATATCGATAAGCTTTACGATAAAAAAACTTTTAAAAAATTGTTCTGATTTCTGAACCGGAACAATTACTACAGACATATTTAAACAGCACACTTACAATGCACATTACAACTAACATGAAGTTTAATACTAGATTATTTATAGTTGCATTGTGACAACACAATCTCACCTGAAATAACATCTTTTACAGACACATTTTTATTGGAAATATAAATGATATTGAATAAGGTGCAGCTAACCTATGTAGTGGCACATGGCACCCAAAATCCAAACAAAACTAAGTACATGAATATTCGGTTGGCAAATAAATCTTTTCGATTTTTCAGAGTGAAATAAAACTCAATGTATTATAGAAATAAAATTTATTTTAATCTAAAATATATTAACCATTATTTAATATAACTTTTTTTCCATCCTTCTACTAAATGCATAATGGCATGTTCATATAATCAAATTAAAAAACTGATCCAAGTGGTTTTTGATGTCCTCTTCCTTTTTTTCCATTCTAGAGTTCTGCAGAAACCGGAATAAGTAGTAGTCAGTTGGAGCTAGGTTTGGAAAATAGGGATGTGCAAAAGGATCCATCCAAAGCTCAATCATTTATTGCGAGTGACCAATGAGGCGTGGGTCTAGCGTTCTAGCGTTGTCGTAGAAGTTGTAGTAGAACACAACACCCTTCCGATCATTCATAACTCTTCAGATGGTCTCCAAATTGAATGTTAATATACCCGTTGGTTAACTGAGTTATTCTTTTCAAAGCCGTATGAATGATTTTTTTTTATTTAATGACAACATAAGATATAAATAAACAAAAACTCTTAGTAGATTTTTACTTTTTATCTCCATTTCTGGTTTGCTTACGAAAGTTTGCTTGTGTGCGACATCCTATAGCAATCTCTCGCACTGATGGTGTGGAAGTTTGATCAAAAACGGCCGTAACATAGCTTGTTTCAATTTCATGTGGGAGACCAGACCGTTGAGCATCATTGATGTTAAAATTTCCTGAATGAAGTTTGGCAAACCAATTTTGACAGGTGCGTTCTGTTAAGGCATTATCCCCATAAACACTGCAAATTTTTCTTTGAGCTTCTGCAGCACGCTTACTTTTTTTAAAATAATATAACAAAATATGCTGATAATGATTGATATTTTCTTCCATATTCACGATGTAATAGCAAACACAATACTAAGCTGATTTTAACAAGAGTTACAATAACAGATATAATAAGAGTTTAACAACAGATATAATAACAGATAACAGATGTTGAAATATTACAAACAGGATCAACAATCCACCTTAGGGATTAGTTCATCACATAAGAAGTGTAGCATAGTGACATAGAAATAAACAGAAAAACCGAAATGACTTATTTGCCAACCCAATATATACCTATATATTTTTCTGGTTTTATATATTTATTTATAAGATACATATCACTGTCAAGATAAATTTTCTATCTACAATGGCAATGAGAAAATATGAATTTTTTAATTTTAATGAAATTTACAACTGTATTACATGTAAAATACAACAAGTAAATGTGACATTGGTAACATGACATGTACAACAAGAAGAGAAACTACACATTGGTAGAACTCAAATTAAAGTTCTATATTAGAAGGTCCCGAGGCAAATTTTTCTCAGACTGTTGTTGTTTGTTTGTCAGAATTTTCGTCAGACAGATTGTTCTTTTCAGACGGTTATCAGGGATCGAGGAGGAAGCAAGGTTTAAAACAAGAGAGTTCAGATGGATCTGCAGTTTGTTATGGAAGGATAGGTATCTGGATTGGGCCAAATCGGAAACATAACATTTAGGAACATTAAGGTCTTTATGGATGATTTGTAACAAAGTAAGGAGCGCCAAGGATTTTACGAAGGATTTTGGATTGTAAGGATTGGATGCGAGATGAATTCGATGGTTTAGTGGAGCCCCAAAGTTCAATTCCGTAAGTCCAAATAGGTCTTATTAATGTCATATATACGATTCGTTTGTAATTGATTGAAAGCTTAGAGCGTTTGTCTAGTAAGTGCTGCAGTAGTCGAAAACGTCGGATGGTTTCTAGTCGTTTCAGTCTGGTATTTGGCTAAATATGAAATTAATGAATATTTATGATATCAACGAGAACAGAACAAAACAAAACAAAAAAAAAAAAAAAAGAAAGAAGCAAGAAAGGATATAAACAATAGAAAATTATAAAACTAAACTAAAGGAAAAATGAAATAAATAACATAATAACAAAAAGGTATATTATAAACATCATAAGATAGCAAGCAGATCAATGCAATGCAATCTTGGCCAGCGCCTCAGCAGTCTTCTGGACGGATTATATGGATTTGTAATAGTAGAAAGAGCCTGAGGAAGTGGGTATGAATTAAGAGGACATGAAGATTATTAAAACGGTCTGTAGCAGTTGCGATGATAAAAGGAATTTCAAGGTCGGTGTGTAACGTAAGATTGAAAACATAAAAGGGGCGTCTACAATTTGGGAGAACTTTTGATTGGAACGATTGGATTCTTTTTATAATTGATGTCTCTGCTGTTCCCCATAATTCGATTCCATATGTCCAAAGTGGATTAATGAGGACTTTGTATATAGCTAATTTATTAGTCACCGATAATTTAGAACGAATGAAGAGAAGAATAGTTGGGGTGCTCAGTCAAAAAGGAAGGCAAAAAATAAATTATAATATTTATTTTTTACATATGCCGACGTTTCGACCTGAAGTTCAGGCCTTCATCAGGGCTAAGAAAATAACCAGATAACAAGGTATGAGAAACATAAGTAATGATGGTAAAAACGATAATAAAAAATGAGAAAATAAAATAAAATAAAAATTATTAGAAAAATAAAATAGATAGATATAAAGTATATATGATATATTTTTATTTAAATTTGTCTCCCTTATTACTCAATAGTTATTTTTCTTTTGAATTGTTCTTTCACTTTCTATTAACTTTCGTTCAATTTTCCTTAACTTTTCTAAATAATATATCTCTCGTACCTATTTAGGCTTCCAGCGCTTTTAGTTCAAACTTCGTCTGATAACAGTTAGATGACGCCACCTACACATCTCTTCTCTCTCCCCCTCCCTTGTAACGACTTTTATTCTCCCCTTGACACTTAAGGAGAAAGGTAGTACTTCTTTTATTTCTTTCTCATTTCAGCTTTCTCAATTTCTTCCCTCCTTCCTTTCATTCCTTTTCTCTGTTTTTAACTCTTTATTATAATATACATTGTCTGTATATCTTGATAGACTTTACAATATCTCAATTTTCTATCTAACTACTCCATTCTCAATGTTTTAATTTTACCATTTATTTTCTTTTCATTTCTTATATAACTTTATATTTCTTTTTTATGTTTTTACATTTTATTCTAAGATTCCCAATGTAACACTTTTGTCACCCCTTTTTGATTATGCCTACTTCATCATTCCACACTATGTAACAGTTTTTATGATTTATCTCTTAGTTCTTAGTCATTATTCTAACAGTTTCATTTTACTTTATATCTATCCATTTTATTTTTCTAATAATTTTATTTTATTTTATTTTCTCATTTTTTATTATCTTTTTTACCATCATTACTTATGTTTCTCATACCTTGTTATCTGGTTATTTTCTTAGCCCTGATGAAGGCCTGAACTTCAGGTCGAAACGTCGGCATATGTAAAAAATAAATATCATAATTTATTTTTTGCCTTCCTTTTTGACTGAGCACCCCAACTATTCTTCTCTTCATTATCCACGACAATCAACCAATTACCAATTATGATAATTTAGAACGTCTGTCAAGTAGCCTAGAAAAAAATCCGTATCGCTGATTAGGTTCTTTTCTTTTTTGTTTTATGTGAATTTACCTCCAAATAATATATTCTGCGGAGAGGACATAGTAAGCCACTGGGGTTTGCAAAAACGCCAGTGGATAAACTTTTTTTGACATGACAATGAGCTCTTGCAAACATTTTCATAGACATTCCAGAAAAAGTTTCCAGAAGGGTAGTTTGCTCCTTTTGATAAAAACCTGACGTAGCGGTAATGCGCCCATTCGTCTCCCTGTTTTATCCGTCAGTGTAATAGAGGAAAAAAATCCTCTTCTTTTTTTACCAACTTCTCGAAGGGCTGCAGAGGGTTGAGATAATAGAGTTGTCCGTTTGGTAGTCTTCAAAATGTCTTACATTTTTATTGATATAATAAAAGTGCTTGAACGTATTAAAATTATTTATCTTTTATAATTTATATAATGTAATTGATAATAATGTACAACGTCGGTTTATTTCATAGAGTCGTTTGGTAAAATTTCAAGGAATTTGAGATAATCTAATTCGAATTTTCTGATTCATTAAAACAATACTAAAATAGCATATTGATTATTTATTTTTTTGTTATTTGCAATTCTAAATATGTATTCGATTTTCTATAATTAATTAAAATACTTCACATATAAATAACAATGAAAAAAACGCTGAAAATTATTACACAATGGTTAATTATTTCCAAACAATTTAACATTACTTTTCAAGTAACATTAAGGAAAAAAAAAAAAAAAAAAAGGTGTTCTAACATTGGCCCAAACAATTTTCTTTTCATCATTGATGATTTACTTTAAAAAAAAAGTAGAAAACATTGCGTCAGTTGATTTAAATCTTTCAAAAATTCAAACACCGAAACAAATTACGTAAACTTTGCAGTAGAACATATAGACAATATTAACAACACTATACCTTTGTACCAAACTGTCCGATATTAACGTTTTTTTTTAATGAAATTTCGAAATCTTTTAAAAAATCATTACATCAACAATAAAGTGTATACTTCTTGAGTTATTCAGAAATCTAATTTGATCACCCCTCGTAACTTTTTTCGAGCTTCTTTTCGTTTAAATGCATTATATCGATACATTTAAAGAGCATCAAGGAGAATATTTTATCCAAGTTTCATTGAAATCGGTACATTCGTTTAGGCGATACAGTCTTTAACAACACATCTTTTTTTTTGGTCGCTATCCTGAAAGGAATGGACGGATAGTAATGTCGAGATAGGAGGATCATACTTGAGTGACCTCCGACTTTGATAACAAATTTGAAAAAGAAAAGTTCACTAGTTCCGGAGAAAAGCCGCGGACGGCGGACAGACAAAATTTTGTTATTCGATTTTCGAATTCTATGTATCCTGAAACATAAGACCTCACATTCTGATGGTTGAATTTTCGGACGATTACAATGGTTCCTTATTGAAAATAAATGAAAAATGAAACCACGACGCACATAATGACTTTTTGTACACAATCATAATCAAACAAAAGAAAAACTTACTTTTATAAACTTGCAAGTACATAGAATGTGAGTTAGACTTACCTCACTTAGTTAGTTTTACCAATCATCTGATCAATTAATCCAGTAAAAGAAGTCATTAAGTATCGGTTAGTGACTTTTTATCGTGCTCTTAAGTGAAACGTTTACGTACAAAAAGATTTATATTATTATTTTTATACACGTGATGAGTTATTGTATCGATAAACATGATCAAAATCAACACCCTCTTATCTTCGGATAAAAATATACCAAAAGTGTACTTGGTGACTTTTTTCAATATATCGAAGAAGAGTCGAAGGATCTTATTGGACATGATCAATGTCTCAAAGGATGTTTTTATTTTCCGGCTATTGAGATTGAGAAATATATAAATATTTTTAGTATCTTATTAAAATCCAAAACCACAACTCAAAATTATTTAGTGTTAGGAATCTGAAGTTTTGAAACTAAAGATAAGAAGTGTTGCACCAAAAATATATATAGGCAAATTATTCCATATTTTAGAATAAGTTAATATAAATAAACACCAAGAGACAGAAATTCAATGTCACCTAATAATTAATAAAATTTCATCCACACAGCCTTATGTCTCTAAAATACGGGTGAAAAGAAAAAAAAGTTTTTCCCATTAAGGCATCATTAGGACAGATAAGAAAAACAATCCGAAGATCACCATATTGAACCACATATTAAATACGCCTTGAAGTTGGTATTTTTAAATTATAAACTAATTTTAAAATATTTTTTTCTCTTCTGAATGTCAGAAACGTCGACAAATGAAAAATAAGTTAGATGGAGCTTTTAGAAAAAAATATGAAGTATTATTCTTAAAAAAAATCAAGACTTAAATAACTATATGAAGGGATACCATGCTAATTATAAATCTGCTGTTACATTAACTTATTTTTAATTAATGTTATTTATAACAAGGTGTTATAAATTAGTTGGTTGAATTAGAATTAATTATTTGTAAGATAATTTTATTTAGTTGCTGATAATGGTAACGAGGAGAAATGATCTTCCATTAGTGGTAGAAAATAATGAAATAATTATTTTACTGTAATTTCGTTTCTGATTAATATTGATGTTAATTAATGCATAATGTATATGTAAAAGATAATATGTTGTTTATAAATAGAAGGGCTATTTTGAGTGAGTAATACATTACCGGAGTTAAAATGGTTCCGTGCTAGGATCGATCGTAACTCATAACCTATTACCGTTCTACCTTTTAGCAAATTATCTTTAGTGTATTTTTCGGTATTCAAAACGAAATTTACTGATAAAACCAAAATATTTCTGTAGATTGATGCTCAAATGAAAGAGGTCTAATAGGTGAATTAAGTAACTGTAAGTATTAAATGCATTTAATGTATTCTAGGCCATGAATATCGTTCAAGTTGTTTTATTTATTTAAGAATGTATAAAAAAAAATGTTTTTTCTTGATCTAATAGTTTTTTACAAAAAAAACTTTTATAATACCCACTTTAAACACCTCTTTATTTATTGAAAGCATTTTTACTTTTAAAAAATATTTACCTATTTATTTTTTTAATCCTTAAAAACATCCTTTCCTAAATATCGATTCGCACCCTTAAAAAAATCTCCTTATGTTTCATTTTATAGTATATTTATATAAATAAGACGTGAATACATATATATTAATATTTGTAGGTTCATAGCGTTTTAATCAACTAAATATTCTAAAAAAGAAGCTTTAGTATAGGCAACACTAAACCCAATAAAAGTTTAAATAGTTTAACCAAAGCTAAAACGGTTTACTCTGGTATTTATTATCAATAATATATCATGTTATGAATTTATATAATAATAATATATATTATGAATTTATTGAAAAATCCTCAAGTCTTTAAAAGTTAGAAGTCATTTAAGCTGTCTAATTATATCAGTTGTGTTTAATAAAAAAAAATGTTTTTATTAAGGTTATTTCTATTGAATTAAAATCAATCATTTTAGCTTGAAGATTTTTATTTGAAAATTTTATGGCGATAAAAGAAGAAAACATTGAGAGAATAAAAAATCTGTTTTATTGAGAATTAAATATTAATAGCTCTCTTCCTAATGCACAGAAAATAAACTTTAATCTTAAACACAATTTTTCATTTTTTTAAACATGAAAGAAAAAGCTGGTGAATCATTATTCTCTCTTAGTTCTCAGAGCGTATCTTCAAGGTTTAATGATAACAGGAACTGAATTTTTAAAATGTTTTTGAAATACCCTATTTTGTTCAAACTTTTAATCGTTTAATCGCATTTAGAGACAAAGTTCAACCAGAATTACATATGACCTAAACGGATAAGTTTTTAACTTTAGTACATTTAAACCAAATCCATAAATAACTACGAACGGTCTCATACAAAAAGGAATCGCTTAGAGCATAGATACAAAATAAAAAGAACGAGAATAGACAAGATGATACAAACAACTGTTATATCTTGTGGTAAAAAGGATCATCATTTAAGTTTCGAAACATGGGAAAAATATATATATCACTGCTCTAAGATCTATATAGGATTAGTTCATGAATTCAACAAAACATATGAATTGAAATCCAATATTAAAAGTGAACAAAAAAATAGGTCATCAAAGAGTCCAATAATGGATTAATATAAGTTTAGAAATAATAGGGTGTATAAAAAAATGAACGTTTTTAAAAACAAAACCCTGCAAATTATTTCACAATGGCTTATTATTTGCAAACAATTATACATCTAAAGTAACATTACCTTCCGAGTTACAAAGGAAAAAAAAACAAAAGATGATTCCAATTATTGGACTAAACTGTTTTTCTTTAATCATTAGTAATATGCTAAAAAAAAAGTAGAATTAGTTCAGTAACACATTCAAAATTAAAAAACCAAACCAAGGATATAACATTTAGAGTAGAACATATTAAAAAAACCGGAGACCATATCTTTGCTCCTAATTTTCCGATTTTAACGATTTTTTTAGGAAATTGTTTTTTAGGAAATTTCGTAAACTTTAAAAAAATTATATACAATATCAACAAAAAAGCTTTTTTAAAAACTTTTCGAGTTATTCGGAATTTAATTTTAACGTCCCTTGTAACTTTTTTTCCAGCTTCTTTTCGTTGAAATATGTTATATATATAAATTTAAAGGGTGTCAAGAAAATGACTTTAGCGAAGTTTCATTGAAATCTGTATATTCGTTTAGGAGCTACAGTCTATAGCAACGCAGGTTTTTGAAATTAAAAGGCGGAGAGTAATGTCGATGAAGGAGGATCATCCTCGGGTGACCACTGATTTTATATCAAACTTTGAAAAAACCGGTATAGTAGTTTCGGAGAAAATGCGCGGACGGCGGACAGAGAAAAAAATTGTATTCGTTTTCGAATTCTACGCGTCCTGAAACGTAAAACCTCTAATTTTGAGAGGGGATCAAGTTTTTGAATTTTTGGTCGATCACAATGGTCGACTATTGAAAATAATAAACCAATATTTTGCATTATTATTTCTTTGACATAAAATACAATTAATAATCAAAGTATAGTCCATTGATATCTACCGTCATTAATGATCTGATTGCCAATTGCTCGATCCCACGAAGATACCATTCTTTGGGATGACTGTCAGAGAACTCTTAGACTGCAATTTCAACTTCCGCAAAATTATCAATTTTTTCCATTGGAGAAAATAGGCCATGGGTCTAAATAAGTAGTAATCCGATGGTGCGAGGTCTGGACTGTATGGAGGATGAGAAAGGAGTCTCATATCACAAAGTTTTTTCAATAAACCTTCTAACCCCTTAGCTGATTGTAGCTTGATTGCTGAAGAGGAAGTTCGTGAGGGACTGGTCTACTGCTCTTTTTCACCTTCCCCATGGAGAGTAGATTGCGACTAACAGCATCTTTCGACACAACACACTTCTCGGAAAGTTCGCGAGTACTTGTAAACGGATTAGACTCAACAGCTTCCTGCTGAACCTCAGCAATATTCATTAATGGTCACTCGGAGCTCTTCTTGCTTTCCAACGTCGTATCTTCACTAATGAATTTTCTGAATCAACGCCGCGTAGTGCGCTGATAAAGGACACCTTCGCCTTCATATTTAATAATTACACGAGTTGCTTCAGCGGCTGTGATTTTCCCGTAGTGCCTTAAAATTACGAGAATTTCATAGGACATTGTCATGTTTCTTCTTTGAAACAAATAACTAAACTAAGGCTTTTTTTTAAAAGAAATTGAATGGGATTAAACGAGCTTAGAGAATGATCTAAAGGGATTATTAAGGATTACAATATTTACAGTCCTTTGAAATCTTGAATTTGGTAAAACTGTCATTTTTTGACACATCCTATTAGCTGAGTCGTATAGCTTAACGATTAATCTGGACTGATATTTTAAGTGGGACAAGTTAATCCCTTATTAGATAAATTATCACCTTAACTGTTGTGAGTGGGGGTTTACTCTGGGACATACTAGTTTCATGATAATCCTCCAACTCTCCTTGTTTGCTTCGTTTTATATATCAAGTCACTAGAACCAGAGAGAATTGAGTGGAAAAGAAGAATTTAATAAGGGAGTGTTGAGTATCAACTGAAATAAATGACAGCCCTTGTTGACAGAATCGATTGAACTGAAAATGTTCTGGTTAACCTCTGGGCCTGGAAGACTTAGGCCTATTTCTAGCGAGATATTGACCGTAAGCCTGGCACAATATTAAAAGTAGGTTAAAGCTGGAACAACGCTCAAGTAACTTTCTATGCTCGTTGCAACTTCTTAGGTCTTTATTGAGCTGTTTCACATGGTTACGTATCAATTATAAGAAATATATCATAGCTTATGCATTCCATACCTTATTTAGTTTATTAGTTAATTATTTTTCAATTGTTTTTCCTACAAATCAATTCAAATACTAGAGTTAAATAAAGCTATAATTATATGTAAAAATAAGACTAGAAAAAAAAATAAATTTAAGGTATTGAGAAGCAATAAAATATTAATGAATAACTGTGTTGTTTTTTTTTTATTTCTTTTTTATATGGAATCTATTACGTTTAAATTCGAATTGGATATTTTTGTTATCATACATTTTAATTTAAGATCAACTTCTATAAAAAATCTATAATATAGAAGATCAGACCTATGAGTAAATGTCACCTATTCAGTAACATTGCGCAGTCATACAAGACATTGGGTTGTGAATTCATTATTAAAAGTATTGAGAAATATAATTTTCTTCTCTTTCTCCCTATTTAATTTTATAATCATTTCAATAATTAAACACACAGGAGTAAGTACAATAATCCTAGATACATATATATATATATATATATATATATATATATATATATATATATATATATATATATATATATTATATATATATATATATATATATATATATATATATATATATATATATATATTTTCTTTTCTTAATAATACGATATTCTGTCACTTTGAAAATAATTATAGAGAGGTAAGACCACATTCATAACATACATTCTCTAAAGATAGAATAAAAAAAAAAAAATAATAATAATAAAAGTATATAAAATATATAAAAATTAAAGGTAAGTAAATTAAAAAAAGATTATTATGTGTTAAAAAATATTTTAATTTGCAGTGAGTATTATTTTTTATTTTCTTTATATGTTAACAAAATTAAATTAATGGGCTTGAGCTTGAAACAAGCATGGACCTCCTATCGCCTAGATACATTATTATGTGTTAAAAATTTTAATTTGTAATCCGTCTCCAATCGCGTCCTGGAACACTGACAAGCCACACAACATGAAAATTTGTATTATTTGTTTCTAATCTTAAAACAACACAACTACAACAGATGTTTTTTCTATTGGCATAACAGACTTTGTAGATATTTTGCTGATTTAATAAGCCTGCTCCATCTGTGCTTATCTCTTAGGTTATGTTTTTCAGTTATCTGCGTCCAGCTCTATTACATCTTTGTTGATTATATCTATCCATCTGATTTTTAGCCTTCCATGTGGTCTTCTTTCTTCTCTTGAGCTGTTCATTGTCATGTAGATACTTCCAGATTGATTACTCTGAACTACATTCCCCGTCCACTTTAAGTAAAGACATATGTAAACAATATAATCTTTATACGTATACATACAATGTAAATCAGTACTAACTTATACAGCTGAAAAACAACACCATTTTACAGGCGTGTGTAATGAAATTCCAATAAGGTAACTCTTACCTACGTAGTTGCACAGGAACTCAAATTATAACCAAATAATTAAATAAATTAATAGTTCCACATATTTCAGAAAATTTTTATTTTCTGTCAACTTCCAAAGCATTTATTACATTTTATATAGAAAGAAATAATTTTTTATATGTTAGTTTGGACAAAGATGAATTGTAATCGGAGCCGAGAGGTCATTTCTTAAAAATAGCAATCATCTTATTTTTGTTTATAACATTTGATTTACATGTAGAAAACAGTTTATGAACCAAATACTATAGAGGATTCCTTAAAAAAAAAATGGATTTGTTAGTCATTAATTAATCGTCTTAAAATAAAATTGAAGTTGAAGAAAAAATAAACTTAATAAACCGACAACGTAGGTGACATATTCTCGTAACAAGTGCTATGATGGTCCCCTACATTATAAACTTTACTGAAGATTTTTTAGACAAACTTGTGACACATATGAAAATTTTTTTTTGTAATTCTTTTAATAATGATAGTGAATTGGCCAATCTATTGATACTTGGAATTATAGAGTTTATAGTTCTTTTGCCACCTTTAACAGACTTCTCCATCTCTTCCTACATTCGGCTATGCCAGTCATCTCCATGCAGCTATATTTCAACCTTTTAGATTCTATATATCCTTCCAATGTTTGGCCTTCCACTTTGTCTTTTACATTCTATTGAAGCATTCATTGTTGTGTAGAGGCTTCAAGATGGATCGCTCCCAACTACTGCAAGCCCCGCCCATCTTAACCTCCTTGACTTTATATTATTTGAAATTGATTGGCCAGTTTTAGTAAGCCGTAAATTGACCACGACTATTTAAATGCTCACTTCCAAGGGATCAGAGTGAGAGATGACCCTCGTAAAGATACTTATGTAGTATGTGTTTTTTTGCCTATAAAGTCGCCATTCTGAGGATTCATCTTCAACGAATGGAACTCCGTGGAAAATCGATCAAAAAAACGTATTTCCACCGAAAATAGTTAGTTAAGTAAAGTTATAGTAATGATAGATAAATTTTGTAGGTTTCGAAGTAAATTTACGTTTCAGCCACCCATGGAATTAAAAATTCATTCGGAAATCGCTCAACATATTTTTTATAACTTGACAATGAAATCTTCAACGACCAACGATTACACCCACCAAAAAATACAGATTTCGACGAAGGTCCGCAAGACACGTAAAAAAAAAAAAGAAATTAAAATTGGATAAAACTCGTTTTAGGTTTATAGGGAGATCAAATTCTCAAGATTCCATCCATTTCTGGATTATGTAGATAATCTTTACCAGCTGAATAAGTTATAATCTTCGCTGAGATGCCTTGTGCAGCCTTAAAATGCTCGACCAATACGACTTCAATTTTTATTTGATCTCCAAAAAACCTGATTAATTTCTTAAAATAATCTCTTCCGATGTCAACGAATTAAGTATTTCATTCTTTAAAACAAATTTTGAAGTTCGTCATAATCCAAGGCATCTTGAGAAAATACCATGATTATCTGTTATGTGTTTTTTTTTTCCAAATTTCCTCCTTCATTCGTTTATTACGGATATATATACAGGTTTTTTCGTAATTGCAAGGCACTATTTTAGGTATGTTTTCACTAACACAAAATAAACAAAAAAGTTCATATTAACATATATCTCAAACTCATTTATTAAACAGATATCAAAGGTTAAGGATAGATTATTTATTATTACTATTTATTTATAATTATTACAGCATTTAGAGAAACTGTTCAAAGGGGCTTCCGTTTTGTTGAATGCAACACCGTTTCTATGTATCTCAAGTTAAAAACATGTCTGTTTGTTCTGCAAAAGTGAATAAATTTATGGTGTCTCCCTCCCAAAATAATCATGAATTGAACTGTCACAGTATTCACTCACACTAAAATACAGAGAATTAGACAAACAGATGAGCAGCTACTGCCATTGCTTATGGTTCATTTGTTTATCAGGTGATTAAAAACTGTTATTTAGTATTAATGTAGTAAATAAATAATAAATCTTTAACCTTTGACATCTGTTTGAAAAATGAGTTTGAGATATATGTAAATATGAGATTTTTTGTTTATTTTGTGTTAGTGAACACATACCTAAAATAGCGCCGCGTAATTAGGAAACATCCTGTAATTTCGATGTGTGTTAAGTATGAGTATAGTTTTACAGAAGTATTGGATAATAAGTTTTACATTTCTTGAAAGCAACGATTAACTGCAGATATTTGTTTAGCTTCGATATAAACTGTTGCGTCTTTATAAAAGGCACTCCATTTTATAGCAGTGATATCTTATGGAGGGGGTTTGAAAATTCTCGTAACTAAAAACCCTCTAGTCCCGAAGAGTCGGAAATGCTTGTAAGGGTTTTTGAACCTGTTGCACATTTGCTGTTGAGTAACAGGTGAGGCTCTAGCATTTTTAGATTTATACTTTAATAAAAGGGGCGTATTCACAGGTGAGCCAGATTATGCTTATGATTTTTTAAGAACAACTAAACAACGCAAAACATCAGTATTTTATTCCATTGTATAAATATGTAATAGTTTCATCGTGATATCAAATTAATTCTTACTATCTATTGGACCTAACGAACAACAAACAAAGAATTAAAAAGATACAAGTTTTTTTTTTATTTCCCTATGTGGTAACCCCACACAAGGATCGTTTATTTGATTTTCCTTCATGCTCCATGCCTTAAAGACATACTACATGAATTACACTTGTTTACAATTGTTTTTTTTTTTTTTATAGTTTTACATGATATACATTTTTAGTTCAAATTTATATACATTAATAAACAAAAATACAAAGAATAAACACACAAAAATTAAATATTAAACAGACAAAGTCAATCCAACAAAGCCAACAAGAAATCACCCACGCTGCCCATCCCTGGTTAGTAAGTCGAAGTCGATCGATCTAATAAATCTAACAAAGTCTGTTTTGAATTCAGTAAATAACTTTTGTTCCGTCTCAGGCCAATTTCCACTTTTGATAATTATGCTTTTTATTAACTCAAATCGCTGTCTGTCAAATCGTTTACATTCATATATTATATGTTTAAAATTTTGAACCTGTCCGTCTTCATCGCATAAGTCTGTTTGTATAATGTTGAATCTTTTAAGATATTGTTTTGTATTCCCATGTTCCGTAAGTACTTGCGTAAGTTTGCAGTCATTACTGTGAATGCGTCTGTAATTGTGAATTGAAATGTGTGGTATAAATCTGTGTAAGCTTGGTGACTTAGCTGAGGTCACCCATATGTGATCCCATCTTTTGATGAAATCCAACTTTAAATTCATCTTAATATACGATAAAGGAGCTTGATGATACGCTGGCGGCAAATCGCTTTTAGCTGCTTCTTTTGCAAGGCAATCGGCTCGTTCATTGCCCTCAATCCCACAATGTGCTTTTACCCATTTTAGAGTCACTACTACTACAGTTCTCATCATTAACAATTTGTTTCTAATTCGGTCAGTGAAGTAATCATGAATGTCCCAATTATTAACAGAGTCTAGCAGAACTTTGTTGTCTGTATTTATAGTAACGTGAGTGTTCGTTTGTAGAGGGTAGTCATATATGTATTCAGTCACCTTTAAAACAGCGAGCTTTTCTGCCTAAGATACAAGCTTATAAACGATATAATGAAACTTCTTTTCTTTTTTCTTTTTTTTATTGATTAACTATTGAATCCCAAAGTTGACCTTAATCGATTTTTATGAAAATAGAGAACAGCATTGATTTCAATGTAAAAGCGCCCAATAGACCAGATGTTGAAATAATATTCTTTTTCAAAATCAATCTTAAATATTAAAAAACAAATCTGGTGCGCGTAACACACAACTTTGACTTACCGCTTTACTTTGAATAGAAATTATTATCTGGCAATGCTAGGCTATTATAAATTTTTGGAAGTGCATTTTAAACGGAGCCAAAGCTTAAAGCTTGCAGATAACAAATCATTAAGACTATTCAAATTACAAAAAGTATATTTCTTATATCGACGGAAGGCAATAAAAATCTAATCACTCCATGTATTTTTATAAACCACACAACTTCTATCTCTGAGTCTTTCAGTTAACAGAATGACTAACTCCAATTTCAACATTTTTAGTAATGTCATTTTAGTAATATTTCTATTTGAAAAAAGTTATCTATACAGACAGTGAGTAAGTTGATTCCGGAGTTAGGTGATTGCAGTGTTGAAATATAGAACTGTGAATAAAGGTATACATTTTACCACTAGAAACATCACTAAAATTAATAATAAAGAATGTTGAAATTGAAGTAGTCATTCTGTCAACCGAAAGGCTCATATATGCCCACAGAGGTTTGGAAGTATATGTGAATATTTAACCCATAAATGATTCTGGATTGTAGGACTATTAGTTATTAACCTGTTATTTTTCATTGTAAAGTTTACTAAAACGAAATTTCGAGATTTTCATTGCCTGCCATGGATAGGTCAAAAGTTGTCACACTAATTGTAAGTGGATAACGTTGGGATTTCACAACGGGAAAATTCATCAAATTATTCACTAATTTAATTTTATAAATAATTTTATAAAAATGACTTGATTAGTTTTTGGAATATACGGCCGATAAATACCTCATCTTTTAAATATAATATCTTATTTAGAGTTAATCCTCAATAGTTAATGTATCTGAGGTTATAAACATATCCATGAAATATTTTTATATTTCACTTCTTCTTTCACACGAGTACAATCAAAAAGTATTTTAAACAATGGCATTGGCTTGATTCAGTGGATTGAAATACCTTTTTTTCAATCTTAGAAAAAAAATTAAAGTTTACATATAGTTAGAAAATTTCATTTAATTTCCTTGGAAAAATGTGATTTACGTGTTTTCGCCACTCTCCTTCACCTTCTACAACTTTCTGTATTAGATATTGTTCTTTCTAAAATCTTGGTTGGAAGTTTTAAAACTGGACACACTCTTTTAAGCTAAAAAGTATAAGATTATCAACGCTGAAAGCCAGTAACAGGCAAGCCATGAAATGTACCTGTCTCTACTATCGTTACGTTAAACACTTTATTTAAACGTTAATTATCTTACAAATAAACTAATTAGATCGCTAGCAAGAATGAGATCGCTTGATACTTGAATATTTCGCTGTCCATCACAGTTCAGTTCAAAAAGGGATGTCTTAGAATTAGAAGCGTGTTGTCAATTGAAAGATTGCATTTTATTTAAGTTTAAAGAATTTTTGATAATACTAGTATAATAAATGTAAAAAACAAACACATGCATTATAAGTTACCCTATAATAAAACGTGAAGAAGGTTAATTGGATACTCTTCGTAATTGATCACTCACCTGAAACAAAGATAAAAAAATAAAATAAGTCAAATTGTGTACTATTATTAGTAATACTATTATTATATTTATTACAATTTATGCTAGATGCTACTCAAGTTTACTCCTAAATAGTTTAGCTAATTTAGTGGGTTTTTTTCAATGATCACTTTATTCAATGCAGACATACTTAGCGAAATCATTAAAAGAGAAGAAATACATACCGAGCTGCAATATCCGAAATGAACGTTTTGCTGAAATAAAACGTTTTCATAGTGTTATATAGCATTAAAGAGAGAAAAAGCAGTGCTGTCAACCAAAGTACACAGAAGTACCAGTTATTCTCAGGGATTATTCTCAGGGATAAGATACTTCAAATGAATATTGTGAGAAATCTTCTCAGATAATGAATAATTTTCAACATAACAGATGACACTAAGAGGCAATGGAGAAGTGTGAAGAAAGATAAAATATGCGCATATTGTAGAACACCCAATGGAAATGGAGCCACTTGAATGAGGATCATGAATGTCCGAAGATGGTACTGGCGAAAAGTATTATGATTTCTTATTGATTGAAGCTGTTATAGATATTAATCTGGATTGATATGGATTTAATTTTGCAGTATTTGGAATACGAGTCGAAGTTTTAGGTTTTCGTTCGTCAATATGTCAAAGAGTTTTTTGTGGAGACATTTCTCGAAGATCATCCAACTTATTGCAAGCAGACTGATCGGTTAATCAAATACTTTCAGTACTTCAAACAAAGCTCCCTAGTGCGTTAGCAATATTACTTTACATTAAGACGTATAGATCCCGACAGTTAACAACCACACAAGGAAAGATTTCACAATAAGTTAAAAGGATAAAATGCCCCGAGACATTGTATATAATATAGGCCCGACAATACCCTATATTAAAAAGCTGAATGAGGAATCTCATGGCTTAACTACAAATATTTTTTTAAAAATTTATTTAATGAAATTTATAACTGTATAAACAATACAGTTTATGAACCAAATACCATAGAGGATTCCTTTAAAAAAATGGATTTGTTAGTCATTAATTAATCCCCTTCAATAAAATTGAAGTTGAAGAAAAAATAAACTTAATAAACCGACAACGTAGGTGACATATTCTCGTAACAAGTGCTATGATGGTCCCCTACATTATAAACTTTACTGAAGATTTTTTAGACAAACTTGTGACACATATGAAGAATTTTTTTTGTAATTCTTTTAATAATGATAGTGAATTGGCCAATCTATTGATACTTGGAATTATAGAGTTTATAGTTCTTTTGCCACCTTTAACAGACTTCTCCATCTCTTCCTACATTGGGCTATGCCAGTCATCTCCATGCAGCTATATTTCAACCTTATAGATTCTATATATCATTTCCAATGTTTGGCCTTCCACTTTGTCTTTTACATTCTATTGAAGCATTCATTGTTGTGTAGAGGCTTCAAGATGGATCGCTCCCAACTACTGCAAGCCCCGCCCATCTTAACCTCCTTGACTTCATATTATTTGAAATTGATTGGCCAGTTTTAGTAAGCTGTAAATTGACCACGACTATTTAAATGCTCACTTCAAAGAGATCGGAGTGAGAGATGACCCTCGTCCTTAAGTAAGAGCCTTAAGTAGTATATGTTTTTTTTTCCTATAGTCACCATTCTGAGGATTCATCTTCAACGAATGGAACTCCATGTAAAATCGATTAAAAAAACGTATTTCCACCGAAAATAGCTAGTTAAGTAAAGTTGTAGTAATGATAAATATAAATTTCCTAGATTTCGAAGTAAATATACGTTTCAACCACCCATGGAATTAAAAATTCATTCGGAAATCGCTCAACATATTCTTCATAACTTGACAATGAAATCTTCAATGACCAACGATTTCACCCAATAAAAAATACAGATTTCGACGAATTTTCGCAAGACACGTAAAAAAAAAGAAATTAAAATTGGATAAAACTCGTTTTAGGTTTATAGGGTGAAAAATTCTCAAGATTCCATCCATTTCTAGATTAGGTAGATAATCTTTACCAGCTAAATAAGTTATAATCTTCGCTGAGGTGCCTTGTTCAGCCTTAAAATGCTCAACCAATACGACTTCAATTTTTATTTGATCTCCAAAAAACCTGATTAATCTCTTAAAATAATCTCTTATCTATTTCTTCCGATGTCAACCAATTAAGTATTTCATTCTTTAAAACAAATCTTGAAGTTCGTCATAATCCAAGGCATCTCGAAAACACACTATTATTATCCGTTATGTGTTTTTTTTTTTTTTTCCAAATTTTCTCATTCGTTTATTACGGATATATATATACAGGGTTTTTCGTAATTACACGGCACTATTATAGGTATGTTTTCACTAACACAAAATAAACAAAAAAGTTCATATTAACATATATCTCAAACTCATTTATTAAACAGATATCAAAGGTCAAGGATCTATTATTTATTATTACTACTTATTTATAATTATTACAGCATTTAGAGAAACTGTTCAAAGGGGCTTCCGTTTTGTTGAATGCAACACCGTTTCTATGTATCTCACCGTAAGTTTGTCTGTTTGTTCTGCAAAAGTGAATAAATTTATGATGTCTCCCTCCCATGATAATCATAAATTGAACTGTCACAGTATTCACTCACACTAAAATACAGAGAATTAGACAAACAGATGAGCAGCTACTGTCATTGCTTATGGTTCATTTGTTTATCAGGTGATTAAAACCTGTTATTTAGTATTAATGTAGTAAATAAATAATAAATCTTTAATCTTTGACATCTGTTTGAAAAATGAGTTTGAGATATATGTAAATATTTTGAGATTTGAGATTTTTTGTTTATTTTGTGTTAGTGACCACATACCTAAAATAGCGCCGCGTAATTAGGAAACATCCTGTAATTTCGATGTGTGTTAAGTATGAGTATAGTTTAACAGGAGTATTGGATAATAAGTTTTATATTTCTTGAAAGCAACGATTAACTGGAGATATTTGTTTAGCTTCGATATAAACTGTTGCGTCTTTATAAAAGGCACTCCATTTTATAGCAGTGATATCTTATGGAGGGGGTTTGAAAATTCTCGTAACTAAAAACCCTCTAGTCCCGAAGAGTCGGAAATGCTTGTAAGGGTTTTTGAACCTGTTGCTCATTTGCTGTTGAGTAACAGGTGAGGCTCTAGCATTTTTAGATTTATACTTTAATAAAAGGGGCCTATTCACAGGTGAGCCAGATTATACGTATGATTTTTAAGAACAACTAACTAATCAGTGCAAAACATCAGCATTTTATTCACTTGTATAAATATGTAATAGTTTCATCGTGACATCAAATTAATTCTTACTATCTATTAGACCTAACACGAAGAATTAAAAAGGTACAAGCTTATAAATGATCTACTCAAACTTCTATTCTTTTTTAATTTTTTTTTATTGTTTAACTATTGAATCCCAAAGTTAACCTTAATCGATTTTTATAAAAATAGAGATAAGCATTTATTTCAATGTAAAAGCGCCCAATGGACCAGATGTTGCAATAATATTTTTTTTCAAAAACAATCTTAAATATTAAAAAACAACAACACACAACTTTGACTTACCGCTCTACATTGAATAGAAATTATTTTCTGGCAATGCTAGGCTATTATAAATTTTTTGAAGTGCATTTTAAACGGAGCTAAAGCTTAAAGCTTGCAGATAACAGATCATTAAGACTATTCAAATTACAAAAAGTCTATTTCTTATATCGACGGTAGGCAATAAAAATCTAGTCACTCCATGTATTTTTATAAACCACACAACTTCTATCTCTGGGTCTTTCAGTTAATAGAATGACTAACTCCGATTTCAACATTTTTAGTAATGTCATTTTAGTAATATTCCTATTTGAAAAAAGTTATCTATACAGACAGTGAGTAAGTCGATTCAGAGTTAGGTGATTGCAGTGTTGAAATATAGAACTGTGAATAAAGGTATACATTTTACCACTAGAAACATCACTAAAATTAATAATAAAGAATGTTGAAATTGAAGTAGTCATTCTGTCAACCGAAAGGCTCATATATGCCCACAGAGGATTGGAAGTATATGTGAATATTTAACCTATAAATGATTCTGGATTGTAGGACTATTAGTTATTAACCTGTTATTTTCCATTGTAAAGTTTATTAAAACAAAATTTCGAGATTTTCATTGCCTGCCATGGATAGGTCAAAAGTTATCACACTAATTGTAAGTGGATAACGTTGGGATTTCACAAAGGGAAAATTCATCAAATTATTCACTAATTTAATTTTATAAATAATTTTATAAAAATGACTTGAGCAAGAATGAGGTCGCTTGATACTTGAATATTTCGCTGTCCATCACAGTTCAGTTCAAAAAGGGATGTCTTAGAATTAGGAGCGTGTTGTCAATTGAAAGATTGCATTTTATTTAAGTTTAAAGAGTTTTTGCTAATACTAGTATAATATATGTAAAAAAAAAAACACATGCATTATAAGTTACCCTATAATACAACGTGAAGAAGGTTAATTGGATACTCTTCGTAATTGATCACTCACCTGAAACAAAGATAAAAAAATAAAGTAAGTCAAATTGTGTACTATTATTAGTAATACTATTATTATATTTATTACAATTTATGCTAGATGCTACTCAAGTTTATTCCTAAATAGTTTAGCTAATTTAGTGGGTTTTTTTTTCAATGATCACTTTATTTAATGCAGACATACTTAGCGAAATCATTAAAAGAGAAGAAATACATACCGAGCTGGAATATCCGAAATGAACGTTTTGCTGAAATAAAACGTTTTCATAGTGTTATGTAGCATTAAAGAGAGAAAAAGCAATGCTATCAACCAAAGTGCACAGAAGTACCACTTATTGTAAGGTATTCTCAGGGGTAAGAAACTTCAAATGAATGGTGTGAGAAATCTTCTCAGATAATGAATAATTTTCAACATAACAGATGACACTAAGAAGCAATGGAGAACTGTGAAGAAAGATAAAATATTTGCATATTGTAGAACACCCAATGGAAATGGAGCCACTTGAATGAATGTCATGAATCATGAATGTCCGAAGATAGCACTGGCAAAAAGCATTATGATTAGTAGTGATTGAAGTTGTTATGAATATTAATCTGGACTGATATGGATTTAATTTTACAGTATTTGGAATACGAGTCGAGGTTTTAGGTTTTCGTTCGTCAATATGTCAAAGAGTTTTTTGTGGAGAAATTTCTCAAAGATCATTCAACTTATTGCAAGCAGACCGATCGGTTAATCAAATACTTTCAGAATTTCAAACAAAGCTCCCTGGTAGGTTAGAAATATGACTTTACATTAAGACCTATAGATTCCGACAGTTAACAACCACACAAGGAAAGATTTCACAATAAGTTAAAAGGATAAAATACCCCGAGTCATTGTCTATAATAGATACCCGACAATTCCCTATAATAAAAAGCTGAATGAGGAATCTCATGGCTTAACTATAAATATTTTTTTTTAAATTTATTTAATGAAATTTACAACTGTATAAACAATACAGCTAGTAAAAATGCACACATTAGAAATCATGACATGAACAGACTTGAATAGTAACTTTGAACATATCATGACGTGAAAACACTTGTTGAGAAACTACACAGTGAATTGAAACTATAACTCCCTATTTAATTCTAGGTGAGAAGATCACGAAGTCATCTTCTTTTTAGACGCCTAGGGGGATCTCAGGAATCGAGGAGGAAGCTAGGCTGAAAACTATAAACATTAAAATCAAGAAAGCAAGGGATGCCGCTGGGTACTCCTATCCCTCACGTCTACCAACTTTTTTACTCCGCATTGCATGTTGCTTTACTTTTCAGAAATTAAGACATATAAAAACCCATTGAGTAAAATGAACATTGAGTTCTTGCGTGGAAACAAACTCGCTTAAATTTGGGAGGTTTACAGAATTAAAGTGATAAAAGAACAATTATTATATCGAGATTGCATTTTCAAGCAATAAAAGATAAAATAATTCAAAAAAGATAATAAAATTCATATAAACCATAAAATCTGAAATAAAATTGCATTTGGGAGCTGTGGTAGGAACTGAAAAGAGGTCAAACGTAGTGTTCCAAATACGATACTGCAGAATCTCTCTTAGCTCCTAGCTTTTTTTCTATTTATTATAACCGACAGAAAACGGAAAGATGTTTCATGGATGGAAGTTTTGAGGGTAGAAACACCAGCACAAGCTAATAAGTTAAAGACATCCGACACTGGCAGCCTCTGACGTACATTAATTTCAATAATGTATTCTTCTCAGAAGAATGAAAATTGAAATTTTCTAAAAATTATTAAATAAATTTACAGCATCAGAAAAAGAATTAGAGAACTTGATTCAGCCCATAGCAAATATAATGTGGCCGAGGAGGAGGAAGGAAACATCTCACGGAAGCAATTCGAAAATTGATTGAGAGAAGGGTGGAAGCTGTCACATGAGTACGGGTTAAGAATACTCAACACGAAGCAACTTCATACTCAAGTACTCAACAGCCACCAATGTTTTATTCACAATTTACGAAAGTGTCCTATATCATGTTTTAAAATTTCATTTATTATTGATTTTTCGTAATAATTAATTAACAATAAATTAATAATAAATTAGACTCTTCTTTAAAATAATAAAATATAAAGCAATAAAATTGCTTTTGTTCATTTCAAAATTTGATTAAATCAAATCACATTTTATTGCTCTGTAACATTTCAGCCTTATCTAGGCCGTTTTCTAGCATTAATTCTATATTATTTACCACCTAAGTCTAAAATTCTATTTTCTCTATTATATTATATTTTTGGAAAAATCGTCAGTTTTTCACTTAGACAAAAATCTACTTTTATAAGTCACTTTTTGACGGTATTTTTACTCTAAAAAAACATCCTTTGTTATTAATATATTATGTAATCAAATTAAAGCAAGCACAATTTAATCACATGTAATACTTTTTTCATATTTAAGGCAATAATACTTCCAATTTCCTTCAAATTCTATTTATTATCTCTAACGATTCAGGAAAATTTTCTCATCATCAGAATAAACTTTATCTTCACTTTCTTTTTTTTGATGTGCCACCAATTGTCAAAAATTCAAATATTTGTGTCATTTATTTTATATTTTTTGGTGTTACACATCTTTTTTTTCTCTTCATTGCTCTGATGATGGGAAAATTGTCCCGAAACGTTAGAGATAACAAATGTAATTAAAAGAATTTGAAGGAAATTGGAAGTATTATTGCCGTAAATATGAAAAAATTATAAACGTAGGCTTCCTAATAAAAAAAAGAAAAATAAGAAGGTAATATTTTTTGTTTTATTTAAACAAGAATATATATATATATATATATATTATTTCATTTAATCGTTAAGGAAAATAGATTAAGTTTTTTAAAATTATGTTGGATTGAAAATTTCATATAAATGAATAATTTTCACAAATAAAGTATATATATAATAAATAAATAATATTTCTTTACTCTAAAACTGTCTTATGAAAATATTGTTTATTGTTTAGATAAATTAATAAGTATAATTAAATAGTAATCTGTCATAGAAAATTATGGGTTATTTTAAAAAAATAATGTAGTAAGTACTCAAATCGAAGAACGTTCTTTGAAAATGATCTGCCTATATTTGTGTTCCTAAAAAATACCCTCAACTGTAGAGGCTAACAAACGTGGCATATCAAGAATTGATTCCTTCCTGGGAGATATCAACTATTCCTCTCTCACTCCCCCATTCTCCCATCCACCGTAGGTAAAGTATCCTGTCAAATAACTTGAAGGGCAAATCCACCTTTGAAAGCAACCATCACTAGGAGCCCTTTTTTGATGGATTCCATCTTGCTGGCAAAGTATAATGGAAACGATGAGCACTCATATATTATTTATTTGGATATATTTAATTTTGTTATAATTCACTTAATGGAAGATTAGTGAAAATGTTATTGACCAAAATACAACTAACTTATATGACAGATAGGTAAATATTTAAGTAGCTCGAAGTGATGAAGTTCTAAGTACTTACAATAAGTGACGGTATAATAATGAGGACGAACAATAAATAGGGCTGTTGTTTTATCCGTGGAAGGGAAGAAAACAGGGCAGAACTCCTTCAATAAGGACGTGGTCTGAATCCTTCATTCCTCATACGCCCTTCTCAATACATTCCTACCCAATCCCTTCTCTGGAAGGGTTACTATATTTATAACTTTTTATATCCCACCATATTTTTTTATTTTAGAACGGTCTGGTTATTTCCGATAAAATTTCTGTGACAATCTCTCCTCCCCATTATATCCCTTTATATGTATATATATAACAAACAAATAACAAAGAGAGATCAAATATATGCAATAGATTTACAAATGTATGTACCATAGACAACATATTAAAAGTAAATGTTTAAGATCTTAACACAAATAAAATTTGTTTAAGTGTTTCAAGTTTCATTGAAAATATTGTTTCGAAACGATTTTATATTTATAATAGATGCATATTTATTTAATAGTCATTTTCCAAGGTTAATACGCATCTGTATTTCAACCTAAACTACTGGCAATTTGCCATTGTACACAAAACCTACAGCATCAACAGATCACTGGTGATAAGGATAATAGTTTATACCGACAGTTAGGCAGCAACAGGTAATATACTAACTCACGGGTTGTTAAAGACGGCAGTGCAGCGCTTAATAACCTTGCTGAGCATAACAAGGTTGCCGTTGAGTGGGTGCGATTGGTTACTCCGATATACCAGGCAACGAAGATGCTGATAGATTAGCCAGTTTGGGCTCAGACACTATTCCCATAACTCCTGAACCGATTAGTGGATTCAGTCTAAGTACTGCCAAAAGAAGGATTAAGGAGATATTTGTTGCTAAGTCTAAGTAGTATTGGTTCGATAATGTGCAGCGGCATTTGAAGCTGTTTGCGATAAAAGGAGTAAGCTGCTACTAGTGTTCCCCAAATGCGAGACCGACACTAGTCTTGGTATTGTAAACTCAGTCTTGGTCAGGGTCTTAGTCTTGCGACAAGAGTTTCGCAATAGTCTTGCAGCTACTTATTAGCTTGTTACTATAGAGATATTACTGAATTTTTTTAGATAGGAGAAACCTGACTAATCTCGAATGAGAAATTAGAGGAGTTAAATGCAAAAGTATATTGGTTATACCAATGATTTATATCTAGTAACTAAGATTGTCAAGTATTAGTAACTATTTTGCCTTAATTTTTATTTTAAAAATCGATTTATTTAACCAGTCCTGGCCTTGGTCTTGGTCCTGCAAGTGCAAGACCAAGACCGATTATGGGCAACACTAGCTGCTACTCAGTTTGGGTAGAGTAATACTTAGAAAACAACGATTTGCTCTGGACACTAGGATAAACTGTATGACAGTGTCCTATGTACAATCGCTGACTGAATTGGAATCCACTATGTGGATTCTGTCATGATGAGAGCAAAACAGCCTTTCATATTGTTTGTCCAGTGTGGTGGGTTTGCTGGGCTTAGACTCGAGCTGTTTGGGAAGGACCGAGTGGCAGACCTCAGAAGCAATGAGCATATCAACCCCGTAAGCCAATTAAATTACGCGGAATCGACGAAATTCGTTTTAACATGAAATGGGGCACTACGCCAAAAAAAACGATTGAAATAGATTAAAAAAAAAGTGCATTTAAAAGTTATTGAAACGAAATGAAAATGAAATACAATATATATATATATATATATATATATATATATATATATATATATATATATATATATATTACAAACATCGGAAACCAGAGATGGGAAAATGCTATTCTGAGTACCAAAGAATTCAATCACAACTTCAGTTGATGTCATAGGATTAACTGAAGTTGTGATTGAATTCTTAATATTGATTCAATTTGAGTTACATACTTGGTACTCGGTACTCAGAGTAGCATTTGCCCACCTCTGTCGGAAACTAGAATAACATAAGCAAACCGGAATAGTTTCAGAATAGCTTCTTAAAGAGGTCTCCTAAGAACATTTCATGAACAGTCTGATCGGGAAAGGAGTGGCTGTTTAAAGAGAAGAGGATTAAAAGAGGAAACTGACTGTACACGTCTAATATCAGAAGGGATAGAATTCCCTCATATTATTCCCCTCAGTTATTCATCAATAAATATAAATTGAAACCTAGCTAATACTGGAATTGGTAAAATAAATGAAATAGTATTAAAGAAATAAAAAACAAACAATTAAACACACACAAAAAATAAAAAGCACTATGAAATCATGCCCTTCCAGAGCAATAACAGGTCAGATAGACATCAGTTAATATATCTTGATTATCATAGAAACATAATGACAATAAGATACACGAGCTGCTCTTTTTCTTTACAGGCAAACAAATTGAATACAATAATAAATCATTGAAACAAGATTAAAATTTAAGTTAATTCAATCTCTTTAAATATTTCATTTCAATACTTCTTTATTATGTCAATATTTTACAATAATGAATAGAACTCTATAAGTGCAAAAACAAAAAACATATTCGAAAGACAGAAAAACCTGACTGTTTTTTTAATTTACGAACAAATTTTATCGTTAAATTTTTATTTTATGCTTGAAACAATTTTTTTTTTTTAATTAGTTTTCTGAAGGTGTCTAATGCTCTAAGGTTAAATTACAAAAATCCTAAAAACTACTTTATTTTCAAAGTGCATGTCGGTCTACTATAATGTAAATTTACTAAACGTTCAATTTTACAAAGAAAATACATAATTGACAGAATAATACTGATGTTAATGTTAAGTTATCCATTCCATTAGGTAGCATCACTACTAGATAGTTTTTTTTTTTTTTTTTTTATTGAATTATATAACACAATATCAATTGTACAATGGTTATTGTGTGGTTTTGAGGGGGGATGGAATATATGTTTGGGGTATTTTTTTTGTTTTGTGTGTGTTATTTGTTGATTAGTTGGTGTGTATGTGTTTTGGTGATTATTGTTTTGTTAGGTTTTTGTTGGGGGGGGTTATTGGTTTTATTTTTTATATGGATGTAAGTGGTAGTAGGGGTGGAAGGTATTGGGGTTAGAAGGGGGGGTGTGGGGGGGAAATGAATTAGTGGTTTTTTTAGAGTGGTTGAAATGAGAGTTAGAGATTTAGAGGTAGGTTAGTGGGTGGATGGGTGAGTTTTTTTTGATAGGTGGGTAGGAGATTGGGGTATTTGGTGGGGTGGGGGGGAGGTGGTTTGGGAGGGGGGTTGGGGGGGGAGGTGGTGATTGGTGGGGGTTTTTTGGTTGGGGGGGAGGAGTTTTTTTGTGTTTGGTGGGTTTGAATATAAGGGGGATATTGTATGGGTTGAGGGAGGGGTGAATGAAAATTGAGGGGTGGGTGGGGTTGAAGGGGTAGGTATATTGTAGGGTTGTTTTGTAAGAAATAATGAAAGATGGGGGGGTATGGGGATATTGTGAAGTATAATTTTGGTGAGTGGTTAGGAGTGTTTGGAATTAAGGGGTTGTTGATGGGGTGGAGGATGGAGTTTTGGTATAATTATAGATTGGGGGTTTATTAGTTTTGGGTGGGTGGGGGAGTGGGGTTGTTGGGTGTTTTGATTGAAGGGTGGGTTATATTGAGGAGGGTGAGGTTTGAGGTTAAAGGGATGTGGGGGGAGGGTTTTAGGGGTTTTGGTTGGGTTGTGGTTATAGTTTTGAAGGGGGGGTTTATTGCTGGGGGGTTGGGTGGGATGAAGGTTGTTGGTTTAGTTGGTAGTTTTGGGGTGTAATGGTAGGTTTTTTTAGTTTTTGTGAAGCATATCAGGAAGTTGGTGTTTGGTGGGGGGGGGGGGTTTAGTTTTTTGGGGGGGGGTGGTAATGTGGGGGGGTGAGGGGAAGGGATATGGGGATTGGTTTTTGGGGAAGGGGGGTGGGGGTGATTAGAGTGGGGTAATGGATTGGAAGTTTTGGTGTGGGGAAGAGTGGTGTGGTTTGGGGGGGTTTTTTGGGAATGAGGGGGATGGAGGGGTATTTTAGAAGTATTATATAAGTCATTATTTGATGGTATTATTATTCGAAAAAATCTTTTATTACTAATTTAGATTATACATCAAAATTAAGCCAAACCCAATTTAATCACATATAAAATAATTTTATAGTTGTATAAGAATATTTATTTTATTTTTATTAGTATTTATACAAAATTTATTTATTTTTTTTTTAAATATGTTATATTGAAAATGTCAAATAAGTGAGTATTTTTTACCTATAAATGGTCATGTAAATAAAAGGAATTGTGTAATACTTTCATTTATTAGTTTGTAATTGTTAAAATGGTGACCATGAATCATTCATCCACATGTCATATTCAAATCAATATTATTAGTAATGTAGTAGTTAAAACTAGATATTAAAAAAAATATTATATCACTTTTTCTATATAATGTAGTGAAGGAAAATAATATAGATTACCTTTAGCAACTTCTTTTTTTTTTTTTTATGTTTATTGAAAATATCACTATCTGTCTCAAAGGACATTTATAATAGTGGTCAGAGATCACATTCACAGTCTATGTACAATGATAATAATATATATATACAGAAACTATTTAAAAAAAAAAAAATCGATTCCGGGACATGTCAATAGTTTCAAAGAGAAATAAACCTTTTTTTTTCAAAATGTCAAAAAGCTACTCAAAATTTATAGTGATGTATATAAGAAGGAAATAAATAGAAGGATCAGCGAACTCGGGGCCAAACTAGCCATCTTAAGCTTTAATAATGGTTTTGTGACAGACAGAGAACGATAAAACACTTGAATAAGTAGAGTTTATCCGATCGGATTGTTAATTACAGCAGCGCGGCGCCATATTGATTCGAAAAACTTGCAACGGCAGCCGCTACCAGCTATCGAACTTGTATCTGTTTAAAAAAAGTTATTTCGTATTTATGTTATTCCGAAAACGAATAAAGAAGATTTATTAGTATTATAATATTAATAATATGAAATTAATACCAGAGCTGAAATTTTACAATTTTTATTAGAATATACAAATTTAAAAAAAAAAAAATATATATATATATATATAATTAACTTCATAAAGATTGCTTAGTTTCTGGATCGCATAACACTTTTTTTTATTAACTAAAATAAAAACATAACGACGAAGAGAAACAAACCCGAATAGCTTTTTAACTATGAATTTCAATAGGAGTGATTTGGTGAAAAAATGCTGTGCTATGGTGAAAATCTCCTGAGATCATGCCTTCGCCCTCCATAACTGGGACACAAAACTTGGTACATAATTCCCTTGGTGTAAATTTGGTACTTACATATCAAAGTATTATGTATGATGATGTTAAACTATGGAGAGCTAATTTATATTTACTAAGAATTCAAATTCAGAAAGCCATATATAATCAATATGTAATTATCGTTCAGAATTCTAAAATTTTCAATTTTTATCCTCATTTAACTTCAGTAAATTATATTGATGACAAAAACTGACTGA
Organism: Nezara viridula; assembly: GCA_928085145.1. NCBI lineage: Eukaryota > Metazoa > Arthropoda > Insecta > Hemiptera > Pentatomidae > Nezara > Nezara viridula. The sequence goes on from OV725081.1 coordinate 78,088,961, forward strand.
AGGTGATCAGATGGGTAATTAAAATTAGACCTGATGTTTTGAACTTAAATTATAAACACCTCAAGCAAACAAATAATATTTGTAGCATTTGTAATACAAACGAACCAGAAGATCTCTATCACTTACAGGGTTCTTGTCCGATACTCTCTGAATTTAGAATTAAATGGTTAAAATCTCGAAATTTATCTTGGGATCAAGTAATAGATTTAATAAATGGGAACGATTGGATAGCATTGGTAAATTATTGCAAGTCTTCTTTCTCCTATACAGTAATGCTCACCAGAGAATTTAACAATTAATAAATGGGAGAAATATTTATATTAGTAATTAAATTGTTTTAGTTATTAAATATTTATTATTAGTTTAGTTATTAAATATTTATAAAGAAAAAAATACAAATATTTATATAACTTTTACATTGTAAATATAATTGTTCTTATCTTTTATATTTACCGATCAATTGAAATCAGCCCTTCTCAGGATGTTTTGTTTCTATTCAGAGGAGGCTGTGTAAAATCATAAAAATATCCTTAGTGTATTTTATTCTAAATACATTTTTTAAAAATTTCCAGTAAAACATAAAATATTTTATTTTTTAATGACAATTTTTTTCTTTTAGTTATAGAAAATAATAATATTAATTAAAAGACGAAGCAAGCAAAAAAAAAAAACTCTGAATATACAAATAAAGTACTTATTAATAATTAATAGCCCCTAAATAATAAATAAATGAGAAAATAACAATTAATAAGACCTAATACGTTATAAAATCAAGAAGAAGAAAGTTAAAAAGTTTTCTTAATAATAACCCGTGACATCAATCTTCACTATCCTTTATTATCTCATTTTTATTATGAAGATCCTGCAAGGACTTAAATAGATGTTCTTAACTTTGGTTGAGCACAGTACCTCCTGTCACGACATATGATTGTGAAACCTGGTTTATTGACCAGAAGACTTGTCATAAATTGAGGATAACCGTCAAAGGAATGGAGCGATGTCTTCTCGGAAGAACACGGAGGGATAGAAAAGCGAATAAATGGATCAGAGCTAAGATTGATCTTTCAGATATTGTGGAAAAAATGCAAATCAGGAAGTGGATCTGGATCGGACATGTAATCAGGAGGAATGATCTTGGTATCCAAGAAATCACATGAGCAAGAGAGGACGCCCGCCGACAGACTGGGACAAGGAGATGAAGAAGATCTGCGGGGGAGCAGCCTGGAAGAGAGTAGCGTAGCATTGGAAAGGGAAGAATGCAAACGGATGGGACAGGTTCATTACCTAGTGTGATTGCAAGAAAGCTAAAAGAAAAAAGAAAGAAAATCGAACTCAAAACCTCAACTAAAATGTTGATTTTGTTCATAAGACTGTTAAGTATAAATCAAAATGTAACGATTTTGTATCTATATTTTATCCATTTTATTTGCATTGTATGTGCAAATAAAGGTTATTCTTCTTATTATTATTATTAATAAATAAATGAGAAAATAATAATTAATAAGAGGTAATACGTTACACAATCAAGAAGAACAAAGTTAAAAAGTTTTCTTAGTAATAATCCGTCACATCAATCTTCATTATCCTTCATTATCTCATATTTATTATGAATGTCCTGCAAGGACATAAAAAGATGTTCTCAGATCAAACACAGAACAATATCAATATTGCAATATGTTATAAAGAGGATGAAACAATTTAGAATTTGAGTTTTGTTTTTTCTACGTCACGAAAACCATTATGAAGAATGTCCATTCTCTAAGTTAATTATTAATTAATCGGTTATTGAAAAACTTGAAGGAACCGCATCCGAAACGAATGAAGAAGAAGTCGAGGTGAAACAAATGTTGGATACCGTAGAAAAGAAGATGCAGAAATGGCTATGTTACAAGAATGAGAATCTAGGAACTTTCTCGAGGCAAGACCTACAGAGAAGAGACAAAGAGGGCAATACCGGAAAACATGGTTGGATAAAATAGCCAAGATGGGAGTAAGAAAAGGAAAGCATTTAGAATATAAGCTGGCGAAGGACCGAGAACACTAGCGTGAATTGATCGATTCCCCTGCATCCTGAGAGACACTATGGAGGAAGAAAGTGAATAAGAAGAATTATCGGTAACAAATGTTCTTACTGAGCACTAAGATGGTTAATTAATAATTTCTTAACTAATTGTAGGCGGAGAGTAAAAGATATGTTGTTCACCTGACCCAAGGAAACAAAAGAATATAAAAAATTGATGAGCACTTAAGTTAAAGAATAATTTAAGGAAGAGGGAGACGGCTAAAATGTTTAACTTTCCAAACTTTAGGAATAGAAGAAAAGAGGGGAAATACATAAGTGAGCGAGTAATAACTTTGCCAGAAAAGGAACTTATACACAGGGTCCGGAGGGTCGGGCACGGGTAATTCTTCCATGGCGATTTGTAGAAGGACAGAAGCTTAAACATTAGGCAAAAGTGCGCAATGTGGAAAAGTATAACATATTATGCCGCAATGGTCACGGGGAATATAATTCTTCGCAAATTAATGGGACAAAGTTAACATTACTGTTATTTTAATTAGTAATCTAAAACCGATTTTAAAATTTAATAATAGGTACAATTATTTGGTAAGATAGTATATTAAAATATATATTTCATACTTGTAATTTTGACAGCAAAATTGAATTTCAAAATCAAATTAACAAGATGAATTTATTTCATAGGCAAACATTAACACTTCTATATTAACCGTTCTACCCGGTATCATCCGATGAACTAAATTCCTACTTTACATCTTCCACCACCAGCAACAGTTCACCCACCTCTCACCAGTTTTCCTTATCACCCTCATTTAACAGTGATAATTTCTATTTCTCCAACATCTCACCGACCGACCTTATTTCCTCTATAATGAAATCACACACAAACTCCATCGGACTTGATGGGATACCAGTCAAACTATTAAAATTATGCCTTCCCGAAGTCGTTCCAGTTCTCCTTTTCATCTATAATTTTTCCCTCCAGAACTCAGTTTTTCCAACTGCTTGGAAAAAAGCATTAGTCAGACCTATCAACAAAATTCCCAATCCTATCTCTCCTAAAGACTACCGCCCAATCTCCATTCTTTCTAACCTTTCTAAACCTCTGAAAAGAATAGCTCAATCCCAAATCTCTAAATTCCTTGAAAACTCAAAACTACTCGATCTTCTCCAATCTGGTTTCCGACCTGGCTTCTCCACACAATCCGCCCTACTAAAAATTACCAATGACTTACATACCGCAATGGACGAAAAAATGTTAACTGTATTAATACTTCTCGACTTTTCCAAAGCTTTTGACTCCTTAGACCACTCTATACTCTATACTAAATTAAAATCCCTATCCTTCTCCAACAGCTCTATCCTCTGGTTACAGTCTTTCCTATCCGACAGAACTCAAGCAGTCAGCATTCCAAACCAACCCCTATCTTCCTTTCTCACACTGTCCTCTGGAGTGGCCCAGGGTTCGAGCATTTCCCCTCTCCTTTTCAACTCCTACATAAATGATCTTTCCAAATCCATCTACCACTGTTCACATCATTTATACGCTGATGACACCCAAATATATTTTTCCTTTCATCCTTCTGAGCTACTAGTCGCGTTCGCCAATATTCAGGCTGACCTAGATAGGATCAGTGCCTGGGCAAGTCTGAATAATTTAAATCTAAATGCGATGAAAACTCAGGCCATTATTATAGGTTCCAGTCCTATTCTTAAATCCATCTCCTTCCTTCCTCCATTAGTCATCAACGATCATCCTGTCACATTCAGTTCATCCGTTAAAAACCTAGGAATCACCATAGACGAAAACCTCTCCTGGAAACCCCATATTGCCCTCATCTCCCGTAAGTCTATAGGTACCCTTAAGCTATTTCATCGCTCCCGCCACCTACTCCCACAACCCATCCGCAAGCTCCTTGTATCCTCTCTCATTTTCCCCCACTTTGACTACGGCTGTGTGGTGTACGGAGGCATCCCGATGGTACTCGAGGATAGATTGAAGCGACTCATGAATACGTGCTTAAGATTTGTCTTCGGTACATCAAAGCGATCTCATGTGTCCCACCTTTACGACGAGTTAAAGTGGCTCTTCCCTTCTTTCCGCAGACAATATTTCCTCGGATCTTTCCTATTCCAAACAATCAACACTAGACACCCTTCTTACATCTACAGTCTCCTACAGTTTAAACCCGTGGTCCATTCCCAGAAAACAAGATCCCGTTTTTCCGACCTTTATATCCCTTCCCATAGAACTAAGATGTTTGAATATTCCTTTACTTCCCGATCCACAGCCTTCTGGAATTCCTTGCCATCTGAAATCCGTCATGCCTCTTCCTTGTCCTCATTTAAATATCATCTTTACCAATTCCTTCTCACATCCCAAAATGAAGTTATACAATAAAATAAATATTGTGAAACAGATTTTGACTGAGGTGAATAATTGATAAAATTTATTGTCTTAATTTTAAAAATCAACCCATGCTTATTTTATTTTATTTTTATCTTCATTTAAATAATGTTTTGTTTTTTTTATTTCGTTTTTTCTCAAAATTGTATTTTATTTTTACTTGTTTTAATTTAATTTCACTGAAGATACTGTATATATTCTTTAATATTGATTAATGTAATTTTTGGCCAGATGTAGTTTTAATTTTTTTGTTCATATCTGTTATTCATAAGGGACCTTGTCCCAGAATAAAGTTTACTTTCTATCTATCTATCTATCTAACACTAAATTAAAATAACATGACTATTGCTAAACATATTAAAAACAAAATAAAAATAGTTACTAGTAATTATAATAGTTAAAAATCATCTAGTTCTAACTAAAAATAACGATAATTTATCAGTCTAAATTTTTAGGTATTTTAAAATGTTCTTTAGATATTTTATGATACAGCGGTGGACTTCGGGATCAAGTTTACCTATATCAGAAAAACCTCTTAAATTACCATTCCATCGATTTTGGGAAATTTTACTGATTCGCTACTTCATACATTGGAAGAAAACCTAATTGATAACTTAAAAGTTATTTTATTAAATAATTGATTATTAAATTAAATATTTGATTCAATGAATACTTTTGGGAATTTTAACAAACTTCATCCGTCGCATCTTTATTTTTAAAACATGGTTTGTTTTAATTATTTTTAATAACTATATCAATTATCGATGTCATTGTTTAATTACATTAATTTTTTACATTACAGTTTCAGGCCTTTTGTATAATTATGTTTTAAAAAGATAGATTGCCCAATTTATAACTTCTTATCCTATATTATAATTTCTCTGTTACTATTTTTGTTGGCTTGAAAAGAAAATTAAAACATGTTTTTTACAAATGGATATGTAAATTATAATTTTTTTTGTACGAACCAGTTATCATACACGGGTATTTTTCAGCGTACTCCACTCACTCTCACTCTCTCTTTTTTTTTTTTAATCCTCTGTGGGTACCTAACCCTTCAAGTGGTAGGGAGGAAAACTTGGCAGCTGTTGACAATAGCACCTACCTGTATGACCAAACAAAACCCATCCTTTTTAAATTCCTAAGGTTCTTCACGAGTTGTACTTTTTTATTTACTTTTTACAAAATTTATACATAAACATTTTTTCTGGGTGTTTTATATCTGTAATAGAGATCAACAAAATAAGCCGAAACGTACAAAATGTGCAAACATAAAATAACATACAGTTTTTATCGGTTCCGATATACTGATATTTCTTATATCATTTCCTGATTAAAATATATTTAAGTTAATAAATTGTATTTAATGTTAATAATAATAAACATTTTTTCCGAGGAAGAATTATTCCAGTTCTGTGTAAACAATTATTCAAATATGAAAAAACAAACTAGATGATAAAAAAATTAAAAAACCATAATAAAGCTTATGAAAAAACAATTTAGTACAACAGGAACAATACTAAATTTAAAAGAAATAATTAATCTATATAAGTGAGTACAGCGAATTCAATTATTATTTTTTCATAATTATTTTATTTAACTTTATAATTCGAATCATAAATTACCGAACTAACAAGAAATCTGCAATAATTTATCCAGAAAGAGAATTCTCCTGAAACAATCTTCATTACCATTTGAATAAACTTGATGAATTTTAAATAAGTTGAAATATACTTTTAGAAAGAAGCTTTATAAGGTTTTATGGATTCATACTTTAACTATTCAACTTTATTTAACAATCTTGCTTTATTTATGGATTCATTACATTCAAACATCTAACTATTAGAAACATTCTTTGGGTGACTTATATTGTATGTAATAAGTAAATAGAATAAAAATCTCTAAAATTATGAAACAAAAAGTACTGACTGCAAAAAATTTAATATATAGCTGATAAATAGTAAATCAAATTTATAAACTAAATGCAAGCTATAAATGCATGGGCTCTAGGAAACTATTTAGATAACTTGAGCACTAAGAAATGTTATGCATATATGTAAGGGAGGAAATTCGGTACTTTTTGTCTAAGCGGCCGTTTTGAAACCTTACTTCTTATCTATCTTATCTAACGTCATGTCAACATGTCACATAACCTTCCTCTTCTTATCCCGCCAAACTTTTGAGTTATTGCATTGTTTAGTTTTCAGTTATTCCCTTATTACGTTCACTTATTAAATTGTTTACTTTTGGCCCGTTTGTGTTTATTTTTAGTTTTTGGCCCGTTTGTGTTTATTTTACATTTTTTTTTTTTAGTTTGTGACACCTTGGTGTTTATTTTCGTCATTTTATGGATCTTCTTAGAATATGGGATTTACGTTGTTTATAGTGTTGATATTTTTTCTTTTCTATGTAAATATGTTCTTTTAAATTTGTTTTTTTTTTTAAATTTCATTTTGATGTTTTATATGTACATATCTTCTTAAAGTGTCTTTTTATTATTTCATTAATATATTTGTCGTCAAATATCGCAATTCCATTTTAGTAAATTTTGAATTGGAAATAACAGTTTAATAACTAACAATCATCAAATCTATAATCAACGGATCGTACAACCCTTAATCAACCGTATTTATAATAAATATAATTTTGTTATTTTAATGGTATAAATGATTTGTTATTTGTGAGCTTTGAACTTTAGCTCGGTTGAAAATACACTTCAAAAATTTTATAATAGACCAGAAAATAACTAATATTCAAAGTAGATTATTAAAGGAAAGTAATGTGTTGCACTGCACGCAAGAGATTTTTTTTATTTACTTTTATTTATTGTTTATTTTTTAATAGTTTTGAAATTTTTTCTATTTGTATTATTCATATTCCTTTATGCTTTTGGTTTATTATTTTCAATGATAAACCATTGTAATCGAACAAGAAATTAAAAAAATAACAAAAAAAATCTCTCAAAATTTGAGGTTTAACGTTTCGGGGTACATAGAATTCGAAAAATGAATGAAAAATTTGTCCGCCGTCCGCCGTCTGAATTTTCTCTGAAACTACTGGACCGATTTTTTTCAAATTAGGATTTAAAATCAGAGATCACCCGAGGATGATCCTCCTTCATCGACATTACTATCCGCCTTTTTCTTTTAAAATGGCGGCCAAAAAACCTGCGCTGCTATTGACTGCAGCGCCTAAACGAAGGTACCGATTTCAACAAAACATGGCTAAAGTCATGTTCTCGATGCTCTTGCAGTTTATCTATATTACATACTTAAACGAAAAGAAGCTGGAAGAAAAGTTACGAGTGATGGTAAAGTTAGATACCGAATAACTCAAAAAATATACACTTCTTTGTTGAAATTGAGATAATATGTTTCAAAGGTATTTAAATTTTCTGAAAAATGAAGAAAGTTTCATCAAAATCATGGCACTTAATAGTAAACATATCGCGATTTTAAAAGATTTTTAGTTTATTATTTTCAATAATGAACCATTGTAATCGAACAAAAAATTCAAAAACTTAACCCCCTCTCAAAATTTGAGGTTTTACGTTTCAGGGTACGTAGAATTTGAAAAACGAATAACAATTCGTTGTCCGTCTGCCGTCCGCCGTCCGCGCATTTGCTTCTTCTCGTTATTTATCTATATAACATACTTATAAACATATAATAGAATATAGGAAACTGGAGTGAATAAAGAATTTCAAATGACCCTATCGGGTAGAGAGAGGCAAATTCAGATAATAATATAAATATAAGTATGTATTATAAGCTGGAAAATAATTTACGAGGGATGGTAAAATTAGAACCGAATAACTCAAAAAGTATACACTTGATTGACTGATATAGTACGGTTATTTAAAAGTTTACGAAATTTCATAAAAGAAAAAAAAATCGTTTGAAATCGAACAATTTAGAGCAAAAATACGGTCTCTAGATGTTTTATATATACTGCAAAGGTTATATATCCTTTTTTTGTTTTTGGTTTTTAAATGTGTCACAGAAGTAATGCTATTTTTTTTTTAAATTACTAATGATGAAAAAAAAATGTTTATGCCAATAATTGGAATCAACTTTTATTTCGTTTTCTTTTTTACTAGGAAGGTAATGTTACTTTAGATGTGTAGTTGTCTGGAAATAATAAACCATTGTGAAATAATTTGCAGCGTCTTTTTTTTTTGTTTTGTTCTGTCCTACTTGGTGTCCTATATATTACTTGATATCGTATTTCCTTAATACACTAGAAGATAGCTAATTTATTCCGACTGAAATATGTGCATTTTATAAATTAATAAATAAATTTATTTTAGTATACATTTAAATTTTTTTCTTACCTGCTGGTTTCTAATTTAAATCAGCAACTGAATTCCCACAAGCAAACCACAACTAACTAAAACTATTATCGTCCGAAAGTATATTTTTAAACTGTTTGCCTAACCGGACAAGCGTAGAGTTACTAAGGTATCTATTTCAAGCCTGACGAAATATTTCCAAGAGTTACAAACCTACCACGAAAATTATTTAAACAATCAAAAGACATTAAAAATAAATTGGGACTGGGCGTTATTTTATGTTTTTGTAACAGGAACGGACAGCCATTAGCAAAGCACTACGATTTACGAACAAAAAAATAAAAGCCCTAATCTGATTCACTCAGCCCTCTTGCCAGGCTAAACCAACCAATCGAGGAAATCCCTTTATCCAGTGAGCATCCTAAGCAAGCCCTTTTTACCGAAAACATTTAGCCTCCTCCTTTCCATATTTTTATAAATTCATCATTCTACCTTCTATTTAAATCAGTGAAGCTAAATTTTGGACCGTTATCAATCGTAATTATATAATAGTTTATCGGCATCTCTTTCATTTTAACGAAATAAATCTATTAGGTAAGGCGATCACTTAAATTAATCCTCCATATAAAATCATCTAACACTTATAATAAATAATAATAATATTTATTTTTTGCAATTTTTTAAAATTTCTTTAGGCATTACAAATCTTATGACGCCTAAATCAGTTCTCATCTCTGCCTGCCTTGTTCTATTTCTTTCCAGTTATCTCCAAACTAGAATTTCTCTATTGTACCTTTGTTGGTTTCATTACATCTATCTATTTTTTGTCTTTAACGTGATATTTAGCTTTAAATTGAGGCATTCATTGTTATGTATAGGTTTATAGATGGATTGCTCCGAGATACATGCCCGCACATCTTAACCTCCTCGTCTTAATACCATGCGTATTGATTGACCAGTTCCTGTAAGTAGCTCTTTACAGCCATATAATAATATAGCATTGCATGCATTGAGATTTCTTGAGATTTTTTGGGATATCAATACTCTTGAAAGAGAGAAGAGAAATTCTGCTTGCCGCTAATTATACGCTGGTCTATTCCGACTGTTAATCATTGATTGAGATTACTGTAGAGTCGAGGTTTATGAATTTGTCTACTCACAGAAACGATTTCTCTGTTATTGGGATGGGATTTTAGACTAATTATCATATATTTTGTTTTATCTTCATTTCACTTGTAGGTCGATTTATCCTGCTTCTCTTTTTAGTTTCTTAATGTCATTTTGATTGCTTTCAAGAACTGCTGTACCATCTGCATATCCAAGGAATTTGTGATTAATTCCGACATCCACCCCTCCATTTTAACGAAATTTCGCTTTATAAAGTATATTAATAATTTTCTAGTCTGGAAATATGGAATGAGCTCTTTAGGTTTCGCTTATGGAATTTCAGCGATATCAATACAAATCAAATACTAGGTCATAAAAAAAAAAAAAAAAAGAAGTCCACATTACAGAGACGTGCCATCATTATTTTTAAATGATAATAAACTTTGAGAAGATTATTAAATGAAATATTACTATTAAACATTCCAAAAAATCAGTATAGTAAAACGTGGTATTTAGCCTTCTATTGAGGCAATCATTGTTGTGTAGAGGTTTCCAGATGGATTGCTCTGAGATACATACACTGCCCATCTTAACCTCCTTGCCTTGATATCATGTGTATTTATTGACCAGTTCCTGTAAGTAGCTCTATATTCATCACTCTCCTCCATGCGTTAGTATTTTGATCGTATATATCTCTATTAATCGTGAGGGGGATTTTCCCTAAAATCTATCAATACTTATTTTTATCATTTATGGCTTTATTATCTTATATAATAATTATTACGATTATTAATAGTGAATATCGACCCTCCCACTCTGATTATAATAGGTTTGTTATATCTCTTGAAAAACCTTTTTTCTCGTATGCTAGAAATGGTGAGATAGAGAGTAAGCAAAAAAAAAAGGATTAAGAAGTGCTAAATTTGCTAGGCTATTCACTTTTTCTCATATCAAATAGATTGAGAAAGAAAGCAATAACCATTTTTTAAATTTAAATATTTTATTTATTTATAAATAGATAAGTGATAATAATAATGTAATATATTAAAAGCATCAATGATATCCGGCAACTGATAAAACCTAGATGTTTGGGTCACAGTGACCTAAATAGCAGGCATACAGTTCAAATATGTGAACTCTGCCTCGTATTGAAGATGTAACGTTTGTAAACCACTTAACTAACTTGGTCTGTTAGCAAAACCTCGCAAAAGATGTAAGCCTGTACCAGAATAGGACTGTCGGTTCGATGTTTTTGATTGCCACACTAAAAAAAAAATACACAATACAGTGCTTTCATATAACAGCATCTAATGCTAACTATTCCATTATAAATCCACAAGCCAATACAAATATAAACTAACTACAATAACGGAAATAACTCAAGGGCACATCATTTTCAATAAAATAAATTTAGAACGATGACGCTATCAGCCTATAACTACCTCATGGACATGTGTTAAATAATTACATATGCCAACATTGACCTTCTACAAGTGATGGAAGGCCTTGCCAATAGGCTTTGGACAGCTCGGGCGTTGGTGCCAAAATTCCGAAGATGTAACCACATTAACTTAAACATCCAGCAAAAGCGTTCTTGTCATCCCTTTCTAATTGCCCTTACGCATATGTATGTTTGTTTTTGCTTCAGATAAGAATTTGCACTGGTTGGCAAACTATTGACAATGAGCAGATGGCCTGATATAAAGAAAAAAAAAATGACAGGTCAGAAATGGGGAATATACTCGTTGTAATTTATAAAAATGGATTTAAAAATATCCTTTTTGAGTTAGAAGAAACGGATTTGTACAATACAATCTCAGCGATAGAATTTTAAATTTCCAATTAAAATTTAAAATTACGTTTACAGAAAATCTTCAGCTAATATTTAGTATTGTATTCGGGGAATCATCATCACTCTCCTATGAACACTATGCTTGTTTTGGTAAAAAAATTGAAGACATCGATCTTTAAAATTTAATTAATTAATTAATTCAATTAATTAGGTGTTAATCTTAAAGCTACTTAAATTTCATATTTAAATTAAAGATGCGAAGACATTTGCGAAACATTTTACTTAGTTTACGAAAGTTTGCAAAGAAAACTAATTAGTCTGCCCTAGTATAGAGCTGTCAAGAACATGTTTTACTTTATTTTACTTTTTATCAATTACTAATTTTGGTTTATTATTTTCAACAATGAACCATTGTGATCGACCAAAATATTCAAAAACTTAACCCCCTCTCAAAATTTGAGGTTTTACGTTAACCTCCTATTGTTGTCCTTTGGCACTCCGACACAAAACCGCTTTACTAAGTACTTGTCTTCTAAAACCTCTTCTGTTTAAGTTACATTTCAAAGCCCAAAAGCAAGGTATAATACAATAGCAATGCAGTTACTTTTCATACTGTAAATGCTGAATAAGTATTGACTGAAACGAATTAAAAGATAAAATCAAATAAACATGCCATAGCTCTTCAAAGGGCTTAATATTCCTTGGAAAAACAAACAAAGAAAAAACAAATTACAAGATAAGATATGGAATGAGACACAACAGGTCAGATAACAAAATATCTAGGTTAAGAGGTCATAGGGCACGGCTAATTACAAACTTGGCTGTGGTCGAGACAATATTTCCTCCAGCAAACGGCCTATATTTAGCCAACCCTAGCTCTATATATAATATCGCTCAGGGTTTTTTTTGTCTCTTTTTTTAAGATAAAAAAAGGGCTAGTCATCATAATTTCGACACCAAATATTATTTTCCGGCGTAATATTAAGTTTTAGACGACTCTGAACTTTGTCTTAATTGTTTGACTACGTTTGCAGTTCAGCGATTAAATATTTTAGGATTTTAATTAATAAAAATCTTAGAAATACTTTGGTTTGTGTTTAATCAAAGGGTCATATTTGGGATTACAAATGTTAAATATTTTTTAATTACATCTTTTAGACATTATTTAAAATAATAATTATATGTTTCATAATAATTATTTTCAAAGATAATACATATTATAGAACCTTTTTCTTATTTAATAAAAATAAAATCCATCCCCAGCAAGGAGGAAACTCCAATGCTTTTTCAAGAGATACAACAAAAAATTCACAACATAATAAAAAAAAATCTAGAGTTATCGATTTTTAACGCTATTTGACGATAAGTTGACTTAACTAGTTATGGCCAGAGACCAGATATATAGTGATAACAGAATTATTTATACACAACATACGAAAATTAATTTAAGTAAAAATGAAACATAAAAAATTCTGTCTTGTCGTATGAAAATATTAATAGAGGAAGTTACCACCCTTTATTTGATGCTCAAATTAATAAGTATTAAAGTTTTGAAATAATTATGAGAACACTAATATAAGAAGCTACAACCCATTTTTTTTTTAAATTAACAAATAGTTAATTTTAAAAATTAATTGAAAAAAAAACAAAAGCAATAGGTAAAGAATTTTTACCAGTTGTTTTGGCGCGTAGAATAAAAAAATAAATAAAATAACTTCAGGACAGAAATAATCAAAGAATAAAGTAATAGAATTTTGAAATTTTCAATTCAGATAAAAACCTCCAATGGATTTCGGAGGCATGAATTTTTCGAACCATAACGCACAACAGCAATATTCAAATATTTTTTTCAAAATTTCCGAGAGGGCAATATCCTCCATGATTAAATAAGAAATTAAATAAATACATTTACATAATTAAAAAACCCGAAATAGTAAGTGTCTGTGGTTCCAAACTTCAGAAGCAAGTAGATTAGAAAATTGAAAGTAACAGTAAAATTAAAAATAAAATAATAGTTGGATATAAATGAAAGGAAAATAATACAAGATTATAATTAGAATCGAAATTCATAATTATATATATAATCTTGAAGGATGGTTATGCGACGAGTCAATCGGATCTAAATCACAATTGAACCTTCTCCCAGTCCATTGAAGAGCAGGGTACCCACTTTATAGAGGTTGGGTCTCCTCAGAAATAATCTGATGATTGACAGAGTTGATACACAAATAAATAAGTTTTATGAGAGAGCCAGACTAGAACTTCGGATCTAGGAGTCCAGTATCCTGTCTTCTGTGATACTAAAATTTTTGATTTTTCATTAAGCATTAATCCATAAAAATGTTATTGGTTGTAGGCTTTTATAATTAATATTATAATTGTTCTCTATTTATGAACACATAATGTATTTTCAATTACCTTAAAGGCCGGTCGTTTAAAAAGATTGAAAGCGTTCCTTTACTTGAAGGGCTCAATGTATTTTTCCGCAACGAGGGCTGGTAGAATACCCTTTTATTGCCGTGTTAAATCGCCGAAGCCGTTAGTTAGCTCAATTACATCGAAATGTAGGTCGTTACAGATATTGGGAGGATTAAAGGTATTAAAGTATTTGGACTCAGATTATACGCGTATAAAAATCAAGTAATTATTCTGGATTTTGTGAGATTAATTAAGGTCTCCCTTTTATAGCATGGAAACTAATTTAAAAATATATAATAAATTACACTGAATTAGCTTTTAATAAGATAAAATTAATCTCTTAATTAGTAGTGTCGAACATAATTAATTTGAATAATTTTTTTTCTCTATAAATCTTTATCCACACCTTTCATGAAAGTAACAAACGGCATTTTTTTGTTGTTGGTAATGCCATTTTAGGTATAAGGAAACAGAATATCCAGCAGCACCTATTCCTGGTTCTTGTTTAATTTCTTAAATCAGGAAAGATTTCTAATCCAGCTCCTTTTCAGTCGCCTCTCGACGGGCTTGTCAACATAGCCGCAGACTTTGCATTTAGTTTATTTGTAAAAATTCAAAATGATTATTGTGAGACGAACAAATATAATACTGAGCATTTAAAATTATTGCGTTCGTATAGTAGTTAAGTTATTTTTTTATTTACTTATTATATGCACTTCAAAATATCTATTAAAAAAAAATCCAATTTTGAATGTATAACGTATTTAGATTAAACAGAGGGGAGAAGGAGAGACAGCCATCATTACATTGGTACATTTCTAAATCTTTTTCAGCTAAAAATAATTAATGTAAAAATCTGGTGCGACTATCACTTACCAAATTATTCTTAGCAGAAATGAGTATTTTCAGGCAAAAGGGGAAGTGAAAGTAAAAATTATTGACGCTATATTTATTTACTATTCATTATGGCTAATTTTATTTGTTTAAATATCCTTATATATACAAATTTTAATTTTTATATAGCTGTATTCTATGCAATTAAATATTAAATAGTACCAAGGACAGCATTTATGAAAACCACATATGTATATCAACATAATATTGTCCGTAACATATGAAGCTCATGTTACGTATGGAAGCCTGTTGTAATCTTCCTGCAAACTCGGGTTAGCTCCTGCAAGCTCGTATTCCTTTGATTCCTCTATTATAACTATTATCTTAGTTAACTCTATTACAACTCTTATTTTTTATTTAGTAAATTATAAAATTCTTTCAGATTTTAAATTTATCCATTTTTTATATCAAAGAATAGTGTGAAATGGTTAATTATTTCAAATAAAAAAAGATACTTTCGAGGAAGCCAATATTGAAAATTAACCATTTAAGCCCTGATAGAGAACATCAATGAAAATAAAACCTACATTATATTAAAAACTGCTAAATAATACACTGATATGCTGAGTTTAATCAAAATCGTTAAGAGCCGTTTTTGAGAAAATCGTAAAAATGTGTTAATAATCATACACAATATATAAAGTACCAATTCCAGTTTGCTGATTTTGACGAAAATGTTGCTGTAACTTCGAAAGCTTATAAAAACCTTAAATATACAATTTTTTGTATATTTAAGTTTTTGAGCTAGACTGATACACAAACACAGACACACAGATCATTTTGCGATACTTGGTAATTTGGACTCAGAACACCTCAAACCATGTATGTTCGTTGAAAATTCATACTCTAAAATTTTCACGATCGCAATACTTACCCTTACATATATCTTGCATATAAAGGTAAGTGAAAGTAAAAAAATGAAAAATATCATTGATTTCTTAGTGTGTGCAACCTAAAATATAAATGCGTTTTTCACAGTCCGACAAGTTTAGGCGCGGAAAATGTTATAAGAATATTAAATGAAAATAGAGAAGTGATTGAATCATGAAATCCTAGGATATGTTAATACATATTATTATCTTTGAATATAAATGATAATTTAAGTAAAATTAATCTTTAATTATCTATAAAATATTTGCATACCTAGGCCCTTGTCTAGCCAGCTATTCGACGTTCTTAATCGATTTTCGTTTACACGTTTTATTCATTCATGTAGCTTCTTTATTATTGATTTTCATTTTTTCCTTCAAATATTGGGGGCGGGGAGCGAAACGATATTCTCGTCCCCTCAACATTTTTATAGGAGAGGCTGTCGCCCTCCAGAAAAAAAGCGCCTATGCATATCAATCGGGGTCGTAAGTGTGTTGTTGAGTTCGAGTACTTTCAGGAGTAAAGAGTGCGAATGTATTGGTCGGTAATTGTGTGTCGTAAGCAAAGTTTTCTTATTTACGTACCTTACAATTCATATTAGTAATAATTTTTAGACTCAAAATATTGTAGTTATTGTAATTTATTCTGCTTTGATCAATAGTAAGTCTGTGAGGAGCATGCACACATATGTATAATTAGGTATGTGTATGTATCTGATTTTCAATTTTAATTTGAAAAAAAATGTAGTATATCTTTTTTCATGCACTTCCTTTTTTTTAAAATATCAAATATGGATAACATATCATACATGCATATTAATTAGTAATTTCTTCGTTATTATTCAGGGAGCAGGGTAGCTCAGTGGGTGAGCACTGACTTCCAGAGCTCAAGGTACTGGGTTCGAATTCGGCTAAGGACTAGTAATTTTTCATTAGTCGTGGATCGACCCTGGGATCGGGAGACCCTCCTGGGGCACACCCAGCGGTATTCTTAATTATTATAAAGTGGGTATTCTTAATTATAAAAAATAATTAAAGGGGAAACCTGGCGGTTGAGTGTGATATCGGCCCCACCACCTCCCTGCACAACTGTTGGCCATGAAACAGTACTTGCTCACATTGTACTGCACCCAAGACCCTTCATGGGTTGTAGTGGTACAGATTTTTTTTTTTCGTTATTATTCAATGTTAGCGAATATCAACTAAATAAAAAACGATAATGAATAATTCACAATTTTTTATTAACTTAAAATATTTTTTTTCACCTGTCAACTTGTTTCAACAATCAGCAAATATGATCAAATTTGAGAAAGGGAAGGACAGTACTCAGCAGGACTTCTTCACTGACTTGTTTCAATTATTTAGGTTGTCTAAAAAAAGAGATCTCTCATCCAACGAATTTTTAGTTTCCTTCGCATATTCAGGGATATGTCGGCTATTTCTCTTATTAATTTGTTGTAATATCCGTTTAAATGTTTACAAAATCGTTGGAAGTCGGTAGTTTGTTGGTAGATTATTGGAAGGTGGAGGTCAGTATATAGGGTATGTTAGTCACGTACGAAGGTGCTTAAGCTATGAGTCGTGATAATTTCGATTGTAAGGTATGCAATTTTTGTAGGTGGGTCTTCTTAGCAATACCGTATCTAGCAGGACATATCTGTGATGAGTAGCGCTGGGATCTCTTGGAGTCTTGCTTTATCCTCCACACGTGGGGGAAAAGACCCGACTTGGAGCTCCCTCGGCTGACTGTAAATATTGCAAATAAGTATGAATGTGTTTTTAATTTATTTTTTTTTTTATTTAATGTTGTCTCATGTTTGATTTATTCTGTTATTCCAAGTTTTCTTTTCATTTGTTATAATCTTGTTTTTCTTTTATTGAATATATGGTATGTTTGTGTTTCATACATTCTAAATACTCAATGCCCTTAATTGAGGCAAAATATTTTTTTTTTTTTATAAAATATTTTGTCAAAAAAAAAAAAAAAAAATTGTGTAAATGTATTCAGTTTCTTTCTCAGGTTCAGTTTTGGTCATTTAGAAAAATGGGGTTGAGTAGTTTGAGTCGTTTGTTAAGTGTCATACGTATCACATGCGGTCAAGTTAAATTTAAACAGTTAAATTTTTAAAAAATCTATTCTCACCAACCTCATTAACTCGTTTTCTGGACCAATCTAAAGATTTGTATTTATCATTTCATTGACAGATTACTTTATTTATTACTATAATAAAAATCGTCATCCTTTTTGTACTTTAGGACTTAGGTAATATTATATTTATACAGTAAAAAAGGAAAATTCTATGAAATATCTAATTTTGTCAATTGTAATTAAACCAAGATGTAATACTTATTCACTCATACTTGACCTTTACATCTGATATAATAAAAAATGTAGCCAAGCAAAGCTTATAGGTCTTTATGTGATGTATAGGTCAGTAAATGAGGAGGTAGCGCGGAAGATAAGACGACACCGGGGTCTGAGGACATTCTGCAACACAAAGACAAAGCCGCATTAGGCAGGGAATGCCTAAAGGGCGGAACATGGAGACAGGTCTAGGATGTTGCTGCTTTTACCTTGGGAGGAGAAAAGAGAAGTGGAGTGTCCAAGACGAACTGGGTCAACGATGTGAGCGGGAATGTCAGGGACTCCTCAAGCGAAGAAAATAAAAAAAAATGGAGGAATGGATGTGAAAGAAAAAGAAATAATAAGATGAAGTAATTCCGTAAACTCGTATGGCACAAAATAGAATATAGGTAAATACTTCGGAACACCAGTTCAAACAATGGATTCGATTCTTAAACCTATTCTAATTGAGCGAAAAAAAAAATTGAATGCAATACAAAAATAATCCACTGTGAAGATTCCAACTGAATTTCATAAAAAACAGAACTGGGTTGAAACTTCAGAAAATATTTAACGATAAATCATTTAAATATCTATTCAACAATTTTGCTAGTAAATAAATTCAGGTTTGAGCAACGAAATCTCATTATTAAAAAAAATAGTAATAAAAATTTATAACTGCAGTTATAGAGATCTCTAGTTTATAGAGTAATTTATTATTTGGTTGAAAATAAAATTTTATGAACCATGAAATTGCAGTATCCATAAATCCTATAGTAACAATGAAGAAAACTTGTAAAAATTTTATTAAACTTTTTCAGTACTAGCATTAAAATTTAAGGTAACCCGCTAGTAATTTATATAACCTATTTTATATTTAAAAAAACTAAATTTTTAATAGCAAACTGTTCATAATTTTGAACTTAAGATGTTTAATTAAATACATATCCCTAATTACATTCATTTGTTAATTTGAGAAATTCATTTTCTTAAATTGTGATTCAATTAGCTAATAACGCATTATCGTTAATGAGTTCAAACGGTGGAACCTATGATAAATAAAATTATATATTGTAATATAAAATTAAAGAAACGGTAGGAATTCCTCAGAACCTTTTTTTGTTTTTAATAGAAACTATATCACCATGAAGCTAAAATAACATAATCCTCATGGTTCAAAACAACTTAAGTTAAACATCAAATTGTTCATAGGTAGAGTAAATTTGACAATGAATGTTCTAATCAAAGAGTTTCGACCGATTTCTGATTGTCTAATAAAACATTACATCGTGACCTCGAAATACTAATAGACTAAAATAAGAAGAATCAATAAAGACGTTGGGGTTAGAAGGTATGCATATTGTTACCTTACCTTTAATCTAAGATACTGGTATCTGATGTTTTATATAAAAATAAAAAAGCTAAGCAAATTAATCATTTAATATTGCTTTATATAAAGCAATATTATATACTATAATATAAAATAATATTATATTATATAATATTAATATTATATCATTATATTATATTTTATACTCTAGAAATTAGCAATGCTGTAGATTCTAATAGATCCTACATCATCATATTGTTCGACCATCAATTGGATTAAAATTTAAATTAATATAATAATTTATGAATACAAAATAATTAAAACCCATCATAAGATGAAATTATTACAATTTGTTTTCTATCTTTATAAATAGAAAAATTAAAATAGACAATCAAAATTCTTATTACTTATTTAATAATTACCTGTATTTATGACCATGGTGTTTGTTTATGTGTGGAATTGTAGTGCTATGGCAAAAACACAATTCCTAACAAATTAATTCCATTCGTTTAGTGTACAGCAATTTCTTTTTTTATGTAGTTATTCACTTAAATTCACTAGACTTTTAACATTACGCAAGAGTCCTAAGAATAGAATTCGTGACTCAGATAATATTCTTAGGTGAAATGAAACTATTTATTATTTTTACGTTTAAAAAAATCATCCAATGATATCGCCTAGTTTTTGCATTATCAGATCGGTTGATTATGTTCTTAACTTTAATAAACTGTTTTAATTAGTAGATTTATTGAGTATCCATAATTCTTTAATTCTTTGAGTTTACAACTTAAAAAAAACACAACAACATGACCTATTAGTAATATTTAATTTACTAATAAATAACAATAAACAAATAAAAAAATCAAAACACATCTTAATGTGAAAAGTAAGGGATTTAAAAATCATTTATTTATTTTCGATGAAAATCATTCATTCGACAATCTTCATAAATATTAATTCCATATTTATTACAAACACCATTTCTAAACATGTTTATCAAGTAGAATGATAAATTTTATGTTTTGATTAATATTGTATTATTGATTATCTATTGAAAATAATAATAAAAGTATAGAAGTAATCGGCGAATCAAATTACCAGCTGAAGAAATCAATCAGAAACATTTGCTAAATTGCTTCCTTTCATCTAAAATGATTTCATCCGGAAATATCTGTACATTCTGGCAATCGTCAGAAGTCATTAGAGAAATTGTTTTATTGAATAGTACCCGAAAATTCAATGGCTTCAGTTAAAATATTTTATTTCACCTTATAACAATTTAAGAATTGTTTAAATAAAAATAAGCTTTTTTTATGACGGTCCAGCAAAATATTATGGTAGAACAATCAAACGATAATCCTTGCGTTAAGACAAAAATTAACTTAACTTATTATAGATACGTTAATAAACCTTACATCCTGTACATTTTTGTACACTACAGTAAGTTATTGTAATACATCTTATGACAATACAAAGATGATAAGTATAATTCAAATAACTATAACATTTTTTTGCTTCATGATTTTCATCTACAACAACATTCTGAGACCAATTTGGACATACGGAGCAGAACTTTGGGTTTCGGCAAAACAAACACACATAAACAACATACAAATAACACAATAAAAAATTCTTTGATATATGCCAACGCACCTTGGTACATTTTAAATAACCCTATACATAACGACTTGAACATCCCAACAGGAAAATCCTACATCCACGGCAAATATACTTCATTTCACTCTTCAATTCTAAATCACTTTAATGCATTAGTGCTTTTTATTTCCTGCTGCCTGTTACCAGATCGACGCAGATTAAAAAGAAAATGGCCGAGGGACCTACTAAAATAAATACAAAATGAAACTAACCAAGCAAACTCACAACTAACCAGTAATATATCAAATTTGTTAGGTGCGCTGCAGCGCAGGTGCAGATGGCAGAATACGTTAAAAATAAATAAATAAGTTTTTAATAAAAATCCTATTTGTGGAAGAGAAGGGTCTTCGTATGACAGATGTGATGCGGCTTGGAAGCAGTGCGGGCATGAGTGTTCTAAACTCTATTCCCATAATAATTAGAAATGTTTGCCAAGTTCACTGCAATACAAAAAAAAAAAAAAAAAAATGATAAAGAAAGAAAGAAAATCAGCGAAATTGGACTATTTTTGGCGAAGATAAGCCAATTGTAATTTGTTCACATGTTTTGATCTTTTAATATGAATAACCATTGTAATCGACCAAGGTAATAAAAATTATTTCCTCCTTCCTATAATAAATTGTATTTAATTATTTAAATATTATATTGCTCACCAATGTACTATGCAAATGTTTCGCAAAGGCCCGCCACCAAAATATATTAATAGCGGGTTAAAAAAAAAAAAAATATATCAACTCAGCAAGTAAACACTTAGATATTTTACATATCATATTAAGAGCTAAATTATTTTAAATTCTCGGCTCCTAGGTTGTAGCAAATTTTAATAAGGTCTTAAGGTAAAGTGAATATTCATTATAATTTAAAACTTTAAAAAGCCCGCGCCTATCTTCAATAGAGCTTACATCACTCAGTGCTTTCTTTGATCTAGGAAAAAAATAATCTCAACATTAAAAATTTCTTAAAAGAAGCTCTCATTCTCAGCAGATTTCTTTAAAAGTCACAGACACCTTGAAGCACTGAAAAATGTCTAAAATATTAAGTATTTTGCACGGCAGTGGTGTTTACACATATTGATATAGAATCTTAACAACTAACAATTTTCATGAATATTGAAATTTAAATTAATCTAGAATTTTGCATGAACATACCGTTAACCTACTCAAGTATTTATCATTATTATATTTTTTTTTGTTTTACTCTATCCTAGCAATATCTTCAACTAAAACTCTTGCTTTTAGACTTTCAAAAATTTAAAAATTCGAATATTTCCTTTACCAATTTTTCGTTGGCTTTTATATTTTCTTTTTAATTTGTTGCCATGTCCAAATATTTCCTTACGGTTTTGAATATAGAGGGTCTTCAATACAACGTTTGGGTATTACAGCCATCACAGGTCTGTCGATCAATTCCTCTAAGTAAAAAGGCATAAGAAAATTCACAATGCCAAATCCTTAATCGGTATAGAAAATTTTTTCTGGAGGATCGGTAAGAAGTTTGTAACAGTGGCTTTTTATTTTCTTTAATTTACATTTTTTTGTTCCAATTTAATCCGCCATATTTTTGACCGATCCTTCTTCATTTATTCATTAATCAGTTCTGAAGTATGCCTTTCTTATTAACTATACCATGAGTTAAATAGCTTGAGAACAATGAGAAAAAAAAATGAGATAAAACTATTTGAATACAAATACAAATGATATTAGGTCCTTCATTGATTGAACGAGAGTTATATATTGTCCTCCAGTAGGTGAAGGTGGATATGATAAGCAGACGCATACGGCACATATCTAAAGAACATTAAATCGAAGCAACTCGGTCTGTTGGTGTTCGCTCTGGTCTTATCTTTACGACTTCCTCTTCTTCGTATATGTTAAAGCACGC
The DNA here is from genome assembly GCA_928085145.1 of Nezara viridula. Classification (NCBI taxonomy): domain Eukaryota; kingdom Metazoa; phylum Arthropoda; class Insecta; order Hemiptera; family Pentatomidae; genus Nezara; species Nezara viridula. The sequence goes on from OV725081.1 coordinate 78,111,970, forward strand.
ACTGCTGGTCTCGTAGTTAAGGCACTGCATTGTACCAGGAGTTCCTCGACATTTATTTAAGATTTTGATAAATGTAGGTAACGAATAAATATTGAGTCTTTCGGCGGGTTTATTATTCAGAAGTTATTAGAACGTGTACTAGATCAATTAGTTCAGGGTATTAGAGTCCACACACAATAATATCGCAGTAACTAATAATTAGCGTCGCCCAAAAGCAAGAACAAGACGAGATTTAGACAGCGTACTCGGTTTAGATCTTGTTAGTTGACTTGTCGGTTAGTCTCGCAAGTCAAATCAAATTAATAAAATTAACTTGGTAAAATTTTAATGTGGTCCTGTTGACTATATTGCATTAATTTTTATTTACAAAAACGTGTTTTTATATTTTTTTATTTTTTCACCGACTTGTTTAAAGTATTATTAGCTGTTATTTTTTGGAGGGATAAACTCAAATAAACGATTCAACAAGAAAAGAACCACTAAGTCTTATTTGGATTTAATGCAATATTAAAATATTAAATCATCCTACTATACTTAAAATATATTGATCAATTATAAAGCTTTTATGGGAAGGAGTTGATCGGAGGGTGCGGTCAAATAAATACTAAATTAAACAAATAGTATAATTTAATTTTTGCCGTCATTCCGACCCACTATGCAGGTCTTCATCAGGGCTGCAAAAGATACAAAACGTGGTGAAAATAAAATAAATGAATATAAGTAGATATAAAATAAGAAGAACTTTTTTGATACAGAAATAAAAAGTTGATATCAGAGATGTAGTGGGTTACAATGTAGTTAAAATATCAAGTATGCTGAGGTTGTTTGTATCTTCTACATATAATACTTGATATTTTACCTACATTGTCACCCACTATATCTCTGATATCATCTTTTTATTTCTGTATCAAATAACTTCTTCTTATTTTATATATACTTATATTCATTTATTTTATTTTCACCATGTTTTGTATCTTTTGTAGCCCTGATGAAGACCTGCAAAGTGGGTCGAAACTTCGGCAAAAATTAAATAATTTGTTTAATTTAGTTTTTATTTGACCGCTCACCCCCCCCTCGATCAACTCCTCATATTATATCAACGGTCAACTATCTCTACATCGATATAGCTTTTAGTGTTATAACGACTAGTGTTGCCCAAAATCGGTCTTGGTCTTGTACTTTGCAAGACCAAGACCAAGGCCGCCTAACTGTTGCAAGACCAAGTCCTGGACTGGTAAAAAAAATCGATGTTTTTAATAAAAAATTAAGGCAAAATAGTTACTAATACTCGACAATCTTAGTTACTATATGTAAATAATTGGTATAACCAATATAGTTTTGCATTTAATTCCTCTAATTTTTCATTCAGGCTTAGTTAGGTTTCTCCTATCTACAAAATACAGTACTGTAAGACTGTTGCGAGACTCTTGTGCAAGACCAAGACCATGACGAAACTGAGTTTGCAAGACCAAGACTCGTCTGGGTCTCGCATTTGGGCAACACTAATAACGACCAACTTTGCTGTCAGATGAAGGGATCGTGGTTTTAATGTCAATATTAAGAAATGTATATCAATACCGATATGGAAATAAATAAGATTTTCAATTTGTATTAAGGACGAGACAAAAAAGTCTTACAGATCAATCTTGTTTTTGCTCAAATATTACGGAATCAAACTACGTCTAGGTCTTGCTACTATTAGGTGGCCTTGATCAAGGTCTTGCTACAATTAGGTGGCCTTGGTCAAGGTCTTGCTACAATTAAGTGGCCTTTTTCAAGGTCTTGTTACAATTAAGTGGCCTTTTTCAAGGTCTTGCTACAATTAAGTGGCCTTTTTCAAGGTCTTGCTACAATAAGGCGGCCTTGGTATTTGTCTTGCGAAAATGCAAGAACAATACTAAATCCAATTTTGTATAACACAAGTACTTAATGTGTTTGTAGTTAGTAGTATCGTGAATAAGGCAAAAGTAATATGAAGTAACATCCAAACTAACCTAAATGCCGTTACTTACTTTAGAATTTATTTACTAACTTTAGTAAATTAAATTGCTAACTGTCGTGTTTACTGTCGGCAGAATCGTAACTTGGCATTTTGTGAACGATTCTAAAAACAAGTGTGGTAGTGTATTCATATACCATCATCAGTCATATACCATATCAACTACTAAGATATTCTTAAAAAAATATAACATCAAAATATATATTTTTATCATATATATGCTGATAAATGTTCCAGAACTATCAGATCTTCCCTGCCCTGGTTAGTCCAAGCTGATCGAGAACTGTTCTTGAGGTCCATTATTGTCCCTGCGTTCTCCAGGGAAGCAACCAGATACTGGAGGCGGTGTAGCAGTAGGTTTCCCTCCTGGAAACAAGGGAGTAGGACAGGAGGAATCCATTCCACGGCTCCGTGTAACTGCTCTAAATCACACTTAAATGTTGTTCATGGTGAACTGTAACCTCCACCTCCTTCATCCCTCCTGGGTCATTCCATACGAAATCATCAGTCGCCTTAATTCCATGTCTCAGTCTCAGATCATTATTTTATTTTTAGTATTAATTATACTAACACATTTTATCAATACACAGCAACCATATTTTTTAGTCAAGTACTATTTTTAAAATAGATTTTTAAAAAATTTCAAAATAGCTAAATTTCACCATAGTTTAAGTCACCCCGTAGATTTAACTACGACAGTTCCAGAATAATGTTTGATAGCTCGCTTTAAAGTTTATTGTGTAGGCATATCCCGGTATTAAATTATTTTTTACTTCTTTTAAAAATTCAATAGCAATCGCCATTGTTAATATGTGTGTTCTCATTATATATTTGGTTAGAACTTTCCAATATTTCAACATAGAAATTATATGAAATTAAAAGCACCAGAAGTTAAGAAGGTGCTATGATTCATGAAATCATAAGAAAAAAGGATGATAACCATATTTTCACTTTAAATTTCGTCTCTGTATTATACCCAGTGGTCATAAATAAGAGATCAATTAAAAATATGTGACTGAATAAAATTAATAAGTGTAAATAATGGTGGCTGTTACAATATGTAAATGATATTTCCTGCAAATAACACTAATTGGTAAAATATACAAGATTTTAAATTTTATTTTGTCCTCCCCAAGATCATAATATATCCATCAGTTACATTCCAATTAAAAAAAGTAAAATGGTCTATAATATTTAATAATAGTTATTTACGAGGGCAGTAGATTAATAGGAAAAATTTGAAGTTAAAATTAAGTCTCTTTTACATGTTATGATATAATAAATTATACCATATATTTAACATTTAAAAACATCTTTCTATACATTAAAATTTGATATGAATTTAATACTTATATGTCAGTCTAAAATTCTTACTTTTTTTTTTAAATCTTGGATGTTTTTTTTTTCAAATTAAAAAAAATATATATATTGAAAAAAAATATTTTGAATAGTATCCATACCTTGAATTTTTTTAATTTATAAAAAATAGTAATAAATCTATTTCTACACTATTCGGAGTGTCTAAGAGATTCTCATTCATTTTGTTTTATTTTATTTTTTTATTTCGTTGAATACTATCATGAATATTTCATTTATTTAAACCTAAACATGTGTAAGTATCCCAGAGCAACCATTGAACCTAAGAAGGCAACCATTGAACCTTTCGGAAAGAATTACGGTATATCTCAACATTATATTTTATGGCTTTAAAACGCAGTGAAATTTTCTTACATTTGATACTTGAATTTACTTTTTCCGTTTGTTGTTAAACTACCGCTCTGCCATTTCCAATATGGACTGTTCATTCGATCAATGTGCTGTGTCTTCCTTGTGGCAATGTCACAACATATCTTTAGCCTATGCAACACTTGATGATATTATAAGAAAAGGAGAGTGAGAAAAATATCTTTTGTGAATGGAAGAGTTTTTTTTTTCTCAAAATTGGAGAAAAAAAAAATTGAACCTTAAAATTCTCTGATGGATTGTTTCATAGGGGATAGCTATTTTAAAAAAAATGGTTATGAGAATATTTTCTCGCCACTGGCGAGGATGGAGTTTAGTGTAATATGAATTATGATGTAATTAATTTAGGAGCTTTATTAAACAGGTCCCTATGGTGATAACTATTGGAAGAAGTCTCACAAAAAACTCGCCTCTGATGAAATTAAAATAAGTAATTTATCCGTTTGAATTAATTTTTTTTTTCAATTTATCTTAATTTCTTCCCTCATACCTGTCTGAATTATTGACAACAACTGAGTCAGTAAGAATAATAGGTGTTGTTAGGCGCAAGGAAGATGAGTTCCCAGCGGTACATTTCCTAACTTGATTTAAATAAATAAAAACACATATTCCACATTTATACCACTAATGCTTCTGGCATTACTATGGAAGCTAGACGGCTTATTTAATCACTAGAGCCGCTTATCCGGATCCCTCATCAACTGTAGCCAGTAAGATGGAGAGGCATCCATAAACATCGCTCTTGTCGGCTTCTAATGGCGCCCTCTCCCAAGACGAGGAAAACATTTTAAAGTGCTCCGCTAACGGAGAAGCCCAAGCGAGCCAATTAAGGAGCACTTTAACATCTTTAGTCATCGATATCTTCAATATAAATCCTTCATTGTCTGCATCAGGTTCAAAGAAATTACAAGAACTGCAGTCTATATGTAAATCTCATAAATATCAACATCGTCCGATGGTTCTAAACCATGGTCTCAAGTCTAACGGTTATCTTTTTTGAATGTTAACAATTTATAAATTATGATGGACTACCTGTCGTTGCTGTAATTGATTGTCTTATTCTGATCATAATTATAGAACAATACAGTACACAAATTCCATAGTAAATTTTCAAAATTATTAATAATACATTTATCAAATGAATATTCAAAATATTAAAAAAATATATTTTCAGCGTAAAATGCAAGGAAAAGCATCACAAACTTTGATCAATATATTGATGATTAAAGTCGGATATCTAGTATTTTATATGTATTTATTTTTTTCAAACTTAATAATAAGTCATGTCTTCCTCGTATTTCTCTTAATTATAAGTTTCAATTTAATTTATATAAATATTATCAGGTTTTAAAGGCAGTAAAAATGCTGTCATCTTTATCAGACATTCAGAATATAAATATATCTATAAAACTATCCAATGTATGTACAATACGGTGGAACGAAAGACAACATTCTAATAACATTCAAATGTTGTCTTTTTATTTCTACAAAAGCATTACGAAAATTTATATCTTGGGGTTCCGCAAGGGACTTAAAAATAGGATTTTGTTTTAAAGAAATAAAATTTCATTTTCTGTAGTATTACAGTTTTTTTTTTTGTGAAATATTGTTTGTAATACCTATCAAAAGACTGTTCCTTAATATAACAATAATGATATGAAGTTTGGGTGCTCTAAATGTATGCTTCGATATTTTTCCAAAATTGAAATAAAAATGAGTTTTTACAGAAATACCGAAATACTAATTCTGAGTTAAATTTATCCATTATAATTTTTTTTCTACTTTTGAATTGTTATTCAAACATAGTTCTTAACATAATGATATCTAGAACTACTTGAAATAATTTAGTTTTATTAAAAGTTAATTACTAATTGTTTCGGGTGTTCTACGTTTAATAAGATTTTAGAGAGGTTTAAAAACCAAACTTTGTCATGAACAGTAACCAATTTTATAACAGTTTTACAAAGTTCAACCCGAAATCATTGGTATTCTAATTCTTATTGATACTCAGTTATTTTAAGTATTTATAGATTTTATACTGTTAAGGACTATAATTGAAAAACAATTAGAAAGTAAAAAATATATACAATAGATTAATTCAACTCAGAATTAATATTTAAATATTTATTTTTTCATATTTTAGGCAATAAAACTTTATTTTTATTGCCAATTTTATTGGCAATATATCAATTTTATTTATTGATTAGTGTATGAGTGAATATGTGTAACATCAAATAATTTTTAAAAAATGTGACAAATATTTAATTTTTGACGAATGGTGCCACATCAACAAAAAATGAATGTAAAAATAAAAATATTACTCTGAGGATGGGAAAATTGTCCCGAAACGTAAGAGACAAAAAGCATAAATAAAAATAATATGAAGAAAATTTAGAAGTTTTATATGCGTAAGATATATGAAAAAAATTATAAACGTAAAGCTTCTAATAAAAAGAAACAACTCAGAAGTATCATTAAATATTTATGTGAAAATCCCATTTATTCCAATTTTGGGAAAATATTTAAACATAAATTTAGAGCACCCAAACTTCGTATAATTGTTATTGTAGTAAAGAATGGTCTATTTATAGGCATGAAAAACAATATTTTACCAAAAAAAAAAAAAGTAAAACTAAAGCATATAAAAATTAAAATATTATTTTTAAGCCTCTTGCGAAACCTGCAGGGAAAACAACGAAATTTCGTGATGTTCTTGTAGAAATAAAAAGGCAATTTTTGAATGCTATTGGAATGATGTCGGCCTACATTTTTTTTTTTACATTACACCCTTGTGTACAATATGTATTATGTAAATATTTTACTATTTACATAAAGTTAGAGACTAACTCAGGGGCGTTGGTAATAATATGAACTGGTACAAATAATTAAGAAAATTAATAAATACAAATCACTCGATTTATAACGTGGCCAGGAACTGGCTCTACATTCCCTACCTTTATAAGTTCTTGTACCTTTTATCCAACATTTCGTCCTTCAGATTTATTCAAGAGGGATCAGGATACGGTTGCGTTTCAATGGTGGTTTCTTATCCAATCTTGCTCTATCCAGATTTCATTCTGATCACGATCCCTCGCTTCAATTACTTCAAAAGTAACATACTAACTAATCTCGGATTCATCTAGTTCACAAGAGCTTGTAAAATATTTTTCTATAAATAGGCTCTCCTGATAATTATCTACATTCTTTGTACAATTTGTTTGAGGTTTTACAAAAACTTCTGTCTTAGTTTTTAACTTAATTTGAAAGCTATTCCATTGTAATACATAATTGTAAAGATTTTCCTCTCAGAATAAATCAAAGATATGATCATTATAAACACAAACAGTCCATCGTTGTAAAAATTGTACAATAAAACAAAACTATAATTAAAACATAAAAAGATTTATCTTGAAGGATTAAGAAACTAAAAAGATTCATAACAAATAAAATTCATTGTTTAAAATAATACTAAATATTTTTATCTAACAAGAGTATTTGATTACAGCTATTAAAATTCTTCATAACTACAAAAATAAAAACTCAGACCACTATTAAAGAATCGAAAGGAAAATTAATTACACGAATATATGTTATTAAAGAAATTTATTACTAGATAGCTTTAAATTTTGTAACTAACATAAGAGTAATACTATTTTTTTTCAATTAGACGAATATATATATATATATATATATATATATATATATATATATATATATATATATATATATATATATAATATTCATAATTTCAAACTACGGTATCAGGTCAGGTTAGATTATGCATCAAATCAATATGGCGGTACTCCACCGGAACTAATCGATTTAACTGGCAGTTAGCATATAATGACTTACAATTAGACAAACTTTGCATTGATAAATTATTAAAACTTAATACTGCATACATCAAGCCAGAGACAATTCGTAAAATTATATTTAAAATATTTACAGACCGAATGAAGAGTTATAAAAAAAATTAAATTGAAAATGTTTAGCACTTAGCAATATAACCTAATATATAAATATTGTAGACATGTACATCGGTAATAATGCCATTTTTTTATGTTCAATAACTATAACTTTTTTTATAAATCAATAAATCGAATTATAAAAAATGTAGGGATGGGGCGAATTTATAAAATATTATCCTTTGAAAACATAAAACTTTTTTATATATCACATATTATTTTTATAAATAACTAATAAAAACTTTAGAGATATACGAAATATTTTTCATTATATAATGAAATTTTAATAAATAAATATTTTAAACATTAAGCAATGCACCCCTGAACTGAAATAGCTAACTTTAGCAAAATAAGAATAATACCCTTAATAGCTGTTTATTTGACTCTTTGTATAGACTGACCCCGTTTGGAGCCAGAGGGCTATAACCATTCAGGAAACTATCATAGTATTAAATTCTAGGTCATGCTAGCAAAAGAATACGAGTACTGTAACTAAATTAATTAAACTGATTCGTTTTTCTACTAAGTACTTATGTTCTAATGCATTATAAATAACGGTATTATGCTAAAATATTAAACTTATAATTATTTATAAGTTTTTATTATATTAATAATTAGAAAATTAAACAATAAAAATTCATTTTCTTTGGAAATTCAATTAACTCTTATTTTTATTTAACTAACGGATTTCCGAAGAATGGTACTGACCGAAGGAAGGTTTTAATCACTGAATAAATAAATAAATAATATTTATGTACTGGTGTATTATTCAATTAATAGGGTATATAAAAAATGACCGTTTTAACAAGTTCAAGATTTCAAAGGACTGTAAATATTTGAATCCTGTTTAATACTTACCAATACTTAATAATCCCTTTAGAACATTCTCTAAGCTTGGTTAATTTCATTCGACTTCTTAAAAAAACATGACAGTGTCCTATGAAATTCTCATAATTTTAAGTCATTGCTGAAAAAAAATTTCACAGCCACTGAAGCAACTCGTGAAATTATTAAGTATAAAGCAAGGTGTCCTTGACCAACGCACTGCGCGGCGTTGGTTTGAATAAAGTGTCAGTGGAGATACGGCGTTAGAAAGGAAGAACAGCTCTGTGTGAACAATAATGGATATTGATAAGGTTCTGCAGGAAGGTTTTGAGTACTCGCGAACTTACTAATGAGCGTGTAGTGTCAGCAAGTAGCTAAGAAGTTATAAATTTGAGATTATTAATGGAAAAATCCTTGTCATATGAGACTCCTGGCTCATCAACCATTGAGTCCAGACCTCGTAGCGTCGGATTACTACTTATTTAGATCCATGGCCTATTTTCTCCAATGGAAAAAATTGATAATTTTGCGGAAGTTGAAATTGCGATTTAAAAGTTCTCTGACAGACATCCCAAAGAATGGTATCTGCGTGGGATCGAGCAATTGTCTAGCAGATGGCTAATGACGATAGATAAAAATGGACTATACTTTGTGTATTAATTGTATTTTGTATCAATGAAATAATAATACAAATATTTGGTTGAAAAACGGTCATTTTGTATACATCCTATTATTTTCTTATATTTATTCCGTCCCTATTTCCGAGGGATAGCCTCAAATAAGATGAAATAAGAAACGGGGTAGGCTTTACTATGCCCCAATACTTAACTGCTGTACGGGTTTAGTCGCCTACGGCAAACAGCTATTGCATATAACTATCCGCAGTATCCACACAACATTTTGCCATACAGATATATTTTAACTTTTAATTTTTATTCAAATAGTTGATAAATCCAGTAATACAACAATATATAAAGCTAAAATTATCAATACAAAATATTAATATTGTTGAAACAAACATACAACTTCCCTAGGTAGAAATATTATTATTTTTTTACTTAATTAAAATGATAAAAATTACAAGCCATAAAAAATAACTGAAATAAATCCAATTGAAGGTCATATTTTCTTTTCAATATACGAGCTATAAACAAAACTGATTTCACATATATTTACTTATTATTAACTTCAATATTAACTCCTCCATTATCCCTACAACTCTGGATGTAAAAATTCGACTATCAGTACTGAAATTCTAATGCTCTCAAATCCTTCAGGACGCATGACGCTTTCTCTCTAAGTAACAAAGTTAATGTGATTAATAATTTGACCTTCAGGGATCTAGGAAAGGTTCACAATCCCATGAATACCGAAAACACTATCAACGATGCAATGAATTTTGATTTCCTCATTCGAGTTTTTTTTGGCTCTCGGCGAATTTAGGATTCTTCAATGCATAGATAGACGCTTCATTTCAGGATCGTCAGTAAAAGCCACGATCCGCCAATCTGCATCAAAAGGAAAAATATTTGAGTCCGTTGAAGCTGGGAAAAAGAAAAGGGCAGACGTTTTGAAGTAGTGCATAGAATAAAACGTCTATAACGTCTACGCACTGTTTCAGACAATGGAAAAAGATTCGCAAGGATTGTTCTAATGATATCAGAGTGATTTATGTTGAAGTAGATAATAATTAAATATTTATGAAATTAGAATAAAATGTGTTACAGCATCAGTATCTGTATCGTTATTTATAAGCCATAATAGCAACCTCGTAAGATAAGTAATGACTTTATTAATTTTTACTTTGAAAAAACTGGAGGATTAAAATAAATTCTAATAAATCCCATCAAATCACCTTTACTCTTCGACGTAAACCTATGACCTCATGTCCCACTGTATCCTTTAATAGTACTCCCCTTATCCCTGTTGAACAAATCCAATACCTTGGACTTCACTTAGACAAACGTCTAACTTGGAATCCTCATACCAGACTGAAACGACAAGAAACCGCTTGACGTTTCCGACTACTCCAACACTTACTAGACAAACGCTCTGAGCTTCCAGTTAAATACAAATGACTTATATACATGACTACAATAAGACCTATTTGGACTTACGGAGTTGAGCTTTGGGGCTCTACTAAGCCATCAAATTCCTCTCGTATCCAATCCAAAATCCTTCGGAAAATCCTCAATACTCCTTACTTTGTCACCAATAAAATAATCCATAGTAACCTTAATGTTACTTATGTTTGCGATTTGGCCCAATCCAGATACCAATCCTTCCTTAATAAACTTCAGAACCATCCGAATCCTCTCGTCTCTAACCTTGCTTCCTCTTCTATTCCTGATAACCCTCCGAGGCGTCTGAAAAGAAGATAGCCTCGAGATCTCTTATTGTAAATACTTTGAAAACTGAAATAAAATTTTAAAACATTAAGAGTATTGTTTATTGGAAAAAAATTAATTAAATTATAATTAAAATAAAGGGATGGGAAAGAAGAATAATTCAATTTTTATTAGAGTTTCTATTTTCTGCATTCGAGGTTTGTTGGCTAAATGTTTCGATATTCAGTCAGAAAAGCAGGTTAGTTATTAATCCTGGCGAGGCGAACGAGAGCACGCAATGCTGACTCTAGCCCCAAGTCACGAGATAATTATGATTTAGAATTTTTTTCTGCATTATTTTTACTGTCCAATGATTTGAATATACTAGACACATACCAACTAAATAGGTCTGAAACCAAATATAGCCGTATAAAAACGCAACAGAATTTTGTAAGTATTTACAGAAAATTTGCTTTGTAAAGAGAATATGTTTGGTTTAAGCCCCAGTGGCATTTATTAATCCTAATTAAGTCAGAATTAATGGAGTCGGTACACCCTCTTAGGGTATACCCAGTAGGGTGAAAAGGAAAAAAAGATTTTCAAATGTTGTTCACACTTTGTTGTTCACACAAGAGAACTCTGTGTATTTTTTTTTTTTTTTTTTTTTGTTCTCTATATAAAAATATCATTAAAATCATTAAAAAAGAATTATAACAAGCAAAAAACTAAGGTGTGTGCTTTAGACCACATGCTGTAAGTGAAAAAACCGACAAGGCAAGATTAATAATATGAATTATAAATTATAAATCCTTCGCTTACAGTATACAGGTCCGATTTTTAGTATCTGAAATATTTTAATCCATATGTTCAACTGTCCTCGTTATCATTTGTTTTTCGACACTATTTTTTCCTTTCGTCTCCCTAACACGGCTTCGCTCATGAAACAATTTTGAGTTATTGGCTATTACAGAGCGGATGAAATACTGATCAATTTCCTCTCTTATATGTAGTGTTCCCCAAAATCGGTCTCGGTCTTGCAGTCTTGGTCTTAGTCTTGCACTTTCGCAATACCAAGAGCAAGACCAGACCCTGCAAGACTTTCAAGACTGACCTGCGAGACTCTTACGGTCTTGCGGTAGAGTCAAACTGAAACTATTTTCAGACATTATATATGGTGCTTAAACATTTTAACCATGCCTTAAATCTATACAGCGTTGTTTTTCTTGTTGAATTCTATATTTGAATATAGAAATCAAAATAATAACATAAAAATAATCATTTGCCTAAGCCGGTGTAAGATAGAAAAAGAAAAAAAAGCGTTTTTATGAATAAAAATTGAGACAAAATAGTTATTAATACTAAACTATTTTAGTTACTTTAGTAAAACTTTTCAATAGAGGACACATAAGGAAAATTAAAAAATGTTCGTTATAGAGAAATGTCCGTTTTAGAAAAATTGGAAGAAAAACATGATGAAAAATATAGAAAACTAAAATTGTATTTTATAATATATAAATCGTGAAGATAAAATTCGATTTTTTATAGGGAAATATATATTTTTTCTAATAAAATTGCACATATGACACGAAAACTTTTTTTTATATGATTTTTAGGACATGTATGTACTTTTTTTTGAATTGTTCATCATTGTTATTCTGAGGGGACTTAGACCCAGAATAAAGTTTCTGTTCTGTTCTATTCTATTCTATATAGATAAAAAAAATGTAATCTGTAATTTTTGTTTTAACTATCACAACTATTTTATTTACCAAATTTTTATGGATAGATAAAACCGTTACAATTCCTTCACTCAACTTCTTCAAAATGAAACTTGTTTTTTCAGCCAACAAATTTGTGACAGAACTTCTTCTATATTCATTGAAGATTTGGAAGACTCAGAGATCACGAAAATGTATTGCCAGCTCAAAGTTCCACGAGAAAATTGCTCGAACTGATAGTTATCCTTCTTAACAATGCCTTAATATATATATAATGTACTGTAAGATTAATTTTATTAATTTGGTTGGACTTTAGTATGTTTATATCAATAAAACATCTCAATATACCTATTCTGTAGCTTTTTTTCTAAGATCTAAGGTAACATATTTAATAAATAGCAATAAGCTAGTAAATAACTGCAAGACTGTTGCGCAAGACCAAGACTGAGTGTGCTAAACCAAGACCAAGGTTTGTTGACATAAGACCAAGACTAATACCGCCTCGGTCTCGTCTTGGTCTTGCATTTGTACAATGATACTTATATGCGGGCCCGATTTTTAGTTTCCATGATATTTTAATCCATTTGTAAAAATATTTTAATTAGACAACTCTAGCCGACTGTACCCGAGCATTAACTCATCGTAAATATGACGGATCAATCAGATCAGGATCTAACGGTACCTAAAATATTTTATTGCCTTACATTTTTGTATATTTTATATTTATCAAATATTTGTGATTTAATATTTTAATGTTGGCAACTGCTTTCCTACCCCAAGGTATTGTTCTTGTTCTGTTTGTACGTGACTAGGTGTGCAAGGTTGGGCACCACAAACCGCAAGTAAGTTTTCTCTGTATATTTTCATTGTTGGTCTAGATATATAAGTTATAAGATATAATCTTTTTAATGCTTCTATTGATTTTTCTAAAGAACAGGTGTCAATCTTTAAGTCTTCTCAGATATTTTTTATATATTTTTCAGGTGAACATTGACAAAATGACGTAAATCAAATTGTATCCCTGAAGATACCTGAAGTGTATGATAAATTACTTTATTAATTGAGACTACTAAGGCCTAAATCACTACATCAAAACCTTATTTTTAAGCATCTTTCGGAATCTCAAGATATAACTATAGAAATACGAAATTACATAGTGTTATTATTGAAATAAAAATGCAACTTTTAGACGCGATAAAATTGCCTGGCGTAAAAAAAGTGTTTTTAGTTTCACCCTAATACCCAGTTCTAGAAAAAGTGGATAGTTTTAATTAATTAATTAACTGAAGGAAAAAACCCTCAGCGTAATCGCGGCCAAAGTACTTCCTTGCAGAAATGGTGACCTAGAATTAGAACTGGCTTGGGTAGTCTTGGCGTGGATAGGCTTGGAACGTCAGGCACTTTTTTAAAATGAAATTATAAATGAAGCTTCACGAATTTAAGGAATTCTAAAATCATGTTGTACTAATGATGACGGATTTTATAATGGAAGTAGTTCTATTACAAGATATAGGATAGTTGATTGGTTGATCCTGAATTCGATAAAAGGTATTTGAAATGACAATACAGTAAATCAGTTTGCGTTTTTGTTAATAAAGAGAATGTTTTGTACATAAACTTAAAACATGTACGTATATTTCACATATATATTTTAATAAGATCGTAACGATACATCTGTAAAGAATACATGTCATCACCATACATTCACAAAATATTCAATTTTTTATCAAAAAACAAAACTGATTTACTCTATAATTATTCTAACTCACTCATTATTTTTTTGAGTGTTCTTAGGCTCATTCAAAGAATAAAATCGTGAGCAGTAGAGTCACTGAAGCCCTGTTTTCCACCTGTTTGAATTTTGTAAAGTAATGAAATGGAATTACATAGTTTCATTAACGTTAAACAGAAATATATAAATATATATATAATAAATATATAAATATATTAAACAGCTTAATAAATTATAACACAAAGATTTATTAATTTTAAGAAGATATAAATCAAATATGTGAGGGGTTTCTTCACATATGACTTTCCTTACCACATAGAGTTCGCAATTGGTTCGTTTTAAAAATATTTATTTAGTATATATTTTTATTAAGCTATGCATATATTTAAAATAATTGTCAAATAAGTATTATAAATTCATCACTATATATATATATATATATATATATATATATTATATATATATATATATATATATATATATATATATATATATATATATATATATATATATATATATAAATTGAGTCGCTCTAAACCTCTATATCTTCCTAACAATTGATCCAAATTCAATTGTTTTTTCCTTTTTCGAAATAACCTTATTTTAAATATGAATACATAATTCATGAAAAAAATTCAAATAAAATTTTGTATTTATAGAAAAACTCCTACCACCTACATACTTTCTCATTATCCGTTCCTACCTTAGTGATAGATACTTCAAAGTAAATCACAAAAATGCCTGTTCATCTTTTTTATCTCAATTTTCTGGTGTTCCCCAAGGTAGTATCCTAGGTCCTATCCTTTACACAGTTTATACAGCTGACATTCCAACCCATCCCAACACTGTCATCACCAACGATCCATCAATCGCATCCCAAACTCTTCAATCACACATCACAAATCTAGAAGAATGGTGTCAAAACTGGAGGATTAAAATAAACTCTAATAAATCCCATCAAATTACCTTTACCCTGCGTCGCAAACCTATGACCTCCTGTCCTACAGTATTCTTTAACAATTCCCCACTTATCCCAGTTGAACAAATTCGTTACCTAGGACTCCACCTCGACAAACGACGCACATGGAATCCTCATACAAGACTGAAACGACAAGAAACTGCTCGACGTTTCCGACTACTCCAACACTTACTAGACAAACGCTCTAAGCTTTCACTCAATTACAAACGACTCATATATATGACAATAATATATATGACTATTTGGACCTACGGAATTGAGCTCTGGGGCTCCACTAAGCCATCGAATTCTTCTCGTATCCAATCCTTACAATCCAAAATCCTTCGTAAAATCCTCAACGCTCCTTACTTTGTCACAAACAAAATCATCCATAAAGACCTTAATGTTCCATATGTTTCCGATTTGGCTCAATCCAGATACCTATCCTTCCATAACAAACTGCAGAACCATCCGAACCCTATTGTTTCAAACATTGCTTTCTCCTCTATCCCTGATAACCCTCCGAGGCGTCTAAAAAGAAGATGGCCTCGGGATCTTCTAATATAGAACTTTAATTTGAGTTCTACCAATGGGTAGTTTCTCTTCATATTTTACATGTCATGTTACCAATGTCACATTTGCCTGTTGTATTTTTAATGTAATACAGTTGTAAATTTCAATAAAATTTAAAAAATATATATATTTATTGAACTTTTTTCCATCCCCTTCTCGAGGCAGTATGTTGTAAAATAAATTTATAAGGGTTCAAGAAAAAGACACAAGGGGATTTTTTTAAATCGTTAAATCTATCTTAGTGATACAGAAAAAAAAAACGGATTTTTCTATTGCTATCTTGTGACGAAATGGCGTCTGGCGTTGGAACTTCCAAAAGGCACTTAACCAACACAAACTTAATATGCATGCCAAATTTCAATTTTCCAACTATATCATGAAAAGCTGTTGAAATGCGCATTACTTTTCTTACATGCCTAAATTGAGGCGAAATTTATCTAAACTTTAATGATAGTTTTCCGTTTGTGAACCAACTCTATATACAGGATATCAGCTAATTTGAGTCAACGACACCTGCTTGGGGTGCCAACATTTTCTAAGGAAATTATAGTAAAAGTAAGAAGATGGAGTGTACTGGAAGATTTTTCGGTCTTAGGGAATTGGAACAGAAATATATCAAGGATGTATCATCGTTGGGAATTAGATTGAAGCTGAACTTGCTTGGAATGTCAGCGAGAGATGAGAGGAATTCATCATATGAGTTCATTAATCTATTTAGTCTCATCTCGTACTCAGACAGTTTCACATACACTGATCATCTTGACGCGGGTAAGAATGAGAAATGATGCTTGAAGATAGCGAGTATTACATGGTAATATATCACAGAAGCTTTTGATTACAAAAGAGGTTATAGAGGTTGCCAATCAATTCTAAAAAGATTTGGAACTTAACGGTTTATTCTGTAACTAAATAATACGAAATAAAATAAATTATCAAAATTAGTAATAGAATAGAAAACCAATTATTGGAATCAGTATTATCAAAATTTCCTAAGCAGACATAATTTAACATTAATCAAATAAACACTTATAAATCATCATACCTATGCTTTTCCACGAAAATACCATACAATTGGGGGTTCAACCATTACTGGAATATCTATCAATATTTCAATTAAGATTTCGCTGTGAAACCAATCCATTTGTGCCATTACTTAGGACTTAATATTATGATGGTTTATAATTAATTAGTATGTCCAGCTTATTAATACAGAACCAGATGAAATGCTGCCCAGCAGTTCGGCTGATCCAAAACTGGTTTTGAACAGCCATTATGCAAGTGTATTTTATTACATTACCTAATCAATATTTGGCTTTATTTATTTATAGACTACCATATTTATTGATCATCAATTTATATTTTAAGTTCATTTTTTTTCAATTCTGCTTTCACATCTGTCATAAATTTGTTGCCCCAAATGCCCAAGACCGGCTAATTGTTGCAAGACCAAGACTGAAAAAAAAAAGTTTTTGTGAATAAAAATTAAGGCAAAATACTATACTAGACAATTTTAGTTACTACATGCGAGGAATAGGTAGAACCGACATGTTTTTGTATTTAACTCTTCCAATTTTTCAGTCGGGGTTAGGTTAAATTTCAGCTATGTTAAATATCTCATCTTTAATGAGTACATTTAAATTTGGAAAAATTGTTTAAAATCTGAAGAAAAATCATGTAAGTTGACAAATCAGGTTTTTTATTTAAATAACTAGTGACATTGTTTGGATTGTCTATATTCTTCCACTATCAATATCTTTCTTGGCAATGCCTTTAATGAATTTATTAATCATTAATTATTAATTTTATTAATTTTGTTGGACTTTGCTATGTTTGTGTCAGTAAAATATCTAAATGTACCTATTCTGTAGTAGTATTTCTAAGATCTAAAGTAACAACTTTAATAAATAGCAATAAGCTAATAGGTGACTAACTACAAGACTCTTACATCTGGGCAATACCATTTATAAATGAATGTGACAGTAAGAAAATGTGGTAACTATAACGATTCTAAAAGTTCATGTATAGAAAAGTATTCAGTAGCTCCTTTTCCTAGTCTTGATTAAGTACGTTGATACATAAAAAGAGGTCTCATATCCAGCATCTTTTTAGTAGTCTTCGGATGGGCATAGTAGCCATTCCGTTAATAAGTCTCTAGTTATTTCAGTGAAGTTTATCATGGAGATGGGAATGAATAGTACGTACGTGCTGATCGATATTTATTATAAGTCGATATAAACAGTTTAGTTGTTTACGTACCGTGTTTACGTAGAGCGTTTGCTTTAAGCCTCAAAATTTTGAATTGCAAAGATTATAGTTTTGTAATGGAATCATAGATTTTTTTTTTTTGTGATGAATCACAAATCTGTGAGATGTTTATTCATATGGGTTCAAGTATTTATGTATGCGTAGTAACTTTCTGCCTAATTTTCAGCTTTGAAGATTTGAACAATACTCATAGAAAAATTAATACATTATATAACGCTAAGAAATAGGCACTTCTTAAACTCATTCTTCTGCCATAATTCTGTAATTTTTAACAGTAATTACTTCTACGATAAAAGAAGTAAAAGTGATATATATTTATATATATATACACAGACACACATAGATATATTTTTTGCTTTTTAAATATTTATTTTCCAAGAGTGGCCACAAAATCAATATGCAAAACTTGGGTTTGATGAAACATGTAGCTCTTAATTAATCTGAACTTTCCCTCTCCCAAGAGTAACATAATAATACAGGGAACGAAAATAAATAATTCGTGACTCTATTGCCTCTGGAGAGTTGCCATACCTTTTTCATTACTTTGAAATACATTTTTTTGTTTTGTTTTCATTCAATAAAATATAAGTGAATATTAAAAAATGTCTATTTTATAAGTAATCAATGAACAAAATAAAACAAAAACTAACTCATAGATGAATGATTTATTTTTTCATTATAACTATTGTCTGTTATTGTGGCAGAATGATTTGCTTCTTAATAAAATGTTTAATCAGAAAATAATTTTATTTTTACAACTAGAATATTTTAATTATTGTAATAGCGCATATATTTGAAGGATATTCACTGACAACATAATTCCCTTAGACAAAATATTATAAAGCTTAATTTTCCGATAAACCTCTGTTTCTCAAACTAATTTTGTCGCGGTAACCTTGTCGAACTAAAAATTATGTCACGGTATTCTTAAAAGATATAAATAAAATTGACGCAGAGTTATCTACTTTTTAATATAAATTTTTGGTACAATATATATAAACTAAAACAGATTTTGCCCTGATATTATCTTAATTTTGATGACTTTATTTTTAAATATGTTGATAATGAATGTAAAATTATGAAACTATTGAATGTCTAGTCACCAAAATCACAACTATGACCTTAAACATTAAATATTACCACCGTGGCACCAATAGTATACACTTTCGACACATTAGTTACAGAACAAAAAGAATTTTAAAAATCTGGTGCGCGCAACACACTTCACTTACCGCTCAACTTTGAATAGGAATCATTTTTTGGCCATGTTGGGCTATTATAAAATTTTTGGATAGCATTTTTAACCGAGCTAAAACTAAATGATTACAGCTAAAAAATCATAAATACCATAAAAATAAAAAAGAACCTATTTATTATATCACCGGTTGATTATGGGTTGTACGACCATTAGTTATCAAACGGCTATTTTCCATTGTAATGTTTACTAAAACGGAATTAAGAGATTTGCATTTTCTGTCATAACACAGACCGAAAGTAGTCTCACTAATTGGAAGTGGATACAATTGGAATATCACAAAGGAAAAATTCACTGATTTAATTTTCTAAAAGATTACATGATGATTTTTCGGAATAAACGGACGATAGATAACTAATTATTTAAATATAATGTCAGATCTAGAGTTATTAAACTACAGCAAGTGTATTTAAGGTTATAAACATATGCTTTATACATCCATGAAATTTGATATTTGACTTCTTCTTTTACTGTAATAGTTTTTTTAACAATAGCATTGCCTTGATTAAGTGGATATTAAATACTTTTTCAAACATGAAAATATTTTAAAAGTTTACATTTGTTAGTAAATTTCCTTGAAAAAATGTAATAACGTTAAACAATATTGGTTTTCAAAAATTATTATTTATAATTTTTTAGCCACGCTCCGTTAACTTTTACAGCTTTCTGTATTAGATATTGTTGTTTTCTAAAATTCTCCGCTTTCCAACTATGACTGATATTTCCGGAAATTCATTTTCGACCTGGATAAGCATTTTTATTTTATTCTCCTTTATTCAACTATCAAAAGTTATATTACGCATTTTTTCATAACTCTAAATAATGTAAGACGATTAATATTTTTAAATAAACCATATTAAAAGTACTTTAGAGTAGAAAGACGTATATAAATATTGGGTATTTAAGCTCTGTAAAGTGGCACCATGGGAATAAGACCTGATTGATATTAAAGACCACTTAATTATACAATGATACACCGAGTTTTATGAAAATCGGTAAAGCCGTTTGAATGTGAAAAATGGCTATCTCATCTAAGGCATATACCTATCTTAAATAGGTAATATCAGTTTCGTACGACTTTTCGTTTTTGAGCTAGACTGCTAACATACACACACGCAGACTATTTTGTGGTACTTGGTTATTTGGACTCAGGGTACCTCAAAACGTGTATTTCTGTTGAAAACTCAACTTCGAAAATTTTCACGATCGCAATACTTTCCTTTACTATATATTAGATATGCAATTAAGTGAAAGTACAAACATCTTTAAAAATTTACTTTAGACCTTACATAATCAATAATATCAAGTAAATATTGAATTGCATCAATATATTGACCATCTCAGGGGTATGTTGCAACTATAATATTGACACGTGTGATATATACATACCACGTAACATAATATTTGTTCAATAACATTGGCTCATAATATTTACCGTGTAAGCGGGGCTTTAGAGATCAAATAAGAAATTATAACATGTATCTCAAAGGTGTCTAAATAATAATAATATCTTGTTATAAAGTTGTATTTAATCTAAAATTTACAAAATGTTAAAATTAATTTGACGCATAATATTTTATTTTACAGGTAGTATAGGTAATGATCCGAGAAATGTAATGTTTTTATCATTATGTGATTAACAACGTAATATGAAATAGAAAGCTTAAGAGAAAAATCATAATTTAAAACTCTCAGCGAGAATCGAGGTTATACGAAGCAAAATCGGTCACTCGTAAAAGATTAAATAAGATCGATAAGCAGCCATCCGTATTGGACCACGGGAAATTAATAACTTCTACCACCTTAAGGGCCACTGAATCTTGAAAAAGTTTGAAACCACGGTAAGTATGTATTAATGAGCCATGGTGGGTTTCACTTTAATATATCTTTTATCCTTATAATTATATATTTTTTTAACCTAGACCTTGTGACAGATTATAATAATTCTGAATAAATAAGTGAAAAAAAAAAAAACCTACATCGAAAATTTTATAACGCTCACGTCTTGGTTGAAAAAAAGAATTGTGCAACTCAAGATTAATAAAAACGTACTATAAAATCAATCGAAATAGGCCCAAGTCTATACTGTAGACTTTCGATTTTTTTTTTTTTTTTGTCTATAAAATCTTTATTTACGCCTGTCACCATTAAGTTAACAATCAGCAAATGTGATGGCGATAATGATATAATGACATGACAGGCGTGGGGAAGGTAAGTACTCAGCAGTACCTCTTCCCTAACTTGTTCCAATTACTTAGGTTGTCTAAGGAAGGAGATTCCTCATTCAACGCCTTTTTAGTCTCCTCCTCATGTTCTGAGGTATGTCAGCTGTGGATATGTCTCTTATAAGTCTGTTATTATGTCCATAAGTTATTTTATTGAAGGAACTATTGTAGAAAAGGAACTACACTAGGAATTATTGTAGTATTCGAAAGCCTTCAGTGCTCGAACCACGCGCTGAAGATAACCCACATGTTTGGGTTAAAATGTTGGCAAAAATAAATTAAAAAAATTGTATAATAACTGCGTCCTGACTATTTATCACCCAATTTCTCTTTTTAAATTCAAAAAAAATTTTTAAGACACACTTCAAACACATTAGCGTAAATAAATAGGGAATTATTAAAAAAAAAAAAATTGTTTTCTCTATTAGAACAAAAGGTATTGTTTTCATTTAAAAGAAATTTTCAAATGAATTCAGAATTAACAATAGAAGTACTAAATTATCAAGAAATTTGACATATCTGGGTATACACTTCGATATATATGTAAATTGTGGGGCCGGTGTAGCAGTGCGAGATAGGTAACTTGCAATAGGCAACCAAATTATGCAACGCCGAGCGTGGTTAGTTAGCACTTGGATGGGTGACCGCCCGATTTGGGTGGCCGTCCACCAGGGAAAGCCACACAGATGCCCCACCGGGTATGTGAGACCCTTCAGCCTACTGGAGCCAACTCACACGACCGGGAGTAGGACTGATGACCCCTACCCCTGTGTACTTAAGTCAGGTAGAAAGATCTCAGAATTGCAAACTCCATAATTTAATTAGAACAGTCAGCCTATCTGTACAACCATAATGAGCCCGGTTCGGTTTTATGGTGCACCATTCTTCAAGCATATCAGCAACTCGGAATAGCTAGTAATATTTTCAGAATTTAATAACGATAAAAAAATTTAGGAGGGACTTTCAAGACAAAGATTTAATATAAAAACATTTATCTACTCTATCTACAGTTTAAAAATTCTCACTTTGCGAATAAAATCTTTTTTAAAATTCCTCAACAACAGGCTTTTTTTTCAACTATCTAATACCAGAAAAAATTTAAAACATTGGCAACAAAAAATTCAAGATTAATTTTTAAATTTGGTTGTAAGAGTTAGATTGTAAGGTAAATTCAAGTTCGAGGTTAGCCCCATCACCGATATAAATCACATTTTTATGTAAGTCACAAAAATAGAAATACACTGACAATACACTTTACAATGCTTTTAAAGCAAAAGGGTTATAAAGTGGACAGACGATTTGTCAGAACTAAAATTCGAAAAGAGGGATTATTAAAAAAAAAGGCTTTATTAATACTAAAATGTTTTAAGAAATGAAAATTAATTTGCGATATATTTTTAAAAATAGTCATTGTATAAATAGGCAAAGGTAAAACAGTTCAGTCCGTTTTCTCCTCTGTTTCTCAAAATTTTTTTTTTTTTTTTTGTTTAGTAGCTATTGACGAGATTTAGTGTCATAAATAAAAAACTTTGGAAATATTGTATGTAAATAAAAATTAAAATATAAGATTGTTCAAAACCGCTAATCCCACAAAAGTTCTCCACCGATTGCTTTGAAATTTGTATACTACGTTGAAATAAAATTCAGGAGTGTTTTTATATACATGTCATTACCATACGGTCTTTGGTTTCGAAATGGCGGCTGAAAAACGAAAGCCACTATAGACGTTTAAATAAGTCTAGGCTAAAGTCTTCTTCTTGAAGCCTTTTTAATAATGTATGTATATAACATACTTTTGAGAAAAGATACTAAAAAAAAAGAAACGATCGATTTAGAATTTTATTCACGAATAATTCAAAAAGCACACAATTTTCGATTTATTAAACTTATGAGTATTTGAAAGCTTTCTGAACTCCCTAAAAAATAAAAAAAACGAAAAAAAAATACAATTGAAATCAATAAGAATCATGTCCAAACGATATATTTTTTTTATTAGCTTTTTCGGTTTATATTTTTTAGGAGAGCTCTATTATGGAAAAATTTTAATTGGCATATTTCTATAGTATAAGCACTTTTATTAGAAAATAACTCAAAAATTATACAAATGGTACTGCAGTGTTTTCTTTTCTAAATATATACTGGGTCTCCCGTAAGCAAAGGGAAATTTTTATAAGAATGAGAGCAAACCTCGACAAGTACAAAATGTTTGTATAAACAATCCGTCAATTTTCAGCAGAAAAGTAGAAAATCCAAGTTTTGTGTTTGTTAAGCAAGTCATGCTTTTTGTCGAACAGGAAGCTATAACTAAAGAAACATTTAATTCGGGTGATTAATAATTGCTTCGCTGTAAACTAGACAAAGTGTACTTCAAATGAATATAGTTTTTATCATCGTTAAAACTATTTTTAAAAGATGATAAATCACTATAGTTAAATAGAGGTTTATTAAGGAAAAACTTGAGATTTATCTCAACTTGTGTAAACAAATTATGTGATTTCACATCGTGTCACCTACAAGTATTCATGTTTTCAGCTACAATTACTACAATGAATGTTGAAAAAACTTTCATTTGTTGTTTTATATTATTTGGGATGTTTCATGACAAACTTTTTTGTAACTCTTGAGGTTTGATATCACACTTTATATCACATTTCTCTCTACTTACGGAATATTCTGTATGTACAGGGTGTCCCAGAAATAGAGAGAAATATTTTTAATATAGTAGACATCAAGACCTTCAAAAAAGTTCCTACAAAAAATTGCCTAATTCCCTGCAGTAAAGTAGGAAATTTAAGATATTTGTTTTTTAAGCAAGTCACCTTTTTCTTTAATAGGAAGCGATAACTTAAGCAGTATTCGATTTAAGTTATTAAACATTGCTCCGTAGTAAACTAGACAAAATTTACTTCAAACGAAAGTAGAGTTTGTCATTGATAAAACCATTCAAAGAGAACTAAGAGAACTGTTAAGCGGACAAACACAGCTAAGTTCCGTTTTTATCATAAGTCATAAATTATCATACAGTTCTACATTTACCCTACTTCAAAAAAAAAAAAAAAAAAAAACGCCTTCGTTTAATAAGCTTCAAGTTCATATTAATTAAGTTCAGGTTTGCTGGTAAAAAAATTTGAGATTCATCTCAAAGTTGCGTAAAGAAATGATATGATTTCCTATCCATTCTCCTTAAAGTACGTATGTTTCTGAAAAAATGACTACAATTAACTGTTTCAAAGCTTTTATTTATTGTTTTATCGTGATATGGGATGTATTGTAATAAACATAATTGGCTAAAAACACATTTTATTTATAAAAATAATAAATTTAAAAATAATAATATTTTAATCATTTTTCGCGCAAAGTGGTTATGAAGTTGTGTTTTTCTACCAGATCTCCGTCGTAGGAATTGATATGTATTTATCATTGACAAACTTAATGTTTTTAGCAGTAATATTAACGTCTTCAATAATTGATAATAATAATAATAAAGAAAAAAATTGAAGAAATCAATAGGTTTCTCTATTTTAAACATACATTTTAGTAAGTACTGTACATATATATAAGAGTTTGTTTTTTTGGTTTTTTTATCGTAACAAATATTATTTGTTTATTGATAAATATTACAATCTGTCTCAATAAAGGACATTAATAATAGAGTTCTGAGAGTACATTCACACCATATTTACAAATTCAAAAAAATAAATAAATAACGTAATTTCGAAATAATATAAAGCTAAATAAGAACAAAATAAAATATCATAGTGAAGAAAGAAAATATAAATAATAGTAATTATAGAATAAAAATAAATTAATAAAATTATAATAAGTAATGAAAATAAACATCTTAGACGCAGGCATACCTATATATAATAGTAGAAAAAAATATAGGAAATATAAAAATTCATTTCGAATTTTCAAAAATAATTATGGTCGAACTTCAAGCACTTTGCGAACACTAGTCAAAATAAAGAAACCATTTTATAAAAATAAAATTTATCATTTAAATTCAGATTATAATTATCCAAATTTAGAATAATAGCTGATTATATTGATAATACAATGAAATAAAACCTCTGGTTGATGACGCAGTGCAGCCAACGTACTAAGAAAGTTGTAAGAGGTCTTTGACAGCGCCAGAGGGGGTGACGTAGAGCTCTGGGAGGCCTGAGGCCAGGTGCCAGCCAGTCTAGAGCAGTCAGTCGATACTCCCGCCCGACTTTTGTTCCCGTCCCAAGTCTAAGCTATTCTCTTATTTAAATTTATCTCTTTCTCTATTGTCGAGGGGAGGGGAGAAGGAAAGCTGCATTTATATTTACTCTCGGAGAAAAAAAATACCATCATTCACTCTGTATCAAAACCAGGAAGATGTTTCATAAACGTGGGTTCGCGAGGATTCGAGAAAAATAGTCGATAGTTGAATTTTAAAAAGATACTCGGTCAGTAACACAAAACGAAAATAGGAAAATAAAAATAACTCAAAATAACAAAAGAAATATTACAATCCTTTGCTCAAGATCAATTCTCGGATCAGGTCAATGTCAAACGTGGAATCAATAACCAGCGGTAACATTCCTTAACTCTTTTAACACGCAACTAACAGCACAATACTCCTCTCTCTTATCAGTCTAAGTTTTTAAGAGACTAATTTTCACTAAAAAACAAAACAAAAAAAGGCACTACGTTATCCCAAGAAAAGAAAATGTTTTTATCATAGAGGATCATAGAGGATAGTTTTAATTTGAAGCAAGAACCAAATTAATTATTTATACATGTCTATTAAAACGTCTCTGGACTCTGGAACACCAACACACATATAATTACTTCAAACTTTTCAGTCTTAAGACATTACGACTAATTTCCAACCATCCTGGTACGTGAATAACGAGACCTTACTACACGCTGACTTACATAAGCCAATAATCAATGAACACATACAAACTTACTACAAACGATTTCATAATAACTTACATGGACACTCCAACTAGCTAATAAAATAAATTGCCACAACTATTATGCCAGAGAAATACGGAAGACTACTAAAAAGGATCTGAATGATGGATCTATTTACATAATTATTTAAGTAAAAGTAATGGAAGATATGCCACTTGAGATTCCTAACCTTCTTTTCGAGCATGTCGTTGTAGCCATATCTTGTATCTTGAGTGAGTTACTATGTCCATGCATGATACCGTCAAATCTTTTGTAGTGTGGTCGTTGGCTGTTGGTATTATATTTTTAAATATAATTCTAAATAAATGTTATAGATGATTTAATTCATTTATTAAATCATCCAAAAACTTGTTCACATCATAACTAATAAAAACATATGTTCTTTTTAAAATAATATGATTTAGACAATTAAATTGCAACATAAAACATGAACTAAGTTACATTTCCCTAAAATACACAAAATATAAGATTTAGAATATGCTACAGTTGACATATGAACATCTTTAAGTAACGTAATGTTTGTTAACATGGAGTTATAGCCATGAATATGCCACTAGTAATTTTCGTTATACGGAAGTTGGTAGTTTTCGCATATGATTAGTTTTGGCTGTTCCGTATATCTGTGAATAGTAGGTCCATATGAGCTTAAGTAGATAAATTTAAGTGATCAGTTTCTCTATTGGGTTTAACTTTTAGAGTCTTGAAAGAAGTGACTATAATAAGTTTAACTTTTTTTTGTTGTCGATATGTGAGTTCCATGACACTCTTCTGGCAAACGTCAGTCCAAGATATTGTTGTTTATCTGTCTGAGGAATTTTGGCGCTGTCAAGGCCAATAGGAAGGTCGGAAATATACCTAAGAGTGGCAGTAATGTGTTGAGATTTGTCTTATAAAAACAAATTTCTCTAATTTAATTGAACGTTTTCAACTTAGGTCAATATTCTTGGAATTAACAATGAATAAAATATGAGGAACCAAACAAATTGCTTCTTTTCATCATATTTCCATCAGTATACCCTAAATTGTGAAGCTCCACTGATTTCGAAGAGATATTGAGTTTACGATTTCAAAACCTTGTTATATACAACAAAGTGATTAAATACATACAACAAAATATATATTTTTTATTTTTAACGGACAAACCTTGGTATTCTCATAAAATCTTTTAAAATATCACATTTCGACAACGGATTAAGTTATAAATGTCCAGTTGACTAAACTAAAATCCATATTTTGTAGACTATCTCTACCACAATTATTATAAGAAAATTAAGCAAAAAATATGTATTAATTAATATTTCTCAAATATTTTACAAAGATCAGTTAAATGTATACATTTTTCATCAAGTTCTACTTCCTTCTATGACTGTATATTTTAGATATTAATATCTCTGTAAATATTACCTTTAAATGGTATATCTATATTAATACGCCACAACTACTATATTAATACACCACACACTATAATACGTCATCAAAACTCATTTTCCATTGTTAAAATATTTCTTCTTTATATTTCTCCTAAGATTGAAGAAAAAATATATTTTTTATAAAAATGATATTAATTAAAATATTTAAAAATATATAAATTTCTAACTTATGTTCATTTTTTTTAAATTTTATATTTATCAATCTGAGAAGATTAGTAATTCGAAAAATATAATAAAATCAATCATATGATCTCTCGAGACCACTCTGGAGAATTCGGTAAATTCTAATCGTAACTACTCGGCTAACTTCGTGAAGTATATTGGACTTCGGTACGAAGACCCATCAAAATCTGTTTTTCTTTTAGTCAATTATAAAATTCTATCATAGTTGATATTTATTTATTTTTATTAGTATTAACAATATGAGGCGAATAATTATTTAATTTTGCGATAATCTAGGATTCGAAATTTTAGACGATCGCATTTATATATATATATATATATATATATATATATATATATATATATATATATAAATATTTTTTCACAATAAATTACAGCTAAGGACTTCAGTGTATATCATTATTTATTGGCTCTCCTTTTATCCCCAAACTTTCTTTATTTTTTCACTCATTTCCTTTTTCCGTTCCTCTGTCCATTTCCTTTCTTTCTCTTCTTTGTATAGTACAAAGGCCTTTATGCTATTCACAGTTATTCTGAATTTAGTCCTGTCTAGATATTCTGGTTTATATATTTTATCTACATGTAAGTGAAAGTAAAAACCAAATGTTTTCCAAACCGAAACACTTTGCGATCATGAAGCGAATTTTACCTAAATACAGAATAGTACATATTCATATATAATATAATATGTTATATTATATTATAGGTAGCTATGAAGCAGATTTGTTTTCAGGTATCATAAAGTAAAAAGAAAAACATAATAAATATAAAAATTAATGTTGGCTAAATAATAACTGATTGGTTGGTTGTTTTGATGTTTTATGCGCAAAATATTTATGTCAGCAGTGACCTATCTATAAAATAAAATTATTACTAAAATATGTAGCTGGTAGGTTAATAACAAATGAATAAATTAATTAATAATGATTATAAATTCTAAAAAAAATACCGTAACTAATAAGCCATAAAAAATATATTTAATCATGATAAATAAATTTAATTTTTCATAATAGCAATTAAAAAGCTATTCAAATAATGATTATTTGTATATTTTGCTAAAACTACCTAAAAACGGTTGCACTACGAGGTTTGAACGAGAACCAGGTTTTTCCCCTTAGTG
Organism: Nezara viridula; assembly: GCA_928085145.1. Classification (NCBI taxonomy): domain Eukaryota; kingdom Metazoa; phylum Arthropoda; class Insecta; order Hemiptera; family Pentatomidae; genus Nezara; species Nezara viridula. Next base: position 78,141,235 of record OV725081.1, read on the forward strand.
AATTATTGAATTAAAGAAACCCACTTTATAGAGGCTGGGTGTGCCCCAGAACGGTCGTCCGACTCCAGGGTCGATATACGGCCGATGAAACAGAATAAATAATGTATGTACAATAAGCCGGGATTCGAACCGGGGACCTTGAGCATTGAAAGCTTAGCGACCTAATATTGAGCTTTACCACTCCCCGTAACCTAAAAAAATATAATGTGGAAAAACCAATTGAAGAATTTAATCTGAATAGAATAATAACCGTCCACATTATAAAAAAGAAGGAATAAAAACAAATGTGAAACTCTAAAACCAATCCTGATGAACAGCATTCAATCGGGTAAATATAAATAATATCTGATTTCAATTTCTGCACCGAATGAAATATTGAGAACAATTCATAACATTGTTATAATTTATTACGCCAATAAAATAAGATGAAAATCCTTATTCACTTTTGTTTCAATTAAAAATAAAATTTTAAAAATAGTTTGTGACCACTATTCATTCCGGAAAAAAAAAATCTTTCAGCATGGAAAATTCAATAACAATTTACTACGTCGTTATGGAGAGATTATTCTTTTTACACCTCTTGGCTCGAAGAATATTAGGACAACAATCACGACATGGATGTCACGCCAACCCAGAACGAGGTCAAAGGGCGCAATCATCTAAATCGCATTCGGTATAAAGCAACTGAACCAAGCAGGTATAGAATAATGTCCAAACGTTAAAAAAGAAAACCTATTTATTATTAAAATTAACATGATAATTTTGGTGATTATTTAAATGAGAATCATATGGGTTACGCGGCGTTCTACATCTTTTCGGTCACACTTGCTCACGAAACACCGAAAATAGTCACACCGCGGCGTGTAGAGCCGTTTACATTAGAAGAAAAAAAAAACATAAGTAAATTAAAAGTTGGCAGTTTAATGATGACAAACTAATACCATTTCCACGCCTTACTCATAATCGTTTAACGTAATAGCCAAATTAATAACATCTTCACATGGAATAGATAGATAGATAGTAAATAACTTTATTCTGCGACACAGTCCCTTGAGAATAACAAAATAGAACAAAATTAAAAGATTACATCTGGCCAAAATAAAATCAATGGAAAAAAAAGAAATAATGTAAAGAAAATATAAGGTAAACATTCTATATACAAAACAAACGAAACTATATACAAAACAATTAACACTATGACAAGATACTTAAAGCTATTTGCACTAGACCAGTATACACTTTTAAGAAAACAATAAAGAATTAAAAAATAAAAATATATTAAATTCTTTATTAAAATAAGCTTTGTGTTTCTGTTGAGAAAACAGAAAACTGAATCTGATAATATTAAGTGCCTGTTTAATATGTAAATACATTATGATTTAGTATTGATATTCTCTGAATGAATGAATGGCATGAAATAAATGTATGTTGTCGAATGGTTAGCAAATATCTGACTGTTTTTGGGATAGGAATTAGAATAGGAGTGTTTTGAATGTGGATATAGATGGCGAATGTCGAATTTTGATAAGGAGGGAATTCCACAAATTGACAGAGCGAGCAATAAAGGAGTTTTGGAATGAAGCAGATCTGTGAGAAGGCATGTAAAGGTTAGAAGGTCGAGATCTTGTGGACAGGAAATTGACTGAGGAATTGAAATGGAGAAGGTTGTAGGCGTAAGAAGGACAGTGATAAATATTCAGGACGCAATCATAATAAAGTTTTTATTAGTGCCGACGTTTCAATCCAAACGGTACGTCATCAGGGCTGAGAATTTTTAAATACAATCAGAGATATATTATTACACGACCGATAATTGTTAATAATAAACTATAGTGATTGATGTTACATGAATCTTAACTAATATTACAAATGAAATATGTAAAAAGTTATACAAACTAAAAATAATTTATTTAATCCATTTATAAAAATTGTAGTAATTTCTCTTATTAGCCGTTGGGAAATCCTCCTCCGACCCTTTCACTTCCTTTAAAATGTTTCAGTACTTGAATACCTTCAATGCTCGATCCACAATTGATAAAGGAAAATATTACAATTTTTATAAATGGATTATATACTCTATTTCCAGTTTGTATAACTTTTTACATATTCCATCTGTAATATTTTTTACTGTGATATTAGTTAAGATCCATGTACCATCAATCACTATAGTTTATTATTAACCATTATCGGTCGTATAATATTATATCTGTGATTGTATTTGAAATTTTTCAGCCCTGATAATGATCCATATGTTTGGGTTGAAACGTCAGCACTAATAAAAACTTTATCATGACTGCGTCCTAAATATTTATCATCCATTCTTTGTATATAGTATTTCTTCTTAGACCTGACAATATGTGCTGGTCAGAATCATCTAATGCTAGTGAATCCTAAAATGGATTGGTCATAGATATATTTATTTCTCTTAAACTAACTCTATCCGCCAAAGGATTCGTTCGTGACCGATATAAATTGAAATAAAAGTGTCTCGTCGAAATTCGAATGTTATATGATGGAATTTATTGTGATTTAATGACATTTTGCAAATTGATTGCCAGTAATATAAATTTAATAAGAAATTCGTATTTTTAAATATAGACACGTATCATTATTATGTGTTTGATTGACTGACGAATGAAGCGATTAAACAGAAAGATTATTGTAGCTATGAAGTGACTATTTTTTTGTTACAACGGTTTGCTAGAGGGCTTTATTTGTGCAAAATATTGTCCAACATTATTCATTGTGTATTCAAAATACAGGTATGAAATAATAAATACGTAAATAATTTATCGTGTTTTACAACTGCGTAATAATGAAGGACGTCTTTGAAATTGTACAGAAGAAACATAAAGACTATTTTAGCCTGGTCGGCACCGCAGAGTTACAACAGTTGGTACAGTCCACTATATATTTTGAATACTGATGATACTAGACCACTCTGGCAAACATTACGACACTTTAATAGTTTTAGCAACAATTTAAGTAGCTTTTATTATTTATTTTTTAAATAATACATGAATTATAAAATAAAATGCATACAAAAAAAACTATCTTGCGATTACATTTATTCTTGTTATTTATCTATTTTTCATTACTTCTAACAATGAGAAAAAATAATTAAAATAAAAATCTTGTGCGCACCCTCTTCTTAGCAGAATAAGTATTTTTAGACAAAGGGGAAGTGAAAGTAAAAATTACAAACTCTATATTGATTTATATTTGATTGTGGATATTTTTATTTTTATAAGTACCCTTATATACACAAATTTTAATATGCATATCGCTGTAATCTATACAGTTAAATATTAAATAATACCAACAATATCATCTATGAAAAACGCATATGTTTATTTACATAATATTGTCGGAGTCCTTATTATATTAAGCTCATGTTAGGTATGGAAGCGTGTTCTAATCTTTCGGCCGAACTCGGGTGCGCTCGTATTCCTTTCGTTTCTCAATTACAACTATTCTCCGTTACGATCTCTTATTTATTTTTTTAGTTATCAAATTCGTTCATTTTTTATAATTAACAATTTTTTTTACATAAGAAATTAATGCGAAATGGTCATTTTTTCACATAAAAAAAATTATAAGTACTTTAACAGAAAATAATATTGAAAATTAGCCATTTAAGCCCTGTTAGAAAACATCAATCAGAATAAAAATTAATTTTATTTAAGACTGCTTAATTTTACACTTATATGATGAATTTAATCAAAATCATTTGAGCAAACCGCAAAAAGGTTTTTAGTCCATTATATAAAGTGCCACTTCCGGAAAACCGATTTTTACGTAAAAGTAGCTGTAACATCCCTAGCATATAAAAAACTTAAATATATAATTTCACTTGCGTATGACATACATACACATACACACAGACAGTGACACACAAACAGACCATTTTGTGGGTCTTGGTTATTTGGACTCAGGGTACCTCAAAACGTGTATTTCCGTTGAAAACTGAGTTTCCAAAAATTTCACGACCATACTTTCCATTACAATATATTTCATATATAAGTAAACGAAAGTAAAAATATAAATTGTATAGCCTCATCGGAACCACTCGTGAGAACTCGGTAAGGACTACTCAAAACTATTCGGCCATGCTCTTCCCTTCATTAGTCTTTGGTCCGAAGACTCATCAATGTTTATTATTTATTTTTGCTAGCATTTTACACTGATGAAACCTCAAAACATCTATTTCAATTCGATATTTTTGGTTATCGCAATAATTTTCTTTTAATACACAACATGATGCATCCGCGATATGAGAATTAAATCCGAGACCAACTTGAAAAGTAAATTTTTTTTTTTTTTATTTCTTTATGACATTTACAACTGTATTACATAAATACATCAAGTAAATTTGGACATAATTGATATAATGACATGAATACACTTGCTGAGTAACTACCCAATGGTAGCACTCTAATGATATGACTATATTAGAAGATCACGGGGGTAAAGTAAAATTTAATTATTAATTTTAATTAAGGCATTGTTTTTTTATAATTCATAACTTAATCACATTATATTTGATGTTATAAATAATCATCAATTAAATAAGTTTAATAGATAATTTATAAGTTTGTTTAATTTTGTGTTTTACTTTTTATTTATTTATTTTTTTTAATGGTTGTACATAAATAAATGTTCATCAAATAGTTAACCATTATAAGTATATAATGCCCTACAATGCCCTATAAAATAGTGCCTACCACTGAGCTACCCCGCTCCCTTAAAATATATTTAATTTGTGTAAATAAAAAATAAGATGCAATAACAAAAATTAATTTAAACTTTTCTGCTTTATGTAGATAACTAAATCCTTAAATATACAACAAAACTTAACTATTAAAATATGACAAACCTTTTTTAAAAAAATAAGATGATAGAAGGATGAGATACTGTCTGAAGATGGGATAAGAAAGAGATCCCGAAACGTCATAAAAATAAAGAAAAATCGTTGAGAGAGTAAATGCTGTTTTAAATTTTATTTATACACCTCAGATAAGAAGCATCTCCCTTAGGACTTATGAAGAAATAATAAATGTATTTTATAATATGTTTTGTTTCCAATTTAGTTTGAGAAATACACACTTAAGGAATATTTTAGATAAATTGGTGAGGAATTTTATAAGAAGTAGAATAATCAACTTAAAATGATTACAATTCAGTTGACAACAAGCCAGGTTTAACTCGCCAAGTCAGGAGATATAAATACATTGCAGTAGACAAAAGATCTATTAAAAGGTTAGCAAAATGCATTACATGAATTCCTTTTTTTTTACAGCCACATGTGTAAAAAAAATACCACTTACATAAAATAGAAATAAAATTAAGGGAAAAAGTGCTAATTCAACTTAAAACAAAAATTCTATGAAATCGAATCCTATTTTTGCAATATGAATAACAGTACTACTCATTTACGCTATATTTAATTTTTAAATGTTTAAATTTATCGTAAGCAATATCCAGGAGAAATTGCATATTTATACTACATTCATAATTATATTTTTGATAAACATTTAAAATGAATTAAAACTGTAACTTATAAATACTACTGAAATAATTATTTTAGCAAATTTCTAATTAATATATCGCATAAACGATTACGAATTACATCAAAACGTTCCATAACTCCTAATAGATGAAATTTAGCCCGATCTTTTATTCATTGAATCACCGATGGTTCAGCAGTTCCATCGGATTTTAGGATGGATCCGTAGGATTAACCAAATTACAATCCCAATGTTGTTCATTCCCTATTTACATATCAATATTCAGTTTAATTTTTATCCATATTTCTTTTCATTAGACAAAGACACACCATAACTACAAATAAACCAGTACTCTCAATTCCCCATCCCCCTCTTAAAATGTACTCTGTGCAGTAAAAGAAGGCATATTTAATCCTCTTTCTACTCTCTCTCTAACACCTCGTCCCATGGGGTTGAGAAAAAAAATCTACATTTCTTTCTGTTTTAAAATTCAACAATTCATTAAGCATTTCCAGATCTTTTTTTTTTTTCGTCCACTGGAATGAAGTCGTTTCTAAACTCAGCATAAATCGATTTTCATCGTGGCTGAATTCAATCAGTGGATGGTTTCCATCGATTAAATTAATCCTCAATTTAGGAACTTCCTCTTCCATTCTCCTAATAGAAAATAACATGTAGTTCATGTTTGTTTATTTGCTATAGGTAACAAAATTGAGGAAATTCAAGTTGATGAATTTCATGTTTAACAACAAAAATAAATAAAAGTATATGCCCTCATTGGAGGCTTGAAGGCTCAATAAATTTCTTTTCTTTTTTATGTCTTAGAATTCAATCTCTTTCCTGATTAAAGTTTTTTATGCATTGCAATACGGCTTTGTGAGGTTCAGCATTAATTTTGAGCTTGACTCGCAAGATTGCCTGCAATATGCCTTTGAGGCCCTCATCTCTTGCTATCCATGTTTGGTAAAAGCTTATTGCCGCTCACTAGTTGTAGAAAGCCATTTAGGCACTTCGAGACTAACCATGCACGATGTCATCAACAATGAATTCAACGCCTTTCGTATCGTCTGATTATTCATATTATGTGCATTTTAATTATTTATAAGGAAGGAGATGGTCCGGGGTGGCGGTTATAAATAGACTAAATAGTGGCAAAACTATTTTATTAAACTCAACGTTTCGACCCGAATTTCCAGGTCTTCTTCAGGGCTAGAACGTACAAGAGACAAAGAGATATACAGAATTGTGATTATTAATGTAATATTTAAATAAAAAATTATAATCTCTCTTATATTTATATTATACATCAATGTACGATCATCCGTTTTTACTTTGTATTCATTGTACTTTTTAACCATTATGTCACAATATTATCTAATATTTAAATGTAATTTTCTTACATATGTACAACTAAGTATAATTATAATTATTCATATTTGTTTCCTCTCTATACTTCTAAATTAGTTCTGCAATGTATGGTCTCTTATTTTATATTTACATTTTCTTGTTATGTATGTTTTACTTCTTTCATTTTTTATTACTTATATTCATTCTATTCATATTCTACTTTTATCTATAATTTCTTTATTCTATTTTATATGTTTAAGTATATATTTATAATTTATTTTTTCATAGATAAAGTATTTCTCCTTGTATCCACCCATACCTTCAAGTTTTAGATACTGTAATTTTCCAAGTTTTGTTTTACTTTTACTATTACCCCATTACCATTCTCCAACCAGTTCAGCTAATTTCCCCAATACTTACCCATGTTTTCCAGTTCTAAGTGAAACTCCTTGCTGAACACACCTGTAAGTCTCTAATTTTATTCTTCTAATTTTATTTACTTATTTTTGGTTTCTTCTTCTTTTTTCTGTTCGATCTCCACATCCCTTTACGTCATTATTTCATATTACATCATTTTTCCTTTTCTTCAAATCTCTCCTGTACATCTGTAGGAGTATATTCACTATTGCATTTATTATATTATAACAATTGTTACCATCTAGTTACTTCAGTTTAGGATCTTGTTACTTAGCTTACTCTGTTTATATAAGTTATTGTTCTTAATATCTTAATGTACTTACTATTTATAATTTTAATAAGTTTATTCACATTATTAATAATTTTTTATTTAAATATTATGTAACTTCCAGAATTCTATTCTAAGTATCGTGTTCGTTCTAGCACTGAAGAAGACCTGCAAAGTCGGGTCGAAACGTTGGCTTTTAATAAAATAGTTTTGCCACTATTTAGTCTATTTATGACCGCCACCCCGGACCATCTCCTTCCTTAATAATACAACGGTCAACTATTAAGTATTCAATAATTATTTTTATATACTTGGTATGTACACTAACTCTAATATTTGTTTCTTGTTTGAATAATTAAATTTATTAAATATGCCAATTGGCAAAATAATGTATTGACAATCCTCATAACATAAAGTACAAGGGCCGCTTATCAAAACATAGGGAACAATAATTATTTCGGCAAAATGCCCCTTTTCCATAAATTTCACTTAAATATTTCATGCGTAAGAATATAAATTGTTAATAACTTCCTTTAAAGTCCTATTCCGATTTCTTTCATGCCAACTATTTGTATATTTACTGCCAGGTCCGTTAAATAAACCACTCAAAAAACTCGCAGTTATATTCATGCAATGAAACTCTTGTTAGGAGACATGAAGTTAATATTCCTGTTATGACACTCATGCAGAAGATGTAGAATTACCTCTAGTAGTCAACCCACAAAGATACGTCATTATTAACTGTCATCTTAAATAATAGTTATAATTCTAAAATCTTCAAAATCAGCTACTGTTTAACTACACGAAAATGAAATTATATATTTAAGATAGGTATATGTTGTGACTTATTCTCCAAAATCAACTAATTAGAAGTGCATCTTATAGCACCGAAAGTGGCACTGGTTCGTTGAAATCGAACCAGAATTAGTCGTGATTCAGTGTATTCCATTTTTACACGTTTTATCAAATTTCTACCATTTGATAAGAAAATAATTAAAATTTTCATTTTCAATGAAAACTTCAATTTTTATATTAAAATATTAATATATATATATATATATATATATATATTAAAATATTTTAAATTAAATCATCTGTAATTTTCATTATTTTCTTTTAATTAAAAATTTAATTAATCAAAATTTTCGATATGCTGGTTACAAAGGACCTCTACTTTTCAGATCTTAAGAAAAAGCACAACATCTTTTCAGCCATTTGTTGGTGTCACCTGAAACTATTACATGAGTAGATCTGAGTAGTTGGTTCTTCTTCTTTTTGTTTTGTTGTTCGGCCACCGATGCCTTTGTACCAATTCAGTAGCCCTAGGCGCAATAGTAGAACACCTGTTTTTCTATCGAGTGTAGTGCCAAAACGACTTTAACGGTTAAGATGAAACTGACCTTCAATCCTCTACTTAAAGTCCTCTTAACTTTCATATATGTAGAATTACAGAAGTGAGTGCGTTATCCGAATTACATAAGAATGCAATACATGCATAATATGTTATATTATATGGCATATTAATGGCGTCAGTCCTGGTTAAATAAATTATTTTTGTGCTTAAAATGAAGTCTCTGAACCAACACAAAAACTACATAAGAAGGTACTTAACAAAAAAAGAAGATATTAGTCCTTAAAAATTAAAAAAAAAAATCATTGAAACATTATTTTTTTATTTATAATTAAACTCTATTAATGTAAGAAGTGATATTATTATTTTTTCTATCTTTCAGGTCTATATCCACACCTATAATAATAAACAGATAAATACAAACTGTAAACTAAATTTAGATCAACCGTAGAAGAAAAAATGAATGAATATTTTTCCACATTGAAAATAAAAATTAGCAAATAAAAATAATTACTTAAAGTGTTTGATATACTGTGTGAAAGCTAAAAGTACTAAAAACGTGGAATAATTAATGGTTTAAAATTGACATGTTTGGATAAAAATCGAAAAACTTCCTACTCAAAATATAGTCAGTGAAAGTAATGTTATTATTGAAAGGTGTAATATTTTATTTATTCTTTTGAAGAATATATTAATGTAATATCCAAAAAAAAAAACACCCAATTAAAAATAACAAAATATAATTTCAACACTAAAACTTTACTTAGTGCACATTTTTTATAAAGACTTGATTTCCGAATTATTTTTTTCTACTCATGTCACTTTTTCCTCTGTTCAATAAAACTGCGTAACGATTCATTGAATTTTTTTTTCTAGTTTTTGCATAATAAAAGTTATTAATTCAACAGGTTATGATAGAATGACAGACTGTTATAATCACTTAATCGGTTGAAATATATAGTGCGGCAAATCATACAACAAAACCTCTTCGATGTAATAATAATACTAATACTAATGATAATAATTTAGGTAATTTGAATAAATAAAAAGGTATGTTCACGGATCAGGGCAAGAGGTGGTCGGCAAAAAAGGTGTTATATTTCATACTAAGGTTTGTCCTTATAAATAGATCATATCCACAGACCAGATGAGAAAAATGCACTTTTGCCAGCACATAGCCGCTGGAATACAAAATTTCGCCCACGTGAAGATAGATAGAGACTCTATATAGGTTGTAAGCCTATATATAGAGAGGCTTAATAATATATATTACTTTACTATTTTATCTTCCAGCATTCAAAGGCTACAGCAATTATAACTTTATGATTAAACTCCGAAACTATACAGAAAAGCATACTTTTCGCAATTTCCGATATTACACAGCTCTTAATCTGTGTATAAGACAACATACATGTGTATAAATTGGCTTACATAATGTACATATGTATACTGGCTTATATATTGACTAAGAGCTGTGTAATAATGAAAATAAAGTTATTTTGTATAGTTTCCGAGTCTAATCATTAAATCATAATTGCTCTAGTCTTTAAATGAATTATAGATATATAAAGCTACCAATCCTTTCAATTTATAGTATGTACACTGGTAAAACATGAAATAATAATCAGTTCCACCATACTCGTGGATTTCAATT